>OZ035875.1:6252196-7722196 GCA_964034865.1 Eristalis intricaria | reverse complement strand
CCATCGTGTATGCTGCGCTCGACCCAAAGGACAAGCACTCACTTCTCTGTGTGTGTGTGTGTGTATAATAACTAATGATTTCCCAACATTCCACCACTCGAGAGTTCAATTTGTGGAAAGAAGAAGAGAGAGAAAAAAAATTATTAAGAGGTACTCGCTAAATTTTAAACGAGCCCTCCTTTCAGCACTAGGCACCAGTGCGAGCGGCACCCCCACCACCGTGGAGATCCTTGCGTTTGCCAAAGACTGAGAAAAATCATTTAACACAAGTGAAACACTGAAACGTTTTCGAGTGGAAAACAATTTTTCCACATGACTTGCATCGAGATCTGGCATCCATCCATCCATCCATCCATCCATCCATCTAACCATCCATCCAGGCCGTCAGCCCAGCCATCCATCCTAGCACACAGTCGTCGGCGAGGACCGAAGGATACGCAAGCAAAAAAAGTTATTAAGTGCTAAAGTGGAAATCGCAATCTCGCCGTGGACCCTCTCAATCGGTTTATCCGCGAGTTGGAAATGCCGGGAGGGGGTGGGGGCTGGGGGATATACAAAGAATCCTTGCAATTAACTTTAGTCCTTGCTGTGATTAATTAAAAATTTACATCGCGAATCCACACAAGCCAGTGCATGGACTCCCGCGGGAGGGCTCCATGCCAAAGGATCACTTCCATTCAAGTGGTTACACAGGAAAAGTTACACACAGTCCCCCATCCCCCCCTCCTCTCAGCTAGCTGGCAAAATTGAGCGGAAAATTGTTTCATTTTGTCGAAAAAGTGAGATTTTTGTTTTTTTTTTTTTTTGAAAACCAAGACACAATTAGTCGAAGAGTCGTAGAGTCCTTTTGAGGCTTAGCCCGCCCGTTGGCTTTTGTGTTTTGATTGTCTTCTTAATTCCAGCAGTGATTTGCTTTGTCACACAGACACGATTTGAGGATAATTCGCCGAACAATGACCGGTGCACGGTCGTCGGTCGTCGGTCGTTGGTCGCTCTTTGGCCAGATGTCCGCAAAAACAAGAGCAACCCATTTTTGAATGCTTTGCATATGTCACACTAATCAGGTCCTTTTCAGGGAGCAACAAAGGACCTCACATTGTGACTCACTCGCCGCTGGACAATTGTGTGCATCTTCCCGTGAAATGAGAGGGAATTGCTCGGAGACACGCAATTGTGTGTGAGATTGTGTGCAAAGGATAATGTTTTCATTGTCTGCGGGTATTCTTCATGCTGAATTTCGTTGGCTAATTTGAGACGAATGCTGGGCTCAGTGTGGCGGCGGACAATGGCCGAAGACATTGGGACGTCTCATTGGGACGGCCGATGGGAGAAAGTCGTTCTCAACCAAAAGTCTGTGGTGACCACTTGTGGGAAGGAGATGGACATCTTGTCGTCTTCGTTCCTCCATGCCAATCCCTAGTCCAATCTACCACTTTCCGTCAAATTGACGTCTCATGTTTGGATGAGGTGGTAGGTTAGGTTAGGCTGAGGTGGCTGATTACCGCGCATACGGACAGCAGACACACTTAGGCCAAGCGAAGGCTTATTGTGTTACCACGTGGATGAAGAGTACCTGTTCCGCTGATGCTGCTCAGTTCAGCCAGATTAACAAAGAAATTCGCCCCCGGAAGTCTGATGAGAGAGCACTGCAGCTACATATCAAGTGTTCCATGGTTTCTTCCCCATCCTCGTCCATGCAGCTTCTTCTTCAGAAATCATTATAGGGAAGGCCTAGTCTAAAGGCGTGATTTCCGATGGCACAATGCCCTGTTAAGACGCCAATAAGAGATCTGAGGTTTGGCCTGCTTAGCAATCGCTTGGGATCGATCCTAGGCCATAGTTGTTTGGTAATGAGGCATCCTGTGCCAGATATCCATCCGCGGTTTGTTTGAGCAAGCGTTTCAAGCTTTAGCAGATGTTTTATGGTAGCGATAGGGCTAGAGGGTGGGTCTCGCACGGATTTTGTGCCCTTTCCAGTGAGTTCGTCTGGAATGTCACAGTGTCTATACTTGTCCATCTCGTTAAGAGATAGGCGGCAATTAAAGGAAGCCTTATTTTTAATTAAAAGTGACTGAATTCAGAGACTTCATCGCTGCCGGGCTATCGGAACAGATGAGGATATCTGTGCTTCTCTTCCTTAATCGGTATAGTTTCAGCCTGAAAGACGCTACAGTCATTAGGTAGTCGGAAATATAGCTGGATATTTAGATCCTTGGAATGACGACTGAATGGCGCAGTTATTAGAGTGCCTGCCCCTGGTTAGCGGGGTCCCCGGTCACCATTTGCCGTTGGGATCAAATTAACGGTACTATCACTGCAATCTAGTCTGACTATGGGTATCACAATGGACCAATATGGTCTGAGTGTGCTGGTGAATGATAGCTGCCCGCCTACCTGGACACCAGTCCCCACACCTGCATCCATCTTCTATCCATCTGTGAAGGTACGCAGTGGCTCTTCCAGCCTCTGGTGTTCAGACTCCGAATAAGCTCCGGGCGGTATGCTGGTTGAGAAATTCTTGAGGTGGTAAATAAATAGGCATTCATTAAGAGGTTTCAAAAGTAAATTTAAATAAAACAGATTTCTGACTCAGATTTCGCTCAAACTTTGAATTCAGAATCTTGCCTGAATCTTGCCGTTAAGAATAAAATGAAACAGTGCTCAATTGTCATTCACGGGACTCGTCCTTGCAGGACCCGAATGTGACATGTACATTTTTGATGACTGTTCGACATATCTCGCCCTTAACTTGTCGAATATTTGTTCTCAAAGCGTCAAGGGTTTTCGAATCGCATGCACAAATACGATCTTTTGCATAGGTCCTTAGACACACGGCGACAACTGACACGGCCTTGGTGACCAGTAGCCGTCTGAGCTCACCAAGACGCGAAACAAGCTGTCCTAGTACTCCGATTTTTTTGTAATTCGAAAAGGTTGAGTTGTGTGAGAGAAGGAATCTTGTTGTTTTTCATGTTCACATCTTCGATCTGAGGCAAAGCATGTGATAGCCGGGCCGTGTGAGGTCTATACACCTTCATGTAGACCAAAGTCACAACCAGTCCAAGAGGGCACACCATGCAAAGACTTCTTGTGGATGTAATGCCTTGTCTTTCGACTGCACATGTGGATCTTCTCTTCCTGGCGTTTGTTAATGAATCCACACAGCGGACATCTTGGCTAGTCAAGAAAGATGCCAAATAGACAGCGCCTAACCTAGCTTAGCCTTGTCTTCTGATTGACACTGAAGATCTCGGTGAGTATGCTAACAGCTTGTCATCTTGCTCAACCATACAACATAGTTGTGTATAGTTCACGCTCTCCTCTCTCTGCGCCCTTGAACTCGACGAAAAGACCACGATTATGGATCTTGACTCTTTGCGGTCTTGCCAGGATGTGCAGCTGGAGGATGTGGTCTATTAGGGACTTCCCTATACTGAAACCTCACTGGTTGTTGGGAAACGCCTGCAGGTTTGCCGATCTTGTACCCATTCAAAGGAGTGCGTAGTTTCTGTAGAGGCTGCATTTCGATGATGAATGTGTCTTAAGACATTCCTACAACGGTACGAATAAATCTCAAGCAGCAGCTTGTATTTGCGATCTTATTCTTTCGGTCATTACCCGTATTTCCTGAGCATGGATGCGAGTTGGAAGATAAACTAAGTCTTCTGCGAAAAAATGACTTCCCCTCAACTCTCTCAATGTCAAACATTTCTCGGCTGCGCTGCAACACCAAGTCCATATATACGATGAAAAGGAGAGGCAAGACACACTTTCGGCGAAGGTCAACGTTCACGGTTAATGGTGTTGATTAACTCGAACACAGCTCCCACAGTTTCTGTACAGAGACTGAACGGCCCTCAAAAGAGGACCATCAATCTCACACTCCTGCATGACGCTTTAGAGTTTACCTCGAGGCACTCGATCGTATCCCTTTGCCGAGTCTACAAAGCAGTTATAAATGGGTTTGTCAAACTCCCAAGCATTCTCAAGTACAATTTTTAGAGTGAACATGTGGTTGTTAGTACTTCTACTGGGACGAAAGCCGCACTGCCTATCCCTCATCCTGGGATCCATCATAGCTCTAGCACGCTTTTCCAACACGTTAGCGTAGATTTCCCTGGGGGCGGTTTATCGCATATCATTGAAATGGAGATGTCAAATCGGACCACAAGTTGAATGTTCCAATAACATTGGCAACTTCAGACAGAAGTACATATCTTTTACTTGGAGCCTTCAACATTTGCTACTTATTTGAAGGATCTGTGCATGATTCTCGGTCGTGATTGCGTTGATTGCGAACGTGGCTCGACAACAATTCGTCTGACAGGAATCAGAATTGGGTATGAGCTTATTAGTGCCATCTATAGATGTATCTTGGACTTCAGAGGGCAACCCCGACAAATCTAGAGCGAGGTTAATGATAGGGAAGTGGCAAAACTAATCCCAGACTGTGAAGAAGAGTACAATATGTGAAGACTCAGAAAACGTTCAAACACTCAACTTGGTTCTCATCACACTCATCGGCGTAGTAAGGCGAACGGTCCCTTCCGGCAGAGCAAGTCGGTCTTAAGGACAGTCACTGGCGCCATCGGCAACCATGCTTGTAGGTCGACTAGTTCTTAGTGCATTTTGATATAACCTCAAAGTGTGCATTTAGGTGTTTGGGAATGCCTGAATCGGAGATTCGCAGCTTGTCTTAAATTAGTCGACATTTTAACCGAGCAATTAGTGGGTACGTAGTTGGGTTGAGGCGGTGAGTAGTGCACTTTGGTCCATTGAGCTGCCACGCGGCTCAATCGAATCTGGTAGGAAACCAACCTGGGTAGACTTGGTCGACTATCGCCAGTTGTTTTATTGGAGGTCCCTGAGATCATTAAGCTTCTGCAGAAAACACTGGAGAGGACCAATTGTGTAGCCCAATATCGCATTGAGTCTTTGAAGGGATTAATTTTTCCAAAGCCGTTGCACGTAGACACGTAGACTGCACGCGACTTTTTCAATGGCTTAGGTTAGGTGGGCGAGGGGGGGGGGGGGGGGGGGGGGGGGGGGGGCTGCTGCTTGTGCATTCACCAGCACACTTAGACTATGGTCCATTGTGTGTTGATTCCAGCGGCAAATGGTAACTGGACCAGATGTGAAAACCAGATAAAAGCGTATGAACTTTGCTTGCACTGGGATTCGAACCGGGGACCCCGCTAACCAGCGGCAGGCACTCTACCAACTGCGCCATTCAGTGGCTTCAACAATCAATGTGGAATCTTCGAAAGATAAGAGTAATAGCCTCTCTCATGCCCACGTGTATAACTACACCTCTAAGCTCATCCGAGTGTTTTGATAGAAGCACCGTCCTAGCTCAGGTACCACTTCAATGTGAGCTATAAGCTCTAGTTGGGTGCTCTTGGGACCTTGTACTTGTGCTCAAGGGCCATACCATCCGATCTCATTTCATTTACTACCCGACGTTTGTGGACTTCAGAGAAGTTCGAACAGTGAACGAATATGTGCTCTGTATTTCTTCCACATTTCTAGGTTTCGAACATAAATGCAAACCATGGTGTCTACCACCAAGACTGGACAGGAACTGCGTCAGATGGCAGTTCTGCCTCTAGTAGCAGTTACCATCGTTAACCAATGGCCTGGATCGGGAAGTCTTAGTACGAAGAGCCTCAGTCCATGTATCCATCTTCCTTTCTGTAGAATTTGGCCAACCTAGTCTACCACATGGCTTCTGCTGTTGGCCCTCTCTTTATTGAGTGGCTTGCTGCCGACCCGGGGTTAGCTCATGGAACACTCTTCCAGCTAGTATACAAGTTGTATCATCAGAGTCTACCCAGTCAGCATTAGAAATGATTTTAAGCAAGTATTCCCGTCGAGTCAGCGCTTAGAAGGACCGAAAGCAGGACTTCAATAAATTCAAAAAAAACAAGCACACTTCTAAATCAAAAAAGAAAGGAAATCAGCAATGTAGTTGGCATTATGACTGGTCATTGCCTATTCGGCACACACGCAAGGAGAATGGGAACCCCCTACAATGACTTTTGTAGGAGCTGTAGGGACGAAGAGGAAGAAGGAGCTACACTTCACTACCTCGGCACCTGCCCAGCACTTGCAAGGACAGCTATTCATTCAAAAATTCTGGTCATAGCAAAATTTATCAAAAATACTAATTGGCTGTAACCCAGCAAAGGAGTGCATCATCCAGGATATGCCACTAGGATACCGGTAGGTATCTTCAGGTATTTTAGTTAGTACCCAAAGAGGAACCGGCACGTAAGCTGCCAATTAGTGATATCACAATGGATCCAATTAGAATCTAAGTGGGCCAGAACTGCTTCAGTTGTGGCAATCAGATTAACCTAACCTAACTTATGACCGAAAGGGCTACACAAGAAGAGGGAGAGACAGTGATAGAGATATACAGATAGAGACAGTGTGTTCGAGGGGGCTTGCAGATCTTCATAGTTTTCAAGTTTCATGGGGAATTTAGTTGTAGGTCTGACAAGCTCTTCACAATTTTTTGAGATGTCTCTTCGAACTGTTGTGCCATCTCCTCTATGAACTCCAACCAGGATGAAATTGCGTTCAGGGTCCTGACGGCCGATTTACTGCTCGTAATAGAGACGTAAAGCTGAGCCCCTTATGAATGAGATCCATTTTAACTGAATATTCGTTAAAAAATGTCCTTATTAGTTACTTTGGTTGCTTTAGTTAATTTAGTTACTTCCGCTACATTAGTTGCTCCTCTTAAATCTAATTTTTAATTTTCTTAAGTTTTGTTTGACTTATTTAATCACTTTAGTTCCTTTCGTTACTCTGGTACATTCGTTACTCGAGTTATATTCGTTACTTTAGTTCGTGTAACTCACACTCATTTTTCGGTTACTCTGCTCCTGCAAGTCCTGCACTTCTCTTCGCACTTAAAATAGACACAAATATTATCGTAGGATGATGAACTGTAAGGAGGTCAGTAACTATTTTTATTGGGGAGTAACATTTCGTTACAAGTTACCAACTAGACTACTCGTTATTCATACAAACTATTCGGTACAGCACGAGATCATAAAAATATTCCGTCCCACTTGAGTCATTAATGCCTCCTAATCGAGTTCAACTTCGTCCCTGTCCAAGCGGATCTCTCTCTCTCTCTCTCAAGATCATCAATCAAACAAATTCATATCAAATAGCCTCGCAACCCCCACACGGTGTGGCCACTTTGAAAAGTCCTCGGGCAAAAACAAACACAAAAACAACACACATCATCATTGTGTTCCATTTGTCCAAGCTGAATGCGAACATTTAATCTATCACTCGACGAACAATAAGCATCTCATCTCGATCTCACCCCACGAACAGTGCGGCTGGTACACGGTCCACCCCATCAAAGGACTCACGCACAATCTGCCAGAACAATTGGAAAATACGGCCGCGCGGATGCAAACGACCGTAAAACGCTAATCTGTGTCAGTCATGAATTTTAAACGACAATCAACCGATGAGGGGATCTGCCTCGTCTCTCATCTCTCGCTCTCGTCCAGGCGGCATCCTCGGTATTCATCCCTTCAATCCATCGAGCCGTTGAGCTCTTCACGGTGATCCGCAAAAGTGCTTACATGCTGTGCTCTCAACAAGGATCAAGGATTTGTGCTCTCTCGCTCGCTCGAGCTCTCCTTCTCCCTGTCCCTCTCTCTCGCATTGTGATGCGCTCTTTTGTCATGCATGAGCGAGGACCATTCATGCGCGGCAGAAAACAACGCCGAAGGATACACGAACATATCCTTAATTCGATTTTATTGTTTGTTTGTTGCAAATAAATTTACCGTTTATCATCCCAGCCGCGTCGGTCCGGCTCTGACGCGGCGTAGAGCGAGAGGGGTGGCGAGCACAATGCAAACATTCGTGTACTAGATCAATTTGCTGTGTTGCTGCTGTTCCCTGTCCGCCGTTGGTCCTTGATCCTTGTATCGCTTTGTTTGTGACGCTGATGCTATTTAGCGGAAAGTGTGGGGTACGCTCTCCGTCCCAGTCTCGCATGACGGATTAAATGAATTCCCTCGCACGGGCTCGAGCTCTTGATGGAATTCGATCGCCCTCGTCGAAGGTGTGAAATGCCAAGGCATCGACTCTCGAGCATCGCTCTGACGTCCGTCGTCGACAGCTGTCGACAGGACTCAGCGCGTTTATTGAGGGTTGCGTTGGTGATCCGTTGACAAGCACACAGTAATTATTGTTAAACAATAAACGGCGTAATCGTGAGAATTGGGATAAAGCACACCCTAATGCTAATTGCACCTTTGCCAATTTTTCGTTTCCCTTCACATCCTTGAACGGAGCCGCTCAATCGAATTCAAAGGATGAGACTTCGGGATTCCCCAAAGGTGTGTATTATCCCAGCCGAGGTGGGATTACTCTCCTGCGCGCACCTTTACCTGTGCGTGCGTCCTCGGCGACACACTGTCTGCCGAGTCCATCTACGCCATCTAGCCGCCCGGCTGTCTCGCACGGATAAGACGGGCCTAATGCCAACCAGACATGGGAAAACCCAGCGGAAGAAACAATTGACACTGTCCTCACTCCTTTTCGGGTGTCATTTGCATCGTGGGACAGCACAGCAATTACAATTTCAGGACGATAATATGCGTTTATTGTCATATGCCATTTGTCAATTGTTTGCAATTTGAGTGATCCTTGCGGATGGGTTGTGAGACAATAGGACACACACTCGGTCGGTGCTTGTTCGAGTCTCCAGATGCCGAGGCTGCTCGGGGAGGATTAAATGCTTTGGATGGGATTGTTAGTAAATGTTGATTGTGCCGTTCAACCGAAGAACGGCTTAGGCCTTGTGGTTTCTGAAAACGTCTTGTGTTTGAGGCTTGTCTTTAGGACGGCCATCAGCAGTTGATCTCTCGGAAGGAGGTGCACTCAATGATTATGATTAAAAAAGGGTCACCTATCGCCTGTGTTTCGAATCGATCGTCAAGTTGTCTCACGTTCATTCATAGCTGCCTTTGTGAAGGACCAATGGGCCTTTGACTGCGATTAAATCCTTGAAACAAGGCTACGGTGTCAAACTTGGAGAAGGAGGTGAATTTTGGAACAGAAATACGGGAAAACAGAAACGTCCGTCGTCAGTTCCCTAAAATGCACGAACGTACCGCACTACTTTTCGCCTTGCGTCGCTCAGCAATAAGTTAAAAAAAAAATCGAACGAAAATTCATTGCGGAACGACGCGACTCACGTCGATCCACTTGTAAGTAGCATTTCTCAAGGACTTCGTGGCCACAATTATACTCGTCATCGAACTCGAGCTGATGAACGGCCTAAGTCAGCAGACAGTGGTTGTGTTTATACTTAAAGATTTTGTGAGTCGTTCAGTCTTCATAGTATATAGGAGGAGCCTATTGCATGCCCGTACTCTAAGAGCGACGTTTAGGCTTTTATTTTATGTCGCTCAACCCGCTGTCGTTTAATGTTAGTCGCCACTAAAGATGTTCATGGCGTGTTCTTTTTTTTTCTGTCGCTTTGTTTAATCGCTCAGCTTCACGTCGCTCAACAATCGTCGTTCGCTGCCGTAGTTTAAGAGAAATGTTTAAGTTTTGATTTCTTGTGTCGCCCAGCTGCTCATCGCTTAATCGTTCAGTCGCTCAATACATGGCGATCAGAGTTTTGTAAGATAAATGCTCTAATGTTGACTTTTTGTGTCGACTAACTACCAGTTATTCAATCGCTCAGCCGCTCCACCATCGTCGCTCATTGCGTGGGCATTGTCTAAAAGAGATGTTCAAGTCTTGATCTCTTGTGTCGTTCAACTAATCGTCATTAAGTCGCTCAGTCGCCCATAATTTGGAGACCACAGATTTTCATGTCTATGTCTTTTTTTTCTGTTGCTTAATCGCTTGTTGTTTAACCACTCAGCCGTTCATCGCGCATGACGTCGCCGATGTCTACGGATTGATGTGCAAAAGTTGACGTTTTCTATCGACCAACCAGTCGTCATTAAATCGCTTAGTCGCTCAGTCGTTGTGACTGTAGACTGAAGACAAATCGCAACTCAATAAAAAGATGCCAAACTTAGGCCAAGTCGCGTCCGATTAAATTTTCTCAAGAATTTCGTCGGGTAAGGAAGGCCATGCTTGACCAGTAAGGCTGTGACTCGGCTGACCCGAGGAAGGGACTCTGTTTCGGGCACTGGGTGTACAGTACATCAGCTGTGTGCTTTCATGTTATCCATCGTGTCTGGCTCAACTACAAACGCCCAATAGGCTAGTGATGAAGCAGGATATCCGTGGACAACTCAATCAAATTGGAATAAACCTGGGCTCTTGTCTCGTAAGGCGACAATCGTCTCGAGCTAGCGTTTCGACGATAGTTTCGCTTCATGTACGCATACGAAAACGACAGCATATGAGAAATATCGTTTTGCCTGCTTCGCGTAAACTGAAAACTGACATTAACTATCGTCTCGACGACTGATTTTTGGCGATATCTACTTCATTATCGTCTCCTATTAAATGGGAACAAATTGTGTATACATATCTTGTTCTACACTCTTGAGACATTTGTATAAGTTTTGTTCGCAAACTGAAATGAGAATGTGTTAGTGAAATTTGAGAAGAATATTATCATTTTGATTTCAATTCATTTTTATAGGGGAATTCATAACAACTTATATACTAGAATTTTGGCCAGAAATTTTGGTGCTGCCTAGCAACATCCCGAACATCCCGTCTTGAGACCGCCGTACTGAACCGGAGGAGACCCTCCTCAGCTCGTTGTGCGACGGAACGGTCGTGGTTGAGTCGCCCATCCACGGTTGATCTGGCGACGTGGTAGATGAGCGGCACCGCATTTACATCTTGTATCAGACTGTGCTTATCTAGATGGAGAAATGCTTCTGGGGGGACGAAGCCGTTGTGACGTACCCTTTCGTGGTATAATGGATTGGGGTAGTAAGCCCCCGAGATCAAGTTATTGACCGAGTTCATCGCTCTAGCAGTGTGACCTCGAATCAACTTCAACAGGAAATTGTCCACTCTTATCAGGTTTGCCCTGTTGTATAAGACCTCGTTGGAATAGAATTTTCTGTACTGGGACTCTGGAGTTCGATAAAGGCGAAGGCAAGCCCTAAGACAAGCCCTCTCAAACAACCGAATCTTTTCCATCAAGCTTGCACTCACGTTGAACCACACGGGACAGCCATAGGTGAGCATTGGCCGGATGAGGGCCTTGGCCTTCACCCTCGCATCGAGTTGGCTGTTGTAAGACAGTATCTTTGTAAGGGCAAAAGCGCCTCGGGCCCTGGCCAGAGAAGCATCTACATGTTTGTTAAAATATAGATACTGATCTAGCCAAATCCCCAGGTATCTGACTACAGTCTTTTGCGCCAGTGGTTCCCCGTGTCGTCCGACGATTGCGAACTGTCGCCAATTCTTTTTCGTGTCCGCCGAGGCCTTATACAACGGCGTCCTGAACAAAATGGACTCCGACTTCTGGAAGTTGATACTCAACTTCCAAGTTGATACTCAACTTCCAAGTTGATACTCAACTTCCAAGTTGATACTCAACTTCCAAGTTGATACTCAACTTCTAAGTTGATACTCAACTTCCAGCCATCGCAACTTCTCATGAATGATTCGAAGTCACCCTGCGTGCGAGTAGTGATTTCCTCGATCTTTTTGCCTGATCTGTACATGATCAAGTCATCGGCGTACGCAATTGCATGAGGAAGAGAACTTAAAAGATCGCTCAAGTAAATGTTGAACAGGATCGGCGAATTAACGGCACCCTGTTGGAGACCATTTTTAGCTTGAAATATACTTGTCGAGGTCACATTGCCATTTTTGACAACGAACCGTCTACCGGTAAGCATGTTACACAGTGGGTACAGCAGTGGTTTGCTAATGCCTAGCCGATTGAGCTTGTAGAAAAGACCTTCTAACCATACGGTGTCGAAGGCCTTCTCCAGGTCAATCAAGCAGGCACCCGTACATTGTCTCTGGCTCTTGTTCCATTGGATATCCGACACCAGTTTCGACGCGGCATGAATAGTGTCATGCCCCGCTTTGAAACCGAATTGGTTATCCGGAATTATATCTTTGTCCTTAGTCCAGTTGATCAAGGCTCTATTGATCACCTCCTCGAATATCTTGCTGATGTTCGGAAGGAGACTTATTGACCGGAGGTTGCAAGGATTCGAAGAATCGTTTCCTCTCTTGGATATGGGTTGCACAATAGCCGTTTTCCAATGCTCCGGATAATGTGCATTATTCAGAGCATTGTTAAACAGGATTGTGCACATATTAACCACTTCCAGGGGGAGGTGTCTTAGCACAATGTTGGAGATCCCGTCGATTCCAACAGACTTTTTCTTCTTTAATAATTCGAAGACCGCTTGGAGTTCTGTCTTCGATATGAACGGGGGATGCACCCCTTCGTCGGCGATGGCATTATCTGCCATGTTATCATCATTGAACACGACAAAGCCAGTGCTCTCAGATCCTCGCCATTGTTGCAGATCTTCATGAAGAAGAGTGTTGTTAGCCAGTACGCGGTTCTCCAGGTCGTGGTTCGGGCGAATACTCTCATTCACCTTGTACACTTCTTGAAAGACCGCGCCAAGTACCTCCACATTTTCTTGCGGATGAGAAGAATATTATATGAGAGATATTACTTTCAGAGCGCTCAAACTGTAACGATAAGCGAGACGATAGTGATGGTCTCACATGAAGGAAATCATGGACGATATCACCGAAGTAAATCGAAAGGACGATAGTCGTCTGAAAAGTTACGCGATGAGGGCCCAGGCGTTTTTCCCTGCTGAACATTTTTTGAATACTCGCGTCGTGTTTACCTTTACTTCGTCGGCATTGGCTGATAAGAAAGGATTCGCCACCATCAGTGGCTACATTGATGCCGACAAAGTGCTAAGGAATTTCGTGCATCATGGTAAGTAAGAAATAAGGATCTCCGCAGGGATTTGGGATTGGATTGACGATTCAGTTACGGATGCAGTTTAAAATAAAACGCATCAAGACATGAAGTGCACACAACGACTGGGGTATTACTTTTATACACAAAAGCTCGAGGCACTCACTGCCCTCGCTTGTTAGGCTGAATAAATACTCAATCACGGCGAGAAGACTCAAAGGGACAAAGCCATTTGAACTTTAAGAAGTGCATTTATAGGTATCTGGGGGTATATGTGGTATATGTACCTACTATAGAGATATGTAATACATCTTACTATCTGACATGAGACGGTAATGGGCGGAACCATTGAATCGACAATACCATACAAGACCAAGTGACTAGATTTTCGGAAACAACTGATCAGATTGAGTAGATCCAACGAGAGGTGGGGGTGGATTAAGACGGTACAAATCTGGCCTACTGATTGCTTGGATTATCAGTTTCTCTTGCAGGAATGCCCCTCGTTTTTTTACTTTTAAAAATCTCATGAGACTTCCAAATAGACTTGGAGGTTCCCTGCAACAAGTCTGGGTGCTGTTCAACTGCGAAGCACTGGTTTTCTGATTTTCATATCCGATCACTTTCCGCAAAAAAGATTTTGTGATGGATTTGTGTTCGGGTCCATTGTGCTTCCGAATAGACAAGTTTTGACCGGTGCCATAGTAACTAAACCAGATCAGTCGATGAGGTCCAGACTACCTCCACAGCTAGTGGAGCTGGTTTTTCCTCAGTTGACCGTCCAATTGAAAAGGTCTTAATATCTCACCCTGACACCAGGAATAAACTCTGGCGGTGTGTTTACTGTCCACTGCTCGACCGAAAATTCACGTCCACGGAGATCCAAGGATCCAAGGAAGGTCTCCAGTCATCCTGGAAGAATTCAAAACGGGCTTAGGAGGAGACAAAGAAGGGGAATCTTTTGAATGGGTCGTAGCGTATATGGCTTCAAGCTCCCGATGCGAGAGGAATGAAAGTCATGAAATGGCCTAGTCTTTCGAAAGCTGATTTGGCTTCTGTGGAGTTTGGTTACAAGCCTTCGTTGTTTTCCTTGTGGAATTGTGGAAAGAAGCAGAGTCTTGTGACGACGCTCATTTTGGACTCATCGTTCTTATACATCGACAAATCGGTTCTTGTATGAGGGAAATCCACAAGAGTGACTTTTTGGACCCAATTGACTTCGAAAAACACGCAGCATTTGGTGTGACCTCAACGTTGATGACAGTAGTCGTTCAGATTTGCTTGAAAATGACAGAGGACGCGGTGGAAAATGAGTTCCATGCGCGAATTTGAAGAGATCCAATGAAGCAAGGCTTGAACGTCCACTGAATCGCATCTCAATCTGAGACGATCACAAAAACTGACCAAAATGAGTAGACCTAATCCCAGGCCACACGACTGAATGGCGCAGTTGATTAAGCGCCTGGCCTTGGTTAGTGGGGTCCTCGGTTCGACGCTTTCATCTCGTGTTCAAATCTGATCCAGTCACCATTAGGATCAAGGCTGGGGTGGTCAATCAGTGGTAGAGGTCTGACTGTGGGTATCACAATGGACCAACAGGGCCTAAGTGTCCTGGTGACTTCACTGGCAGCCCCTCCTATCTCTCTACCTACCTAATCACAGGCTTCTTACCGCCGTCATCTCTGGACACTGCCCCATTGTAAGTCTCGCCTTCAGAAAGGGTTTGCCTTTCAACGACTTCTGCAGAAGCTGCAGAGACCAGGAAGAGGAGGTTGATGGCAGTCAGCATAAGATCACCGAGTCCTCTCGAACCAGTGCTCCCAGAGTGCAACTGCTTTTGGAAAGCGGGTGAAAGGGGTGATGCTAGGAGTTGGCATAAAGAGGTTGCACCATTTCATTCGAGAGTGGCGTGCAGCAGAATTGCGGTCGTTGCTGTAGAGGCTAGGGAGTGGCTCGTCGCGATGCCGAAGTCCATGAAGAGAGGAAGACTACACCGAATCTCGACATGTGCTCCAATGTTCCTGGACAAGGACTCAATGATTGTTTCCATTTCATGGACACCTGTGCTTAGGCACTTCCTTCCGTGAAAATATGGACTCGACGAAGCATCTGTGGCTGAAGGGTATGAGGTGCCTACTCAATAGGAAGCTTAACAGTCTCGCAGTCAACTACAGACCACTGAGGCCTGCCAACAAATTTGTATTTTCCCGTGGCCATTCCCTGGATCCTTCAGAAAACTCCGATGGGACTTTGTCCGTCTTTCGAAACTAAGCCTTCAGAAGTAGAAAGTTAGCCCTCAAGTGCTTGACCAGCGGTGAAGTTGGTACGATTTGGACAAGGTCCTCTTGTGTGCTCCTGGCACGAAATGGAACCAGAAGTCTCTCGAATGCAGAGATAATCCAAACTGCGGCCTTTAAGACTCACTGTCTCGTCCCCTGAGTCAATTCAAAACATGGGACTTGGCGTAACCGACTGAATCCAGTCCTGAATGTGTTTTTGTTTTCCTGCCGCCGAAATGTGTGACTCTGGCGATCGGTGGAATCTAAGAAAGGATCACTGCCATCAAAGAAAGCATCATAAACTCGCCCATTGTCCGGTGCAGTGGTAAAACAATTCACAAATCCATCTGAATCGCCGAAACTCAACCAAACACCAAACATCAAGTATGCGCTGCACATAGCACCTGTCCCTCGAGTCCCTCGCCAGACAAGTACATAGCAGCCCCAGACAGTCTGTCGCCGCCGCATGTAGGGCCTCGTCCACATAGCACATAGCCGGCCAGTGAGTCGTCTACCTAATGCCCATTGTCCAGCACCCCCTCTCTCTCGGTCTCTCACAGAGTGTGTGAGAGAATTCCTGGCGAGCGTAGGACGCAGGATGTGCCCGTCCATTGTTCCCGAGTACATACGAGGCGCGTATGTACGGCCGAGATGACTTTTCCCATTTCTCTCCTGCCGCTGTGCTATGTGCTACCCCATCGTCGGTCAATAGACCAGGGATCCTTTTTGGAAACAGGTACGCGGAGGAATCTCCCTGCCGTCCAGGTGGACATGTGAAATATTTCGTTCATTGTTCTGCCATTAACCGAAAGAAGTATCGGTTTGCTTAAGAAGTTAATACAGATGCAGGGCCGTACACAGACACAGGCTGAGAGGGTGCGCAAGGATGTGCCGAGTAAATATTTGTTTTCATCTCCAGCTACCATCCCGCGCACAGAGGCAGTTCATTAAGGCCAAGAATGGACGAGGTTGTGTGCTGAGATAGTTTCCATCCATTGTTTCGCATTCGACGAAATTTCGAGAGGAAGCGTCGTGTTAGCGGTGCTACGGCGGTCTTGAGAGTGTGAATAGATTGAAGTGCTATCATTCCGCGGGAACAATGGCTGCGGTCTTGATTGGGGCACAAGGGCTGTGCGCCGATGGGGAACTCGATAATGGAGAGACAAAGCTTGGAACAAAAGCGCATTTTGTTTTGGAATGTCGAAGGTTGCTTGGTCAGTGAGTCATAAAGGCCGAGAGATGCGCCTCGCCTCGAACTGGTCTTGGCTTGGTGTTGTGTGCTGGCTTGGCGTTAATTTCCGCCGCGATGGGACGCTAAGATGTGGCGTCCTAGATTGGAATTCAGCTTGTCAAGCCGCCACGGCTGTGTCGAATCGATGGGGAAAACTTTGTCTTGGAAACGCCGCCGCGCCGTCGCCGGAAGCTGATGTGTAACTCACGGCCGGGCTGGCCATTTGCCTGATTCGTCATCGTTGGCTTGCGGTGGTGGCTAGTTCTGGGGGGATGGGCCAAGAGTGAACCATTATGCGAGCAAAACAATCGACCATGTCGAAGAGAGGATGGCTTTCCTTGTCATGCCGATTGCAGCCAGAAACTGAGCACCGTTTAGTCAACTTCATGGCTCGTTGGGTTGCTTTGGGTCCAAAACATGCAAATGATCGCGTTCAAGACAAGGCGAGTCGTCGTACATCAGCTTCGTGAGCAAAATTCGAGCGTGACAATGTTAACGAAGCGGAGTAGCTGGTTGATGTGTGACTTGACGGAGATGTGGGGTTCAGTTGGGAACCAAGTCATTCGCGACATTGCAGGCTCAACGAAGGTTCTCAAGATACGCAATACCTTGTCCTTCTGCAAATGTGAGCTAGACAAGGGAAATGTGAAGTAATGTGGGGCGGCGAATCAGTTCACTCCAGAGTTCCCCTGAACATGCAAAGCGATCTCGGAGCACGAAGCTGTCTCTCTGTCTCTCCCTCCTCGACAGCTACAAGGTTTCGATGGTAAAGACGTTTGTCCACCTTGTGGCGAATGTCATCATCATGTCCTGTATTCCCTTATGTAGGATCCATAAGGGGATACAGGACATGGTGATGAAATTCGCCCTCTACAACGTCTACGCACCATTGTGTGCGGTTTCTGGCAATGTCCCTCAGTTCCCCCGTCGTTCTTAGTTGCCATGCACCCCTCTCGACTGTTTTTTGCCAGGACAAAGAATACATCGTGACACCGCGACGATCGATCCTAGCCGCCAGTAAGCTTGTAGCATTTCAAGCACAGACTTTTCTCTGAATATTCGACTTGCGGCAATCATTTCGGTTCCGGTTTAAGTTACGGCAATACTCTCAAGGTGTTGGAAACTTGTACTCTCTCAACAATTTGTCACGCGATACATACGCATTGCGCCAGTCATGGGCTGTGGATGCAGTCTGGATGGCAAAAAGCCGTCGAATACACTGTTTAGGCCACATTGAGCGCATGTCCCTGCATCGACAAGGAGAGGAAGATCAAATCTTTAAAAAGTGTTGATCAGTGGACAAAGCGATCGCCAGCGTCTCCGCCTCCGTCCACGATGAAAGGTAGCTAGACCTGTGTCTCCAGAAGATTTGAAAGTTCATTCAAGTTCTAACCCGACATGCGCCTAGTTAGCTGATGGATGTTCACCACGAACAGGAAACCAGAGAATTCATCCTTTCTACAAATCATCCATTGCGTGATGTGGATAAATTTGAGGATAGCCAGCTGATCCTACGATTGACTTGTCAAGACTGGTTGACTGTCAATGGCTGCACTCGAGCTTGAGCCAGTGGCTTAGGAAATATTCCAATACTCCGTTCTTTAATGGTCCCAAGGCAGGCAACTGGGTGATATGGCATCTTTTTGGTAGTCACTCAGTGGCGACAGCTTCACCAGGGGCTATATGCCGGTACCGCCGGTGATCAGGAGCCTCTGTGCGGTTTCAGACTGATCGGTTCAGGTTGGCCGCCTAGTGGGAGCGTCGGTGTGGTTGTGGTTTGGACCCAAAGTCGGAGGAAGCAGTGGAGACTGTAGCAGTATGTCTTAGAGGTTACTAGGACGAGTGAGTGACTCTGAGACGTGAATGGGACATGATTTAAATCGTTTTAGAGTTTAGAGCAAACTACATCCGTTTCCTGTGAATCAAAGAGAAGCAACCGTTTTTGATCGGTTCCACACTTCACCGAGGTGGAGCAACTGTCCAAACGCATTGAACTCAATTGGTTCTTGGGATTCCTACTCCATGGCGTTGGTGGTCGTGATGTAAGTCAAGTGGCAGGACGTAGGTCCACCTATGTGGCGGTAGTGTGTACTTGACTGCTTTGCTTTGGTTGGTGGATGAATAAGTCACACGAGCAACTCTTGGCTGAGATTCGTTTCCAAAGTAACAAGCACGGGCAAGATTAAAATTGCCACCTACTCCACTCTGAAGGACACCCCACTCATCCTGTGCTATGAACAATGTTTCGGGGCTGAGTGGACGTCAATGTCAATCAATTATTCAA
Organism: Eristalis intricaria; assembly: GCA_964034865.1. NCBI lineage: Eukaryota > Metazoa > Arthropoda > Insecta > Diptera > Syrphidae > Eristalis > Eristalis intricaria. The sequence continues at coordinate 7,703,477 of OZ035875.1, read as the reverse complement.
TCCTTTGCCTTAGGCTGAGCTGAGGACCACATTCGGAGTTTCTTGAGTCTTGCCACTGAGCTGGCTGCTATTTGTTTGCCGAATTCGCCAGTTTGTCAGTCAGACGAAGAGCTTCCAAACTCTCCCCTGTTACACAAGCAAGCCAGTCCTTGCAGCAGGTTGAGTCCCTTGCAGTGGAACATCAACAAAAAGTGATGCACATCCTGAAAAGAGAACACAGACTTCAGCCGAAATTAATGATACACAGTTCACATGTTCATCGTTCAGCCTCGGTCGTGTTCGTGTTAATTAAGGCCACATTATGAGATTCCCAGGAATGCATCTCGTTCACTTGCCGAGTCATATCCATCGTGACCATGACGAATATAAAAAGGTAATTACCCCCTCCACTGCCATTCACCATCCATTTTTTTTTCAAAACAACACAAATTCGCCCAGTCATTGGACATCCCCAGGACCCTCTCCTCTCCTGCCACCAGGAATCAAAAGTAAATTACTGTCAATCGATTTTCAACAAGAAAAGTTCCCATTCACTCACAAAATACACAAAAAAAGATGAAATAATAATAAAATAGAATAAAATCAGAAGAGAGAGAGAGGAGTAGAGGAGAGAGGAGAGAAAAAAAGGGAAACATCAACAAATTGTCTGTTCTTGTGAATGAAAAACAATCCAAATGCCGAATGGACATGTCCCATGAATAAGGACTCATTGTCAGACAATGACGAGTCGAGAAAGGTTTTCATTCAGGCAAATGACTTCGACGTAGGATCGACCTCTAAGACGCATTGTGTCCTCCAACAGGATTAGTGCTCAATGCCCGATCGATTGTGTGCCCGGAGACCAAATGCGGACACAGATACGCGTGAATTATTTATTTTTGACAGAAGATACAATATTTTCAAATCCATTGTCATCGATCGGTGCGATGGTGTGGGATCACCCGACAGGAGGGGGAGATCCGCCTACCTGCGCTGGTTATTCCTATCGAGCAGCGTTGCCGTGTCGCCCGTCTGTCTAGCCCAGCTCGACGATGCGGGAATGCGTGTGGATGGATGTGAATGTGTGGATTTGTGGATTTGGCTCGACGGCGACACACTGTCTGGTGAGAGTCAGACAGTCCTTACGCACACCCGCATTCACGTGTCGTTGTGTTGTTGGTTGCTCTTGCTCTTGTGTACCGTGTCCTTTTCGAGCGCACACAAAGGGTCCACACACAGGCCGAAGTACAGTTCCACTTGAAGTCGCTTGTAATGGATTTCATTCTCACAGTCAATGGACTTTTGTGTGATCTCTGTTCGGGATCAATAGGCCGAGTTGGAAGTTGAAGGTGGATTTGGTGTGTCATTCATTGGCAATCGGAGTGAATGTGTCCTTTATGCGATCGGGGACAATGGTGCGCATTCAGTTGAATGGAAGAATCGATCATCATTAAGTCACTCTCTCCGTCGATCGTATGGCTTTGAATGGGTTATTCACTAATTTCACGGGTGTGCTTGCGAATGGATGGGATGGGAGTTTCCCTTTAGTCTCTGTGTCCCGGGGGAGTTCTGCTGGATAACAAGTTGTTGTAGGATAGTGAGGTCCTCATGGATCACTTGTGTCCTTCCAAAGTCCACCAGTGTCAGCAGAAAACGATCAGAATACTGTTGAGAGCCCAAGGTGATTTGAAATCATTTTAGTCTCTGTATTCAGTCCCCAGTCTTCAGTCTTCAGTCTTCAGTCTTCAGACTTCAGTCTTCAGTCTTCAGTCTTCAGTCTTCAATCTTCAGTCTTCAGTCTTCAGTCTTCAGTCTTCAGTCTTCAGTCTTCAGTCTTCAGTCTTCAGTCTTCAGTCTTCAGTCTTCAGTCTTCAGTCTTCAGTCTTCAGTCTTCAGTCTTCAGTCTTCAGTCTTCAGTCTTCAGTCTTCAGTCTTCAGTCTTCAGTCTTCAGTCTTCAGTCTTCAGTCTTCAGTCTTCAGTCTTCAGTCTTCAGTCTTCAGTCTTCAGTCTTCAGTCTTCAGTCTTCAGTCTTCAGTCTTCAGTCTTCAGTCTTCAGTCTTCAGTCTTCAGTCTTCAGTCTTCAGTCTTCAGTCTTCAGTCTTCAGTCTTCAGTCTTCAGTCTTCAGTCTACAGTCTTCAGTCTTCAGTCTTCAGTCGTCAGTCTTCTTCGGTCTTCAAAGTCACCCCGCTCCCACTTAACCGCCTGCCATCGTCCTAAGGGACGCCCCAAACGATCATAGGTCAAGTGTTTCTGAAGAGCCTTTCCTCTGTCACGCAACTCGTAGCCATTCTTCCTCAACAATCGCCTTTGTCCAAGTCTCTCAAAATCGCTCCCAACATCACCCTCGGTACAGTCATCCATCAAGCGACTTCATTCAGCCTGAAAACCGTTGCGAAAGCCAATGAATACTTCATTATGCATGTGAACCACATTTTCTTGAAAAATCCAAAAATAATGACAGTCCCAGCCAGCCATCATGCAGGGCACCTAATCAAATTCAAATTGCGTCACATTGTCGACGCATGATACCCGTATCCTGGCGCACTGATCCAATTGTATGCAAAATATGTATCGATCACTCATTGGGCGCAGTGACATCTGTGAAATTGCCCGGCCTGCCGAGCGAACACAAATAAGCCCATCCACCCCTGGGACCGGGACGCTCGGTGAAAAATGCAAAATTAAGAATCTTCTCACCGGCTGCTGTGCAAAATGCAAAAGAAACGATCTGCCACGGCGGCAAACAATGCGCGAGGTGACTCCGTTTCCAGGCGAAAGGATTCAAATTGATTCGCACAATTCGAAGAAATGTCCCAGTTTTCTCGATGCCCCGACGACTCCTTTTGATTCTCTTCGATTCTTCGATTTCGCAAGACAACAACTCAAACAATCCGAACAATCCAAACAATTGGAACAATCGATTGAAGGAAGGGATCCTGCCTGTCCCGGGTTCTCATCCCTTGCGAATGCGTTCGTCGATCGCGTTCGATCGGCCAAATCGGGGTGCCCTACTTTGCAAAAAAAATGTATCCTTTCTGATCCTCTGCATGGTCTTCGCTTTATTTATGCGAATTAAATTGACGGCAGGATGTTCATGAATATTTATGCAGCGACAAGAGGAAAATTCAATTATAGCTAATCCTGCGTGTTATCCTGCGATGGAATGGGAACGGGTGAATCGCACATCGCAATGGGGTGAGGCGTCCCCTCAAGGATCCCGTCGGATTGGTTTCGAAGAAAAACAAACTCCTTGGCTGTTTGCACGCAAACAGGATATGATCCACTTCAGGGCCGTGGCTTACATGTGTATGACAGTGGGAAAGTGCGGGGAGACGAAACTGCATGCAATCGTGAACGGTGGCAGGAGATGATCAGGCGAAGTCTGAAGACTGAAGACTGAAGACTGAAGACTGAAGACTGAAGACTGAAGACTGAAGACTGAAGACTGAAGACTGAAGACAAACGACGAAGTCCTGTCTGGTCTACATGCCCTTATTCAAGGACGAGCAAAAATATCCCCAATCGATTGTGCCCTTTGTGTGACGGTGACTTGCACTGTTCCATTGTTGTCTTAAATTTACTTGCGATCTGTCAAAAGTCAATTGTCAAAAGTACATAAGCCGTCATTTGTCTCATCCCAGCTCATTCTGGTTACAACAACAACAACTACACACCCACACCTTAGAATCACCGAATCTGTTTTTTCTTTCCCGTCCAGGTAGTGGGCCTTCGCCTCGGTGCCAGAGTGTCTCGCATGATCGCAGACACCGCGTCTCCCTCGCAGTCCCCTGCTGGTACTGGTGCTGTTGTTGTTGTTGCTTCTCAACAACCGCCACCTCCACAGCAACGGGCCGAGGTGTGATGAGATGCATTCTCCTGTGAGTTGTTATATGATTAATCCCGTATTATTCTTCGCGCAATCAAGTGTCAGTTGGTTTCTTTCTCTTCTCGATTCGTTTTTCTTTTCATTTATTCTTTTTTTTTTCTATTCCCCCGGGGGGTGCTCTGTCCATTGTTCACACACACGCACACACACAAGTGCAAAGATCGGATAGAAGGTGCAAGAGAAAAGAATTAGATCCTCTCAACTACCTCAGAGTAAATAAACTGAATTTCGTGGCGAGGGGGAGTTGTTGGACGGACGAGGGTATTCCTTAACGATGATGACTTCCTCAAGGAGTGTGTGCGTTCTGGAAAGGGACGGCCCGCGAGTGACGGGGATTGATTCAAAAGCGCGCCAGATACCACTCAGCCACCATTGGGGCATTCTAATGACGCACAGATGAACAATAGACTCTAGAGGAATGATCTAAATGCCTTCAGGTGTGCGTCGTATGGCATGACATCGCATCGCACCGTCGCGGCGGACAATCAAGATGTCATTCTTTGGCGGCGGCACAAGCACAAGCACAATCACACCAACATGGACAAGAACCCCTCACTCCACACTTGAGTTTGCTGCGAGCCGAGAGTTGGACTCTTGGGCTTGTAAGCTGGGCTCTGTGTTATTCAAATGTGTAATACCTCGAGGAGGTGGCCATTAATTCGAATTAAGAGAAGAGAGTCTCTAGACGCTGGATAAGTGGACCGATGATGTTGCTCTAAGCCGACTTTATTGGTTGCGTCATGTGGGCCACGGGGAGAGGGGACACGGGGGTGCTGTCAAGTGGTCAATGGAACTGGAATTGAATTATTTTCGTGTGCTTATCCCGGGATGATATGGACGACGGTGCCTGGCAGTCGTTTAACGGCGAGGGCGATTGTTTTATCCTCGATGGGGCAACTGGATCGATGTCAACAAGGGATTGTTGGCTTTGGGTTGGCCTTCGTCTGGGATGGGTGTCTGTGAAGCAGGGGGAGGGTGAGTGGGTGGCAGGGGTCAACAGTAACAGGACTTTTGCAGGTGTGAAGATGAAGGAGGATATAGGATAGACTTGCCATCAGCACAAGCTCCGGAAAAGAGTTGTTATCAACGATAAGAGGACTGAAAGCTGATTATTGAAGAGGGTTATATGGCCATTCACATTGACGGCTCAAACACGAGCGCGGTTACAGGGGCAGGTGGCGGCTCTAAGGGACAACTACAGCGTCTTTCAAGCCGAGGGGCTGGGGTCTTCTCTGAACTCCTCGAACGATCTCCGGCACTAAGGGACAACTACAGCGTCTTTCAAGCCGAGGGGCTGGGGTCTTCTCTGAACTCCTCGGACGATCTCCGACACTAAGGGACAACTACAGCGTCTTTCAAGCCGAGGGGCTGGGGTCTTCTCTGAACTCCTCGGACGATCTCCGGCACTAAGGGACAACTAAAGCGTCTTTCAAGCCGAGGGGCTGGGGTCTTCTCTGAACTCCTCGGACGATCTCCGGCACTAAGGGACAACTAAAGCGTCTTTCAAGCCGAGGGGCTGGGGTCTTCTGTGAACTCCTCGGACGATCTCCGGCACTAAGGGACAACTACAGCGTCTTTCAAGCCGAGGGGCTGGGGTCTTCTCTGAACTCCTCGGACGATCTCCGGCACTAAGGGACAACTACAGCGTCTTTCAAGCCGGGGGGCTGGGGTCTTCTCTGAACTCTTCGAACTATCTCCGGCACTAAGGGACAACTACAGCGTCTTTTAAGCCGAGGGGCTGGGGTCTTCTCTGAACTCCTCGGACGATCTCCGGCACTAAGGGACAACTAAAGCGTCTTTCAAGCCGAGGGGCTGATGAAGAGACCAGGGCGATCACCATTTTCCCTTATAGCCAAGCGACAATAGAGGCCAGAGCATCAGGCAGTCTGACATGGTAGCTGGATAGGTAGACAGGGCATCAGTGAGATATCCTTGATGACTTCGGTGACCCTCTGGTGGGTACCGGGGATTACTGCAAACAAATGAAAAAGGGGACTGTCTCGGAAAAAAAAAACCGGAAATTAAAATCTTTAGAAATCTCCTATGGGTGGAGCGACCACAAGAAAAAAAACTAGAAGACAATGCTCTGCGCAGAGCCAGCACTCGATGGCTTGGTCTGCAATGGATGGTTGGAACAACAGCGAGGGCTCCACGGAGAGTGAATCGCGGCAGTTGGGGAGACTTGAGGCATATTGCCAGAAATAGAACACGATGGCGCGTAGGCGTAGCTGAGTCCCTATGCTCCAGAAGGGGATACAGAAACTAAAGAAGAAGAAGAATAGCTCTACGGCTGGCGTTGAGCAACACCAGATCAACATCATTGATCGGATCGATCTGCATCTCTTGGGTCTATTCCAGGATCTGCTGTGGTGTGAAATTCTGGTCGATGGTGGACTTCCCTGGCCTGAAGCCACACTGATATGGACCTATCAGGTTGTTTATAAACGGCTTCCGGCGAGTACACAAAACGGCAGAGAAGAACTTGCAAGCGATGTTCAGGAGGCTTATCCCTCGGTAGTTGGCGCTGTCAAAGGAGTATCCTTTCTTGTGGATCGGGCAAAGGATACTGAGACTCCACTCGTCGGGCATGCTTTACTCCGACCATATCTTACAAGAGTAAGACTCACACATAAGGGAGCACAATAAAAGTCACCTCGACAAGAGGATATCCACAAGGAGGTGTCTTAACTCTACGGAGCCTAGTTGTGGACGAGCTTTTAGAGAATGACAAACCATGGGATCAGTCGCCAGGCATACGCGGGTGACACAGTCATCATAGCCAGGCCCTAGTGACATCATCAAACGGGCACGAACACCATTTAAGGAATGGTGCTTGTCAGCTGGGTTAAACCTTTTACTAGGAAACGAAAACTGGATCGACTAAAACTAATAAGTCTTCCCGGCACAACACTGGCTCCAGTGAGTGAAGTTAAATATCCGGCACACAAAAGAGGTATCCGGGAAAAGCGACGCGTGGACAAATGATTTGTCGGAGCTTGGCGGGCAAATCCTGGGCATGCAAGCCAAGGATCCTATGAGGGCTGTACACAGCTACAATTACAAACGGCACTATGGCATGGTCCAGAGAGGCACTCAACAAAGTTCAAAGGTTGCCCAATTGCTGCCATGGAGATGCTACTACAACATCGACTTAGGCAAGGGAGTTAAAATGCAACAATTGAAATGGCTAGCTTGTAGAGCGAATGGAAACTAATGCTCTGGCCCGGCCCCAGCCCAGAGGGACGGCGCAGTAGAGGAAGACCGCGACTCTTGGAAACGGACCTCATCTATGTGTGAGGAGCTGAAGGCAGCTAGCTAAGGATCGAGCTGGCTGGAGACGCTTGTTGGTTGAGGACCCCGGAGTGTGGAGCCACCACAGTAATCCTATATTTCATAAACTTTTTTTTCCTAAAAATGCCAATAACTTGTGTTCAACTTTCCCAATCCAAAAATGTGCGCAAACTTCAATTGGTCTACGTTCAGCAGCTCAGAACGGACCACTGTGCGCCTGCCGTCTCCCGCGAATTTCCCATCGCGGGAATAAAATTCACAAGAATCCAGGACACCTTTAACACAAAAAAAAAACATCCTCATTTAATTGCAAAATTTTCCCACAAAAAACCAAGAAAAAACCAAAATCCAAGCCAACAATCGAACACAATCAGCCTCAGTCCTCACCTCACTCCATCGGCAAACCTTCAATCAATTGATTACGTTTAACCAAATTCACGCAGACAAACCCGCCCGGCAGACGGGCAGACTTGCCGAACCGACCCCGAACCCTTTGACACATCCCGGAATGTCCTTTTTGCAGGCTCGTCTATCGCAATCTAATGACGGAATTCACACAACCATTCGACTCTAGTTTTCTCATAATCAGAGCGAAAAAAACGAAAAACGAATAACAACCCATTCCCTGCTGTCTCGGTAAATCAATTGCACAATCAGCGCAAGGATTCGCAATAACCCTTTATCGATCGGCAAGCCGGAATCCTTTCCCTTCTGGTGACATCTCCGCCCAACCCCTTCGTCGACGCATTCATCTTCGCAAACGTGAATGGCTCAGGGAACAAATATAATTGCTCGATCGATCCCAAGGAGGGCGACGAGGGACAAGGGACGAGATCGTTTTAAGAAAATTCATTAGACAATGTGTGACAATTCCCGGGGCCACGAGGGCCACGAGGTGGTGGCAAGCAATCCCGCTTCTTCGGTCGATTGAGTTTTTTCGATCTCGTCGCGAGATGATGTCACTTTTTCTTCGGTTTTTTTTTTTTGCGCACTCCTTGCGAAAAGGGTTGGTGGCGAGGAAATTTAATGAATTTCCCGCAAATAATCAGAAGGGATGTCATTGCTGCCGTCAAATATGAATACCGCATCGAATCGGGACGCTCGCAAATAACAATAAACATTGATTGGATGCTCTTCCCTCTGGATGCCGTTGCATGGCAGACCGGCTCTGGCAATAATTCAGGACAAAGGTGAAAAGGGGTTCGCTTGTTTAGTTTTAATTATTTTTTCTTTATGCGCTGCGCATCGGCAAGGATGCTGGGCTTCTGTCGAGCGGAAGGGCATTCGTGTCATTCAGACGCATTTACAAGATGTTCGCAAATATTTATGAGTTGCTGCACTCGGCGACTGTCGTCTGGGGGCATCTAATGAGGTCGAGTGCAGGGCAGATGCTGGCGCGAGAAGCTCAGCGATTTTCTAGCAAGTTCGAGATTTTGCAGAGGGATCTGCGCCCAGGCGGGAGTTGGTTTTGGGACAAGTTTGTTGTTCGAGCGGACCTTTCAGTTCCCAGGATTCCTTTGGTGGGCTGCTGCTAAAAGAACTTCCAAAGAGAGAGCTCCAAGCCATGGAGCGACGAGGTGTGGAGCCACGAGCTGTGGAGAGACGAGCTGTAGAGGGACAAGGTGTGGAGCCACGATCAGTAGAGCCACGCTCTCTGGAGCCACGAGCTATGCAGCCACGAGCTATGGAGCCACGAGCTCTTGAGCGCCGAGGTACTGAGCGACGAGCCGAGGAGCTATGAGCTATGGAGTGACGAGCTATGCAACGACGAGCTGTGGAGCGACGAGCTATAGAGGGACAAGGTGTGGAGTCACGATCAGTAGAGCCACGCTCTCTGGAGCCACGAGCTATGCAGCCACGAGCTGCGGAGCGACGAGCTATGGAGCCACTAGCTATGCAACGACGAGGTGTGTAGCCACGAGCTGTGGATCGACGAGCTGTAGAGGGACGAGGTGTGGAGCGAAGAGCTATGGAGCCAAGAGCTGTGGAGCACCGAGCTATGGAGCCACGAGCTGTGGAGCGACGAGCTGTAGAGGGACGAGGTGTGGAGCGAAGAGCTATGGAGCCAAGAGCTGTGGAGCCACGAGCTATGGAGTGACGAGCTATGGAGCCACGAGCTGTGGAGCCACGAACTATGGAGCCACGAGCTGTGGAGCGACGCGCTATGGAGCCAAGAGCTGTGGAGCCACGATCTCTGGAGCCACGAGCTATGGAGCCACGAGCTGTGGAGCGACGAGCTGTGGAGGCACGAGCTGTGGAGCGACGAGCTGTAGAGGGACGAGGTGTGGAGCGAAGAGCTATGGAGCCACGAACTATGGAGCCACGAGCTGTGGAGCGACGAGGAATGGAGCCACGAGCTATGGAACCACGAGCTGTGGAGCCACGAACTATAGAGCCACGAGCTATGGAGCCACGAGCTGTGGAGCCACGATCTCTGGAGCCACGAGCTATGAAGCCACGCTCTCTGGAGCCACGAGCTATGGAGCCACGAGCTGTGGAGCCACGAACTATGGAGCCACTAGCTGTGGAGCGACGGGCTGTAGAGAGGCGACGTGTGGAGCCACGAGCTATGGAGCCACGAGCTCTTGAGCGTCGAGGTGTGGAGCGATGATTTGTAGAGCCACGCTCTCTGGAGCCACGAGCTATGGAGCCACGAGCTTGTGGAGCGACGAGCTATGGAGCGCCGAGCTGTGGAGCGAAGAGCTATGGAGCGACGAATATAAACAGACGTACAACTTGGAAATGCCCAGAGATGCAAAAGCCATTTGGCTCCACACCGCCCATTGGCCCAAAGCTGCATTAGCACCCAGTAAACTGTTTCAAGCAAGATGCTGATCTAGATTAATGGCAGAACGACAACTAACCACTATTTGCTGCACTGTCAAGGAATGCCAAGTGTTGTAGCAGAACTTCTCAAACAGAGTCCCACAGACTTGAAGTATGTCATTCCAATGGCTCGCACAGTCCCTTGCTCCATCAATCAAACTCAGTGTCCAAAGTGGCTCGTGCAGACTTCCCGACGTCACCTCAGCGTGCCCAAGGCCTTTCTTTTTCCATTCACCTCTCACGTATACGATCTCTTTGTCCGCACAGGCACAACCCGTCTGGCAATTCGAATCAAAGACCCACTAATTTCCACGTGAAAAGCCCAACATCCCCCCGCCAGGGGCACCACAATAGATCATGTTACACCGCAATAAAGTGCAGACAAAAACCAAAATCCATCGGAAACAGAACATTATTTATGGGAAATATATTCAAGACTTAACTACCAATCAGCCGACAATGGCCCAGCCCGCAGCGGCCGGCTAAAAGCTCAATTCTCCGACCTGCCACCAGAGGAGTTCCCTATTTTGACAACAACCATTCACCGATGAATGCATTCATTAATAATTGGTGGCCGATGTTGTCCTCAACAATGCCCGGCAAAATGCCCATAAAATGAGTGAAAGAAAGATCTCTCCCCTCTTTTTCGGTGGGGATTGCCATCAGTCCAACGGAATACACGCGAGCGAGGCAACTTCCTGTCGACCAACCGCGCGTCCATGTTCCCCGTCTCTCTCGATCGCGCTCGGCCGGGCGATACCAATAAATCTGCAGCAATTAATATGAAAATGATATCCATGGTGGGGGATGGGGAAGGGAGGCAAGCTCGGGAGGAGTGCACTCCGCCCACCTAGATGGGCGGCACCGTTCCAAAACAAAAGAGTTGGTCAGCGAACTTGATTTGTTTTTCTTCTTTTTTTTCGGCCGAGAAAATTTATGAGCACAGCCGCCGCAGCACGCATATGTCGGCGCACACGAATTCCTTTCAATTTGCCTCACAATCCAAAAGAAACCCATTCATTCTCAATTGAATTTCCCCCCATTCAGCTATTACGACAATATTTGGATCTTGTATCCCCGCCGCCGCACACCACGGTCCACCGCATCCACGGCATGCACGGCATCCACGGTGTCCACGATCGTCGGTCTTTCATAAATTGTTTATTTATTACGCTCGCGTTAGTGCCACCTCTATACGCCGCTGCTGTCACCCATAAATTCAGTTAGCTTTACTATTTGTGACATTTACAATAAAGCTTGACACAATGGACCGCGGCCGCGACTGCGACCGCTGCGAAGGGAAGAAGAAGGACCAAGTTGTCTATAAATAGACGGGGGAACGGACAAAAATTGCCGCGTCCATGCCAATGACGGTTGGAATTGAAAACAGATGCGTACAGATTGTACACCCATGCGTTTCTCATTAATTGACCGAGAGATGCGCCCTCCCTTCCCCCGCCGGACACCCTTGCCGGTTGGCAATATTTTGATCAGAGACGATCCGAGCGCGTACTGCACACAGTGCCGTGGGCCCCGCCGATCCAGAAGGATCTGAAAATGTGTCTCGGACACAAAGCGCTAATGCTAATTTATTACCAATTCGTGTGTGTGGAGGTCTTGGCTTCGCGGAGGAGCATCGAACGTGCTCCGCTTGCTTTGTGGAAAATGCTGCCTCATTGTGTGCGGATGTCAAGTGCTTTTACCGTCATCGGATTCGTTGCGGCTGTTAGATATGCATGTGGATTGAGGGAAATTACCCGAGCGCGAGGGAATATTTCGCATTTGGGGACGCGGACAGACACGGACAGACGTTTTGTTTGCAGCGAGCGATTTATAATCAAGAAATTAAAGATTAATGCGATGACATTTGGGGCTGCGCCGCCGCCCGGGTCCGGATCTCACTTTCACTCGAAATTACCGCCGATCGCGTGCAGTGATCGCGGTTGTGGGTGGTGGTGCTCGTAATTCTGATTGATCATGCGAAAATTGAAATGAATGGAAGTGGGCATGGAAATCGGTGTTCTGAGGATGGTGTGGGGTACTGGAGCACAATGAGATCGCCTCTTGAGGAGTTTGATTGCGTTCAGCTGGAGACTGATGTGTTGATGCGATGACGAGTAGTTTGACTCAACTGTCTGCAGACGGATGTCCGGGGACGAGGGACGTTTTGTCTTGGCGGTCTTCTCCAGTCCAGTGGAGATGACTGACGTGTGGTCAGATAGCGATTGGCACCAATAGACCGTCGTCACAATTGTGACCCGTGAAGCAAACAAATGGCTAAGGTAAGGTGTTGGCAGTCACACTTAGATACATGGTAACAGCAAGCGGAGCTAGTCGATCAATAGGCCTGCCGGCTGACACAAATGTCGCTAGGCTTGGTCAGGTAATGGAAGGAGAAGGGAGGAGGCTTCAAGAGCAAAGAAGGTGTGCAGTAGTTCAATCCTCTTCCACGCCGCTGGACCATCTGCAGAAGTCATTGTAGGGAAGACTCAATCCGAAGGCTCTCTTTTTGACATCTCAAGCGTCATCTTGAAAGCCGAAGTCTCGTATGTCATTAGCGGGATACCAGCCGAGGTGATAGAAAAGTCCGTCCAGCGACCCATGCAGGATCTAAGCCTGAGCTATAGCTGCTTTCCATCGTGGACGGTCCTCGCACGCTGCTTCCAGTCATCAAGACCAAGCTGTCTTGCATCCGTGATTACTTCGTCTTCATACCGGAGGTTCGGCCTTCGTCTCCTTCTCGAACCAGGAGGCTCGGATTCGAAGACCCTTTTAGCTGGAGCTTTGGTGACCAGTCGACCGATTTTTGCCTTCCACATCCTGGTACAGCTCGTAGAGCTCGCGGTTGTGTCTTCGCCTCCATTCGCCTTCCTCGCAGCGGGACCATATATCCGACGTGGAATTTTTCTTTCGAAGACACCAAGAATCAACTCGGCAGTTTTGCTTGGCGTCCAGCTTTGGGTTCCATGTAGCAGGACTGGCAAAATAAGAGTTTTGTGGAGCATGACCTTAGTCCTTCGAGTCAGCAGTCTTGAAGTCAGTTGTTTCGACAAACCGAAGTTAAAAATCGGTTGCCAAAGAAGGTTGTACGTCGGATCTCCACAATGATGTCGTTCGTGGAGCTAACGTTTGCCCAGACAAACTCCTTTACCACCTCAAAAGTGTAGCTGTCGATTGTAATGTTTTGTCCAAGATGGTGTGCGACGGTCGACAGCGTATGTTGCGCTATCTGCTTATTGATATAAGCCAAGCTCGCTTCGCCACTTCCTCAATCGACGTTAAAGCTTCCACTACGGTAAGTTGGGACCGCGCGATGGATGTCGATGTCATCTGCGTATCCCAACAGTTTGACCGCCTTCCGTGCTTACGGCTGCTCGCCTTCTTCAGTACCAAATTGAGCCGGGTTTCAAACGGCTCGGGAGTCCTTGAGCCGAACTGCACGGTGCATCGCGTATACTCCCGGGATCCTGAATTCGGCCATGGCATCGAGTAACTCCTTGCGACGAATGCTGTCGCATGCGGCTTTAAGATCGATGAAGAGGTGGTGCGTATCGATCTGAAGCTCGCTGGTCTTCTCCAGGGTTTGCCTTAGTGTGACGATTTGGCCTGTAGTCGACTTGTCGGACCGGAAGCCGCACGCTGTATGTGCTAATAAGTGCGGTGCAAAATGGCTTTAGACGTTCACACAGTACGCTGGGCAGGCATATACCTCTGCAGTTGTTGCAAGAGAGAGGATCGCCTTCTGTGTGAATGGGGCATATGGGGCTGATATGCCAGTCGTCGGGCATGCTTTCGTCTTCCCAAATTCTGGAGATGATCTGGTGCATGCTCCCTACCAGAACATGTATACCGACCTTGAAGAGCTCTGATGGGGAGCCGTCTGCGCCTGCGGCTTTGTTGTTCTTCAGCCTTTTGATGACTGTGCCGACTTCTTTAGAGTTGCAAAGGCTTGCCTAAGATGGTCATTAAAGTGAGTGCGTTGTGAAGGGCGTCAGTCAGGGTCCTTGTCGTGTTATCCTTGGGGTTGAAGCTCCACACAGTCCGGGGCTCGCAGAAGGTCCCCCTTAGGACCGAAGTGAACTGAAGTGGTTTACTCTAAAATAAATGCTTCAAAAGATTTCATAGAAGTGTCATGCATCCTTCTTGGCCCTTGACTCAAGGTCTTGACATGTGGAGACATTGATCAGTTCTGGACCATGGACTGGCTTTAATCTGTAATCGACGATCAGTCCAGAAATTCTAACGATTGCCAAAATGGATGAACCTTCCATCAAAACTTTTTAATCATTTATTCTAGAGTAAGTCACTTGCGTTCAATTAGACCACGACCGATCTCCCGTCTTATAGAAGTCGCACGGTGATCACGAGGAGGTAGCTCCTAACATGCTACACCAACTCAATTGCTTTATCAATTCCAACTGGGCTCAAAACGCCCGACTCAATGGACTAAAATCATGACATTGCTGAATGGAGCGAAAAGCTGGAAGAAAAGCAAGAATGGACGGCACCCGAAGGTGGTCGTAGGCGGCCTGATAAGCAGGCCGCCCACAGAAGTAGTTGGATAAGGGGCTAGAGTCATGTTTACTTGAGAAGCATCATGCGTCTTCCTGGAAGACTGGCGGAATTGGAGGCAGCTGGTGACAAGCGATGGTGGGTGATGTTGGCCAATGATCAGCCTGAAATGTGTGCGATGTGGAGGCACTATCTGCGTTAAGAGCTAAGGCGCCAGTGAGATTTTCTCCGCGATAAAGCCAGTCTCGGGTAGTGCTGTCAGAGTCGGGGCATGAGTCCATGTTGAAATACATTGATAGGAGGTGTTTTGCTAACGATCCTCATTGGAGCACGTTCATTGCAGAGGCAATCAGTCGGGTGCTGGTCGCTCTTTTGATTCCAAGCTGCGAATGACGACCACGTCCTTAGTAACGGACTCAAGTGAAGAACAGATGAAGCAGCTTGCCAACAATCGCGATAGCTGGACAAGCTTGCAGTCCAGATTCATCACACGCTGAGGCTCACTCATAGGCCAAATGAAGAAGGGACCCCGTGCCAAGACCTGACCGCCACAACAGGCTGAGCTTCAATCGCAAGTAAGTCACATCAGCCGAAAGCAAGCGATTCTTCTTTAGAAGTCGGGACTTCGACGTCAATTTTCAAGTTGACTCAAAAAAGTCACACTCTGGTCTCTTGCTCCGATCGTCTTCTTCCGACGCGCACCCAGTCACCGCACCTCATGATGAAGTCATCTGTCACCGTCGCCAGATGGTGGAAGTTCAACTCCAAGCGATGGCCCATCTCAGGATCATCTCGGTCGTTCGCCCCGCGCCACAGATGGCTATCTCGTGTATCCTCTTCCAAATTACCATAGAAATGACTATTTCCCTCTGCCGAGACCCAGGAAGTCTGCCGATCTGCACCGCCACGGAGACACACCGCTGACACACAATTACACGGAGTAACGCGCGAAGCGGATGATTTTTATCGCCACCCGGGTCCTTTGTGCGCGTAAAAGACTGCCTGGCGTCTGCCCACAGCTTACGCGGTGGGCATGTGGATGCGTCGTAACTCTGAGCTCCAACTACTGCCCACCGCGCTCCTGTCTCAGCCGCCTCCATCTAGCCTGCGGATGCGACATGTCGTCTAAGTGAATGCAGTGAGGCTGCGCGCAGGCGTCGCAGCATAATTGCTTTTGTTGCGACGAATTTATGTAATTGAAGGTGCGTGTGTGTCATTGTCCTCGAGGAGGAGCGGGAGCCGGTGGAAAATTGCTCTCGAATTTCATACGAGGAACAAATTACTTTTGCACAACGAGCGCGTACTTTATGGCCTCTTCGGCGGATCATGCGGCGATGGCGTTGTGAAGGCGTGGTGGACGATGGGGGAGGGTGGTGGGGTAAATAGGGCTATTCTGTGAGATCTTGTAAAATTGAATGTAAACAGACGGTTCTTGCTTCAGGGATGTCAATGGATTAAGGCATCGTATACAGGCGGTCCCCCAAGTAGACCCACTGAACTGTAATGAAAGTTTGTCACAAACGGGGCACTATCGCGATTGTCTATCAGCCAACAGCAACCGCCTCAGCCAGACCCTTGAGTGAGTGACGACAGTCCACCCGCAGGGATTTGGGAACCGGTTGCTTATGTCGTGTTTAGGAGGAGGAGAACTTATCACCGCCTTGCCATGATTCACGTCAACTTCACGTAAGCCCGTCCATCAGTCTGGTTTGCGAACACTATGAAGCTTACTTGCTTTCCACCCATCTCCCGACATCGTCGATCCTAGCTGCCTTGCGTCCGTGATTGCCTGGAATTTCTTATGTGGATCCAAGGTTCACCACACGGAAGCTTTTAGCTTTTGTCGTATAGTGGCTTCTGTACTTTGATCACTTTATCATCAGACTTCGAAAAGGCTCTGAAGTGGACACCTGGTCAGTAGTGCTCTTTCAAAAAGTCTTCAGCCTCTTCGATAGGAGTGATGGGAATGGAGGGTGGTATGGCTGTATGTGGCAGATCCAGCCCTGCATCCTAAGATGCGCAACCTTTCCTTGAGCCAGCTGAAGCCATCAAAAGGCTGGAGAACAACAAAGCCGCAAGCGCAGACGGCTCCCCATCAGAGCTCTTCCAGGCCGGTGGACATATAGGGGTTCCGATAGGGAGCATGCACCAGATCATCTCCAGAATTTGGGAAGACGAAAGCATGCCCGACGACTGGCATATCAGCTCCATATGCCCCATTCACACAGAAGGCGATCCTCTCTCTTGCAACAACTGCAGAGGTATATGCCTGCCCAGCGTACTGTGTGAACGTCTAACGCCGTTTTGCACCGCACTTATTGGCACATACCGCGTGCGGCTTCCGGTCCGACAAGTCGACTACAGGCCAAATCGTCACACTAAGGCAAACCCTGACAAGACCAGCGACTTTCAGATCGATGGACAGCACCTCTTCATTGATTTAAAAGCCGCGTACGACAGCATTCATCGCAAGGAGCTATTCGATGCACCTTTACGCGATGCACCAACTGCACGGTGCAGACTGAAGGACTCCCGAGCCGGATTTCCGCAAGGAGATTAGCTGTCATGTCATTCTTGAACTTGGTACTAGAGAAGCGAGCAGCCGTAAAGACGAAGGCACAATCTTCCACAAGTCAGTCCAACTGTTGGGATACGCAGATGACATCGACATCGTCGCGCGGGCCCAACTTGCTGTAGTGGAAGCTTTAACGTCGATTGAGGAAGTGGCGAAGCGAGCTTGGCTTATATCAATGAGCAGATAGCGCAACATACGCTGTCGACCGTCGAACACCAGCTTGGGCAAAACATTACAATCGACAGCTACACTTTTGAGGTGGTAAAGGAGTTTGTCTACCTCGGGGCAAACGTTAGCTCCACGAACGACATCATTGTGGAGATCCGACGTACAACCTTCTTTGGCAACCGATTTTTTACTTCGGTTTGTCGAAACAACTGACTTCAAGACTGCTGACTCGAAGGACTAAGGTCATGCTCCACAAAACTCTTATTTTGCCAGTCCTGCTACATGGAACCCAAAGCTGGACGCCAAGCTAAACTGCCGAGTTGATTCTTGGTGTCTTCGAAAGAAAAATTCCACGTCGGATATATGGTCCCGTCCGCGAGGAAGGCGAATGGAGGCGAAGACACAACCGCGAGCTCTACGAGCTGTACCAGGATGTGGAAGGCAAAAATCCGTCGACTGGTCTGGCTCAGCCACATCGAGCTCATGGACAACAAAGCTCCAGCTGAAAGGGTCTTCGAATCCGAGCCTCCAGGTTCGAGAAGGAGACGAAGGCCGAACCTCCGGTATGAAGACGGAGTAATCGCGGATGCAAGACAGATTGGTCTTGATGACTGGAAGCGGCGTGCGACGACCGTCCACGATGGAAAGCAGCTATAGCTCAGGCTTAGATCCTGCACGGGTCGCTGGACGGACTTTTCTATCACCTCGGCTGGTATCTCGGTAATGACACATAATTAAGTACGGAGGCAAACCTCTGATGAGCCCACCTCCAACCCCGTTTGCCTCTAGCTGTCCCTGACTCCACAGATCGAAGAACAGAGTACTGTCCTCAAGGCTTAAGACCTCACTGACGACGTCCGACGAAACCCTTCAACCCTTCTCTGGCTCCACCACAAACTGAATCCCATTCACAATTTGTTGCCAGTCCATAAATGTCATAGAACCGCGTGTCGTCGTCCATCAGATTCGATTTCATTTCTCCAAATGGACCCGATTCCGATTCACACCCCTCCGGAGGAAGGCGGCAGTCCCTAATGGTGGACCGCAAATCATATCCATTATCCCAACGAATTGCGCACTAAATCAATTTAAATGTTGGCTCGCCGCAAGTGCCCCCAACCACACCGCATTCCATGTGCCGCCGCCGCTGTCCCTTGCGATGCGCATGAATGGGGCTTCAAGCTCACGGCACCCAGTCCCCCAGCTCTAATCCACGGCACGGTGAATGAAACGATCCAATGGATGATGGGGTTCATTCGGATCGGCGGAGAGGCCCAGGCCCCGTGGGGGTGGCGGGGGCGTGGGGGCACCAATCCAAATTTATGACCAGCGATACTCAAGTCAGATTTTGTTAGCTTCAATCCTCGCTTGTGCCGCACACAAGCGCATAAATCTGCGCACCGGACGTGTGGTAAGTGAAATTTATGCCCTCTCCTGGATCGGTTCCAATAGACACCAGCGCGGCGGTGGTTGCTGATGAATCTCTGAATGAGTTCATGTTTCAGGCGAATGACAAAATATTTGCGCTCTATTGGTGGTTCACTTGCGCGAAGTGTGGGTGTGTGTGGTCAGAGCACCGAAGGGGGTGGGAATTAGTCGCATATGGAGGAGCAAGAGATTGATTGGCGACGAAGCTGGACACGCAACAAGACCAAGACCACCGTCAAGGCGTCTTCATCTCGATTGGTGAGTGAACCAGTTGCTTGCATCTCCA
Organism: Eristalis intricaria; assembly: GCA_964034865.1. Lineage (NCBI taxonomy): Eukaryota > Metazoa > Arthropoda > Insecta > Diptera > Syrphidae > Eristalis > Eristalis intricaria. The sequence continues at coordinate 7,684,524 of OZ035875.1, read as the reverse complement.
CTCCACACTCCGCAACCCCGTCTCAGCTGACAAACAACAAGCATGTCATAAATTTCTTTAGCAAAACAGTGACACGGCCTAATCCGGTTCCAAAGTGTCGGATTAAGCAAACGAATGTGAAAATAAGGACAAGCAACTGAATAATAAATAAACTCGCCCCAAAAAGGACACCACCACCACGCACGGAGTTGTTGTTCGAGTTTCCACGGCAGTGTGTGTGTGTGTATGATGAAATCCAACCAAAATCTCTTAGACACACAAACACACTCGCCTTGGCCTGGGGTAGATCCTTTCATTGTTTCTTCTTTGGCCATCTCTCTCAGGAAAGTGTCAAAATTTTGATTCAATCAAAATGATCCTGTTGCTCGGCGCGGTTGGAGGACTCAGGGCTCAGGTAGGCTTGTGGAACGGTTCCTGGAAATCAAGTTAAAGGATTAGCAAATATTTGAGAGACGGAGAGAGCCAAACAGAGCCGGCGGCGGGGCTGGTGAGGATTAAAATTTGCAAACGTCATAATTGGGGTGATGGCTGACGAGGGTTTCGTACAAGATCCGCACAAGATCTTGTTGCGATCGGCGGGCTGTTGCGTGTGACGATGAGAAAATTTATGGGAAAATTATGCGAGGTGAGATATGAAATCTGAAGTGCAAATCTGGGCTTATGGAGGTCCTCGATGGAGGACTGAGGAGGGGCCATAGCTAACTGATCAGTGGCTGGGGTATTGGTTCTTGGATTGGATGCGATCAAGGCCTTGATCAAGGTACAGTCAATTTTGACACGGAGAGGGCCAAGTGATGCACAGAAGAAGTCGCAACCCGCAATGCAGCTGGAGAATGGAATGGAGAATCAATCCATTTCGACGATTGATTTAGAATCAGTCAACGTCCACCCAGAACGAGCGGATCAGTGGAAAGGTTCAAGTTACTCCTCGGATTGCAGCGCTTCTCGGTTACACAACGGAGAAGAAGTCAAGCAAATGCTTTAGTCGTTGCTCCCGGCAGTTTAGCTCAAAGACCTCCTCCTCCTGATTTTGGCATCGACGATTTTTTTCTGAACAGATTTTGACGATCACGTTTCGTGGCCAAATCCCGACGGCATTTCTCCCCTCTTCTTCAATAACCTCCTCCTCTTTTGTGTGGACTCTAATTCATTGACAATTTTTGGGCCCGATTTTGATGCCATTTCGTCGAAGATTTGGGCCTGATTTCGGAGACTGTTCTTGACATCCTTTCGAAAGCGATTTTGGAACCAGTTTCAAAGTCGTTTCTGCGATGAGTCTGAACTCGATTTCGATGAATCATCATGAAGAGACTGGGTAAGGGATGCCTTTTGGTTATGCTAACTCACTGGCTTCCCACGAATTCCATCCCCAACACAAAGCTCCTCCTTAATGGCCACCCTTGAGAGTTGCCCTTCTCTCAAACAATCCCACCCACACAATGTAGCCATCCCCCATCGAACGTGAAAGGACTGTCAATCGGCTTGCATCCCCGTGGCAACAACTCAATACACATGATTGCTCATTTGCATACTAAGCGCTGCTAACAACCGCCTCAAGGAACACATCGCAACAACCGCCGCCAACCGCCTCCTGATGAATAGATGGCAAAAAATATGATTGATCTGTTAAATCCTTAATTCGGATAAAAAGACACAGCAACGCGTGAAAAGCCCCCGCACCCACAACACTCGCACCATCCAAATCCCAGCGTCGTCGACGTCGCCTTGCAAGGATTCCATCGCCGCTGCCACGGAGACCTTTCATATTTGTTTGCCGTTTCTTTTCACTCATTCCTCTCGCATTCTCCTTCATCGAAAAGGAATTCCGTAATAATGATCTGCTCCTTTTTGGCAGGATTTGTGGCGTCCTTTGCAACGCTTTGTTCGCCTGCCAATCGAATTTCCATCGAACTTCAAAGGCTTCTTCGCAGGACACGGAGGATACGAAGAAACGGCAAAGGCCGTCGGGGCGGAGTGAATGCACGTACGTACGTACGTTTCGCAGAACACGACAATGGGCCGGTTGCCCAGGGATTCATTGAAGAAACGCACTGCGCGCTCGACTCGAGACTGACTATCCCAAGCAAAGGGCAATTGTTGTCAGAGAATGAATGAATCGCGCTGACCATTGTCTTGCGAGGAGGAAGGACGATCAGCCGCTTGGAACAACCCACACACCGTCTACGCAACGGCCACTCGCTCAGGTGTTGCGGATAGTCCTGGTGACCAGTGTGACGGAGTTGATTGTCGATTCCCTCGGGTGGATTCAATGCCTCAGCAGGGGGGACTGCCATTGTTTTTCTTCTCTCTTTTGGGCAACGATGAGCCGGTGCATGAGTTGTAGGGATGTCCTTGTTGTTGGACGGAGTCGAGGTGAAACTGGAATTTGTCACCGCTGCCGACTGCACTTGCGCAACCAACTGGCGTTGGCATGAAATGGCGGCACGATTTTGTGGGAATCCAGAACTCCAGAGGCGGAGTTTCAAAACCAGTTGTGGAAGTCGTGTGGAAGGAGGTGTACATTTTAACATCTTGAAGCAAAGCAGTGGAGAGCCACGATGATGATGATGGTGGCTAAGGTCGTTGGTTGGTGGTTTGGTGGTCAATTTTGCGGAGGTTTTGAAGGGAAAGGGAAGAAAGAAGCAACTGCTTCGACCAACGATTGATTTTCACATAAAAGGCACTGCCACGCACTTGGTGAGTGATTACGTATTTTAGTCATGGTGAGCCTTTCATCCGCCATGTCCTCGTGAATCTAATGGAGTCAAAAATCTACGACGAAATGCAGTCCAAAAACTTTGTCGAAATCGGGACTAAAACGGCCGTCCAAATGACGTCGATATACGGCAACGAAATCTTGTCCGAAACCATAATCGAAATCGGGTCAAATATTGTCGCCAAAATGGTGTAGAAATTTGGAACAAAATTGTCTCCAAAAATGTCGAAGTGACAAAATCGGCGTCGAAACCGCTTTAAAAATCGTCCTCGAAATACCGTGAAAATACGTCATTTAAATAGGGTACCAAAACGTTGGCAAAATTATGTCGAAAAACTACGAAATCGGGTCAAATATTGTCGCCAAAATGGTGTGGATATTTGGAACAAAATTGTGGCCGAAAATGTCGAAGTCACAAAATCGGCGTCGAAACCGCTTTAAAAATCGTCCTCGAAATACCGTGAAAATACGTCATTTAAATAGGGTACCAAAACGTTGGCAAAATTATGTCGAAAAACTACGAAATCGGGTCAAATATTGTCGCCAAAATGGTGTGGATATTTGGAACAAAATTGTGGCCGAAAATGTCGAAGTCACAAAATCGGCGTCGAAACCGCTTGAAAAATCGTGCTCAAAATAGCATCAAAACACATCATCAAGATAGGGTCCAGAATTGTTGACAAAATTACGTCAAAAAAGACTACGAGACCGGCTCCAAAAACGTGGTTGATAAGGCACCGAAATCGGGTTCAAAATAATCGACAAAACGATGCCAAATTCAGGTTCAATGTGGTCGACGGAAGGACGTCGTTGAAACTGGAACTGGAGCTAAGACGAAATGGCTGGTTCAAGACTGCCAACAAGACGACAATCCAAGCTGTCGGCAAATCAGTGTCAAATTCCTGTCCAAAATCATTGACGGAATGGCCGCCAAGGCCGTGGTCGAAACATATTTGAAATTCTTTGGCGAAGTGGCGCTGTCCGCGCTCAGGATCGACAAAGAGTATCACACTTTGACTATCCATGAACAGCTGGAATAGGAGGTGAAGGTGACAGAAGGCTGGCTCTCTTAGGCTCAGACTTGATGGCGCAGTTGGTAGAGTGCCTGCCCTTGGTTAGCGGGGTCTCCCGTTCGAATACCAGTGAAAGTAAAAGTTTTTTATCTGGTTTTCAAATCTGGTCCAGTCACCATTTGCCGTTGGGATCAATTTAACGGCACTGTCCCTGGAGTGGTCAATCAGTGGTAGTAGTCTGACTGTGGGTGGACCAACAAGGTCTAAGTGTGCTGGTGAATTCACTAGCAGCCCCACTCCCTTACCTCCCTTACCCCTAGCCTCTCAGTAACTTCCGACAGGGTCCGTCTAAATCGGATCCCGGGATTCATTAAAATTGAATCCATTTCGGGAGGACGATGAGAACAACTCGTGCCTAAGAACCTAACGCAGTCATCGCTTCAAAGGACTCTTTGATCTCAATCAATGTTGAAACAATGCCCACTCACTCCCTTCACATCCAAGACTCCGTCAGTTTCTAGGACCTTCGAGAGGCTTCTCGTATTCGAGGACTATTCTAGACTGCTTGCGACGTAAAAGAGCAACAATTGCTTTCATGAACCGTCTTCTCGATCCCCGCCTAATGTGCAGTCGCTCTTGTTATCCTTCCTTTGAGACCAACTGTAATTGAGTTGCGATTGCATGTCATACTGCGTCATTACAATTCAAGGATCCCCGTAAGACCCAACACTCACTGCCTTCGTCATCGATTTGCATATCCTTTCATCCCTTCTCGATTGTCTGAAGCCAATCAATATTCCAATCGAATTTGCATAAGGATCACGAAGGATATACACTCACTCGGTGCCACGTCGTCATCAGAGCTAGCTCACAAAATGCGTGTTATTACGCACATACGCCAGGCGTGTGCTGTTGTTTGCATACTAATGACTGAATGACAGAACCACCACAACAATATTGTGTACCCAATTAACCCAGAAGCGCACCGAATGTACGTGAATGAGGTTCTCCACCATAACTGACTGGCTACTCACTCAATTATTCAATAAGCCATCCATCCATCCATCCGTCCTGCCATACAGCCAAATCCATTCATGTCCAACCGCATCGACGACAGAGTGGAGGAGAAGGACGAGGAGGAGGAGGAGGGAGCGGTCAGCTTACTTTGTACTGCTTATCGATTGTGCTGTTCCTAATAAGGGATCATAATCACAACCTTTATCCTTCATAAGTCCGGATTTGCTTCTTTTCTTCTCGCCACACACACGACCGACTGGGGAATGGGGGTGGGGGTGTATGTTTATTCGAACACGCACTAAGCTCCCCTTCGAGCCGGGGAGCCAGTGGGCAGTGCCTTGAAGGACAACCAGCCACTCAAGCATTGATGTCCATTTAAGGATGTCGATTTGTGAGTGCTCTGAGTGGGAGGGGAACGGTGGGGGAGAGAGAGAGAGGGAGACCCTGTGAAAGAAAAATCGACTAAAGGACATTTTTTTGTGCATGTGGCTTTTTTCTTGTCGCTTTGAAAGGACCTGCTCTGGTGATGCGTGAAATGGTCACCAAATAATCCGATTATGCGGCGATTCACTCTGATATTCAATTAAAGTCAAGGAGTTGGGTGATTCTCGGGAATTGGCTTTTCGCCGAGGACGCGGGGGCGGCGGAATGGATGGATTCGTAAATTTGTTTGCCTTGAGTGGGGGGAGGCTTATGAGATGATGTCCTTTGTTGGGGTTTTCGTTTTTTATGAGATGGATGGATTGTTCTAGGAGAGGGTGGAGGGTGTCTTGCTCTTGGATGTCCTTGCAAACGTGAGGACCTCAAAGATGCAACAAACTCTTCCCGAATTCCATCATTTTCCCACCCTCCCTCCGCTCAAGGCAATTAGGGGCCACCAGAAAAGAAACAAATTTTTAGACTCACCGGAAACAGAAAAGGAAACTTTGTAGATCCCACTCGTAAATCAACAGCGAAGCAGCCAACGCCACACAGACAGAGAGGACATAGAATGGCGCAATAAATTTCGCCACGATTGCGATTGCCTAATTTCGTGGAACACACTAAATCACCACCAAAGAAGGACCCGACCCGACAGCCAGATAGCGAGAGCCATCGCATCTTCAGTCAGCGACATTAGATTGTAATACAAGGCCAATAAACGACAATGGGACGACCCAAACGATCCAAACGAACCAAGGGAACGCAAGAAAAAAGAAAGGACCATGAATCCTGATTTGACCCCTTCGGGCAATTTGTGTCCCCGGGCCCGGTCTCGGTCATACGAAGACAATGAGCCGCTCTGAAACAAAAATTAAATAAATCTTAGCTCGCACTGCACGAAGAAAGGACGAAGCGGACGAAGATGAGAAAATCAAATCAGAGAATCACAAGGAACCCCGTGAAATTACTAGGGTTGGCGATAGGGGATGAGTGCGTATCGCCGTGTTCGCATCTAATCAAAACTGGGTCCTCGACTCACCCCTTTCGCGTTAAAACAAGGACACAATGGAAGCGGGAAAAAAAAACCGAAAAGAAAAGAAAAAGATACATCATCCCATCGGCGAAGGGGAGTGCACATCATCTTATGGTCTACTTTCGAGATCCTCAACGGTTTTGTGAATTAGCTGACGAGGCTGTGCGAAAGGACACCGTGTTCCCAAATGGGACAGGAGGTGCTCACCTCCGGGCCTAATTCCCTGACAAAGGTGCACGCAATCAAAGTCACAAAAACAAGTCCTCGCTGGATGTGTGTGTGTGTGTGCGCGCTCAGCCTCGAACTGGATTTCGAAAGGGATCCTCTCGCTCATCATCATCACCATCAGGATGACGATGCTGTTCGTCGGCTGTGCGATGTGAATTAAATCTGACATCTCACGGGGAACACGGAACGCGGAACAGGGGTCAGTGTAATTGTGCATTGTCTGCTCATTTGAGCACTCACCCGAGTGAGTGGACAGGTAAAGGGATGCAGGCCTAAGGCGATCTGGCATCGCTCCGATGCCATGATGGATGTGAGACTTTGATGTGCGTATCTGTGATTGTTTTTGACAGATCGCGCCGCTCTGTGCTCGAGTGCGACTGGCGGAGAGCGTTGTGTAAACAAAACAATTCAAATCGAGGGGTCATCGCTGAGATTTTGGAGAGCGAGATGAGATGAGATGTGATATCGAGGAGGACGCTAAGGAATGTATCCGTTTTCTTTTATTTTCCTCCTTGTTTTGTTCGGTTTCGGGAAGACAATGGAAAGTGGATATTTTCTCATGTCCGTTCAGGAAGTGAACGACGAATTGACATCTGCGAACTTGTTTTCGGTTCCGAGATGAACGACTGGCTGACTGGTGTCCGGAAGGGATCTGCATGGGAGATCGAGGATCTTGCGCTTAATTACAGAGACAGGGATATCCTTGGGAAGATCTGTGACGCTGGGTGATGTTCTTAGTTCAAGTAAGTGAGGACTGCCGTTGGGCGCCATTTTTATGTGACGGAGGATTTAATCGGAAATATGTAGCAATTTGAACTCGGGACGATACGAGATCTAATTGGCGTCCGCATTGAACGGTCTAATGGGAGCCTCAAACTCAACTTGGGGAGATGCGAAGTCCCACGAGACAAGGCCCCCACTATGGTTCAGCATTCTCAAGGGGACCTCAAGCTCAACTTGGTATGACGCGAGTTCCTACGAGCCTCACGGTGGCTCAACAGTCTCAAGAGAGCCTTAAGTTCAATTTGGGACGGTTCAAGGTCCTACGATACAAGACGTCCACGAGGGCTCTATAGTCTCAAGACGGCCTCCAGCTCAGTTTTGGGACGACGCGAGTTTCTGCGAGGCTCAAGATGGATCACCAGTCTCAAGAGGGCCTTAAGCTCAATTTGACACGATTCAAGGTCCTGCGAGACAAGGCATCCATGAGGGCTAAATAGTCTCAAGACGGCCTCCAGCTCAGTTTTGGGACGACGCGAGTTCCTGCGAGGCTCAAGATGGATCACCAGTCTCAAGAGGGCCTTAAGCTCAATTTGACACGATTCAAGGTCCTGCGAGACAAGGCCTACACGATGGTTCAATAGTCTCAAGACGGTCTCCAGCTCAGTTTTGGGACGACGCGAGTTCCTACGAGGCTCAAGATGGATCAACAGTCTCATGAGGGCCTTAAACTCAATTTGACACGATTCAAGGACCTACGAGACAAGGCATCCATGAGGGCTCAATAGTCTCAAGACGGCCTCCAGCTCAGTTTTGGGACGACGCGAGTTCCTACGAGGCTCAAGATGGATCAGCAGTCTCAAGAGGGCCTTAAGCTCAATTTGACACGATTCAAGGTCCTGCGAGACAAGGCCTACACGATGGTTCAATAGTCTCAAGACGGTCTCCAGCTCAGTTTTGGGACGACGCGAGTTCCTACGAGGCTCAAGATGGATCAACAGTCTCATGAGGGCCTTAAACTCAATTTGACACGATTCAAGGACCTACGAGACAAGGCATCCATGAGGGCTCAATAGTCTCAAGACGGCCTCCAGCTCAGTTTTGGGACGACGCGAGTTCCTACGAGGCTCAAGATAGATCAACAGTCTCATGAGGGCCTTAAACTCAATTTGATACGATTCAAGGACCTACGAGACAAGGCATCCATGAGGGCTCAATAGTCTCAAGACGGCCTCCAGCTCAGTTTTGGGACGACGCGAGGTCCTACGAGGGTCACGATGGGTCAACAGTCTCAAGATGGCTTCAAGCTCAACTTGGTACGACGCTAGATCCCACGAGACAAGGCATCCATGAGGGCTCAATAGTCTCAAGACGGCCTCCAGCTCAGTTTTGGGACGACGCGAGGTCCTACGAGGGTCACGATGGGTCAACAGTCTCAAGATGGCTTCAAGCTCAACTTGGTACGACGCTAGATCCCACGAGACAAGGCATCCATGAGGGCTCAATAGTCTCAAGACGGCCTCCAGCTCAGTTTTGGGACGACGCGAGGTCCTACGAGGGTCAAGATGGATCAACAGTCTCATGAGGGCCTTAAGCTCAATTTGCGACGATTCAAGGTCCTACGAGACAAGGCATCCACGAGGGCTCAATAGTCTCAAGACGGCCTCCAGCTCAGTTTTGGGACGACGCGAGTTTCTGCGAGCCTCACGATAGCTCAACAGTCTCAAGAGGGCCTTAAACTCAATTTGACACGATTCAAGGACCTACGAGACAAGGCATCCACGAGAGCTCAATAGTCTCAAGACGGTCTCCAGCTCATTTTTGGGACAACGCGAGTTCCTACGAGGCTCACGATGGGTCAACAGTCTCAAGGGTGTCTCAAGCTCTGTTTGGGTCGATGCCATTTCGTACTAGACAAGGTTCCCACTCCGATGGCTCAACAGTCTCAAGAGAGCTTCACGCTCAATTTGGGACGATGCCAGATCACACAAGACAAGGCGTCCACTATGGCTCAAAAGTCTCTGGAATCGGCCCCAAGCTCCATTTTGGACGATGCAACGACCTACGAGACAAGCCGGCTTCAAGCTCAATTGCAGATCAGAGTAGGGGCGCACCATAGTTCTCCCTTCTCACAAAAACTTCATCGTTTGAGAACTTTGAAGAAGCGAGACCTGATGTCGGGCGCCAATTTTTTGTGACTGGGTATTTGGTTGGAAAACAGCGAAAATCTGATTGCGGGACGATATCAAGTCAAGGGCAGGACATTTGTGGTGCCCCCCCCCCCCCCCCCTCCAGAGCTCGTTAAGTTACCCACCTCCATGCAGATCATCGCAGTCGTCCCCAAAAATTCGCCAAATTCCCCCACCTTCCCAAGCGATCACCATCGACTCCCTCAAACCGCCGTTGATCACTCAATTCAGACTAAGATGAGTCACACATCTTCAAGGCAACCGCACGAGTTTTTAGAAACACCGACATATCGCAAGACAACTGTCAACTGTTCATCCATCAGTTCACCGAAAAGCCGCCTAAAGTGCCTCTCCAGATCCCGACCGGCGATAGTCGCTCACATTCCTTCAGTGTCTCCCGCCTCGTCAATGACCTGGCATTGATTGAGAGCTCCCAACGCTCTGCGTTCCTGGATCCGTACCGCACCACCGACGAATGCTCACTCTCTCTGGAGCCCATGACGAAGGATCGAAACGAACTTGTTTTTGGAGTCGAAGAAGAAAAAGAAACCAAAAAACCAGAGTGGTCGCCATCAGGTCTCGGACATTCCAGACAATTCGATGCCTCATGTGGTGAGGAGAATTGTTTTGTTCCCCCTGCTCTCCCTCCCTCTCTCTCTCGCGCTCTCTTGCTCTCGTGGACACCCTGATTGGGGGTCATTGATGGCCCATAAAGCGATGATCAATTGGTTATCGGGTATGTCTTTGGAATGTGATTGTTCTTCGCTCCTGTCTTTTGTGACCCCGGAGAGAGAGAGAGAGAGGAGCAGAGGATGGGGGACTGAGAGAGGGAGAGAGGGCAAGAGACGAGAGAGTGACCACTTCTGCTGATCCTCGTGGACTTCTCGAATGTCGTTTGAATATGGATGAAGCTGTAACCAAAGTGGATGGCATCTGTCGGTGCCATAAATTTGAATTCTATTAAAATTGATCGGCGCGTCCAAGGGGGAGGGGATATCCAATTGTGTGACGTTCGATTTGGTTTCTTCTTTATGAAAGTTACGGCCTTTGTTCCATTTGTCCATCGGCACTCGGCATAACCTGCGCGGAGTTTAACGAGCAGCGGATGGACAATTTCCTTGGGGGCTCCATGAAAGGAAGTGGGATTCCATTGTAGGCTGTACACGGAGGCTGTGTACAACAATGCAAATGTTTTCACGTAAAACGTCTGTCAGACAGCAAACAAACGTCGACCGCCAAAAAAAAAAAAAAAAACAGACAACTGCTTGTGAATCACTTGAACAGACAGCGGCGACCCCAATTGACTCATCACATCGCACATCATCACTTCGCGTGCCGCATCACATCGACTGTCGGGCCAAGTATCACCTGCATCTCTTGCGGTGTCTTACACCGATAAAGAGATCTCATTCAAATGAAATCTCCATCTCACCTGTACCGCCGCCGAGGGGTCTTCAAAACTCAATTGTTCTCCTCAAAGTGAAAACTGTCAGCGACAATGAGGCATTAATTAATCCACACACTAATCCACCATCGGATCTGCGGCAGTCACAGTCGTCGCGTCGTCTCGGTCCGGGTACAACACGAGCACCGCGTGAAAAGACACCGCTCGCGACGGTCGCGGACGGGCGGAGGGAGGGGAAAACTCAAATCAAAACAAAAACGAATTTACCTTTTCTCGAGTGAAGAAAGGCAATCTGATGGACACGTTCCATTCAGTCCATGTCACCCCCCCCCCACCAAGCCACAGCGTGCGGAGCAAGAAGTAAGTAACTCGGAATATTTCAAGCTCATTGTTCGCTTTTGACACTAAAAAGCTGCATACCGCATTCTTCATCATTGTTACCATTTGTTGGGCTTCCTTTAATGGCTGTAGCCGTTCCCCCTCCTCCATCCCGCACCCGTTGCTTGCCTCGTGTGTATCTTCTGCTAGATCTCCTCGACCGAGCGAAGTAAGCCACAATGCCGGGGAGAAACAACAAAAATCGAAGCAAAACAATAACACAAACACCTCACTGACCTCCCGCTCCCCCGCACACACCATCCCATGCCAGAGGAGCAACGAGAGGGGAAAAAAAAAAACGTATCGACGAAATATCCGAGAGCAGCGAGTATCCAAAGAACGACGAGAAAGATCGAAAGAAAAAATAAGAAAAAAACTACTTAAAATGAAATATCACGGCAGTGCCATATAAGAGCGAGCACATCTCTCACCCAGCATCCCCGGGAAGGTTGCGCGCAATCGCAGTCATCGTCATCGTCATCGTCATCATCCGCGTCTTCGTTGAGCACACCGCGATCTGGATGTGCCCCCAAGTCGTCGTCGTCTTCACAACACACACACACACATACACACACTCTCTACGACGATGTCAGATCGCATTTTGAATCTCCTCTCACAGCACACGAGAACCAAATGGCAGATCAACAATAAATGAGATGATTTATCACCGAAGGTAATTCATAAAAACGTTCCACGGAACAATGGGCCATAATGTACTTTGACATGGAATAACAAAGGCCAAACGAGGCCCAAACGAGCCAAGAAAAATGAGACAAAAACAAACCAGCGCGCGAGTGTGTGGAATCCGTAAGATGGCCCGAGACCAAAGATAGCCCCGCTCGCTCAACACGGCACAGCACAACATGTGTACTCTGTTGGTGGATGCATGTGTAGGACACCACTATTTGTATTGTCGTCTTGGCGGTGGGACAATGGGTAATGCATACACGTCGGCCATTGTTTTCTTTTTGATACAACTGTTGAAGGGGGGATGGTCGCGGGGGGAGAGCTTGTAACACACGGTTGGTCACAGGTTCAGACTTATAATCAGTCGAGGAGTATGCTGAAATGCTGATACACGACGGGGATTATGGAACGCCATTTTGAAATGTGCGCGAATTCAGTGGCTTTCGCGTTCAGTGGATACGTTGATTTGCGTTCCATTGGCGGGTGTCACGGCCTGAGCGTCTGTCCAGTCGGAGGAGGCTCTTGCGAGAACACCAATTGGTTGGTTAGTTTGGAGGCACCGTCTGGCATTCGCGGGACATCGCGGCTATAGCCGCTGTCATGTGGTTTGGAGCATCTTCTAGGACAGGATTCCCATCTACGCTCTCCTAGAAGACAGGCTCTATGGTGACATGGGAAAGCAGGTTGCGTCATGGTTTACATGATCCAACTGCATTTCTGGGTCCAAGGGGCCTCTCAGGCCTTTGAGCCATTTTGGGGAACCTGTAGCCTGCTGATTTCAGTCTTTGTCAACCATGCCCTGGCACTCTTTTTGTGGGACGGACGACGGGGGCTGTTTGATAAATCAGTGCAAGCTGGAGAACGGGAACTCTGCGACCGTACCAAAATATCCGAAAGGCAAAAATCCCTCGACGGCACTGCCTCGGCCAGATCGAGCGCATGAGCACCAACTCTCAAGCTAAGAGTCGGTAATCGGTGCTTTGAAAAAATTCCAAAATTCGGCGTTACTTCACGCCACCGCGTCTTTGAGACTATCCGAAGAAGGTCGAGAAGGAGACGAAGACACAATCTCCGATTAAAGGCCAAGTCTATCCTGGGTCTTGATGACTGGAAGCAGCTTGCCCAGGAGGCAGCTGTAACTTAGTCTCAGACTTGAGTCAGGAGTTTTCAGTTAGGAGAAAGGAAGGTTTACCCCGTGGGCATCACAATGGGTCCAATAGGACCTCAGAGTGGCGCGGCCCCACCGCGTCAACCAACGTCCCTAACCTAGTCTCTGACTTTGCGAGGGTCGCTGGTTCGATAAGTAAGTTGTTTGGCGATGGCGTTGGGATGATGGTGCGTAAGAAACCTCTCATCAAACAATGAGCTCATTTGTCAAAATAAGGAACTCGCACCTTCGACGAGGGATGTCACGAAAAACTGGGCACGGCAGATTGCAAAGAGAGGCTTAAATTAGAGTCGTTTCCACCCAAGAAATGACCTGAAGGAATGTTGTTCTCGTGGAGCTCGGATTGGCGTCTAAGGCGTCTTCATTTCAAATGGATAAGAGGAAGAATTGTTCGTCTTGCTACCAAAGACCGCCTGCCCGTAGATTAAGCACATTTCTGGCAAGATGGGCCTACTTCATCTCTCGGAATGTCTGAGACGTCCTCAATGTCCTCAAAATCGGGCGTTTGTTTATGAGTGCCTTTCAGTGTCCGAACGTACCGACATCGGTCAGCAACGCCAAATATTTTCGAACATGGATCCTTATTTATTCACTCTGGCAACTGTCCTAATTCGTTGTGTGAACAGGAGCGACTCTAGGGTGAAAGACAGAGGAAGGGTTTGTTTCTCATGTCAAAAAGACTGAGGTAGTGCGAGGTATCCTCTAGTGTCCCCCATCATCACCACATGTCTAGTTGACCCATTTGCATGCCACATGATGCTTCAGACGATTGTTACCATCGATCCTTCCAATGTTGCTCCCGGCCCACACGGGAGGGTTGACAGCAGTGAATGCCTTCATCAGGCGCTCCTCCAAGTACCCTCACTAGCAACTTTTTGTCGCATTAAAGGAGATTGTTGACTTAAGCACTGTTGAACTTTGCATCCACTCTGACGGGGATTAACTTAGACAAGGCTTGAGGGTGCTGCATTCGACGCTTGCTTTGCTCCTGTTGAGATGGCACTTGGAGAATCTGTACAGCGACATAAGCCTTAGCCAGGCTCCTAAAGATTCAACGCTTTAGATGCCCAGGTCATACGACTGGACTGGATTGGAGGCCGCAGTTGGTTAAGTGCCAGTCCTTGGTTAGCGGGGTCCCCGGTTCGAATCCCAGTGAGAGCAGCGTTAATGCGCTCTTATCTGGTTTTCAAATCTGCTCCAGTCACCATTTGCCGTTGGGATCAACGGCATTATCACTGGAGTGGTCAATCATCGGTAGTAGTCTGACTGTGGGTGTCACAATGGACCAATATGGTCTAAGTGTGCTTTTGACTGCACTAGCAGCCCCTATGTACGGGCTGTACAGCGGCATGAGCCTAATCAGGCGTCTACGGATTCAACGCCTAAGATGGCTGGGCCATGTAGAGCGCATGGACAACACTGCTCCAGCCCGAAGAGTCTTCGACTCCGAACCAGTGGGACAACGCAATAGAGGACGCCCACGGAACCGATGGCGCACCCAGGTGGAGAAGGACCTCAACCAACTTGGTGTGCCCAGTTGGAGACAAGAAATATCGTGCCGGCTGGAGAGGCTTATCCCGGCCACCTGAAGAAGAAGAAGAAGCAGCCTGACGAATTTCGAAATTAATGACATACTTACGTACTAGTCAAAAATGCTTAAACCTAGTTGGACGAAGTGTATGACTATATATTTAACTTCCTGGCCCTCGGCGGGCACTCTAAGATAAACGTAATCGTATCCTATGTCTTTCGACTTAAACTAAAAATCCACCCATTTTAGGAATAGATACTTTATCTGTACAAATGAAAAAAAATTAATTACTGAACTGGATTAACTTAAAACTTATATATCTAGTTTGCTGCAAGACAGTGACCGACTGGTCGACCCCCATTCGGGGATACCCTTTCTACCCCGGGTCTAAAGGATTCGACGAGGGAGTTCCCTCTCTCGCCGGCCACCGGAATTTTCGTTGTTGCATTGCAACTTCCCGAACATCTCTCCTTGATACCGCCGTACTGAACCGGAGGAGACCCTCCTCAGCTCGTTGTGCGACGGAATGGTCGTGGTTGAGTCGCCCATCCACAGTTGAACGGGCTACGTGGCAGATGGCCGTTCTTGTCTAAATGGGTCTGAATGGCTTCTGGGGAGACGAAGCCGTTGTGACGTACCCTTTCATGGTATTCTGGATTGGTTAGTAAGCCCCCGAGATCAAGTTATTGACCGAGTTCATCGCTCTAGCAGTATGCCCTCGAATCAGCTTCAGCAGGAAATTGTTGTATAACACTTCATTGGAATAGAATTTTCTGTACTGGGAGTCTGGAGTTCGATAAAGGCGAAGGCAAGCCCTAAGACAAGCCCTCTCAAACAACCGAATCTATTCCATCAAGCTTGCACTCAGGTTGAACCGCACGGGACAGCCGTAGGTGAGCATTGGCCGAATGAGGGCCATGTAGCAGATAACCTTCACCCTCGCATCGAGTTGGCTGTTGTAAGACAGTCTCTTTGTGAGGGCTAATGGCCATGACCTAATCTATAAATGCTGATGAATGCTTTCACCGGAGCTGGTCAACTCACGCACTGTATTTTTCACATTTAGTAGTCTTGTCCCGTCAGTAACCTTCCAATGCAGTTTGTAGTACTATTTCCAAAAAGGCTTCATTGGCAGAGGAATGTCGTTAGGCTCCGTCGTAAGTTACACTCCTAGCTGCGCATTTTCGCCTGCTGTTTGATTCCCGAGAAGTCCATTACTGGTGATTTGCGTCACCTTACAAGAGTCTTATGCGCAAGCTGGTAAGAAAAAGACTGCTATGCACTAGTACATGCATTGTTCCACAAAATCGTAGGAGGAACGCCTGAGAAGGCAGAAATGGAGCCGAATTGCTGGTCTCTGTGTGCAACGTATGACGAGATGTTGCACCCGCATGACAGCTTGCTGCACGCATGGGCCATAAGGTTTCAAAGTCATTTGAAGGGCTTGGTGTGCTCGTCGCCGATCTTGAGGGAACAGTCACAGTGCTCCATCTCCAGTCTCCACAACCTGGTGAGCTTGCCGGTAGTCTCTGCGCAGCCAAGAGATGAGTGGGATCTCCAGTTGGATCGAATGTATGATAATCTCTCGGCCTACCTTGCCGTCGTCTCTAATTTGGGCTGAAGTCTTTGAATCATTGCCGCAAAATTATGAGAACTCAAAATCGGTAACGGTGTAGCCTAAAATTCAGAGATTTCCCGCACTCGACTGCAGTCGTTGTGTGTTATTGCCGTTCGCGTCCACCTCAAGGAGCCTTGCATTCTCCCCCATCACCAAGACAAAAGTCACAAATAAAAGTCATCATCGTCACACTGTCTCAAAATCTGGCTTCTTTTCGAAAGCCTCTCATCTCGCTGCTGGACAATCGCCATGAAAGGTTTCCCCCGGCAAATTCCATCCACATAAAGAGTCCTTAATTGATAATGTCGCCCAACAAAAGGATAAAACGGACGAAACCATAGAAAATCTTGTTCCATCCTATGAAAGGATCACCCTCCCCCCTCTCTCTCTCTCACTCTCTCTCTCTCGGTCATCTCTCAAGCTGATAACGAATTCATTCATTCACACAGATCCATTCATCGCATTCGACTCATTGACAAATCCTTTTTTTTCCTTTTTGTCATCCCTCACACGTCATCTGTCCACCCGCTGTTTCATTCAATTCAAATGCGAGGTCCTTTCGACGTGTTTAAACAGTCATCACAACCATTACGAATTGACAATCCCAGTTTGAGTCCCCTCCCCGTCGCAGTCGGCAAGGATGGCCAGGATGGACAGCATCCATTCAGATGCCACAGTGTGAGGCTATTAGGCGAGTGCCTTTGTCCAGCGTTCCCGGGTGAAGTGTGTGCGTGCGTGTTTGCACCTTTTATGGTTTCGTCCTTCGGACGGGTGGCCGCTGTGAGACAACGATACGAAACGAATGCGATTGTTCTCGGCCAGAGTAACGATTTTCTTTTTGTTGAATTCTCTGCCAGATCAGTCCTCTCTTCAAGGATAGCGCATAAGCAAGTCGTCGTCAATGGAGCGGGTATGCAAAACTGAACTCAAAGGGATCCCAATAAAGTATCGATTACACGCGCCGTGCGTTGCTTGCAAGGACACCGCTTGCGTTTCCGTGCCAATTGACACGCACAATGGCATCCTTTGGCAAGGATTTGCATTTCTTTGGCCTCCACTCGGTCATATATGACTTCTCAATCGGCACCGAAAAGGATTCGAATGACAATCGAATGTGAAGTGCGCGCGTAAATCGAAGTCGTTACGAATTTTTAATCAGGACGAGTTGCTGCGAAGAAACAGAAACAGCGCCTCGTCTCAGTTGAGTCCTGCACAATGTCCTTGATCTACATTCCACTGAGGAAGCGCCTCACGGACTCATTCACTGATGCCGCGATCAACCCTTGTGCGCGGCGCTGCGACATCTGCCGCTACTGGTGCCGGAGGTGATGAGCGATTTCTTTTCTTCGTGTTTTTTGGGAAAAAAGAAGGGTTTTTGTTCCCAAAAATTGGTTCCTTTTCTTCCGCATTCCCTTGTTCTAATGCCGTGAGATTATTTTCTTGGAGGAAAGGTCCTTTCACAAGTGTCAGACCGGGAAGGGTTGCCTGTGCTGAGCACTGCGCAGTTCAGCTGTCAATCGTTGATGTGATCTTATCGCGAGATGGTCGTACCTTTCATTTCGATGATGGGCAATTGTTATCCTTGTGAGATGACAGGCGGACTCGGGAGAGTGACAATGGCGTTTTGAAAGGAAACATGAGACTGAAACAAGGAAATGTCTCACGGCGATCAGGAGGGAATGCGATGCGGATGCGGATAGCGCAGAGAAATTCTGCTGGTTTTTGGAGTGTTTCCAGTGGTCGATGGTACACAAAGGCAATGAGGAGTTGCTGAAATGTCTGAAGGACTCTTCAGCAAAGTGGCTGAGGTGCGGAAATGAGACGCAGTAGATTGTGGCTGCGATGATTTGTCTGTACGATGAAGCAGCTCTGGAGTCTAAGTGAGACGAGACATTCTACGCCGTAGGGAGCTCTGGTGGTGGAGCAAGTTCAATTTAAAGTGGTCGTCAACAGAAGCCCGGGAAGAGCTCAACTACTCGGCAGTTGGAGCTATAGTCTATAGTGGTGAGAGGCAAGGCAATTCGTATCCACCGCCTACTGAGTGAGCGAAAGCGGACGAATGTCCAAGAAATGAATTTGGACAAAGTAGTGAAATCGAGATAGTACGCGTCTGAATCACCACGGCCTTGGCGTCAAAGCTGCTACACGACTCACTGATCAGGTCGTTCCAGAGCGGTCGCTGCTATTCAGTCGCCTCTCAGAGCGATTAACAAGAACCATTCTTTGATTGGACTACGTGCTGATGGCAATTTTCCTCGTTTCTGCGTGACCAAGGACGAAAGCGTCGCCGACTTCTTCGAAATTATAGCTGTCCATTGTGATTCTCTATCCAAGGCATAGGGGTTTTGTGTCAGTTCTCGATGCTACTTTCGGCATCGTTTCGTCCTCGTTCACCGACTGAGTTGAATTGGGCTCTTTCCCGCTAAGTGTCAAGGTGCGGCAGTGGTAATGATTCCCCCCTTTAGGCTGCGCAGAGGACACACCAAGGCCTTAGAGCACAGTAGGTCCACGAGCGCCTAAGTGAGACGGGAGATTTTTAATTGATAGGTGAAAGGTGATACTTTACTCTTCCGCTTCAATGCCACCAAATTGACTGGCCGCTGTATTCCACCATTCCTCCATTGTCATCCGCGACAGTAAGTAGTTGTATCGCTCGCTTTATTCCACGAGAACCTAAGAGGAATTCGGAGCCGACCACCTGACTTACGTGAGCAAAGTGGGAAAAGCTGTATAAGACGTCGCATGACAGCTTCTTACCTTGCCCTGAACTTTTTATGAATTTGAACGCCTCTGTGTCAGTCATCTGCATCAGCACGATGCCCTCCTGAGAACCTGATGAGTTTGACAAGAGTTTCAATATAGGCATCTTTTCCAAAAAAGGTCATTCCACTGTATACAAGCCAAATCCCTAACTTTGACAGGGATTGCGAAATACCTGATGAACTCAGGAAATTCGAGCCTGATGTTAGCCTGATGTTAGCCTGATGATGACGCGATCGAACAGTCTGCAGTCTCAAAATCTAGCTAGCCAAGCTGGCGTCAGAAAGAAAGGACAGACCCTAACTAAATAAATAAGGGCTAATTAATCTGCACCTTCTGGTGCTGGGCGACATTTGTGATTGTAAGTGGATCAAGGTGGCTATCAGAATACTTAGGCAGCCCCTGATAAAGACAGATCCCGTCTTTTGCTTCTGATGACGACCTCGACTCAACCAACATGCCCTTCCAACTCGCACTATGTTTAGCCAACTGCCTCCAATTACGCATGAGGTCCATCTTCATATGCTTCCGACATCGGTGTCGGTTTCTATGGTGTTCTCTAATTGTCAGTCTCACAGACGCGGAGTCGCAGTTTCTTCGGACTGTCCATGGCCTAGGCATGGGTTGTAGGAGGGGCTGCTAGTACAGTCACCAGAACACTTAGACCATTTTGGTCCATTGTGACACCCACAGTCAGTGCCGTTAGTGCCATTAATTTGATCCCAACGGTAAATGGTGACTGGAGCAGATTTGAAAACCAGATAAAAGCGTATTAACGCTGCTCTCACTGGGATTCGAACCGGAGACCCCGCTAACCAAGGACTGGCACTTAACCAACTGCGGGCTCCAATCCAGTCCAGTCGTATGACCTTGGCATCGAAAGCGTTGAATCCTTAGGAGCCTGGCTAAGGCTTATGTCGCTGTACAGATTCTCCAAGTGCCATCTCAACAGGAGCAAAGCAAGCGTTGAATGCAGCACCCTCAAGCCTTGTCTAAGTTAATCCCCGTCAGAGTGCATGTAAAGTTCAACAGTGCTTAAGCCAACAGTCTCCTTTAATGCCACAAAAAGTTGCTAGTGAGGGTACTTGGAGGGGCGCCTGATGAAGGCATTCACTGCTGTCAACCCTCTCGTGTGCGCCGGGAGCAACATTGGAACGATCGATGGTAACAATCGTCTGAAGCATCATGTGGCATGCAAATGGGTCGACTAGACATGTGGCGATGATGGGAGACACTAGAGGATACCCCTCACCACCATAGTCTTCTTTCATGAACTAGAAGAAATGAGAAACAATCCCTTCCTCTATCTTTGACGCTAGAGTCGCTCCTGTTGACACAACGAATTAGGACAGTTGCCAGAGTGAATCAATAAGGATCCATGTTTGAAAATATTTGGCGTTGCTGACCGATGTCGGCACGTTCGGACAGTGAAGGGCACTCGTAACCAAAAAGCCGCTTTTGAGACCTTTTACCATCCATTCCGAGAGATGAAGTATGCCCACCTAGACAGAAGTCTGACAAAGCCCTGGACAGGCGGTCTTTGGTAACACCACGAACAAAGGGTCCTCTTGTCCATTTGTAAATGAAGAAGGCTCAAGGTTCACGTCGCTTGTTGTGTTCAAGTAACAAAGGTCGTTCTGGTCTTCTCTTAGACAGAGGAGATTGTGATTCAAGTCGCACTCTGCAGTCTGCCTTGTATGGCACCTGGTTCTTATGAGATCCAGCTTTGAGATCCCTGCAATGGGTGGCGCTGCAGCCCCTACAAGGCCAGGACCTGGCTTCTACCTGAACCACTCGTGGTGTGCGTGCTAATGTCCTCCCACTGGTGGAAGTAAGGTTGCCAACTTTTTAAACAAGGAACAGAGTGTATTTGATTTCAAAGAGGATAAATTAAGAGTACAATTTAATAAAAAGGAGTATCATTTATTTCACTTTTTAAAAATGTATTTGAGTGTACTTTCAACTAAACATTCGATTCGGGATCTTACTCTTTTGGTCATTGCCCAAATTTCATAACCATAGTTGAGTGTTGGAATACAACTGAGTTGAAAACCACAAACTTGGCTTTGACTTTAAACTCGGCCTTCCTGATTACAGATCTTCCTATCTGTGTCGAAATTGACCCTGCTGGACCAATGTTACTGGAATGCTCAGTATTACTTCTCCCAGCACTCGAGAAAAAGATGAAAATCTAAGTGGAGTCCCATTGAAGCGGGTGAAGAAGTTAAAGTAACAATTTTTTTAAATAAATAAATTCATAAGGACATTTTTTAAGAATAAATTGTAATTTTTGTCTTGTATTTTTTTTTGTGGGTCGCCGTGGCGTAGTGTAGTAGGCTTAGTGCGTCGACTCCTACGCAGAGGGTGCCAGGTTCGATACCCGAATTCACCACCTTACCACCTTTCATATTTTCACGGCTCCACCTCTTTCGAGTCACTGACTTGGTTTACATTAGACTAACAAGCTTGTAACCTTTTTGTACGCAGTTAGATGTATGGTGCGGAAATATTGTTCACGAAGTGGACTTGACCACACTTTTGTTATGGAAGGGAATTGAAGGGAAAAGAGAAAAGGAATAACAAGTTAGTTTAAGTGAAAAGAGTATTTCTGTGAACTCTATTCGAGTTCTAGATTATATAGTACACTTCCATGAAATAGAGTACAATACTATATTGTAGAGTACGGTTGGCAACCCTAGGCGGAAGGGACCTGCAGTTTTATGCCCACTCCGAACCGCCACGATTGAGAAGCTTTTTCTAGACAGTTGTTCCTCTTTGAGCCTTGTCAGTGACTCAAAAGAGGTGGGTGGGGTCGTGGAAAATATCTTTGGTCGTACCGCAAATCGAACCCAGGCAGCAAGGTTCAGTTGCGTACAGTGCGACGCAAATACCCATGGCCAGCACTTTGCAAATTCCTTAATTTGACAAATGGGGTCCTTGTCTGATGGTAGATTTTGTGAACCACCATCTCAACGTCGTTCACAAATAATGTACTTCTCTCTTTTCTCTCATACTTACGTCTCAGCCCTGCGACCCACGGAAAGTTCGAGACAGAGTCATCTTCATCGATTACATGGTCTTTACGATCGCTGGCTGGCAGACGGCTCGGCTTCGAAGACCCTCTGATTCACCGAGCCAGTGTTGTTAACCAATTGTTGACTTCCAGACCAGTAGTGTTCGCGGCTGCTTTCGATGCACCTTCCTCTAAAACAGACAGACACCAAATCAGCTCTCCTCTCACTTGCCTCACCAATTAGCGCCCCTCCCAATTAACCGTTCTGTCACCCAAATATTTTCGCAAACGAGAAATAAAAACTCCGTCTCCACTTAACAACAAATTAATCGGCCTCCCCAACAAAAGCCACTCAGCCCATAGTCCCGCTAACAAAAGCACCGAAAAATTCAAACAAATTTTTGCTAAAAATTGAAACCGTTTTCTAAATCTTTCACTGTCACCGTTGTGTCAAACAGTTTTCTTCTCTCCGCCAAACTGGGTCACCTACAATCGTTTCCATTTTTTTCTCATTGTCAAGCTTGGTTTTTTTTTTTTTGTCTTCTTCTTGCTTTTCGCAACAAACCAAAAGCATTTGGACAATTGCCTCATGTCACATAATTGGATAATTACGTAAAATTGCAGTTAACAATTGGACACCCCGTCACGAGGAGTGGGGGAATGTGACAGAGAGAGAGAGAGAGAGAGAGAGAGAGAGAGAGAGAGAGAGAGAGAGAGAAATTACCAATAGATCACAAGTAGAAATCCATCGGATTGACAATCAAAAAAACGAGCGGGGGCGAGTAGGCGATTGGAAACGAAACAACATTTTGTTGGAGCACTTTCGGACGACAATTGCGACAATTAAAACGAAAATAAAAGCCCACAACAGGCTCGCCCGGACAATGGCCACGAATAACGTACGCTAAGTACGCATGTAAGTAGCCCCGTGCACAGTTAGTCCCCTTTCTGGCGGTGGACGCGGCGCGGCCGCTCTGTGTCGGCGGCAACGGCACGACGGCTTAAGAAAGCTGATTTCGGATAGATCTCCAGTCGGGAGATACCGCCACCGCTGCCGCTATAATTGTGTGGTGATTATTGTCATTTTGATTGCTTCTGACATCTAGTGGACACCGCGCAACGGTACAACACACCTTTACGCACCGCAGGCAGCCATTTTGTTTTGTTTCCGCCGCTGGTTGCTTCTGTCAGATTGACAGAGAACCCGCCGAACAGTCACTCCGGCAATGGCTGTGTCATTGTTGGCCGCAATTGAGTTATAGTTGATTAGGTAAAATCCAATTGTTCGCATACAGTGGCCGCCAAGTAAAAAGGTGTACACCGCACCGGCCCCCACCTCGGTGCACTGGCACTTGGCACTTGGCACACAGGGCTCCTGGTGGGTGCCGGTTGCTCATAATTGAATTGGATGATTCGACAGTTTCTGACATGAGTGGACTTTTGTTGCGCGGACAAGAAAGCGAAAACAACAACTGCCCTATGCTTGGCGGGGGCTGGGGTGGGGCAAGGATAGACAAGAAGAAGAGAACGAAAAATTGTTTCTCCCTTTTGTCCGGCAGTGTTGGCCAACACAAAAGTGGTTTTCGTGTGTGTTTTTCTTCGCTTCGGTTTGGTTTTTTTTGGCAAAGTGACCAACAACGACACCTACTCGAGGGTGTCGTTGTTGGAGCAGCAGACTGCATGGCTGCTGGCGAACGTGTGTGTGCAGAGGGAGACAGATAGGCGTTGTAATTAGGGTACAGACAGAGCTGTGAGGCTTATTGCAAAGACAAGGTTTTCTTTTGGCGAAAAAGGAAAAGTTAATGACACACGCACACGCAGCCACTCTCGGGGGGAGGTGGCATGTAATTAAGATTGTGTCAACGAATTAAGCTAATAAACGACAGTGTTTGGTGGCTTTATTCGGCGCGGGGACACACAATTGCGCGCGCCCATGCATGGGCGTCTGTTTGCTGGTGAATGTGGCAGCACGAGAAAGACTCGCCGGGCTTTGTTCGGTTAATTGAGCAAGTTAGGAGATTTGTAAAGATCTCTTTTATCAGCCGGGCCGAGCGGCGTTCGAGGGGTGGACAATGGAATGGATTGCAATGGTTTGCGAAGCGTGGCCGAGGACCTTTGTAGGAGTGCAGGGAGTTGCGGCGCAAGGGGGATTGCATGGGAGTCGTCTTTGGTCGGGTGTCTTTGGGAAGCTATAGGCGCACTGAGCTGTGCTAGCACATCGTAGAGGGTAGAGGACCAATGTCAGACTTTTGCTGCAGAGAGGGATATATTCGCAGTCCAAAAGGATGAATTTTTCGGGTGGCCAGATAAGAACGATAGGAAAAGAAGTGTAAATGAAACAAGAACGGCGAGAGGCAGAGAGTTGATTTTGGCCTTATTTTGAAGCTACTTTCATGCCAATATGTGCATGGACTAGCGTCATTCGATTGGTCAACTTCGAGCGGTCCGATCAGTCCAATCTCTGAATGACTCCGATACTTACAGCATTTTTACAGCTTACGGCGATGGAGTCTCGAATGTTTGCCTGGAACTCTTCCACTCCAGTGGTTAGCTGGAATACTAAGGACTTGACGTAGCCCGTAGTTGGCAGGACCTCCTTCCATATAGACCCCCTCACTCTCCCAACCCCCTGGGGGTGGAGGCCCAGTCTAAAAAATATTCCAGTCGCGTAAAAGAACTAGAGGAAACCTAATCCAAATCCTTTCCAAACCCCAGTGGGATCCAAAACCCTCTACCATCATTCCAGAGACCCAGTCAGGAGGAGTGGCTTCCATAAACCTATCCGAACTCTATCCTATTACGCCCTTGATGCAACAGGAAACCTAATCCAAATCATTTCCAAACCCCAGTATGACAGTTAGGGATCCAAAACCCTCTACCATTTTTCCAGAGTCCCAGTCAGGAGGAGTGGCTTCCATAAACCTATGGACCTATGGACCTACACTTAGTGTAGCAGTCAAATCCGTGGCAACGAAACCAGGAAAAAGACCGCAAATACCTAGGGAAGGTGTATCACCGTCTTACAGGGACAAACGTCGGGGAGGTGCTGTTCATATGGCCACGTCTACGATCAGAGGGAACATGAACCTGCTTCAGTAAGCAGCGTTAAGAAGGCAGTTCAAAGACCTACTGTAAGGAACACTGATACAAAAAAAAACACCATCCCCAAAAATCCCCATGAACCCGCATAAGCAACGTCGTGCTGCATGAACTGAGCCAGATCCCCCCAGATAGCTTGTCTCAAAAACAACCAGGCCACACCGATAAACTTGACGTGCAAATCTGTGAAAAGAACAGATCACAAGAAGATACGTGCACCCATGCTCCAGAAAAAGCGCCAAAAACACCCCTTTTTCGACTCTTGCCTCTCTTCAAGACTGCATCCACGTCTTGGTGGATTGCTTTACCAAAGGATGTATTGCCGCTGTACCACAGATCTTAGGGTTTCGAACTTTTCTCTGGGAAGTATCTAGGTGAAGTGTAGTCAAGGTTAAGATGTTGTTCTTTTAAGAGCAAGCCTTTACACGAACGGCGCGACAGTCTGAGACGGACCTAGGCCTAGCTTCCAGCAACCACTCGTGTTGAGCGTGCGATTATTTTTTCACGAGTGAAAGGGACCTACAGTTGAATGCCGACTCCGAATGGCGAAGCTTTCTCTAGACAGGAATACTCTTTGAACATGCCAGTGACTCGAAAGAGGTGGAGCCGTGAATTATGGATAGGTGGTAAATTCGGGTATCGAACCTGGCACCCTCTGCGTAGGAGTCGACGCACTAACCCACTGCGCCACGGCGACCTTTGCTGTTTGCTTATCAAAAATATTTAACGGGGTAAGGTTAAAAAAAAAACAGGGGAAGTAGTTTTAAGGGCTTGCCTCTGTACCTTCCTTAATTTATTGGGCCACCATACAACTACGCGGTATAAGAAGATGGGTCTGATGGCAGCGATAAAAAGCCAGTGTGACATATAAGATTGAAGACTTTCTTGCCGTAATGCTCTTTCTTCTGAGTCGAGCTTCCAGTTTAGTCTGCTGCCTAAAATAAGGCCGCGAAAGAGTTAAGAAGCGGCCCAATTTGACATTGCGGCCAATTTCTATCGTATTTTATCTCCATAGCAGGACACCTCTCGTAAAAAGACACATTTTTGGGTACCGTCAGTGTCCGCTTATGAGAGGGTTCATTGTAGTTACATTGATGCGTCGTCGAACATTTGTGGATTTTTTTCGCTCAAAAAACGGCAATTTAGCTTGTTTTGCGAATAGACCTCGTCCGACAAGATGATTTATTGCCCAGAGTCCCGATCTCAGGCCAACAACGCCCAATTAGTGAACTGACGTCGCACAGTGTGGCGAATCGCTGATTTAGCGGGATTTAATTCAAAAAATTACATGCCCAAAAACCCCACTTTTTTCACAGCTTAGACCTCCCACGTAATGACTGTGCAATTTTTTTTTTAGTACACCTGGTGCAACAACAAAACAAAATGATTGCAAAGTAGAAATTGTATGTAATTCTTTGATAAGAACGTCAATTTGAGGAGCACGTGTTTATTTCGTTTTCCCAGTGGTTCGAAGAAATGTGGACCCAAGAAATGCAAATCGACACCCACCACCTTTTTGTCGATTTCAAGGCCGCATATGACAGCGTGCATAGGGACGAGCTATTCAACGCCATGTCTAGTTTTGACATTCCTGCCAAACTCGTCAGGTTGTGCAGGATGACGATGGAGAATTCTCGCTGCTCCATCAAGGTCGGCAACGAACTCACCGCGACCTTCAATGTCAAAAAAGGTTTTAGACAAGGGGACGCGCTGTCATGTGGTTTCCTTAACATCATCCTGGAGAAGATCGCAAAACTCACACGCCAACACTTGAGGCACAATCTTCCAGGAGGCCGTACAACTGTTGGCACACGCGGATGACATTGACGTGATTGGCAGAACACAGCGAGCCTTTAATGAGGCGTTTGCTGGCATTGAGGCGGAAGCGGCTAAAATGGGTCTAGCGGTGAATTAGGGCAAAACGAAGTATATGCTGTCATCAAGAAAGGACACACAACATCGACGTCTTGGACAGAGCGTCACAATGGGCAGCTATAACTTCGAGGTAGTCAAGGACTTCGTCTACCTCGGCTCCGCAGTAAACAGTACAAACAACATCAGTACCGAGATCAAACGCAGAGTAACTCTTGCCAACCGCTGTTTCTATGGGCTCAAGAGGCAATTGAGTAGTAGAGCCATCTCTCGAAGGACCAAGCTGACTTTATACAAGACCTTGATTATCCCAGTCCTGCTGTACGGCGCGGAGGCATGGACAATCTCAAAAGCGGACGAGGAAGTCCTTGGTCTCGTCGAGAGAAACGCTCTGCGTGCGATCTTTGGTCCTGTTTGCGTTGACGGTTTTTGGAGGAGAAGATTCAACCACGAGCTGTACGGGCTGTGCAGCGACATGACTCTAGTCAGGCGTCTTCGGATCCAACGCCTAAGATGGCTAGGCCATGTAGAGCGTATGGACAACTCAGCTCCGGCCCGGAGAGTCTTCGACTCCGAACCCGTGGGACAACGCAACAGAGGACGCCCGCGTTTAAGGTGGCGCACCCAGGTGGAGAAGGACCTCAACCAACTTGGCGTGCGACACTGGAGACAGCTGGCCAGAGACTGTGCTAGCTTGAGAGAGAGAGGCTTGTTGGTTGAGGCCCAGGTCCACCCCGGACTGTAGCGCCAAATGAAGAAGAAGTAGTGGTTCGTGTACCGATTCTTTTTTTTCTCATTGGATTAAGTAGATTCTTACTGAATATTAAATTATGTTGGTTCAATATAGAAAGTGTTTCTTGTCCATATTAGGAGGCAATGAAATGAGAAATTAGAGATAAAATATGTACTTTTTGTGTTCATTGGACGAAAAGTAGAATTGTTCACAGTTGTTCAAATTGAAGGTCATATTTGTTGTAAAGCTGTGATTGTTAGCAACAAAAGTGCGTTTTCACTTTTTGCGCACAGGTGCGACACCCATACAAAATTTTTCATTTTTTAGGATGGAACCCAAAATTACGAAAAAACAAGTTCTTGATATATGGATTTCTAAAGTCAAAATCAAGCGCTTAGATGCTGTTTCTTCTTTTGTTATGGGTTTTTTTGTAATAAATCATTTTCCGAGGCAGCAATGAAGTCAATTAAACCAACCTTAAGCACTTAATGTATGAGATTTGACGAAAGATGGGTCAAAATTGGTCGGCATAGAGAGCGCTTCGAAAATACAAGTTGCGCATGGCTAAATGAAACCCTGATACTACCACAACACGTTTTAGATGGGATACCTTCTTCATCTAATTCTACTAGAGTAGGAAGACCGAGAAAAACCATCTGAACAATTGACAATTTAGCTCATCTTTCAAGAAAGCATGTGAACCAAGAAGCAATGTCCTTTGGATTAAGCCCCCTTCACTCATGGATACGATTTATGGAATGTATCCTTCGTACAGCATATAGACTAGATGTGAAAGTGTGACAGGTTAGAGACCAAGAAAGTAAAGAAAAAGTCAAAGCCAAAAAAAAATTAATCCAAGAAAGATTTAAAAGTGAACCTGGTTTGTTTGTTGATATGCCAACTCAACAGTCTGGCAATACTAATGATGGAAACAAGGCTAGAAGATTCTTTAGAGATGAAGAAAATACAGGAATTGATAGGGAAATGATCAAAAAGTTTCATGTCATCTGGGAAGCCCTTGGGTCTGGGTTCCCCATTTGATACAACAGCTCTTGAAAGCTATGCAAGGGAAACAAGGGAACTGTACCCTAAAAATCATGCCTTGTATTATATGCCAGTAAGTGTATACAAAGTCTTGTTTCATGGAAAACAAATAATTTCTTCTTGAATACTTCCAATCGGACAACTTTCGGAAGAAGCTCAAGAAGCAAGAAACACGGAAAGTAGGAAGTTTAGGAAAATTTCGCGTATAGATACGAACACTGACCATCTAAGCAAATTGCTTTTGACCTCTGATCCACTTTTAGCAAGTTTAAGATGCCTTCCCTTCTTGCAGCTTTTGGTTACACCAAAAGACCAAGAAAGCTGAAAATTGCGTGTGTTTATGTGCTACTTTGCTATTTATTGCATTGTATTCTGTGAACAATTTCAATAAAAAAAAACAAACCAACAACCATGAACAAGCACATTTAATTGTGAGCGCTATTAATTTAATCCCGCTAAATCAGCGATTCGTCACACTGTGCGTCGTTGTCTATGGTCATCCGGCTTTAAATTCTTCCGGATGTAGGTCCAACTCCAAGAGGTTTGAATCGCTCGCGATGTCCATTTGAGCTGATCGAAGTTGAATCGAAAGCTGCTGAAATGTGGATAAACGATCATTGCTTCCTGGACACCCGGTAGTTACGAATCTTTGATCATCTCAGTCAACTCAGAATATGCCTCTGGTTTCTCCTAGGGACAATCTTTGATCCTGTGTACTTTGACTGCAGCTGAATGGAAAGATTGAACCACGAACTATGCAAGGACACGAGTCTATTTAGACATCTACAGATCGATCCAATGACAGAGTCAGGATGGGTCCAGAGCGGTAAGTCTTCTTCGCCGATTTCGTGGGACAGCGCTACGAAGATGCCTGCAGTTCAACTGGGGATGGACATCAACCCAGTTCGTTTCCGCAGCTGGAGCCAGCCGGACAGACATCGCGCGTGGCTCTTACTAGCTGGAGTGGATTTCTGGTTGACACCCTGTCCCATGTCGAAAAAGGGACAACGAAGAGGAGAGTGGACCCTCAAATGGACGAAAATTGACGCAGCAGATATTATTCTCGTTTTCTTGTCCCTCTTTGCGGCTATATACTCACGATCCCCATCGGAAGGAGAGACTGCCCAAGATCCACCACAAGATCAGCCGTTAGTCCACCCACGTGTGGTCACTAACAAAGTAATTCATCCCCTCCTCCCCACTTTAGCACAACTTTAATATGGCTGCCTTCCATCACATCCCCCGTCATTCATCGGCTCCCCCCCCATCCACCCCCACCAGCAGCGCCTGGTGAATGCAACTTTTGTCCGGCATCTAACCACTGCGTGCCTGCCTACACTTTGCAAACAAAAAGCCGACGTAATCAGTGCATCGCATGCAAACTTTTTGAATTTTCCCGCAATTATCCTGAAGGCCTTCCACAATAGTCCGCCAGCCACCACCCACCACCCACTCCATTTATAGTTCAGAATTTTAATGCAATCATTGTGTCGCGCAATTTAGAAAGTGTGGCAGGGGGAGCACGCGGATGCACGTATGCGAGGCACAGGGTGGGCCGATGAATGCCCCATTGTCTGAGTCAATCGAGTGAAATGAAATGCAAGTCGTACTTCACACATTCGTTGTGAGAGCACGTATCGCGCGCCTGAATGACAGCCGAGCGGATAGGTGGGCGGATGGGTTGCGTTTGTGGGCGGAAAAAAAAGGATCTTTCAACTCCACCTCCTCCACCTAGCATGGGCCGTTATTTCCTAGTTCTTCTTTTCTCTTCTATTCATTCAAATGCGAAATTCATCATCGTTTTGAATTTTCTCTCATTTTTCTCTCTTTTCTTCAACCACCTCCTCCTCACCCGCACCCCCCCCCTTCAGGCGCGTTGCTTTTCATTAGTGAATGGGTGGGAAAAGAGAGAAAAGGTGCTGCTGAGCTGGTCGCTGGGGAATGAGCCCGAGGAAGAGGGCCTCACAATGAACAGAGAGAAGAAAAAAGAAAAAAAAAACGGGAAGAATTTAAAGAAAGAACCAACTGAATGGGACTCTGAAAGCATCTAGATACGTACGCCATGTGTGTGGGATGGTGACTTTGTCAGGGGCATTGTGCGCCACCTGTACATACAAACAAGCTCTGTATGGGTGTGTTTGTGTGTGTGTTTGCTGATTAAAACGATGGTAATGAAAAATAAAAGGGATGCAACCGAGGGGACTGGGGGACGACTTGGCGTGCGAAAGGGGGAGGGGGCAGGGAGAATGCAATAACAATTGAAATGTTGAATTGAATGGCAGCCTGAATGCGATTGTCCCCATTTTAGTATGCGCCCATTGAGCTAAGTAACAATTAAAGGCTCCTCTCTCCTCTCAGTGTTTAGTGTTCCACAGTGTGTTTGATTCTTCTCGAGAACAGATGCGAGATACACTGGCTGCCGGTGATAGGAGAGAGATACTCTCTATGGATTGTGCATGCATTGAGATTCGTTTTCAATGCATTTCAGCATCGTCGTCGTCGTGGGTCTATAATGAGACTTACCTCGCAGCATTGTGCCGCCTGAATGGAACACATCCAATGGAGAGTTGATTCAATTAAAATTTTTATTTTCTTCTTTCTATTCACATTTTTGTGGTGCGGAACTGTTGGCGAACACGTGGGATAATTATTTTATTAAAGTTCGCCTGTGTGGTGGGCATGCGGACGGTGCTGAGGTGTGACAGTGGTTCATCTGGTGGAGCAGAGGCAAGGAGGAAGTAATTTGTGGCTTTCTTCCAATGAGACTCGGGTTCATGAAGAAGTGGGAGGAAAGGGGTTGGGGCTTCCAAGTGACAATCAATGAAATTTAGCAATTCTCACTTGGACGGCTGTCTGCGAAATCCGGACGGAGTCTCCTTTCTTCGAAATCCGGACGGAGTCCCCTTTCTTCGAAATCCGGACAAAGTCGCGTTTCCACAAAATCTGGTAGCTGTCTCCTGTCAGTGAGCTGCGAATGGAATTGCTTGTTTTTTGAAATCCGGAAGGAATCATATGTCTCCAAAATCCGGATTCATGTGAAATTCGAGATGGATTGACTGTCAACTCAATCCGGACGGACATGAGTCCCTCGATGTAGTCTGTCTACGAAATGTGGTAGAATTGCATCGAAATCCGGACGGAGTCAAATGCCTGGCGAAAGTCGGCAAGAGCCGCTTTTCTCTGAAATCCGAATGGAGTCTCTTTTTTTGATATCCGGACAAAGTAGGCTTTTCTACGAAATCTGGTAGCTGTCTTCTGTCTGAGAGATTTGGCTGGAGCCGCTTTTTTGTGAAATTCGGACGTTGTTACCTGACTCTAAAATCTGGACAGAGGGACCTACATTTGAAATTCGGAACGGATTGACTGTCAAAGCAATCCGGACCGACCCGATACTTTGTGAAACCTAGACAAAGTCACCTGTTTGGGAAATGTGGTAGGAGAGCTTCAGTCACTTGTCCGTTTTCTACGAAATCCGGAAAAAAAATCGGCTCTCTTGCTAAGTCTGATAGGAGCCACCAATTTGAAGTTCGAAATTCGGACATACATGACTGTATGGAGCGAAATCCGGACGTAATCGCCTATCTCTGAAATCCAGATAATGGCGACAACTTGTTCGAAAAATCCCGATGGAATCGAAATCAAAACGAAATCGAAGCTCTGCGAGATTCGGACGGAGTCCCTTTTTGGGTAAAATCGGAACGAGTCACATGTCCACGAATTCGCATTTCTAATTAATTCTGGGGGGAGTCGATCTGCGAAATTCGAGTGCAGTCGAGTCTATACGAAGCCCGGACGGAGAAGACTGCCACCAAAATCCTGAAAAAGGGGGCCAATATGTGAAATCCGGAACGGGTTGACGGTCAACGGATTCCGGACGGACCCCACTCTCTGTGAAATCTAGAAAAAGAGGCATCTGACTCCCTCTTAGCCTGTCTACGAAATGTGGTAGAATTGCATCGAAATCCGGCCGGAGTCAAATGCCTGGCAAGAGCCGCTTTTCTCTGAAATCCGAATGGAGTCTCCTTTTTTGAAATCCGGACAAAGTCGGCTTTTCTACGAAATCTGGTAGCTGTCTTCTGTCTGAGAGATTCGGCTGAAGCCGCTTTTTCATGAAATCCGGAGGCTGTTACCTGCCGCTAAAATTTGGTTTGATTGACTGTCAATACCATGCGGACCGACCCGATACTCTGTGAAATCTAGAAAAATTCGCCTGTGGCAGCAGCCCTTCGAGATCCGGATGGAGGTACTGGTGGACAGTCTTGCGAAATTCTGACGAAGTCCTTTCCGCCTCTTTCCGAAACTCGCTGTCTCATAAGACATGTGCAACTCAATCTCTGTGGAGAATCAAGTTCCACACAGATTCAAAACGAACTACGTCCCTAAACCCGAATGCCTCTCTGTTGGTTGAGATTTCCAGGCAAGCTCCTTCCATGCCCCTGTTCTCCACCAAAATGCACGCTTAATGACGCAATATTTCTGTAAGTTCCACGACCCCGGTAGTAGCACTCTTTCTGTCCTGGCTCAGATCTCGGCCTCCAAGGACCCTCTGAAGCCAACTCTCCTTCCACCGAGAGTCCCTACGCGAACATTGCGTTCACCAAGCAACTGCCACCGCCTTCCACTTCACTCACACTGTGCGCACTGAATGGGCGTAGTGTTCCGTGCCGAATGCATTTTTAGGGCCTCCTCTTGTCGAGCAGAGTTAATTTAGACTCCGGCTCACAAGTGTCACACGGGTAACCATGCGAACCCTGAAGTGCTGCAGCGTTGGCGTTGGAACACAATCCCCAGATTGTTAATCAACCAGCTTGACACCCTTTCACGCACCTCCATCCCCCCTCCACATGCAATTAAACGGGTTTCCCAAGTCGAAATCCGCCCCAAAGTTACCACAGAATCCACGCAGAACAATCGCCATTCTCCCCTTTAAAGGACCACTGACGGAGAATTCCTGTACAATGGCGGTTACGGGGCTTCCGGCAGTGCACACGCACGCATACGAGGTGCGACTGTACGCTACAATCAGCTCTGAAGGCGCTGAAGGTCTTCTGGTGTGCGAAACGTGAAAGGCGTTTGTTTCCTTAATTAATATTGCGCTCCTTTGCCAGGACCCAGCACAATCCTCTGCGATACTAATTAATTCAAAATCCAAGCCAAGACTCGGCCGGCTGTGGAAGGGGGGGATGGCCGTAGTGGATAATGGTGGGTCGGGGAGGTTACGTGCGGAAATTGACCCGCACCCGGCGGCAGACAGATGTTCAATCGCCCGGATAAACTCAACAAGTCGAGCGCAGATGACTTGTTTTTTTCCGCCGACGGAATCCGGCGATTGTCGAATGATTCGCAACGAATTGTGTAATCCCAGAGATAAATGCCAACGAGCAGCGGGTGAGTTTACTCGGCCGTGGAAGAGTTAAGCCGTGGAATGAGATGGGATTTGTGCTGTAATCATGGCAATCCATGGCCGACCGAGGGCATGGGGATTAGATGGCCAGTGGAAGGGATTGGGCGAGGGAAAGTGAATGCGTTTGGATGGACAAGAGCTTGTTAAATGGGTAGAGACGGAGTTGAGGTGGTACGCGGGTTTGGAGGAACATCTGTGAAAGTCGGCGGCGGGTGTGAGATTTGAGGCCATTCTCATTGACGGCGAAGTTCTTTCTTACTGGAGACCTGTCGTAGGTTGGGAACCGTGACTTATCACTCGAGGAGGCAAACCATAGCCCTGTGGAAGGAACCCAGTGAAGAAGCCCAGAGGTGGGACACTGGGCCAAGTTTAAAATGCCTCCTCCTCGGGTGTTACATCACGGGGCAGACTATTTGTTTTTTTCATCCTCAATCTTAATTGCTTCGTTATAATAAAAAATTAGTACAAAATATTGGTGGAATACCAGAGTCAGGGTGGTGGTGGGGGGAGGGAAGGGGCATTTGCCTCTCACTCCTCACCATGGACCCATCCCTGCAGGCGCCTATGGACTAAGGGCATTCATGTTCTTAGCCACAGACTGTGGGATCGATACTCTCTCCTTAAGCGACATGATGTTTGGCCAAAATCTCTCGAGGATGAGCCAACTTCACTGACGCTGCCTCATGGTAGATGCTGCTGGGCTTATTTTTCAAAAGCGACCATTGACTGCGGAATACAGTCACGGCACTTTTCTTAGCGAGATGTTGCAGGGTTTCTCTGATCTTCTACAGACTTGGCCCATGGGCACCTTTCCCCAGCCTTCCCTGAGTCTTGCAAGTGGACCAAGTATACCCGTTGGACTGGATGTACCATGTCCGGCGCACTGCCTTATGATACAGGCTCCAAGCCTAAGGATGTGGTGTTTCCCCAGTTTTCGTGGCTAGATGCGGGCTAACGTCCACACCAGTGGATGAGCCAAGCTCTCTAGCGCTTCTCGTGGCTTGACTGGAAGAGAGTCGAAACCCTGAGTTCAGCCACACTGCCTGAAGGAAACAGAAAACGACCACATCCAGGGTGACAACTTCATCGTTCACGGAAAACCGAACAGATACCGAATGAAGCTCAGCTCTGACGCGTTCCATCTTAGCCCTCAGTTGCTCTTAGAACAAGCCTGCTACCAAATCAAGGTCAGCTCTGACTCGTTCAATCTGGGACATCCTGGGTATAATTCACGATCATTCGCCCATTTGCACATATTTACCTCGAAATTGGTCCTTCGAGCCGAATTTCGATCAGCCCCTAGGACCTGTGATAGGTTAGGTTTGGTACGTGGGTTGACGCGGTGGGACAGCGCCACACTGAGGTCCTATTGGATGCCCAAGGGGTAAACATTCCCTTCTGCTCACTCGTCGGTAGGACCAATGATCCTCTGATCACTGAGAAAAATTAACTTCTTCCGAGGCGGCCCTCAAAAGCACTCATCACTGGATGAGCCACGTCTAGAGATGCTACCTGAGCCATGGTGTATGGCCATAAACACCCGATAGACCGCTGCCGCCTGAGTCATCAATCTCTTAGAAAAAGGGATCTGCTCCGTGGTCTCCCTCAAAAACGCTGCAGGCGCTATACGAGGCAAGTAAGCCGTCACTTGACCTACCTCCAAGAACACGGATGAGCTGAGGTCGGCCAAAGGATGGAGCTCCTTGCAAAATTCCCATGAAAGCCTCATCCCTGGAAGGGACGCATCGTTCCAAGAGCCTTGACTTACGGCCGAAAACAGGAGTCACCGCCAGAACCATGTTCAATGACGCTGCCTGAGCCTCTACTAGACTTGCCCTTCTGAAGGAGCACCAGAAATCAGGCATTCCACGCACACTCCCGTCTGGCAAGCCATTCAGTAGCTCTCCCCTTCCGCCCGTCACAGCACCTACGACTACTCAACAGAATCGCCACAAATGACTCACTTTCACTCCAGGCCGAGGCGGCGGCCGCTGCCGGCCACACGTCCCATTAGCACGTGAGAAATGGTCTTCAAGACAGATTCCGCAAATCATCCTCTGTCCGCAGTC
The DNA here is from genome assembly GCA_964034865.1 of Eristalis intricaria. NCBI lineage: Eukaryota > Metazoa > Arthropoda > Insecta > Diptera > Syrphidae > Eristalis > Eristalis intricaria. The sequence goes on along the minus strand of OZ035875.1, from coordinate 7,648,404 downwards.
CGCAGAGTGCTGCTCGCGAACAATGCCCGCCGCCGCATGACAGACGGACGATTCCTTCTCATCCACTTATCTTGACCCCCGAAACTCTGAAGCATGTGCGAGTGTGTGTGAGTGTAGAATCAATCAATCACAAAGAGTACGATTTTATCGATCATGCAACGTGACTTGCAATCGCAAGCACATTCCGAAGTGGTTGCTCACAAAATCCGGACTGACCGCACACCCATGTGTGTGTGTGTGTGGTGGGTGCTCATTTCCATAAGTCCTTCGAGGACACTTGACAGCTAAGCTAAGTTCTGCGCGCACACAAAAGGATGACACGGCTTGTGAGTGAAACCGAGACCACAGGAAAGGGATAAGCAGCTCTTGTGTGCAGCTCCGAGTGTTTGCTTTCGAGTGAGTATCTGCGAACAATGCGAACAAGGAATTAGCAATCTTTTATCAATTTGCGTTTGTCGTTTGGGACAGTTTGCGTTTTTTTATCCTCACAGGACCTCTCTCGCTCTCTCCCTCAACCCCCTGTCACCGAGGCACGGAGATCAATCGGAAGATTCCAATCGTCCATGCATGCCTGCGTGTGTGTACACGGCCGCACAAAGGACGGATAAAGATGACAATTCCAGAATCGAATCCTTGTTACCCATGCAAAGCAATCGAACAAGGACAATGCGGACGAGAGATAAGAATTAATTCCTTTGGCTTCGTTCGTGCGTCTCGTTCACCTTGGCCATCGATGTGGCAGTCCATCTGACAGTTGTATCTTTCAGGTTCAATGGAATCGAGGATGGGATCGATCATGCTGCTCGCATTTGGACTCGATTCCGATGGGCCGCACAATGGCGGCGATGCTTTGTGCGTCCTAATGGATTATGTATCGTCCTTGTTGCGTGTTGTTTGTTTTCCCCGAGCGACAGACAGACAGCCAGACCCACATCTGTGAGATGTGTGCGAATTTTTGTGCGACTTTGTCTTGGCGGTCTTGCAATTGTGCTCCGTTCACGGATTAGGATTTGAATTCATTTCGAAATTGGATCCCGGGCCATTGTTGCGACGTCGAATGTCTGAATGCGGGGATTATGCAACGAATGAGGGCTCTGGAGCGCGCAAGAGAATTTCGCTCGACGATGTCAGATGGTCAAGGAATGCTTGTAATGGCTAGGGGTGAGGGAATACTGGTGCGCGTGCAGTTGAGGGACGGTGAATGGACGAAACTTGACGAAACTGCAAGGCAGCCACGAGCCTTAGAGGTCAAAGCTTGGATGGAGGGAAGTGTGTCAACTGAAAACCCTTTTAAAAAGACCACAGGACTGGCAGCACCCATCTCTCCAGCGACCATTCGCACCACAGGACTCCCAGCACCCATCTCCCCCTCGACCATTCGCACCACATGTCCCGCATTAAAGTGCGCCTCATTTGGCACGAATGTAAATCGTCCAAATCGAGTCGTTGTTCCGCCCACTAGACACCCCATCGCCACCCATTCGCCGCTTGTGACCATCCATCCGCTCAGTCGACCACGTCAACCCGTCGAGATACTTTTAAAGCCACCCCTTCATCATCCTTCCGCGCTCACTTGAAAACGCTTTAAAGCCAGTTGCACCCGTCGGGGAACCACCCATTTGCGAAATATTTCCACACCACAGCCGTGACAAATTGATTTTCACACATTTTCACGGCCTGTCATAATGGCTTCGCACCCCTTCCCGTTCCCCGCACCCGTTGCCACTCTTCCCGATCAAGAAACCCAATTCGAACGAACTAGTTTCCGATTGTGACACCCCGAGAACATTAAAACATCCTTAACCGCCCAACAGCGACGCTGCAAGCGTTCGTTGATCCCACGTTCCACGGGCAACGAACAATGCCCGAGATTTGCGCAAAAAGGACTCCCAATTGCAAACATCATTTGGCACTTTACCACAAGTCAATGCTGAGAATTTTATTGCCACAAGCGTCGCATCGCAGCACCAACAAAGGCAAACGGAGAGAAAAAAAAAAAGGATTACATCCTGTTCAACCGAAAGGTCATTTGTACCACAGCCACCACGAGCAACTGGCGGCGGTACCTCCCATCCCCGCCGCAGGGGCTGCCAATGTGAAAGAGTTAATGAAGTTATTAGATTCAATTTAAAGTCCTCTCACTATTGATCCTGTTTATCGATGACGGCAGGCCTCCGCATAACCCTTTTAGGCAGAGTTCAACCGCCGTCGTCGCTTGACTCTTCAACCCCCGGGGGCGATGCTGAGCGGGGTTGCTTGCCTGTTGCCGCCACCCCGCTGCTCGGATGTGTCCCTTTTTTCGCCCGGCCAGAGGGGTGTTCCCGGCGAAGCCTGCCATCGTGTCCTTGTAGTTTCGCAAAAAATACAAAAAAAAAAATTGAAATAAAATTAAAACTGCCAAATCGGGAGTTACGCCCCGAATTGAAAAATCGATTTAAATAAAATATCGCTCGGCCCAGGACATGGTTGAATCGATTGAGCGCTCCGAAGGGGTGAACGGGTGAGCCGCCATGGGTGCCGGCCTGAAAGGCGCACCAGTAACGACTCAATTATGCCCGAGACATCATCGCCGTCGTCATCTGCCATCGGGAAGTCGTAAATTTAAATTCACATCAAAGACACAAATTTGAATGCGTGTGTGTGTGGTGGAGGGGGGAGACGGAAACAATGACAAGTTCCCGAGCAGATTTGCGAAATTTATGCGATGAATAACTATTAATGACCGTTGCGAATGATGTTCGCAAACATATTTGAATGTGCGTTTCGCAGTAACGATCCGAGCATCTGTGACGAGACAGTGCTGGCTAATGGGCAACATGCGACGAAGTAGGGAGGCTTGTGTGTCACTGTGACAGACTTGCTGGCGGCTAACTCGGAGGAAGGGATGTTCCGGGAAGAGCGTGGAACAAAAACATGCGAAGTCTCCTAGGACACGTCTGCGCTACTTGGACGAACCCGATGCGAATAACATCCGTCCACTTTATCTTCGACCATTCTACAGGCCAAGAGGGACCTGTAGTTCAGTTCCTCCCATTTATTCCCTTGAATTTGGGCTCAAGCCAAAGTTCCATGAGAGGTCTGAGCCGGAGCTAATGCTGCTCTCTGACGGTCTCTAGAACCGCCCTGCTAGTCTTCTTCTTCTTCTTGTGGCACTACAGTCCGGGGTAGACCTGGGCCTTAATCAACAAGCCTCTCCAGCCGGCACGATCTTTAGTCAGTTGTCTCCAACTGCTCACAGAGAGTCGATTGAGGTTCTTCTCCACTTGCGTGCGTCATCGGTTCCGTGGGCGTCCTCTATTGCGTTGTCAAACTGCTTCGGAGTCGAAGACTCTTCGGGCTGGAGCAGTCTTATCCATGCGCTCTACATTGCCTAACCACCTTAGTCGTTGAATCCGTAGACGCCTGGCTAGACTCATGTCGCTGTCCTCCAGATACCATCAACGCAAACAGGACCAAAGATCGCACGCAGAGCTTTTCTCTCGAAGAGACCAAGAACTTCCTCATCCGCTTTTCAGATTGTCCATGCCTCCGCGCCGTACAGCAGGACTGGGATGATCAAGGTCTTGTATAAAGTCAGCTTGGCTCAGAGATGGCTCTACTACTCAATTGCCTCTTGAGCCCAAAGAAACAGCGGTTGGCAAGAGTTATTCTGCGTTTGATCTCAGTACTGATGTTGTTTGTACTGTTTACTGCGGAGCCGCGGTAAACGAAGTCGTTGACTACCTCGAAGTTATAGCTGCCTATGGTGACGTTTTGATGACAGCATATACTTCGTTTTTCACCTCATTCACCGCTAGACCCATTTTAGCTGCTTCCGCCTCAATGCCAGCAAACGCCTCATTAAAGGCTCGCTGTGTTCTGCCAATCACGTCAATGTCATCCGCGTGTGCCAACAGTTGTACGGACTCCTGGAAGATCGTGCCTCAAGTGTTGGCGTGTGAGTTTTGCGATCTTCTCCAGGATGATGTTAAAGAAACCACATGACAGCGCGTCGCCTTGTCTAAAACCTTTTTTGACATTGAAGGTCGCGGTGAGTTCGTTACCGACCTTGATGGAGCAGCGAGAATTCTCCATCGTCATCCTGCACAACCTGACAAGCTTGGCAGGAATGTCAAAACTAGACATGGCGTTGTATAGCTCGTCCCTATGCACGCTGTCATATGCGGCCTTGAAATCGACAAAAAGGTGGTGGCTGTCGATCTGCATCTCTTGGGTCTATTCCAGGATCTGCCGTGGTGTGAAAATCTGGTGGATGGTGGACTTCCCTGGCCTGAAGCCACACTGATATGGATCTATCGGGTTATTTACAAACGGCTTCAGGCGAGTACACAAAACAGCCGAGAAGATCTTGTAAAGCGGATTTCAAAGCGGTGATATGGCCTCTCATGCAGGCACAAGCGTCTTCTCTCCTATTCCCACTCTCACCTCCACGTGGTGAAATCAGGGAGCCGAGCACCTTCGATCGAAGATGGAGTAACCAACCCCCGTGGGACGTCGTTGGCGGCTGCAGACGAGAGAGGGGGGAGAGTGTGCCTGTACCAGGGCTCATCTCTCTTTATGGATGGCGGCGGAGGAGCTGGAAACTGTCTGGCCAACGGCGGCATCCGAAACACCAGTCAGAAGGAATTACCTGGTACGCAGTCCTTCTAGAGCTACTTCGACATTTTCGGAGCACAGGTCTAGAAGGTTATTTCAAGGCCAGGTCGGGGCCTTGGAATTGAGATGGCGGCAGAAGATCCCCATGGTTTTAGGGACAACGGCGGCGCTCATAGCCTCAGCGAGGTTACCGACACCGGATAAACCCGAACCCTCCGCCCGAGGGTTAAAGAATAGGGCATGGCCTCCCAGTTGGGGGTTGTGCGTGGGGTTAACTCCCTCACCACGTAAAAATATAATGGTTCAGAGACAACCAACTGCCTCAGATTCGGACGGAATTTATGTTAACTCGAACCACCATTTGCCACAAAAAACAATTCGATAACTCGAAGACTTCAAGTTATCAAGTAGAATACAAAATTGATATAAATATTTATTTAACTGCGATATAATACATAAAACGTAGAGGGGCATAATTATATTTTAAAATAGTCTGTTACACATGACTGAGCAACTATTTTATTTTTGTGTTTTTTTTTTCAGATCTTCAATAGAATCTAAGCCATTTGTTGTTTCATGAGTCTTTGAGTATAAACGCAAAATAATAATAATAATAATAATGATAATATTAATAATGGGTGGCGCTACAGTCCGAGGCGGACCTGGGCCTAGCTTCTCAGCAACCACTCGTGTTGTGCGTGCTATTGTTCTTTCACGCGTGCAAGGGACCTACAGTTTAATGCCGACTCTGAATGGCGAAATTGAGAAGCTTTCTCTAGACAGGAATACTCGAAAGAGGTGGAGCCGTGAAATATGGATAGGTGGTAAATTCGGGTATCGAACCTGGCACCCTCTGCGTAGCAGTCGACGCACTAACCCACTACGCCACGGCGACCCACTATGTATGTTTCGTTAATTCGCTCTATATTAGAATACTGTTGTTTAATATGGAATCCTTTATATAACAATAGCGCTATTCGTATTGAGAGAATACAATAAAGATTTACTAGGTTTGCTCTTCGAAAGATGTCGTGGAATTCAAAAAATGCCAGATTATAATGCTAGATGTCAGCTTATCGATCTTAAGCAACTGCATGTAAGAAAGACTTATAATTCAGTTATTTTCGCTCATGACGTCATTACTGCTCACATTGATTGTCCGGTACTGCTTTCCATGTTCAGTGTTTACACCCCGTCTCGTTATCTGATGCCTAGAGATTTCTTCTATGTTTCGAGGCATAGTACAAACTATGGGCAAATGATACTATAACTAATGCTTGCATAAAATTTAATTTAGTTGCAAATGTTATAGACTTTAATTTGAGTAGAGATAAATGTAAAAAAAAAACTCTAAATTACATTATAATTGTATGTTAATTTCTGCTTATCTAGGCATTATTATTAATAAGATATGAAATGTTATTACTATTATCAGTAGTCTTAAAATTGTGTGTACTTGAAAAACGGCAGAATAAATAAATAAATAAATTAATTATTAATCACACACATCAATCAAACACCTCTTTCGAGTTACTGCAAAGCTCAAAGAGTCTTGTCCCGTTTGGAGTCGACATTAAAACTGTAGGTCCCATCCACTCGTGAAAAAATAATGCCACGCACAACACGAGTGGTTGCTGAGAAGCTAGGCCCTGGTCCGCCTCGGACTGTAGAGCCACATATATTATTTTATTATTAATAACTTCATTTAATAAAATAGTTCTGAGATTATCATTTCTAATTCCATATACTACAGTGGACTCTGCCTAAGTCGAACTCTCCCTTACTCGAACTTTTTCGCCATATTTTACATACATTTCCTTCACCTTTCCATACAAAAACCTCTCTCTAAGTCAAGCTCCCTCTAACTCGAACAAATTTTGGTATCCCGTGACAATTCGACTAAGGGGGAGTCCACTGTAATTTGTTCCGTAGGGCATCGTCCAAGAAATTACCAAATTGACACTCTTGAGCAATTAATTTAATTGCTACGACGTATTCGGTGATAGATTCGTGTGCCTTTTGGTTTCGCAAAAACAGTTTATAACGCTCGGCGATGACATTCGTTTTTGGTTTGAAATGATTTTCATCAATGATCAATTTGTTCACCATCTCCGAATATTTTGTGGGAGACACCAGAGATTTTAATATTTAATACAACTCACTACCACGCAGCGTTATGAAATAGGACACCATCATTTGATCGTCCTTGATTTCATTTATATTCACAAGCAGTTCCGTCCGATCGACCCAAAGCTCGAAATCCTCTCCAGGTATGAATACCTCAACTTGCCCATTTATTGGTTGTCGATTCTCCATTAAATAATCGCTTTTTAGTTCGATTTATTAACCTCTTATTTTCAAAGCCAGCTGTGATGTAAGGCAACAATTGTTCTTCATCGCCAATTTCTGAACTTCTTCTGACTGAAACATACAATTTAAGAAAATAACTTAGAACTAATCTGAGAACTAGATTTGAGAACAATTAAATGAAGTGATTAATAATTACAGTGGTATACTGCAGTATGGTATTTTCCAAGGTTAAAATTCCATCTGCAGTTGAATTTCTTCCTCATTTCTTTTGTTTAGGCGTTCAGTTCTGAAAATCAAAGGAATTTCATCCTCCTACCCCCGCTCAGAATATTCACTAAAACCACGATTTTGTTTATGCTAGATCAAAGGGACAGACAAGCGAAAGCGATTCCTTAAAAAAGGAACTTGTAGAATACGCAGAATTTGAATTTGAAAATTTCTCTCCAGAATTCGACATATCGAAGGTGACGCCAAATAATCTGTTCGAGTTGTCAAGACAATCGAGTCAAATTACACGTAAATTTCAGTCTTGCCGCTATTGCCAACCAATTTCATTCGAATTATCAAACATTCGAGTTATCGAAGTTCGACTTATCGAAGTTCGACTTATCGAAGTTCGACTTATCGAAGTTCGACTTATCGAAGATCGACTTATCGAAGTTCGACTTATCGAAGTTCGACTTTAGTTTCTCAACGGGGGTACTGTTTTTGACGAAAGGACGTGGCGAACTTTCATCGAACTTTATGTTGACGTAAGGCACTACGTTGGCACAAGTAAGCACCTCAACGGTCCAAGTCAGCCTCGTTATACCAACATCTCGGCGGCGAACACGCCCACGCCTACATTTACCGCCGACAGCCCGGCGGTGGATGAGTCCACCGTAAGCAAAATAATATGTAACTGCCGAAATAAGTAAACTGCCAGGTCTCGGAATCAGCCTGAATTCGTGCGGTGTGTCTTGCTCGTAGCCTTGGATATTATTTGTTGTTTTGGTATCAAGAACAACGTGAAGACCGCTGTGAAGACCATGACCACTGACCAGCGAATGAGAGGAAATACCCAGCAAACCTTCCACTTTTCCACCACTCCCTCGTTTGTTTCAATTCCCTTTGAGAGCGAATGGCATCACACGAATCGCCACGAATCTGACCCAGATTTGTGGACATATCGACTCCCATTCATTGCACACAGTGACCACAAAGCACTCAAAAGTGACAGTGTTCCCCAAAGCCCTGTCCACTGCGTCATTGTTCACAATTCCAAGAACGTTTCAATGCGCCCATCGAATCCAACAATGCGCCGGCTCTGCAACATTGTCATCGAGTGCTAATGAAAGTAATAAGCCCCAACTCCATCCCTGCGTCCAATTCCGATTGGCAAAAACTCAAAACTTCATCCATGCTCTCGATTGAATTCGGAAAGTTTTCGCACGCCTTTTGTTTGATGGTTATTTCTTGCACCCATCCCCCATTCATCGGTGCTCGCCTTTCTACCGTCGTCGTTGTCGTCGTCGCTTTTTCTCTCTCGAGTCGAGTCGAGATACTTTCTTCTTGCAGTCTCTTCTGTTTATGCAGTGCTAAGCACTTCACTTCACTTTTTTTTTCTTCAACTCTCGCTCTCTCCCTCTCTCTGTCCCTCTCCAGCATCTCCCCCTCCACCAACCCACTACAGCCACAAGCAGACAACAGCTTTGTGTCCAATTAGAATGTATCTCTGTGCATTGAATAGACAGCCCACTCTCTGGGCTGTGGGGGACCCCTTATCGGCGATGAGACACTACGCACATTCTGCCCCCGAAAATGAAAATAAATAAACAAACCCAAGACGGAATTCGTCACACTTACTGCGGAATCGAAGATGTCGCTTCCCCTGCGTGTAAACAGGGGATGCCGTCGACCCTTGGTATATAAGGCAAACGGCCACACACCAGTCGCTCGCCACGGAGAGGGTGGATGCGAGTGCCAAGGTTCCTCCTCAAAGCTGGCCGCAGAGTGCCATGCAATCGCTCGCTCGCTTGCTCACTGCCAGAGAATCCAATTGGAAACGCCTCCCGTGAGGGCAGATACCAACCACCTGCTGTGGCACTTGTGCGCGCTCTGAAAACACAAACTGGTTGCTCCCTCGTCGAACCGGTCTTGTGTGTGCCACCAACACCAGCGCGGCAGGGATGAATGATGGAGCTCACCACCACCGGACTGCGGATGTGTGCGTGTGTGTTAGGAGAGGAAGACTGTGTGTGTCCAACAGTCGCAATCCACTGCGATGCGACTTGACGCGTTCGGTTCGATGTGGGGAGAGAGAGCGACTGCTGCTGGGTGTTTCGAGGAATTTTCTAGCTTCGCCCTAAGACAATACCAATCACAAATCGAATACACAGTGAACCAATCAGACAACAATGGCGGGATTATGGCAAACAGGAAGCTGAGCTGTGGGCCGCAGGGAGAGAGCCGATGCCTTGTGTCGGTATGCCGGCCGCAGAGAGGCCCGCGTCAATCGCATTTGTTCGGACCGCACGGGAACGGAATTCGAACGAACGGCTGCGGGTGCGTTCTCAAACTTCCACAGATACGTACTTGTCGTCGTTGTACGCTCAAACCGCTGTCGCCTCTGCCGCCGCCGCCGCGGCTCCAGCTAGTGTGTATCTGTGTGAAAAGTGTTTTGCTATAATTTGTAGTTTTTTTGGTTTCTCCTTGCTTCTGTTCTGATTTTTATGGATTATCCGCTCTGGCAGGGCCTAGACATGTGTGCGGCCGGGGGTGGCTCGAGAAGGGTTGCGTGCGGGTGCATGCCAAGTGAATGGGCAAACACGAGAACGCGGATGGCGATGAGTGGAAATGTTCTTGAGAAGCTTCCGAACTGTGTCTAAGGTCAGCGTGAGGATGTTCCGCTGCGGATGAAGTTGGGTTTCAACTTGGAAGTCACTTTTGGAGTCGGTGTTGGGTGGGGTGGGAGAAGGAGGGGGCACAGTGATGTCAATCAAGTCGGTCGGAGGTGTGGTAGCTGACGTAGAGGCGCTTTTGTTTCAGAGCAAGGGAGGCATTAACTGAGTTTACCGCGATCGAAGCGTTTTAGTGGTGGTCATCAAAATAACGTGCTCAACAATCATGCCCTCGACCCCTTGAGCTCGAGGAAAATGGAAGAGTATTCTCGATGGACCTCTCCTAGAGACACTGTGTCTGTAGAGTATTCTCAAAACATTCAATTGATGATTGAGAATACTCGACAGACACAGTGTCTCTAGGAGAGGTCCATCGAGAAAACTCGTCCAGTCTCTGGGAGAGGACCATACAATCGGTCACTGTGTTAACTATAAGCCTTCTTCTTTGCATGAGAAGCCTCAATACGCATCTACAGTCTGTACAACACGTAGCGCAAGTCGTCTTCATTTAAAGCTACGATATGGCGGCAGTCTGAGCTTGACCACGACCCAGCTTCTACAGCAACCACTCGTGTTGTGCAATCACGAGTGGATGGGACCAACAGCTTCGGTCGATCACCCTCATTGCGCTCACTGGAGATGCTTATTGAGCCCTGTGATGCAAAGAAGGCTTTAATGGCGAAGTTTGAGAAGCTTCTTCTAGACAGGATTAGCCTTTGATCATTGTCAGCGACTCGAAAGAGGTGGATTCGTTAATTCGGGGATCGAACCAGCGACACAGCGGCACCTGTTGTCTTCAGTTGCGCACCCCAAATGCATCCAGTTCCTTTCACACCGACTGTGCCCTGTACGTCTTCTGTGCTGTTTCACAACTTTCAAAACCAATTTCTATCTTTGCTCGCCTGTCCCTTGCCTAATGGGCCTCTTGTGAATACGTTCCACTTTTGCCTTCATGTTGCACTTCTTTCTCACGCTCTGCACATGATGCCACGCCTTCAATTTACAATAGAATACTATCCAGTCGAGTTTCTGTGCATAAAATTTATGCTAAGCGCTGCTATGTACACTGCTTGTACGTGGACATGGATCGTAGGGCAAGACGATGCGATGAAGGATCTTCGCTGTGGAATGCCTCTGTGAATGGAACTGAATTGAAGGAAATTGGCAGTAAATGTAACAGTCACATGGCACTGATCCGTTGTGCCCCCCTTTTCTTGATCCAGGGCCTTAGAGGTACCTTGAGAAGTGTCACAATCTCGACTCTCGCCGACAGTCTGTTTGTTATTTAACATTACAAAACCAAGCCACTGTGGAACACATTGAACACCTACTTCTACATTACATCGATGAGTAGTTGTTCAATGGCTTCCACAGTGGCTTGAGTTTTTTGAGCTACTGTGCTCCATTTTGAGCTAGTTGAGTGCAAAGTGGCCAGCTAGTATCATTAGGCCAGGCTTGAACAGATTTAGGGCCTCCTTGGTTCTCCTGGCACCTCCTGACTGTTCAGAATTGGATATGGCATTTATTTGACCAGTTCTTTAAGACTTGTTTTGTGTCAATATGTATTGCAAGATCGATGAAGACGGCAAGGCCCATAAAAGTGGGCCCATATCAGCTTTCTTCTTCTTCTACTACAGGCGCTACCATCCGAGGCAGTGCCGGACCCGCAGGTAGTTCAAATGCATAGGGCGCCAAGCTCTTTTTGGCATAAGGTCGTCACGGCACGGCACCGTTTTAAGCGTATGACAATCCCACCAAAAAACTTGTCGAGGACTAGGCCTACCATCTATATGCACCTTGGGAAATGTGAGAACGACTTGTGATCTCAAAACTGAAGAAGGAGGCGCTAAATGTAGGACTCGCACAGGGCTCTCATTTCGCTCGGAGTAGCCCTGTTCCGAGGTGAACCTCAGCCATTGAGCCTCTCCAGCTGGCAGGATCCTTAGACAGCTGCCTCCAATTTCACACGCCAACTGAAGAAGGAGGCGCTAAATGTAGGACTCGCACAGGGCGCTCATCTCGCTCGGAGTGGCCCTGTTCCGAGGTGAACCTCAGCCATTGAGCCTCTCCAGCTGAGTCCTGACACTGTTAGTCCTGTCCACTCCCATCCACTGGAAGTCAGAGCCACAGCACCACTTAAAGACAGCACCGACTCTAAAAATTGATAGTCTTACTGGAGCACTGTCCTTAAGGGACTTATCTGCTTGCTTGCTTGAATGTGCCAATTTAGCCTGAGCATGAGGACAACAATGGATCTTCGTACATACTTGCTGGAGAAACTATTCCATTTCAGATGAAAGTGAATGACACCCAATCCGTGTTAAGTCACTTCTTCTTCTTGGATACCTGCCTGTCCATCCGTTCCAGTCTTGTGACAGTTTCTACCATCTACGCACATTCAGCTGATTGAGGTCCAGCAGTGTACGCCACCGGAGGAGGCATGGTCTTCCTTTGCCGCTGTGACCCTCTGATGGGTTGTTGGAGTCGAAGACTTTCTCACTTATGAGTCGGAAATTAACGATCCCCATCTTCAGAGGTCCAGAGGTATTCTCCATTACGGCACTGTTGCGACAAGGCACGCACGAGAGATCGCCAGTCCACTGAATCCTCCGCCATCGACTCCAACTCATCAGGATCTGGGGCCAAGTGAGTTCTCGGACTTGGTTAAACCACCTCGTCATGGGTTGGATTTCTGATGGTATCACATCAAGTCGCGAGGATGGGCAAGTGATCAAAAACACCCAAATCACCAGGCCCCCACAAGCATCGACCCACACATCCACTGCAGCAGCCACAAGATTTGAATAAAAATTGAAACCTCCATCGACGGCATCTTGTGGGCTTGGATCCCTTAAACTTGTTTTTCTTAGGCTTCTAATACGCTTGGATCCCATCGTTTGTTTCCATCCATTTTTCTTTGGAATTTAAATGATCGGTTAGCTGCTAGGATTCTTCTAGACCAAGCAATGACGTCAATGCGATGTCTTGACACTCGTCTTTGTCTTCACATAGATGTTACATTACCTTTATGGGAACGTCCATTGACTGGCTTGGCCCGTGAGTCAACACAAGTTTGTCTGAACCCCGCTGCGGCACTTTTCCCCCATGAAACAGATTACAAGTCAAAGAGAAGGCCCTGAATACTGAGACTCTCAAGCAATTGTTTGAAAAAAATTCTTTTCAGCGCCTCTGAGTCAACACCTTGGTCCAGGAAGCCGCAATGATACCCACTCTGAGGGCACCTTCACATGCTAGTCACGTTCGCCGGACAATGAGGCTCAAATTGTCCCTACCTCGGCGTTTTTTCGAACTCGGATTCATGGGCTATGAGTCATGCCGTACAGTATAGCAGTATCTTCACGAGGGATTCAGATCGCAGATGAAACAGTGGGACGAGGGCAATTGGGAAGAAGAGGAGTCTTGGTTGTTCGAGGATGGTTTGGAGACAGTTTAACTCATGGTTTAAGTGTGACACATGCCCACATGCCTCACTCATGTCTTGAGAAAGGTTTTAAAGCAGCTATCCAGTTCGATTCTTGCTCTGTAGTGACCAGCTTTGTGAGCAAGCCCACGACAGTCTTAGCGACCTGATTGAAGTCTCTCTCTGTCGAAAGGCACAGTCGCAAGCTCTGCCTTAATGGCTCCCTACCAGGGGACTGCATCTGCTCAGCCACAGCAACTTTGAGCTTGAGCCCTTCCTTCAGTTGGCCAATCTTCAGTAGGTTTCCTAGGAGGGTACCAGTACACTCTTTCCTTCTGCTTCGTGACAATGGGAGTTTGGTTAGAATTCTTGGAACATGGCCGGTCCTGGGGCGATGAGGTGAACATTTAGGTCCCATCCAAGGGACCAACGTCTGGAAGGTCGTTTGAGACAGGCAACCCACACGACTGTTCTTGATTTTTCGTCGCTTTAGTTGACTGGGAGGGAAAGGAACTGTTTCTCCCCAGAACGACATAGAATTCCTTGACAGTACCAACAGCTCGGGCCAATGGTGAGGGAAAGAAGCTCGAAGGTCTTAATAGAACGACGACACACCATAGAACCCCTCGAAAGAACCAACGACCCAGAGAGACGGATAGAAACTGGAAGGTCCCGGTTTTTTTTATCCGAACGACGACATCATTGAGCACACCATAGAATCCCTCGAAAGAACCACCGACTCTCGCCAGCACCTTCGACAGCCCAAGTGCCAAGCCAATGTGCGCATCCCAGCGTTCTGGAGGCTATGTGGTCATTCTTAAGTCAAGCATGCATCCACGGTATGCCAGTGCTCCTCCAGGAAATCCTTGACCCTCCAAAGTCTTAATCCACAGAGTGTGTCAAAGCCCAGATCCCCATGGAGACGAAGATCCCAAACGAACGGTCCTGTCGGCCAACTCGGCACCCACCGTGACTCATCGGCAAAAAATAACAAACCCCGATTCGATTATCCTGACCCACTGGGAGTGCACAGTCCCTGCGGCACAGCCACACGGAAGTATGTGTGCGGCCGATAATCGATCAAAAAAATAACCCAGCGCCCGTTGGGAATGTGAATAACCCCCGAAAGTCGAAACGGGTCGCGCTCCCCCTCCCCTGTCAGAACGTATGTCACTTCGCAGTCCGAAGTCGAGAATTCACCCCCAAGTAAAAAAGCACCAACCCATCGAAGAACTCCACCCCCTCGGCAGCCAAGCCGGGGACACATGCTCGTCGCCGGTGTGGTGGTGCGATTGTGTCCTCCCCAACACGCACACTTGTGCGCGCCACTGTTCGGGGTACATCCCTCTCGACTGGCATCCTTCCCCAAGCCAGCACTCACACATCCAGCCGCAGTCGCTGTCTCGCTCGCGCCCGCTCTCCGTGCGTGTGTGAGTGCGGGGGGCCAAGAGCACCGAGCGCACGGAGCACAGTTGCACAGGCCACCCAAGCCTGGTTGGTTAGTTTCCACTCGGTATCCACCACTCCGTACCGGCTCCCCCCTGTACACCCTGTCAAACGAGTTTAGAAACCGAAGGAGAACCGCTCCACACAGCCACACCGACACCCACCGTCGACTGTCGAGACACACACGTTCACGGAATGCCACCACAAAACGAAGAACAACGACAGGCGAGAGCGGAGCAAAATAACGAATAACATCTCTCGACAGAGGGCAAGTAAAGAATCGGGAGAGCGAAAAAAAAGAAAAAAAAGAAAAAACAGTAATAATTCCTTAAATGTGAATTGAAGAAACAAATAGAAATGTCAGTTTAGTTGAGGGTTTTTGCAGGTTTAGTTGTGAAAAAATTTCGACACAACAGTGGCGGCTATTATTAGCGCGTATCTGCGGTAATTGCAGGCTCACGGGCACCTCTCTGGCTAAGTGACGACGATTGCGACGATTGTTTGGTCGACATTTGGATCTCGCCGACGTTCTGTGTGTTTAATTGAAGTGTCAAATGTTGCAGATACATTGTTCTTAAGTGTTAGTCAAACTTTTCGCTGCTCGCTCCACAGACCCCAACCGACGGCAAATCCAGAAAAAGAGTGCTTCCCGCGTGCCGCGTGTTTTTTTTTTTAATTTTTTTTTCTGTTCTGTGACTTAAGTGACACACTGTGCTCTGTGCACTGGCTGTTTCCTCAAGTTTCCTCGCATTTGTGTGAAAAGAAAAGAAAAGAAAGGAAAATAAAATCAAAGAGAGTGTCTAATCAATTGTTGATCGTCGCGTCTAGATGTGAAACGAGGATCGTCGTGTACCGAGTTTAAATCGACCAATCAATCGGGTGAAGTGTGCTATCATCTTTTGAGTGTTTCTGTTTTGTTGGAATCGATAATCGACATCGCATCGAAGCCGAGCGAGATCAGGAAATGACACAACGTTCAAGGTGAGTGTGTGCGATCTGATCTGACTTGCGAGTGTCTGTGTGTGCTTTTTGAGTTGGCGAGAATCTGAAATCGGATCTATTCGGGAGCACAATGGATGTGATAATATGTTTCGATTTTGGGTTTTTTTTTTGTCTTGTTTGTCCGTCTCTTATATCACACGCCTCGCGGAGGGGATGCTACTGTGTTTGGCCAGTTCATTAGCGGGCGAGCTTAGAAAGATGTAAACTGATTCTAAGAGCTTTGCGGCTTTGTTTACGACACTTGTTGAGAGCTGGCCTGAAGTTGTGAATTGGGAATGCACCAGCGACGACGAACGGGTGCAGTCGTTCGGATATAATGCGTCTTAACTGCGAGAGCAGGGATTGTGGGGCATTTTGGTGGCGTTAGGATTGTTTTGAGACCCAATTCGGGCGTCTGATTGGACTGTGAATGGGAAGGCGCTTCGTGAACTGAACTGAGAGCCATGCTTTGACTTAAAGGAATTATGACACGATTTGGAGCGTTTCTTTATTGTGCTCCTGGGGCCATTCAGGGATTTCATTTATTTCTTGATTTGATTTGTGTTTGGCGGGACCTGGAATAGATTCACTCAGCCTTGAAGTCGCCTCGATGAACTTGAAGGGCTAACTAGACTACGACAGGCAGGCTACTAGACTACTAGGCAACGATTCATATTGTCGAACACGTGTCCTTGAGGAAACCGCATGTTGTCCCACGAATTAGTCTTCACGGACTGATCTATGAGGCAATTGTGAGTCGCATTTCTGCATACCCCCCTCTGCCGTGAGTACCTCCGTCGGTTGTTGGCTGAAGGATGACTGGCGATGACAGCAGTCGATGAAAGCATTTCTTGTTCGTTTGGAATAGAACTCGTTGGAAGACTAGAGCGAGTTGCCGCGAGTGTCTGGTGGATGGGGCATTTCGTGGATGTGGACGTGTGAGTCTTGCGTGACTGTAGCGCCAAATAAAGAAGAAGAAAAGATACGAGAGCATTCTCGCAAGAAACTATTCGATGCGGTGGTCGAATTCGTGACATTCTCACAGTTGGCTGTGCTTGCCAGTAGATCATCAAATTGGAGTAAAAATGAATAGACAATGATTTGCCTTAGCCACGGAAATAATGACGAGAAACTTGGAGTAGGAAACTCCGATTCATTCTAAGCGTACACCACTCTAGGACATTTTGCTTAGTCGAGGCTCTTTTAGGCCCATTATGGGTGACCAGATAAGAATGATAGAAAAAGACATTTCAATAAATCAGCAACGGTGTGAGACAGGAAATTGACTATGGTTTTATGTTGAAGCTACATTCATGCCATTTTTTATGGAATAACTTTTTCTCAGGTGTTCTCCCTGAGTGACGTGAGGTTCGAATCTCATTTGAAGGGCACGGTGTTTGCAGAAAGTGGGAAGAAATTCAACACTTAAGATTTCTTGCGCAGGAATATCACGCGCACATATCCAATAACAAGAGGCTGAGTAACTACAGTGCAGTCTCGATTATTGCAACACTCGATTTTTGCAACAAATGTAATGGACGTACCAATTGTCGATTGTTGCAACAAAGTGAAAAAAAGTTTTCGATTTTCGCAACTCTGAAATTGTACGATTCAAAATATATACAGTGGACTCCCCGTCACGGGATACCATAATTTGTTCGAGTTAGAGAGAGTGGTTTCTGTATGCAAAAAGTTGAGAGGAATGTTTGTAAAATATGGCGAAAAAGGGAGAGTTCGACGGACGGCATATGTACAGCCGTTGACAACTAATTAGAAACGATATTTTTAACTAAATATTCAGTGTTTTCTCATTTATTTCATTATTTTTTTAATTTTTATTGGAACTTGAAACTGGTTGATTTCTGGTCTCAATTATTTATTTCATTTTTTTTAACTATCATTGGAACTTGAAAAGATAAGAAAAAACACAACTGATATATGTTCTTTTTTGGAAATATATTCCTAGACATGTTTTTGCTCTAATACTCAATTTGAGCTATGACAACTAATTAGAAACGCTGGAAGTCCTAACTAGACTACGACAGGCAGGCTACTAGACTACTAGGCATAATAACAAAAATGTAAGATAATCTTTATGATATTTAACAATGGTTATGATATCTTTAAGATGTATTTTATGACTAGTACTTAGTTGGAAAGCCGCTTTACTCCAACACGGCCCCACATCGATGCTCCATCTACCTGATTAGGCCCCGGAATGTCTCCACTGGAATGACATACCACGCTTCCTTCACCTTTTCATGCAAAACATCCAAATTGGAAATGCAACACAGTTAAACTGTTCAAAGCAGATGGTATTTGGTGTATGCACGCACTACTATGCAATGTAACAGCAAGAGAGAACTGTCGGCGACATAATAAATCGTCTAGACATAGTTCCATGCAGAAATGAGGTACTATAGTTTCACAGCTGATTGTTCCCGTGCCTATCGACGAATTTGAGTTACTTTTTGACGGTTATTCACGAAATACTACTAGTCGCTGCTTTCTTTCAGTGAAAGAGTTTAAAGCGACTACAATCACTAAACGTTAGAAGAAAGGTATCAGAGCTCCTGGTCCTGGTCCTCGAAGAAGACTGTGTTCCTTTGATCTTAATTCGGCAGCCCATTATGGCAGCAGCCAGCGATGACATCTCTGAATGAATTTCAAAAAATCTACAAAACGTAGATGCCCAAGAGGAAGAAGTTTCCGATGATAGCGCGGAAATGGAAGTTAAGCCCAAAGCTAATAGGGAAATAGAAGCCGTAAGAAAATGTTTAAATGACCCTACCATTGCATAAGATCAAGCAAACCGCGTGAGCAATATGCGGGATAATAATATACATATATAAATAATAGCTGCCGCCAAGCGATCTTCTGCAAAGCAACTGTTGAGTTGTTCTATAAAATAGGGATTCAAGATATTGTATCCATACATTAAGTAGTATATTGTCTGTTCGATTATAGCAACATGTCATGTTTTCATTAGTTGCAATAACCGATATTACACTGTATATGAAAGCAAGTGGAAATTCTTTCCTTTGCTACAAATGCAGTACATTGAAACCTGGGTCGCTTCATTTAGTAGATGTTACACATTTAATAGAAATTACAAACGCAGAAAGCTTTACAGTCGTCTTAAACTCAATACTAACAAAAGGATTGTCATACTAGTTCTACCACCAACTGAGTCTCCTCATTTTGTCATCCCTGACAGTGCTTTTTGATGACTGGGTCCAATGAGTGCGTCGTTATTCCGGTAACATCTCGAATGTTGGATTGGAGCTTTGCCAAAGTGGTTGGCTTGTAGCAAGCATGCAGAGCTACTTGTATATTGCGCCCTAGAGAAGTATAATATCCTTGGTTCAAATCAGGGCACGAAATACCCTCACGGCAACTCTTAGTCCCGCAACGACATCTAATGTTCCCATCGAACTTAAACCGGATAAACTTTAACAGACACCTAAAAAAGGACGTTTCCACCGAGCTTGAAGTGGTTTCGTTCTCAATTTTCAAGGCACTAGCTCTCAATTAATAAGTGCCCGCCAAAACTAATGTCACTCGCACCCAATTTTTCAGTGGCCGCCAGAACAGCTGTCTATTGACAGTGTGCCAACACCAGAAAATATGAGAGACCAAAATAAACAGAAGTTCACTTTGTAGGCTTGTTCGGTTTGACAACCTCTACCAGACGGATGAAAGGGGCATTTCATCATTCCATACCCCGAAAATGTATGTCGGAACCTGGCAGGAGGAAGAAATTTGACGAAAACTCGCGGTTTCATTTGGTGGTAACGTAGCATGCTTCACTGGTCTTGGACCTACTTTATAAGGTCATGCTGTGAAAGTCGTCTTGAGGTAGCTTCATCTTGACGTTGTTGTCTGCGATTCGAGAGGAGATGGAGTCATGGATTATGAATGTTGCCTGTGTCAGATGTCAAGTATAGCCTCTTAATATTTTTTGCTTACTTTTAACTTACACAATTTGTTGACTACTCTAAAAGATGCGTGACTAAAACTCAAATTCGTTCGTTCATGGACAACGAGACAATCAGCTGTGAATGTGTACCCCTAAAATTGTATCCAAAAATGTAACTTCTTGCCACAATAAAATATCTAAAAATCTAAAAAAAATCAGCTGTGAAGTCAGATGTGGCTCCAGTGGTTGATTTCTGGTCTCAACTTATTTCTTGATTAAATTTCTTTAATTTTTCTGATAACAAAACATTTTATTTCATTTCAAAAGTATAAAATCCCTCCTCTCAATGGAGACCATTCTTCAGCTACACGAATATGAAATTCGACAAGCCCCTTGAACTCTTGAAATGGCTTGGCTTTTAGATGTGAGATTGAATGCGTTTTGCTTAGAAGCAAAGTCAGTACAGGTTTAAAATGCGGACTCTCTGGGCTATGTCTTACCCGCGCAAGAAATATATAAAATATGAGAGTACTGCTTTACTTTTGTGTGGTAGATCATGTATGTAATAGCACACAATTTCGATATCCCATAAGATCAATAGCAAGACAATACACAATTTGCCTTTATTTTTAGACGTTTACATTCACGTACTTGCCAAGATTCTTAGTCTATTCCGATGTTTGTCTTAAAGTTAACGTTGTCAGCAGTTAACGTGTAAATTTTCGGGTAAATAATTTTTTTTTTCCCGAGTGTAGGTGCTGGTGGTCTCCGTGGCGTAGTGGGTAAGTGCGTCGACTCCTACGCAAAGGGTGTCAGGTTCGATACCCGAATTTACCACCTTTGATAATTCACGGCTCCACCTCTTTCGAGTCACTGACAATGCTCAAAGAGTATTCCTGTCTAGAATAAGCTTCTCAACTTCGCCGTTCGGAGTCGGCATTAAACTGTAGGTCCCTTCTACTCGTGAAAGAACAATAGCACGCACAACACGAGTGGTTGCTGAGAAGCTAGGCCCAGGTCCACCTCGGACTGTCGCGCCACCCATATTATTATTATATTTTAGGTGCAAATCTTCCACAAGACTCTATGGCATACGTTCGCACGTAGAAGTGTGCGATTATTACTCACTAAAACCACCTCCCTGAATTTATTAAGACTACAACTGAGACAAGCACTTGACCAGTAGGTTGTATTTTATTATTTAGGTACTGATCGGCAGGTTCCTACTAACGCGTGTGTAGACTATCGCACGAGATCAAGAGGTCTAGTCCTCTGAACTCGGCACAAGACATAAGTTTCCTCAAGGATCGGGTAAGCTGCAGAGTTTATGTGCTCTTCTAGGCGGCTCTCATGTTTATAAGCAAAGTTCTTAACTTTGTCTTGGAGTGGTAATATTCCAAGATGTCTGTGGATATCATCGTTTCTGATATACTATGGTGCATTAACGATAGTTTTAAGCACCTTATTTTGAAAAGTCTGTATTATGTTCAAATTACTTGCTTTGGTACAACCCCAAAGTTGTACGCCATACGTCCAAACAGGTTTTCGGATTTCCTTGTATACAATCAGTTTGTTGTCAATACTTAGCTTGGACTGTTTACCAATGAGCCGGTACGGATCTTTATATTTCATGTCAAGTTCTGGACGTTTCTGCAATAATTGATCACTTTTCGATGTGGTTGGGGCAGGTACCTTTGAAATGACGCCGGATATATCTCGTCTTCGTGTTTGGAAACTAAGCCGAATTTATAAATAATATTTTGTTATTTTTCTTGTTTAATTGTTTCACGTTATTTTTCCTGTTTTCACGTTAGTTATTTCACGGCGAATGTAATGTAACACCAAAATAACTCCTTTTAAAGAATACAACAAACCCAATATTTAGCATGGCATTGCCAACCCCATTGAAAACCTTTTTTGAGCATTGCCAACCCTATTGAGAACCTTTTTCAGCAACTCGGAATCTTTCTAGAAAGGAGGCACTTTCTAGCAAATCTGATTTCTCCTGGAAATGTGGAATAAAATGGAATCACCAGCTTTTCTAAAGCGAAACTAACATCTTAAGTTTTTACTTCCGCGAATTTCATCTGAGAAATAAATGGTGTCCCAAAATGAACTTACTTACTTATCAGGCTGACGACCCATGCAGGGTCCGAGCCTGAGCTTATCGCTGCTTTCCATTTCTGACGGTCCTGGGCACGCTGCTTCCAGTCATCAAGACCAAGCTGTCTTGCATCCGCCTTTACTTGGTCTTTATACCGAAGATTCGGCCTTCCTCTCCTTCTCGAACAAGGAGGCTCGGATTCGAAGACTCTCTTAGCTGGAGCAGTGTTGTTCAAGCGCTCGATGTGGCCGAGCCAGTGCAGTCGACGGATCTTTTTCAACATCCACATCCTGGTACAGCTCGTAGAATTCGCGGTTGTGTCTTCTCCTCCATTCGCCTTCCTCGCAGACCGGACCATATATCCGACGTAGAATTTTTCTTTCGAAGGCACAAAGAATCAGCTTCATATAGTAGACTTTTGTGGAGCATGATTTTGGTCAGGAGTCTTGCAGCCAGTTGTTCCGACAAACCGAAGTAACATCGTTTGCCAAAGCAGGTCGTTCGTGGAGTTAACATTTGCCCCGAGGTACACAAACCCCTTTACTACTTTGAAATTGTAGCTGTCGATTGGAATATTTTGTCCCAAAATTTTATAAATTGTCGAAAAATTAACGCACGATTTAAATTTTGTCGCACATTTGTGCCCGAAATTGTTGGTTGAAATGTTGGTTCGAAAATGGAGCGAAATGCGATACAACACCGAGTCTCTGAAAATAACGAAAGTTTGGCAACCACATTAGTTCCTTTTTATCCCTTACAGAAATCTCATTCAGTGAGTTGAAGAAGGGTCGACGGCTCGCTTACTGGTTAAAGCAAGTGCCAGGCAGGCATAAATGTCTTAGAGTCTCTCTCTCTCAGCTGTTTTTTTTTTGCGATAATGTTAGGTTAGGTTAGAGTGGCCTGACTACCTTGAAGTTAGCCACACTTGGGCCAAGAGTATGTAGACCTGTTGTGCTACCACAAAGATCTAGTAGATCCTAATCCGCGAACGCTATAAAATTGACTGATGCTTATATTACTGAGTTCTGTGAAGTCCTAGAAATATTTACGAAATAAGAGAACACTGCAGAAATCGTTATATGGTATACCTAGTCTGAAGGCGTGAATGTCAATGACACAGTGCCCGGTTAGGATGGCGATTGGAGTCGATAAGGTTGCATGATGGTTTTGGGTCGATAGTAGGCCATAATTGCTTTGTGAAGAGGCAGCCGGTGCTAGTGTTTGGTGTGGGTTGATATGCGTAAGGATGCAGTAGGGATAGGCATGGACGACAGTTCTCCGTCCGAAAAGAGTGTAGAGGTGGTGCCTTTTCGCAATTCTCTGGGATGTCACTATGTTGCGACGCCCACATAAGTAGGATGCTGAAATACTTGGCCATCTAGCCTTGGACGCCTTGCAGTTAATTGTGACCGCACTCTGAGATTTGATCGCTGCCTGGCTGAAAGAACAGATGACAATATCCTAATTTAAACGGGCAGAGCTTTTTTAATGGCTCTAGTATTTGCCTGAAAGATTTTACAGTGAGAAGGCAGTCTGAGGGACAGTTGAAAATTCAGATCCCTTAGAATGTGCTGCATGATCTCCTGTCGGCTAGTGTCCCACATAGACCACCACCAATCTAGCGATATGATGACGAGTTTGCTGAAAAAGATGTTTTCTTTTAGATCGCTTGCACTCCGGCCACGTTATTCTTGTGAGGATGGCCCATGTTAGTTTTGCTATTTTAACGAAGTGCGTGAAGATTTTACCATTGACTGCTTCCAGTGGAGTGTGTACCTCCTCTGCAGACGAGCACTGAAGAGCACAGAATGTGCATGTGTCTTGGAACCCAGGAATTTTTGACCTGGCCGTCTAAAGAGTCTAGCTGATCCGGGCATTCCTGATTTTGAAAATGCACGACCGTGCCATTATGTCACTCTTTCAAAACTCTTTCATCGTGAAGCTTTACGTTCGACGCTCGTTAAGTCTTAATAAATATATATTCATCCATTAATTTTCTTCCACGAATCTAAGCAATTTTCCTCTGTAGAGTTGTGTTTTCTCGAGCTTTGATAATATGAGATGGGTCCCTACTAGACGGCTTAATTTTGAATTTCAAAAACCTCGTAAAAAGAAGTATATCTAATCAGTAAAGACTGGTTTGCTGATGGATTATGGCTCATTGAGTGTTCACGAAGGTTCTCTAGATGCTCTATTCTTTTATTTATTTATTTATTTTTTTATCTTAATCAGCAAACTACATACGGATTAATAGATTTATTGAAGTGGAGTTTTATAATTTAAGAAATAATTAAAAGATAAAATGTCTTAATAGAGTGCTTTTAAAAGGCGGTCTGGTATGAGAGAGATGCAAATGTTGTGCATTTTGATGTGAAAACTTGAATTGCTCTAGTTAGTCGTTCCCCTTTCAAATTAAATATCCCAATTGAATCTTGGATATGAGAAGATTCTGTCACCGCGTTAGGTCAAATATTCCTGAAACTAAGAGTCTGGCAAAGAGTTGTCCCCATTATGTGTGAATCTGCGACTCTGATTCCTGATATAAATAGCTTAAGCCACATCAAGAGCAACATGACATGTTACCGAGTGAGAAGAATTGTCCAATAATTCAATTGAGCTTGGTACCAATAGTGACTGAGGTAAAACTCAAGTCAGTTATTTTGCCGTCTCTAGTTTTGGGCTTGACGTCATGCTTTCCGGATTGACAAATATTTTCGCCTGGAATTGTCGGGCAGTCTGTAGGCTAGGCATTATAAATGTTCAGAAATTGCCATCCAATATAATTTCATTAATAACCTTTGCATATGCACCTGAGATTAAGAGTCTTTGTTTTCTATTTAATTCAAATCTTGCGTCTTATTCGGTTACCCCCTGTAACAGGCCGTCGGTGAATCAGAAATATTAGGTACATATTTGAAAACAAATCAGAACTGTTTTCCGTTTTTTTTTTTTTGGAATGAAATCCATTACGAATTGTAAAACGACAAGCAATTTGATTTTTATTCACGTGTTAATTTTGTGATTTACTTGGGATTTGAAAAAAAAAAAAGAAATCACGCGTGTTCAACTTCTGACCGAGTAATTGGGTGCGAAATACCGCGAATAACACAACCATTATTGGCTTTCAATTCACTAATCGTTAATAATTTCGGCCGTCAGTCCAGTCCAGTACGTAGGGCCTAGTAAAAAACAGTCGAATGACCGTGGTGGACTTGGTGCCTGTATTATGGTTCAGTTCCTACGGCTTGTTCTAATAGCTTGTCCATCAGTTTGGAGCAGACTAATCATTTATTGTCGTTCGGAGACTGCCACCGATGTGAAGTCTGTTGCCTGAGCTTTCTACTTCTGGGCTTGAAGAGGGGGACTCAAAAATCTTCGCACTCCAGCAGTAATCCTGACTTCAATTAACAGTCGAAAATAAAAATTCAAATGATCAAATGAATCGTAGATGGTCAACTGGCACAGAATGCCTCATTACCAAACAACTCTGGCCTACGACCGCCCTCAATCGATCGCTCAGTCTGATTAGCTTAACAAGGCCGACACTCAGTATCAGTTCAGACTTGGCCTCCCATACAACGACTTCTGCAGAAGCTGCAGAGACGAGGAAGAAACCATTGTACACTTGCTATGTAACTGCAGTGCTCTCTCATCCCGCAGATTTAGATTTCTGATAGCCTGGCTGAACTGGCTTCACAGTCAGCCATCTTCTTCGCTTTATTAAAAGCACTAACTGGCTTGAGGAATATGTACTCATTGATCCGCGTGGTAGCACGCCTATGCTGGCCCAAGTGTGGCCGTTGTCCTTCCGTACGGCAGTCGACCACTTCTAGCTACGTACCTACCTTCCACACTGATAAGGCAGTTTTCACCTGACATCTGTCAGATGGAAAAGACCTAGTTTTCTCTGAAGCATGGTCCCTTTTTTGGTTAGATCTCGCCAGCGGAAGACAAACCGTAGCATTCAAGCTAAAAATGAATACGCGTTTTTTTTCAATTCGCTACATAATTATCCCTTCCCAGGGCCTTGACGTTTTTTTCCATCTCCATCGCTTGGACATCCCTTCACCACTTTTCAAAAAGAGTCCTTTTCCCCTTGTCCAAGCGTCAGTTCTCTCAATTGGTGCACCTCAACAACGATCACCTGAGTCTGTGTACATAGACACCCCTAGACAACTCACAAAACCTGCTCCTGTCCGCGCCAAGACCACAGGACCTGTTCCCACACAAAAGCAAAAAAAAAAAAAAACAATAGAAAATGGAAGACACACAACCCAACCTGCCACAGGAGGACATACAAAAAAAAACACGAAAATGTATCGTCTCTCCCTAGACCGCGGCCATGTTTTGACTTCCTGCTGATTGCCACCGAGTGCATGCCCACGGGGTTGGCGTTGCCCTGACTACGCACGTCACTCCAACACAACCAATGTGTCGTCGTTAACTAGCAGCGAAACAAAACAAAAAAAAACGTTCCCCAGCAGTGTTTTCCATTTTGTATCTCTCGACCAGACAAAACGAAAAGATACCAAAAATTTTACGACCAACACCTGCGCATTGTCTCTGCCACTCACACCACACCGTCTCCGCCACCGCCGCCGTGTGTCCTTACTCACAGTCAAGGGAGCGTTTGCAGCAACCCCCAACCCATTGCGGCCCGACCCGCTTCAGCTCACACACACGCACACGCACACAAGCAGTCGATTTTTGGAAAACGAACACAAAAACCGACTCAACCTCACAGACACAGGCGACAGACAATTACAATTCATATCCGCAAATGACAGGAGGAAATTTGAATTTCAAAACTATGAAACCGCCCGCACCGGCACGACACAATGGCAGCAGTTTGGGAGTTGGGCAGCCCGCCACGCCAGTTACGAGATATTCTAATTAGAATCGAACAATGCGGAACGCGGAGCGTCGCGGCGCGGTTACGATGCGCACTATAAATTTTTCTGTGAATTTAATGGATGCATCCCGCGCATCGCGTTCACCCGCAAATTAATTCTAATTCGTTGAGTATGCATAGCGAATGCGAGCGGCGTACATAAATTATAATTCACTTCAGACTTCAGCGTCGTAGCGATGGACGCGAAATCGTGCGAAGGCTAGGCGCGGCCAGGGATGGCTCCTCGCCGAGTGCCCGTATCGAAATCAAAATTTTGTGGAAAAACTGTTTTTCCACGCTTATCACTGCATCGCGACTGTGAGTTGAGTGGAGTTACTGACTAACCCCATGGGTGGCGGGGGAAAAAACAATGAAAAGTGGAAATCCAGGGAAAGCATGTCCGTGTTGTGACGGACGGGCGTGACGTGAGATAGGGCCCATCGTGACAAGTGGCGATTTTGATTCGTTCTAGAGCGGGAAGTTGTTCAACTGAGACGCCTACTTCCCTGTCAAGCAAACGGAAACGGTCACCTTAAGGCTTCGCGGTCGTGGCTCACTTTGACGAACATGTAACCGTTGTAGGTCATGCCTTTCCACCGAGCTAGAAACATCCTGATTCGCCTTTGGAAGGTTTCTCAGTTCTACAGGGCTCTAGACCTCAGCTCTGCCAAGATCTGTTCCCCAGGAACTCCTTTCCTTAAAAGAATCCGATGCGTTGGAGCGCATCTCAGGACATCTGAATTTTTGGCTACTTTTGTATAGCCGGCATCGTCGTGTTGGAGCCTTTTGTCACATCATCCTCCAACTGCCATATCGGCCCTATTAGACCTATCTAGGAATTAAAAACACCTTTGGTGATGTGTTCGTGTGTGTATTAACAGAATCCGATGCGTTGGTGTGCTAAGGCTTGGCATTCGCAGATAGATTCTGCTTCTTCCTCATCCCTGCAGCTCCAGCGGCAGTCGTTGTGTGGGGTGCTTAGACGTAACTAAAGCACACTGTCCGTTAAGGAGTCCTATTACCTTCCTTGCGACTACAGCTGCTGTTGATGTCTTTTTGCTAAGCGGCGTCCACAGGGCCCTTGGTGGTGCTTCGATGTCCAAACTAAGCCACTGGTTTCTGGCTCTTGCCATGGCTCCGTCTTCCAGTGTCTTCCTTATGCGATCTAAGCGACAGCAAGATTACCCAAGATGCTACCAGCACAGATCCGTTTTTCGCAAGACTGTCCATTTTTTCGTTTCTTCGGATGCCAGTGTGACCTAGAACCCAAGCAATGGATCACAGTGTTCCCCAAGGACATCCACCGATGATTTGTTTACATAAACAGACAAGATTCGAAGATGTCCGATGCTATGGCTTTTATTGGCGCTTGACGAAATGGATAAAATGGTGATCGATTTGTTGGCCATGCTGTACTAGGCTAGTGCTGTCTTTAAGTGCCACGGATTTTTCGAAGTGGTCACAGAAGACGCCCGCGCATGAGATCACCCCAGTCAGCTGCCACCAATCGTGTTCTTGACATTGCCTTCTTCGGGGCTAGTGTTGGTGGTAGTACAGATAATAAAATATTTAAAGTTTTGGTTAGGCTCGAATTCGAACTGTACAATGACAAAAAGATTACAATTGCAATTAAAAAAAATAAATAAATAAGGATTTGTGTAGAATTCGTATTTCAACAAAGGCTAGGTGACATTTAACTCATTAACAAGGGGATTTCCAGCTAAACTACACTTTATAAGAAAAGACTGTGTTAGCCTTTCTATTCTATCAGAGATGTCGATGTAACTGAGAAGAGAATGTAAACACATTCTAATAAAAACGCTACAAAATCCAGGTAAAAAATGTCGTATTTTGAGTATTATTGCGTTGTAATGTGTCATTCCGTCATTCCGTGGACGTATCAATGCGAAGCACTCCTTTTGGGGATCAAGAGGCATCTCTCAAAAAGCAAGAAACCTGGCTGCGATTTTTACTCCACAGGGAAACCTACCTACTGCTGGCCTACTGGTCATTTACCAGTTCGAAATTCGATTTGAAGTTGAACGTTGACAAATGTAGGTGTCAAATGAAATAAATCGGCCCTGTAGTTCATTCGAAAAACTACTCATGGTGTCTACTCTGTCGTCTCTGGTGTTGATCCATGTTTTCTCAGCGCTCATTTCAAAGTTTCCAAGAAATGTTCGCGCTGTGTTACCATCATTCGTATTGCTTCTTGCGTTGGTTAATCTAGCCGGCTTGAAGCAGTCCCATTTCGTCCGGTCCTTAGCCTTTGTCGCAAACTTCATTCCCACCTTGCACGTATCCGGCAACTCATAGAACTTGTATATGGGGCAGAGGGGGATACCTTTGAACACCACACCCACATACAACCCCCCCTCACCGCTATGTATGGCTGCACCACTCAAGGAACTTAATTGATATTCAAAGGGTTGCCCTCTAAGAGCTTGTCACATGCATTGAATTTCATCGATTTTCATTTTCTTAAATGGCCTGACAATAAAATATTGCAAGCACTCAATAGCTCACTCAAAACGGCTGAGGTAGGACACCGGTATATAGGAATATATATAAAATAAGTTTTTGTTTAGTAAAACTTAAAAAAAAAAGTTTTTTCTGGCGTTAAGCCTTTTTATTGTTTCGAAACCTTAATAACTAACTACAAGATTTTCTTAAGGCTAACTCAACGCCTACGCCGCAGAAATATGGAAAAAAAGAAATCTGGGAAGATATTTTGAATTGGGGTATTTTGTTTGTTCGCTCCAGGTGCGAAGTCAGCAACATGCACCCGGGGGATGTTGTATCTGGC
Source organism: Eristalis intricaria (assembly GCA_964034865.1). Lineage (NCBI taxonomy): Eukaryota > Metazoa > Arthropoda > Insecta > Diptera > Syrphidae > Eristalis > Eristalis intricaria. The sequence goes on along the minus strand of OZ035875.1, from coordinate 7,619,051 downwards.
TGTTGGAAATGTGCGAAGGTGTCAGGTGATCGCCACTGCTGTGCACGTGGACTGGTTGCTATTGGGAATGCCGGACGGTGTCAAGTATTCTCATAATGTGGCTAGTTTACTTATTTGAGGCTGTGGAGTGGTGTCAGGGTTCGATAAAATAAATACTTTCCCCGGCTCCACCTCTTTCGAGCCACTGACAATGCTAATAACTGTCTTCAAAAACCTCAAACTTGACCGTCCGAAATCGGCATAAAACTGTAGGCCCCATCCACTCGTGTGAGAACAACAGCACGCACAACACGAGTGGTCGCTGTTGAAGCTAGGCCCTGGCCTTCCACTGGCTATGGCGCCACCCATATTATACATGAAAACCTTGACAAAATTACTATGAACAAGAAATACTTTCGTACAAGCCTAAGGCCTTCAAACAAAACCATACGATAAGCACTTCCTTTTCAAGATACAGTACAAAATCGATTTAGGCAACTAATAGGAATTAAGGCAGTTGTAATAACCGAAGTTGGTGCCCGATTGTCAAAATGGCCATGAGTCTATATTGAAAATACAATGTTTTAAAAAAAACACATTTTTGAAACAAATGCAGACGGTTATGGTAGAAAACAGTTTTCTCCACCGAACGCATCACATTGGGGAAACTCCCGTCATCTTCAGAATCTCGTGGCATTTGGCGAATTTGAGCTTCAAGCTCGACCATCTTCGAACATGTTTTAAATAATTCGGAAGCTCAGTATATGTACATGTAAGTTGAAGTCGGCTTAATTGAAAGCAGATAATTCTGTATCCGGTCGAGTTTTATCTTGGGTTCCAACTGGATTGTGGTTAGATTTGGCACTAACCACTCCAGCTGCGGCCCACACCATTAATTTTCCTTCCCAACTCCGTCACAAGAATACGTCTACAGAATTCTACCGCAGTCCACCTCCAATCTGGGGAATGCCAATACAAGCCATAAATTGAAACGTCCGCCGTGCCAGCATTCAAATGCCACTCAGCCTCCCAATTCAACTGAGAAACGATAATAACTTCGAGCGTTAACGACACGAATTTATTACCGTTAACAGATATTTCATTCAGCTCAACTCAAATGAGTCATAACTGTCGCATGTATTAATTTTCCCATGTCCCACAATAATTACCGGCTAAAGTCGTTTGGTTGGAGGTGTTAGTCCAACAACTCCTTTCGGCGGAGGGTGAGTTGGAGCGACTGGGTGGAGGTTGTATACGACTTGAGTTTCTATCAATACGCCTTTTCACTGTCTCACCGATCAAAGTCGAACGCTTGCTACTCCGTTTGAACCCATTCAACGAACAGTCGTTAAAATGGTGCGTTTAACTGACCATTAAAGATTATGGGACATTTTGAAGGATTCTGGGTACATTGCTTGACGTGGCCAAGAGGATTATAACAAATTTTCTTGTCGGGTCCCAACTAGATGAAGTTGATGGTAACAGGGCCTTCCTTGGACTACAGAACTGCCTCTACTCATGCTCTACTTTTGCGTCAATTTGAACGCTTAGCGTGTTCGACAGTCTTTTCTTAGAGCAAGTTGAATGTGGGATTGCCCCTGGCTTTGGAAATGAGCCCGATACTGACTTGGCTGATGCTTCCAGTGCTGTTGAGACCGGTTGAGTCTCAGTTTCAGTTTCAGTTTCTGTCTCAGTCGCAGTCTCAGTCTCAGTCTCAGTCTCAGTCTCAGTCTCAGTCTCAGTCTCAGTCTCAGTCTCAGTCTCAGTCTCAGTCTCAGTCTCAGTCTCAGTCTCAGTCTCAGTCTCAGTCTCAGTCTCAGTCTCAGTCTCAGTCTCAGTCTCAGTCTCAGTCTCAGTCTCAGTCTCAGTCTCAGTCTCAGTCTCAGTCTCAGTCTCAGTCTCAGTCTCAGTCTCAGTCTCAGTCTCAGTCTCAGTCTCAGTCTCAGTCTCAGTCTCAGTCTCAGTCTCAGTCTCAGTCTCAGTCTCAGTCTCAGTCTCAGTCTCAGTCTCAGTCTCAGTCTCAGTCTCAGTCTCAGTCTCAGTCTCAGTCTCAGTCTCAGTCTCAGTCTCAGTCTCAGTCTCAGTCTCAGTCTCAGTCTCAGTCTCAGTCTCAGTCTCAGTCTCAGTCTCAGTCTCAGTCTCAGTCTCAGTCTCAGTCTCAGTCTCAGTCTCAGTCTCAGTCTCAGTCTCAGTCTCAGTCTCAGTCTCAGTCTCAGTCTCAGTCTCAGTCTCAGTCTCAGTCTCAGTCTCAGTCTCAGTCTCAGTCTCAGTCTCAGTCTCAGTCTCAGTCTCAGTCTCAGTCTCAGTCTCAGTCTCAGTCTCAGTCTCAGTCTCAGTCTCAGTCTCAGTCTCAGTCTCAGTCTCAGTCTCAGTCTCAGTCTCAGTCTCAGTCTCAGTCTCAGTCTCAGTCTCAGTCTCAGTCTCAGTCTCAGTCTCAGTCTCAGTCTCAGTCTCAGTCTCAGTCTCAGTCTCAGTCTCAGTCTCAGTCTCAGTCTCAGTCTCAGTCTCAGTCTCAGTCTCAGTCTCAGTCTCAGTCTCAGTCTCAGTCTCAGTCTCAGTCTCAGTCTCAGTCTCAGTCTCAGTCTCAGTCTCAGTCTCAGTCTCAGTCTCAGTCTCAGTCTCAGTCTCTGACTCTGGCCGTCTGGCTCTTGCCGTCTGGCTCTGGCCGTCTGGCTCTGGCCGTCTGGCTCTGGCCGTCTGGCTCTGGCCGTCTGGCTCTGGCCGTCTGCCTCTGGCTCTGGCTCTGGCTCTGGCTCTGGCTCTGGCTCTGCCTCTGGCTCTGGCTCTGGCTCTGGCTCTGGCTCTGGCTCTGGCTCTGGCTCTGGCTCTGGCTCTGGCTCTGGCTCTGGCTCTGAACGTCTGGCTCTGGCATAAAACGCGTTCTTTTATCGAACCGCCCACTTTCGTGACTTTGCATCCTGTTGGCCATTTAGTGGAACACACCCCCATGTCGACCCTCGTCCCACTCGTACACCCTTTTTAGCACTCGTACTCGAAAAAGAACGCCAAAAAAAATCCCAATCCACTTCCACTCGTGACACAACACGTGCCCGTGTGTGTAACCGACCACCCATTGCCGTGCGTCGTCTCGTGGCGTCTTTTGCATTTCCGACGGCCGTCGCGCCGCGCCGCGTACACAAGTTTTCCGCGCCCAGTGTTCCACTCCATCAATTAATTACTCTCGCCACTCGTGACGACAGACCTCCATTGTGCGCCTCTTAGCTGCCATAGCGGCCACTTGCCGGCTCTGAGGATTTCGCCTAATTAAGGATAATTCAGCCAATTTGGTTTGACGATTTTTTGTATTTTTTTTTTGGCAAACACAACTTATTGGAGCGTTGCTCATTATTCTGCTCCGCTAAGCGGGACAGAGTGCACCTCAATTGAAAGTTTCACTATTCCCTTTGAGGCGGCTGTGGAGTCTGTGATTGTGTGGGGTGGGGAGGGGGGATTGGATCTCACACACAGTGGGTGTCTCCCTGAGAATCCTTTCTCCGGCATTTAACCGACCAGACTGCATTATGTGTCCGTCATGTCCAACAATTCACCCTCATCAGGCGCAAAGGAAACAACAACAACCCACCCCACCCCGCAGCAGTCCAACCCCCATGGGGCAGGCAGACAGGAACGTATGTTTTCGGCATCGTCGAGGACCACCGCATTAAAATAAACATTTCAAGTGCTTTCCGGATAATGAATTTCATTTCAATTCGCTTCGGTGGCAGAGTGGCGGCGGCGGCGGCTGCGGTGGTGGCGTGTCCAAGGAATTATAACACCCCGCATCGTCATCATTACGGCCATTAACTGGGACACCAGCACTCCGGCCGGAAACTCTCTCTCTCTCTCTATCTCTATCTCTTTCTCTGTCTCTGGCTCATGGGTCCTTCGGTGACGGGTGCTGGGCGCTGGGTGGATTGTAATTTGTTCTGTTTTTTATTCGAAATCCATCGCCTTGTCCTCAATCCACCCTTTTTCTTCGTCCGCCCTAGTTGGGTGTTTTGTTTTACGACGGCTGTTGCCGGCCAGCCAGCCATGGGGCAACGTCGAGGACAGTTTTGGGATGGTTTCCCGCTGAAGGACCTTCGACATTCTCAATCAATTAGTTAATTGGCATTTTCGAACAGCCACGAAACGAACTGGGTGGGCGTGTGTAGGCCGCATTCTGTCGACGGCATGAGGGCACTTAATATCAAAAATATCAAAGGATTGCCAAGGATTGTCGGGGATTATTGGTCTGCTTCTCGGGGGTTTTGTTGTTTTCCAAACAAACGACGGGAGGAGGAGGGCGTCATTGCCTCGTCGCTGGACGCTTGGAGATGCTTGGGAGCGTGTTTAAGTGGCTTGAAGTTGTTTAGGATTTGATTATCCTTTAATGGGCTTTGGTTGTTTGGACGGTGAATTAAATCAGACATGACTGGTCATTGATTTGAGATCTGGTATGCTCAAGGGACGGGATGTGAGTCGGTCTCCCTGAGATCTGCCATGATGAAGGGACGCACGTCTCCTTCTCTTTCTCGCCGACTCACCATTATTCCGCCCACTTCACCTTCACCTTCATCAATTACCCTCTTTACTGCGTCCACCCATCCCTCACGCTCGTAACTCATTCGCACAAGACAGCGTCACAAGCCCCATTCAGACCGTTTAGTAGCGTCCCCGTTCAGTGTTTCGGTTTTTATGCAAATCTCAAATCCCCTCTAGAGCTCGTAAAATCAGTCAAAAACGTTGATGCACCTCAGTGCGGTCGGTTCCAAGCTGTCTACCTAGTCTCCTACTGCAACTGCTAATCACGCACCACGACAACGACGCACCGCTCCGCGGACAGACGTGTGGGCCGACGAATTATACAGAAACCCCCAATTCATTAAAAGGGATTAAGGAATCTCGTTATTATTCTTGTCTTGCTGCGCTGCCTCCCTCCCTCCACACTCCTCGCACACGGTCCCTTCATTAGTCCGAGCGAGTGGTGGCCCGCGAGCACACAGACCCAGCAGAGGCCCCAGAAATTCCATAAAGACAGATCGTAAAATTATGATCACCTACACCACCTGCTGTGCATCGCCCCAGCATCGGTCTGGCTATTGATCCCTATTCCAGAGCGACGACGACGATGAAGAAGAAGAAGAACCAAACGACGACCAAGACGAAGAACGACTCCCGAAACGAGCGAGCTGCGAACAACCGTCCAACTACCCCCCGGTGGTCATAATTAAATACTTTCACACTCGAGAACAATCGCGCGGGCAGGACTTCCTTCAGGAGTGTTTATTTTTTTAATTAAACCCGAATGCGAATGCGTGGTATCCCCTCCCGCCCCCACCGCCCAGAATGAGGGAGCTCGCCGTGCTCGCCGTGCTCGCATGTGTGGCAACAAATCTCCGAGCGAGACCGCGACCGAATCTCGAACAGTGTTGTGTGCAAATGGGAACAATGGTGTGCGCGTTTCCAGAAGCCTACACAAGAATCGAATTCTGTTGGCAGCACCAGCAGGAGGAGCATTGCCGGACTGGCCACAGTCGAGGGGTGGGGGCCGGGGGGATAACGAATGGACCCGCGAGACAGCGAGGTGAGGACCAACCGTAAACAGGTTGACTTCGCATTCCTGGAACACTGCGGAAAATTTATGACATCGCAGCAGAAAAGGGGACTGGCCCGTTTGGCTTGAATGATGGTCTCGCAGCCATGGACGCGGCTCGGCGCTGTAAATCGTCGATCAGGTGGAGGCGCTCTATCATGGACTTACGATGGGCGTTCACCTAAATATGTCAACTGAAGGGTGGACTTGTGGTGGACTGTGGTGGACTGGGTTGACTGGGTGGACTGGGTGGACTGGGTGGACTGTGGTGGATGGCAGTGGATTGTATCGTGTGGCGGGAAAATTGATCATCCTGACGGTGTCCGTGGAGATGAGGAATCGGCTTCTAATCGTGGACGAGCATCTCCTGCTCTCCTGATCTCCTCTTCTAGGACCTCCAGGAAGTCCCTTGCACCTCGACAACCACTTCCTCCACCAGTCGCTTAAGAGAGGAGCCAAATTTCGTACCTTCACACCTCGTGCCGTGCCACCACTCGATCGCCGAAAACCGCTTGACACAGAGATGCCTCCGCCGCGTTAGTCTCCTAATCCATTTGGGCACGAGATTCTGCCTCACTCCACTCACAGGGGGTTGAGCACCGTCATAATCATCATCGTCGTCGTCGTCGTCACCATCGAGCCAAAGAACTCGAACGCGAGCACACGCGGTTCACATCGAAGACAACGCCATGGTTACGAGGACTAACCACTGGGTTAATCCTTATTGAATGGGCTTTCCACTTTCATGGAAGCGTATAATAAAAATTGCCAATTCTGCCATTTGTTCGTTTGTCACATCGTCGTTCGGTGGAACGCGCTTAGCTTTGCCTTATCCGAGGACGGCCGCGTGTGTGTGTGTTTACTGGGCGACAAAACTGAGCACACACCATGTGCCTGGGTCAGCAGCAGTCGGTGCCCGCTGCTCAGTCCATCATCCACTGTTGGCTGTTGCGTCCTGCTGTTCCTGAATTGGTCGCGTGATAATATTTCTTTTCACGTTTTGTTGCCTCGGCAGCCGTGCAGCTTCTCTCTCTCTACACGGATGTTTTGTCATTCTTCTTCGCGCGGACAATGGATGCACGGTGTCGGAGGAGGGTATTTTGTTTTTTTTCTCCTTTTTGACTCATCGTGCTCCTCGCTCTCGCCGCTGGTGATCGTTGGGGCATCGTCGCCGACTGGACGGTGGCTTCTTGAAAACCTCAATTTTAATGATTAAGGGAATGGAATTCAGGAGTGGATTAAACAAATTTATTACACAATCAGCGGTAGTCGAACAAATGTTGATGGCGGATGGCGGATGGCGGCTATGCCGGGGATGGTGGCTTATCGATCGTCGTGAAGTGGACGGCGGCGACGATACGTGGGGCTTGCTTTGGACGTCTATTAGTCATCTGCTCCTGGAACTATTGCCTTGTGTGGAGCGTGAGTAACTAGAGGAGGACGACGACGCAGGTACAGTGGGCTGGGCCACTGAAACAGCTTCGATGTCAGGGGGGGCGAGGGGTTCGCTTTCGATGTTTAAAACAGCGATTCGCTCACGGGGACAGCTCAGTGGACAGAGCGATTGAGTGTCGAGGAGTGGGACACCGCCTTGCTTGAGGCTAGGCTCGTGGTACGGGACAGCCTCAGTGTCGAGGATTAAACCAGGAATTCAGCTCGTACGACGAAGAGGTGCTGTCTCGAGGAATAGACTAGGAGATCGCTTGCACTTACAAGGCTCAGCTCGTCGGAATGGTCGGTTCCTTTCCTTCCAAAATGTCGCTTTCCAACGTACAGCGACGGCTGGGGTGAATTTGCTTCTAAACCAACACCCGAACGTGTTGCATAGGGGACCTGCAGGGGCGTCAAAGTGCGGCACTTGCTCCTTCCTGGAAAAATGTCTACGGGCGCCTATGAAGTGCTGTTCATTGCATGAGTATGGACAACGCCAGGGCTGCTTAATTCACCGGCAATGGGTCTGCCTACCAGTGCTCCCTCCATGAGCCTTGACATCACCATGGCAGCTTCATTCCAGACTTGGAATGGAGGGAAAATACTCTCGGTGACTTCTGCAGCTCCAAGCATGGCTCCAGGAAAGCATAGACACTCAAGAGACGCGTGGCTTTAGACAATGAAATGCAGTGGCTGTCGCCTGGTAGTCGGCTCTTGGTCTTACACGGGTAATACCCGATTCGACAATTACCCGTGCACCCGAGATTTACGGGTAACAGCCCATGTTGGTGCGCCTTTAGTGGTGAGTATTAGGCTACAGCGACGAAAGAAAAGGCTATGGGAAGAAACAGAAGTCGTGAGTGGAGTGACCCTCACATGGTAAGTGGAGTGTCGTGAGTGGAGTGACCCTCCACTGTAATAGAAGTACAGTGGACTCCCCTCCTAAGTCGAATTGTCACGGGATACCATAATTTGTTCAAGTTAGAGGGAGCTTGACTTAGAGAGAGGTTTTTGTATGGAAAATTGAGGGAAGTGTGTGTAAAATATGGCGAGTTAGAGAGAAATTCGACTTAGGGAGAGTTAGACTTAGAGAGAGTCCACTGTATACTAACGTCCTTTACCTCGTCATAATCTCGGGTATGCGGGACTTAAGCGCTCTAAAACGTCTGGATAGCGCAGTTTGTTGAGTGCCTGCCCCTAGTTAGCGAGGTCCCCGGTTCGAAATCCCATTTTCAAATCGGGTCCAGTCACCATTTGCCATTGGGATCAAATTATCGGGAGTGTCACTGAGGTGGACAGTGGGTATCACGATGGACCAGCATGGTCTAAGTGTGCTGGTGAATTCACTAGCAGCCCTCACTAGTGGCAGACTCTTTGGGCGTGCGTCTATTAGCCTCAGATTCTGAGCGTGAATTTCACGAGGCACATGCTCATTTCTGCTTCCTAAACATGCGTGAAATTAATTCACGTGATCACGTCAACGTCCTGAATGTACGTGATCATCGTGCATTGAAAGCAATCAAATTGGTGTCCACTTATGCCGAATTGAGTTCAGTAGTGCTTTCAAGAAGAATCGCAAATCTATTGAAAAGTGGCGCATGCACGTGTAATTGGATTCACGTGAAATTAAAACATAGATCAAATGCAGAGTAACTCTTGTCAACCGCTGTTTCTATGGGCTCAAGAGGCAGTTGAGTAGAAGAGCCATCTCTCGAAGGACCAAGCTGCCTTTATACAAGACCTTGATCTTCCCAGTCCTGCTGTACGCCGCGGAGGCATGGACAATCTCAAGAGCGGTCCCTTGGTCCTTGGTCCTTGGTCTCTTCGAGGGAAAAGCTCTGCGGTTTCTGGAGGACAACGACATGAGTCAAGTCAGGCGTCTTCGGATCCAACGCCTTAGATGGCTGGGCCATGTAGAGCGTATGGACAACTCAACTCCCGCACGAAGAGTCTTCGACTCCGAACCAGTGTGACAACGCAACAGTGGACGCCCACCGAACCGATGGCGCACCCAGGTGTAGAAGGACCTCAACTAACTTGGCGTACAACACTGGAAACAGTTATCCAGAGACCGAGCCAGCTGGAGAGGTTTGTTGGGTGAGGCCCAGGTCCACCCCGGACTGTAGCGCCAAATAAAGAAGAAGAAGCTAGATCTACCATCCACTCCGGCTCCGGAAAGGGTTTCTCTCTCTAAACAATTTTCAGACCGAAAACAAAGGCGTCGCCAGACGATAGTAAGATCGCCCAATCCTCTGGTGACTCAAGAACAAGTTTGAACACAGTCCCAGGGTCTGGAAGAATGGCTGTCACTTAGAGGCGACTGTAAAAGTTATTCATAGAATATCAGACCACAAGGTAACCCACCGGTGGACTGCCACCCACCGAATGGCCGAGCGACAATAAGAGCAGTAGCGTCGAACATCGAAACTTCGAAAATTGCCAGGTTGTGCAGATGGCACTTCGGTGTTGGGTATCGGAACATACTCTTACCGCAGGAAATGAGAGGGAGGGTGGTACAGTCGGACAAGCACGAAAAATATAAAGGCCGTACTACCCGTACAGTGGGACAAGCACGAACAAAAATTTTTTTTCTTATTCTGACTGTATTTGATGTCTCACTTTTTTCATAAGTTGTTGAAGAAAGCAGTTCTGGTTCGTTTGATTTTTTCATTTTAAGTTCGTTTGTGAGAGTGGTAGACTCTGGAAGTTGGACCTTTGTGTTTCCCCAAAAAAGTTTGAAACATGAAATGAATCAAAATTCTGATGCATTTTTTCATCTGGATCGAATAGACTTCCCTCTTCTATAGAACTCACCGTTCCTGAGATATAGATTTTTTTTTTCCGAATTTTTGGCAACATTACCCCACTGTGCGGAGTCTTGAGGAAGAGGAATCTGGACTGCGGTAATTTCTGGCCATCCCTTATATACGCACTTCGCTGAGCAACAGGAGGAAGAGGAAGACTCTTCGGATTGGGAGAGGAATCGAAGGTTGAGACTGGATCCTTGGCAAAAAGATGGTCAGCTTTATTCGTAAAGATGTACACATGCCACTGATAGTCCTCAACAAACACTGTGTCATTGGCACCCATGCGTCATGTCACAGGGACTTTTGTCGACGATGCAGTGACGACATCTTCTCCGAGAGTACCCTGCCCTTAGCAACGGAGGAGACACAGTCTCTTCCAAAACATCGCTTTCTAGTGTTGGAGATGTTAAATTGGCGATTCAAATGGGGATCTGCTTGGTTGTAGAGAGGAAAGGTTTCGCGTGAAAATCTGGCACGCCTTGAATTATTGGCAGGTTGACACTGTGGCGGAATTACAGCCTCAGCTTACCTAGACTCATGACTTAGAGCCTTGTACTGTCTTGTCTGGCAATCAATCAAGACTGCTCAAAGGTCAATCTGGAGGAACAACAATTGTCCCTTGCCATGTTTGGGCAAGGTGAGTCGCCGTGGAGTTTTGGACGTCGACTCCTACGCCTCGCCGGTGTACCATGTTCGATCGCCGAATTTACCAATTTTTATAATTCACGGCTACACCTCCATAGAGTCACTGACAAGCCTCCAAGAATATTCCTGTCTAGAAAAAGCTTCTCAAACGTGGGCATTCGGAGTTGGCATAAAGCTGTGGGTCGCATCGACTCGTGGTATGACAGTTGCACGTTCAACAAGAGTGGTTGTTGTAAACCAAGCAGCTTTCAATATCACGCTCAACGTTGGCTAAGGCCGACCCTGCTGGCGAAACCTTAGACTCGGGCGAAGGCTGTTGCCTTGTCCAATTAGCAACTAATGCCTCGTGTGTGTTTAAATCTTGCGTGGGAGTCAGGCTCTTGGCTCCGATACAAGGACTCGACAAGGACAAGGCAGCAAGCCACGTTCGAGTCAAGGGTTGCGCGGACAGGCTCGGCCTCAGTCAACGTTGAGTGCGGAATTGAAAGAAGCTAACGATGGGGAGGGGGGTTGTTGGTTCAGCTATTTGTGCCCTGTAGACCCTCTGAAAGAAAGGACGAGGGACGAGGGAATCGGTCATCATCTGAGCATGACTTTGCATCAGTAGCCTGTCATCTACACAAAGCCTGCCTCGGTAGTTCATTTGAGTGCAGGCGAAATGACGAAGCTGGAAGTGGTCTTTGAATCAGGCGAGACTTTCTTAGTTCCTTCCTTCGTCTGAACGCATTTGTCACCCAGTTGTAGTCCAAAAGAGGTTGAGTCCATCACGAGCTTGGGACATGTGCACACGTCTGAGACTCCCATTCCCACGAGGAAGCATTGGCCAGCCTGTCCCTTCTCTCCGATTCACCAGTTCGAAACCACTCTTCCAAGTCTGTCGATCGCGTAATCAGAGATAAAGACCCGGTTCAACTATTTACGAGAGATTATCCCTCAGACTCGTCGCTCACACGTGTGAGCCCCTCGCGCGCTCATGAATGAAATCTCTCCATTCACCATTCCCCCATCATTGTGACGTCGTCATCATTGCGCCAAGACGGATTGCGGCCTTTCCATCTCAACTGACCCCGCCAAATCCAATAAACAGGTTCATCCGTCTCAGCTCCGTCCCCGCTCCATTGCTCCCCCATGCACGCGTCCACTTGTGGCTGCTCTTTAATTTTTCAGTAACATGATCCATGTCAGAGACTGGCCAGGCTCGGGATGAATTAATTACCAGCTGCTCCCCTCTCTCTCTCTCTCTCTCTCTCTCACTCCCCTCCCTCCGCCCGCCGTCAGTGCCGAGAACAAATCTCCGACTTAATCAGGCGTTACAAATGGACGCGATGTATTATCGATAATTTATTACAATTAGCGTCGATGAATGGGGCCGGCAGAGAGCGAGAGCGAGAGGGAGAGAGGCGATTTCTGTCCGCCATTGATCATCACCCAATTAATCGAGTGAGAGAGGACTGCAGCCGCCGGGGAAAGGACAACGCATCAGCTGTTCGGGACTGACATAAAGTCGTCTTAGCCGTCGCTCTTAGCCCGTGACTCGGAGTCACCGTCATCGTGACCGTTGCCGGCGGACAGTGGACGCTGGCCCGGGCAAGCCTTGATTATGATTTATGATTGGCTGATGCGTTTAGTGTCGAATGCGCACTGTTCGGGGCTGGTTTATGCCTCTGAGCCGCCACATTAGACGGAGTTTATGGTCGGGGTGGTAAGCTTGTACTGGAGTGGCTGTCAGGAACGGCAGGCTCCTCATCCGCCTGACGACGGGGCGTCAGCTGCCGGATTAACTATTCACTATGCATGCATTCATTCTCATCCCTTTGTCTACGTCAAACTAAATCCATTCAATTCTCACTCCCTCTCTCTCTCTCTCTTTCAGCACTGTCACCTGTACAATATGATGGACCGCATACCATCACTGTCGCTGTCGGGGATATCGCTCGCCCATCCGCTGTCCATATCAACAGGTCAATCGCTGCAGAACCACCTCTCGTCGGGGCCCACCTCATCGTCGTCATCGTCGGCCGGTCAATTGTCCTCGCACCATCACAGCAGCTCCCATCACAACCATCAGCTGGCGCTGAATTCACTCAGTCTTCACGCATCAGCGGCAGCAGCCGCGGCCGCCTGTTCATCCTCGTCGGGGGGCACACCATCCTCGTCCGTAGCGTCGCTCTCCATATCGCCACCAACGAGCTCATCGTCGTCGGCCCTCCATCATCACACCACAACGCATCATCATCCCCTCCATCATCAGGGCTCTGCCGCGGCAGTTGCGTCGCATCAAGTCAATCACTCGCACCATCATCCGCACTCCAATCACCACCCCCACCATCATCATTCGCATTCCGCTGCTGCAGCCGCTGCCGCCGCCGCCGGAGCGTCCCATCACAACGCGCAATCATCGCCGATGACAAATCTGCACCAGAACATGGGGAGCCTCATGAACAGCGGCAGCAGTGCCAGGTAATTACCAACCCACCCCCCAGTCCGATAGCCCCCTCCCGCGTGTGTCACCCATTCAGGAGCAGGGCTCATTGTTCCGCCATTTTATATTGCTTTTGCATTGCCTTGCGTTTTGAGTTATTCAATAGACTGTCCCCGCTTGTCGTAGACTCCCCCCAACCCCCCCACCCGCCCTTCATCCTCCCACACCAGCCCACTCCGCCACATAGATGATAACTCTTTGAAAACAGGATCACAATCAAAAGCAAATCAACCAAACCAAAACTGTTTTGTTCTAGTGACGTATTTTTTAGTTTGATGATACAAAACACAACGAAGCGGCAGGCCGAGGAGCACATCAAGCGGCCGATGAACGCCTTCATGGTGTGGTCCAGGCTGCAGAGACGCAAAATCGCCCAGGACAACCCCAAGATGCACAACTCGGAGATATCCAAGAGATTAGGTGAGCGAAACACAAACAAACCATCCAAAATGCTGACATATGTTGATCGAATGAATCCTTCCTCAATTTCAATTCACCCCCTCTTTAATTTCCTCCCCCTCATCCACCCCCCTGCCCCCACCGCATGTTTGCAGAACAATTGCGCGTGCAAACATGCACTTGATGTTGTTCCCAAAAATTACATTCTAGTTAAGGGTAGATTAAATGTTTGACCTTTGAGGGTGGTTCGGGTGAATTGCGCTCAGCGCTCGGTCGATGGGCGTTCGAATTGGAAATGCGGCTTCGCTGAATTTATCCACGAGAGTGTGCCGAGCACACTATAATGGGACGTAATTGATGTTTTTGTCGGGCAAACACAGACGATTGGATGATTACGAGAGTAATGCGAGCGCCGATTTTTAAGGAACGGGGGGAGAAAGGATTGCGTGCTGTTGGGAGGATGGCATGTCGACGCTACTGGATGAAGATGTGGTAAACCGGGGAATTCTTCGGCTACAGGGGAAGAAAAACGACTTAAAATAGAGTCTGTGTTTCAAGCAATGAGACTGTTATTCTCAGTGGCACAAAACTATTTTGTTTGAGGACATTCTGCAGAGCGGCCTGGACCATGACAAGGATAATCGAGTATGGTGGCCCTTGCTAGTCCCCCTGTGTCTCAATGTTTCTATGGATTCTACGAATGAAGGCCCAGCAGAATCTAAGAATCCCTCAATAGGTTCCACATCAATGACTCGTGTGAGTCACTGGAGTGGTCAATCCGTGGTAGTAGCCTGACTGTGGGTATTACAATGGACCAATATGCTCTAAGTCCACAAGAAAGGAGACCCTCTCAACTGCGCCAACTACCGAGGGATAAGTCTCGTGAACATCGCTTACAAGATCTTCTCTGCCGTTTTGTGTACTCGCCTGAAGCCGTTTATAAATAACCGGGTAGGTCCATATCAGTGTGGCTTCAGGCCAGGGAAGTCCACCATCGACCAGATTTTCACACCACGGCAGATCCTGAAATAGACCCAAGAGATGCAGATCGACAGCCACCACCTTTTTGTCGACTTCAAGGCCGCATACGACAGCGTGCATAGGGACGAGCTATACAACGCCAAGTTTAGTTTTGACATTCCTGCCAAACTTGTCAGGTTGTCACGATGGAGAATTCTCGCTGCTCCATCAAGGTCGGCAACGAACTCACCGCGACCGTCAATGTCAAAAAAGGTTTTAGACAAGGCGACGAATGTCATGTGGTTTCTTTAACATCATCCTGGAGAAGATCGCAAAACTCACACGCCAACACTTGAGGCACGATCTTCCAGGAGTCCGTACAACTGTTAGCACACGCGGATGACATTGACGTGATTGGCAGAACACAGCGAGCCGTTTGCTGGCATTGAAGCGGAGGCGGCCAGAATGGGTTTAGCGATGAACGAGGGCAATACGAAATACAGTGGACTCTCTCTCTCTCTAAGTCGAACTCTCCCGAAGTCGAAACTCTCTCCAACTCGAACTTTTTCGCCATATTTTTCATGCATTTCCCTCAATTTTCATACAAAAGCCTCTCTCTAACTCGAACGAATTATGATATCCCGTGACAATTCGACTTAGGGGGTGTCCACTGTATATGCTGTCATCGAGGAAGGACGCACAACACCGACGTCTTGGACAGAGCGTCACAATGGGCACCTATAACTTCGAGGTAGTCAAGGACTTCGTCTACCTCGGCTCCCAAGTGAACAGTACGAACACCACCAGCACCGAGATTAAACGTAGAATTACTCTTGCCAATCGCAGAGGAAATTGAGTAGTAGAGGCATCTCTCAAAGGACCAAGCTGACTTTATACAAGACCTTGATCATCCCAGTCCTGCTGTACGGCGCGGAGGCATGGACAATCTCAAAAGCGAATGAGGAAGTCCTTGGTCTCTTCGAGAGAAAAGTTCTTCGTGCGTTCTTTGGTCCTACTACGGTCCTACCACGGGCTGTACAGCGACATGAGTCTAGTCAGGCGTCTTCGAATCCAACGCCTAAGATGGCTGGGTCATGTAGAGCGCATGGACAACACTCCTCCAGCCCGAAGAGTCTTCGACTCCGAACCAGTGGGACAATGCACCAGAAGACGCCCACGGAACCAATGGCGCACCCAGGTGGAGAAGGACCTCAACCAACTTGGTGTGTGCAGTTGGAGACAGCTGGCTAAAGATCGTGCCGGCTGGAGAGGCTTACTGGTTGAGGCCCAGGTCCACCCCGGACTGTAGCGCCACCAGAAGAAGAAGAAGACGATCATATTGAGGTGCCTGTAGTCAGTATATTCTCTTAAGCTTCTAACAGTTTTCTGAAAAGCGACGAAGACGCAGCGACTGTCATGCAGTTTGTACCATAAATTGAGGTGATACGTGTGTCGTAGGTATATTCCTCGAATTCAGCAAGTTTCATAAATCACGGCTCCACCTCTTTCAAGTCAGAGACGATGTTCAGAGAGTCTTTCTGTCTGGAAAAGGCTTCTGCGTTCGAAGTCGGCATACCGCAATACACCGACTGGAGCTGCTTCTAGGCACTCCCACCTTGTCGTGCTTATAGACGCCTGGTTTTGCTTCTGGCAACAGACACCATGACTCGTGAGAGAACACGCACAAGCGAGTGGATGTAGAAGCTAGGCCCAAGTCCGATTTTCGGATTTTAACAAAGCCCATATCAAATTAGACAACCAGTGGATTGCTTGTGCCCGCCTAAGATTGTCGGAACTGACTCAAGACTGCCTCCATTCCAGTCAAACGCCTGACAAGCGGGAATTTCCAATAAAAGCGGATGATGGCTCTGATATCTTGTCTTCTCTGCAATCATTCCCTGGCCACCATTGTTTCAGTCGATCCTTTCAATTTGCCCGTCCAATCTCCTGCACCGACTCATCCTTGACACACATTCCTCGCTGAATCCCACGACAGCCTCACTCCTCACTCACTCCTCTCTCATCGTTGCATCTAGCCACCGCTCCTGCACAGGCCCCCATTCAAAGCTGAAGTCGTTTCTTCTCGAAAATTACCTTTCGACTTAATGCTAAAAATATATCCTTTCCCAGCCCGCACGCGCCCCCACCCGCCATTGAGGGAACAACAAAAACTGAAACTGACAGCAAATATTATCCTGTCAATTCCCATAATGGATTCTCGTCCTTAGAAAGTTCGGTTTTTCAATCTTTTCGACGAGAGAAAGAATAAAATTCCCTATTCACCAAAAGAAATGTCAATCCTCGAGTCCTTTTGTGCACATCCGTGCCCGTCCGGCAAAAGGACGTACACACGGCAGAGAAAAGAAGAAACGACAACGGAACAAAAAATAAAAATGGATAAATACTCCTCCACTTACCGAATATTTTGCTCGAATCCCATTGTCGGCACGGCAGCGAGCTTCCATTGCCGTGAATGACGAACACACTCGCCAAACGCCCACCCGCCCACCAGCACAGAGGGTGGAAGGCTGAGACAGTCGTCGAATGTCTAAACTTTAAATTGAATTCACGACAATTGGGGGATGCGTGCGTGTGTGCAACTTATCGACTTCATTCTGCTGATTAGGAAATTAAACAATTTTAATCTACCGTTACAAGCCGCACTTTAAACTGGGGTGTGTCCTAGTTTGAGCTGGCTGATGGTGGGCGGGGGCATGGGGGTGTGAATCGGGCGCATCTACGACTGGGTATCTGTATTGTGACAGGAGAGGATTTCGTCTGTCAGTGGAATGGAGATGGGCTCCTTGTGTTTTCCCAGGATCCGGTGACTGGCGGCTGAAGTTCATTAAGCATCGGATGGGATTCGGTGTGTCTGCGTGAGGATCAGAAGGAGGGATGTGTAATGTAACGAAAGGATGAATATGATTTGCGACACGTGCCGGCTGTGTGATGTGATTGGAATTGAGTGAAGACACACGTCTTTGTCAGTGATGCATGGGCCGACGGAGGGGGAGGCGGGTGGATGAGTAGGCGATTTCGATTTCTTCGTCGATTGTAGACGTCACAACACATCACACAAGACAGACAGGGCGTTATGTATGAGCTTAGAGCGAACAATGGGCAACCCTTGCAAATAATTTCATTGTTGGCTGCGGGAGTTAAACGAATAGCGGATTAGTGTGGTGCTTCTGCTTCTGCTTCTGCTGGTGCTGGTGCTGATGGTTTGGTGGTGGGACAACCATAAGTGTGTGCTAACGACTTAAAGTGAATTAAGTGTGACGCAACGAGTTGGTAAACATGTCAATCGTAAGGATTCGGTGTGGTGTGTGATTAAGTGACAGACAGTGAGTCTGCAGATCTTGCAGTTGTCAGCAGGGAGTGTTGTGCTGACGTGGACCGGATTTCTGGGATCAGATTGTCCCATGGGACTGCGTCCGAGGCAAACTGGGCGACACGCTGACGCAAGGATTAGGGCATTTCATGAACACCTCTGGAAGAGGTGGACTTCTTGTCGGTTGTTTCAACTCAGTTGCCACCAGAGATCCAAGAGAGCGCTCTTAAATCAGCACAAAGTGAATGACCTCACCTGACCGTCCACCCCCTGGATTCTTGAAGCCACAAAACTTATTCAGTTTCCCAAGTCTCCAGCGAGGGTGCATTCCATTCGAACGAGATGTGGAAACAGGCAAACTACAACGCGACTGATACCACGGTTACATCCACCGTCTCCAGTCCGGCTCATGGCTGAATCCAAGGCGAACGAAAGGGTCGTGCATATCGCATCAC
Organism: Eristalis intricaria; assembly: GCA_964034865.1. Lineage (NCBI taxonomy): Eukaryota > Metazoa > Arthropoda > Insecta > Diptera > Syrphidae > Eristalis > Eristalis intricaria. Next base: position 7,600,987 of record OZ035875.1, on the reverse strand, counting down.
ATCGAGACGGTCGACCGAGGAGGGCGGACGGTATGCGAGGTTAACAATGCGTCCATTTGAAACAAAGGAAAAAATTCCTGAAGCTATTTGCCTTTATTTCTCTTAATGGAATGAATACTTAGTTGAATAATTGAAAAGTCAAAAGGGCGGGAGGAGGGCCATGGATCATCGTCATCATCATCGTCGTCATCGTGGTCGGTGTTGTTGTCGCAGTCTCGTTCGGAGCTCGCATCGGTCGAGGACAGACTTCCAAGGGGTTTGACACAAGCACAAAAACCAGTCAGTCAGTCGTCCCGGGGATGAATGCCTCTCTGGCTTGTGATCCAGACTCTCGGTCTCTGTCGCACTGGGTGCCCTGGGTGCCCTGTGGCATCCTGTCCCTGCTGTGAAAAGTTTTTTCCCTTTTGTTTTTCGCCATTGTTGTGAGTTCTGTTCATTACGAGTGAGGGGGAGGGGCAGGGCGAACGGGGGGGTTCAAGAAATGGCAGCTACACAAGCCAAACGACGGGGGATGGTGAATGCGTTGAAAGGACTCGGCGTGTTGGTGTCAAGGGGTTAAATCTAGACTATGGCTCTGTTAACAGCTTTTAATTACGGAAAGTAATGTTTTTATAATTAATCCGAATGAATTGTTTGTTGTGCGATTAAAATGCTGCTGTTTTTTTTCTTTATTTTTTTTTGTTTTGTTCGCCATCAATTTTTCGGGGGAAGAATCTTGAAGAGGTTTTCTGTCTGGTTTGCTTGTTGAACTGTGAGGTGTTTCCTGGTCATGTAATTGATGTCCTCGGCCAAGCGGAGGGTGTCTTTGCATATTGAATGGATTGCCGACCTTTGCATCAACACTTTTGGCACCATTTTGGAGAAGATTTTTGACATAACTTTGAACATAACAATGAGGCTGTGAAAACTATATAAGATCCACTTCAGAACTATCGAGTTCCTACTTTGGAACAAAACAAGATTTTTAGAACAACTTTAGTACTTTTTAGTACATCATTAGAACTATTTTAGTACACATTTAGTACTGCTTTGGAGTTACACTGAAACGATTGCAAGAAAGAATAATACAGGCAAACTTGAATATTCCAATGACCTCTTCATTTCTTCCAATCATGTAATCGCGACGGCGATGATCGATGTACTGTTTCCAAACAGTTTATTTTCTTCTCTCTCTCCTTTTTTGTTTCGCTCTCAATATAATCGGTATGAGTCCAAGTTTGGAGAGGATAGAGAGAAATTCCTACTTAAAAATTACTTGTGGCCACTGGAAGTATATATTTCATATCAGCTGTATCAGTTCGTGTAGCACAACAATGGTTCGCTCGCATCAGTTCTGGAAGTTGCTGCGTGAAAGATGGACCTCGCTCTGGTCGACCTGTCGTTGAAAAAGTCAATGAAATTATGGAAAAAATAGACCAGGACCGTCACATAAGCAGCCAGCAGCCATAACATCGCCAAGGAACTAAAACATTCACCATCAAACGGGTTTGAACCTTTTAAAAAAGACTGGCTACAAAAGGAATCTCGATGTTTGGGTACCACATGAATTGTTTGTGAAAAAAGTTTGATTAGAAATACGAAAGACTTTTTCGACAACCCATTAATAATTTTAGTACATTTTTAGTACATTTTAGTGCATTTTTAGAAATATTTTACTACAAAATAAGTACTGTCTTGGAATTACGCTGATACTATGATCAAATTAATCCCGACAGAAACGTCCAACTAAACATTTATTTGATTAATAAATCGATTCTTAAGTGGACTTGGTTTAGAACTATTTTAGTACCTACCATTATATTTCATAAAATTGAAACACTTTCACATTTGCATTAGAAAAGTTTCAGACCTACTAGGGTCCATTTAGATTTTGCGCCATATGGCAATATGTTTCTGGACACCCAGTGTTCATTTAGATTTTGCGCCATCCCTTAAAACCCTTTTAGTTTGAGCACTGTCAGTGGCTCAAGGCAAGTTGGAGTCGTCTTAGCGAACACGAACTGTCCTTGAAACTGCTGTGGATCAGCATATACCCATTTTATAACTCTTTTACAACAACCGTTGCCAAATTACATATTCTTTCCAAAACTATCTTAGAACCACTTAAGAACTGCTTGAGAACCCCTTTGTCGAATGAAGTGGTCCGTAGATCAACCGGCCTCTACCCTCCATTCGCGTGGAGGTCATCGAGGCCGCAGCAAAATGTGCTAAAATACAAGAAACGTTTGCAAACAACTAGATCTCGAGTCAGTCAGGATCTGAACGAGAAGGGTGTACATCGGATGATGCACAGTCTGTCTCTCCTCTGGGCACGGGAAAAAAGACAACGAAATGTTCCTTTGCATCATTTCTCCTCCACACAGTCCAAATGTCACAAAGTGCCCATTGTCACTCCCCGGAAGCTGGCCCTATCTCGGGTGGGAATCTCAAAACCGAAGCCCAGAGACCAACCACAGCAGCACATTATCTGCGTCAACCACACCCGGACAAGTGGCAATTGTCAAACTCGTATCGCTGTCACAAAATTTAAACTGTAACCATCCGCCGCCGCGCCGTTGTCTGTCAGGCACTTCCTAACACAAGCAGCAGCTTTTCCGATAACGCACCCACTCCTAGAGGTCGGATGAGCCACCGTGCGTCGGTCGCTGTCACTGCCGTCGTTGTCGTTGTCGTTGTCGACATCGACCGCGTGCCGCAACTTTTCACGTGTCGCATTTGTGTCAGAACGTGAATGGCTCGCACACGCACACGCACCGTAATTGGATTTCAATTTTGAAGACGTCGACGTCCCTTTTACGGTTCACCCCCCACCACCACGGCCCTCCGCAATAAGGCCAATCCAAGCCAGTCCACGTCCACGGTGAGCGTACGTAAATTCGCTGAAGTGGGTGCGCTCCTAATTGCGCTCAAAGTTTCCGCTTTTATTGGAGTTTTGTGAAGGATTTTGTGTGAAGGACCCTCGAGGAGCATACAGACAGTAATTAATGACAGTTGCCGAGTGAAGTGCTGCCGTCGCGCCAAATCACGGCATTCTAGCTCTCCCGCGGCATATGGCAAATGAATCGTCAAGTGCAAAGTTCGACATAATGAAAGCCATTGTCTAAGGATTCATTTCCTTTTTATTTCCATCCACTGGCATTGTTTGCGCATTGCTCGCGCATTCGTCGCTGTTGTTTTGTTTTGGTGTACATTTCCATTTTGATGGCTTTGTTTGTTCAACCGCCCTCCCTCACACCGGGCGCGCACAGGAATAACAAGAAAATTGATGAATGCCTCGTACACACCGGCATGGGATTCACTCTTAATGGGAACATCAGCAACAGCGCGAGAACGCGTCATCACAATGCCATCGAAGGATGTTCGAACTTCCAACGAACGACGAGTGGTGTGAGTGGCGAGGCTGTGCTTGCGAGGGGGTGCAGGCGGAAATGAAAAAGAAAAAAGAGAAAAATTGAAGATTACTTAATTTTGCGAAAGAGCTGCTGAAGCAGTGGGGGCGGGGGCAGCGGCGGTGGCTGGAAGAAAAACAATCTATCGATAATTGAGATCGGCTCATTGTTCGGCTGTTTGGCCGGGAAACATCCCTTTTTTTGGACGGGGACGGGGTGACGACGAGAAGATTGAGTGGAAGCAGAACAACAGGCAAAAAAAAAGGGGGATTGTGCCAGCGCCGGCTAGAGCCCGTTGAGGATTTATTAGAGAACAATAAAATTGATTAGTCCGGTTCGTGCACTGTGCAATTGACAGGTGTTTGTTTACGCCCTTGCCGTGCTGGTTGCTTGTCTGTTTTTTTTTTATTCCTTTCTTCGGTGTTTCGGGGGAGATGCGGAGTATTGTCTTGAATGGATTTTCGGGGGCGGAATAGACCTGAGCGCTGTGACAGGTGAGTGGGGGCTTAACTGCTGGATTTGGGGGTATGTTCAACAAGCCCTTTATTTGGCACGTGTTAGTTCGTGGACATGGGCAGCAATCCGTCTTAGAGGGCGGACTCAAGATAGCTCAAATAGCTCTGTCCCCAATCGGCTAGTGGCCCGAGGAAGGAGTGAGACCGACTTCGAGGTGTGCCTAGAGCCACGCGAGCACTAATCCGTCTCAAAGGACGACCTGGAAATACCAAGAGCAGCTCAGTCCCCAATCGGCTAGTGGTCCGAGGAAGGATAGAGACCGACTTCGGGCTCTTCCTTGAGCCACGCGAGCACTAATCCGTCTCAGAGGACGGCCTAGAAATACCAAGAGCAGCTCAGTCCCCAATCGGCCAGTGGCCCGAGGAAGGATAGAGACCGACTTCGGGCTCTTCCTTGAGCCACGCGAGCACTAATCCGTCTCAGAGGACGGCCTAGAAATACCAGGAGCAGCTCAGTCCCCAATCGGCTAGTGGTCCGAGGAAGGATAGAGACCGACTTCGGGCTCTTCCTTGAGCCACGCGAGCACTAATCCGTCTCAGAGGACGTCGGACGGTCAAAGTAACAAGAGCAGCTCAGTCCTCAATCGGTTAGTGACCCAGGACAGGGAAGGGCTGAGTCAGAAAAGTTCCATTCTCTTGGCAGATGTCCATCTCATTGTCTCTGGAAGAGTCCATTTATCAAAGTCCTGCCAACAATGGCCACAGTAAAAGCTCCACAAACAGTAACATTTTGCCTACAATCCAACCAACCATCCTTGATGTTGCATAATGACGATGGGTGGTGGAGCTCCCCCCCGCCGAACAGAAGCCATTCTGAGGTTGGATTGTCTTGCGTAGACCAAAGCCATCATCGTTTCCCTGACAATGGCTAGAACCTCCTTAGCCAGCGAGAACAACTGCGATTCCAAAGTAGAACAGAATCCTTGTTATCCTTGATCCTGTTTTTTTCTTCTTTTTTTTTGGGCCGTACAAAGGACGTGCTTTTAACACAAACTCTGAACAAAATCAAGTAAAAATAAGATGAATGTTTACATCCCTCACTCTCCACCCCCCAACCCCCCATCGGCCCCACCATCGGCAAGACAAACAGAGAATAAAAATCCTGTCATTGCATTCCCTTTGTGAGGACGCCATTCATTTGCCCGGAGAGAATCCAACCCAAAAAGGATTGTTCACCAGTAGAATGGCTGCTGTTGAGAGGAAGGAGAACAAGAACAAGAAGAAGAAGACTTTTGAGAGAATGTATTGAAAGCCCACCCACCCGCCCACTGGCATCCTCATCACCATCGCCCAGTGGTGGGTATTGTTGCAATTGTGTAACCACTCCTGCAGGACGATGATGATGACAAGGACAACATACAGAGACCCCCCGTGTCACCACCCTCCCGTGCACATGCAGAATGGACTGAATGCATGTGAATGCATCTTAAAATCCGTACAAAACTTAAAAGCGCCATCTGTGAGAAGGACTGAGGATAGTATCCTTTCTTGTTCGGCCTTTCAGTCATTTTTGTCACATATGCTTGTGGGAGAGGTCTCTGTGAGTGTTTGTGTGTGTGTGCGTTTGTGTGAACAATGCGAGAGAATGGTGCTCTCTTAAGCTCGCATGTGTGGGTTGACAATATGCGCTTCAAACTGGTGCGGGGGGAGGGGGGTATTGGTTGAAGAAGAATAATCCTTTTACAGAAGCTTTCTGCAACCTCACCCACTATTAGGAGTCCCGTTGTGTTCGCATATCCTTTACATTCATTCATCTCATTCAAACCATTCACCCATTCACACAGAGACAGAGCGAGAGACAGGGACAGAGAATGAGTTGGAGGATAGCTCAACAGAGATAGAGAGAGATGGGTGCATTGTTGCCGCCCTGTTGTGCGCCTTGTTTCGTCGTCAACAGCCACAATGGCCAGCCCCCCCACCGCCGCCGCGGCGCCTGCCTAAAGGTGAAAGGGAGACGCAAAATGCAGGATGTTCGGAGTCGAACAATCGCTGGGATTAACAACGAACGACTGAAACTAGAACGAAACAGGTTTACTCTGACTCTCTCTCTGGCCGGGTCGGTCGGGCGGATGCCAAGCAAGACACCAGCGTCAGCACAGCGCGTCCTCCTTCTTTGCAAAAGTCTTCCCTCGCAAGGCAACCGTATTGTGATGCAACCCATTCTCCTCCTTCGCCCACTGTTGCTTTGCCACCGCCAGTAATGACAGTACTGCACGGTTGACTGACGACTCTCTCCACTCTCGCTCGTTCGCTCTCCCCTCTGGAATGGAAAAAAAGGATTTTGAACAAAAATACAAAATGAAAAGCTTTTCAGGACATTGTCAGATGTTCAGTGTTCAGTCATTCTGTGTAAGACAATGCCAAGAACGGCATGTACTCTCTCTCTCTCTCTCGTCCTTTCGTGCTGTGCGCCAGGAGATGGTTGGGTTGTCATCACAACGAAATAAATGACGACATCATTTAAAAGCATCGCCCTCCCTCCTCCGCGCTCTCGGAGGAGCATAATGAGATATTTCCTCGCAGTGAATGGGAAACATATGTAATGCGGATGCGTGTGTATCCCTCTCGTCACCTGTGCCGATGCTGTGGATGCATGTACCATGTAGCTCCGGTGCCATTGTCAGGGAGGGACAATTTCTTAAGAGGAAGCTCACATGCAATCCGCCTGAAAGAGGATTTCGGATACATTCCATGCAAAATGGAGGAAGGATGTCATCCGGATGTCATCGGTTTCGGTTGGTAATTTTCCAAATTATTCCTCGTTTTCACATTTCAATTTCAATTATGCTACGTACACTGAGTGGTGGGGTGGGGTGGGGAGGGGAGGACAGAGAATAAGCGGGCGGATGATTCCCTTTTCAAGGATCCGCCAGTGAATGGTGATAGTTTGATTTGACGGGGTATTCAATTACTTTGATCCCCAACTGTGTCGCTTCGACGAAACGTGAATGCACTGCCTGTTGACCTGTTTCTGGAGGATATTCAGTGATGTGCATGTGAGGATGGAGTTCATACGACGGGATAAATCGCCCGTGTGCAGAGGCATGTGAAAGGCTTGCAACACAACGAAGTGATTGTCCAAAATGTCAAACATGCTCACAGGCATCCTTCAGAGGATAGTCCTTTTTAAAGCGAGAGAGTCTTCCTGGGAGGGACTCAAACGCTTTCAGATTTCTTTGAAAATCTGTCTCGTGGTGATGTCGTTTTCTACTGTTGATCAATGATTCTGGAGGCTCTTGGAAAATATTCTCGGCTTAGGCCTGGATCGAGAGGCACGCTTCTTCAACTTGGATCGAGAGGCACCTTGGCCATGGGCTCCGATCCAACGTGGATCTAGAGGCACCTTGGTCATAGGCTCGGATCCAACGTGGATCGAGAGGCACCTTGGCCATAGGATCGGATCCAACGTGGATCGAGAGGCACCTTGGCCATTGGTTCAGCTACAACGTGGATCGAGAGGCACCTTGGCCATAGGCTCGGTTCCAACGTGGATCGAGAGGCACCTTGGCCATTGGCTCAGCTACAACGTGGGTCGAACGGTACCTTGGTCATAGCCTCGGATCCAATGTGAATCGAGAGGCACCTTGGTCATAGCCTCGGATCCAATGTGAATCGAGAGGCACCTTGGCCATAGGCTCGACTCCAACGTGGAACCAGAGGCACCTTGGTCATAGGCTCGGATCCAACGTCGATCGAGAGGCACCTTGGTCATAGGCTCAGCTTCAACGTGGATCGAGAGGCACCTTGGCCATGGGCTCCGATCCAACGTGGATCTAGAGGCACCTTGGCAATGGGCTAGGCTCAAACGTGGACCGAGAGGCACATTGGCCATAGGCTCGGATCCAACGTTAATCGAGAGGCACCTTGGTTATAGGCTCGGATCCAACGTGGATCTAGAGGCACCTTGGCCATAGGCTCGGTTCCAACGTGGATCTAGAGGCACCTTGGCCATGGGCTCAGCTCCAACGTGGATCGAGAGGCACCTTGGTCATAGCCTCGGATCCAATGTGAATCGAGAGGCACCTTGGCCATAGGCTCGACTCCAACGTGGGACCAGAGGCACCTTGGTCATAGGCTCGGATCCAACGTCGATCGAGAGGCACCTTGGCCATGGGCTCGGCTCCAACGTGGATCGAGAGGCACCTTGGCCATAGGATCGGATCCAACGTGGATCTAGAGGCACCTTGGCCATGGGCTCAGCTCCAACGTGGATCGAGAGGCACCTTGGTCATAGGATCGGATCCAACGTCGATCGAGAGGCACCTTGGCCATGGGCTCGGCTCCAACGTGGATCGAGAGGCACCTTGGCCATAGGATCGGATCCAACGTGGATCTAGAGGCACCTTGGTCATAGGCTCGGATCCAACGTGGATCCAGAGGCACCTTGGCAATGGGATAGGCTCAAACGTGGATCCAGAGGCACCTTGGTCATAGGCTCGGTTCCAACGTGGAACCAGAGGCACCTTGGCCATAGGCTCGGATCCAACGTGAATCGAGAGGCACCTTGGTCATAGGCTCAACTTCAACGTGGATCGAGAGGCTCCTTGGTCATAGGCTCGGATCCAACGTGAATCGAGAGGCACCTAGGTCATAGGCTCGGATACAACGTGGATCGAGAGGCACCTTGGTCATAGGCTTAGCTTCAACGTGGATCGAGAGGCACCTTGGCCATGGGCTCGGCTCCAGCGTGGATCGAGAGGCATCTTGGCCATTAGCTCAGCTACAACGTGGATCGAGAGGCACCTTGGTCATAGGCTCGGATCCAACGTGGATCCAGAGGCACCTTGGCAATGGGATAGGCTCAAACGTGGATCCAGAGGCACCTTGGTCATAGGCTCGGTTCCAACGTGGAACCAGAGGCACCTTGGCCATAGGCTCGGATCCAACGTGAATCGAGAGGCACCTTGGTCATAGGCTCAACTTCAACGTGGATCGAGAGGCTCCTTGGTCATAGGCTCGGATCCAACGTGAATCGAGAGGCACCTAGGTCATAGGCTCGGCTCCAGCGTGGATCGAGAGGCATCTTGGCCATTAGCTCAGCTACAACGTGGATCGAGAGGCACCTTGGTCATAGGCTCGGATCCAACGTGGATCCAGAGGCACCTTGGCAATGGGATAGGCTCAAACGTGGATCCAGAGGCACCTTGGCCATAGGCTCGGATCCAACGTGAATCGAGAGGCACCTTGGTCATAGGCTCAACTTCAACGTGGATCGAGAGGCTCCTTGGTCATAGGCTCGGTTCCAACGTGGATCGAGAGGCACCTTGGCCATGGGCTCGGCTCCAGCGTGGATCGAGAGGCATCTTGGCCATTAGCTCAGCTACAACGTGGATCGAGAGGCACCTTGGTCATAGGCTCGGATCCAACGTGGATCCAGAGGCACCTTGGCCATAGACGCGGCTCCAACGTGAATCGAGAGGCACCTTGGTCATAGGCTCAACTTCAACGTGGATCGAGAGGCTCCTTGGTCATAGGCTCGGTTCCAACGTGGATCGAGAGGCACCTTGGCCATGGGCTCGGCTCCAGCGTGGATCGAGAGGCACCTTGGCCATTGGCTCAGCTACAACGTGGATCGAGAGGCACCTTGGCCATGGGCTCGGCTCTAACGTCAATCGAGAGGCACCTTGGCCATAGACGCGGCTCCAACGTGAATCGAGAGGCACCTTGGCCATAGGCTCGGCTCCAACGTGGATCGAGAGGCACCTTGGCCATGGGCTCGGCTCTAACGTCAATCGAGAGGCACCTTGGTCATAGACGCGGCTCCAACGTGAATCGAGAGGCACCTTGGCCATGGGCTCGGATCCAACGTGGATCGAGAGGCACCTTGGCCATGGGCTCGGCTCTAACGTCAATCGAGAGGCACCTTGGCCATAGACGCGGCTGCAACGTGAATCGAGAGGCACCTTGGCCATGGGTTCGGATCCAACGTGGATCGAGAGGCACCTTGGCCATGGGCTCGGATCCGACGTGGAACCAGAGGCACCTTTGCCATAGGCTCGGATCCAGCGTGGATCGAGAGGCACCTTGGTCATAGGCTCGGTTCCAACGTGGATCGAGAGGCACCTTGGCCATGGGCTCGGCTCGAACGTTGGTTAGAAGGTACCTTTTCCTAACGTGGACCGAAAGACCAAGAGGCACTTTGGTCCTAGACTCGGCTCAAGGTGCTCTTTGGCCATCGCCTCGGTCCAAACTTGGATCGGGAGACACCATGGCCATAGGCGCAGTTCAAGCCTGGATCGAAATGCAGCTTGGCTGTAGGTTCGGGTAAGGCGTGGGTCGTGAGGCAGCTTGTCCTTAGGCTCGACTTGATCATGCTTCAAGGGGCTTTTTGGCCATGGACTCCGATCAAGCGTCAATCGATGGATACGTTTGCGCCTTGATTGGCACAAATGAGGAGGTTCTTTTGCCAAAGTCCTGGTTAAAGCTTCGTTCAAGAAGTACCTTGGACGTAGCCTCACTTAAGCATCTGCTCCAGGAAAGGCCAAGACTCGTTTATAATTCCAGAGGAGGAGCTAAATGGGCCTAATCAAGACCAAATCGACTGCCTTTCTCAAAACCTAAAAAGCAGGTCAGGACATCAGAACACAATGGATTGGAATCATTGAAACCATTTACCTGTCACTGGGGTCTAAAGACTCGGACCAGGACTTTCCTTGTGGCGAAAAGTCAATAAGCCAACAAACCTAATGAAAAAAATACAAATTTGCATCAACCACCACGCCTGTAATCCAAGACATTTCCTCCAAGACGACATTTTGTGTCGCCCCCAATGGCACACGCAATTGTGTCTCTGTCTCCAGCCCCCACCCAAGCTCCTTCCGCAGGATTCATCAGCCATTGTTCAGTCGAATTGAAAAGAAAATTCCTCTTCTCGCTGGCTTGCCACCCCACCCTCGCGCATGAAATTTTTCCGCATTATGTTGCCATTTTGTTGCGTCCCATTGTGATGCCATGTCGCATCTTCTTTTTGTGAAAAGTCCCCAAGCACCCAGCAGCCGGTGGGTCGAACTGCTACTTTAGTGCGCACACCGCAAGTAATGAGTATTTAATTTGAAAATTTAACAAAATGGCTGTCCGCCCACCAAGCGCATGCCACCCCACCGACGACTGGCGAAATTTATTATCGTCATCACTCACATCCCCGGCAGTGGCAGACTGTAACAATGTAAGACTTTGCTGAGTGGCTCAATCGCAGCCAGGATATGACTTTGCAAACACCAGTCACTCACTTACACACACACACAGAGACCAAGTGGAGTCGGTTGACGTGGGCAACGTCAGGACAAAGGATACACATCTTCGCCACTTGTCTTTCGTTCGGAGGAAAATCATCTCTCGAAGTGCACGAAAGGACACTTCCATTGGCTCTGTGTGCGAGCGGCGCGTGTGTGTGTTCATTGACAAACGATGAGGGGGCGCTGGAGCAAGGGAAGGAGAAGCCAAGCAAATAGAGAACCGTTTTAAGGATTAGTTATGACAGGGACAATGTCTAGAGGGCCAGGTGCCAGGCACTCACTCACAGTGACGGCCTTTGTGTGATTATAACACCTTTCGATGTCGATCGTCGTCCTTCGACGGGTTGGGGAACGTTCGTTGTTGTCTGAGAGGAGGACATGTGTTTGCACATGATTCTCTGAAGGATTACACTCCGGAGGACGTCATAACTGCTCGCACTTAGTGTGGCCACTTTGCCGGGAGCTGTTTTGCTGCTTGGTGAATATTTCATGTGTGTTTGTTCAGCCGGTGGCCGGGATGGTCATTTCACTCTGACTCTGACTCGAGGGCAGGCGGTGACATTAAGATGTCTTGTCTGGAATGGCGCAAGTGCCTCTTAATGGAGGTGAATGTCTAATTGGGCTATGAAGGCTGCTGGGTGGATGGCGAGGAGTGGGAATTAAGAATTATCCTTGTGCTGTGTGACATTTGAGGGCGAGCTGCAGTCGCCCATGATCGTCTTGAAGTTCAGATGGTCGTCAGAGCTGGGGCTTGAGCATGCTTGTGATTGCTTAGGCTACCCGCTGATACTCGTTTTTTCTTATTTCCAAAAGGACACATCTTCATTTTCGACATACTGGCCCTCGGTGGGCTCTTCAACTGAAGTATTGTCGTATTCAACACCACTAGACCGATTGCCACAATGTTCGGACCATCATGTACCCCCAGTCACAGCCGCAAATCCATAAGCTCATCCACACTGTTCAAAGGCGAGCAGGTAGAGAGCACATAAGAGGTGGACGCATGGCAAGAATGTCATCTCAGACCACTACCTGATAAGAGACCGCTACAAGAGAAAGTAGAGAAGACATCAAACCCAAAAAGGATTGTTCACCAGTAGAATGGCTGCTGTTGAGAGGAAGGAGAACAAAAAGAAGAAGAAGAAGACTTTTGAGAGAATGTATTGAAAGCCCACCCACCCGCCCACTGGCATCCTCATCACCATCGCCCAGTGGTGGGTATTGTTGCAATTGTGTAACCACTCCTGCAGGACGATGATGATGACAAGGACAACATACAGAGACCCCCCCCCCCCCCCGTGCCACCACCCTCCCGTGAACATGCAGAATGAGCTGATTGCCTGTGAATTCAAAATCAGTACAAAACTTAAAAGCGCAATCGATCCTCAGCTCAGACACGTTGAACCGTTGAATCTTGCCATGCTAGTCCCACGGCCGTCAACAACCCCACTTGTTGGCAATGTCTGTCAAATAGGACCCCCAGAAGTGACCTAAATAACCATCAAACCCCTGAAATCCCAAGCTAGAGGTAGAAACCAGATTCAGAGGTTGTCTGCGAAGGTTACTTGCCTCATACCGACTCCAGCCCGAGAGGACAACTTGGAGTCCACTTGAAGTGAAGCCAGCTACTTTCCAAAAGACAATTTGAAATGATACTCACTTAGTTGAACTCTGATGCGGAGTAGAGCTGCTCCTACGCTGGCTGGCTAGACGTCAATCAGACTGAAGACCTACCTGCTTTGATAGTCCAACGGTGGGAGTCCTGTTCCAAGAGCAGACAGTGGCTCGAGCACTTCACACGCGTCACTCGCGAGAAGGTTGTTGCACTCGCGATGGACAGACAGGCAGAGAGACGGAAGCTAATGAGAGAGACTTTCTAGATGATACGGGACTCGATACCGAACAGACACTCCCGACAACAGGCACAAATACAGTGGACTCTCCCTAAGTCGAAACTCTCTCTAAATCGAAACTCTTTCCCTTACTCGAACTTTTTCGCCATGTTTTACATACATTTCCCTCAATTTTTCATACAAACACCTCTCTCTAACTCGTGACAATTCGACTTAGGGACAGTCCACTGTGGACTCTTTCGTTGCGAACGTCACGTGACGGAGAGAGAATTCGAGGAACGGGGGACTCTTCTAGAATCTAGACGAAGATGGAGGCACATAGCCTAGGTACCGAACTGACACAAGAAACACATCACAATCACTCTGAAACGAACGTCACGTGACGCAAGACAATACGTACGATCGTCAAGATGGATAGCTACCGCGAGGGATATTCCAGAGGATGAATGAATAAAACCGGACAGACACGATCTAACGAACGTCACGTGACAAACGAGGAACTCACTCAAATCCGACAGACAAGGCAAGGAAAAGGCAACGCGAGGGACTATCCAAAGGACCCGTCACGTGACGGAGAGGGAATGCACTCCCGACTGGTAGACAAAAGAAAAAAGGAGAATCTACCGCGAGGGGCTTGCCAGATAAACGGCGGAGGTACACTTACTGGATACCGAGCTGACACTCCCGACGCAATCAAGGGATCGGCTCTTTCGTCACGAACGTCACGTTAAACTACCGCGAGGGGCTTTCAAGATCAAGGTTGGAGACACTTAAGCTAGATATCAAACCGACACTCGCGACACAAGAAGTAAATTGATTCTTTTGCCAGGTTTCAAGAGAAGGGCGATGGGGTGTGAAATGGACTTGCCCCTGGCAGACAGATCAAGAAAAGCTACCGCGAGGGACTTCTGCGAATCCGAATAGCAACCCAATGCAGAACCGACACTACCGACTCAAGGAAAGAATCACTATTTTTTTCTTAATAACGTCACGTGATGGAGAGGGAATAGGAAGCGGTACCTTGCCCGGGGGACATTCTAGGGACGAACGGATTTTTCGCAACGAACGAAGAAAAATGCACAAATGGACCCGATCCCGATTCATCGAAAAACACTCGCGGCACTCCACCGAACCGACTGCGCATCACATTCGCGAACGCCAAACGAAGGGATCACCACCCGCCGTAATTTCCGATGCATTTTCCCCCTTTTTCACCGAAAAATATCATTTCCGCACCCAAAGTCAAATTCACTCACGCACAATTTGCATTTCTTGTCACAACTTGATCGACTTTGCACAAATAAGCCACAATTCAAGCGAATTTCCCCCACACTACGCCATGCAATGGCAGCCATCTTGAGTCGAATAACTTTAACTCACAAGAAAGCACTAAAATCCATCGAATTCGAGGAAAACCTTGCACAAACCGGGGAGTTTAACACTTCAATTAAAGCAAACACTTATTTTTTGGGCGGAAGCTCAACTTTTTACAATTCTTTTTCAATTTTGAAACTTTGCACAGCGAGCAGAATGACCGGAAAAATACACTTCTTCTCTCTCACTGACTTGCCGACGCTAGCGGCGTGGAGACATATGACACTTGCATGGGAGTCAGAGAGAGAGAGGGAGAAGAGCATCGACTTGACGAAATGAGTAAATGCATCGAAATGTCATGTCAGTTGTGCGGTTTTTCTTTTTTTGGATTTGAATATTTGGCGGGAATGGGTCAAAATCGTGTGTAGGGCAAGAATGAGGTTTGCGTTGGACATTCCTCTGGGAGGGTGCCCTCATGATGATTTTCTGATCTGTTCTTGTGGTGCTCTAATGTTCTGAGGTGACTCTGGCCAGTTAAAAGATTTTTGAAGACATGATCTCCCCTGAATTAGACCCACTCTTTTCGGCGGTGTTAACAGCAACTCCTGTGTTAACCGTGGGCTCACACTCACCGCCCGTCTGCTCGCCCACTGCGACTGGGTTCTGATGAGGTCGCGCTTGAGAGACACTTTCGAGAGCCTTTGAGCCCTGATCCAGGTGGCTCCACTGCTCTGGTTCCGGCGAATGGATGTTAAGTTCTAACAGTTTCCCCAAGAGTAATCTCGTCTGTCTTCCAATGACTTGGAACCACTGACATGGTTGGTCATGGATCGACTGAAGGCGTAAGTCATAGGGGAAGAGCCTTTGAACGTGGGAACCTTTGAACACCGCACACGATATTGTACATCCAAAGGTATCCAGGCGCACCTTATGTGGATGACTTAGGCACAATTGCAGAGTCGCCGAACTTGCTTAGAGTGGTGCAACATCTCAACTCACATCAGGCCTACAATGTCTCTTCTAGAGACTCCCATGATCCACTAAAGGGGTTCCAGATTCAATTCCAGATCTCCAGACTACCCGATTGCCAAACCGACACAATAAACAATTCACAATCACTCTGAGACGAACGTCAAGAGAATACACAAACGATCGTCTCGTCGTCACAAAGGACAAAGAAGAAAAGATACCACGAGAGGTATTCCAGAGGATCAATGAATAAGACCGGACCGACACGAGCTGACGCACGTCACGTGACAGACGAGGAACTATCTCAAACTCGATAGACAAGGCAAGGAAAAGGTAACGCGAGGGACCCGATCCTCCCCCATCGACTCTAATTCATCAGGAGTTATACACAAGCAAGCGCAACTTGGCGAGTATATAAGCTTGGTCGAACCACCTCGTCCTGGGTCTGTCAAGCGGTAGCTAACCTGCTTAAAGGCTCGCCCCCAAAAGATGGGGATATTCGTGCCATGTGACCAAGCCACCGACGCCTGGCCCTTTCTGTTCGAAGAAGCAGATGCTCAAGAAATTGGATTCCCCGCCTTTTACCGTGTTTCTCACCCTATCCCGACGCTCAACAACAACAACCAAGAAATCACATCTCGGCCGCTTGTCTTCGTAATCCTATGCTTCCAGATTTCAAGACCATAGGTGACTGGCATGAAAACCACTAACTTGCCTTTGACAGCAAGCTCGCCCTTGATTACAGATCTCCCAAGCTGTTTTAAAAAAGGACCCAGCTTGGCCACTCCTACAGGAAGGCTCAGCAATGGAGGAGCACATCACTTATGAAAAAGATCCTGAGATGCTTAAGCTCCTGCTGCTTCTGAAGACTCAGACAATTAGAACAACCAACCAGCACTTGGCGAAATATGGCCAGCACTGGGTCTTAAACGGTCACTCTGTCTGCTCAGTCAAGGCCGAAGGACCCTCATCGGGGTCTGAACAATTAGCACACAATCGCGCAGGATGGCTGTGCCGTATAATAATTCCTGCAGAAGCTGCGTGGATGAAGAGGAAGTAGTGGCCCAAACATTACCTTCTCTTCTCGTGCCAACTTTCTCAGTAACCTCAGCGAAAGAATGCCATCAGCATAAGCTAGCGAAGCAGGTTTCTTACAAGAGCCATTTGATTCCAGGTATAGGAGCAGGTTAGGTTGGGTCGGTGGGTAGACGTGGGAGGGCCACTAGGGATGTTACCTTTCCGGTTTCACTGTTATTGCTACGTTGTGCCATCCAGCCATCCAGAGATCCTGCGAATAGGGATATCTGCTATTCCTTGGAGACCATGGAGTGTCGGTTTCGAAGTTCATCTGCTATCTCATTGCCGGCTAAGTCCCCACAATCTGGGACCCAGCATAGAGTAATCGAGTGCTGCGCACTAAGAGCCTTTACCCCTTCGCGGCAGTTTGCTACTAGTTTGGATTTGATTTCTATTGGTTCAATGGTCGCTTGACTGTTAATTAGGAAGGGTGGGAGTAGTCACTTGCGGCTTGTTCTATATGTAGTCTGTCGCATAACCACTGAGGCTTATGTGTCAGCTTTTGGATTGGGAAGTCCATATGGCTCTCTTTGAAGCAGTCTTCTGCATAAAGAGCTCAAGTGGAAGAAGATCCAGTAGTAGTGGTGGAAATTGCTCCTGTCACACCTAGAAATGCACGTGCACTGTGCATGCTTGACAGTAGCTTTAAGTTGGAGGCTTTTAGACAAGCCCGCCTGACAAACTACGCTGTCATATGTCAAGATCGGCCCGGGGCTTGGACCCCATTTTTTGCCGAATATCCTGTTACGCGACTTCACTGGCGTTAAGTTTCCAGCTTAATTTCCTGTCTAGGATAAGACCAAGGTATCCCGCGCTTTCCCTTAGAGTGAGGTCTAGGAGTAAGTGTGCAAAGTGTGACTGCCGCAAGCGCATAAGGATATCAATCTCATCTCTATCTCCTCCAACTCGGTGCACAATTACTTGACTGAAGAGTTAAGAACTGGACTGAACTCGGTCTCCTACGAATCAAGGCACAACTCGAGAAAAAATCTCTTCCCAAAGATGGGAGTCTCGACACTGACTGAATAGGTGCGACATCCATTGATCCAGACCACCTAGGGCCACTGCATTGGACCCTCAATTCAACCCGTGATGGTTCTTCTCGTAGGCATGTCTGGGGGCTAGTTTGAGTACAGATTCTGATGCTTTTGGTGGTCAAATAAGCCCTCAGACGTGCAGTAAGCAGCTTAGTCTCCCCAACACTCTCGACCATATGCTATGGTGTCTTTGGTCTGGGCACCTCAGGTGATGGATCATTAGAAGCCAGGATTCCTGTTCTGCAGCTGTGTCCAGTTTGTGGTTAAGTCTTCGCATCAAACATGGAAACGGAGACGATCTTCCACACACGGTCCCAGAACGGGAACAGTTGGTCGTAGAAGAAGGTGTATTCGCGATGTAAACTGACGGCTCAAAAACGAGTGTGGCGATCTTCTGGGGCCTCTTCCAGACTCCCTGACATTAAGTGATGATTGTATGTGCGTCCAAGTCTCTTCCAAGCTGAAGTGGCTGCGATATACGAAGCAACACTGAAGGAACTCAACAAAACCAACATCTTGGTGAACATCTCCTCCGACAGACAAGCAATAAAAGCCAGCCAAAGCGTCGGACATCTTGACGTCGAAACTAGTCAGGTCATGCAGACAGAGCATCAGTAAAATATCCTTGACAAACGTGGTGGCTGGCGACCAGGACACACTGTCATTCAAGGAAACGAAATGGATCTGGCCTGGGTGAATCTCAGGCAATTCAGTACGCACTCACACCGCTTAGCTCACGTAGAAGAAAACTGGCGGACGAAGCCGTGGATACAGCCAGAGCAAGTTGGCCCAGCCAGCAAATCGCAGATATAGCAAGGGCCCTATGGCCGATGGTAAGCAGTAAGACATCCACATCACTGATCAGAGTTAGTCGTAAGGAATCGAGACCGCTAGTAGGAGCCGGGTACTGAACCATAGGCACTCATGCCTCGCGACTGAACATACCTCACAACGACAGTGGACGATGAGGAAGACCTTGAATCTATCCAACATCTGCTTGAGACTTCAAGAAAAGCTGTCCAATTTTCGATGGTTTGGTAACAAAAGGTCTCACGGTAGTAAATGCAATACCATTTCAAGGGCACAATGGACAGGTTAGTCTAAGTGACCCACGGCCATAAAGCCCTAAGGGCATCCTTTTCACCTGCCTCCCGTCAACGCCCTCGTAGGCCATCTTGTCCTCTTCTAGATCGCAGCAGGATCTTGCAGAAGCTTCACCCCACGGTAGACCTGGTCCTAGTCTAGAACTTGATCTAGACACCCAGCGCAAGAGTCGACCCACGGCAGTCAGTCTCTGTCTCTGCGCTGCAGCTCAGCATAAGCGGGATGGTGGTTAGGGCCCCAACCTGGTTCTACGCCTCGATAGCTTCGGAAGCCCAGGGAGGCTATGATTACTTCCATCTTCCAAGTAAGGACATTCTACAGGGAGCATCTGGTCGTGAGTTGCCTTTTATTCTTGAGAAGGATGTGGTCTTAATACTCGGAGTCCTAGAAGTGGACATTCACCTTTCTTGAAAATCTCGTCCATGCTGCGTCCAAGCTGCTTCCGGGCATCGGAACCATGTTGCCTTCCTTGAGAGCCTAGAGCTCTGTTTCCAGCTGCCAGGTATCTGGGATTGCCTGGTCTTTTATACCAGGGGCTCGGCCGTTCTCATTCTGTTCGCGGTGGAGCAACCTTGAGCGTATGCTGCGTACACCCCTGTCTGGACCTAGACAGCGATAAAGGCTATCGATCTTCCTCTCGAACCAGGAGCCTTGCATTTAAAGCCATTCTCAGTGCTACGGCTCGATGTGGACGTAGCTCTTGGCTGGACAAGAAGGAGAGGTTCTTTGCATGCCATTCTTGGGCCCTTTCTGCGGACCGCCATGAAACTATAACTAGCTAGCACTTGATGATGGCCTTGTCAGGCCTTGGCGAGTGCCGCGATGTCGACGCGTCGATAGTGTGCGTCGTTTTTTGATGATTGAGATCAAGTGGACTCCATTGTAGACTCCAAAATGTGAGTGAACTCGACGTGCGTTTGATTTGGAGCATTCGACGCGTTAGATCTCGCATTTCCCTTCTCCACGAAGAAAACAAGCCTTAGCCCGAACTTCGACTCTGAGCGCACAAAAGTGGTGAAGGGCATCACCCAACAACTAACAGAAGCCAGTGAGCTTCCCTTATCACTTGAAGCCCCGGTCTCCCCCTCTTCCCTGCCCACCCTCGACCGACATCCCAATCTAACCACTTGCCCAAACTTACTAATTCCCAAATTTGTTTTCTCACTTTACAGGAGCCGAATGGAAGCTACTGACCGAGGACGAGAAACGGCCGTTCATCGATGAAGCCAAGCGCCTTCGGTAAGTCCCCTCGCGTCCGATTCCACCGCACGCTCGCTCGTTAAACGCAGACTCTTCTAATTAACAGGGCCATGCACATGAAGGAGCATCCCGATTACAAGTATCGTCCCAGACGAAAACCGAAGGCACTCCGTCGTGACGGCTACCCATATCCAATGCCATATCCATCAGTGCCAGTGGAGGCGCTGCGAGCAGGTGGGTCTCATGTCTGCCCTGTCGTTCATTGTCAGGACAAATTTATTCATAGTTCCCTGAGATATCCTTATTTTCCGCAACTATACGCAATTATGCAAATGGAAGGGAGGACCATCGCCAGAGCCTCCCCCCGGTGGTGTGGTGTTGTGCTGGTTTTTTTGCCGGCTCATCCCGTGGCCCCGTTGTTGATTCTGTTTCCAGGAAGATGGAGCAACATGACGAATGATAATTTTAGTCCTCGCCCCATGTTGTTGGTTGAGCCCAAGACCGAGGGCGGTGGAATAAATCACAAGGTTCCGGGTTACATGTCGGTTGGGTGCACTCGCTTCTTCGGTTCCATTCTCTCGTGCCACGGGACAATCTGTCTTCGGTAAGCAAATATGTGTTTCCGTTGTTTAATGTGTACACCCTGTTTCAACGGTGCTCTGTGGCCCGAGTGAGCCCTGTGTGCTGACTGGGAAATTATGATTGGGGAATTGAAAAGGATGTGGCTTTGCGGCTCGGAATCCGTGAAGTGGAAAAGGTATGAAATTCGCCTTCTGTCTGACTATTTCAAGGAAGTAATTAGGGAATTAATTCTTGCCTCGTATGAGTGGGAGCACGGGGGACGATGTGCGGCGAAGGCTGATGGTTCGAGGAAAAGACGACGCTCAGTTGGGCTGGAGAAGTTTGAAGGGAAGGACGTACGCTGCAGAAATATGCGGGATGTCGGGGGGGGCTTTCATGGATAAGCTGAAGTGAGTAGAAGAAGGTACACATTCGATCGCATACTCAAGAGTGGTCAAGTGGAGGAGGGAAGTGATTTGACACATGGACACCTTTGACACCAATTCAACTGAATGAAGAAGACGTCCTTGTCCTCTGAGAGAGAAAAGTTCTGGTTGCAATCTTTGATCCTGTACGTTATGGGGATACGAAGGAGAATATTCAAATACGAACGGTATGGACTTTACAGCGTCGTGAGCCTAGTCAGCCGTCTCTGGATACGACTGGGCCATGAAGAGCGCATAGGCAACTTCGCTCCACTCCAAAGAGTACTCGGTTCCGAACCTGTGGGCCAACAAAATAGAGGGCACCCGGGTCTAAGCCGGAGCACCGAAGTGAAGAAGGACCTTAACCAAGTTGTCGGGCGAAACTGGAGACAGCTAGCCAGAGATCGCGCTTGTTAGAGTGCCTTGTTGGGTGAGGCCTAGGTCCATCCTGGATTGTAGAGCCAGACAATGTTATCCTTGTGACTAATAACGACTGGATGGCGCAGTTGGTAGAGTGCCTGCCCCTGGTTATCGGGGTCCCCGGTTCGAGTCCTGGTGAAAGCAAAGTTAGTACGCTTTTATCTGGTTTTCAAATCTGGTCCAGTCACCATTTGCCATTGGGATCAAATTAACGGCTCTATCACTGGAGTGATCAATCAGTGGTCGTAGTCTGGCTATGGGTATCACAATAGCGTGTGCTGGTGAATGTACTAGCAGCCCCCCTACCTAACCTAGCCTAGCCACCTAACCTATCCTTGTGACTGGAGATGGCAACCATCGTCACTTCAGTTTGTTGAAACAACTTCATGAAACGCTTCGGACTCGAATGACCAAGATCATGGTCTACAAAACGATAATCGTGACAGTGAACGATAGGCTAATTCTTGGGGCCTTCGAATGTAAAATGCTGCGTCCAGAGGAAGGTGAATAGAGGAGAAGACACAACTGCTAACGACGAGTTGCGCCAAGATGTGGACGTGGTCCGGAAGTCAAAAATCTGTCGACTACGGCTGTTCGGCCACATGCCCTAACTAAGAAAATAGGTAGATACATTATATTTATAACATGATTTAACTTATGATTTAATTTAATTTAATTTAATTTAATTTAATTTAATTTAATTTAATTTAATTTAATTTAATTTAATTTAATTTAATTTGACTTAACATGATTTAATAATTTAACAAGACTAAGAACGTGAGAAAAATGAATGACATAAATTATTTTTCTACAACAAAATAGAGTACTATGCCACATCAACTCTTGTACGTTATTATTTTGTGACGGGTGGGGTGGCCCCTAAAAAACCGCATTATACAGAAAATATTTACAGAATTGAAAACAAAACATAATTACAAGAGCAAGTTCACAACACAAAAGATGTAAAATAGAAGCAAAATAAATAAACTAAACCAGAATATAAGAAAAAAAAAATACTTAAGCAATGTACTTCTCGATCCGAAGTATATATTCCAAATTAATTATGTCCACCTTTTTTTTGTCAGAGCCATTTTTTTAAGATTTCTTGTAAACGCAGCAGGAAGTCTTAGTGATCTGATGTAAAGAGGAAGCTTGTTAAATAACCGACACGCTGTTACAGTAAACGAATTACGAAAAGCTGTTGCACGGAAGTTGAGAACAGAAACAAGATGCAACGAATTGACACGTAAATTATAATCATCAAGTATTTTGAGGTTGAGACTACCGGATCTTTTGTAAAAGAATCTTCAACACACATACTGAACTGGAAGAATTTTCAATTATTTCTGGAGCAACAATAAGGGCTTGATTTTGTTCAAATACCTGCCACCCCAGCAACTGATGCAATACTGCAATTTTTAGTCAATAATACCAAAGTAATTTATTTTTAGAAGACTACGCGGATAGTAAAATTGTCTGGGTCGCCGTGGCGTAGTGGGTTAGTGCGTCGACTCCTGCGCAGAGGGTGCCAGGTTCGAATCCCCAATCTACCAACTTTCATAATTCTCACGGCTTCCACCTCTTTCCAGTCACTGACAATGCTCAAAGAGTAGCTTTCTCAACTTCGCCGTTGGTGTTGAGATCCTTCCACTCGTGAAAGAACAATAGCACGCACAACACGAGTTGTTGCTGAGAAGCTAGGCCCCGGTCCGTCTCGGACAGTCGCGCCAGAGCGGTCAGAAAGCAGAAATATTGTCTCAAAGCATCAGTGTGGCAGAGGAACTTCATCTTTGAATCAATGATAAGTCCTAACTGTTTAAATGAATTGACTCTTCGGTGAATCGACTGAACATTTGCCTGGGATAACATAGCCTGGAAGAACAAGATGAATCTAGGGCATTCAGGTGCATGGTAGACTAGCTTAGGGTCACAGCTTTCTTGTGGTGAGAGAGTCGTCGAATCTAAGCCTCCAGTCTTGGAAAGGCCGAATCTCCGATCATCACGGACTAAGGACAGCTTGATCTTGATGAGTGGAAACAGCGTTCCTTAGCTCAAACTCAGACCCATCATGGGTAGCAAGCCCGCAAGTTACTTTCGAAACCACAACAAGAGCTGGAACCTTCTTCGTCCTCGCCGCATACCCAAGCAAAGACTGTCCAAACTGCACACACAAACAATTTAAACTCGACTTGTGAACTAATTGAGGAACTCGGGGATGCAAGCAACCATACGACATCCTCTTCCATTTGCGTGTCCACGTCCACCCATCCTATCAGGCGACGATTCAAAATAATTATTTAATTTTTCAAAAAAAAAACTAACAAATCCTCCCTCTTTCCTCTTTGCAGGTATAACACCTGGATACTTCGCACCAGGCCCAGCAGCATATCACTTAGGAGGTCATCTCTCGCAGTCGAATCCACCAACATCACAGGTAAGCTGCTTCCACTGCCATCACATGGAGTGGGTGTGGGGGGAAAATAGAAATCAAAATTCAAAAATTACACGACTATAATAACCGACAGCCTGGCTTCATCGTTCCTGACGCCACGATGAAAGCCAAGCGCACTCGTCATGCACCGGCAGACTGCTCATTACAGGCGCGAGTATGTGCTTCAGGAATGCCATCCGTCTGCTGCCGCTGCCGCAGTGACTCGGTTCATCGGTAATTGCGTGACATGAATGGCACGGCAAGACAGTAGCCACCGCTCCTCTCACTCGCTCTCTCTCTCCCCGCCTGGCTCTTATCTTGGGCTCGTCAATTATTTTAAAACGTTTCCATCATCGCATCAACACCTTGTTTGTTCTCGGCCCGGCTCTTTGTGGTCGCGTTTACCACAGATGAACGGCGCTATAATTGCACACACGGCACAGCGCACTGGAATGGGCACGAAGGGTTTTCTGGAGCACCTGCAGTGCTCTGCATAGGCCGTGTGTGTGTGTGTGTTTGTGTTGTGCTGCTTGAGTTCTGTTTGTTTGTGCATTTGGCTCAATGGAGCGTCATTACGTCGTCACTCGATGCTTATCGATTGATTTGTAGGGAAACACCCCGAAATTTGTGCTCTGTAATTTTCCAATTAAATGTGGTTTCCTTGGATTTTGTTGGGAAAATTAAAGGATTGCCGGGGCGGGAGAGACCGTGTTGATGGTGGGAATTAATCACCGGGAAGCGGTTACGATTTGAAAAGTGCTTCTCATCCACGGACCACGGGTGAAGGTTCACGATCGGATTTTAATTGGATCCGGAAAGGGGTGAGTTGTTGTCAACGAGCATGGCTTGTTGAGTGAAAGCTGGTGTGGTGTGGCGTGCTGTCGCATTCCACACAATCCACGAAACATCGCATTTCCCCTGAAAGGACTCAACTGAGCTTGTCGCCAAAAGGGGGGCGGTCCTCCTGAACTCTTGTGCTTTTCCAAGCCACCATTGCATGACTTCTGACTTCCCCCCCGGATCCCACTTGACAGTCACTGATTAAGACCAAGTTACAAGTTAATTGACAGCACACACAAATCACGTTCCACAAACGCAGAGAACAACAACCACAGCCAAACAAGGGAGTTTCTTTCCTCCTCGCGTTCATCAATTCATACGTCATGTTACTCACCGTTAATTACATAGCAGCGAGACAAACTACCTGCTGACAGCATCCCATCCGCCCGCGCGACGGCTCTGGCGCGCCACACAATGGCGGTGTGTGGAGAAGTGGACGTGTTGAAAGGTTTGATCCACATGGAAGCGCTATAATTAAGGGATGAATCTGCAACCTCAAGTGTTTAACTGGCACTTTGAGGTGGGGCGCGCTCGTTCCACCCACCAGACCGGACCGTTTTGATTCGGCGGCAACTTGCCGCTGCCGTCCGCGTCGACCAATCTCCATCGCCAACCCGACAGGAGTGGAGTTTAATTTGCTTTTTGTGTAAATCACGCAGAGAACTGTAATTAAATTCAATTCGAGAAAAGAAAAAGGCGAAAGAAGAAAGAAAACGATTGAATTTGATAAGAACTGCTGTTTGGCGTTGGCGATGGTGAGGTGGTTGGGGGGCTTGAACGTGTGTGATGGCGTTTAAAGGGAATGACGCGGTGAAATGTTAATAAGGCGACCTTTGTGGCGATTGTGTGGCTGTAATGGAAATGAAAACGGAGGCGGATTTGGGCCACTGGCAGGTGAAATGTGCATCACGCACTCTAGACGGGAGAAAGCGATTGTGGAACCCAGGCTTTGTGGCGTCACGTAACTGCGCCTCTTGTGCTGGACTCTTGAGTCCTCTCTCTTGTTTAAAGGTCCTTCATTCATCGTGAGGGGATAACAACCTCAGCAGGGATTCACTCCCACCCGACTGTGAGGGCCAGGCGTCGGGGAGTTTGGACGGCGTCACGTAACTGCGCCTCTTGTGCTTATTGAGGGACTTTTCGACCGCCTTTCCAAGTTTAAAGGCCCTTCATTCATCGTGAGGGGATAACAACCTCAGCCGGGGCTCACTCCCACCCGACTGTGAGGGCCAGGCGTCGGGGAGTTTAGACGGTGTCACGTAACTGCGCCTATTGTGCTTATTGAGGGACTTTTCGACCGCCTTTCCAAGTTTAAAGGCCCTCATTCATCGTGAGGGGATAACAACCTCAGCCGGGGCTCACTCCCACCCGACTGTGAGGGCCAGGCGTCGGGGAGTTTAGACGGCGTCACGTAACTGCGCCTCTTGTGCTTATTGAGGGACTTTTCGACCGCCTTTCCAAGTTTAAAGGCCCTCATTCATCGTGAGGGGATAACAACCACCAAGCAGGGATTCACTCCCACCCGACTGTGAGGCCCAGGCGTTGTGACGTCACGTAACTTCGCCCCTCTTTTCGAGTCATCTTCCTAGTCCTTCATTCATCGTGAGAGGATAACAACCTCAGCCGGGGCTCACTCCCACCCGACTGTGAGGGCCAGGCGTCGGGGAGTTTAGACGGCGTCACGTAACTGCGCCTCTTGTGCTTCGAGTCCCCTTCCGAGTCCTTCATTCATCCTGAGGGGATAAGTTCTAGATTCACAACCTCAGCAGGAATTCACACCCATTCCCCTTCGTCACTAAATACCGTGTGATCACAAGGACATGTGACACTTGAATATTTTCCAAATTACATGATTGCACAGCTCATTGCCTCCCGAGCTGTCATAATTGTCACAGCACTCCATCCATCACCGGGGGGTGCACTGGCAGTCGTTCACGTTTAGACAACATCACGATCGAAAATCTGCTCACTCATCTAAGTGGTTTCGTCCCACACGAGCACACAGCACACAGGACGCAGGGGATGATAGGAAAGTTTGTGTGTTTGTTTTTCGACAGGGGGTGGACGAGCGTGTTTACAAAACAATTATCCACTCAAAACCCGCTTCACCACAAATTGCTAACCTCTCTCTCTCTTTCTCTCTCTCTCTCTCTTCCATTCTCATTTCAGACATCGATAGGCAGTCAAATGGATGTCCCGAAATTCGCCTTGGATCGCAGCTCGTACCTCAGTTCGGCGGCAGCTGCCGGCAGCTTGTACGATTCATCAAAGGCCGCCCAGGCCAGTGCAGCCTACAGTGCGTACTTAGATCCGACCGTCCTCACCAAGGCGTACTTCGATTCGAAAATGTACCAGGACCGTGCGGCGAACTACGCGTTTGACATTTCAAAAATCTATGGCGCCCAACAGCAGCAGCATGCCGCTGTTGCCCATCAGCAGCAGCAGCAGCATCAGCATTTGCTCAATGGCCTTAGCATTGGAGGCGGCGGCAACAACAACAACAACAATTCGAACAACAACAACAACAGTCTGGATGAGAGGGAGACCACACCGCACCTAGACAGCACCGGTGACAAGTCACAATTGAATTCGCCGAACGACAGTCAGATCGACTACTCGGGGTATTCGCAGTACGCTCAGGCCGCGGCCGGAGTGGTTGGCTCGAGTGGTGGCGGCGGCGGCGGTGGTGGCGGTGGGGGCGGTGGAGGGGGCGACTTTCGGCGACCGCTAACGGTTATCTTTTGACCAGAAAAATTTGAAAATTAACACGCATACATGTAGGGCGCGAGAGAAGAGCGTGTGCGGCAAAAAGCAACGCGCTTCGCGTTCGCAGCGTGTAGCCAGGATAATTCTAGTATTACGCGAATAAGTATTAAATTGAAAAAAAAAAACAAATGTAAAATGTTGAGTTTTGAGTTGAGAATCGTCGTTTTTATTGAATTTTGAGAGTTTTGAGAATTTTCGGTTCGTTAAGTAGCAAAAGAGAGTTTATTTGAAACTGTTACGTGGGAACGGTGACTACCTAACCTAGAAATGTAAGCGGCATCGAAGCGACACGCGCGCTTGGGATGCGCATTTCTGTTTGATGTTTTTCTTTTTGTCTGCTTGGTTCGAGTATTTGTGAGGTTATGAGAGGTGTTGTATTTTTAGGAAAGAGTTTGTTGTAAATTTTGTTCAATTGTCTACGAGACTTAGGGTCTGGTGAGGAGATTCAATTCGATTTGAGGTGAGCTTGAGGGGGTCTTCGATGGGAGGTAGGAGAGAATTTTCTGAACATTGTGGAACATTCGGTCTTGTGGTGAAGTGTACGCAGCGCCGCGGGTTCTTACGCTCCCGCTGCGAGCTTCTACATTTGCGGCGGTCGTATGCGCGCAAATGAAGTTGGTCCTCTTAATTTTTGCGCTCGCCTGGGCCTGGCTGGCACCACTCTACTCACGGCACTGAGTGTACGGCTCGAGTGAATTCGAGTAGGAGTCTAATGTTGGTACAGTGCAAGCTACAATTACTGACACTCTCTTGGGCGGACCTTTATAAGCACCTTTCTTAGCTTGCCTGGCCGCCTTTTCATTTCCTTCGTGGTCTTCATGTCCTGGCACCCAAGTCACGTTAGGCTTTTGTCGAATTCGAAGACACTCTTAGCTGGAGTGTTGGTGTCCATGCGCTCGATGTGCTGCCTTCCGCTCTACATCCACAGCAAAGTAGAGTTCCCGGTTGTGTCTTCTTGTCCATTCGCCTTCTCTTGAAGTTCCATACATTCCCATGGACGGATAACTCCCTTAAAAAAGTGCTGCGCCCGTCGCTGTCCGCCTATGGGAGCATGCACTGTAGAACCGGGCATCCAGTGGAGAATGCGATTCTATAAGGCTGGATGGGGACTGTAATGAATAAAGGAAGAAGGACCAGACCCGGTCATGTAGAGTGACAGCTTGAATCCGACTCTAAGGCTTTGGGACGTCGCAACAAGGGAGGCCCCTATTTAAGGTGGCACAATCTAGGAGAGAAGCAGTTCACCCAAGAATAGAGTAGAGTGACAGCTTGAATCCGACTCCAAGGCTTTGGGACGTCGCAACAAGGGAGGCCCCGATTGAAGGTGGCACAATCTAGGGGAGAAGCAGTTCAGCCAAGAATAGGTTAAGTAGCTGGATAGACGCGCAAGTCACGTCTCACTGAGGCTCGATTGCGATGCCCAGAGGGGAATTTTTCCTCTTCTTCCCGTCATGTCCGTCTGCTGTACATCCATCCTCAAGTAGAAACAGAGGTTATGCCAGCTAGCGCATTGAGTTGAATGACTTGGGGTGTGTCACAAGTACTGCGACCATGTAGGTCTATGAAAAGGCTGGCATACAAGCCAAGGCAGGTGCACAGGTACCCTTCGCTAGGCTCTTCCCTATTTATGGACTAAACAACATGGATCACTGAGTAAATGATCCAGTTTTGGGACAACCAGGAGGGTATCAAACACTCTAGGAAGCTCATGGAGAGACGCTCTAGAACTCAACAAAGTTGACCTAAGGATGTTGTGTGGAGCAGTAACACGGCACGGAGCATGTAATTATCACCGTAAAATGAATCTTAACAGTACAGAAATCTGTAGCCACTGTGGCCAGGCGAAAGAGCATATAGAACACCTATTAATCGACTGACCAAGTCTTGCCCGTGAAAGATGGGAAGGGAAACTATGGAACACATCGACTGCGCAAGCCTCCAGAACATCCTTAATGGGGAGACTTTCATGAAATCCCATCTAGGAAATTTCATAAGACTTAAGACTTAAGTCCTAGACCAAAAGAAGGAGAATGGTCGCAGTACAAGTGTCTCCATGACACTCCCCAAAATCTTCAATTCAAAAATGTAGGTCTTTTGTACTCCCGTCTTTTGGTCCAAGACTTAAGGACTGCAGTCAAAAATTTGACGACCTTCCTAGATTCTAGGCCTTCTTGAGAGTCTCTTCCTGTTAAGGATGTTCTGGAGGCTTGGGCAGTCGATGTGTTCCACAGTTTCTCTCACTTGGCCACAGATTTCTGTTTTGGTGGTTTATGGAGGAGTTGGTTACATGCTCCGTGCCCGGTTAGTGCTCCACAAAGCAGATTCATTGAGTTCTAGAGCTTCCATGACTCGTTTGGTATTGTAGTTTTGTTCCATAAACAGCCGCAAGTGTCTGATACCCTCATGGTTGTTCCAAGAGTGAATCATGTCCTTAGTCATGCTGATGGAGATGATAGATGGAGATTTGAGTTCGAGTTATTGAGATGCCCAATGTATGGTATTTGAGCAACTTTCTTAGCTTGTCTGGCCGCCTTTTCATTTCCTTCATGGCAATCCTGGCATGCAAATCACGCACGGATCTTGTCGGATTCGAAGACCCTCTTAACTGGAGCAGTGCTGTCCATGCGCTCGACGTGGCCGAGCCAGAGGAGTCGACGGATTTTTACCTTCCGCACTACACCCACATCTTGGTACAGCAAAGTTGAGTTCCTGGTTGTGTCTTCTTGTCCATTCGCCTTCCTCGCAGGATTTGTCGGCTTTGGCTAGAGTGTTCCACCTTTCGCCATCCACTTTCTTATTGACACCTTCCAAAGGTGGATTAAGGCATATGATTGGGTCGACTGCCCAAGCCTGGGATTTGCCAGTTTCGGCTCCATTCCCAGCTGCCTTATTGCCGGCTATGTCCCCAAGACCTGGGACCCAGCATTGCCTAATCGAATGCGGCGTACTACGAACCTTAAGCTCTTCGCGGCAGCTTCTACTTGATTTCTCTTGCCAAAATTGCTTTAATGGCCATTGACTGTCAATGAAGGTGCTCATATCAGCCGGTTTTTATATCATTCTGGTCGCTTCCTTGTATGCTTGGACCTCAGCTTGAAAAAGACGGCCGTGATCAGGAATTCTGATGGACCAGTGCATGTTTGCCAGCGCCTGTGCCTTTCTCCATCTTCGACACATCCTTGCAAACATGGGTGGATGTTGAGTTGATGAATAGTTCATTTGTGTTCCACTCCTGCCTATTTTGAGATCAAGGAATGGGAGAGACTAGTCGCTGTCAATAATCTGTCCAGCGCATTTGTATGACCAGTGGTACTTAGGAGCCAGTCCGTGGATTGGACGTTCCTAATGGTGCCCTTTGTAGCAGTCTTCGTAGAAGTGGAAGAAGATCCAGTAGAAACTCTTGGAGTTATTGAAATAGCTCCTGTGACGCCTAGGCATGCAAGTCTCGATAGCAGCCTTAGACGGGCGGATATTAGGCAATCATCTGCCACCATCCTACGCCTCCGCAATATGTCAAGATTTGCCTGACAAACGCTGTGTACATCCACAGGATTTGCTTGGAGTTGCTACCCATTTTTTGCCGAATAGCCTGTTGCTCAGGTTTGGGCACAAGCCAGCTAGAGAGGAGAGAGGTCCGCCCCCAGATTGTAGGTCCATAAGAAAAACGGTTAGGTTGGTTGAACATTCTGTTCACACTCTTGGCGAGGCACCCGCGGAACGAGTTGATGAAGAAAACAAGTGCCTGCTTCCAAGTCTGCCCCCGACTGCTAACCTGGTCCCGAACCTTCAGAGGAAATCGCTCTGAGATTCTCCTGAGTTCTGCTTCCACTCCTCTTCGCGATCCCAAGACCAAGTGCACGACTTAATGTACACACCTCCTTGTGAGATGAAGGCTTCATTGGGAACCAAATCAAGTCAACCAACCAAGTCGTCTCCTCGTCAGCACAGTGTTGCACACTCTACCTCATTTACCCTCGGAAATAGACGGAATTCTTGTGCTTCTTAAAGTCCCTTTGCAGCTCCTTTTTATCCAACGTCGTCTCAGATTGCCTTGAAGATGTGAAGATCAGGTTCTGGCTTAAGATCTTGCCACTGCATGGTCCTCTCCGGATATGCTGACGTTCAGAATTTGAGCTCACGCTTCCTCGACCGAACCTTCACCTTCTTGGGGGCATCCAGTTGGTACATAGACTTGAAGGTAGTGCTCTTCCCGGGCCGAGGGATATTCTCGTGGTGCTTAAGCCGGTGGCATGGTGCGGTAGACACTCCCACAACTGCAATTCTGTTGTTCACATAATATTATGCAAAATAAAGGTGGGAGAAGTTCTGCCAGTGGAGCCGAATAGCAAGGAGCACGAGCTTACAGCTGGTCGTTCCATTTTGCCTTCGCCTTGTGCCACACCTGGTGCAGGACCTGATTCTAATCCACTTCCAAGAAGGTCTGGTCATACTTCAGTTTCTTCAACCTTCCTTTTCGTCACGGTCTTATGTGGTGCCTAAACCTGTGCCTAAGCCAGCGAGCCTCTCAAGCCAGCTGGATCGGTTTTGTAGCCAGCTCCAGTTAGACAGCTGCATTTCTGTAAGCCACCTCAGTTGTCGAAGTTGTTAGTTCCTCTTCGACCGCATCCAAAGGGAGCGAAAAAAACTAGTGAAAACCGCTCCAGAAGCACTCATTCATTGAGGTTCACAAATTTTACGCTCACTTTATTCAAGACTTCATCATTGGACACGCGGACTACTGGGGGTCTTCACTAATCACTTCTGTCCAAGCTATAGACGTGAAGAAGAGTGAGGATATGATCTCCTCGCCTGGTAAGCGGAGTCCCCGTTTCGAATCCCAGTCAAAGCAAAGTTAATGCGCTGGTTTTCAAAGCTGGTCCACTGGTCACCTTTTGCCGTTGGTGGAGTGGTCAATCAGTGGTAGTAGTCTGACTGTGGGTTTTACAATGGACCATCGTGGTCTAAGTGTGCTGATAAATTTACTAGCAGCCCCTCTTGCTAACCTAATCTAGTTCCTCTGTTCCACATGCTCGAACCAAGATGAGCGTTTAACACTAAGGCTTTACACATTCCCCACGGTATTCCCATGACTTCGACTCTCCTCTCGAAACCTTCACCCGTTCACCTCTCCCCCCACATCTCCGACAACCCCAAAAACTCCTCAGAAGATCGAATTGAAATCCCTCAGGCCAGACAACGGCAGTATTAGCTAAGCTTCACATAAGAGACTTCAATTTAAGCTCCCGTTCGTTGCGTCGCTTTTTAGTTGTAAGACATCAATAGTTCGTTTCCGTTGAACCCGCTCCCCTGGAAGTGTGTCCAGCAACTTAAGCAGCTCCCCCACTTTCGCATTAGAGTCCTCCGGCAATCCGCCGATAGTATTATTTTTCATTATGTCAAAAGAAACAAGAAAACAAAAACTATTATGAGATTAATTGATGTACACAAGGTCTAGGTAAGAGAATTGTAAAAACAACAACAGAAGAAAATTTAAAATAAAATAAATCCTTAAGACAATTAATAAAAGTAAATAGTCCTTAAATAAGAATGGATGGTGTTTTATTTTTTTTTCTTCTTCCTTTGCAACAGAAGGTGGCGACAATTCAGTTAAGAACTGGTTTGAGAAGGTGCTTTGTTTTGTGGAACCTGTCATGTGGACTGAATGTCGATTGGTGGAACAATCTGCGAGAAGGTGCTCATAGTTGGATGGATTGCCGAAGTCATGAAGGATTGAAGAGGACAAATCGAGGCTAATATAATAATACTGGTGGCGCGACAGTCCGAGACGGACCTGGGCCTAGCTTCTCAGCAACCACTCGTGTTGTGCGTGCTATTGTTCTTTCACGAGTGGAAGGATCTCGACACGAACGGCGAAGTTGAGAAAGCTACTCTTTGAGCATTGTCAGTGACTCGAAAGAGGTGGAAGCCGTGAATTATGAAAGTTGATAGATTGGGGATTCGAACCTGGCACCCTCTGCGCAGGAGTCGACGCACTAACCCACTACGCCACGGCGACCCAATATCCACGGCTCCAAATAGTAAAAGGTGATCATAACAATTTTCTAGTCAGTGAGGAGGAAACTTTTGACCATCGCAGTCCTGCTGTACGGCACAGAGCCGAAACAGATGAAGTAGTCCTTGGTCCCTTCGAGAGAGAAGTTCTCTCTGCGTGCGAAATTTGGTCCTGTTTGGCCCTGCTGGGATCTGGAGGAGAAGATTCAGCCACGTACAAGTGTCTACGGATCCAATGCCTAAGGTGGCTAGGCCAGGTGGTAGGCCGCATTAGGGAACTCAGCTCCAGCCCCAAGAGTCTTCGACTTCGAGTCAGTATATGACAACCCAAAAGAGGCACACCACGCCCGCGTCGAATGTGGCGCACCCAAGTGGAGAAAGCTCTCAACCACCCTCGCAAGCTGGAGAAGCTTGTTGATTGCGGCCCATATCCAAACCGGACTGTGGAAGAAGAGGAGCAAGCTTAAGGCTAATGCAAGCCCATTCCCTTTAAATTGACCTTGTCATGCTAAGACCATTTTATTGGGCCCGAATCGAAGCGAACAGAAAGGCTGACTGAACTCTGAAAAATGCATTGATGAACACATTAACTGAAAAGGAGCCTGTTTGAGCCCTGATTTGGAGAAAACGGAAAAGTCTCACTTGATCTCATGGAAGGTCTGAGTCTGTGGTTTGAGCCAAAGAGGGTAACCCCTTATGACGCAATCTCGAATGAAGTTCGAAAGTGAGTGTGGACATGAACAGAAGAGTTAATCCGATCTTACAGCAGTCGTGAGAATAGCAAAAACCAGCGCAAAGCAGCCAGAAGCATAGTCTGGTCTGGACCTGGGGCTCGAACACGCCTCTCTAGCTAGAGCGATCTCTGGCTAACTCGCTTCCAATTTCGCACGTTCAAGTTTGTTGAGCTCCTCCTACACTATGATTCAGAGGCGCGGGCGTGGTGGCGCTCTATAACGTTGTCCCGTAGGTTCGGAATCGAAGACTCTTCGGGCTGAAGATAAGTTGTCCATATACAGGGCCCAGCCAACTTAGACGTTGGACCCAACAACGTAAACAGGACCAAAGATCGCGCGCAGAACTTTTCTCACGAAGGGACTTCTTCGTCCGCTTTTGAGAGTGTCCATGCGTCCGTGCGTTCAGAAAGGCTGGGAAGATCTTACTTACTTACTTATGGTGGCGCTACAGCTGAGGTAGACCTCGGCCACAACCAACAAGCGTCTCCAGCCAGCTCGATCTTTAGCTAGCTGCCTCCAGTTTCGCACGCAAAGTTGGCGTGCGCCACCTGCATCGCGGCCTTCATCTACTGCGCCTCGCCGTCCCTCTGGCGTGGATTCGAAGATTTTCCTGGCCGGAGCATTGGTTTCCATCCAGTCTCTCTCACGATCGTTGGATTCTCGCTCTCCTGACTAAATCGGTGTCCTTAAAAGAGCTCTTACAGTTCGTCGTTATATGTCCTCCTCCGAAAATCACCCGAAGAATTTTCCACTCAAAACAACCAAGAGCACATTCGTCCGCTTTTGACAAAGTCTATGCCTCCTCCCCGTATATCACAACTGGGGCGTTCAAGGTCTTATAGAGGGGTTCTTTGGTTGTTCGAGAGGCGGCTTTGTTTATCAATTGCTTTCATCGCCCAAAGAAGCAGCGATTAGCAAGAGTTATTCTTCGTTTGATCACAGTACTCATGCCGAGACGATGTCCTTAACCACCTCCAAGTTCCATCTGCCCATTGTGACGCTCTGTCCAAGACGTCGAAGCTGTATATCCTTTCTTGAGGACAGCATGTGTCTAGTCAGATCTAATCTGATCTGTTTCACTAAATTTGAATTCAAAGCAAGCCTTGCCAGCAACAAGTTCTTCCACTCTAACGAGTTCAACTCTGACGTCATGGAAAATAGAAATCGGAATTTTCTCAAAATTCCAAGCATTTAAAGTGAAAATTTCGACTGAACCCACTTGAGTTATCCTTCTCACATTCACCTACCACCTTTAGAGCGGAAATTTCGGTTCAAGAACAAAGAAAATCGACTTTTGAAAAACTGACACATTTTGCACGAAAAAATGCAGTAAATTGGCATCGCAATCGACTCGCATTTTTTTGCTGAAAATGAACGAATTTTCGCCGGCGGGGATTTGATGGTTACAACATTTTGCGGAACGATTCTCTCGGGAATTAGGATGAATTTTGAGGCGAGGTATAACTGATTGGACAGGGAATTGAGAGATGAAGCGGAATAAGGTTCGAGAGTGCCGTGGTTGGGCGGTGTGAAGCGAAACTGGTGGAGCCCTACAAATCGAAGAATTGCAGGGAATTGAGATCGGTCTCACCGTTAAATGGATGAAATCTATGCCAGGGTTAGGAAATGTAGATAAATTATAACGATGTGAGTTTAGATCTGTTTCCTTTCATCATTCAGTGTGGGGCGGGCGTGATCGCGGAAGACGGGTTGGGTTAGAAACGATTTTCTTCATCGTTGTGACCAAGATAAGGGCTAGACGGTACCACAGTGGATGGGGAATTGCATGCAGAATTGAAATAAGACTAAGTTCCCCACCGGGGAGTCTTGATTGGATACATTCAAGTTATGCAGTCGAGCAATTGGAGAAGACTTAGAAACCAATTCTTCCTCCTTCCTCCTTCTCTGGACATTGAATTACAAGGTGTATCAGTGTTTCTTAAGGTCTTCTTCTGCCCTGTGTGGCGCCGCCGTCCTTAATACTCCTGCTGCATCGTTCTCCCGGAGACGAACACTCTTTTGCTGAAATAGGGACGAATACGACTGGATGGCGGAGTTGGTTAAGTGCCTGCCCTTGGTTAGCGGTGCTTGAATCCCAGTGAAAGGAAGGTTAATACACATCTGGTTTTCACATCCGGTCCAGTCGCCATTTTCCATTGGGATCAATTTAACGGCTCTATCACTGGAGTAGTCAATCAGTGGAAATAGTCTGCCCGAGTGTATCACAATGGACCAACATGGTCTAAGTGTGCTGGTGAACTCACCAGCAGCCCCCTCTACCTAGGGACGTAACGACACGTTGGTTCAAGTAGCCAGCAGACTATACTAGATCCACTGAGTGGATCACCGAGCGTCAATCTATCTAGCTGCAGGACCAACATGAGCCTTCTCTGATGTGCAATAGACAACCGAAAGATGCGCGTCGTAGGCAGCGTTGCTGGAGACAAATTCTCATACAACAAGCCTCTCCAGCCGACACGATCTTTAGCCAGCTGTCTCCAACTGCACACACCAAGTTGGTTGAGGTCCTTCTCCACCTGGGTGCGCCATCGGTTCCGTCGGCATCCTCTATTGCGTTGTCCCACTGGTTCGGAGTCGAACACTCTTCGGGCGGGAGCTGAGTTGTCCATGCGCTCTACATAGCCCAGCCGTCTTAGGTATTGAAACCGTAGACGCCTGGCTAGGCTCATGTCGCTGTACAGCTTGTGGTTGAATCTTCTCCACCAAGAACCGTCAAGGCAAGTAGGACCAAAGAACGCACGAAGAACTTTTCTCTCGAAGAGACCAAGGACTTCCTCGTCCGCTTTTGAGATTGTCCATGCCTGCGCGCCGTACAACAGGACTGGGATTATGAAGGTCTTGTATCAAGTCAGCTTGGTCCTTCGAGAGATGCCTCTACTACTCAATTTCCTCTCTGCGATTGGCAAGAGTAATTCTACGTTTAATCTCGGTGCTGGTGTTGTTCGTACTGTTCACTTGGGAGCCGAGGTAGACGAAGTCCTTGACTACCTCGAAGTTATAGGTGCCCATTGTGACGCTCTGTCCAAGACGTCGGTGTTGTGCGTCCTTTCTCGATGACAGCATATACAGTGGACTCCCCCCAAGTCGAATTGTCACGGGATAGCATAATTTGTTCGACTTAGAGAGAGGCTTTTGTATGAAAAATTGAGGGAAATGCATGAAAAATATGGCGAAAAAGTTCGAGTTGGAGAGAGTTTCGACTTCGGGAGAGTTCGACTTAGAGAGAGAGAGTCCACTGTATTTCGTTTTGTCCGCGTACACCGCTAAACCCATTCTGGCCGCCTCCGCTTCAATACCAGAAAACGCTTCATTGATGGCTCGCTGTGTTCTGTCAATGTCAATGTCATCCGCGTGTGCTAACAGTTGTACGGCCTCCTGGAAGATCGTGCCTCAAGCGTTGGCGTGTGAGTCTTGCACGATCTTCTCCAGGATGATGTTAAAGAAACCAGATGACAGTGCGTCGCCTTGTCTAAAACCTTTTTTGACATTGAAGGTCGCGGTGAGTTCGTTGCCGACCTTGATGGAGCAGCGAGAATTCTCCATCGTGACCCTGCACAGCCTGGCGAGTTTGGCAGGGACGTCAAAACTAGACATGGCGTTGTATAGCTCGTCCCTATGCACGCTGTCATATGCGGCCTTGAAATCGACAAAAAGGTGGTGGCTGTCGATCTGCATCTCTTGGGTCTATTCCAGGATCTGCCGTAATGTGAAGATTTGGTCGATCGTGGACTTCCCCGGCCTGTAACCGCACTGATAAGGACCTACCAGGTTGTTGACGAATGGTTTCAGTCGCTCTCACAAAACGGCAGAGAGGATCTTATAGGCGATGTTAAGGAGACTTATCCATCCTCCTTGTGGATCGGGCACACGATACTGAGATTCCACTTGTCGTACCAGCTCCCAGCTCATCTCCAGCTGTCTGCACCAGCAGCTTTATTCGACTTTAGTCTCGATATCGTTATCTTGACTTGGTCTAGGTCGGGGGGACGGAATTCTCGTCGATCATCGTCAATTGCGTTGAGTGGAACATTCTGCCTGACAGCGGTGTTGGAGTCTTCCTCGCCGTTTAACAGTCTACAGAAGTGATCCATCCACATTCTCAGTATCGACTGCGAATCTACTACGAGTTGTCCCTCTGCGTTACGACAGGCTTCTGTCCGAATTTTGTATCCATCGGATAGTCGTTTTACCCGTTGGTAGAACTTTCGGACATCATTTCTGCCGTAACACCTCTCCATGTCGTCGATCGCGCGCTTCTCATGCTCTTTCTTTTTCTTTTTGAGAAGCCGGTGCTCTTCCCTTCTTTTAAGTTCGCAGAGCTCACGAACCGCTCTCGTCCTTCTGTCCAGCGTCGCCTTGTATGCTGCTTGCTTCGCTGAATGTGCCTGCCTGCACTCGTAGTCAAAACAGGGTCGATGTTGGCTCCTCGGAGTGTTCGGACATCGAGAATGCTGGAGGAGTGTCTGACGTCGATCGCAATGTGATCAATCTGGTTGACGGTTGATTGATCAGGAGACCGCCAGGTCCCTTTGTGGATGTTGAGGTGAGGGAACCGCGTGCTGGCTACAAAGAGGTTTCGCCCCGTTACGAAGTCCAAAAGACTGAGTCCATTCCCGGACGTGTTGTCGTGCAGGCTGTGCTTCCCGATGACTCTAGCAAAGACGTATTCCTTGCCCAGCTTTGCGTTGAAATCTCCTAGAACGATCTTGGTATCGTATCTGGGGCATTGATCGTATGTTCTTTCTAGGAGATCGTAAAAGTCGTCTTTGCTGTCGTCATCTTTATCCTCCGTTGGGGCGTGGGCGCATATCAGGCTGATGTTGTCGAATGTAGCCTTGATGCGGATTGTTTTGAGGCGCTCGCTTGTGTATTTAAAGCTTAAGACTTCTTGCTTGAGTCTGCCTCGAACAACAAACTCGCATCCGAGTAAGAGCTGCCTTCGCTCTTTGTAGCAATCGCCGAAGTAAATATCGCAGTTTTTCATCCTCTTTTTGCCGGCCCATCCCACCGCACCTCCTGAATGGCGGGGATATCTGCCTTATAAGCTTCGAGGGCTTCCGCTGCACGTGGTCTGTTCAGGGACCTCACATTCGACGTGCAGAACCGAAAATCGTTGTCCTTATTTCGTTGTCCATGGTCGTCAGCAGTAGGGTCATCCGTATCCGAGGCTTCTCGTCGTTTCGGAACCAGTAGTTTTTTACACGGTGGGGAAGTTAAACCCACGCTCAACCGCCGAACCTGGAGGACCGGGTCCTGGTTTAAGCCCCTGGACAAGGGGGCCGCTGCATACAATAGTTCACCTCTAAGCGGTTGCTTTAAAGGCTATCCAGAGGGCGCCGCGAGGAGGCTGTATGTCAACTTGACCTGTGCATTTGACAGGGATCGTTGCTGGCATCTCGCCAAGTCGAGAGCAGTCAACAACTTTGCCCTGGATGCACAGACCCATGCCCTACCGCACGCAGTCATATGCGGCCTTGAAATCGACAAAAAGGTGGTGGGTGTCGATCTGCATCTCTTGGGTCTTTTCGATCGTGGACTTCCCCGGCCAGTAACCGCACTGATAAGGACCTACCAGGTTGTTGACGAATGGTTTCAGGCGCTCACACAAAACGGCAGGGAGGATCATAGGCTAGAAACAATAAATACAATTTTGTGGTAAAATTTAGTTCACATTTAAAAAAAAAGAATTGTCTGAAAAGTAATGTTTTAATGCACGCCACGGCTTTAAACTTCTTTCCACATCATGATTAAAATGTGCAATGTTTTAAAAGGCCTAGTCCCTCCAGCTGGAGTAGCAACATAGTAGCTAGCTCGTTAACTTCACAGTTTCCTGAAAGACCTCTGTGCTGGCCCTGCAGCCAACCCAAACGAATGCTGATCTGTTTAGCCATCTCCTCTAGAGATACACGACAGCTGAATACCCGTGAAAGAATTCCACCACATCTGCGAGCACTCAATTGCAGCTCGAAGGATTCTCGATTGAGTTCGTTCGGCTGATTCTGAGTTAACACTTGAGCGCCCCCGTTTTCGTTGGCAAAGAGTGCACAGCACAGCGCCAGCTCACAACGGGATGAGCAGCAAAGTGTCGGCAATTCGATTGACACCATCCCTCGCCGCCGCTTGGTGCCAAGGGTGCTGTGCCATCAATCGAAGGAAAGCCATCATCATCGCCTCGAGCTAGTCGAAATACAAAATCATTAAATTAATCTGCCCCAGAGGATATAATTTCCCATGAAAACGGTAATTTGCAAATTAATTAGTGCAGAGACCCTCGTGCAGCGTTAGCTGTGCCCGCCCTAATGAGCGAATTGCAAGTCTCAGGAGGTGAAACCTCAACGCCACTTCAGTGGCGCTTTGAAGTGCTGCAGCGGGCTGCTGTAGCCGTGTCCGCGGGACTGGTGGAGCTGCTGGCGGTGCAATTAGGGGGTTTAATTAATCGAAATGCAGCACTGATTGCCATACCCAGAGAGGTTTACTTGACTGTGGCAAACGCTGACGGGGGCAGGGTGCCGGCTGGGGGGCTGTGAAGGAGCTGGCAACCGTTTTGCTGGAAAATCAGGTGTAAGTTGCACTTCTGACACGGTGGGGGGATGATTTTAATTAGTACGCAAGGCAATCCCTTGGGCGTTAGTTTGTTGCCTTAATTAAGAGATGTGGTGGTGCTTTTTTTATTCCCCAGTTCTTGTGGAACATGGAGGCTCTGTGTGATACTGGGACTGGGAGGATGACGGATCCCCCGGCGATGAGAGGGGACGCAAACGGACCGAGTTGTGACGTGTTCTGCTGATCAAATCTTGTCCTGATTCTGATGGCTTGAAGTGGAAGACTTGGCTAGAAGCTTGTGGGCCAAGATGGGCGAGGGATGAGAGTTCTGCGTCGTGCCAGTCGCTTGTACAGCTTCATCTGCAGTGTCAAGGCATCTCCTTTATACAGAAATCAAGTTTTCCCCTTCGTTGCCCATTCATCTCCAACCAGAAGGTCATCTGCCTGCAGAGACTGGACCTCAGCGACCTCTGTCAATGCAAAAGGAAGTGGAAGTGTCCTTAAACGTGGTTTTAGTGGTCGTCCCTTTCTGTGTTGCCCCTCTGGAGACACGTCAGTACACTCACCATTCGTACGCTGGCGTCTTTCTTGTAAAATCCCATCGCTGTCGCATGCAATGAGACCAAAGAAAGCACTCCAATGCGACCAATCAAATGCAAAACCAGCCGTTAGAAGATTCGAATTTTACGTTTCAACATTTCCCACGAAGATGACGCCACCAATCTCCGAAAAGGTTCTGTCATCGGGTGGCGAATTCTGCGGACGATGTAGAAACATATTTAGTGTGTACCAAAACCATAATTTGAATCTACGGACCGTATTTACGATAAAGACAATGTGGTGTGATAATCAGTTGCCCAGTGGACACATGGATAGGCGATGGTTGTCTCAAGAATGCAGACGGAGCTTTCAGTCGTTAAGCAGGTGATTCATGTTCATATTTGGAGACAACTGTGCGCAGTCCTGCATTCAAACATTCGATCCCTGACCAAAGAAGCCTCGACTATGAGCCTGCGGGTCAACACAAGGAGAGGACGGCCGTAATTGGTGTTTTGGAAGAAGCTTCGACTATGGTCCTGTGGGTCAACACAAACAGAAGGACGGCCGTAATTGGTGAACACACATCTTTCCTAGAAACAAGAGATAATTTCCCAAACCACGAACATAACCAAACAAACCCAATCAACTTCCATCTCAATTTCAGATTTATTTTCATAATCTCAAAATAGAACAATTTAACGAATCTCTAGCTAGATTCAATTCTTCACCGAGTTGCTGTCCTTTTCCACAATACATCGAGCAATGTTCAGATCATTGGCAGTGTCAATCTCAAGGGCATCCTTGGCGGACACGACCACATTGCTGCACCTGTACGACGGCAAGACTGTGTTTAAATTCCTCAAAACTTTGAAGTGGCTCACCTATCACTTTGGAATACATTCTGTTCGATCAAGTCACGATTGGCAAAGTAGAACATTCCAGTCTCGACCAGTTCGCCCGACCAATCCTGTCGTCGCGGTCGGTTCTTTGGATCGAAATTCAACGGAATCAAACTGCCATCAGCGTTGAGCGACCAACGTAGTTTGAAGCTTCTGTTTAAGAGAAATAAATTGAGTTCACATTTGAGTCGGGAGTGCACTTTACCTTGTGGTCGCGAAAACACATTCAGAAGTCTTGAAGAGTTCGTAGGCCTTGATGACATAGTCCAGCTTGAGGAAGATCGATGTACACTGAAAGAGTGCGAGTCTCTTGATTGACGGATGCTTGTCCATGAACTCTCGAACCGATTCAATTGACGTGGTGTAGTCCTTCGACACCGCATCCGGACGTATGTGAACGAGTGCTCCATCTGCAAATAAGCGCAAATCAAACCAAAGATGAAACCGACAGAGAGAGTGGACTCAGAAGAAAGAAGACTTGAAACAAAAACAATGAACAACTTTATTGTCCTAACATTAACATCCATCAGACATTTTTAAGCATTTTCAAGTTCTTTCCGCAACGCTTCATCGTAATTGAACTCTGGAAAGATTATCGAAATCTCTCTGGATGCCGACTCGAGACTATCTGAACCGTGACATGCATTTCGTGTGTCAGACAGCCCGTAAAGCGAACGAATCGAATTGGGATCACTGTAAATTGCCCTATACACTTTGGTGGGACCCAACATTGTTCGCCACTTTGTAATACTCTCTGTCGATGCTAAAATGAACGCAACCGATGGACCACTGAAACAATCAAATTCTCAATGGTACATTTGTTGGATTGCTAGATCGAAGGATTACCTGCTCATGAATGTAACCAGACGATTGTAGAAGAATCTTCCTTGATGTTCCGCATAGAAGCGGCTGGCTAATTCTTTCGTAATTGTAACTTCCCTCGTCTGGAGAACTTTGAAATTGCTTTGTATGATGGCGTTTATGTGTGATAATGCAACTATGTTTTTCACCACATGGGGCTTTATTAATGCCAATGTGATTTGCATGCTAATAAATTAGTTTTAATTAATAACTTTCTAAAGTTCTAAATGCTATCAAATA
Source organism: Eristalis intricaria (assembly GCA_964034865.1). Lineage (NCBI taxonomy): Eukaryota > Metazoa > Arthropoda > Insecta > Diptera > Syrphidae > Eristalis > Eristalis intricaria. The sequence continues at coordinate 7,558,001 of OZ035875.1, read as the reverse complement.
GGAGAGTTGTGTGATTTCGAATTTAGTATGAAATGTGTGATGGGTGACAGAAGGAATTTCTGATGGGTGACCTGTCAAAGACGCTTATGTCAGTTTTGGTTCTGTTCGTTTCGTGATTTTCTTATTGTTTAACGGAAAGTGGTTGAATTTGATTGGGAATTGTGTTAAAACTTATTTTGGTGTCAAAAATTGGATAAATTGTACGGAATTTGCTGGGGCTGGTTATTTGTGAGCAGAAATGAAGTTTACAGAGATAGCCGACTTCACAGCTTATTGCTCCCTAGTCCGTCGACGAATTTGAGTTCCTTTTTGACAGAAATTCTTGAATTTTTTACGGTCATTCACGAAATAACGTAAATGGCGTCATCTGATTGGTCAATTTGGTTTATGAACATGTTATGAAAAACAGTTGTCAAAAATCTTAAGGGGAAAGAGAGGTAGAAGTCGGGTATCTCTGTAATTTCTGTTTATGAGTACAGAAACTTCAGAACATGGGGAAATAAAGAAAGGCTTTTAAAAAATTCACATATACCCACATTTGATACTCTCATCCTTGATTCCCTCGTCTTCGGTGGACACCCAGATTTCGGGAAACAGTTTGGACGCATTCAGCGTTTCAATGGTTCGTCCCAAAAGCGACACCCCACTCACAGAGACTAGATTCTTTTTCAGAATCCCCTTAGATCCACCTCTTGCCAAAATCAGGGCCACAACACTCGTTGAATTCGTACAGCCAGAGCTGGAAAAAAAAACCCGAAAACACACACTTTTCTTCTTCGAATCACAGCCCGTTCGTGACCAGGATACATACCACGAAATCGTATGTTTCGTATTCGTTACTGCCACAGCAATGATCAGTAGAAGCGCTATAACGGCCAAATGCTTCATTGATGTCATTTTCATTGACAAGAAAAAAAAATAATGAAAAACCTCAACCGATATCCACGACGGATGATAAAAGATTGTGCGAGCAATCTGATGTCTCAAGGCACAGTCCACGATATGCCTGTATTATCCATTGAATAATTTTAATTCTGTACAAATTGTGAACTCAATTTGTCGACGCTGACGATTAGCAGCACAATTGAAATCTCGTGCGTCGATTTGTCCCATTGGTGTGAATGGCGCAACACAATGGATGCCTGTAGGCGATGTGTATGAGTGCAAATGGACTTGGCGTGTATGACGTGACATGCGTTTGGTGTAGTACGTGATGGGTTCCTAAATAATTGAGTGGTGGCGCGAAGAAGGGACGAACGCGATTTGGAGAGAAGACTGTCTCAGAGTCACATGACACGGCGAAGATAATGAGACCCACGAGCTCTGAGGAGTTATGGACACGGGAAAATTTCTTGCCCCGTTTCCTCTTAATCAGATGCGCAACAAGATGTTTAATGCTACGTTTACATCGCACCGAAACCACGAGCTTTGGATGAACTTTGAACTGAAACCTCTTACGGCGTTCCCACCAGAAATGAAGTATTACAGAGATGCCCGAATTCTACCTCTCTGGCCCCTTAAGATTTTTGACAACTGTTTTTTATAACGTGTTCATTAACCAAATTGACCAATCAGAGAACGGCATTTACGTTATTTCGTGAATAACCGTCAAAAATTCATGAACTGTCAAAAAAGTACTCAAATTCGTCGATGGACTAGGGGGCAATCAGCTGTGATCGGCTATCTCTGTAATACTTCGTTTCTGGTTCCCACCAAGTTTGAAGTGTTTTCAAATGTCATTAGCTGTCAATTTTGAAGAGGCTAGAAAGAACAACTGGTTGTTGACAGGAGTATATAGTTTTGAAAACAAGAGAAAATGAGAAAATTAACACCAAAATAACCTCGAATGAACTGAAAGTCACGCTGTTCGGTAGGACAACCTCTCATGGACAGTTGAACTCAAATGGGTTTCAACTAAAATTATTTCCAAAAAAGGAATGGCGAAATCTGCGAGGTTTGGATAAATTTGACGAAATCTCACGATTTCTCTCGGTGGCAACATAGTGTGGGGTAACATAGTAAGAGCTAGGTAGGGCTTCTCTCTTTCTCGTTTATGTACGGGCGCGTCGGTTTTTGAAAAACGTATTCATTTCGTCGTGCGATCGTCTCGCTTAGTGAACTAACTCGCAAATCGAAATTGAAATCGTCCTCGCATTCGCAATCGCATTTGCTTTCGCTTTCTCAAATCGTCATCGTACTCGTAGTCGGACGAAGCCGATTCATTCGCAAAGCTTCGTCATCGTACTCGTAGTCGTACGAAGCCGCGACCGCGATTCGTGCGCGTCGGTAGCATAAACTGCAATTAAAGCAAGAGATCAAAATTGCTATTCTAAACTGCTTGCTTACTAAACTGAGTGGACGACTGAACCGCAGACATTTCACTTTTTTGTTGCAACGTAATGAATACAGAACTGAAAAAGTTCAGCATTCATATCGGCATTCATACAAGCTCAAGCGAATTGCCGACTAGACCAAAGATGCATAAAATGGCGCTTGATTTGCTTGGGTCAGCGGTTAAAAATCTGCTTGGCTCCGCCAGTCCTAGTATCCTCCAACATTCAAAGTCAACCTCACAAAGGTCCTTTCAGGGCTAAAATCCAATCCACACGAATGGAGGAGAATAAGTAATATAAGTATGTTCGCCTAGTGAACCTACCGTCAGAATCGCCTCCCAAAATGCATACGCACTACTCCACCTGTAGCGGTACAAAGCTCAAATTTGTATTCAAAATCCCTGCAAAATAACAAGTCCGTCAGAAAATCAGAAAAAAGGCAAGTCCCTCAATCAGTACTTAAATCAATGATTCCGAGAATATTGAAGATGAGTTACAGCAATCTCTCATACTGACGATTCATTCGCAAAGCTTCGTAAAACGTTTTGGCCCCGCACAAGGATTGCATGTGTCTCTTGTCCAATTTTTCCAGTCACCAATCAACCGCCGTTGAATACAGAACTCATAGAGTTCCACAGAGACAAGCTTGCATTTAGGCCCGAACACCTTTATGGATCCTGTGATGTCCTGCGACATTCAGGTTGATCATAATTCCTTGAAATATCATCAACCCTACGATCTGGGTCCATTTTTGCATCAAGAATCGACAAAATTTCGAAATTTGAAAAAATGCTCGTTTTTCGCCAAAAAAATGCAGTCAATTGCGTACACTTTGTGGTCGACTTTTCTGCTGAAATGGTGTGCATTTTGGAAAAATCGAAATGCGGGTAATTTTTGACTTGATTTAGCTGAGATTGGGAGTTCTATCGATAATTCGAGACCTGGGCGGTCGATGGATTTGGAAATAAGTGTCAAAAGCGGAGACATAGCACCAACGTTCTGTTAAGTAAACTCTCCGAAATTATGCGTCTTTTGAGAAACGCAGAAGAAATCTGAGAATTACTAACATCATTTCGATTCGAAGCACCCGCGATATGAAATTTTTCGAAATTTGAATCTTGCTAGCGCCAACGTTCTGTTAAGTAAAATCTCTCAAATGCCATGAAAGGCAAGCCCACCAGCTCATTCCAGCTTAAATGTCTACTGCGTGGTCCTCAAATATTCTGTTGAGCATGAAATAGCGTGCAGAAGATATTTAAAAGGTTACCAACATGAGGAGGGAATAAATCCGATCCGATCTGCAAACGTAGGCCAAGCAGTGCAAGATGAGGACATCTCTGAGGCCGGTGTCTAGAGTGCATTTCCTTGTTCTTGGTTACTTTAAAGACAGTCGACTTAGATTCAAGATGACAAACGAAAGGAAACAGACAAGAATGAGATGAGAAGATAATTAGATGACCATACCACAAATTTGTCAGACTCGTCCACCCTTCACACGGACACTCAATAAGTTAAGTAAGCCTTGTGCAGATGCTTTAAGACGATCGATCATCAATTCAGGTTCGGTTGTGCATCTCAAACCTCTCAAAATCGCCCCAAAGTCGCAACAGAGGCCTTCGGTAACACTCACTCTCCACCCCCAGCATACGCGAAACCTAAAAATTTAGAAAAATTACAACAAAAAATCAAACATTTGATGAAAAATTCCCAAAAAGAGGGGGATTTTTTGAAAAAAATGTACTCTCGGTTCGTCGTCTCATCAAATTTCTGACCTCTTTCGACCAAGGGAACACTTCCGGCTCACAGCAAGCTTTCAACTCAGTCCACTTCCTGTCTAGCAAGTTCCGTCTCTTCAGTAAGCAAAATGCCTGTTCAACAACAAGTGTGTTCAAGCTTTCCTTGCCATCAAAACAGGTCTCCTCTTGACCCGATAGACATTCATTCGAAAGCTCCACCAGCCAAAGCAGAAGCTTTCGAACTTCGAAAGGGCACATACAATTTCGAAGAAAGCATATAGTCCTTACGAACAGCAACAACAACAAGAACAAACTTTCCGCCTATCATCGCGTCATTCGTTAATCACTTTTTATCGTTCTTTTAGTCACACACCAACGCTGGAATGGCAAAGCCGGTGAGAGCGCATATTTTTCGTGTTTCGGAAGTCACCCTGCATCAAGTGAATTCCTAAGGCCATCGAATTTATTAAGTGAAATATCAACAACACGTCATACCGAGCCACACACGCATTCTCCCCCAACCCACCCTCCCACACACACACACACACACACACAAGTCGTCCCAATTTAACGACCCCCACTAACGGGGCCAAGTCCTTTCTGCTTAGCAATCTAGTGTTGTGCGGTTAAAAATAGCATTCATTGGTGAAATTGATTTTTCCTCGTCGCTCGGCGATATTCGAGTATCCCTTCGTTATCCTCTGGCAAATCCGCACACAGACAGACAGAAGTGAGGAGGGTTTGCTGAGACGACCATCGACGAGGGCACAAAAAGCTCCGCCGTCAATCGCCGCTGTGTGTATCAATGAAAATCATTGTATCCCCAGTTGTCGTCCATTCGTTTCAAACATTTCGGTGCAGCAGGACGTGTGAACACAGTCCCTGAACGAACGAACGAACCCCCATAGAGTCGCTCTCGTGTACCGTGCAGTGGAAAAATAAGTGCGACAGGAGGATCTCCTCCATTCCAGAATCAATCGTCCCATCTGTCTGCGGGACAGCAACAGCAAGTCGACGCACAGGTAGACATCTTTTCATTTCATCGTCCCACCGCCTGCCTTGCTTCGAGAAACTACCACACTCATCGACGAGCTGAGAACAAAGGGTAAGTCTTGAAGTCATTGTTTGTTGTTTTTTTTTTTTTTTGTTTCATTGGGGCACCTCCACTTCCATCGATGGGGCTTGGAATGGCCAGTGGTTTCCAGAATCGATGGAGGAGAAGCTTCCAGCTGTTTAGTTGATAAATTAACTTCTTGACAATCGGTCGGCTTTCGACATGAATGAATAAACTATTCACCACACTCGGTCGTTCCCATCGGTGTGCCTGCTGCCGACGATGGCACGGATGCAGGCCGACAAATCGACACTTGCCGAGAAGTGTGTGTCCTAGTGGGTCGCCCCCATGCGGGAGTGATTAGTGAATGCAATGAAATCATCGTCTCACCCCACGGCCGCCCACCACCGGCAATTTTCCCCCCCAGCAACATCCCACCACACCACAACCGGCCGCAACGACGACAGCAGGGCTGAGCTGATGACGGTGGTGAATCTGCGACGTAGGCGCACAACGCACAACTGCTGGACGCCGGATGGAGAGGGGGAGGGATGGGGGCGGGGGGAACGTGATGGATTACAACGAGGCGAAGGAGGAATTAACAAATGCATTGATTTGTGTTCTTTAACTCGAGTCAGCCAACCACGCCCTTTATCGCTCTCAAGCTCATCATCATCATCATCACCGACGACGCACGGTGTGACCGCTTGTGAGTGGGTTGCACGTCCTTCTCCTTTTTTTGCATTTTTACGTAATACACACACGAGCATATGTGCGGAGACGTGCTGTGGCAAATGTTTGTTCAAGCGGGGAATTGAAGCAGCCCGAGTGGCATTTGCAGATCAAATGACAATATTCCACTTAAGGCGACTGTGGCCAGTCTCTGTGTGTGTGTGTGTGTGTGCGAACAATCCTTTCCCCATTTCAATTTTTCATTTCCACTTGTCGCCGCCAGTCGAAGAAGTGCTCGCGAGGGCCGGGAGAGGTGACTGGAGTGGCAAATGGAATCGAAGGCAGGGAAGGATAATGCGATTGCTGATTAGAGGAGCACTCGTATTCGTTCGATTAATATGCAAAGTGGAAAGTGTCATAAGCGAGAATTACGGGCGAAAAAAAGAAACCACGCGAAAGAACGTCGGTTGTGAGGTTGTTTTTTTGTTCCATTAACTGGGTCAATTGCCCTGATGCCTTTTGAGTGGGCAAAGGTGTGGGGGCGGGCGGAGCCTGCAAGAGGTGATAATTAATTTCATACAGAGTAACAGAGCGTGGACTATGCGCGGCGCGAACGCGAAGCGGTGGGAGTGGTGATTGCTGTGCTTTTGACGTGTTATCAATGAATTAGCATATTGATGAGGTGGTGGTCTTGGTGGAACAAACGAGACTGGAGAAACAATCACGGGACTTGGGGATGATCGACTGTTCGAGGAGTCGATGGGGGTGGGCCGGAAATCCCACATAATGTGTCCCGATCTGCCTTCATTCGTCTGCACATATTTGAGCCCATTCAGAGATGTCTCATTGTTTATTTGCAACGATTCTCGGTAAAAACATGATCTCATCGATGACGTACTGAAGAAGTTTGGCTGAAGAATTATGTCAGTCCAAAAGAATTGCAGACGACAGCTGACGCTTCCGCTGGGTGTTCGTGACCCAGTCATCCGCACGAGTCATGGTTTAGAGTGTCATTGGGTTTCATTACCTTTCAGCCGCTGACCACAGAGGCTGAGTCGGCCATGTTTATTCGGAGAGCGATTCATGAAGACCTCGCAACACACACGAGATGTCTTGGAAATGCATTTAAGCTTGACAGAGCATTGAGCAAGTTTGAAGCAGACTCAGACAAGACTCAGACAGAAGACGTAAAAGGTCTCTGTCTTCTGATGGATTGTTTAGGCAGTCAACAAGGATATTTATTTATTAGCTTAGTACAAGCGTGAACTTAAAATAATTCAAAAAAAAAACTAAAACTAAAATACAGTGAACTCTCCCTTACTCGAACTTTTTCGCCATATTTTACATACATTTCCCTCAACTTTCCATACAAAAACCTCTCTCTAACTCAAACAAATTTTGGTATCCCGTGACAATTCGACTTTGGGAGAGTCCACTGTATATCCGTGGCTGACTGGTGCAGATCTGTTCGAGTGTGCAATGCATAAACCAGTAGTTGACACAAACCAGTGAAGCCTGTCAACCAGATAGCTTGTTTGCACCCAATTTGTATCGAAATTCCCTTGGGAACGGTTCCTCCTCTTTTCACAAGCTCTGCCATTTCATGGCTAGGAAAGGAAATTTATGAAACACGCGCATAAGATTGAGATTTCGAACAAAATCAAATAAGGTGTAGTGATTAGAAATCTATTCATTTTGGACGAAGTTTAAGGCTGTATTTCATCATCTTCTGACCCGTGGCGGGGGTAAACCACACACGAGAGATCTCCAGGCAACTCGATCCTCCGCCATCGACTCTAACTCTTCAGGGGTTATGCCCAAGCGTATCCTGTATAATAATATAATATGCGTGGCGCGACAGTCCGAGGCGGACCTGGGCCTAGCTTCTCAGCAACCAATACGTGTTGTGCGTGCTATTGTTCTAGTGGAAGGGACCTACAGTGGAAGGGACCTACAGTTTAAAGCCGACTCCGAACCGCGAAGTTGAGAAGCTTTTTCTAGACAGGAATACTCTTTGAGCATTGTCACTGACGCGCGTATCCTGTATGTTTCATGTTATTTCATTCGTCCTTTTTGGGGATTATTTGCTGCCATTTTGATGGAAATGCCTTCACCCTCCGCTCGTACAAGCCCTAAAACTTAGAGAGAATTATTCCGCAATCCTCCCTTGAGGCGAATTTTTCACCAGCAAAATCGTACGCCATGAACTGGAACAAGTGGTAATCACTTGGCAACGTCCTGATGGAACACACTTCATCTCCTATGGGCCATATTCCTTGTCGGCTTCTGAGCGATTGCTTCCTTCAGAGGGTCCTATACAGGTTTCCAATTGGAGATCTGCTCATGGCAGATGATTGCCTCCCGATCCCACTAAACACACAGCAGGACCATAAACAAGCCAAATAAAAGTAGCTTCTCGTTCAAGTGGCTGCCTCGGCTGGTTTCCAAGTAGCGCATTCTGTCACCCCAAATTTTCCAAGACCTTGTCAATGGCTTAGAACTGTAGCTCATGGATTGCTTGGATGGTATCTGCCTTGAGTGCTTGAATCGTTTGCGGATTGTTGATATAACATAGGCCCTTCGCGGTTCCCCACAAAAGGTAAAGTCGCTGCTCCGAGGCAGCCAATTGACATCTCCAAGACGGCTGATAACACGATTTGGGTCCTTACCTGACGATTGTTTACAATTGTGGCATGGGCTGTGAGGCATGGCGCGCCCAGAAGTCGTCCAATTTGAGTGAAAAAAAGTCGGTTAACCCTCATCTCATCCTTGCGTAGAAAACAACGCAAGAGCTACTCTTTGTCTTATTTTCTTTTTCAAAAACTCATATTGGTTACCTCCGATATTTTCTGACTTAATTACAATCCTTATTTTACGCAGTCCCCCTTCCGTAGAATTCTAAAAAAGGTATCACATGCGCAGAAAACTACTCACAATTGAGGATGAGATGGGGGTTAACATGGCTCTGTTACGTCCACCGTTGACTGGAACGTTTTCCCAGTCTCATTTTCGAAGAAATAAAACTCTCGGCCACATTCTCATCGGTGCACCATGAGTGTTGTCCACTAGCATACCAGTCTCACGAAGTTTTTGGACAAAGTTGTGAACAACAGTCGCGGTGACTGCTTCATTTCGCCAAAACTTCTTTTAAAAAAACCCACTGTTTGGGCCGCACATCATTAATTGGATATATTTCCAAAGTTTTCAATATTTCCCAACGTTTTTCAAGCGGAGCAATGATACTGACTTTCTGTCTAGAATTCGGGCGGGAAAGAGCTATCAGTGTCAAAAAAATTGATGATTTAAAAAAATAAAATTACTAGATGGCCCACCCTGTATTTTCATTTCTGCCAAGGCAGTTTTTGAATGACTTGACGTCACACTGATACGTCGACTTGACGGAAATCCGTTTTCAGACCGTCATGAGTTTACGGATTTTATGCAGAAACACGAGCTATTGCTTGAGTCCACAAAAATAAATCGATAAGCCTTACCATCTGGTTAGTGATGTGACCAAAATGCCACGCACTTCTTTCTCTGTGCAGATTCCTCGAAGAATGGTTCCCTATTGGCTTACTCGGGATGTTGACTGTCACTACAAAAGCCTACATCCTTCTGACAAGAGACGCAACAACTAGGATTGGAGCAGCAAGCTTATTGACGAAATGAGTACCCAGCTATTAATGCTGACCAAAGTGGAATTGTATGACTCTCCTGAAGACAGCAAACTCTTCCTTTCCTTGGACGCACAGCAATGGTGGCCATCTTTTTAGCTCCAGGAGTTGTTCAAGACTTCATGAAATGTTCTCAAACTGATACATGCAGACGCCTGAATCTGAATCACTCTATGGGCTTTGGACTAATGTAAGTGAAAGCATTTAGGACCGATCATAAGTGATTTTGGAAAATTTATGCTTGTGCCAGAACCGAACGAGAAGTAGAAGCTGTTCTCAGATTTCACCGCCACAAAAACTTCTTGTAATTAATTTAAACTAAATTCAACTGTCATTTGAGTATTCTGTCAAACGAAATTAAGAGCGCAGGCACATTTAAACTGTTCATCAGTAAAGAGCTTTCGATTTCACTCTCACTTAAGCCAAAAAAAATTAACGAATCTTAACTAAACTAAGCGAAGTGGTTATTATGGTCAGAGATTACCATTCTGTGATTCATTGCTTGAACTTTGCTCAAACACAGGAAACTTAACGAAACTGTGTGGACCATAATAACCACTTCGTTATTATGGTCACAGAGTATCATTTCTTTGATTTCACTCCCACTCAAGTTAGGAAAAGTTAACGAAACTTAACGAAACTGTGCGAAGTGGTTATTATGCTCACAGAATATCATTTCTGTGCTTAATTGCCGTGGTTTTGCTCCCACTCAAGTTAGGAAAAGTTAACGAAACTTAACGAAACTGTGCGAAGTGGTTATTATGGTCACAGAATATCATTTCTGTTTTTAATTGCCGTGATTTTGCTCCCACTCAAGTTAGGAAAAGTTAACGAAACTTAAAGAAGCTGAACGAAGAGTTTATTACGGTCCACTGTATCATTTCTGTGTACTCCCTTGACTGATTGAGTTGACTTAAGTCTCCTCCTTACGTCCATTATGGTTACACCGTCATATAAAATTCTGCCGCGATACAAGTTTAATCTTTTAACCGAATCTTCGTTCGTATCAAGAGACAAGAAATAACTGAGAGCAGAGAGGAATGTAGTCTTTAATTGACTCTAGCCATCGAAAGAAGGCGTCCTAACCTCATTCGGCTCAATGATCCAACAAAAGAATTTGCTAGACGAGCTAGTGTTAGTTAAACTAGTGTAACAGAGCTTAATTTACGAGTCCCCCGCCGTCACTCTAAGCTGAACTTTATCCGAAAGCAAGTCCTTCGGAGTAACCTAAAAAAATGAACGTACAATCGTCCCCATGGACACCAATCCGTTCGCGTCTCTGTTGGAGTACGACACCGTGTCCAGGCGGTTCCTCGGCCCGCTTTGGTTCCCATAGAAGGAGACCACTTGAGCTCTATTGATGCGTTCGTGTCTCTGTAGAAGCTTCAAGACCACTTGCTGCGCTCAAGTCTCTACAGAAGCTTCATCTAAAAGACTGCTAATGGCTCCCAAGATACAATCACCAGAAGATGTCACATCTCTCCATGCACTGCAGGCCGAGCCGCATGACGAAGTCATCTCCTCACGCGATCGATACTCGCAGCCCATCAAACGTCAGACCAAATTGACAACCGCATGACCTTCACCTCTCTGAAACCTCCCACAGACAGTGCACTCAGCACTCATCCTTTAAAATGGATGCCGCTTACAGCTTATAACTTATGCATGGGTTGTCCTTCGGACATAAAGTGTATCCAGCTGTAAGTTCGTTTTATATCGTGACATCTGGTCACGACAATAATCTATGACCGATGCTCCGCATGTCCTCATAAGCATGTTGTTCCCTCTCGGGAATCCCCCCGCCACCTCCGCTCGCCGCTCGCCGGGCCAAGCTCGGCAGATAAAAATTCATTAAATTAAGGACATTTAATGTGTTTGCTCAGTCCTGGACGGGATTCATGTGTGCGCACGTGTGTGGGCGTCACGGCGATTGACATTTTACGCGTCGGCATCGCGCCTCCCAACGCCACTGTGGGGTCACAGTTTCATTCAGTTTGTTTGCCGTCGATGCTGTGACGTGGCCCGTGCGTCCCACGTCCTGTTTTCATGTTTTTATTTTTTACTCCAGAGAATGAGAGACCGGGGATATTATAAATACACTCGTATGTGTTGCGTAGTTGATCGTTGTTTATAAGCAGTCCTGGCACACCATGGAATTCCCTTTTTGTTCGTTATAATTTATGAGCGGAGATACATATGTAAACACATGGAGCGAGCAGAGCAGAGCAGAGCACAGATGCATGTGCGTAGGCTTGTGTATCGTTTTCTATGGAAATTGACAGGATTTTTCAGTAGCTCCCTGATGGGGCTTACTGTGCGCCTTGTTTGTGCCAGCGCCAGTGGCAAATGTCCTTGCAGCTATTTTTGGGCCTTTGAGTAATCAATTAGATGCGAGGGAATAGGATACGCTCGGTGAGTATCGATGGTTCTGCAATTAAGTGTCTTTAGGCTTCTGTGGACCTCTGGTGGGTGGATGGAGTGGATGGGGGTGTGTGGGCGCTGGGAATGACGTCAAATGTAAACGGCTACGAGCTGTAGCGAATCACAGCCAGCTCGTGAGGTCCTTTGTGCGGGAGTTAATAAAATAAGAGTGGATTTACATACACTGCTCTTGTGACACATTAAGGGCTCATTTGTGGATGAACTTGAGCTTTGATTGCTTATCGATGTGATCGCTTGCTTTACTAAGCACATGGGGTGTCAACGGAACGACCTCCTGACACAAGAGGCGCGGTGTAATAAAACGATTGAACATGGAACAAGCAACCCGGCCATCGCGATCCCAGAGCAAATCATTTGTTCTGGCAACCGTGCCCCGTGTGGGATGTGAGGCAATTAAATGAATACCCTCACATCGCGGGGAGGACTCTTCAGTTCCGAGTTCGGCATCCAAGCAATCTTCTCCGCCATAAAATAGGCGGTTTAAGGGCGCTCTTCGAGCAGAGGTGTTAACTAGTTGCCCACGAAGGGCGTATGCGCCAATAATTTGCAATGGTACTCAAAAAGTCGTAAGCGGGAAAAAGGAAACGATGGTACGACTTAATTCAAGGAATTTCAACCCCTTTGCGAGAGTGGTCTTGTGCTGAGTGTGCACTTTCATTGAGATGCTACAGGCGAGGTGGAGGTAATAAAACGAGGATACGAGTGAGGTTTAGAGCTCAGTTAGGGTGTGTCGATGTTTCTGTAAGCTGCGACGATTGCCTGACCTTTTGTCGGTCGAATTTTTAACGCGGCGGATTTGAGGGTATGTATTCAAATTAGCCAACAGGCATCGGGGTTGTCAATAGTGGTTTAAGGTTCTCGGTATAGCCTTAAAGGCAAGCTATCAAAGCAATTAGGGAGTCCTTGAAATCTTGCAACACTTTAAAATAAGTCTTCATTTCTTGGTTGACGGTTTTTGTACAGCCATTATAGGCGTCTCTGATGTACATTTGACATCACTTGTGGTTTACCTACGTAGAGCGAAAAAGTGAACGAAACTTAACGAAACTAAGGAAAGTGTATATTTTGGTCTCAGAGTATCTCTTCCGTGTTCCATTTCTGTGAAGTCACTCCAATTCAAGCTATCAAAAGTCAACGAAACTTAACGAAACTAAGGAAAGTGTATATTTTGGTCTCAGAGTATCTCTTCCGTGTTCCATTTCTGTGAAATCACTCCAATTCAAGCTATCAAAAGTCAACGAAACTTAACGAAACTAAGCAAAGTGTTTATTTTGGTCTCAGAGTATCTCTTCCGTGTTCCATTTCTGTGAACTCACTCCCATTCAAACTATCAAAAGTCAACGAAACTGAAGAATGTGGAAAAGTTTGAAAAAGTGAACGACACTTAACGAAACTAAGCGAAGTGGTGGTGGTAAACTATAGTCCAATATTTCATTTCTGTGTATTCAGCTAACTGACTAAGTAGGCTTAAGACTTCTCCTTACGTCCATTATGGTTAGGCTGTTATGTGGAACTTTGCCATAATGCAAGCTGGGTCTTTTTTAGCCGATCTCTCGAACCGAATCTTTGTTCGTCTTTCGCATGGATCATGTTTCTGAAACAGTGAATGCAAGTGAGTCTGTGTACTTTGACTACTTTTCAGCAAGTTAAAACAAATGCTATCTGACGGCTTCCATCGCCAAGTGGAAGTTTTTTTGGGCAAGTCTTCGTCAGGCGGTAAAAACCAATCGATGATGTTGTTCTTCTCTATAGACCCCTTGCGGTTGCAATAATACTCGACCAAGCCATCGAGATCTCTCTCTGTCCAGGGCTTCCTTTTCTAGTTCTCCCTTATAGGGGTGAGCTTTTATACAAAGTATTGTCTTCGGATCGTCCTTAATTTTCAAATGTCATGTTCCTCTTTCGCTTCATTGTGGTGATACGGTTAGAGTTGGCGAAGCAGCTACTTCTCTGTACGTGTTGTACTGCAGGCCTTAAATATGTTTCAGCCACTGGCCTTAGAAGGAACATTGTCACCGACTAAGGGAGGCTATGTAAATAACCAATGACACTGCCACGCAATAGTTCAAGGTTTTAGTAGACCAAAATTAAAACAGGACACGTTTGCACTCTATTCAGACTTCGCCAAACACTAATGTTACTTTAGAGATGTACCTAAGTTCCTGTTCTCAACCAGCATCTCCCCCAGATCTTACTGGGAGTCTGAACACCAGACGCTGGATGGTCCACTGCGAATCTTCACAGATGGATCGAATGTGGATGCAAGTGTGATGCTGACGTCTATTCCAAGGATCCAGATACCTACCGCACCACTTCAGGGCCTTTCAGGCTGAAATTAAATTTTGCGATTAATGTAGCTCTGCCACAATGTAATGTCAAGCACAGATATAGTCATCAGTTCTGATAGCCAAGCAGCGATCAAATCTCTGAGTGCAGTCCCATAAGTCTTTTCTTAACAAGCAACTTATGTGGGTGCCTGAACTAAGTAGCATACGAGTCAGCCATCTTCTTCGATTTATTAAATCACTAACTGGTATGCATAGATCCACGTGGTAGGACAGTGGGCCTATGCTGGCCTAAGTGTGCCTACTGTCCTTCCGCACAGCGGTCAGCTACTTCACTCTAACCTAAATAAACCTTAGTGAATGTCTGAAGCACAATGCAGCGTAGAATTATTTTTGCATTGATTGCATGGTGATGTCGTTGTCCTGCCTTTGATCCCTGATCCCCCCCCCCCCCCCCCCCTCCTCCCTCGAAATTTCTGTAACGCCTCACGAGACCATAGAAGGGTTGCTCGTGGTTCCTTCGGGCTAAGCACTGGATTTGAACTCAAACTCTTAAAGTAGCAAAATATATATAGTTTAACTTGACTCCAAACTCATTTGGAAGAAAAATATAGAGGACCTTGTAAAGAAGTCCTATGTCGGGTTCTACACCTTCCAAAAAGCATGGGGCCTTAAACCACGGGTGCTATACTGCCTATACACCATCATGACCCATTATGACGCACGTTTCTCAGATCTCGTGGAAAGCTTTGCAAGTTCTTAGAAATAAAAGATCTTAGAACAACTCCGACGAGGCTATCCGATTCCTAGCAACAATGCAGCCTCATTGGCTCTGAGGTGGGATTCTGGACAGATAAGCTCCCGCTTCCATACGCAAACATTCAACCTAACACCAACACTAGCCCTAGATAAAACCACCCACTTACGTTGTCCAGACTCAGCAAAATTACAAGAACAATCGATTGAAAGCAGTAAGGGGATTCTCGAAAAATGGACGTGGGTACTGGCGCAGGGGTCTTCGACGACTGCAGCGTCTTCCAAGCTTAAGTGGCTGCGATACACGAAGCACCGCTTGCGCTGAGAGAAGACAACTTCCTTACCTACTTATCAGGCCAAGGACACTCCGATGGTCACATCCTGAGCAAAAGCTGCCTTCCATCGTTGAAGGTCCTGGGCACGCTGCTGTCAGTCATCAAGACTAAGCTGCCTTGTGGCTGTGATAACTTGGTCTTTATCCCGGAGGTTCGGTCTTCCCCTTCTTATCGAATCAGGAGACTCGGATTCGAAGACCCCTTTAGCTGGAGCATTGGTGTCCATGCGCTCGACTTGCCCTACATCCACATCCTGGTACAGGTCGTAGAGTTCGCGGTTGTT
The DNA here is from genome assembly GCA_964034865.1 of Eristalis intricaria. Lineage (NCBI taxonomy): Eukaryota > Metazoa > Arthropoda > Insecta > Diptera > Syrphidae > Eristalis > Eristalis intricaria. Next base: position 7,542,431 of record OZ035875.1, on the reverse strand, counting down.
TCTCCTCCTCGCAGACGAAACCGTATATCCAAAGCAGAATTTTTCTTTCGAAGGCACCAATAATTAGCTCCGCAGTTTTGCTTAGCGTCCAGCTTTCGGCTCCATGTAGCAGGACATGCTAAATAAGAGTCTTGTAGAGCATGATCTTGGTTCGTTGAGTCAGGAGTTTTCAGCCCAGTTGTTTTGTCAAACCGAAGTGGCATCGGTTGACAAGGGCGATTCTACGTCAGATTTTCACTAAGATGTGACTCGTGGAGTTCACGTTTTCCCAGAGATAGACAAACACCTTCACTTCCTTTAAAATTGTAGCTCTCGATCGTGATGCTAGGCCTACCCTAGCCCTTGATCGTGATGTCTTGCCCTAGGTGGCGTGAGGCAGATCGTTTCGTGTTCGACTGCATATATTTCGTCTTATCCTTATTAGCCCTAGGAACAGCTCGTTTTGCCTGTTCCTCAATCGCCGTGAAAGCTTCCACTATGGCACGTTTGGAACGCGCGACAATGTCGACAGTTGGACTGACTTGTAGGAGATAGTGCCAACCGTGTTCACAGATGACCGCCGCACTGTCAAGAGAAGACCACATAGCTAAAGAATGGATCTCTATTTTTCCGATGACCAAGAGGCAACTGGCTAAAAGCCATACCCTCGGACAGTGAGATATTCTTGGGGGTTACCCAGCCCCCAGGTATCAGGGCACACTGACAGGAACAGAAAAGGAAAAAGCGAAGACCGAGCTAGAAGAATCTCTGGCAATCCTTTATGCATTCACGCCGCTTGGCTTTCTAAGGAAACCACTAAAAGAAGAATCCCTGGACAGAGTCAGAACGAAGCCAGGGCTTGGTCTGGCATTTGCAGCAACAGCCTGTTCGACGAAAAGCGGAACTGAGTTAAAAGAGATCAACAGCCTTAGTCGCAAGCAAGTGGACATATTGATAAGAGTCCTTAAAGGGCACTGTGCTATAGACACGGATGCATCGAGACTGAACATTCCACAAAATGACTTGTGCGGGAGCTGCATAATATAACCAATCCGACATCTCTCTCTCATCCCTGCGTAGCCTTGTCCACCCAAAGAAAAGGAACCAGATCCTGGGGCAGCACTTCTTCACAGAGCTGGGGAATTGAGCGGTGTTGAGCTGAAGAATCTCTTAAGGTTCATTGAATCAGTATGGTTCTAGAAGATCTCAAAACATCACGTTTCAAGAGTCCAATGGACCCAACGTGTTGTTTTAAGAGGGCTCCGACCACAAAGCCCTTACACGGCACCCTTCTACGGATCTAAACCGCTGGGACTAGAGGCTTAGAGCATACAGAACAGGAGCTTCTTTTCACAGCCAAATACAATGGGCCTCTGCCACCGTCAGCCACTTCAACCTCACCTAAGGTTGAGCTGAGAGAAAGGGGATCGCCTGTGACATTCGATTCGAGCTCTTGCAAAATCTCACCAGCCGTCCTCGTCCATACATCTGATTTCGATATTTCATCCAGAAAACGACTTCATGTCGACTGAATGAAATTATTTTCTTCAAGCAAATTGTTCCTTCGGCACGCAAAGCTAAGCAAAGCCACCAAGAGGTGTTCGAAAGAAACAAACAAACGATAAAAGCCACAAGGTCACTTTACAAATAACCGAAAACCAGTCCAACCAGTCCTAGGCCCCGGGGAGCGATAAAGTCTATTTAACGATGATGCAATCTCCCTAGGGTAGTTGCCATACGCAATGGCTCAGCATTTAATGCGAATCTTGTTCGTGTTTTGGTTTTATCCTGCTGCCATGATGATTCGATTCGTTTACACCCGCCAACGGTGCGGCATCCGCGCGATAATCTGCGAGAAACTAATAAATGACACCGGGAATCAGCTCGGCACAATCCGTCAGTGGTGGTCCGTCGTCAGTGATACCCTCCACAGAGGGCGTTGCGACGCTAACAAATGCCAGGCCATGGGCGCAAGTTAATTTAATTATGATTTCATCGCAATAAGACTTTCATTGACCATTAATTCGGGCGCGCAAACACAGAAACAAATCCCCTCCAGAGCTTAACCCTAATTCTTTTGTTTTAAACGGCGGGCCTCATTAACATGAAAGGTCTGACGGGTCTGGCGGGTCTGGGGGGTCTGGCATTCTGCCACCCCCCCGCGCTTCGCAAATGAAACTCTTAATTGTCAGCCGCTTGGCATATCATTGCACCACACATCGAATAGACCAATATCCATTAATGGACATCTTCCCCGTCGCCGACGCCACCTCCCCGTCGACACAGACGACCTGCGGAGGTGCCACGCTTACGTCGCCCTCCCACATTGTTTGGGGCCATAAAAACAGGCGAAAGGACGACGACATACACGACATGTTGAGGTAACTTATATTCAACACGTGTACACAGGACTACCAGGCTGTTTGGCCGACTGGCTGGATGATAGCCAATTTTCAGAAGGACGGGGTGGATGGTGGATTGTGGAAAAAAAAAAAGAAAAACAATAACGCCCCTTGAACGAGCAAGCAGTAGGTGCGTCAGTTTACATTGCTGTTCCGCTTCCTACGTTCAAAGGGCTTGGAATATTTTGCATGAGTGACATGGAATCTACACGCAAACACTCTCTCGTGTCCACGTCCATGGAATGGACTGTCTATATTTTTCGAGGAATATTGAGGCTTCGTTGGAACGGATACACGGGTGAATGACTCTACATGGGCGAGGGGCGCTGTTCATGGACTGGACTGGATTTTATTGATTTCTTTCAGTGTCTCGTGGTGGGTGGTGGGTGGGGGGCTGGTGTATATTTGTCAGGAATTTTAATTGATTGCATGCAATGTTTGCGTTTTGATGTGTATCGTATTTGCAGACCTGTGCTTAGATATGATATGTATCTTGTCGAAATTTTTTTCCCGATGTTATCTTGATCGATTGGTGGCCCCACTTGAGAGTGTGTTGTTTGGAAGCATGTCCACTTAATGTGAGACGCTGAGTGTAACTAGCTGGTTAGGTTGAGGTGGTGGACTGCCGCGCATACGGGCAGGAGACACACTTAGGCCAAGCATAGGCCCATTGTGTTACAACTAGCTGGTTAAGGCCCAGGCAGATTGTGGACTGTCTAAGGGTTGAGATCACGATTCGAACAGTCATTTGAAATTTCGAATGGACTGTGTGTAGACTGAGACTGTACAGGTTGGCTTTCAGTAAAATCTGCTGGGCGAGGAAGATTAGCAGACCTTTTCGTAGGGCTTAAGACCAAACCACAACGACAGCACTGAGCGAAGTGGGGATTATGGTCACCGCGTACCATTGTCTGTTTGACTTAAGTTAACTTACGTTCATTATGGTTGAGCATAAATGCCTGAAACACAATAGTGCGCTGCGCCAGCTGACTTCATGTTACGGAGAGAGTGCGATGACGCACTGCGTTGAAATAATTACTCAAAAGAGAACAGCTGATAAGTTCTCTCTCTCATCTTCTAGATAAAATATATCGCCGCCTCTCTGCATACACTCATTTGAAATGACTTTTGTCGTTAAATTATTTTTAATCAGCTGTCTTCATGTTTCAAATGACAGTTGACACAAAATTCTCTCAATTTGGAAGAAAACTCTCAATTTGGGAGAAAGATTCTCTCACAGCGCACCCCTCTGTCAAAAAATATTCAACATGTTGAATAATGACGTGCGATGGACTACGTTTTACGTTTTTTTACGATCCTCTCATCTCTCTAATTTTTCTCTAACGCAGGCCAACGCTGTATTTTGTGCATGGCCATTGAATTGTGTGCGTTGAAAGCCAACGCCAGCGCAAACGCACTATTGTGTTTCAGGCATAAGGCCCGCATGTCTATACGTTAGGTCTTCTAGATAAAGACGCATAAGCCATCTTTTCTGTTCCCGCAGGGTCCTCGCTACTCGAAGGAAATTCAAGTTGGGGCTTAGGTGAGATTAGGTACACGTGACTGACAGTCACACTTAGGACAAGCTTAAGGCTGTTGTGATTCTAAGGACTTCTCAACCAGCATCCCAGCCAGATCATACTCGGAGTCAGAACACCAGACACTGGACACTGAAGGTCTGTGTGCGGGTGTCTATGCTAAGGATCTAAACATCCAGCTATCTTATTGTTTACCGAAGGGCTAATACCGTAGGTTAGGTAGGGGGGCTGCTAGTGCTGTCACCAGCACTGTCCATTGTGACATATAGTCAGACCTCTACCACTGATTGACTACTCCAGTGATAGTGCCCCTAATTTAATCCCAACGGCAAATGGTGACTGGATCAGACTTAAAAACCAGATAAAAGCGTAATAACTTTGCTTTGACTGGGATTCGAACCGGGGACCTCGCTAATCAGGAGCAGGGACTCTCCCAACTGCGCCATTCAGTCGTGGGGCTATGCCGTAACTCAGTCAGAACCCATGGCAATTAAGGGCATTCTGTCCTGTCTTAAAAAATGCAACACCAATGTCATTTGTTCTGACAGTGGAGAGTGGAGCATACCTTCAACTCTAAGACTTGTCTTAACGATATGGTCAAGTATTTTTTTGCTATTTACAATTATGTGGGTGCAGGGACACTGTCACATTCCAGAGAATTATGAAGCGAATAAACTCGCTTGAAACCTAGTCCCAAGTTGAATTAGGTGGTAATGGCTGACTCCAGAAGCCAAAGTAGGCCCATTGAGCTACCACGTGGATTTATTTCCCCTAGCATTGGAACCAGTAGGAGCGTGTGTAACGCGGTTTAGCTGGCTATTTCTAACTCCATTTAGCTCATTGTAATTGTTGAAGTAGAAGGGCCCTAGGTGGAAGTACCTACGACGTGCCAGAGCAGGATCTGCAGATCTACAGAAGATCCATGCAGGTTGCAGCAAAAGTCATTACAAGGAACACCCATCCTGCGGACAAGAATGCCAATTGCCCTCTGTCCGGTTATGATGCCGATGAGCGTCCTGAGTGAAGGCCTGTTAAGCATAAGGAGACTTAAGGATCGTTAGAAAGCATGTGGTGCCTTCTAGCCATTTACGATTGACAGGGTTGATGTCTGTAGCTTAAGTTGATGCAAGGCTGTAGCGATTGGCATGGAAGGTGGAACTCATGTGGAACGTACCCGAGTTCATCGGCCTTCCAATTCCCGTAATGTCACAATGATCCGGCACACACATGAGTTGTATGTTAAAATGCTCAGCCCTCGCGTTAAGAGACGGCCTGATGCAAGAAGGAGAGGAAGACCGAATCTCCGGTAAAAAGGCCAGGTAATCGCGGATGCAAGCCAGCTTGGTCTTGATGACTGGAAGCAGCGTGCCCAGGACCGTCAGGAATGGAAAGCAGCTATCCTGCATGGGACGTCAGCCTGATAAGTAAGTAAGTCCTGAGTTGAACATGATATTGTGCAGAGACTTAATTGCAGTCTGACCGTCCAAAAAAGTTGGTGTTATGGCTTTTGGATATTACATTGTTCCTGGGCCAGGACAATGCCTCGTTTATCGCAATGGTTTCTCCCTGGAAGATGCTACAGTTATCAGGTGGCTTCAGGGAATTTGACTCAGTACCCTTTCCGGATGCAGGTGTACCATCCATGCCTACCGCCACTGCAAAACATCTACTGACTCTCGAAATGTAAATCGTGGTGATGTAATCGATGTTCTACTGGCACAGGATGCCCCGTCACCAAACAATTATAACAAGCTCTCGATCCAAGATGAGTAGACTGAACCTCGAAACTCTCCTCAGCGTTATAGCTGGGCACTGCGCCTTTGGTACTCACGCTTCTGAATTAGGGCTTCCTTTCTTCTTTCTCCTTTTAACACTAAACTGGAGCAATCAGACTCCAGAACTATTCCATTGTACTATCAGTCAGCAACCTACATTTGCTGGAATTTCTTAGTCTTCCAGAGCAGCAGGCGCCTCTGTAAAGACAACAGCTCTCACCTCATCACCACCGAATGACTGCCACCCGCTCCGAGAAAAGCCGGGACAGTGGCAGAGGTAGTGTGAGAGGAAGTGTGTCGGTGCCCAGTCGTCGTCTTGTCCACACTCTTCGCCTAGGCCAACCACATTTAGGTGGTTTGTAGTGCCCCATTAATACGAATGTAAATCGCTTGCAGCTCTTTCTGGCAAGAGTGGATTTCTTCCAGACCTTTGGGAGCATGCGCTTGGTCTGTCTACATAGAGGATGAGCCATGGATAGCTCCCATGAGAAGGTTTCTTCCTTGTCTAGCAGTCATTCGGCGATCTCATTTCCAGTGATCCCGTGGGGCCCGGGACCCTGACAAGTCTTATCCACTAATCTGGAAGAGTTTAGAGAGTTGAGCAAAACCTAAGCATGGCAGTCGCTACATATATAAACACTTGGCCCCTTTATCCTGATCCTTACATCATCGGTAGATCATTAGGATGACATAGGAAAACCGGCGCAAAAAGCCTAACGCGTCCACGAATGCCCACGTAGGCTTTGTCAGCTTCACAGACCTTCCTTATAATGATTTTTGTAGATGCTGCAGAGACGGGGAGGAGGAAGAAACTAGTGTACATCGTCTCTGCCATTGCAGCTCTCTCTACTCCCACAGAAGAAGTCACCCAGAACCTTCTATTTTAACAACCAATCCACAAGTTTTCACTCAATTCATTCCATCTTTATTCACTTTATCCTTTGGTCTACAGATTAGAGAATGGTAGATGTGAATAAGAATTGAGTGTGAGTGTTCACTCACCAAAATGGAGAAAACACTCAACTGTCAAAATATTTGAGGTTTCCGTTGAACTGTGAAACTTAACGAATTCTACTTTTATTCACACCGTATGCTGAGTGTTCCCTCCAAAATGCTGAGTGAACACTCACACTCAATTCTTATTCACATCCACCATTGTCTAATTTGTAGTCCCAAGGGATTGAGAACTCGGCTTCCAGATGACCACTCATTCGTTGCCATTAGTCAGTGACCCATGTCTGTGTCCTTTTGGCCTTATAAGCGGGGCCTTGTTGGAAGGTCCACGAGTTTTTGTGTAAAGAGGTTTGATAACGTCTCTCTAAAGCATCTGTTGGGTAAATTTACCGCGGCTTAAAACCCCTTTATCGCTAAAATGGAGCTTGGCGACTCTATCACAAGCGGCTCCTCATCTACGTTCCACGATCCACTCTCAGAGTTCAGGCGCGCGTCGTGATGAACGACCTTAAATCCTTCTGTTGGTTGAACGACTCTTTATCATCATCATCATCTTCTGACCCGCATGATCCACTAAAGGGGTCGTGGGGGTAAGCGTCGCACGAGAGATCTCTCTCAGGCAACTCGATCCTTCGCCATCGATTCTAACTCATCAGGGGTAATGCCAAAGTGTAACCAGACGAGCTGATGGAGTTGGTCCAACCACCTCATGAACGATACAATCCTTTTTCTCAATTTTCGGAGAAGCTTGTCCCATTCAATGAGGTTAAAGCTTTTAACTTTCACTTTTCAAATAGCAGTCGAGTTCAATTGAGTTTCCAAAATATCCCCGTCTGCCATTTCGTGCGCACAAATTTTATCTTTTGTTAAACAGTAGTCGAGTTCAATTTGGTGGGTCCAGTGGTTCTTGCGATTAAATGTATTAATTTCATGTGCTAAACCATTCCCGTCCCCATTTCATCTCTAACCCATCACAAGCTAACCATTGATTCCATCTCATCTTTTCAGCTCAACGATAGCAAGCAGTTCAATGAACACCACCTTGTTTGTGCCAAAGTATGGCGATAATCATACAACAGACGATGCAGTCCCATTCTTCGCCGTGGCATTCGCGGTCATCAGTCATCATCACCATCCCAGCTACAAAAAGCATGAATTCTCGCCCGTCACACTGTCCCCCGAATGGCCGAGGATGACACGTCTGCTGCTCCTGTCGTGCATCTCATTGATAGGAAGTGTCGGAAATGTCTTTATGATATCATCAATCATGATTGAAGATCATCTCAAGCGAGCAGGTGAATATAATCCTCCTTCTCCCTCGTCCTCCCCATTCCCCCCCCCCCCCACCCTGCCACCACCACCCCCCTCGTGACCACCTCCGTCTATCCAATTCCGATGCCCCCTTGAGAAGAGCGAAAGTGAAGCCAACCAAGATAAACAAGAAAATGAGAATTTTATTTGAAAAAAGTTACAGTAGCGTACGTACAAAAGTGTACCAAATTTAAAGATGATGTTTTTTTTTTCTTTTCGTTTTTGGTTTTAAATTTTTGAAACTTGTTTTCGGTCCTATTTTGTAATTTGAACGTTGCCTTCAGAGTAAATATAAATAGTGGCAGTTATAGATGAAGTTTTTTTTTGTTTCATTTTGTACTAGATTGTGCATTTTATCCTTGACCATGTGACTTAAATTCGTTTTGTTTTGATTTTGTGTAAATAAAAAACTGTCACAGGGTGTCCCTAAAAGCCCTCTTTTCGGTTCACTTCAAACAACTTCCAAAAGAATAAAAAAAAAATAAATAAATGAAAAAAACGAATACGAATACAAGAATCGTAAAAACATGAAACATGAAACATACCAAACCAAACAAAAACCAACCCAATTCTATTTCAGGCAATGCATTTATAGGTAACATAGCTCTAGCTGATTTATTAGTTACGAGTATTCTGATTCCGGCTTCCACGATTGTCCTCTTAGCTGACATTGAGGACACAATGACAGTGTGTAAGGTGCAGTGGTTTCTCGCTGCTTGTGCGTTTTTAGTCAGTATATTGTCATTGGCAGTAAGTAAATATAAACAAAAAAAAAAAACAAAATTTCTCTTTTTTTTTCGTTTTCTTAATTGTTGTTGGGTGTTTTACAAAACAAAATGTGAATAAATATGTGCAAAGAAATATTATATCCAATCTATCACTGTGTCGTGTCGAGTGTATATTGAGCGTGAGTGTGCTTTTTGTTTTTGTTTCCTCTATTCTGTTCTGACATGCCTAACACCAAACACACACTGTTTAATTTGAACTTATTTGTGTACTCTACTGTATGTTGATGTGTTTTTGTCTAGACTCTAGAGTATTGTGTATCGATGGGTGTACGTACGTATTTCACTTGGCAAATTGTTCAGTTTCGATTAGTCACAATAGCAATCTATTCAATTTGGAATGAGAGTGTTAAAGAGAGATGGTCGTGTTTTGTTTTTATCGCACTTGTGTTTTTGTTTACGTTGTTGTTGTTTTTTTTTTTCTTTCTTTTCTTGATGTGACACACGTTTGATGCGTCAAAACAAAAATCATTGTTGATTGAATTTCGGAGAAAGTGATAACACAATTCCGCCCTTGTTTTGAATGGAATTACCAGAAAATTGACAGATTGCGAGTTCAATTCGTAGGCGCAGTACCCGACGTTGTTCGTCTGACGCATAGCGTCTGTCCTTCTTGAACACACAAGCGGGTTCCATTGCTCTCTGTCATGTGTGGAACTTGTTCCCCTGAGTCATGGCATAACTCAGTGTGAACATTTCAAAGCCGTAGGTGAGTGTGCTTTCAAAAGACTTTGACAGGTTCAAGATGAGGTATGACAGACGTGTCAGATGATCGAGCGTCTCAGCAGTCGCTTTCGATTCCCTTGGCGAGCGGGTTGGAATCGGTGTGTGTTATGGTAGAGAACAGGCTGGCAAGCGGAAAAATGCTGCAGGTAGTAAATTAAGTCTGAGTAGAATCCGATGCGGATTTGGACGAAGCTTCTACAGCAACCACTCGTGTAGAATTAAGTAATTTCTAAGTAGATCTTGTCAAATAAGAGGAATGTGGGTGGCGCGGTAGTCCGAGAGGGGCCCAGGCCTAGCTCCTACAGCAACCACTCGTGTTGTGGATGCTATTGTTCCATCACGAATGTCCCATCCACTTCAGTTGAATGCCGACTCCGAACGGCGAAGTTAAGAAGCTTTTTCTAGACAGGAATACTTTTGATTTTCTCTTGCATTGCCAGTAACTTGAAAGAGGTGGAGAAGTGAATTATGAAATATTCTAGTATCCTCCTTGGTATCCTCTGCCTAGGAGTCGACGCACCAACCCACTACACCCCGTCGATCCACCGACAAGCTTAGAACGTCCAATTTGAGAAGCAGTTTTCTTCACAGTTATTAGTCTATGACCAATTTCAGTGACTGGAAATACCAACTCGTTGGCATTATTTCTGTCGTACCGTGAATCGAACCTGGACACCGTAGGTTCAAGTGCCGAAGAGTTGACGCACAGACCCAGAACGCCACGGTCCCCACCTTTTCCAAATGCAGTTAAGGTTTATCCAAAAAAGTGTTCCTTCCTTTTGGTCTCTTGGTTGGTGTTAGTCATAGTTTCTGTTGTCCACTTCTCTAGTTCTCCCATTTCCCTTCAGGAATGGAATAGATGCACTGCCACACCAGTAGGTCTGCTGACGGTCCCATTCATTAGCTGAGGACTAGACTGCTATCTGTAAAAACGTCTCTCTCTCTCTCTCTCTTTCTCCCTCTCTCTCTTTCCCTCTCTCCTTCTCTCTCTCTCTCTCTCTCTCTCTCTCTCTCTCTGTCTCTCTCTATCCCTTTCTATCTTTCTCTTTCTCTCTTTCTCTCTCTCACTCGTTCTCTTTCTCACTCTCTCTCATCGCTCTCTCATCATCTCTCCCATTGCTAGTTGCCATTTACTAGCTTTTTACAAAGTGACCAGATAAGAACGATAGGAAAATACATCTGACTTAAACAACAACGGTGTGAGATAGAAAATTCAATCTGGCTTTATTTTGAAGCTACTTTCATGCCATTATAAATGAAACAACATTATAGGTAATGGCTTAAGCATCTTATTCGTCTAAGGGCGCTACAGTCCGGTATCGACCTGGGCATCAGCCTTAAAGCCTCTGCAGCTGACTCGATCTTAAGTCAGCTGCCTCCAATTTCGCACACCAACTTGGTTGAGGTCCGTCTCCACTTGCCTGTGCCATGGATACCGTAGGCGTCCTCTATTGAGTTGGCCCAGTAAAGACCCTTCGGCCTGAAGGATTGTTGTCCTTGCTGTGGCTATACAAGTCAGTAGCTTAAACAGCCCTTCTTCTTTTTGATGACCCTGTCTAATATATCGAATCTTCCAATAATGTTCCGGCAATAGAGTCCCGAATGCTGGCCTCGAGCTTGTTCAAAGTGATTGACGTGTTAGCGTAGACTATGGACTTGAAGTAGCCCCAGGCAAGACACATGATCGCGGGCGCGATTTGGTGAACGCTCGGCCTGAGATCACTGAGTTCCCAAGATTCTCCTCCCAACTTCAAGCGTTGCCTCTGTTTATTTGACACGCGAACCACGCACGCCAAGCTCTTCATTTCGAAGACCCGATGATGCCGCCATCCCAACCACCGCTCCAAACAGTCAATCTGTGGATCCTTGCGGACCTTGTGGACCTTGTGGACCTTGTGGACCCTTGTGGATCCTTGTGGACCTTGTGGACATACTGATGCTCAGTCGAATACTTGTGAATTGTGTTCGCTTCAGTAGCGTCAGTTTTCCTATTTGTCATGGCCCCTTCGCTAAAAATGGGCCTACTCCGATGATGGATGGATGATTCTTTATCGGAAATTTGGATCTTTGGCCAACAAGCGTCGTCTATGGTCGCCCGGCTTCAATTCTTTCATCAGCATAATCTTAAATGGATGCCTGACCACGCCGCGGCGATTTAAAGCATGCTTGTATTATGGTGTATGTGTTGTCATATAATGTCAGGAGTAAGGAGCAACCATGCCAACTTTCAAGTTCCTAGCTTGTACGGTTGATTTGATGCCAGGTTTTAGGTCTCTGGAGATGCCCAGTTCCACTGATCGACGCCAAATGGACATTTTTCGGACATCTTTGATACTGGTCACCACGGCGGTGGCTATGTTTTCTATCATTTCTCAGCAATCTCTGTGTTGTCGCCTAGGCCGCTTTCAAATTCGCTAAATTCGTCCCTGACTTCTTTCAATGTGAGTGTGATTTCCTTTGCTTGATTCCTTTTGCTTCGACTCCCTTGCCAACGACATTGAAATGTTGGTGACGAGCTTAGCGAGTGTGAAAGCGGCCTTAAGGTCCCAACGAGTCTGGTCACGCTTTCGTTTTCGCACCTCCACACTGAAGAGTTGATGACGACCGACCTCACGACGGGCCTTCGACGATAAGTGTTTTTGAAGCTTTCAATGCTGTCCAGTCCATTCTGTACAGAGTGTGTATTGAAATCGTGGCAGTAGCCTCGAATCAGATCGTTTGCCTGACCCTACAGTCTGTGGTGACCATGGGCCTTAAACGAATAACTCCTCTGGCTAGTGGATTCTTTGTCAGTTGATTCACTACAGTCCGGGCTGCTTCTCGAATTCGAATGATTTTTTCTGACACGCTGCACACCCTCTCCCACATCCCTGCTGTACAAAAAAAAGGACAGTGATCGAGAAGACTATCACGAGATGGACCACATGCCGGACTTCACTGAATCCCACGCTGCTTTCTTGGAACAGACTAAATATCAGCGTCAGGGTGTTGCTGTTGGTCTCGGGACACTGACGCCAGGATACTAGCCGTCATCACAAACCACTCCTACAAAAGCTGCATGATTGGAAACGGAAAGAAAGCACCTCCCTTTTTCAACAATGCCCATTGTTAACATATCCCTTCCCAGCTGGACCCTCACTAGTGCTTAAGAGATCAACTCTAAGTGATCCGAGTCACAGGACAACAGTGCGTTCCATCAGCCACCTCGACCTCCTGGCAGATCTAAGTGGGTGTTCCCTTGTTTCTCCATCTCCCTTGTTTCTCCATCGTTATACACAATTCGATGAGTTTAGCAGGAGTCCCTCTCTCCGTTGGCCCTTGTCTCACCGTTCACTCTCTTAAATGGCAAATCGGATCATTTGGGATTATTTAGTGGATTCTCAGAAGAATTCTCGTGCTTACATCGATTGCTTGTGTGAATTTTCGAATGCTTGCTGTTTTTTTTACTGCGCTTGATTTATTATTTCAGCTGTAAATACAGAAAACCGATGGTTAACTCTTAGTCCGTTGAAGCCTGGAGGTGCTGATATGAATTTTGGTCTGCCACCCATAGAGGGTCTGAGCCAAAGCAATAGCTGCCCTCCATCGTTGACGGTCCTAGGTTGCGCTGCTTAAAGTCGTGCGTGCTCAATGACTTGGTCTTTCTTCTGGAATCCAGGAGACTAAGATGCGAAGGCCTCTCTAGCTGAAGCATCAGTGAACAAGCATACCATGGGGACGAACCAATGCAGTCGACGGGGCCACTTCTTGGTCCAGCTCCTAAAATTCTGTCTCCTCTTCCATTCACCTTCACCCAGTCAATGAATCTCTGCGCATTTCCCAGGCTGATGGACTGTCTTAACAAGCTCGCGGAACAACCGTCCACCCGGGCTGTCACATGGCCTTCTTACTGTCTGCGTCTATAACCTCGTAGGCCATGTCAAACTTAAAGCGCCTTCTCACAATTGAAGCTATCAGCGCTAGACTGGCGTAAACCACAAACACTGAAATTATGGTGATTCTCACTAGAGAGCTCCGAGGGCCTCAAAATTTGATATTTTCGTAATCTTAGGGGTTTTTTGGGTATGGCACTTTTGTGCTGATTTGGTACCTGTACACGGAAGGTCCAGACTCCCTGCTGCGAGCAGAACTTTTACATCGCCGTTCGTCGACTGGTGAGCTGGTGAGCTGTCTTGAAAAGCTTGCGCTACCACCGCCCGCCCGATCAAAGGAGTCAACTTGTGCCTTCGTAGTTCGCCCTGCTTGGGACTAGACCATTGTAGTCCTTGAAACCACTTCCCACAAGAGGTACACTCGACAACCGTCCAGAGGCTGAACTGCTGCGTGGACATCGAGCTCATACCCTTCTTGAGTTTGAAACTGCGGACGGGAGTGATGTGGGAGACCAGAGGCTAGCTGCAACAGCAACCACTCGTATTGCGCGCCCTATTGATCTCTCACGAGAAAAAGCGATCCACAGTTATTCACCGACTCCCAACGTCGACGTTCGAGACCCATTTCCGGTTCCAAACCAAGTTCGATTCCATGCGACGCCATGAGTCACCTCAAAGTCCTCCTCACCCAGTGACCCCACAGAGATGAGTGGCCCCTGCAATGCAAACCCAACGTCATCCAGTCTAGTCATTCGCCTTCACACTCCCCGACCTTGAAATACTGAGTCACCACGAGGTTTCGCCGACTTATCGAACGTCGTCACGCACAGACACCGCCGTTGAGTGTCACAAATTCACTCCTACATAATCGAACTCCGACAAGGACCGCGTGAATATTATCCACTCGCTTAAGCATCCATGTGTGTGTGTGTGTTCAGTTTGTGTTGTGTGTTCTTTGAGTTGTTGCCTCCTTGTTGTTGTAATCTCGATGTTTAGCTTGGGCGCCTGCCCACTTTGTTTGTATGTTTTTTGTAGATTTGATGTACAGTAGTTCGTAGTGCGTCTATCCTCAACTATTACCGCCACTAATCGATGTGCCAGCAGCCGCTTAACCCGGACAAACCTAAATCATCCATACCCCCCTCTGTTCTCTTCTTCTAGATGACTGCCGTTGAGAACTATAACCGGCTGTGCACGCCGCAGGACCTGCGCCCGTGGTTCAACCGCAAGCGCACCACGGCCATCCTGCTGCTCATTTGGGTGGTCGCGGTGACCGCGTCCGGGGGCCAGTTCATCTTCGAGGACAGCTTCGACTTCTGCAAGAAGCGAAAAAATCAACCGCTCCACTATCAGGCGGCCGTGATGGCGCTCATCATGCTCGTGCCCATTCTCGTGGCGCTCTACACCCACATGAAGATCATCGTGGACGCCAAGAGTTTCGTGAAGTCGCAGAACTTCAAGCCCAGCATGCTCTACACGTCGGACATCTACCTGGCCAAGACGAACTTCTACAGCTACATCATCTTCGTTGCGTTCTGGCTGCCATTTGGGATTGTGCTCGCCTACGGCTGGGTGGCCACCATTCCGAACAAGGTCTTCTACAACACCTTCTGGATCGGCCTGAGCAAGTCGTGTTTCCACAACGTCATCTATTGCCTGACCAACAGGCACTTTCGCAACGCCTATGTCAATCTGTTTCACTACTGCTGCTGCAAGACCACCGTTTCGGTGGCGCGACGCCAACGCACCGACGGCTGTCGTCCCTCCGCCGATGTCAGGGTGCACATCATACCCGGCTACAATATGTACTCCTACACGAGCCCCCAACGAGCTGGCAACAGCCATCACTACTGGAACAAGCGGGACGTCCATGAGTTATGATCAGAAGCATAATTGGTGTAAGCCCACCACCACCACCGGGGGCCCATCCGTCTCAATGGTGAGTTTGTTTGAGAGTAGCGCCATGCCGAGGGCCGAGTGCCGATCACTGATCGATGATCGAATTTCGATATCGAATGTCGTACGTATGTGTATATCGTTAGTCGATTCTAACCCACACACACACACACACTGTTTGTTTGGAACTGAAACGTTTGTTGTTGGAGTGAGCCTATCTTTTGCCAAAAACAAACTTTTAACAAAAAAAAAATATATATACATATATAGATACTATACATGATTGATAAATTTATATACACACTCATTTTTTGAAATTTTCTACAGAGTGAAGCATTTAATTCTCAGCAAGCGAAGATGAAGACTAAACTAAACATTTTTTATACTTAAATTTTTAGTGTATGGCTTATAAGTATATGTACATAACTTAAAGAAAACAAAAAACCCGAATATCACAAGTCATGCGTGTTACTCAACTCTGTATTGGTGTATGTAATTGATGAATATATGTACTATATGTAAAATGATTATCTGTTGTCGTGTTCCTAGGTTAAATGATTTTTTTTTTCTTATTTTTAATTCCTGTTTTCTTTTTGAACATCTCTTCTGTTTGGCTTTTTCTTCTGCTCTCATGCAACAGGAGTGATTTGAGAGGGAGCTGATGAGATGCGGAAGGGATGGTTTCTGACGACGTTTACCTAGAGAAGTTGTCTGTTCAGCCAGTTCTAACCTAGGTTAGCTTTGGGTAAGGTTTGGGGGTAGACGTGGTGGGACCACGCCTCACTTAGGTCCCATTTTACCAGTTGTGGTAACCGTAGGACCGGGGGCGACGTATCCTTTGCATTACTCCTTTCCAGTCATTTCAAGAAGCCTTGACGAACCTGCAAATAGATTTTAATGCTATTTTGGTAAGATGTTGTAAGTCTTGGAAGAAGAATTCAGTCCTTTGTCTCAATAGAGTAGAAACTGGGTCATCGACAGAGATAGTGGGAAGAGGCCTCAATTTCCTCTTCGTTCCCATAGCCTCTGCATATGGTGTCAAGGATAAGCCCCAGTGTTTGTTCATGACATCTGAGGTGATTATGGCCTCTTAGCGCTCCGAGTGTCATCAGCAGCAGCTTTTTTCTGCATTGACGACGGGTGTCGGTCTATCGAACTTAGGCCATAACGTCCGAGAGGTCTAGCTCGAGAGGGCTCACAGTCCTAAGCTATCTTTACTTTACTGAAAGCTAAATTTAACCTTCTAATGCCTTATTTTTTGATTCGATTTACTTTATTTTTTTTTTTCGAAAATAGTCAGCACTAACAAAAAAAAAAGCAAATTAAAAAAAATTACATTTTGGACCTTGTGCAGGGTAAAAAAATAGGTCATAATCCAAAAACCGCCTTGAGGCCACCTTGAGTTTGTTAGGAGATAAAAGACCTACACCCGTCTAAAGTTCGAAAAGAGCAAAGTATTCTTGATAACATTGCATCACTTTTCTTCCTCTTTGATTTATGAAAATGTTTTATTTTTTTGGCCGAAAAAAAAAATATTTATTTTCACCAAAAATGTGGTGACTTTAAGCGAACTTAACTTGGAAACAAAACCCACTACAGCCATAAAATAAATCGCAACGGAAAGAGCAATGTTAGAGCTAAAGTTAGAGCTTTCAAAGTTTCAAAAAACCATAGTCCGTTACCTCTTGATACATGCCAACGTATAGCCAGCCTAGAGGCGGTGGTAGGCATTAGAAGGTTAAAAGAGACAACATTGGTAACAAAACCGCTGTTCGCACACAAACGGTCGTCAGTAAGTTACTTACTTTACTTAAGCTACAGTCCAGGGTGGACCTGGACCTCAATCAACAAGCCTCTCCAACCAGGTCCATCATCAGCAATCTACGTCCATTTTTACTGGCATAGTTGAGGTTGAGGTTAGTTTCGTGCACCACCTACTGCTCCCTCCCTCGGGAGTGAATTCGAAGACTTTCTAGTTCAGACTGAGAGAATAGGTTAGGTTAGGTCAAGCTGGTTGATTGTAACACACTTAGATCGGCATTGGCACATTGTTCTGCGATTACCTATTCCGTAATTCAGGTCGAAGAAGATGGCTCACTCTTATGCGACTCTTGGCTGAACCAGGTTGTCAAAGTGGTAGGCTTCCAGAAGTCGGGATGAGAGAGCACTGTGGTTGCATAGCAAGTGTACAACGGTTTGTACATGGCTTCCTAGTCACTGCAGAAGGCATCGTAGGCAAAGTCTAGTCTAGAGGCGTGACTTCCAATGGATCAAAGCCTTGTTATAACGCCAATGAGAGTTCAAAGATTCGGTCTGGTCAATCTGATCAGTCTGAGCCATCGTTTGGGGCCGAACGTAGGCCAAAGGTGTTTGGTAATGCTACAGTTTCGAGGTTCAGTAGTTGGTTGGACGACAGATGTCTACCCAAAGCTAGTACCCTTTCTAGCGAGTTCGATCGCTTCACAATTCTTTGGGATGTCACAGTGTCCGGGCGGCGCCCACATAAGTTGGTTGCTAAGAGAAGTCTTAGAGTTGAATGCAACTGGACTCAGAGATTTGATCGCTGTCTGGCTGTCAGAACAGATGACGATGTCTTTACTTCATATTACATTATTTCTTAGCCAAGACAGAGTTTTCTTATTTGCTTTAGTTTCAGCCTGAAAGACGATGAAGTGGTTCGGTAATCGGAAAAGGCTGGTTGCTTACTTCCTTGGAATAGAAGCCAGCACCCACACCTGCATCGATATTTGATCCATCCAACGTCTGGTGGTAGGACTCCCAGTAAGATCTAGGCGATGGTAGTTGAGAAGTTCCTCTAAAAGAAGTGTAGGTATCGTGAAAGCCTTGACTCCCGTTTGGACAGCGGGGCGCTTTGCAAAAATACAGCCATCTCTGCCTTATCGCCGTAGTATCTGCTGTCCATCTACCGACTAGGTGCATCGGTGGGTAATGAAGGAGTATGGTCAGAGCTCCTGAGAGGGTTGACCTTAGTCCTCCGCTGATACATACGCATACCATCCACTGCACTCTGTCAAGCGGTTTGAAGTTGATGTTCTTATCGAGCGAAGTGCTTTAAATGCAACAGTATGGACCATTCGCAAAAGCCAGTGAACCATGCGAGGTTTTACTTCCCAAGTCCAACCTGTAGTAGTAGAGAGCCGCGCAGGGGCTATCATTCAGTCTTAAATGGGCCCCACATAATGAGGGAGAAACAAAGTCAGGGATCTTGTACTTCTTAGTGAACATCTCTCATCACGTCCGTTTTAGGCCGCATTCACTAGTCCTTTTCACTAGCTTGGAATTGCCCAATTGCAAAATATCCCTGCTCGTGGATATATATTTTCCACATACTGTAATAGCTTCGGTGGGTCGCCGTGGCGTAGTGGGTTAGTGCGTCGACTTCTACGCAGAGGGTGCCAGGTTCAATACCCGAATTTACCACCTTTGAGATAATTCACGGCTCTACCTCTTTCGAGTCACTGACAATGCTCAAAGAGTATTCCTGTCTAGAAAAATCTTCTAAACCTCGCCGTTCGGTGTCGCCATTAAACTCCGTTCCACTCGTGAAAGAACAATAGCACGCACAACACGAGTGGTCGCTGAGAAGCTAGGCCTAGGTCCGCCTCGGACTGTAGCGCCACCCATATTATTATTATAATTAGTTAAAGCTTTATCATTTGCTAAGGCTATGACCATGCACCCAGTCCTTTCTATTGTTAGCAGGAGTGCGTTCGCTACTATGTTCCACAAGAGAGGGGAGAGAACACTGCCTTGTGAAGTACCTCTGTTAACCGTTCTGCAGATCGTGTTCCTACCTACCTTCGAGCTTATCGCCTTATTATTAAGAAGCTGGCCAATAAAAGCCAGAAACCGAGCCTGTTAAGTGCTGAGCTGAGCACAATATAAATCAACTAAGGGTCGTTTTGTTCACTATCGCTCAACTTGCCACAAACTGGAGAGTTGATCAACTGCGGAGTTGGTCTCAACTCGAGCTTTAACGGGTGAGTTGAATATTGTGTTTTTTTTACTGTTTCAACTCATTGTCTGAAATTTTAAATCCAGCAGTTGTCCAACTTTCAGTTTTTAAACTTCCCCTGTGGTATTTTTGACAGTTCACATTTAAAATGTCATTTTGAACTTTGAATTTACGGTGTGTGCTGTTCGTATGCGCTATGAAAAGGAGAATTGAGAGCGAACGCTTTCAGCAGAGTTCCTCAACTACCTCTAGTTTTCAGTTGATGCTGGCTATGTTATGAAGAACGGCACAGACTACAATGCACAGTTGTAATGCTGACCTTAATAAAGTCTGCATTTGCCTATTGAATTGATACGAGAGCATAAAATTATAATTGCCCATAATTCACGGGGTCTGTTAACGATACCGTCTTCATTATTTCAAATCAAATCGAAAGGGCCAGTATCTTCGCTCGTTTCACGGCCATGAATTCTGGATTAGTTCGATCACCATTATTTATGTCCGCTTTGAAGGACGAAAGCGATAAATGAAATCACAATCGTCACATCTTGTATACATACAGTGACACAGGCAGGTAAATAGAGAGACAAAATCCCTTATTTCTTTCTTTCTTTCCTTAACTTCTGCTATTTCTGTAAGTTGAAGAAATGAGGAGTTGATAAACTCACGAGTTGTAAATTGAAAGTTGAAATCACAGAATTTCAGTGAATGAAGCAAATGCAGAAGTTGAAGAGAAAAATTCCAAAGCTGTGCTTAACTTTGCGTTGAGGACTTTCCGATGATGCTGGACCAGGATGTGCTTCATCTGGAAAGGATGGACTTCGCCAATGTGCATCTTGACACTTCGCCTTTTCATTAAATTTATGGACTTGATGTTCTAGTGCAGCCAAGGCGAGAAGTGTTGCATCTTGCAGATCCTCACATCCTCCCGGACCGAACTTCATCTTAAGTTGAGGTCTTTTTGTACTTGTGTGCGCCACCTTAGACTCGAACGTACTCTGCTGCGCGAGGTGCGGAAGGGTGTGGAGTTGAAGATTCTTCCGGTTGGAGTTCTGTGGACACCGTAGGGCCTGATCAGGCTTATGTCGCTTTATTGAACTTTCTACAGTTCGTAGTTGCATCTGCAGAGTGGAAATAGTGACAAGCTTACAAGCTTCCATAGTGGTACCAAATTTGTTGTTTAAAGGAGGACTTTTTGAATCCTTCATCCCGGTCGTTCAAGATGGAGGATTTAATGAGAAGTTTCGTTTGAAAGAAGACACAATCAGATTGCCTTTTCGGTGCGAAACTCTGAAGGAAGCCGCCTTATCTCAGCTGGACTGTCTATCTGGTCTTTCCAGCCATTGTTCGTTACGAATTGCCTCTTGAATATCCCCAGACCATGGCCAAATGCCCACACAATCAGATGGTCTTTTGGGTGCGACACTTTAAAGGAAGCCTTCTGATCTCAGCTGGACTGTCTATCTGGTCTTTCCAGCCATTGTTCGTTACGAATGAATAACTCAGTGCCTCTTGCCCAGAATCACATCTCAACTCGAACAACGTGAGATAATCAAGTTAATCAAAAAACAAGTGCCTTCATCGAACAAATGATCACACTCAAAAATTGAGTAAAAAGTGAATCTTACGCAACAACAACGCCTTCAACTTTTGGGCCGCCACTACCTTCAAGATAGACAACAAATTGAAAGCACTTCCCTTGCGGCAATTCCCTCAACCGCGTGACCGGTAGTTCATCATTACGGAATTCCCATTTGCTTCAAATTCAAATTAGAATCATTGTTTATTATCCTCTCCGGCCGTCTGTGCTGACACTAAATACTTTTCGGTTTTCCCACTAATCATCGGGAAACGAACACGTGTATTAATTAAAGAACAGCGGTGCGGCGTGATCATCTGTGGCTGACTGCGTCGCCCGTCCCATCGATTTGAGTTCTTGGAATGGAAGTCAAGTGAGGTATTGAGTTCAGGGAAAGTTGACACGAAGCGTAATCATGCGGCTTTTATTCATAAGTCGATTTTTACGTTGCTTCTGCCGTTTGACGGGTTGTGCTACTGCAAAATTGCGATTCTGTGTTCGTTGAACTAAGATCCAATCGCGGTCGGAGTTGGAGGAAGACATGCAGAGAAAGTGGCAGAGGAGTTGGTTTGCGATCAGGACAATCTAAGTGCGCTAATTTGATGCAAGTATCATGTGTCCTCTGGTCTCGATTGCGAATCAATTTAGCTCACGTCAACCACGTTCCTGGAATTAGTAAACAAAAATATGATGTGGATGTGGATTTATAGTTTTGACTGTTACGGTCATTCGGATACGTTCTTTGTAATGACTTGTCTGAGTCTGGGGCAAGATCGTGAGTGGAAGTTTTAAAGAGGTTGAGCTGTCTCCGTATCGTCTTAACTTGAACTTCGTTCATTCCCCACTTAGTTCCAGACTTAGTCTCTCAGTAGTCGACGTATTAATCACTGCATTGAACTGAGTGAAGGCGTTGAGGCGTTGAGGATAGCGCTTGCCCATTATCCCTTTTCACGGCTATTGACCAAGACCAGATCTGGCCTGAATCAAGTCTCCTGTTTCCATTCCTTTTTTACGACTTCCTCTACTGTCAAAATTAATACTTCGAAAACACGGTCTTGGCATAAGACACCGCTCCCACAAGTTTACTCCCATCTTGTTGTTTTGAAGCTTCCTTACCAAATCGTTAACAAATCGCTTCCGTATGTACGTATGTGTTCACTTGCTGTTTTCTCAAAGTGAAGACCCTTGGATTCAACCCCTGGTTGACAGGTGTTTTCCTGTCGAATCTTCGTGGCTTGACGGTTGGCTTCGAAGCCTAGGCTCGTCCTGTTTTGTGTCCTCTTCAGGCTTCAGCACTTTTCTATCTACAGAATCTGAATCTCAGTACGGTCAATAAAAGCGGCGTTCACACACTGTACTACAAATCGTACGACTAAGTCGAACGTTTTTGATTGGACAACCAAAATGTCTCTTGTGACAAGTCAGCTTGATTACGTTTTTCCTTTTTGGTCAAATGACGTGTAGTTCTGGGTGAGCTCTTGGTGAATGGACTTTTGCCTCTGATTTCTACGATTGAAGTAGCTCCAGTTCAATTAAGGAGTTTTGGTTCTATTAAGTTGAAACTTGTCATGGTTTCTCCAAAGTCTTCTTCTTCTACTTCCGTCACAGTCTGGAATGGACCTGGGCCTCAGCCAATAAGCCTCTCTTCCTGACACGATCTTTAGCCGGCTGTCTTCAATAAAGTTGGTGGAGGTCTGTCTGTGACATCGGTTTACGCCCACGTTCCAAGTCGAAGACAACACTTTGGCTTGGAGAAAGATTGTCCATGCTGTCTACATGGCCAAGCCATTTTAGGCGTTGAATCCGTATCCGCCAGAGCTAGACTCATGCCGTTGTACAGTTTTTGGTTGAATCGTCTTCTCCAAGAACCATCAACACAAACAGGACCAAAGATCGAACGCGGAACTTTAGACCTAGGGCTTCATCATCTGCTCCTGAGATTATCCATGCTCTCCCGCCCTAGAGAGGGAAAAGGATGATAAAGGTGTTATGTATTATTAGCTTGGTGCTTCGAGAGATGGCTCTACTTCAATTCCCTCAAAGATACAGAGACTGACATGATTTATTTTGCGTCTTATCTCGGTACTGATGGTAACTCGACTGTTTACTTGGGATCCGATGTAGACAGAGTCCTTAACTACTTCGAATGTATGTCTGGTTTGTTGGAGTATGATGAGTCATCGGAGCGCATTTTATGTGAATGTCTGGCAGTACTCTGGTTAAGGCAACGTATCTTCCATAGAGAGATATGTACTCACTTCAGTGGAATAATTCCGCTAGCTTCCAAAGCTGATCCTATGGATGTACACGGTACGGCGGTGGTTAACCCGATTCTCACATAAGAATCACTAGTATGGTGGCCGGTCCTTAGTAAGAACTATCATATAACAAACCTAAACAAGGTACAGAGAATAACATGTGTAGGCGCCACAGGGTGCTCTTACAGTGATGCTACATCTTCTACCCTTGGACCTACACATTCCAAAACACTACAGCACACGGCGCCATCGGGCTCAGAGAGTCCGAATGCTGGACATTAAAACCCTTTGGTCATAGCACTATTCTTGGTCTTTTACTAGGAGTTCTAGTGTCATCCCCAACAGACAGACTATACGGTCCCTAGATCTAGTCTATCACACGGTTTTGACACTCTTATCCCCGAAAGAACGGAATGGCATAGTGGAGATAGAGATGTGCGAGGATTTTAAGTGGACAATCTACACTTACAGCTTCAAGATGGGCGGCGGAGTCGGTGCGGATGTGTTCTGTGAATTCCTGAATATTTCTAAGACCTAAAGACTGGCAGACAATTCCAGCGTGTTCCAAGCGGAACTATTTCCAATCCGGGAATCATGTCGGCAAGTCAAAATACTCCCAAATATTTTGCCATGGCAGAAGGTTGCAGCCATCAAAGCTATTGTCCCTTTGCCTCACATTCAAAGTCAGTACAACAATGCCGAGCTGAGATATCGTCAAGAGAAGGCCAGCTCATTTCCCTCATGTGGGCTCCAGGTCACAGTGACATCCCAGGAAATGAGGGGGCCGATGAATTGACTGGGCAAGAATCGGTCGCTTGCAGAGAAGGTGTATATCCCACTTCAAGCAGGCAAGGCTAATGTATCTTCATACTTCCTTGAAGCAGCGAACCCTTGGTGGACCAGATTGACGAACTGTGCAACATCAAGGAAGACATGGTCTAAGACAAAAGATCTACTTTGGCGAACTCGTCATGATATTGCTAGACTTATGGTGGTCTGTACAGGCCATTGCAGAAAGACTGGATGGCACAGTTGGTTGAGTGCCTGCCCCTGGTTAGCGGGATCCCCGGTTCGAATCCCAGTGAAAGCAAAGTTAATACGCTTTTATCTGGTTTTCAAATCTGATCCAGTCACCATTTGGTTCAAATTGTCGGCACTGTCACTGGAGCAGTCAATCAGTGGTAGTTGTCTGACTATATATCACAATGGACCAATATGGGCTGCGTGTGTTGGTGAATTCACTAGCAGCCCCTCTATTTAGCCTAACCTATGCCCATGAGCTAGACATACCACCCAACTCACATTGTCGCAGCTGCAACAACATAGTTGAGAGGGAGACATTTTTTTGATACTTTCCAGTTCTTGCTAGAGCTAGAGCTAGAGCTAGAGCTAGAGCTAGAGCTAGAGCTAGAGCCAGACAGCAAGCGCTTGGTATACCCTTTTCAACTCACTTGATTAGATTTCTTCGACAGATATTAAGGACCTATTGTCCTTCTTAAAGACCTCAGGTTGGAGATATCTCAACTTCACCTTCACCCTCCTTATTTATAGGTTACAGAGCTGAGGTATTAAAGTTGGCACATGGCGCTAATTAGGTTCTCATCAGCCCTCTTTTGGATCAGCTCCAACCCTTCGGTACAACAGATCTCTTCTAGTCGCCGTACAAGCCATGTCTGCACTTTGTGCAAGAGAAAACAAAATGGAGGCTGAGATTTTTGACAACTGAAACAGCAACCACACTTTCCGCATCACTCGTCGGGACTCCCTCAAGCAGAAAGAAGCATTCCTCAAAAGTTGCATAAATTCCCTCCACTCGAAACAAACTCACTCACAACTTTTACATTTTCTTTTTTAATAATTTGATTGCCTTTTCATTAACTGTGATGTAAAAAAAAAATATTTATATACACAAAATGTAAAAAAAAACAAGAAATTATATGAACATCAGCAAAATATAAGAAAATATCAATTACTATTAAATAGTTGTATTTATATCTGAATATATTTAGAAACACCCCCCGCCCCCACACACTCCCGCGTACAGTCACAGAGAGTTATAGTCAAACGCGTATCAGCACCGTCACACTCGATGCCATCCAAAAACCCCAGAAATATACAAAAGGAAAAAACAGAAAAAAAAAAAAGAAATTTGCAAAATTGATCGCTCTTAATTTCCAACTCAAACTTAATGCATAGTTATTACAAGAGAAAAGATAAATGTATTATATATTATAGTGAATAGCCAAAAAGTGAATATTGTAATAGAATAGATTTGCGCATTGCTCGTTAAATGTTATAAGATAAACAAAATATAAGTATTTAAACATCTACTCCATATAGATAACCTCTAAAGTAAGACATCAAGAAAATGCATTGACTTATGTGTGTAGAAAGAGAATCTTGGAAGAAATCTTATGATAACATAACTTACGTATGCTTAGGTACCACAACAACAACAACATGTAAACTCTGATGCTTTGACTTATTTTCCGACCGTGATGATGTTCCTTGTTTATTCATCTGTGTATGGCTTGAATTGCGAACTTTTTTTTGACTCTTTTTCATTTTTTTCGTTTCATGGGACTCATTTGAATGATCATATTAACGGATGTGCGATAGAGAGAATGCTGTTGAATCATATGGAAATTTGCCAGAGCGTAATGCTTTGCCGTGGTTTTGGAACTGTGACCAATTGTGTTTTGGTCTGGTACTCTTTTGTTGTCAAGGCTGTACGTGCGTCTCTGCTGTGAGCAGATAAAAATCATCAAGGCATGGCAATGAGCTGAAGATGATGTAATAATGTGAGCCCAACCTATGGAATGGAGGAGTCCAACCTTTCAATCTTGGCAGTTTTTCAGTCGTTCAGTTTGCCAGTCTCTCATTCAGTTTCAGTTGTTCAGTCGTCTTTCTGCCATTCTTTCATTCAGTCTGTCTTTCCAGGCCGGCAAACCGTGAAGGGTCCGAGCCTGAGCGATAGTTGCTTCAACGGCCACGCTATTTCCAGTCATCAAGATCAAGCTGTCTTGTGTCGGTGACACCTTGGTCTTTATACCGGAGGTTATAACCTTATCGAATCAGGAGGCTCGCATTCGAAGACCCTCTTAGCTGGAGCGTTGATGTTCATGCGCTCGATATGGCTGAGCCAGTGTGTCGATGGCAAAATTTGAATTTTGTAGAGGATGATCTTGGTCCTTCGAGTCACGCGTTTTGACAGACCGAAGTAAGACCGGTTGTCAGGGGCGGTTATACGTCGGATCTCCACAGTGACCACAGGGAGACAAACTCCTTTTCTACCTCGAATAGCTGTCGATCCCAATATTTTGGTGGTATGTGACGGATTGTTTTTTAGTCGACAGCATACACATACTTTGTTTTATCGCCTTCCGTGCCTTCCGTGTTAACGGCTACCCACCGCACTATCTTCTTCAGTACCAAACTGAAGA
This sequence comes from Eristalis intricaria, assembly GCA_964034865.1. NCBI lineage: Eukaryota > Metazoa > Arthropoda > Insecta > Diptera > Syrphidae > Eristalis > Eristalis intricaria. The sequence continues at coordinate 7,515,937 of OZ035875.1, read as the reverse complement.
AATCACTCGACAGTCACTCCCTGCCAAAATCCAGTAAAGATTCGAACGGCTCGGAAGTCCTTGAGTCGAACTGCACCGTGCATCGGATATTTGTTAGTATGGTTCGACACAACCCGATCAGTTTTCACGGGATCTCGAAATATGCTGTTTTTTCTTCAGGCATCGCATCGAATAGGTCCTTGCGACGAGTGCTGTTGTATTCGGCTTTAAAATCGATGAAAATGCGTTGCGTATCCTTTTGAAGATCAGTGGTCATCTCCAAGATTTGACTTAGGGTCAAGATTTGGTCTACAGTCGATTTGCAGGGCAGGAAGCCGCACTGGACAGCAGCTTGTAGGCAACGTTGCGCAGGGATAAACCTCTATAGTTGTTGCAAAAGGTCGTCTTGTCAAATTCGGCAGATGATCTGGAGCATGCTCTCTAGTACATCGCCACAGGCTTTGTTGTTCCTCAGGCTGCCCCGGCTTCTTCATGCTGGATGGGACGACTACTTCATCGGTTGGAGTTGGGATTTCTTGGTTCCCTATCACTCTTGGTCAATCCTGCTAAGCAGCTCTTGGAAGTGCATCAACGTGATATGCAGTGATTTATTCTTTAATTTTTTCAATCATCCCGCTATTCGGTTGTCAGTCTTTGCGTCATTTCATCTTTTAGTCTTTCAGTAATTCTGTCATTACATAAATCTGTCATGAAGTGGTTCAGTTCTTCCAGACCTTCCGCATTTTACTCCTTAAGTTTGTCAGGCTGCCAGTCTTTCACTCATTAACTCTTTCAGTCCTTCAGTAATTTTGTCATTCCATCAGTCCTGTCACTCTTTCAGTCCTTCAGTTTGTCAGTCTTTCTGCCTTTTCTTTCAATCAGTCCTTCAATTTGTCAGTCTGTCAGTCATTAAGCTGTTCACTACCTCAGTCTTTCAGTCTGTCAGGTTTTCAGTCGTTTGTCACCATCATTCAGTCTTTCAGTAATTCTGTCATTCCATCAGTCCTGTCACTCTTTCAGTCCTTCAGTTTGTCTGTCTCTCAGTCTTTCTGCCTTTTCTTTCAATCAGTCCTTCAATTTGTCAGTCTGTCAGTCATTCAGCTGTTCACTACCTCAGTCTTTCAGTCTGTCAGGTTTTCAGTCGTTTGTCACCATCATTCAGTCTTTCAGTAATTCTGTCATTCCATCAGTCCTGTCACTCTTTCAGTCCTTCAGTTTGTCTGTCTCTCAGTCTTTCTGCCTTTCTTTCAATCAGTCCTTCAGTTTGTCAGTCTCTCAGTCTTTCTGCCTTTCTTTCAATCAGTCCTTCAATTTGTCAGTCTGTCAGTCATTCAGCTGTTCACTACCTCAGTCTTTCAGTCTGTCAGATTTTCAGTCTTTTGTCTCCATCATTCAGTTCTTCAGTAATTCTGTCATTTCATCAGTCCTGCCAGTCTTTCAGTCATTTCGCCATTCTTTCAGCCCTTCTGCTTGTCATCGCTTCAGTCAGTCAGTCATTCACTCCGTCAGTTTCAGTTCTTCATACTACAGTCTGTTATTCTTTCATTCGGTCCTTCGGTTTGTCAGTCTGTCAGTCTTACCGCCAATCCAACATTTAGTCTGTTAGTCATTCCATCCTTCCATCATTCAGTGCTTCAGTTAATCAGTCATTCCATCGCACATTCATGCAAGGATTCAGTTTGTCAGCCCATTAGTCATTCCGCCATTCAGTCCTTAAGTTTATCAGTCTGTCAGTCTGTCATTCAGTTGTTCACTCCGTCAGACTTTTAGTCCTTCAGTCTGTCCGTGTTTCTGTCTTTCAGTCCAACGTCACCAGTCTTGCTTATAAATCTTCTGCAATGCCTTAGTTTCCAAGAATCGCCCTTCGCGTTCCCGCCTAGACGCGAATCTTGAATTCGAAGGCCCGAGTTCTTTGTAGTCTGGACTACGATGTCCTTGTATCAGAGCTGCGAATATTTGGAAGTGGCATTTGCCACCCGTCGGACGAAAATGTACCATTAAGCGTTACTAGAAGTGTACTGCCTTAGTTTTTATGTAGGATGCAACAATTTATTGTTAATCTGAATATTTATTACATACTCTCATTAAACACTCGTCGCCACTCCTTCCGATGGGTTGCGCCCAATGAGACTCTATGTTTGACAAACAGTGATTCTTTCTTCATCTATCTAGTCCTCCAATAAATCTCTCTTGTTTAAGAATATTGTCACACTCTATAGTTAAATCTGTACTCCTTTTAAAGCCCTAAGAAACCAGGGGCTTGTTTTAAGGACATTAACATCTTGTCCTGTACCTTTTACCAAATCTGTTAAATGAGACTTCGAATCCACCACGAGTGGCAGCACTGGTTTATATGTCTATGTTCCTCGAAGGACCTGCAGAAAATTTGCGGACTTCATTTTCAAAAATTCACACAGTCAGTGATTTTTGTACTCTTGATTCAGTCACTATTCAGTTCCAAGAAGAAAGCCTGAAAAGACGACTGATTTAGAGATCATATCCAAAGTAGCTGCGGTTGTCAAAGGCTTCAAATCACCTCTGAGAGCGTGCAAGGGGTTCACAACTCTTGGAAGACACACATACTTCCTCCCCGGTCGATAAAATCCGGAGATTTCTCTGGAACAACATGAAAGAGCAAGGATGGTAAACTCAGGCAGAGAATAACTCATCAATCGCAACACAATCACTCCACGGGGGTACACATTTGCTAAAGAAATGGGCTCTTGTTGAATAAATGTGACAATCACAGGCTCTTCTTTTACTGTCACACTCTTCGCAGAATCAATAAATATCCGTGCAAACCATCAAACTCCGGCAATGTTCTAGTAAACGACCTGGAATTGTCTCATTGTGCTCTGGAACCAGTGTCAAGGTCTTTTAAGTGGACGACGCAATGGTCTCCAGGTACCTGAAATAGGTAGAAGAAGAGCCCTGTACAAAATGAATGCCTGCAGGATCCATAAAGCGTTATCCTCCTGGCTAATTACAATCAATGACAAACCACTTCTCAAGTCAATCTCTAATAATATGGTCGGTTGTTTTCCATTAATTTATTTTTTAATTAATTTTAAAATAATTCATATTGTAATAAAACAAATTCGGGACCACAGACTTCGTGTTGGTTTTATTTTATTTCAATGCATTTAAATATGATTTAGTTTTAAACAAAAACAAATAATAATTGTGAACACAAAAAATATGAAAATAAACATATTATGAAATAATGTCTAAATTTGTTTGTGTTATTCTTGACAAATTCATCCTGTGAGTAAGTAAATATGTCCGTCAGGCCGAAAGGATTATGTTGCTCGTCTACTGAACGGCTGAGAGACAGGTGTGCACAGTGAGCCTCGCCTTGCGAATTCCGAACTTCGAAGGGACTTCAGTGGTTGAGAAGTTCTTCTCGAAGAGGAACTTAGGTGGTTTCCAGAGCGGAATACCTTCCACATTCGTTCGCCTACATGAAGTGTATACACGTCTTCGAAGGACCCAACAAAAAACAAACTCATTTTTCCATCCAGACGTGTATATACGTCTCAAGTCAGATAGGGTTCACAGTCAGTCATCGAACATACGAGAGTGGTCCAATAAGTACATAGCCTCACCGCCAGTTGACGCCACTATCGCAAGAGAAATTTACAATCGTGTAGTACATTCTCGTAGATGGGTACTGTCAACATTTTCGTTGGTTTGCGTGTCCATGGATTTTCTCTTCCTCCATGACAAGGCACCGGCTCACACCTCCGCCCTAGCCCCGGCCGAATTAGGCTACGAGCTGCTGCCCCATCTGCTGCAGTTTCCAACCTTGGAGAAGTTACTCGCCGAGCAGAAATTTGAGTCAAATGAAGGGGTTATCGTCGCCACGAAGGCCTACTTTGCAGACCTCCAGAAAACCTGTTTTTCAGATGAGTTTAAGAACAGAATAGCTGGGTCAAGTGTAAGGTAAAAGGAGTCTTTGTTCAGAAACCTCGTAATCACCATTAGCGAGCTGCTGTTAACCAGTACTGGCCGCTATCTCCCTGCTGATTGAGTCAATCGGAAGTGGATTAAGGAGTATGTTTAAAGCTGCGAAGGGATGGAGTTGTTCTCGATTCATTGCAACCGATCGAGTGGAATACAGTTGAAGCCATTATCAAGTGCATTCCACCAAGTCGCAACTCCAGAGACTGGCCATTGATTCCTGCATTGCCGTGGAGGCTTGCGAATTTTAATCTTGAGTCCTGTCAGTCTGGCTTTGAACTAGTTGCATTCCATATATTCCCATTCACCCTGAAGTTTCCTCACAGTACATGGCTCCGGAATTTCATTAGATTCTTCATCGGAGACCTTCTTCTGATATCCATAGGTGCTCTCTGAGTCTGCAGTGCCCTGTTAGGAGGCCCGTCGAGAGGTTGTTGTTACTCATCTTAATGCATGTTTCAAACCTCTTTAGGTTGGTCAATACAAAAGAGTTTCTTGATCTGCTTCATGTCATGAGCGTTGTTTCGACTTTGTGTCCGGTTCCTTCTTTCTTCTTTTTCTGGTGCCACAGTCCGGACTGGGCCTCAGCCGATAAGCCTCTCAAGCTCGCACGATCCTTAGCCAGCTGCTTCCAATTTCTCACGTCAACTTAGTTGACGTTTTCCCCCATTTGTGTGCGCCATCGGTTTCGTGGACGGCCTCTATTGCGTTGTCCCACTGAATCGGAGTCAAAGATTCCTCGGACTCAAGAGCGTTCTTCATGTCCTAGCCATCTTAGGCCTTATGTCGTTGTTCAATTCATGGTTGAATCTTCTCCTCCAAAAACCCTCAACGCAAACAGGATCAACGATTGAACGCAGAACTTTTCTCTCGAAGAGACCAAGAGCCTCTTTATCCGCTTTGGATGTAGTCCATGGGATCAGGACTTCCTCGTCTGTTTTTGCGATTGTCCATGACTCTGCGCAGTGAAGCAGGACACGGCTGATCAAGGTTCATTATTTCTAGTCCCCTGAATTCTTCTCTAAGGACATGGTGTCTTACAGGGCCTGTGAAGGGTTTCAATGCTCCTTTCATAGCTAGGGAGTCGGGCATGCCATTGCTTCTATCCCTGTATGGACAGGTATCCAGCAGAGTTCAACTCAGTGTCTCCTGCTCGACTCTTTAAGCTTCTGTAGGCGTTTCCAGGTCCATATCAGTTTGGCTTCAGGCAGGGGAAGTCTACCGTCGGCCAGGTTTTCACACTACAGAGGAAAAGACACAAGAGATGTAAGTCGACAGCGTGCAAAGAGACGATCTGCCAAACTCGTCAGGTTGTGCGGAATGACGATGGAGAATTCTCGCTGCTCCATCAAGGTCGTCAACGAACTCACCGCGACCTTCAATGTCAAAAAAGGTCTTAGACAAGGCGACGCGCTGTCCTGTGACTTCTTCAACATCATCCTGGAGAGGCTCATGCAAGACTCACATGGCAACACTAGAGGCACGATCTTTCAGAAGTTGGCATACGGGGATGACATTGACGTGACTTGCAGAACACAGCGAGCCGTCAATGAGGCGTTTTCTGGCATTGAGACGGAAGCGGCTAAAATGGGTCTAGCGGTGAATGAGGGCAAAAGGAAGCATATGCTGTCAGCAAAAGAAGGATATATAACATTGACGTCTTGGACAGAGCGTCACAATGGACAGCTATAACTTTGGGGTAGTCAAGGACTAGCTCGGCTCGGTACTAAACAGGACGAACAACATATGTACCGAGATCAAACGCTGAGTAACTCTTGCCAACCGCTGTTTCTTTGGGCTCAAGAGGCAATTGAGTAGCAGAGCCATCTCTCGAAGGACCAAGGTGACTTTATACAAGTTCTTGAGTCCTGCTGTACGGCGCGGAGGCATGGACAATCTCAATAGCGGATGAAGAAGTCCTCCGGCTCTTCGAGAGAAAAGTTCTGCATGCGATCTTTGGTCCTGTTTGCGTTGAGGGTTTTTGGAGAAGAAGGTTCAACCACGCACTGTACGGGCTGTACAGCGACATGAGTCTAGTCAGGCGTCTACGGATCCAACGCCTAAGATGGCTAGGCCGTGTAGAGCGTATGGACAACCCAGTCCGGCCCGAAGAGCGCTCGACTCCGAACCCGTAGGACAACGCAACAGATGACGCCCGCATTTAAGCTGGTGGAGAATGACCTTAACCAGTCGCCTACCGTCTAACCGTGGTAGTGGCAATGCTGACGGCGGTGGCCTGCTCTCCGGCAAGCGCCCTCGATCGGGGCGCTATGTTGTTGGCATTACGAGACGGGTACGAGTATGTGAATTGGGAGTAGTTCGTTGGCACATTTGCGGACTGACGCACGATTCAGAAGTCCGTTCAACTGTTTCGCACGCCACTCTGGAGGCAGCTGGACAGATACCGTGCCAGTTGGAAAGACTGTTGGTTTAGGCCCAAGTGCACTACAGACTGTACTGGAAGAAGGCATTCCCATACAAGCCAGAGTTGATGATGTTGGTTGGCTAATCATGTCATCCTTCGAATTGGCCAAAGGTGGTAGCTTTGTCTGAATGGAGAGAGAGAGAGAGGGATTCCTTGCCGTAGACTCTAAAAATATATGCAATTTTGCATCGTTAATCCCACGATTTCAAAGATACATCGCTGAGCCCAAATCAGACGCTAATGGTTCCGGGATGAGTCGGATCAAAAACATGCCCACGAGCCCCGAATGATGTGCCCGCCACCCCGAGTAATCAGCGTGAAGAGCTAGCACCTGGCTAAACAAAAAAACTCGTTAAGACCATTCTCTCTCAGCCTCAAGACTTCAAAGCAATTAAAGACGAAAAATTCCCAAACCACAGATCTCCTATGAACATCAAAACCTAATCAGCAACCCCAGAATGTCTGCATAAATTTTCGTACATTTTTTCGTGAGTCATAGTTGAACTTGAACCGGAAGACCACTCACTAATCACATAACGCCGTCTGATGTATGTCTGCTGGGACAGCGTCTGACCCGATGGAATCCCCTCATTTTGGTAGTTTCCTCCGTCCCATCTGTCCACACGTCATCAAGAAATCTACAAGACTCTCCACGATCGGTATTCACTTGGGTGTCGACGTCAGCGGACGAGCACACATATGCAACACTTCCTCCAGACCAATAAAGATTAATGACTGTCAAACTGGCAACTGGCAACTGGCAACTGGCGAATTAAATGACAAGCAGATATCTGGGAAAACCATGCAGTTCATCTGCTAATTAACTCAATTCGACGGGGGTCTCGCTGCTCGAGTCGTCGCCCCGCTCTTTGAGTGAAATTCAGATCGGAATCGCAGTCCCAGTCGACAAGATTCGGTTGAAGATCGAGCACAAAAACAACGTGAAGGCAGACACACACACAAATTGGTCAAATGTACGTGTTTTCAGGGGAGACTCGCTGACTAAGCCTCAAGCCTGTCTTGGAAACAAGTTTTGAGCGCGCCGAAGAGCTTAATTAATAGTTTGACTGTCTATCTTTAGAAACATCATTCTCGCGCACTCATCTCGGTTGAATTCGCACGGGGAAGGCAGGCACGTTCGGCGAAGTTGACGTCAGGAAGTCGTTAAATTTTGTTGTCAACACAAGCCAGATTTGTTCATGTTCTCGAATGGAGTACGTCTTGTAGGCGATCGTCGATCGATTGTGAGATTGTGTGACCTCGACGCCTTGGGAGATAAGGGCGGTCGGTGGAAACATATATTTTATCACTTGGCCCTTCCCTGGCATCGTCTTCCCCAAGAGCCAACACAGCCCTGCACCATCTGGACAACATGAACCGAGCACACATGTGTGGGGAATTCCAGTGCCAGTCCCGCAATTGATAACACAGCTGACCGTAGATATGCACATGCGCATGCACGTAACGCGTACCACTCATACATCTCTCGCGAAACAAAGTTTACCTGCGGAATGAACTCGACTCGACGCGGTCCACTCGAGTCGGACAGAGGGGAACACCCAAGAGCTGGTCCGACTCAAACTCAAACTCAAGTCGAGATTGCCAGTGCCATTTCAGTGTGAGCGCAGAACGCAGCTACATCAGTAAGAGACTGTGATCATCCTCAGTTGGTTGTCTCTCGTCCGAAGGCGCTCTCGCTCGTTCCGTTTCCACAGACAGTCGTTTGTTTTGTCATTCGCACACGAGTTCAACTACTGTTTGTCCGTGTCGTCGCCTGCTGTGTGATTAAAAACAAAAATACCACACAATCGAAATAAAATCCGAAGCATAGGTCTGGACAAGCACACTCGGCTGCGCATCAGAGAAGCAAGCAACATCAACTCAGTGAACCAGTGAAAACGCTCAAATTCTTGCAAATTCCTCCGCCTACCTCTGCGAAGAAAGTATCTGACTTCATATGGTGCCGAAAATAGGTGAGATCAGCGCTGTGTGACAGTCCTTCGGCGTCCGATTGTTATTGTGTTCTTGTTTTCCTTTGCAGTTCTAGCGGTTGTCAGTGCGTTGATAGCATTGTGTCAGTCCGCAAATGTGCCAACGAACTACTCGCAATTCACATACTCGTACCCGTCTCGTAATGGCAACAACATAGCGCCCCGATCGAGGGCGCTTGCCGGGGAGCAGGCCACCGTCGTCAGCACGGCCACTACCACGGTTAGACCAGCCATCGTTGAGACGACCGTCAGCAGCGGTGATTCGAGCAAAACAACGCCGATAAACGACGTAGATTACTGGAGCAACGATGACTTTCAGCCGTTCAAAGTTGATAGCCGCGATATGTTCGATTGGAGGCTCTTGCAGGTGAGTGTTGTGTGTGCGTGTGTTTGGGGCGTCATCGTGTTGATTGCCGGGATCAGGGGCCTTTTCTCAGACGACGGTGGGGGGGAGAGTGGAGATGAGATGATGCTAATTGGAGCTTCTGCTGATAAAGATTTATTTATATTTTCCCTTTTGAGTTTACGGAAGTGAAAGTGATTAAATTTATTTGCATACAATCTAGACGTTTCGCAGATGTATACACAACCACGTATGATAAATGATAAAGAAACTGCAGGAATCGCGGATGAGTAATCAGGGTTTCCGTGCACGAAGTGCCCACTTGGGGCAAGTGTTGATTTTGAGTAGGAAACCTTCGCGGTCTTGGCATCATTTTGAATGAGTAATGATGTCGGACATTTTGACGAAGCAGCTCCGATCGAGTCCTCCATTCAGCTTTGAATGAATTTGAAGTGAAGTTACATACAGTTGTTAAATTAAGTAATAACGAACACAAGAACTTTCAACAACATGTCGCTATTAAATTCTTTTCGTTTTACTTAACTATCGTTTCACAATGTGTCGATCTGCTGTACAACTGCGGCTACTGCTGCTTTTCTCCTGTCGATCTCCATCACACAGACAGAAGGCATCATACTGGCCGACATTAAGGGACCCGCCGTAATTTCCCCACTCGATTGTGGCAACTATCGTCACTCCAGCGCCAGAGATCACACACAAACTTAAAGTTTTTTTGTCTCATTTTCCGTACATCTTCTTTAATTTTTCATACAAACACCTCTCTCTAAGTCAAACTCCGTTTTTTGTCTCATTTTACGTACATTTCCTTCAATTTTCCATACAAACACCTCTCTCTAAGTCAAACTCCCTCTAACTCGAACAAATTATGGTATTCTGTGACGATTCGCGGGAACGTCGACACGTCTCCCACCTTTCCAATCATAAGTCCACTGTACTTAAGACCCAACGGTAAGGAACGTAGCTTATGTCAAAAATCGAATGAAAGTTCCCAGAGGAACTGTCAACTTTCAAACGGAAGGTTTCCAATCCCAAATAACGAACTTACCTGCGCAGAGAGCGTTTCATTTTCGTTCCCACTGATGGATGGAAAAGTTAACGAAACTTAAAGAGACTGAACGAAACTTAACGAAGTGATTGTTATGGTCTTGTGTGTATTTGCTTGAGAGTTTAAGTTGACTACGTAGCCTTGTCCACTATCTTTGCCATGTTCCTTCTGATTTTCAGCTCAGAAAGGAGCTGTCGTTCTTTCTAAGAAATCCAAGAAGAACTCCTCTTTATCCTCTAGAAGATCTCGTTCCCAGAGAAGGATCTCTAGTTCCTTTTGTCGCTCGTTTTAGGGCGAGGGGCTCGTTCCAAGAAGAACTCCTCTAGTTCTATTGACGCTCGTTTCAGAGGGAAGATCTGTTTCTACGAAGAACTCCTCTAGTTCCTTTAGATGTTCTGTTCAGAGGGAAGTTCTCGCTTCCGGAGGAGAATCTCTAGCTCCTTTAGACGCTCGGTTCAGAGGGAGGATCTCTAGTTCCTTCTGGCGCTCGTTTCAGAGGGAAGATCTGGTTCTACGAAGAACTCCTCTAGTTCCTTTAGATGTTCTGTTCAGAGGGAAAACCTCGTTCCAAGAAGAGCCCCCCTAGTTCCTTCTGGCACTCGTTTCAGAGGGAATACCTCGTTGCAAGAAGAACTCATGTAGTTCCTTTTGTAGCTCCGTCCAGAGGGAGGATCTCTAGTTGCTTTTGACGCTCGTTTCAGAGGGAAGACTTCCTTCGCAGAAGAGAATCTCTAGTTCTTCTTGACGCTCGTTTCAGAGGGAATCCCTCGTTCCAAGAAGAACTCTTCTAGTTCTTTTTGTAGTTCCGTCCAGAGTGAAGATCTCGTTACCAGAGGAGGATCCCTAGTTCCTTTTGACGCTCTGTTCAGAGGGAAGATCTCGTTCTCAGAGGAGCATCTCTAGTTTCATTTGACGCACGGTTCAAAATTCTCTCTCTCTCTCGAGGAACACCCCTACTACGGTTCAGATAGAAGATCTCATTCCACCTCCAACTATGCTGATCTTCACCCCCAGACAGAGAGATCTCTCGTCACCCATTGCTCATGCTGATTAAGAGAAAAGAACAACAACCAAATTCCAACGCACATTGTTTCGCGTGTAATCACACTGAATCGAAATCAAAATTGTGATTTTTTTGTTTTTCAAACCACACTCTCAAATATTGGGGTCACACCTCATCATTATCAAGCTTGTTTTATACGTTCTCATAAGTAAATACAAAAAGTTATTGTTCGTCCCTAATTTGGCGCTCACATGATGCCATTAAAACCCAAAAAAAGAACACAACGATAAACCTACCAATACAAATCGATGACTGGCTGGTACCTTTAAAACTGGTTATTTCCGATCTGCTCACGACACAGATCCGAGCGCACACATGCGCGGACGATGTGAAGAGACTAAATATAAATTGCACATGCACGCGTTAACGATCTTCGTCCTCCGTTCGTTTTCCTGCGTCAATGATGGACATTCATAATGATGCAATGCGGATGCAGTCAATGACCTCTTCTGGTTCTCCGTTCTCCGTCTATTGGGGACGTACACTCTCATCGGTCCTATGTTGCGTGAGATGAGATGACACAGGTATACATTCGTACGTGGCCGTATACATTATCAACCTGTTCTCGCGAAAACAGACAGACGCAAGGTTGTAAAGATGTTTTTTGTGCTTTTGTACTAGTCAAACAAATGACCGAACATCTTGACGAAGTTTGGCGAATTTTTAGTTCGGAGAACTTGCTTCTTTTGTACGATTGTGTCTGATACATCAAGTTCATGAGACTCATTTGGTTTTACAGTTGCAGGTGTTCTTTAGCCCGTTTATGACGCGGGGAACCTGCCAAATCGTGCAAGCAAACTCCCTAGGCCGGTTTTATCACAAGCCATGCGGTTTATGGGATGTGTAACGAATTCCTTTTAAGTGTCACACTTCCCCAGAGTATCGGCCGTTAAAGTGGAGTTAAAATTTATTCATTATCATTAGAATGCAATTTCACGAGATGTATTCATTCAGGCCATCAAAGAACGCGGTTGTAAATGGAGGTTAGACTGAAAGTAGCAGAGTTGAACCGCTTATTTTTATTGCAAGATCGTTTTTTTTTTTCAGCACTTTACAAGTTGCGTAGTTGGCAAGGCCGCCTCTACACTATGCAACAATGTCGCAGCGACAAGGGGTGTGTTAGCAAGGTCTCACCTTTTTTGCCAAGGGAACAGTGTTAGCAAGGGAGTTGAGACACCTAAGCACATGTAACAAGACTGTTTTTAAGCCAGTTGCGTAGTTGGTTAGGCCGCCTCTACACGATGCAACAATGTCGCAGCGACAAGGGATGTGTTACCAAGGTCTCACCTTCTTTGCCAAGGGAACTGTGTTAGCAAGGAAGTTGATACACCTAAGCACATGTAACAAGACTGTTTTTAAGCCAGTTGCGTAGTTGGTTAGGCCGCCTCTACACGATACAACAATGTCGCAGCGACAAGGGGTGTGTTAGCAAGGTCTCACCTTCTTTGACAAGGGAACTGTGTTAGCAAGGAAGTTGATACACCTAAGTACATGTAACAAGACTGTTTTTAAGCCAGTTGCGTAGTTGGTTAGGCCGCCTCTACACGATACAACAATGTCGCAGCGACAAGGGATGTGTTAGCAAGGTCTTAGCTTATTTGCAAGGGAAAATGTGATAACAAGGCAGTAGAGATGACTTACCACGTCTTACCTTCTTTACCTTAGCCAATGCGTTAGCAAGAATACACAGCACGTCCCTCACCTTAGCCATCACATTTTCCAAATCTCTGCGAAATTCTTCCCTCGTACGGACAGAGCCTAAGTAGAACCCAAACTTATGTACATTCACGACTCGTTCAAACCCAACCATTCAATTTGTGATGTGATGTCCTCACATCCATCGCATCTGTCAATTACAATCGTCACGTATTTGATTCATCACTCAGCGATGGCCATGCTTGTGCAACTAGAATGTGCAAAACTACTAAAAAAACAATCTGATTTGAGTTAAGCGGAATCACGCTACTGTACAGACCACAATTAAATGTCGCCAGTCGAAACCCTGACGGCGGCGGCTGGCGGTGTATTTGAAAAGCAAACTGCGTGAGATGCTTGTTTGATTTGAGATCTTTTCGCTTCTTGACTTGTCTTTCTTCAGAAAATTATCAAGATTTCTACCACACATGGGTTTTGTTTTACCTTGTGTGGTTATTCACCGAAGAGCCTACGTCATTTCTGGCGGTTACTCTTTTCCACATCTGCACTTTTCAACAACTGAAGGAATGTACTTGGTTACTCATTGTTTACTGTGGTGAGTGCTTGGGGCATACCTGTGGGCAATTTGGCCGGGGTGGGGTGAGGTGAATTTCCAATGAGTAAGAACAATGACGTACGGTGGCTGTGATGGTCTGAGAAGTGAGAAATGAATGGTTTCCTCAATCGATGCAGGAATTTGGTGCTTCTTCTAATGGCGCTACAGTCTGGGGTTGACTTGGGTCTAAGCCCATAAGCCGCTTAAGCTGGCACGATCTTAGCCAGCTGTCTGCAATTTCGCACGCCAAGTTGGTTGAGGTCTTTCGCCACTTTTGTGCACCATCGGTTCCGTGAGCGTCCTCTATTGCTTTCTCCCACTGATTCGAAGGGTTTTCGAGCTGGAGCAGCACTGTCCATGCGCTCTACACGGCCAAGCCATCTTAGGCGTTGAATCCGTAGACGCCTGGCTAGGCTCATGTCGCTGTATAGCTCGTGGTGGAATATTTTTCTCCAAAAGCCATCAATGAAAACAGGCCCAAAAAAGGAACATTGTTCACCCTTTTAATTTAGCCGCCACCGGGATATCTTTTGGGGTCGTGGTTTCACTGAGGATTTAAGGTCCAATTCGCGAAGTCAGCAAACGTTCATAATTCAGAGCTCCACCACTTTCGAGATCCTAAAGGAGTATTCCTCTTAAGTTCTCCGGCTATAAATGACCTTCAGGGTCAGAGAGAGAGAGAGAGAGATAGGGAAAGAGACGGAAGATATCTTGTTATTTAAGCGGCCATAAAAGCTCTCGAAACACCATCGATTAATTGCAAGATGGAAAAACTCCGCCGCCTATCTCTAAGGGGGATAGCGAACAGATGAACATTGTCCTGTACTGGGTCCCTGGGCATAAGGGTGTTCCGAGCAGCAAAAGAGCCGACGAATTAGCAAGAAGGGGGCGGGTCTACCACTGGCACAAAATAGGAGAAACCACACGCACCATAAACGAGTAGCTCATCGACAATGGTGAGGGCTAAATTAGATCCATCAAGAAATAAAGCTCTCCTAGAATTCGACAGAAGGGATTTTAGTAAATCAGTAGGCGTAATTACCGGGTATTGCCTGATTGGCAATCAGGCCAGGAACCTTGGAACACACTACAATGAGTTCTGCAGAACCTGCAGGGATGAGGAGGAAGAGGCAACTTTGCTAGACTACCTCGGAACCTGCCCGGCTCTTGTAGATAAGAAAAAACTACAAGGGCAGCTATTTGCACAAATGTCCCGAGGAAATAGTGAACATAAACATAAAGGACATCCTAAAGTTTCTAAAAACCAGCAACTGGTTATGGACACACCGACAGAGGTTAAGTTAGGTTAGGTAGAGTCCCTCTACCAGTCCAGCCAGTGAACTTAGACCATGTTGGTCCAATGTGATACCCACAGTCAGACTACTATCACTGATTGACTACTCCAGTGACCCAACTCCATTGAGCCCAACGGCAAATGGTAACTGGACCAGATTTGAAAACCAGATACAAGCGCATTAACTTTTCTCTCACTGGGATTCGAACCGGGGACCTCGCTAACCAGGGGCACTCATACAACTAACTGCGCTATCCAGTCTTTCGCCGACAGAGGGTAAGTAAGAACAAGTCTAGAGGTTCAACGAAGTGGCGGGGAAAGCCGATGAAGTGAGAGCACAATGGACCTTAAAGGTCTTAGTGAGGCAAGTCCCCGGTGGAACTTTGCCAGTAACATCTTCCTACACACCTCCTCCTCTTAAGAAAAAGCTTCTTAAGCTTTGTAGTTCTGAGTCGGCATTATAATCGATGCTCTGCTATGCTTCCATGGTTCGGTCACGTGGCACGAATGTCCCCACCACAACTACTTCCGAGGCGTGCTATGAATGCGATTCCATCAAGTAGGCGACCACTTGGCACACGCAGTATGAGGTGGTTCTACCAAGTCCATAAACTCTCCTGGTTACGCTTGGGCATAACTCCTAAGGGGTTAGAGCCGATGGCGGAGGATCGAGTCGATGGCGGAGGATCGAATCGATGGCGGAGGATCGAGTCGATGGCTGAGGATCGAGTCGATGGCGGAGGATCGAGTCTATGGCGGAGGATCGAATCGATGGCGGAGGATCGAGTCGATGGCAGAGGAATGGAGAGTGGATCCATGACTTTTGTAAGCTTATGTGTGAAATACAAAGCAATTCCACAATTTCCTCATTTTTTGTGGCCGTGAACAACGGCGGGTCGTCCGCCGTGTCGTAGTGGGTTGCTGCGTCAATGTTGCCAGGTTCAATCCCGGAATTCACGGCTCCACCTCTTTCGAGTCGCCGTCAATGCTGAGGGAGTATTCCTGTCTAGAAAAACCTCCTCAAACTTCTCCGTTCGTAGCCGACACAAAACTGCACGTCCCATCGCACAATACAAGTGGTTGCTGGAGAAGTTTGGCTCAGGTCCAACACGAGTCGAATGTCAGGAGAATCGTGTGATCTCTAGAGCAGCAGTCTTTCGCGAATCAGAGATGATTTCAGTTTCCTCTGTCAGACTCGTCAATGAGCTCATGTGGATCGTTCTAACCACAAATGAAGTGTTACAGAGATAGCCGACTTCGCATTCAGTTGCCCCTAGTCTATAGACGAATTTGAGTGCCTTTTTGACAGATATTCACGAATTTTTGACGGTTATTCACGAAATAACGTGAATGCCGTTCTCTGATTGGTCAAATTGAAGAACACGTTATAAAAAAACAGTTGTCAAACATTGTAAGAGGCAAGAGAGGTAGAAGTCGGGCATCTCTGTAATACTTCATTTCTGGCTCCAACTCCCAGTGAGAGAGAATATTTCCTATAAACCAGACTTCGACTCTCTGTCCTGACTCCCATGAGATTGAGAACTGTCAACGCAAACGTCTAGTGACGAGTAACCCCGAAGCTGCAGTGCATTCCGAGAAGGAACAAATGCCATGTCTCGTCTAGGTACTTCTCTCATTTGCCGAGGGTGAGGGCTGAGCGCAAAGCCATCAGACTCGATTAGCGACTATGGCTCTGACTCCAAAAGTGAGCATGTGGATCGCGCTGTTCCTTTAGCCTAATCGAAGTCCAACCTCTCTGTCCTGACACTCCTGACACACAATTTGAAATAAAATGAAAAAAACAGAACGAAGTTCAAATCTAAACACAAAACTTTATTTTTCTGTTCCGTTTACTTCGAGAAGACGCCCATCCACAACGGATGATAGCTACCCCCTTCTCGACCTTCCTTCATTCGTTCGGTTCTACCAACTCAGAGGATCCTTCTCCGCTTCTTCGTCAAACATAGACGGCGTGACAGTATGTTTTTATTGACTCATGATAACTTCACGTCAGAACCAACGTCAACGTAGCGGCAGCAGTGCTTGCAGAGTCAGACAATCACACACCCGATCGTTGTTACGATTCCGGTTTCCCCAGTCAGAGTCGTGAAAGTGGCGACTCGGCTCTAATCTGCAAACAGTCTCCTCATGAATATTCAAACACCGAATAAAATGAATTTCTTTTTTCTTTCACTTCGCAGGAAGTCTTCACCAAAGTGAAGCAGAACGTGGTCATCTCTCCGTTTTCGGTGAAATTCGTAATGGCAATTCTGTCGGAAGCTGCTGACGCGGAGTCGATCACGAAGAAGGAACTCGCTGCGATTTTCAACCGCGAAGCATCGCCCCAGCTGCTGCGCGACAACTACCGCGATCTGCTGGTATCGCTGAAGGTAAGTCCTCTCGAGTCGCCCTCCCGAGCATTGACTGAATTGCCTCTTGCAGGAGAAAAGCAACAAGTACACGCTCAACTTTGCCACCAACATGTACGTCCGCAGCTATGTACAGCCCAGGGTACAGTACAAGAAGGTGTTGAATGAAATCTACGACACAGACATTCTGGGCTTGGACTTCGCACAAGCCGAAAGTGCGGCCAACACCATCAACGACTGGTGCAGCAACGTCACGGACGGTCACCTGACCAATCTGGTCAACAGCGGTAAGAGTTCCCTTCGACTGTGTGAACCGGATCGAGTGAATTCATGATCTTGTCGTTTTCGCAGATAACATTCAAAACTCGGTGCTGCTGCTGATAAATGCGATCTACTTCGACGGAAAGTGGCGCACACCCTTCGTGGAGTCGTACGACAGTGTATTCTTCAGACAGCCGTCCGAACAGATCCGCGCTGAGTACATGACGGTGAAGGACAAGTTCTACTATTTCCATTCGACCATGTGGAATGCCAAGGTCATACGACTGCCTTATCAGGTGCGTTCACTGACCTCCGTGTGGCTCAGTAGGAGTAATGCAATTTTCTTCCATTTTAGGGCAAAAAATTCTCAATGACAATCATCTTGCCCGGCGCTAGGGGTGGCATTGAGGAGCTGTCGCGCGAAATCGAGGGTGACGGACTACGTCGCATTCAGTGGCTGATGACGGAGCAGACGGTCAAAGTGACCCTGCCAAAGTTCAAATTCGACTCGACGTCGCATCTGAAGGACACCCTCATGGCGGTAAGTACCACATAGGATCCACACTTCCCCTGCCCCTTACATGACGTGTCTTTTCTCTCTCTCTCCAGCTGGGAATCAATGAGATCTTCAGCGATGGAGCTTCATTGAGTGGAATCGCAGCGGGTTCGTCGCTGTACAAGAAGTTGAAGGTGACCGACTTCATTCAGAAGTCTGGCATTGAGGTGCACGAGAGTGGAACGACTGCCTTCGCCGCAACAGGTAAATCCAGAGACAAACATGCGTTCTGGCCAATGTTCCCTTCTAACCACGCTCTCTTTCATTCTAGACGTTGAAATTGTGAACAAATTCGGAGGAGACGACTCCGAGGAGTTCGTGGCTAACCGACCCTTCCTCTTTATAATAGTTGACGAGGCCACGACCAATATTATATTTGCTGGCAAAGTACTCGACCCTACCGCTTAATTTGCTCATAATGTCTACGTTTATAATATAAATTGATAGTTTATGGATAGGACTTATAGAAATAAAAAGTATTTTAAATAGAAACCGAGTGAGTGTCTGTCTTTATTCAGTTCGGGGTGGATCTGGGATCTAATGCACTGTCAGCATCCGCAACCTGCCGCCACGACTGGATGGCGCAGTTGGTAGAGTGCTTGCCCCTGGTTAGCGGGATCCCCGGTTCGAGTCCCAGTGAAAGCAAAGTTAACACGCTTTTATCTGGTTTTCAAATCTGGCCCAGTCACCATTTGCCGTTGGGATCAAATTAACGATACGCACTATCACTGGCTTAGTCAATCAGTGGTAGTAGTCTGACTAAGGGAACCCTTACCTAACCTAACCTAACCTAAAAGTCCAGGGTGGTCCTGGGCCTCAACCAACAAGCTCTCCAACTAGCGCGATCTCTGGCTTGCTGTCTCCAGTTTCGCACGCTCAGGCACAAGGGGTGCCTATTGCGTTGTCGCACAGGTTCGGAGTGGAGGACTCTTCCAGCCGCAGCTGAGTAGTCCGTACGCTCTACTTGCCTCAGGAACCTTTGCCGAAGAATCCGTAGACAGCTGGATAGGCATATCTCACTGTAGAGCTTAGTTCAGTCATACAGTGGTAGAACCACCTCCTCCAAATGCCGTCAACGCAAACAGGACCAAGGAACGCAAGCAGAACGTTTCTCCCAAGAGAGACCAAAGACTTTGAGACTATCTATGCCTCCGTGTCGCGTTTAGCGGGACTGGTTTGAACAGTGTCTTATGTTTAGGAACTCTGCTGAACTCTTCTTAGTGCTAGTTGCACTATGGATGAACAGGTTTATGTGAGGCTGAGCCCCTAATCTAACCTATGTTTCAGAAACTCATCCCTCGACAACTGACTCGTTAAAAAGGTCTCCTTTCTTGTCGATCAGGCCAACAGTGCTCAGTTTCCACCTTATCTCATGGATGAGTTTCAAGTTTCAAGTTTATTTAAATAAAAGGTGTGTACATTAAGATTTACATCTTTTTTAGTACTAAGTATTTACAATTTAGAATTTTTACAGATTTTTCTAAAAAACTAAAGGATTTGGGGGATGATTTTATGGGAGTGTGGAAAAATAGGGAATGATTGCACTTTTAAAATCTTTGTGATTCGATATCGATTTAATATTAGAAGGTAGAGAGTTCCATAGTCAAGCAGTATGAATGAAACATAAGCGTGATGAATTTAAAAAGTTATTGCGATAAGTTATTAGATTAATTGACCTATTTGAACGAGTAAAATTAAGCCTGTTGAACGAATAATCCGGACTACGACTGTGAATGAATTTGGGGAGGAAAATACAGTTCCTGGCGTTAATGTACTCTTGGAGACTGCATCCCAGTAAGTCCCTGGCATAAGCAGAGATATGCTCATATCTGCGAGTGCCATAAATACAAGAGATAAGGGATAATAGAGATATCCAACTTCGGCCATTTTTTCCCCTAGTCCACACCGGAGAGAAATGCAAAAGTATTGGTGTTCCCTTGTATTTCACAAATACTCTTACATAAACCATGGATCCACCACGCAATGGTGGCAGATTCGTGGATTTTAGTGGGAAATTGCTGCAAATTTGTAAATTTAGTGGGAAAAAATGGCGGCAGATATCTGAATTTGCCCACATGCATGGGTTGTTGTTCGGAGGGTGTTCAAATGTTGACTCGTATTTTTAAGAGAATTTTCTTACATTGTAATATGGACTTTCGTGAATAAATATGTATTGCAATGCCCATTTAACATGAACTATTCAAACCTCAAATTAATTCTTAAGTATATATACAGCCTATTCATAAGCAATACCTGAATGAAGTCCCTTATACGCTTAATTCATGAATTCTGAAAACTCATGAATTCAATTTAAACAATTTGATAACAACAATGTAACAAATATTGCAACTATTACTAATGAATAAAAATGGTTGTCAAAACTTCTTATTTGTGATTCACGCTTTAATAATATTTTTAACTGAACGTGTGAATGTATTATACATTTTTATTCATATGCAAAAATTTACTCTATGTTGTACATTCATTAATTATGTCCTAGTATCTCAGATTGTAACTTGCTCAAAGTTTTAATGAATCGACTTCATGAACATAAGCTTTGTTCGTTCGTTTACCCCTCCATACTGTGTTGAAAATGTAACACCGAAATTTGAAAAAAAAAACGTTCAAATAACGAGCGAATTTTTAAATAAGAACTCTGATTCACCACATTACTAAGGAGGGGAAGGGTATCAGCTGTTCCACAGCTGTTCTCAAGAGCTCACACGTATTCACAGACACGGGACAAAATGCGTACAAAAAAATCTCTATTATAGGTTATCTCTGATAAATACATCGAACTGCATCATTAAAAGTCACCTATAACATGTGGTCCGCGTAGTGGGTGTCAGGTTCGATACCCGATTTTACCACTTATCATAATTCACGGCTCCTCCACCTCTTTCGAGTCACTGACAATGCTCAAAGAGTATTCCTGTCTAGAAAAAGCTCCTCAACTTCGCCGTTCGGAGTCGGCATTAAACTGTAGGTCCCTTCCACTCGTGAAAGGACAATAATAGCACGCCCAACAAGAGTGGTTGCTGAGAAGCTAGGCCCAGGTCCGCTTCGGACTGTTGCGCCACCCATATTATATTATTATTATAACTTGTGCATGGAGAGCGAGTCAGGTTTACAATATATTAATTCATCGTATCTTATGAGAGGCAGCATTAGGGCAGTTATAAGTTTCTTGCGTGTGGCTTGCGGAGTGTAATAAGCACCGGGCCATAGTTTACGGAGGCAGCCATAGATGCGACCAACAACCATATTGATAAGATCATATCCAGATAGATCTTCGCTTATTACATATCCAAGACTCGTTGTTTTCTCAACGGTTTTAATTTCATAGGAACCAAGATAGAGGTCGGGGATATGGTCTAGATCAAGCTTCAGTGCGGAAATAGGTACTAGCAGTGACTTCATTGGATTTAGTTGTAGCCCGTTTAAACTTGACCAATCGAAAATATCTTCTAAGTCGTTGTTCATAAGAGTCGCGAGTTCATCAAGATTTGGAAAAGGTTTGGCCAGATGCAATTTAACATCATCAGCATACAAGTGTACTGAGCAATGCCTACACACGGAAGGTAAATCATTGATGAACATGCAGAAGAGAATCGGACCAAGTATTGAACCCTGCGGAACAGCTTGTTCGACTTCCAAAAGACAGCAATGACTTTGACCCATTACTACTTTTTGTGATCTCCCTGAGAGAAAACTCCTCACTAATCTAACCGCTGTATCACTGAAACCAAAGTAATTCTGAAGCTTCCAGCACAAAATATTATGGTTTAGTTTGTCAAAAGCCTTTTGAGAAATCCAGCAGACACAAATACGAGATGAATTTTTTTGTCATAAAAAGAACTTATCTATTCGAGAATTTTAATCATAGCTGTGCAGCAGCTGTGATTTGCTCTGTAAAGCTTACTGTAAAGGAGATTATTAATAGACAGACATAGAGTTGGTGCATGAGCCATGTTTGCTCATCAGGCACTGCTTTAAAGATTTCAGCGGACAGCCGTCTGCATCAGTAGCTTTATTTGACTTTACTCTCGATTTCGCTTTCTTGGCCTCGTCAAGGTCGGGGTGACGGAAATCTCTTCTATCATCGGCCATTTTGTGGCGTGGAACCCGGCCGGATAGCGGTATTAGACTGTCCGTCGCCGTCTAAGGAAGTGACTTTTATTGTCGACTGCGACTCTTCCCCGCGTTGTCTCTCGTCACGACAGGATAGTTGCTTCATCCTATGGTAGAACTTTCGGACATCCTTCCTGTCGTAATACATCTCCATTTCCTTGATCGTGAGTCCCTTCATGTTCCTTCCATACCCTTCCCTTATTTAAGTTCGTAGAGTTCACGAATCGAACTCGCTAAATTTGCCTGTTGGCACTCGTTGTCAAACCAAGGAGTTTTTTGTTTCTTGGGTTGTCTTACATTTCAACGTTTTGACAGCGGTTCTATTGTTCGACGAAATTGTTAGGCTCGCTGAGAATCTCGGGGAGATTCGATCGACATAGCTCTTAGCAGTCAATTTCGATCTTTCCGCCGGCAAACTGTTGTGGTCCTGCTCTACTTCGTTCCTCCTATCGATATCCGTGTTCTTGCCTTGGCTAGGCTAGGTTAGGTATGAGTGGCTGACTGCAGAAGGCCAAGTCCATTGTGATATCACGCTGATTGACTACTCCTAATCCTGGAACCAATTGGTGCTTATGATGAAGCTAATGCTGGCGCTCGTTGAGATAATTGAAAAAGAAGGCCCTTAAATGTAAGTACCCATGACTCGCTACACGAGCAGAGGGTTTAATTTGTGGTTTAGTTCATTCTGGAAATGATCCGAGTAAATGTTGAACAGCGAGAATACTGGGTAGTGTACGATTAGGGGACGCCCAGATCTCTTTGAAAATGAGGTGAGAAAACGACAGAGAGGTTTCACCCAAACTCCACCAATCTGAGTCCATTTCTGGACGTGCAGGGTCTAGCAATAATTCATTCCTGCGTCCAGCACTTAAATCTCCTAGTACGATCTTGGTGTTCGTTTTAGAAGATCATAGAAGTCATCCTTGCTGGCACCGCTTTTGTTCCTCTGTTGGGCGTAGGAGCAAACTTGGTTGATGTTGCGGATTGTTATAGGGCACTCGCTTATTCTCTTAAGATTTCTTTAGACTTGCTGTCTACGTCTGTCTTGAATAACAAGTCGCATCCGAACAAGTGTAGCCTTCGAACTCTTCTTTCGTTTTGGCCAGCCTGTCCCATTTTTTTTTCTCGTGGGTAGGTGGAAACCTTGCATAGGCACCAATGGTCCGACGTCCATTGGTAGTGTCAGATTCTTACTGACTAAAACCAACTCCCGTGGAAACTTTCCGTTTATTCCCTAGCGGAACTACCGCTAGGTATTACTTCGCGAGGGACGGAATCGAGCTTTTTGCTTCGTCACGTGTCGTCTAGCGAATTCCCTTTCCGCTGCCGTTCTAAGTTTCTTAGATCGCACATTATTCGTACTGCTGTGTCGTTTACAGCAGACCAAATGTTTTCTGGTGTTGGCCAAATGAGTCCCGCAATACAGCTCGTTCGTTTGCATATCGAGCACATTCGAAGAAGACGTGTTCCACGTTCTCTACCGCGTTTACGCATTGATGACAGGCCGGACTCGAGTCACGGTTTCGCTTGAATAAATATTCCCGGAACCACCGTAACCAGTCAAGAACTGTGTAAGACAATAGTTCAGTTCGCCGTGTTTTCGATTTACCCAACTTTCTATCCGTGGGATTAGCCGGTACGTCCATTTTCCTTTTTGGGACTCGTTCCATTGTTGTTGCCACGCTTCAATGATTTGTGTTTGGCCCGCCTTGCGCGTGATTGTCATAGAGCCGTCTAGCGTCTAAAGCTAGGATACCGATTGGTGCCATATTCATTCGAAATGCAGCCCATCCCATGGCACCTCCTTGATTGCCGTGATGTCTGCCTTGTAGCCTTCTACGGCCTACGGCTGCACGATATCTGTGAAGGAACCTGGCACTCCAACTGCAGAACCAAATATCGAGAATGGAGCCATCCGTATCCGAGGCTTCTTGTTGTCCCTGAAGCTCATGACCTTTAGAAGCGGGTCCTCTTTTTTAAAGCCTGGACGAGGGTTCGCTGCCTGAATTATATATATTTTCAGGAGGCTCTATGTCGACACAACGCATGCATTTTTAGGGATCTCTTCTGGAATCGCACCAGGTTAAGATCAACCAAACCAACAAACTTTGCACTGAATCTATAGGCTCATCCCCAGTCCCCACCATGTAGGCGACGATAAGCGGAAGATAACCCACAAGTATCGTCCAGATTGAACTGAACGAAGAACTCGCAGAAGATCTGGAATCTTTGCTACAAAGCAGAGTTAGCCTACGTATGTTTTTCTTCTTATTTTTGAGACACAATTGTCATAAAGGGGTTAGGTGCATGTCGTGCAGAATCAAGGGCACCACCATTTCAGGTGGTCGAGCTGGTTGGTGTGGTGGACCTGTTGTCTTACCTTAACGAACACAGGCCCTGATCCCCAATGTTGTTGCACCTGTGATCAGAAACTTTTTACATTTTTAAAGCTTAAACTTACTTACGTCTCATTTATACATACATCTCCTACTTTTTTGCAATCGCGAACTTAGAGTCATGACTCTTCAGATTCGTCCTTGAGGTTCGGTAGGACATCCGTCAGAACCCGAGGCATTATAATCTCTTTTCAGGTACACTGCGAGAAATCGCACGGACATTATGGGGTTTTTCGGCTCGGGTTTTTCGGTGTGATTTTACAGATGTTTTACGACTGGTATTTTGAAACTGAACAAGGGGAAGTAGTCAATCGACGCGGCCATTGGAAATCACATGAATAACGGGTTGTGCATGATCTGAAAGTTTTTCTGTGTGTTCTGTTTTATACCAACTTTGGATCTTTTGGAACTTTATAAGCATGCATGCCACTGAAAAAGCTTAGTTAAAAGTCAATCTAGACTTCTTTTGAAGGCACTTGTTGACATGTACACATTATCGAAGAAAACCATATTCTTTCCAGCTTTACGACAGTAAATTGATTTCCATGGCATGCGTTCGGATATGCTTGACAGACTACTCTGAGGTTATTTAACGGATTTTATCCTGACTCTAGAAGGCCTTATGAAATATTTGACTTAATTTGTTATGTCCTGTCGAAGCCCGTTAAGCTCATCTAAGTGTCTTGTGTGGACTAGCAGTCGTTCAATCGTCTCAGACTGTGTTCACTTGTAATTCGCTTTAATTCTTCCCGTCGAAAGCATAACCTTATCCGAATTCGCACTCGACTTCGTGCTGACATAAAATTGCAATTCTCTGCCAACACTTATTTGCTTCCATAAGTAAGCGTTCAACTAAAGGCGCAGACGAATTAATTAATTTCCATTTATTCGACGATTCCTTAAAGTTCCTCCTCTCATCCCATCTAGTCACCAATAGATGTCACCACTCCTCCGCCGGCATGAAATTGTTCCGAATTACCACTGAACACACCCAAGCAGGGCATGTCAATTTTTGCTATTCGGTTACAAATTTCCCTCATTATAAAGTAGTGTGCGTGTGTAGGTGTGTTTGTGACACAAAAAAAAATTCTCCACCGAATACAGAGGCACACACTCAGTAAGATCTTTGTTTTGCCCAACACTTGTTCGAAAATCCGGAAAAACTATCGCGTTAAAATCACAAATTCAACGATAAAACCCCCCAAAAAAGTGAATAAAAATTCTTCAAAAATATCAAGAAAATGATCGAGTTTCGATTTCACTAAACGTTGTGCTCAATCCCAGCCGCCAAACAACTTAAATATTCGACGCGAAAAATAAAGTGCCGTGTGTGTAGTGTAGTGCCGAAAGCAGTAGCAGCAGCAGCCTCTCGCCATGTTCTACCAAACCCAAGCTATACAAGGGCGGCGGTGTTTATTATTTTTCTCGGCGATTCTCATTTCAATTTTATGCATTTTCCAACAAATTGATGCCTCCTATGGCCAGGGTGAGTCCAAAGTATCGACTTGAAGTTGATGGAATTTTTCAATTTGGATTTGTGGAACCAGAAATCGGTATCGGTTTGCATGTTTGCGGAAAAGGTTTAGAATTTTTCCTCCCCACACCCCGAAGCGATTTGACGATTGCATATATCACACACATCCTCTTTTGATTTACCCTTTTTTCGTTTTTGTTGTTGTTGCTTGGCCAGTGCCAGTGCCACTGCTATGACTGGCTCATGATAGTTTTTTGAAAACGAAAAGTGTGTGTAGGAAGCAAAGTGGCAGTGGTGGCGGCGGCGGCGGCATACAAAAGAAAAGTCTCTATTTCTTTTTTTTTTTTTGGTTTCTGTTTTTCTTTACTTTTCGGAGTTTTTCCCCCGCGCGCTATCTTTACGCTGAACCACCACTCCAGTCCATCGACAGACAGTCGATCGGAACGTCCGAGCAGAATCTCTGAGACTCCTATTTTTGGTTCTACTTAATGAATTAATATTTGTCCGGCGTTTTGAGTCGCTTCTCTTGGTTAATTAATCATGGGAGGAATTTTTAATTGAATTATTCTTCTGCTCAATTGCCCAGTGCTCTTGGACGGGACTGTTAATGTATGGCTGTTTAAAATTGTTGTGTTTGTCTTTTTTGCTCGTGAACTTTTAGAAGAGATCAATGTGGAACTTGGAAAGAACACCACCATCCAGTGCATGTCGTCCAGCAATCATGTCCGATGGACATTCCAGGGAAAGAACATCACCAGCCAGGACAAAAGGTAATCAAATAAAATTCCTTTGCTCAATATTATTCTGTTCCAGCAATGCGTTCGTTGTCTGTCGACTCAGCGATGTGGCATTTGATTGAAATTGAAAAGGAGAGGCTTTTAACACTGCTGGCGGACTGGACGATAAGTCAACTAATTACGAGAAAATTGCTAATGTGCTGAATGTTGTAGATGCTTATCTGGGCTAGCTAATTGGGAAATAGAAACAGCGATGCAATTTCCAGAGAGAGAGAGGGGACAATTCGGAGAAACTTGGGTTTGAATGATTAGAAGTTAGACCACTTCCTTGATGTTGCGTTTGCCCACTTAGCCTTATTAGAATTCACATTCTCAGAACAGCGGTATGTATCTTAAAGAGGCGAGAGTTTGACCCTATTTCGTCGTAATCTGCGCTGACTAATGCCTTGTTGCATGTTGCTTCGAGTACATTTTATCAACAAATGGTTGTGATTGCCTTCGTGAGGCGACTTTCAAAGTTGTCCTGCTGATTAAATGAAGATTGGGGGACCGTTTTGTACGCACTCCTAGTGGGTTTCAGTATTTTTCAATCTGGACGATGCACTTGTATGAATTCGCGAACTGATGGACTACCCTTTGTTGTGGTTCCTGTGTGTGACCTAAAATGAGGTTTCTCTTTTTGGAAAGAACTAAACATTAAGTATGAGAAACTTGACTTGTTAGCAACTACATCAGTTGTCCAGGTTTACGGTCTGACCCTCCATGCGTCGCAGGTCCGATAAGTTCTACATGAGATAGTGGTCTGAACAATCCAGTGGCTGCTCACTGGACTTGGAATCCCCGATTGCGGAAGCAACCTAAGAAAACAATAAGTACCACTTGACCATGGTTTTTTTCTCTGAGATCAATGACCTCGTGTTAACTTGAGGCACTGTCAAAGTCGACGCAATGCTGTCCATACATTTTTGTGATCCAGAATTCAGTTATCTCGTTTTGAAACGTTGATGATTAACTGGCTGGGTTTGTTGTGAATGACCCATCGTACTCTTCAGCTATAAATCATAGCAAACCTCAGCGTTCATTCAAAGCACATGAATAACGGAGTCATTGATGTCAAAACCCTTAATATCATATGTGTCAAGCACTGCTCCGTTCAGAAATTTGTCAGAGGATGAACATTTTTAAGACGCACCACCAAAGAAACACTCATCCATAGTATGGAGCGACAGACAAGTTGGATCGTTGTGATGACATCAAGCCGTGCAAATCAATGTTGATGCTTTCAAGAGCCTACAAGTCTTCGCTTTTGAGCAGTCAAAGTATTGACCTTTGCTTGCAGTTGTTGCTGTAGTAACAGCGACCTGTCAAACTTAACTCTTTGCTGGTTCTTGATACATATAACCTAGTAATCACATTTCACAGTTATTTGTAATTTGACATCCACATGAGCAAGTTAATAGTGATTATTGCTGCTTCGTGTTTGGCCAGAAGTGTAGGAATAGGGCGGGGGTCGTACATTGGCAGCAGGAAGAGTAACTTGAGAATGAACTGGAGAGAGATAACCTAGGATACGCATGTTGTTCGCTGATGACCAAGCCACCGATCCATGGACTGTGACGCCAGACAAAGAAGGAGTCGAAGTGGAATGCCATAAACCACCATGCTCTACTCAGCGTCAGGTTAACGAGTCATCTGCTTCTTCTTCTGGTGGCGCTAGAGTCCAGGGTGGACCTGGGCCTGGGCCTGGGCCCCCAACAACGATGGTCGTTAGTGTGTTAGCTAGAGTAGAGTAGTAACAAATTGGTTATAGCGACATAATGACGTGAAGAAAATTGTGTCCTCGTCAGTGGGTTTCGAAAGAAAATAATCTAGTCAGCCCATCCGTCACAAGTTCACCCAATGACTTGTCAAAAACCTGTCACTATGGTAGAAGCGGATCAGGTATGTGGACACCTCACTATTGGGAGGAACTAGTTCCCTAGATGTGTGAGCAGGCTTCTCTTGGAGCACATCTCGCTCTTGAACACCACCGCTCTTTCAGATGATCAGACACGCTAACCATTTGAGTGTCGGACTGCACAAACATGGATCGCCTTGGATGCAGATCATGACACCGTCGAGTTGTTGCCCACTGCCAACGCTTTCATTTAAGATTCCCTGTGAACTCTATTTCCCAGCACTAGTCTACATCTCTAATATATTTTTTTTTATCCCCGCCAGATACCACCTATCAACCGAGTCCGTCAACGACATCGACGAGAACAGCCTGCTTGTGGAAACCACAAACACGGCAGTCCCCGCCACATACGTTCACAACTTGAGCATACACCGCGTGAAGATCTCGGACGAGGGCAACTACACGTGCCACAGTACAGGCAGTGCAACAGTTGCGCCCGATACACCGAACGAGAATGTGTTCTTCGTACAGCCAGTCATACTTCCCAAAGTCGTAGACAGCAGTCCGCACAAAATCAAACTAAAAACCAAGCAAGGAGTCACGCTCTTTTGTGTGATAGAAGCCTACCCCGTGGAGCCGATTAGGAGCCACATAAAGTGGCGGAAGGACGACATTTCTTTACGTTCTCTGGACAGCAGCATGAATGTAACGCAAATCAATGCCACGCATGTGAACGTGACCCTTGAAATGACGGAGGTCTACAAGAAGGAGAACGGCACGTATGCGTGTGTTGTACTCTCGCCATCGGGCGACGAACTGGTGCGCCAAGAGATCGCTCTTTTGGTGATGGCTGTGCCACAGGTGAATATTGATTACGTGAAGGCGGTCGGGGCGAATAAGATATTCCTCAACTGGACCGTGAACGACGGCAACGACCCGGTCCAGATGTACTTTGTGCAGTTCATGCAGGACGGTGCGCCAACGTTCACCTACTACAATCACGTCATCGGCGGGAAGAACACCTCGTATGTGCTGGACAACTTTCAGCCGAACACGAGCTATCTGCTGAGGATTTCGGCGAAGAACAGCATCGGCGACGGGGTCCACCATCAGTACATCCCGGCGGTGCGGACCTTGGAAAAGGATCCGGTGTTCGTGCCCAAGGTGGAGGCGACCGGCAACACGGAGTCCACCATAACGATTGGCTGGGCACCGCCCTCAGCCGAGCTGCTGGAGTACATTCAGTATTACGAGCTGGTTGTGTCTGAACCCGGCGAGAAACCGCAGATCGTGGAGGAAACCATTTACCATCAGAACAGCCGCAACCTTCCCTATATGTTCGACAACTTGAAGACGGCCACGGATTATGAGTTCAAGGTGCGGGCTTGCAGCGACCTGACGAAGCTGTGTGGCCCGTGGTCGGAGGTGGTGAACGGGACGACAATGGACGGCGTGGCAAGTCAGCCGACCGAGTTGCACGTGGTGTGCAACACGTCAAGGCAGAACGCCGTGAGCGTCTCTTGGAACGTTCCGAAAATACCGAACGGCAAGGTTGTATCGTATTCGATCAAGTTGGTGGGCACCGCCACCTACAAGTCAGAGGATCGTTTTCTGAACACCACTTGGGGTCCAAAGGAGCGCCGGGTTGATGAGCCGAACCACAAGACGGTCTACGAGGGCGTCAATCCAAACACGAATTACTCTGTGACAGTGTCAGCGCTAACCCGTCGCAAGAAGACCGGTGAGCCGGCTACGGGCCACTGCACGATGCCAGTAGCACTTCCAGAAATCGGGCGCGTCATCTGGACGAAGATCAAGACTTCCGATGAGAAGTGCGTGCTGAAGGTGCTCATGCCGAGGTTAAGCGAACGCAATGGCGCCATTTGCTGCTACAGAATATACCTAGTACGCTTGACTGACTACAACCGGGATCTGCCGGTGCCCGAAAGCCTGAATGTGTCCACATATCACGAGATTCACAACAGCAACAACACCAGAGGCGGAGCGTACATCGCCGAAATGTTTCCAGGCCAAGCCTATCTCCCGGAGATATTCCTCGGCGACGGTAAGCGTATGTACTATGACGAGGTGAGTCAGAACGCTGCCGACAATCATTGCCGCAAATGCCTGGAAGGAGTAGCGTTCCGTCGCATTTTCCACGCCCCCATACTGAGGTCGACAACCACAACAACCGCCAGGCCAGAAGGCAAGTCATAGCATTGTGTCTTGAGTCATTTATTCGTAATAGTGTGTTTGCAGAGCATCCGATTCAGATTCCGATCATCCCAGAGTTATCGCAGCGCGAGCAACTGAACCGGGCTGGCAATCTCACGCAGGCCGCTTCAAAGATCCTCGACAACAAACGACGGCGACGGAACCCGAAGCACGCCGTTGGACAAAATATTCAGCACTATGAGGAGAGCACAGAGACGACCACACCCATGCCGTCCGTATCGCTGCACGAAGTGTTCGACGACGTTTACGACGGCGAGATCGACATGAACAGCAATTACACTGGCTTCGTGGAAGTAATCGGTACGTACTTGGGTTTCATTTTGCATTGTCGCATGAGAGTGAATTCGATTTCTTTGCAGTTCGAGAGGAGAGCAGCCAGCCGGGAGCCAGCAAACCCCTAATCGCGTACAGTCAATACTTCGAGACAATTAATCCGTCCATGATAACAGAGGTCTACGAAAATGCCTATGACATGACGATGCTGCTCGACATAATCGTGCGAGTGCTGTGTGTGTTCGTTGGACTGGTGTTGCTTCTGCTGATTGGGCTGTGCTTTTTGCATCGCTACTACGCGAAGAAGACCGGACAGGGCGATGAAGTCATCAGCTTGCGCGACTCCTTGAGGTAGGTTGTGTGTGATGGAATATTTATTTTTATCAACTATTGACACGCACCTTGCATACGCTTGCTCTGCTGATAACCCACACCTTGTTTCTGGGCTTTACTGCCTTCATTGTTCTGCATGATGTCAGTGCAATAATTCCCGTGTCATGGGGTGTCGGGAGGTGGCCGCGCGTTTGATTATGTAAGCGGTCATGTCACTGCATTCCAAAACGGTGTGTGTCTCAGTCTGATTTCTCGAAAAGATTCCTTGTCACTCACCTGATTGGGATTGCTTCTGTTTATGGAATTTTTGTCACACCTCAGTTTGTAATCCGCACTTCTATTCATTACAGCCGTGCTCTCTGCGGCGGGCGCACCAGTAACCACCGTCACCTGATCGGCTCGGCGCTGGCCAAACCCGCGGACATTGGACCGATAGCAAAGATTGATCTCCCCTCGGCGTACAGAACCCGCCACAAGGACACGGACTATGGCTTCCTGCGAGAATACGAAATGCTGCCAAGTCGCTTCAATGACCGCACAACGAAGAACTCGGACATCAAGGAGAACTCTCACAAGAATCGTTATCCAGACATCAAGGCCTACGATCAAACCAGGGTGAAGCTATCTCAGCTGAATGGCATGCAGGGCTCCGACTACATGAACGCAAACTTCGTGATCGGCTACAAGGAGCGAAAGAAATTCATCTGCGCCCAAGGACCCATGGAGTCCACCATCAGTGACTTCTGGCGGATGATATGGGAGCAGCATCTGGAAATAATTGTCATGCTGACCAACTTGGAAGAGTACAACAAGGCGAAGTGTGCCAAGTATTGGCCAGAGAAAGTCAGTGACTCGAAGCAATTCGGCGACATCACGGTTACCTTCGCATCGGAACAAAGATTCTCCGACTTCTTGGTTCGCAACCTGGACGTGTTCAAGCGCAGTGCCAGCAATGAGGATGAGGAGGAGCGACGACAGATCACACAATACCACTACCTGGTGTGGAAGGATTTCATGGCACCCGAGCATCCGCATGGAATCATCAAGTTCATACGTCAAATCAATTCGGTGTACTCGGTGCAACGAGGCCCGATTTTGGTTCACTGTAGTGCCGGTGTTGGCCGCACTGGAACCCTAGTCGCCCTCGACTCGCTCATTCAGCAGCTGGAGGAGGAGAATCAGGTGTCGATTTTCAACACAGTGTGCGATCTTCGTCATCAGCGTAACTTTTTGGTGCAATCTCTGGTGAGCATTTGACGGAGATGATTACGCCGTCGCAGGACACTTCAATCTCTTGCCTTTGTTTCATTCACAGAAACAATACATATTTCTGTACAGAGCTCTGCTGGACATTGCTCAGTACGGCAACACAGAGATCCTGGCCAGAGGCTTAAGCTTAACAATCGAAAATCTGAAAGTCAAGCCGAATGACAGCAAAGAGAAGTGCAAGCTCGAGTATGAATTTGAGGTTAGTTTTTAGCTGGCTGTCTTGTCAACCACTCGATTTGTAATGTGTCATGTGTGTTTGTGTGTGTTTCTTTGTTTAGAAAATCAAGGCGATTGCTGATGAAACCAACAAGACCTGTTCGGTTGGCTGTGGCGATGAGAATATGAATAAAAATCGTAGTGAATTAGTTATACCCTATGACCGTAATCGGGTAAGTTTTCCGAAGTTAAACACGAACGTCAACTCATGATGGTTCCTTCGACAGGTCATATTGACACCGATTCCAATGCGAGAGCATTCGACTTACATAAATGCGTCCTTCATCGAGGGTTACGACAACTCCGAGTCGTTCATCATAACGCAGGACCCTATGGAGAACACCATTGGCGACTTCTGGCGAATGATTTCGGAGCAGAGCATAACCACCCTTGTCATGATATCCGAGGTATGTTACACACTTCACACACGCATTTGTCCTCCCAATCTCACCCTTGCATTCACAGATCGGCGACGGTTCAAGAAAGTGCCCAAGATACTGGGCAGACGATGAAATTCAATACGATCACACTTTGGTGAAGTACATGCACAGCGAAAGTTGCCCGTATTACACACGACGGGAGTTCAATGTGACCAATTGCAAAATAGACGATACAATTAAGGTCACACAATTCCAATACAACGGCTGGCCAACGGTGGACGGGGAGGTGCCAGAGGTGTGTCGAGGTATTATCGAGTTGGTTGATCAAGCTCAAAAACATCATACTGCCGAAAATAATTTCTCAACATCGACACCGATTGCTGTGCATTGCGGGTAAGCGAAAAATACACACTACCTCCTGTGAGTGCATTTCTTAATCCTCTTGCTCCTCCCAACAGTTTGGGAACCGATCGAAGTTCGATTTTCGTGGCCATGTGTATATTAGTTCAGCAACTAAGAACTGAGAAGAAGATTGACATTTGCACAACTGCGAGGAAATTACGTTCACAGCGAGCTATGCTTTTGGATACATATGTAAGTAAATTTTGTCTTGGTTGATTTCTTGGTTAACTTGGTTGATGATTCATTTGTATGCATGGGAAGAGCATTGTCAAGAATTGCGAGTGCTCTGAGGTCATCATACAATTGAGATGAGCAACATTTATTTTGGCATTCAATGCTTGACTGCTGACGCATTTGTTAGCTTCTCACCAGGCGACAGCCTTGAACGTTGTATCGCAGTTTTTGCAAATTGGGAATGTTGCGTAAGAGAAACTGCGAGTTCCCGTCCGTGCAAATATTCGTTGGATCATATTTTATTCCTCAAAATGAATGAATGTTTAGCAGTGTTAGTCATCTTTAGAGAGTGCTGTCATCATTTGAATTTGAGTCGTTTTCACGTTCTGTAGGTCGTTGAGAATGTAGAATTCACTTCTAATTGAAGGCAGTCTTCCGGAAATGACTTCTTAAAATCTTAAGAAACAGTTGAGCCTATACTTGTTGAAGTAAATGCTATTCAAGGGGTTGCTCCTTTGCAGTGAATCCGATAGATGGGAATAATTTTGTCTAAAAAGAGCATTGACAGACATAAAGCCTCTCACACCACATTATCAATCGAATCGGACATTTGTCTGTCTCGGAAGGAGACAGTGGTCATACGCAACTATACCGATTGCTCGATCTCTGGGCACAATGGTATCCTGAGCACTGAAGGAACCGATGAACGAGCTATAATGGGGTTAGGCTTGCCTTTGTATCACATTAAGCGATTGCCTATTGTCCTTCATCATCATCACCATCTCCGTTTAAAGCGCGCACGACAGATCTCCAGGCAACTCGATCCTCAGCCATCGACTCTAACTCCTCAAGAGTTATGACCAAACGTAATCAAGCGGGTTTATGGACTTGGTCCAACCACCTCATCCTGGGTCTGCCAGGATGAAAATCGTGATGGTGGGGACATTCGTGCCACGTGATCAAATTATCGAAGCATAGTCCTTTCCGTACGAAGTAGCAGTCGTTCAATGTTCAGCACCTCGCGCACTGTCGTGTTTCTCACCCTATCCTGGCAAGTAAATCCCACAACAGCACGAAGAAATCTCATTTCAGCAGCTCATAACCCAAATTTCATGAGCATAGATGAGAGTTGGAATAAATACTGAGTTGAAAGCCGCTAACTTCAGTTTGACACCGTGCTCGGCCTTTCCACGCTACAGATCTTCCAAGCTGTTTCAAAAATAATTGGCCAATGCTTCAGGAAAGATCAGCATTACTCCTCCCATTACTCGCGAAGAAGAGCACGAGGTACTTCAACTTCTCCAACTGATGCAATGGGACTCCACTAACTCATACTATTCTAAGGTCGGGCTTGTTTAGTTTTATAGACTCTTTGGTGAATCTGGGATCAACCCTCATGCATTTCTGGGAGTGTGTAAGTTCCTCTTTATTGTTCCAGAATCGGATGCGGCATCTATTTGTCTAGTTGCTTATATGTTGTTGTACGTTAATGTTGCTGGATCCATGAAGATGGAGAGGCCCAAGAAAAGGAGTTTTGGCCCCTGTCTTTGCTTGGATGTCTGCCGTTTCTTATCTGTCGTGGTTTATCTGTCCTGGCACCCGTATCAGTCTAAGCTTGTTTTCTCTGCCCGAATGTTGAGTTGAGTTTTATGACATTCCCAGACAGACCTGGTGCTGCATGGGAAGCTGTTTAGGGCTTTAAGTACTGCCCGGCTATCTGAGAGTATCGTTATTTTTGTATTAATTAGATTTCTATTACTGGTGCTATGTGGTGCCTCATTTATGGCGAAGATTTCAGCTTGGAAAGAGAGCGAGAGAGACGAGAGAAGTTATTCATCTTCGTTTGGTAACAAAGAAATTGTCATTGGTGTCTAACAACTAATGAAACCACTCAAATAAGACCGAAAAAAAATAACAATATACGGCAATTATTCACATGATTGAAAAAGGGCGATGAGCTGAAGAACTGTCAAAAACTGACTTGGAACTTGACATAAGCAGTTTCATCTTTACAGGGCTCTCATCGCGTAACATTTCATACGACTATTGTCCTGACAATTCACTCCAATGATATCGTCTATGATTTGCTTCATGTAAGACCATAACTATCGTCTCGCCTATCGTTACAGTTTGACTGCTTTGAAAATAAAATCTCTCATGTAAAAATGACATCTGTGCTCACATTCTCATTTCAGACAGAGTCCACCCCGAATAATTGCGGCAGGAGAAGAACGTAGTAAATGTTCTCCTATCGAAATGCTTAATCTTGTTTAACTTGTTGCTTCTGTTTTCGTGCTATCTTTCTTTCTGGTGCTGTCTCTCGCTTTATTTCAACACCCTGCGCGGGGAACAATGCCTTTCTCGACCTCTCTCGAGTAACTATTATCGGTCTAAGAGCATACAACTAGATCTTCTCCATTTGTGAAGGAACAATAGCACGTAGAACACAAATACAGTCGTCTCCGCTTATTGGCAACACAAAAAATGCAGAAAATGTGTTGCAACTAAGCGGAGTTTTCATATAAACGATGTTCGGATATAGACAACTTTGTTGTACCGTGATAAATTTCTTCTTGCATATAACCGAAAGTTTCGCTTAAGCGGAGTGCATATAAGCGGAATCGACTGTACACGGTTTCTGTTAGATGCAGCTACGTTCAGGTTCACTGCCGTTTGTAGGGCCACTCATTGTTATTGTTCTTCTGTTTTAGTTACATCCAATGCCTGACCCTTGACTTCTGTAGCAGATTCATGGAAGAAGACACACATCTACCCTTTAACTGCCCTGCACTGGCCTCCAATAGGAAACAAACCCTGGGAGAATACTATTTAAATGAATCAACGGACATATCCGCAAAGGTGTCAATGCCAATCAATCTGGGCGTTCGTCAAAAAAAAAAAACAAAATGGTTTCAGGAGTAACAGACGGCAACACGATGGACCCCTGGGTCTAAGTGAATCCATCAACTTTTGAAAGAAGCCACATTTCCTTACCTAACCTAACCTACATACAATAATTGACGATTTCCATTCAATGTTCTTATTTGAACAGTCTACTCCGTCGCATGTCTCAACCCACAACATCCCCGTCCCTCTTTCTGCAACCCCACAATGCCAATAATTCTTCCGTAATGACATCCAATGCCTCCAAGGACGTGGGTGCATAGAGTTTCCCATCGGCCCCCTGTGTAAAAGCGAACGCCTTCGTCGTTTTACGAGCACACACTTCAACAATTTCTCAGCACCTCAAAATGCTCTAAAAGTGTAGTGATTGTTCTAAATTGACATTTAATCTCTTTTCCTTTTCCTTTCAGGCGCAGTACGAGTTCCTACATCGTGCGATTGCAAATTACGCCGATTTGCATAAGCTCTCGACAGAATCACCATCCGACTGTTAATACATTGTTTCCCTCACCATCACCAGCCCAACCCCCCCCCCCCCCCCCCCCCCTACACCAAAACGCAGCTTCATTTCTACAAAACAAGGATTATGTTTCCAAGTGTATTCTTCAACTGTTGTGTATGTTGTAATGTTTTTCTATTTCTTTTCCTCTTTGTTTATATTTTCATTTCTTGCACAAAGTCTATTTGTGATAATTTAATACGAAAGAAAAACAAGAAGAAAAAGAAAGGGAATATATCCTGAATCTCACAGCCATACGGACCCGATCGATCGATCCTGACGTGTGCCTCAAGTATGCACGGCCGATCGAGAGGTGTGTTAGGAGTAAAGCAAAAGCTCATATTTGTAAAAAGTACTCTATTCATACGCTTTCCCTGACGTATGACGACACGCATACATGTATGTGTGTATACATTATATATTATCCATTTGCCTAACCGATAAGTTGTCATTTTATGTTCACGAAAACAAAATCAATGTGAAAGTGTTTGCTAAACAAACAAGCGACGGATGAACACAAGAAAAAAGTAAAAGAGTAATTGTATCTAGAATAAGCTACCAAAGGACTAAAACGTATAACAATTATATTAAAATATTATCAATGTAAATTTAGAATATATATATATATATATATATATAAATGTGAAAGTAAACGAAACAACAAAACAAAACCACAACTCGACCACACATACATACATACAAGAACTAAATATTTATTTGTTTTTTAGCAAACAAACAAACAAACAGACAAGTTTTTTTTTTTAAATAAATTTATATCTTATATAAGGTATTTATAAATATTTATACGCAATTGTTTTTCTACTCCAATTTTTTTATACTATACAAATAAACGAGGAGAAAACAAAAGTGAAGCCATATTTATATATATACATAAACAAAAACGTGAGAAGATGAAGAAGAAACAAAAAACAAAGAAAAACAAAACGCATAGAGAACAAAAAACAAGAAAAAAAAACAAAAGAACACACTAACTTATCTATATATTGCTGCAGGAGTTCACAGTTTTATTAGTTCGCATTAAATAACTTTAAGTTTATCTCTCTTTATATTATTAAACATACATAAATGTACATATATCAGATTGTAGCATAAGTTTTGTGAAGCATGGTTTGTGTGTCTGGGAGTTGTGTCCTACTGGAAATTCTGGGCGTTCATCTGCTTGGAAAGCGGTCAATTGGGAGGCGCTGTCTTTACCCCGTTCCGGTAGACACTACAACGCTGCCTCATTCACAGATAAGTTACATTTCGATGACCTACGACTGTCAAATCCCGCATAACTTCCTGTCTCGAAAGAGTTTCGCCAACTTCGCCGTGTTGAATCGGCAAAAACAGTAGGTTCCCTCCAGTCGTGAGGACGCTCAACACGAATTGAAGAGATCCTCCTCCTCATCACACTTCATAGAGATCTTTCGAGTCACTATTCAGTCAAATCGATCATAATGCCATTTTCCAGTCATTCAACTTAACCCCTCTCTGTCCCTAAAATTCTTTTGACAGCTTGTTCTACTTGCTTCGTCTGTGAATATTGGTGAACTCTTTCAAACAGCTTCCGAGCAGTCGGCACCAATGGAGGAAAGGAGCGTGAAAATGAGCTCGCTAATACCGAGTATCTAGTCGCCGTGGCGTAGTGGGTTAGTGCGTCGACTCCTGCGCAGAGCGTGTCAGGTTCGAATCCTTAATCTACCAACTGTCATAATTCACGGCTTCCACCTCATCCGAGTCACTGACAATGCTCAAAGAGTATTCCTGTCTAGAAATAGCTTCTCAAACCTTGCCGTTCGGAGTCGACATAAAATTGTAGGACCCTTCGACTCGTGAGAGAACAATAGCACGCACAACACGAGCGGTTGATGTAGAAACTAGGCGCTGGTCCCTTACGGGCCGTATCGAGGCTACATTTTCTAGATTGTGGCGCTGTGGATAGTTGGCTCATATGGTCGACATGGACAAATATCATAATTCATGGCTCCACCTCTCCGGAGTCATAGACAATAGACGTCTTCTTCGAATTCTCCAGCAGACGTGTAGGAACTGTAGGTTCCCTCGTGAGAGACCACTAACTTGCAAAACAAATGCTATCTTTAGTGGTCCCCCTTCGAACACTGGACAAAGATATTTTAAGTCACATTCATAAACCACTTGTAGACTATGGCGATGGGCAGAAATCGATCAAAGAGATCAGCAATGCACTCGTAGCAGAACATGCACAAGAAGAAGCTTGGCCCAGATCAACTTCGTACTATAGAACCGTGGATATGACTATTCATTTCCATGATGCTCCAGTGCACTTCGCAGAGTCATCTATCGAGCTGGTACACTTGTCCATCACCCCTGACTACGAGTGAATGTGTTTCCAAGTCCTTCAGAGTCAAAAGGAGGCTCATCTTCTTAAGATGCTTCTCTGGATCGCTTGTCGCATTTCGAAATAGGCTGTAAATGGTTTGAATCAAGTCAGACGGCGAAATTGCCATTAACATCAATACCCCCTGAACACATCAAGTGTCCTTTTGTCCATCCTTCAGTGCTTACGCACAGACGAATTGATTTCAATTTTCTTTTATAGTGTCTGAGTGCTCCACCAGATGATTCAGTAGCCACAACAAAAGAAACGATAAAATCCCCATCGTGACACTTGTCACCACGCTTACGTTACAAGCTGATAAACATACACACACACATGCACACAAACACACATAGCTCTCACGTATTGATTTAAGATGTAATGAAATGAAATGAAATGAAAACGACGAGGGGAAAACGAAGCGCGCGCGAATGTGGAGGAAAGAAGAGGTATTGCACAAATCTAAGTTTAAACGTATCATACATGTGAGATAAAATCAAACACAATTGCAGCAGCAATATTCTTCAATTAATTTTTGTTTTTCTCTTTGTTGTTTTTGTTCTGTACCGTTTTTCTTTTCTTTTTCTTTTTTTTTGTTTTTATTTTTTATTTAGTGAAATTGTAAACTGATTGAATCAAATGTTCAATTTATCATTATTATTCTCATACTAAGTACAGGAAGTAGATTTTTGTACACAAAATAGATTTTTTATACAAAACGCAGAAGCAGAAAAACAAACACACACGATATGTGACGATTGTAGTGCATTTTACTTTGCATAACACAATATTGGTTCCATCAAAGTGAAGTGAGACAGAATCAGTTGGAATCTATAGATGTAAACGATAAAGCTTATTATATGATTTTTTTTAGAAATAAATAATCTAGTCTATATACATATTACAGTTATTATAATTGTGAAATAAATGGGGTTTTTTTTTTTGTCGTGTCGCTATAGTATTTGTTCAAACAGAGTATAAACAGGTGTCGAGTGAAGTGTAAACGCTTATAATTTAGACGTAAATGTTCTTCGTTTTTTTTTTTTAACTAATCAATTGGACATAGATAGATATTTATCATCTCATCAGTATGTTGACGCTTTTGAGGAGAATGAAATTGAATTTTGATTTTTGTTTTTCTTTGAGCATGAGCATGAATTCTGAATCAGTTCAGACATCTGACGAAGGAGGGGCTTTATTGCACGTGTGTGATTGAAATTGAGAGGATGTCCCGTGCGATAATGACTGCCATTCAGTTTTGACTTAAAATATGGGAGAGAGGGACACCTTTGATCGTGGGATACCTTTGAACAGGACTAATAAAATCGTATGTTCAAAGATACCCCGCGATTAATGCGGCCGCCCCTACCCTTCAACTTTGCATTTAGATTGTTGTGTATCACACTGGATGAGAGTCTCAGAATGTCAAGACGAAGTGTGTTATAAGACCTTGGTACGAATAGAGGGAGTTCTTTCACCACAAACAAATTTATCTTGGCTGCTCTGCTTCTTATTGGTAATCCTTGCAAAATGATGTATTTCAACGTGGTTAAATGCACATCTGGAATGGCTTTCTCTTGAGGATCATACTCAGGATCTTGTCAAATTAGTTGCCAGTGGTTGAGTTCTTATCTGCACTTCTCTCCCTTTAAATTCAGGACAAGACCTCAAAACTAACAATCATTGCCTATTTATGGCGACAACTTCCAGAAGAATGTTTCATCCCAAGAATAGGTTTCTCTCTGTGCATGGACATTTGCTATTACCATGTCTTCCGATGGTCTCCTTGCTTATTATCATGCTTCTCTCAGGACATCTGAGCTCATCAGGTGTTCATCTGAAAATGTACAGCTTTTCAATTAGCATTTCTTTGCGGTCGAACAAGAATCGACGGATTTTTGTTATTTCATTGTATATAGACCTTCAGACTTCTCTGTGTGGCGCTATAGGCCTGCGTGACCTAAACCGGCAAGCCTATACCAATTTGGTTGAAGTTCCGCTCAGACTATAGCGTCACTTGCTCCGTTGTCGGAAACTCGCCAAGTTGTCCGTGCTCTCTACATGGTCGTCTAGTATTCACGGTAGGCCACAGCCAAGTTGTCCGTGTTCTCTACATGGCCCTCTGATACTCCCGTTAGGCCACAGCCAAGTTGTCCGTGTTCTCTACATGGCCCAATGATATTCCGGTAAGGCTACAGCCAAGTTGTCCGTGCTCTCTACATGGTCGTCTAGTATCCACGGTAGGCCGCAGCCAAGTTGTCCGTGTTCTCTACATGGTCGTCTAGTATCCACGGTAGGCCACAGCCAAGTTGTCCGTGCTCTCTACATGGTCGTCTAGTATACACGGTAGGCCACAGCCAAGTTGTCCGTGCTCTCTACATGGTCGTCTAGTATTCATTCATAGGTCTTCTGAATGTAGTCTCGAAACACACAACTTGAAATTCGCTGCACTTTGAAATGGACATCCTTTCAACAGCATCTGCTTCAAAACCTCCTCCTCCTCCTGATGTGTGACATTCGTTATGTTTTGCGATCTCTCTTTGATTTCAATAAAAAACCAATCTTTTCTGCACATATTATGTATTTACTATTTTTGACTTAAGACAATACGTTGTATCAAGAGTTTTAAAACAAATAACAAAAATTATATATTCCATATTCACACACAAAAGCTATGTTTAAACACAAATGAGACTAAAGCCTATTAAATTTAAGGTAGATAAAACATTTTCAGTATTTATTTCCGTATTTCCGTTAAGTTCTTTCCAACACTTGACCAACATAACCTTTCCGTCATAGACAAACGAAAATTTCTGACAAAATTTACGCACGAAATCAAGAGAAAAACTATTTATGGAGAATGTATGCACCCACAAATATCCCACCTTGAAGCAAAAGTAACAGTCTTTGGACAGAAAAAAAAAAGAAGAGAAATCAAATCTAACCTGAATTTCAGTTTGTTTTACTTCAT
Organism: Eristalis intricaria; assembly: GCA_964034865.1. Classification (NCBI taxonomy): domain Eukaryota; kingdom Metazoa; phylum Arthropoda; class Insecta; order Diptera; family Syrphidae; genus Eristalis; species Eristalis intricaria. The sequence goes on along the minus strand of OZ035875.1, from coordinate 7,473,726 downwards.
TTAAGCTTTTTTAATTGTTTTTCGTTTCGTTTTTATTTATAGGTATGTATACATATTTTATACTCAATAAAGCTCTAAAGTAAAACAAAATAAATAACAAATTAATAAATATACAAAATTAATAAATGGAGGAAATAAACAATTTTATGTTTAAAAAATAATTTAAAACAAGAAAAATATTTAAAAAAAAAGAGAATTAAATATATTAAAAGTAAAAAAGGATTATATTGTAATTTGTAACCGTGTATCACTTATCTGATATATTTTGTATTAATAAATAAATGTTTTAAATACAAACAAGCGGCATTAACATTGAGTGACACTCGAGTGTGTAGACATTGGGAGAGATCCTGACACAACCTCATTTGTTAACTTACTACTCCTGTGTCTTAAACACGCTCATAGGTATAGTAAAAGTTTGTTTCAGATTATGTCTTGCTTTCACAACAGGCTAAATTGAGTAGAGCACCCTGCGATCATCTGCTGATGTTCAAGGTCTCCTTACTGCAATAAGCTTAATTGGATGGTGCACTGTGTGGTTTTCCTCCTCAGAGTCGTTGCTCGGTAGCGATATCTAAGGTCTCTTAGCTGCGACAAATTCAATAGTTAGCGCATTCTGTGGTCCTCCTCAGAGCAGTTGCTTGGCAGTAATGTCCAAGGTCGCCTTGATGCAAGAAAACTCTATAGGGTAGACGTAAAGTGCGGCCCTCCTCAGAGGCGCTGTTCGGCAGTGATGTCAAAGATCTCCTAGACGAGTATCAGTTACAACTCTCACCCGTTAGCGCTCATGAGCAGTTTCCTTCTAATGGTGCTCCAGTCCAGGGTGGGCATGGGCCTCAACCACAAGCCTCTCCAGCTGGCACGATCTTTATCCAGCTGCTGCCAATTTCGCACGCCAAGTTGGTGAAGGTTCTTCTCCACTTTTGTGTGCCCTCTTTTCCATGGGCGTCCTGTATTGCGTCGTCTTGTTCGGAGTCGGAGACACTTCACTACTTCCAAGCCGAGGGATCCCTTTAGAAGATGGCCAAGGACAAGATCCGTACGCTGCAGCATTCCTAATTCTAACCTCAATCAAAAGGCATGCCAGATAAAATTTCAAATTTTATTTATTTCTAACAGTTAACATTTACACTTGTACCTCTCAAACTATGTATGTATATATACTGTATACGTTCCTACACTGACTATAAATCCTACGCCCTATTTGCTATCTCCATTTGCTGTGCTCTCTGGCCCATCGTCGTCATCGTCATCACCATCACCCAGCCCGTCTTCACTCATCATGCGAACAAACTCTTCGGCTAACTTCTCTGCATGATCCAGAACTTGATCCCTAGACCATGATGCTGTCTCGCTTCTGAAGGACTGCACCTGCGAGAGTAGATTTTCGAAAACTTCCAACTGCGCTTCAACAGAGTTGTCATCTGAACTGGTCTCGCCGACAGTGGGTGATGCAAGGCCAATCGTTTTCAAGAAATTCATGTTTGCTGCAAAGAGGAATTTGTTCATTTTTGGAAGACTAGAGATGGATTCAAATGTAAGAGCTTACAAGTCCCGCCGGAGCTAACATCAATGTTTGACCAGACGAAACTTCTTAGGGCCTGTTGAACTTCATCATACCCAAGCGGGTCGTTTGGATCGTCTTCTTCGTCCTCTTCTCTCGATCGCTCCAATTCGATAACATCGAACAACAGATTCGAACCTTGTTTGGCTTCTTTGTACGTGATGCCTTCGTTCGAGTCGTCGTACAAGCGATCACACAGAAGAATCCCAAGCTCAATTTGATGTGACTTCACGAAGTCTGCATAGTAAGAGATTCGCTTTGAAAAACCGCGCTGAAACGAGATAAAATAAATGATTTTCCTATCCAAAATCACAGCAGACAACGTCTTACATTTCCAGAATCGAAATATATGAGGAATGCCTCGACACTTTCGATTATTTCCGCAGGCATCAGTTCAAGCTCACACTCGAGTGGAAGTAGGAGCAGATTTGTCTTGTAGTACTTTGTGGTCAATCCATATTTGTATGCCTTGTAGTTGAGTGGTGTCCCAACATCAATCGAAACATGATCTTCCTTTTCGTCGATTTTTCTAATCTCTACAAGGAAGACGACATCCGATTAGTTTCACATGATTCACACGGTAACATTTCTTACTGTTGATTATTTCTAATGGGCTAACCTTGCCTTCTGATGCGATTAGTACAATTGGAGATTCAATCATGCTGGGGCGATATGTAAACAAATTATCTTTGATTGTTCAGAAATTGTTGAAGAAGTTAAAATGCAACCGGAAAAGTTGCTTAATACCAAAAGACAAGGGAAAACAAATTCTTGTTTGCTTTTGACAACTCGTTTGACATTTCGTGGAGGAATTTGACGTTCGAGGAAAATCGAAGGGATGTTTGTTTTGAATTCAAGATGGTGTGTGGAGAGTGTTCGAAAATTATACTTATTAAATGTGGTTGCATTTAGTCACTGATATATTGAATTCTGTAGCAATGGGATGTCGCACGATATTTAAAAGACGTCTGAGAATTGAGATTTATTGTATCATGTGGTCAATCTAGTGTACAAGGAGAAACGAAGGACAAGAGGAACACTATTTTAGAAGTTAAAATTCTCAACACGAATGTTTAAACCACTAAAGACTCTTGGAAAGGAGCTTCTTTAATGAACAAAGGTAATTTCAAATTACAGGAAAAGCAATGAGGTCCCAATATGTACCACAGGTATAATTTTAACAGTATAAATATATGGGCGAGCTGGCAATCATCGTCCTTTCCCACAGATTATTATAAATAACCTTCACAAAAATGAATTGAAACCTTTTATTTCAAAACTTTGAGGTTTGACGTCACTGCCTCTTATTAGTTAGCTTCTTTGTTAGTCGCTAAGTCTCCCATAGAGAGTTTGTTGGTGGGAGGTCCTTATTGAGTTTAGTTCAACGAAGTGGCAAGGCAGGAAGACAGAGTCGTTGTAGGGTAGCACGTCCGTTGCATGGAATGTATCTGTCAGCAAAGACAAATATTGACTTGCTCTGACATCCCTTCTAGAGATGACCGCCAGTTTGATATAAGTTTTGAAATAAGGGAGACTGTTTCCAGTGGATTGGCGACTGCCTAATTGTTAGTGAAGGTGTTAATATCCATTGAAACCGTACTTCGCGAATCGAAATCTACAATGTCCTGGGAGTTTGGAAAAACGAAGATAAATTCGTTGAGAGATAACGCCAATCTTTTACCCTCATCTTCGAACTATTACAGCGGCGTTACTGTGTAAGGCTATGCCAATCACAGCGACTAAATCTAAAATCCTTATCTTCCCGCCTAGGTAGACCATAGCTACTAAGCCAATTTTGCTTCAATGCCAACACAAGATTATTCAAGCCATGCAAACCTGTTTGTATGAGTCTATGGAAAACTCTGTTCATTATCGTTGCTAAAGCTAGCACAGTACACATTCTGCCACGAATCAATAAACGCACAGAAGATTTCTGTGATCTTGGCCCTTCTTCAAATCCATCATCTTATTAACTGGCAACGAATGCAGCTCATCCTCAACCAGTAAGCCTTTACCTTGAATGTGGCCAGGTTATCATGCTTGTCCTTCCGTGGTCCTTTTAAGAAGCAAGGTAAGTCATCGAAACTTTCACACCTTTTGCGTTTGTACCAGCGACGCGTCTCCCAATTGTCGGAGTCTTTTTAGACGCGCAAAAATGAAACGCAAAGATTAAATAATCAAAAAACTATATAAACTTCTTTATTGCTTTAAGAACTCTAATCCTACGGTACAAAGGGTGCGATGTTCATCGTTCATCATCGGCAGACGTGATCAGAAGAGAAAAGAAAACGTATGACTGCAGGCGGCTTCTACCATCCTCCCGTTATTCCTGGCTGTCGTGGTCGTGTTATATTGTGTGGTATTGCCAGTATGTCGCATCCACATCTTCTAAGACAAAACGTTATCTTATTTCATCCGTTTCACCATGCGGATAGTTTCATTACTCGAGTGAACACACCTAACACCAATCGATTGCATCCAAGTCGACTTCCTTGGGTGCATCTTTCAGAAGATCTCCAACTGAAGGTTGTACCAATAAAACAACTGAATGCGCATTGACTATGCAATTTATTTATTCAATAATAAGAATAGCAGAACTGTTTTTCAAATTGAAAGCTTCGCTCCTTACTCATGACCACAATTACCACCTAGAAGTTATTGGCCTGTAATTGTGGAAAGAGTGGCAGTTTTTCTTCTTAACTCTCCGTTGGCCTCCAGTCCTGCTTCCTCCTCCTTCTCCTCTTTTTTGCTTTCGCTTTACCTCATCTGAGACAGGCTCCATCTAGATAGGCTCTATCTATTCTAGAGCTTTTTTTAAATATTTACTGAAAACGATTCAGTGTACAAAACCACCACTGGGCGCCATTTCTTTCTTGTGTTGTTCAGATCTGGTGTTATTGGCTAGATCGATTAGTCAGTTCGACATAACCTTAATAAGTCACCTGCATATTGGACACATAAAAGCAAGGTGTTTGTTCGGATCCTGTGATATTCATGAAGAATGCAGGTGATGTGACATACTTGTACTGTTGCCTAAAATGATTTCTAACTCAGTTAAAAATTGAAAACACGACAACCCAGCCCACACAGCGAACAACCTGTTATGGAGCTTAGTCGCCATTGAAAATGGGGTTTCCATAATTAACTGTATTAGAGTTTTTGTTAAAGTAGGTAGAAGAAGTGGATCGATGAGAACCTAATTAGCACTACGTGCCGGAAGTGCCTCTGCTCTGTTACTTATAAATAAGGATAGGGTGTAGGCGTATTTGATTTCTCTAAATCCAATCCTGAGGTACTTTCGAAGGACTTAAGTTCCTTAATATCCTTCAGAGGAATCTCATCAACTGAGTTAAAGAAGGGTTTACTCAGCGCGCACTGTTTGGCCTAGGCAGAGCCCAACAGGCGCAAAAGCAACGTGTTAAGGTTGCCCTTTCAGGCGTGTTGTTGCAGCTGTGACAATGTGAGTTGTGTGGGGTGTGACCAGTGTCCTTTACACACCGCCACTAGTCTAGAAATATCATGACGAATTCGCCGAAGAAGATCTTTTGTTTTGGATTGTTTGTATTCAGGACATATTTTAGCTTGTCAGGCTGGCCCATCTGATGTTAGGTATTCTAAGGAAGTGTGTACAGATATTAGCCTTGACTGCTAATACGAGCACTTTCTCTGCGATATCAAGAACAACACGACGATATGATCGGCTTTGCACTTACTTATGTGGTCCCGTTTGAGAGGAAGGAGAATGGAGAAGAAGACACATCCTGTGAGCTGTACCAGGATGTGGATGTAGTACAGAAGGCAAAAGTCCGTTGTGTGGGCTTGCTTGGCCACATCGAGCGCATGGACAATATTACTCCAGATAAGTGTCTAAGGACAGGACCACCTAACCTCGGATATAAAGAGCAATCGCTGCGCGGACAGTTTGATCTTGATGTTTGGAGGCAGCTTGGAAAGGAGCGTTAGCGATGCAAGGCTGCGATTGATCAAGCTTAGACCCTCCATGGGTAGGCTCGACAAGTTTGTGAAATTAAAACTAATAAGAGAATTATTTTGCGGGGTTTCTGTGAAATGAATGAGTTTAAAAAGTCTTGCGTAGCCGCAAAAACATCTTTTTTCGTTTATGGCAGTCCAGACGACCTTAAAATGGAACTTCTTGGTAGCAGTCCTGGCACTTTGAAAAATATTTTTCCGGCTTCGCTGCTGGGAACATGGACACTGACTCAAAAAAAGGAATGCCGAGAATTGAACCTAAACACCGAAGGAGTGCAACGATCTACACACCTTCTACGTCTGATTCTCGACAATCGCCTTCAATTCAAGTTGAATCAAAAGGCAATAGCCTTAAGACGATTCATGTGAATACATTTTCTATGACAATTCTGCTCTCAGGATGCTCTGGGAAGTGATCAAGAGGAACTCCTTTACAACAGCAAACGCAGTCACCCTTTAATTGCATTTTTTTCTTGTGAAAGGCATCCCGCATACCACTTGAGTGCGAAGAGTCAGATTCTACCTTTTCCTCTTTCCTCTTCCTTATAGCAGAAGAGCAAGAATGGACCAAGTAGAGACGGAACTGCCGAATGAGATCTCCTCTTGCGCTTGGCTAAGCGGTTAGCACAGCTGCTTCGTCTGAAAGAAATAGAATAGACAGTCTCTGAGAAAAGCACCTCTTATTAAATTCTTTAAATCAAACACAAATCAACATCACTTGCAAATTAAAAAAAAAGGTAACACTGCACTGTCACATGATGAGGTAGCGCCTTATTTGGTTTCGATTATTGCTCGAAAGCCAGCTCAAGCAAGAAGGGCTTTCTGAGCAACAATCAAAAATATATAAGCACCCTAGTCTCAGTCGGCAACCCTTCATCGTCAGGAGGACTTCGTTCCCATTCCCACCCCGGTCGTCCTTCAGCACATTCTAAATTAATTTAATTTTTTGTCTTCTATTGATATTTACCAAACCTCCGCTTCGTTGGATTCATTCACCTCGTCAGTCGCAGCCAGTGGGCGTCCTCCTTGGAATCGGTGGATGATGTGTGAGCGTGTTTGCTTTTCAAATTTCATTACCCACCGGTCGGGCTGTAACAAGAGACAAGAGGAAATGTGGAAATGTGATGAAACCTTCAGTGATTGTAATTAAAGTGGGTCGTCCTTATGTCAGGCACCTTGTCCTTCCTACTATTTGAACACTAGGCTAACTACACTTAAAGCAAAAATGAACACTGTTTCGAAATAATTCGCGAGGTGAGAGATGTCCGCACGGTATGGGGACTCACCGTGCACTGCAACCGGAACTCTGGATGAGCAGATATCCTGTGATCATAACAGAAATTCGTCCAAGTATCCTTCTGGTGTGTCTGAGCTTCCGCGCGAAGCTTTCCGTCACACACACAAACGCGCACTACCACCACCGACAGCAGCAGCAGCAGCAGCAGCAGCAGCACTTACCACGCTCATGTATATTCGGTGTTCCTGTGTAAGGATAAGGATAATTGACTGACAATGTGTAAGCACACACAATACAATGTCACAACACGAACCGGCTATATACTCGTGCCACGAGATTAAGAGTGTTAATGCCGCGCACAGCAACCCCCCCTCGGTGTGTTTTTTTTTTGAATTGGATCTGATTTTTGGGAAAGGTAAATGCATCCCTCCCTCGCGCGCACATCGTCCTGTAACACGAAACACTGTGTTTATTGATATTACGTGTTTAAAAGCTTCTCGGAACACCTGTGAATAATGTGGAGGGAGCTTTCAGTCAACGACCGTGCCTGATTGACCAATAATCGGGCCAACCGTACCCTCTAATGCATTTCCTGATAGTTGTCGGCTTCGGTGTGAGGTGATTTTTGCGGCTTAACGGTGCAGACGGGGGTATAGTTTGTTTGGGGGGCCAATGAGAACGTTGCTGTTTGCGCATAACTTTTGACTTATGGGCTTATTCGAGGCCTAATCGGTTGCGGAAGGATATGTGGAGGACCAGGAAGCTGGAAATTTAATTCTGTACATAGACCTGGAGGTGGGGACTTTCTTGATAAAAAAAAATGAAGCTAATTGAGCCGCTATCTTTTTGAATTGGGCGGAGTTTTATTCAAAGCTCAATGAAGTCTGACTTAATTGTTTAATGGAAATAAAGGGTTTCGAAATCGAGTTTCGCTATATTTTGTTCCTGTGGAAAAGCAGCAATTTTGAGGTTAAGCTCGGGAAATTCTTGGATTTTGACCTTTCTGCTCTTGTGGAACTCTTTTGCCTACACTCAGGTCCTTTTCAGACTTCTAAAGGCCCAACTTTTCAGATGGGAGAGTAGGACTTCGGTCTAAGAAACTTGATTGCGAAGCGTCACGTGGACTTTATGGGGATCTCGTCCTGTTTACTCGTTCTATGCACGGAAGCTTCAAAGTGAAACTATGAGGGTTTCTGGCGAATCATTCGGTAAAGTTGACAACAAAGCCGAAGAAGATAAGACGTCGGCTCGAGTCGATTGGTTTCTACGCTTTTTGTTCATTTAATCAAATAAGTGCGGGTTTCTCGCAAGCAAATCAACAACAGATACAATCCAAAGAATAATGGAAAAACATCGTGATTCCTTAACGAATTTCCTCATGGCGTGTTTTAATCAAGCGCTTGAAAGACAAACGAGAGCTCGGACATGGGTGGCGCTAAGAAAAAGAGAAGTTCCATCATGGACTTGTACGAATGAGCAAAGCCATGAGTAAGATGTCCTGCCGGAGTCACCGAGGAGTTTCCAATTAATGCCGGTGTACACCAGGGAAGCGTCTTAAGTCCTTTGCTGTTTATTGTTGTCGTTCGTCTGCTTGAAAAAAAAAGTGGCAGACCCAAAAGAGCATCAGGTACTCTTCGCTGACGATGGAGCCATCAAACTTCCCCGCATCAAGGACTTGATGTATGGATGGATGGGTACCGCATTAGCCAGAAAGTAGACCGAGTTGCCTATTTTCCGTTCCACTCAGGCCAGTTCCAGACATTTCCAAAAGTGCTTTCCAGGTGCAAAAAATTCAAATATCTGGTATCTATGATCAATAGCGACGGAACCTGTGATGACGATATCAATCATCGCGTAAGCGTAGGGTTGATGAAGTGTCGGGGAAAACTCACCCATCTTCTGCCCCTAAGCTGAAAGGGAGGCTCTACACCGCAGATGTACTTCCGGCGCTTGCACACAGTTCACAATTTTGGATAGAGCTAAACAATTAAGTCAAACTTCATAGGGCTTTTAAGACTCCTCCCAATTCAAAAAGATAGCGGCTCAATTAGCTTCATTTTTTTTTATCAAGAAAGTCCCCACCTCCAGGACTATGTACAGAATTAAATTTGCAGCTTTTTTCGAGGCCGATTATCGGCCTCGAATAATCTCATAAGTCAAAATAATGAGGCCAATTCGACGGGAACTGAAATGAAGATGCTCCGCATGACAGCAGGAGTAACAAAGCTCGAAAGAAAAGAAGAACCGCGGAAAACCTTCACGTCAAAAAACCCGTCTCTAAGAAAGCTAAGCTCAATCGACTCTGTTGTTATTGTCATCTTCAAAGGAGAGATCCTTCGCACCCTGTTAAACAGGCAATATCAATCAACGGTCGTTGCGTTGGCAAGTGCGAAATAGAGGCAGGCCCAAAAACTGCTGGATCACACAAATTAAAGAAAAAAACAACACCAACATTTGATCGGCTTCAGTGATGAAGTGATCCGAGACAGGGAAGCAGAAATGAAGTATTACAGAGATGCGCGGCTTCTACCTCTCTTGCCCCTTAAAATTTTAGACAACTGTTTTTTAAAACGTGTTCATAAACCAAATTGACCAATCAGAGGACGGCATTCGTCAAAAATTCATGAATATCCGTCAAAAAATGCACTCAAATTCGTCAATGGACTAGGGGGCAATCAGCTGTGTAGTCGGCTACCTGTGTAATAGTTCATTTCTGCAGGGAAGCGTACTACCATAGTTGTGCTCTGCTGCTTCCCTTTCAAAAGCATTCAATTCCGGTTGCTGCCAAGACCAGGACATTGAATACGCTGCCATCCCAAAGGGCAATGGCATGCAGTGTCACACTCTCTGAAACGAACGAGTGTGCACTTTCATTAGCTTACGAATGAGTAGGATGAGAAGTCAGTCGGATCATTTCTAAAAATGATAAGAAGTGGTGCCGGAGACAAAAGGGAACCTTGAGGATCGCCAGTGTTGTTGACTTTGACAAATCACCATCATCTTCTGATGATCCGCTAAAGAGGTCGCGAATTCAAAGAAGAAAAATATTTCACGCTCATCATGCAGTGTTGAAGTCTTAATTAATTACCTCGATAAAGCGCTTGACTAGACACGACCGCGACTGAACGGCAGTCATGACAATCTTCGGAGGGACATCGAGATATCGCATCAGGGGCCGTTAACTGAATCTGTGGCGTTCATAGTTTGTAAGCACATGTCATGCGAACGTTGGAGGCAGTTGCCGAATGACTGTCTGGATGGCAAGTTGGTTGGTTGTCCAGATTCATCTCAGACCGCAGTGTCACCTAAAAAGAGAAAGAAACAAAGATAAGAACTAATAAAGGACTGGATCAAATTGAAAGTGGATCTTCGCGAAAAGGTTTGAAATCGGAAAATCTACAGTGTTTAAAATTAGAAGGAACTTACTGACTTACTTATCAGGCCAACGACCCTTGGAGGGTTAAAGCCTCAGCTAAAGCTGCCTTCCATTGTCCTGGTCCTGGACAAGCTACTTCCAGTCCTCAAGTTGCCTTGCTGATGACTTGGTCTTTATAGCAGAGGTTCGGACTTCTGTTTCCAAGACTCTCTTAGCTGAAGCGCTGGGCCGTGTCTGAACCAGTGCAGTTGACGGATTTTTGCCTTCCGGACTGTATCCACATCCTGCTACAGCTCGTAGAGTTCGCGGTTGTGTCTTCTCCCCCATTCGCCTTCCCCGCAGACAGAAAGACCATTTATCCGACGTAGAATTCTTCTTTCGAAGGAACCAAGAATCAGCTCTGCAGTTTTACTTATCTATATGGAGTCGAAAACTCCATATAGCTGGACTGGCAAGATAAGAGCTTTGTGGAGCATGATTTTGGTCCTTCGAGTCAATGGTTTTGAGCCCAGTTCGTTTTGACAAACCGAATCAAGGACGATTCTACGTCGGATCTCCACTAGGATGTCGTCTGTGGAGTTAACGTTTGCCCCGAGGTAGACAGACTCCTTTACTACCACTGGAAATTAAAAGTAAAAAGGACTTCATTTTGAAGTTTACGTCGGAGCTGGACAGTGAAAGTGTTCGATTATCTAACATTTTTTATCAAATTTGATTTTCCGAACCACCCTCGGTCGCAATTACTTCGGATAATCGACTGTCATTCAATCCGCATCTTTATACACACCACGCAGTATAACTTTTTGTTTATCTTCGCTGGAAATCGGTTGCTTCTGAAAGTTCGCGTTCGCAGTTCGTGGCACTTTATTCATTTCAAGGACGTCACTAAGAGGCTGTCATTTACATTGACCAGAAAGCACCGATGTTCTACCGATACACTATTGTGTTCGTCATCGTCTCGCACGCACACATTCTTATTCGCCTTCAATATGGATGTCAGATTTGAATCAATGCAAAGCAGCTCACACGTCCTCACACATACGGTGCAGAGAAAAACTAATTCCAAGGACAACGAGGGGTTGGGGTGAATCAGTGATTGTGTGTTCCATTCCTGGATTTGACTTGCTTTTCAAAATCAGGTTCTGTCACAGTAATACTTTCATTCTGGTTTTCTGAGAAGAAGGGTGAATGGCTAGGAAATGCAATCTGTTGCGTATGATTTCCTCGGCGAATCTTAGCATTCGAAGTCGTGGGATTGAGTTCTGGACGCCGCTACTTTAGTCGCATTGAATGACTTCAATCTTTGCACCAAACTCTCGAGAGTCCCCCTTCACAACGTTTTTCAAAATGTGGACAGTGAAAGCTCCTATTACGGGCAACTCTTTCCATACATTCCCATGGGCGGACAACACTCCTAGGCGAACAATCCCCTTGAGTGGACAATTTCCCACGACCGTGGATCTGGAATTGAAGTGCCCTAACTTCCCATGAACGAACGGACTTCCTAAGCCGGACAAAAGTGCTGCGACCTTGACTGTCCACCTATGGGAGCTTTCACTGTACGCGATTCGTAAACACAGTAAGTTTCCTTTCTCTTCTCAAAAAGTCATCCAACGGTCTGTCAAATAATTCGACTCGAGCATCCCTTCTCTGTGCGAATGTCTGCGAACTCATTGATAGAAGCAGACCCACTCACTTGTCATTCACCAATCACACAGTTTTACATGCGAAACCTTTGCTTTTACCTTTTCCCCTTGCGCGGGCGGATAGAGGGGGGACACCTTTTTGGGTAAGACGTGTGCTTTTCGACCCTTTCTCACTTAAATACCAACCATTTAGCTGTATCCTAAAACAAACGAAAAAAAATAAAAAAAAAAAACGAATGTCAACGAAACCTTAACCAAAACTTTGATGAGCGGCGACATTAAAAATTAACGAACACGAAATGTGTGCTTTAAACTCAACACCGTTGTCAATTCAAATTCAACTGTCAACGGCGCAGGTTGACAGCTCAATGTGACAGATTAAAAGTGAAAAGGTTGACACATCAATAATGGACTCGATACTTTAATGGATACACTGACAGACGGTTTCCTGTTTTGCTCCAAACTATTTTCTATGACATTTGCATTTATCCTCATCCTCATCCTCACACACACACACATACACACAGCCACATTTCAATTGCAATCTCTTAATTGTTCGCCATGCATTTGTAATAAACAACCTTTCGCAACAGCGAACTGTCAAAGTGTAACTCGGGCTAATGGCAGTGCAAAACGGGAAAACAGGATTCCATTTGTTTTCGGGATTCTGTCGTCTATTTTTTGTTCGCTCCTTCGGTTGAGTTCGGCAGAGAATCTTAGGAAAATGGATTCTATTCCCCAAACGTGGCGAATGCTGACTTAACTAATGTGGATATCAATCGTAGGCGACACCGTTGGATTTACCTATCCTCCTGTGCGCCTGGAGTGGAGGGTAAGAGTCTTCCCAGTGCTTTCCCAAGATTTGACAATTGATGTTGTTTATTATTTATGCTTTTAAAATTCTTGCCGTGCATCTGTGAGTGCGACGGCAAGGAGTACGGTAAATTAGTAAACACGTCTCGGTCGACAACGGTCGGTACACGTGCCGGAGATGTCTTGACGTTTTTCCTCTGTGGTCTGGCGGAGGAACTGGGAAAAGTGCATCCATCGTGGGGTGGTTTTTCGTGACGTGCAGATTTTAATTGTTATCGTCATTCGTTGGGAAGGAGGCGAGACGACGAGAAGTTCGTTGGATTTTGTGGACACACTGGTCTTGGTCAGTGTTGGAGATGTTTATTTATTCAGGTGGCGAAAGTTGGCTCCGAGTGATGATGGACTTTGGATTGGGTTAGGTGGACTTTTGGTAGCTTGAGAGCGAGGAGCAAGGGTTGCAGAGATGACGACCAGGTGAACAGAGACACTCTGAACAGATGGGCCACAGCTGGCTTGCAGTCCTCTCAGAAGACGATGGAAGGTTTAAACTGAAAATTGTTAACACATCACCGACTGCACTTTCACATGAGCTCATGATATCATGTCTGTAGCTGCCGATCGCTTTCTTTCAGGGCCCCCTGCATGAGAAATATCCACCCTTTAATTGCATCCCCGCGTTATGAGCTGCTACAGCTATGAATAGCTCGTCTGCGCATGCTCCTTGCGTCATTCTGGTTTGTGCACCCTTCCCATGCCAGAGACCCTGCTGGGAAATAATTCGTGCTTCAAGGGCGAGTCGATGCGTGCACATGAATGTCATTTAAACAGGAACAAACAACGGACAAAATCACCCTCGAATGCATATCGCGACTCGAAGTGAGCGGCAAGCCAATAAGACCCAGGGGGTGAGTGCATAAAAACGGTCTCATTGGTCAGCGGTGAGAATGACCCTAAGTGGAAGAAATACAAAAGAGAAACGAGAGCAGACAGGGGTCCGCTTTGGAAAAAAATCATCGCGTTGACCAACCGGAGAGGGCGTGTGGAATGAAGAAAATGAAGGACGCTGCAGGGTCGGACTGTGTGACATTGAATGCGGTTCAAAATTCAATTAAGTCTGCATTACACACCCTTTTTGTGCCAGATGCACCATCAATGTATGCGTATAACGAAGGAAATTGTTGGTTGCACCCTGTTCTCTTGGTTGACAAAGGCCAGCACAAACGAGGTAGAATAAGATGGCGGCAAATGTTACACTAGTAAACATCAAACTTAGATGCAAAGTCCGAGGAAAGACTTAAAAGAATTCTCTGAAAAGTATGAAGTGGCGAACATTTTTGACTGTTTTATGCCTGAAACACAATAGTGCCTTGTGCTAGCCGACTTCACGTTACGAAGGGAGTGCGATGACGCATTGTCTCTCAACTACGAGTTGAAAAATATCGTCACCTTTCTGCATACACTCATTTGAAATGACTTTTGTAGTTAAATTATGTTTAATCAGCCTGTTTTCATTTCTCAAATCACAGTTGTCACCAAATACTCTCAGTTTGGGAGAAAATCTCGCGCACAACTCTGTCAAAAAATATCCAACATGTTCCACAATGACATGCGATGGGCTTACGTTTTACGTTTTATTACGATCCTCTCATCTCTCTCATTTTTCACTAACGCATGTCGACGCTATATTTTGTGCATGGTCATTGAATGTGCGTTGAAAGCCAACGCCAGCACAAGCGCACTGTTGTGTTTCAGCTATTAAGCTGCAAACAATTCCATTTCTACGTATTTTTGATGCTTCTAAAACCAATCAATGATCAAGTATGGATAACGAAGGGTGTGTTCGTTAAGTTCAGACTAGACGACTGGACGGCGCAGTTGGTTAAGTGCCTGCCCTTAGTTAGTGGGTTCCCTGGTTTGAATCCCAGTGAAAGCTAAGTTCATGTGATTCAATTTTTGATGATACTGACAAACCTAAATTTTATCGCCAACAATTTATTTAGCTAAGAAAACAAACTCAATTTATATTTCAGATGTTTTTTTTTGCTTAAATATTCAAACTCCACTCTGAACGTTCAACAAGCAACGAATTTTCCATAGACTGCTACGACTAATAGAAGGCAAGATAAAGTGTCAAGAAATGAGGTCATGTTGGAAGGGATATTGGGCGGACGGTGGTATTGTTAGCGACAGCAACGTGACATAAGACCAAATTCCATTAGATCAATTAATCTCAGCAAGGCAAGGTCCGACTGTGGGCTCAGCTTATTTTTCAAAATTAAATTTTGATCCCCTACTACCGGGTGTCCCAGCAGGATTTCTATGGAAAAATCGGGTTTCCCCGAGTTACGAATTTCTCGAAAGCGACTCAATGGAAGGCAACGAGATTTGGCACACAACTTATATGGACTCTGGGCTACATTTTGGGGTGGTCTCGGTAGCGGTATTTTTCGGTTAATTTCTTAAAAGTTCGCCATACCTAGGAAACAGTGCATCAGTCGCCCATCCAACAAGCAATGCATTCTCTGCTGCCTGACCAAGCCCGTCGCAATCCACCCACATCCAACTAAATGTCAATATGGTTCACTGATTACTTCTGTATCTTTGTTTTTTATTCAACAAAGCCCTGAACAGAAAATAAAACGAGTCGAGACAAGAATTAGGCGCTTTGGCGATTCGCCCCTCAACATCCAAGAAGAGATCCTCTGCGGCTACGTTCTCTTGCAGGAAAACTGAATAGACCTAATTGGATTTATCTAAGTGAACAAGAGAGAAAGAGGAGAGTGAGTATGGGGCGGAGTCCATGAGAGCCCGTTACGCGGCGGTTGCGATGTGACCCAAATTTGTCATCTCAAGCCGAACCCAACCGAAGGGGGTGATGCTCTCCTTTTCCTGCACCACTTTTTGAAGCTCTTCTTAGTGCTGCCAAGTCTCGCCAGATGTAAGCGTTACACAATTGACACTTCGGGGGAGTCTTGAAGCCACCAGACAAGTTTTGAGCTTAGATCGGAGATAATCCTTATAAATTCAAATCGAATGAGTAGAAACGGGGGAATGTAAAGAAGATCAGTAAATCAAATAAGTGACTTATTGATCACTGCCTCGTGGAAAGAATGTGACCGCAAGGATCAGGAGGATCTATAAAGGAGTTCTGAGGATGAGGAGGAAGAGACAATCGTTAATAAAACAAATGTTAATATATTTGATGAAAGAAATGGATAAAAACTGGCAAGGGATTAGCTAAGGATTCGCGAGTAGGAAAGTGAGTAGAGTAGGCTCCACGAGGACTCGTCTTTGGACTTGACAATCAGGTTCACCCAAAAATGTAGCACTTTTATTTGAGCAAATTAAGAGGACTATAATGAATTAACATCGCTGTCCCTGCAGTCCAAGATCAACGTGTGCCTTGAATCTAAAAAAAAAACACTCGTGGCGTGTGAGCTGTAGCGTTCTACTGAGGCCTAGGATGAGTGACATTTTCTTTATCATTGAGTGGTGCTACAGCTACTGGTGGACATAGGCATCAATTAACAGGCCTCTTCATTTTCGGACATCAAGTTGTGAGAGGTCCTTATTTACTTGTCCACGCCACCTTAGCCATGAGCATCCTCTGTTGCGTTGAGGTTCTTCCTACAGGTTCGAAATTGAAGACTCTTCGGGCCAGACCTAAGTCTCCAGTCATCTCAGGCTTTGAATTCTTAGACTCCTGGTTGGACTCATGGCCCTATACAACCTGAACAGTTCGTCGTTGAATATTCTCTTCCAGATGCTATCAACAAGCAAACAGGACCAAAAATCGGGCTGGGAGTTAGCCCAAGCCAAATCTTCCTCTCTTGCAAATGGAAGCGACAGCGAAGTTTGAGAAGTATTTTTCTTTTTATCGGGAATTGAACCTAGACCACTTAACGTACAGTGTCGGGAAATTAAGGAGAGAACCTGTCATAGCGGCTAATTTTCGGTGGATAGTCCTTAGAGAAGCTGGAGGAAACTCTGCTTTTTTATGGAATATTGTCTTCAGAGACCAAGCTCATTTATGGTTGAATGGCGACCCCTTTAGTTGACCAAGAGGGACAGAAGATAATGATGATGGCGAATGGGCGAAGGCCTGGCGAAGGGTAAGGCCTGGCGATGGGTAAGGCCTGGCGATTGGTGAGGCCTGGCGATTGGTAAGACCTGCGCCAATTGCTGCCTTGGAAGGCAACAATACACGTGTAATTCGCATGATCGGTTTAATGTTGACTCCGAAATGATAGAAAAAGCCACTCGATATCGGACTCCTCGTATGTTCCACTTAAAATGTAGTCGCGGTCAACAATTACATGAAATAAATGACAAGTAAAACAAATTATTCTCTCTTTCTGTGTTTGTCCCTTCCTCAACTGAATGCACATTCAAATGTCGTTGCCTGTCTATGACACAGAAATTAACTGATTCAATGGATTTCTAATGAAAAACGATTCACTCAAAGTATACAGAGAGTCAAAAAAGTAAGTGCCACCAATATCCGTCACTGTCAAACCAAATTTAAGTGCATTCGACGCTTGATTGACATGACAGATGCAAACGCCGTCACACCTCTCACCAATCAAGTTACGGTTAACTAAAAATATCCTCATTTATCAAAATTCATTACCTCCTCGAACACTGAAATGATTTTATTTCCAAAACTGCATCAACTACCAGCCAGAGACGTCACCAATGCCACAAAAAACCAAAAAAAAAAACAAGCAATCCAATCGAAATTGCCAGACTTCGAGAGAGAGGCTGCTGAAAGGTTAACTATGTCAATCCGGAAAAACACATTAATAATCCAGCAGATAATAGTCACACGTCGACAATTAAATGCAGATGCCATCAACGCCGTTGCCACTAATTTAATTACTCCTCGCCGAGAGTTGAAAAGCCCTGCAAACTGCCTACTGGCCGTGTGTCAATCCCTAAAAGCCCACCGCACAGCCGGGTCCAGGTCTCCAGGTTTTAAATAGGCAACAGGCCTCCTCCATCTTCGTCCACCAAAGGGCAGGAAGCCACAGTGTCATTCTTTTGCCTCCTCAATCCCCTCCCTCGCCGAGGGGGGAGTGTCGCGTGCTAAAACAATCAACCCCAATTACGGCACGAGTGGAGAGTGGTTTTACGAATCACCGCGTTCATTTCAACCAATTGGAATATATCACTTCGGTTTAATTGAAAAACAGTTACACGGAAAATGCATATAAGGGCATTTGCATGAAGCCATCGCTTTTGGTCATTTTGCAATTCCAATGGCGCTGCCTCGCAGGGCAAGCCGCCGCCGCCGCTGTTCATGTGAGCAATGGAGTACAACCAAAAGGGAAAGGAAGCAAGCAGAGTTTTCTGGGAAAATTCGTTTGCATAAGAAGTGAATGTTTGTTCCAAAGTGGATTTTGACAGTTTTGATGTGATGAAGCGATGGCAGGTGAACTGGGAATGCTCTCCTTCTTCTTCGCGTGACGCTGAGCTCGGGGACTGGACTTGGAATGCAACCAACACGAGCCTGAGTTTGAGACGTGCCATTAAGTCAGGCAGGGATTGATCCGAAGTTCGTTGGAATGCAACCAACACGAGCTTGCCATTGAGCCAGGCACATTGACTGAGTGTCTTCTCATCAAAAGTTCGCGGGTAAGTATCTTTTTTTTTTTTTGAATGAGAGTCTTCGTGACTTGGGTTTATATAATTATGAGCATCCTTAGCGAGGTATAACAAGTTTAAAGGATAATCCAGCAGATAATAGTCACACGTCGACAATCAAATGCAGATGCCCATTGAAAAGTCCAGCAAACCAGCCAGAAGATTTGCTCAAATTTGGTTTGTTGGTGGAAACACTTGCTAGCTGCTTCTACATCGAACAAAATCTGAGCTCTTTTAAACATAAACAATTGGATGGCGAAGTCGGTTGAGTGCGTACACCGGGTTAGCGGGTTCCTCGGTTCGAATCCCAGTGAGAGTTAAGTTAATACGTTTTATTTGGCTGTCAAATCTGGTCCAATCATCATTTGCCGTTGGGATCAAATTAATGGGACACTCACTGGAGTCTCTGACGGTGGGTATCACAATGGACCAACATGGTCTAAGTGTACTGGTGGAAGGACTTGCCGGCTGTGTCTAGCACAAACAAAACAGAGTCAACAATGATCGACAGCTACTAGGGATGCCTGCATTTCAGGGGGTTCACAAAAGGCGGAAAGGACCACAATGGACTTGGTATTGGACTTTGGAGACATCTAGCAATATACCGAGAAAAGGCTTAATGGCCAGTTCCTGTGTGTTGTGTTTATTTGCTTAGGAGTCTATTTCTGGTTATTGCGACCCATGGGCTGGGTCCCAGGAATAGTTTTCTCCTCCTACTCGCCCTCCGGTCCGAAGTTTGACAGTTGTGATAGGATTCGTTGGCAGTAAGCTGTGAATCGCTTAAAGTCAGAAAGGAAGTCTCCTTGTTCAAAGGTAATGGCAGCCAACTCTCCGTAAAGCTAGTTCCTCGGTTCATTCATTGCCTTGAATACCCTTAAGGGTATGGAACCCAGCATATCTCATACAGAGAAATGTAACAAATTTGTTGAAACCAGAATCATCTCTATTTGTACAGAATGATAGATCAGCAGGTTAGCTGGCTCTTGAATTGCCTTGACTTCTGCTTAGAATACAGTGAAATGGTCAGAGAGTCGAAGGGACAAAGAGATCTTAGGTGAGTTCGCAAACACGTCAATGCACGTCCTCTCGTCTAAGCATCTTGCGTCCTAGTTTGAGCGTTATCGCAAACAAGAAGTCTGCACCTTCGGCGAACCGCAACGAACATCAAGAGAAATTGTTCACACAAGTCCAGCTGAGGGTAAGAGTGCTGTGTCAAGACCGATATTGGAGGATAATTTGATTCAACCGCCTTGAAACGAGTTGGTTGCAAATTCATTACTCATTTTGCGTTTATTCTAAAGAAACAACAAATGATTCTGTGTAACAACAATGGTTTAAATTATATTGAAGATTTGTTTTAAAAAACAAAATAAAAAAGTTAGCTCTTCAGTCATGTGTAACAGACTATTTTAAATTATAATTATGCTCCTCTACGATTTATCTATTATATTGCAAAAAAAATAAATATTAAATACATTAAAATATATATATATATATTAATATTTTTATCAATTTTGTATTTACTTGATAACTCGAATTTTTTTTTGTAGCAAGTGGTGGTTTGAGTTTTCGTAGTTCGACTGTATTATTTTCGAACAACTTTGATTACCATGAAAAAGGTTATAGTGAGTCAATCTTAAATGATAGACATGTGCTGCCAAGGACCTTTTGAATTAGAATTTTTAAAGGAGAACAATTTCGACATACGTGATTTTTGCGTAACTTAAACCGTTTACGCAGCGCACGCAACGGAAGCTCTCAAAGAGGAGTATTTTTTTTTTCCATTTTTGCAACATTTTTCATTGATGCTTCGCTTGGTAGCAGCGTGATATTATAGAATCTAAAGCCTTCTTCGATGAATGAGCTACCCAACATGAAATGCATTTTTCAATTCAAACTAGAAGTTCTTGAGATAAGTGCGTTCAAACGAACAGACAGGTCAGCT
Organism: Eristalis intricaria; assembly: GCA_964034865.1. Lineage (NCBI taxonomy): Eukaryota > Metazoa > Arthropoda > Insecta > Diptera > Syrphidae > Eristalis > Eristalis intricaria. Next base: position 7,453,512 of record OZ035875.1, on the reverse strand, counting down.
TCATAATACAGTGGACTCTCCCTAAATCGAACTCTAGTTTAAGTCGAACTCTCGCCAAAGTCGAACTCTCACCTAAGTCGAACTCTCGCCTAAGCAGAAATCTCGCCGAAGTCCAACCCTCCCTAAGTCAAGCTTTTTATAACTCGAACAAATTATGGTATTCCGTAACAATTGGACTTGGGGGGAGTCCACTGTATTAGTATAGATTATTCAAAAACAATTTTAACCAAACCAAAACGTATTCATTCATCCGTTAAATATCGTAAAAGTTAAAAGTTGGTTCCAGTCGTTGGTCGTGATGGGTTCCACTAGTGGGCCGCGTTTGCTGTCTCTCTCCCACACATTAGGGCTTATGAGTAGTCAATTTTTTGACAAGACGCAACGCATTCTATGGACTTGGGCCTTAATAGGGACCTATTCTGAGATTAAAATAAAATTTTGAAAGAATGAGATCAGTCGGTCCTTTGGCACACAATCTAGACGTAGAACATGCCATCGATCCTTTCAAGAGCCAGAGTCTTGATGAGAACCCACTTGGCAGACCAAAACCTCGAACTCCGCGGCTATCGGCAAACAAGCAAGCAAATGACTTCAATCCGAAGATGCTCGCAGGCATTGGAATTACACAAAAACGCAAACAAATTATTGACAAGAACCAGTAAATGTCTGCAGAAATGATGAAGGTACAACTCCCTCGTCCAAAATCCACTTACAAAGGATTCACCAGCACCTTGGCGTACACACAGCGAGTACCTAAGAAATTTCACTTTCATTCAGTGCTACAGTTGTACATCTAGCAGCCACAAATGAGTTACACAAGCACGATACATCTACATGACGACTCTACAAACTAAAGCGACACACAAACACGAACACACGCGCACAGGCGCTTGGCAAGGAAACACTACTCGGTTCAAATGTATCTACTAAATATATTTATTTCAAATGGAAGTACAAGATATGTACCTACATAAAGGTATAGGTTCTTCAAAGTATCTAGGTAGAATAGAAAAAAATAAAAAATCAACCAAAAAAAATACAAGGATAAACTCGAAAACGTCAAAAACCTTGAACATTTCAAAACTCTCTTAACTCGAAAACTCGAAAACTGCAAAAACTCCAAAACTCTAAAACTCGACATGTGTTGTATACGATAGATACCTAAAATTGAATAGTCTACTAGGTCGTCCGGCGGAGGAACCGCCTCGAGGATTGTGGCTCTGTGCCGACGAGGGGAGAGTGTGTAAATTCATCTAGGGGTTTAGTTGTTGCGGAACGCGCTGGTCACCTCGATGCTGGGGAACGTGGCGAAGTCGGTGGCAGCCGCACGGTGCGGGTTGCGTTGGAAGTACTCGCCGATGATGTCCTTGGCCAGCAGCTCGGTCTTGGTCTTGAGGTGTGCCTTCTTGCGGTCCACGAGATATGATTGAATCCAGTCGTGCTTCAGCGTTAGGATGTCTCTCTCGAGACGCAGAAGCTTGTCGTCCTTGGGCTGCGGTAGGCGAATCGGTGCAAGGCTGTGCAAGGTGCGTTTTAAGTCTTTGGCTTGTAGTTGGATCCTCTCGTTGCGCTCCCTCTTGAAGACAGTCTTGAGCAGCGAGAAGTCCTGCATGGAGTTTAAGTCTTCGATTGTGGCTGTGCAGGCTTTGGTCTTGAGGTGTTCCCTCAGTATGACGGTGGTCCGCTCAAGGGCGGCGATTTTCTCCTCGAGCGCGGTGATGGAGTCGGCGCAGATGCGTTCGCGGAGCTCAATCTGGTCCTGGGTCTCTTCGATGCGCTGCTTGAGGGTCTCGATGGTCAGGTCGAAATCGTGCTGGAGTCGTGTCAGCTTCCTCTCGGCCATGTCCTTGCGAACCTGCATCTCGGAGAGCTCGTTCAGCTTCTTTTTGGCCGTCAGCTTGAGCTGCTTCACCTCGGCCTCGCGGTACTCGAGGGCCGCCGACAGCTTCTTGGTCTCCTCCAGCTGCTGCTTGACTTGGTTCGCCCTGATCAGCACCGGGTTGGAGCGGATGCACTTGGTGTTGACGTTGTTCAGGTTGACCTGCTCGGCCTGCTGGATGTTCTGGAGGATGTGGCTCATCTCCTCGTTGATCAAGTCGATGACGAACTGGAAGTTGGTGATGGGGCTCTTGTCCTCCTCCTGGTAGATCTTCGAGCAGTTGGTGCAGAGCATCTTCCACAGCGTGCCGTGCGTGATGCAGACGTCCGGCGACTCCTCGCACTTCGACGACGACATCTCCTGGACAGCCTGTCGCGAGGTGCAGTGCAGGATCTGCAGAAGCTTGCCGAACGTCTCGTTCACCACCTTCATCCCGTTGAATTGGTCCCGCGAAATCGCGTAGAATTCGTACTTGTTCTCCCGCGGGAGCTTCCGCTTGAGCGCCCTCAGGTTCGCCTTGAACTTGGCCAGGTTCTCCATGAGGAACTGCAGGAGGCAGTAGGACTCGGTGGTCTCCTGGCCGACTTCAATGAGCGTCTGGATGACTCCGGCGCTGGTCATGATCGAGTCGCAGCCCCGCTCGAACGTCTCCACTATGTCCGCGTAGAGCTGGTGCTCGTTGATCAGCTCGTTCGTGTCCAGGTGGATGATGGTCGAGTACATCACGCTGAAGAAGTTCGCGCACCGCTCGATGTCCTCCGTGGAGGAGTTCTCGTCCAGCTGGCCCGACTTGAGCAGCTCGATGATGCTGTCGATGTGCTTCTCGTTGTTCAGCATCTCGCCCTTGTAGATGGCGGCGCGCAGGAGGGTCTCGTGCTCGCAGTTGTTCAAGCCGTAGATCATCTGGTGCAGGATCATCTGGAGGCTGCTCACGTGATAGAGGCAGCGGGACCTGAAAGCAAACCTGTGAATGGAGAAGCCCTCGAAGATGGAGTCCTTGTCGAAGTCCACCGTGGAGGGGAACTTCTCGCGGATCTCGTTCTGGATGATGTCGGATTTGAATACCAAGCGCGACAGCAGCAGCAGCACCTGGATGGCGTCGAAGTCGCCGCCGCGTATCTTGAAGTCCTCCGGCAGGAAGCTGAGCAGCAAGTCGGCGAGGTCCTGGCTCTCGCGCAGCTGCATCTGGCTGAGCTGGACGTCTATGGCGCGGCTGTAGGCCTTGGACTCGGTGAACAGCTTGTTGAAGTCAATCTTTGGCTCGTTCTCTAGGGGGATGACGACAAAGTCGTCAGCGGCGGCTTCAAGGTCGTTCTCTCGCGCCGTCAGCTGGTCGTTGAGGATCTTCACCAGCTCGCGGAACTTCATGATGGTCACGTCGCGGTCGTAGATGGTCTCGAGGGCGGCGTCCTTCTCGCGGAGAAGCGCCTTGTTGCTCGCGTTCAGCATGTCGATCTCCTCCCGCAGGTCCATCTCCAGTTCGTGGTTGCTCTCGATGATCTGCTCGTGGATCTCCTCCAGGGCTTCCAACTCGGCCACCTCCTCCTCCATCAGCTTGACGCGCTCCTCCAGCTCGAGCTTGCTCTCGGTCAGGGACTCCACCATCGACTCAGCGCCTAGGGCGGCGTCGACCTGCTCGTGTAGGTCCATTATCTGGAATTCCATGGCGTCGATTCGCACCGACAGCTTCACCTTGGTCTTCTGCAGCTCCGATATCTCCGACGCCTTGGTCTCCAGCTCCTTGTTCACCTTCAGCAGCTCCTGCTTGTCGTGCGCGATGACGTCCCGCAGGCGGATGACAGTCTCCTTCAGGCGGTGGTTGTGCTGCTGCAGCTTCTTCAGCTCGGCTGTTGACGGCACGACGGCGTCCACTGACGGCGCCAGACTCTCAGTGGTTTCGTTTTTCAGAATCTCCAAGTCCAGCGTGAGTTCCTCTATGCGCTCCATCGCCATGTCCAGCTCCATCTGGAGCGTGTCGGCCTTCTCCTCGGCCATCTCCTTGTCCAGCGTCAGCAGCTCCACGTTCTCCGACAGCTCGGTGAACTCCTGAATGCACCTACTCTTCGCCTCCGCCGTCTCCCGAGCCTCCTGCCGGACTCGCTGCAGTTCCCGCTGCAAGCTGGCGTGCGACTCCATTATCTTCACCTTGAACTCCAGCAGCTGCTCGCACTGAATCTTCATCTTGTCGCACTCGATCATCCTGCGCTTGTCGTCCTGCCTCTGTCGCTTGATCATTTCCAGCTCCTGGGACAGATCCCGGACCTGCACCTTCAAGTCGTCCACCACCTTCTGCTCGTCGTTGTTGATCATCGTGAACGATGGCGACCGCATCGGCTGGCCCGGCGTGAACTGCGGCCGTAGGATCTCCAGGAACCCCGTCTCCACGAAGCCGAACGACTCCGACGGGCTGACCGTGGTCTTGCTGCGGAGGTGCTCCGAGTTCGTCGGCGAACTCAACAGACTCTGGCTGCTGGAAGAGAGAAAACTTTTAGTACGATTTAGCTTTGTGGTCTTCGGCGCTACGGGAACATGCGGCACGTCGCTGGCCAGAGGCGCTGCCACCTCGGCGATGGGGATCAGCTGGCTGGGTCGCACGAACACCCCGTGATTGTCGGCGCACTTGAAGTAGCAGTAGCCCTTGATGGTGCCGTTGTTCTTCCCCTTCGGCTCGTCCAGTATAACGCCCACCCATTTGCCTGCCGCGAAATTCGTCACTCCAATGTACGCCACTCGTCCCTTCGTGTTCCGTCCGAGAATCTGCACGTTCTGGCCCACCTTCAGCGTCCTCTCCGTCGACAGCGTGGACATTTTTCACCGCGACTCCGCCGCCCACTTGTGCTGGCCAAGATTAGAAAACCCAGCCCACTCCGCACTTTCACAGTGTGCACCACAAGCGTCACTTCTTAGCGAAAACAATTTTTCCAACTTCAAGCAATTTGCAGGCGAATTGTGAAAACAAAAAAAAAACCCTCTATTCAGCAGCAGAAAGCCGAAATGCCAACTCGCGAAATCAAATATGGCGGCGCTGTTGTGCAACTACCAAACCGAGAGAAAGAAAAAAAAAACACGTATACACCCGGTCTGTGCGCCTATGTGCGAGTACGTACGTACGCCGCCATCAAGCCCAAGCGAGCAGAGCACTAGCAAAATGCACTGAACACGGGGAAAAGTTGAAAAATCATCACTTAAACACTCGAAAACCGCTGAAATCGAATGGCGGACGGCCCACTGGGCTTGACACAATTTCGGAAATTAACCACCTACCTCTTGGGGATCCCTGAGCACTTTCACTTTCATTTTCACCTTCATCCTCGGCGACTTTGTGGTTTCATCAGAGAGGGAGAGGGAGGGAGAGGCGGCTTGCACCACCCACCCGCTCCCACCGGGCGATGTTGTCCTCTCCACCTCGGCCAGCGTCTCGAATTCAAGTCAATCAAAAAAAAAACCGCTAATTATGCGAACAATTTCGAGATTAACACTAGTTTTGAACTTTTTGCTTTGCATTATTTTTTGAAGGAATTTATTTTTTAAAATGCGCACAATCCACACTTTGGCACGTTCTCGTTCGCTTCTGTTCCTAGCGCGGGGGTTCGTTTTTTTTTTTTTTTTTTTAAAGTCACTTTACACTCCAAGCCCACCACAGGGTGGGTGGACAGTTATATCGCCGCCCGTTGCCGTGGCGGGGTAAAGTTTAAAATGAAACCAAAAATCGCCATCAAATCGAACTAAACTTGACCGAACTGAACACATCCTGCGCACGCAAACCGAACCGAAAGACGAAAGGTAGCTTTTGCCGGTTATCTCAAATTGTTGGCAACTCGCGGCGACATTGGTGACTGGTGTGCCGTCGTGGCGGCGGAATCGAGATGAGGATTTTTCAACCGATTTTAAAGTGGTACGAATTTGAACTAAAAACCCCGACAAAAGCATCCCCGTCTCCGGTTGGTACTTCGCGAGGATGATTGGTGGGATATGTGTGCGCCGTGTGCTGTACACCAACTACCACTCTCTCTCTCTCTCGTTCCCTGGTGGTGTTGGAAAACGGGTTGTTGTCAATGGACCGGTGTACGAACTTTTTATTCAACTCACATCCACACACAGCGACAGATCCTTTTTCGATTTTGTTGTGTAGTTTTTTACACTCTCTCTCTCGCGTGTGTACGAGTTGAAATTGAATTTTGTCTCTGCAACCCTAATTTTGTCCTATTTTTTAAAAGGCATCCTTTGAAGCCCAGTCTCTGCACGTACACACATAAGCCTGCTGCTGCTGCTGCTGCGTCTGCGGCTGCATGTGTGATGTGTACCCTTTAGGGAATTTCAAAGGACCTTTCCCCGATTTTTTTATTTTTTTTTTTGATTTTTTTTAACCTCACGCAGGAGCGCACCCCTTCGTTAAAAATGGGTATGCGCGCCGACGTCGTTGCATTGTGGTGGCCGTATGGGGTTTGGTGTAGCGTACGTAATTTTTGCGTCGTCATCACAGTAATCATCGTCATCTTCTCGTAATCTCAATTCGGCACAGGATACGTTTTTTATCCACATCCACATACGCTTGCGCTGGCATGTGTGTACGGGTACACCCATGGGCGCGCGTGGAGTAGGGATACGCTGTGAGCCGATAGCGCACCTTTCATCCGGATTTCATCCCCTTGTCTGAGTTACGAGCGTCGAGTGAAGGGTTTTGAATTTCGCGCGCGCATTCATTTCCCCTTTTACTTTACTTTTTTATCCTTTTGTTCTTGTGTGAAGGGTTTCCCTTCTCGTTTGGTGGGTAACTCTGTGTGTGTGTTCGCGCAGACGAAATAGGGGCCTTGGGAGATCGCGCGAAGAGCCTGCATCAGCTGGCGTCGCGATCGTCGGCATGAATGGGCACCTTCGCCGCGGAGGTCTATGGTTACATTCTTGCATTCCGGTGTGCATATTTGCGTAGTCTGCGAGAAAGAGGTTTCAATTCGATTCCACTTCCAGGCCACTCCTTGCCAGGATGTGGAGTGGCGCGAAATTTGATTATCGGATATCCGAGAGGTGACACCGAAGGCACAATGCCCTCAAGTGACTCGCGGCATTGTTTCAGAGGTCACGTTGTTAAGTTCACTTCGGGTTCATTAACTCATAATCGAATGCATTCGACGTTTTTGAGGGAACGAGATGTGAAGCAGTTGAGATTCTCTTGTGATAAGTTTTTCTATTTGACGTGATCTGCGATGTTCTGTGGAATTGGATGCTTTTCGCGGTAATTTCGATGAGCGTTTACTTAAAGCGTGTGGCTTCAACGATCGTATTTGTTCCGATCTTTACGACATTTTCAACGTTTTATTGACGCTATATCGGCGATATTTTGACGATGTTTTCTGACGTCTTCTCAGGGACAGTTCTTCCGTACATTTTCGACGTTTTTCGATCATATTTCGACAACGATCTTGTCGTCTGTTTTTGTGGAGCTGACTTTGAATATGATCTCCTTTTTCTGACGCAATTTCGGGAACGTTTTGCGATGCTATTCATATGACATTTTGCATCCCGATGTTGGCAAAACTGTCAACGTTGTACCGGCGATGTATCCACAACCTATTTTGATGACGCTTTTCCGATGTATTCTCAACGATATTTTCGCTCAAAACCAGCTTCATTTTCTAGGTGAATTTTACATAAATTTACCATCCGTTCCTGATGACATTTCTGACGCCTCTTATCGATCTTGTCAGACGCGGTATCAAGGACCCTGGAGATTCCTATGTAACTTCGTCTATGATAAGTTTCCCCCTGAAATCTTGACGTTGGTTTCCAGCCCGATTGTGACTACATTTCTGACACGATTTCGATGACGTTTTACGATGCAGTTTGGGCGACATTTTCTGACATGGTTTTGACCACATTGCCAGTCATAATTGCGAAGACGTTTTCCAACGACATTACGGCGAAGTTTTCTGATCCAATTTCGGAGGGGGTCTTTCGACGTGAGGCTTACGTGAGGTTCTTCGAAGAGATCTTGAGGAGGTGTCTGACATTATTTTGTAGTAAATTCTTCTTCATTTCGGAAGAGATTCTGACTCGATTTCAAGGACCTTTAGCGATCAAATTTTTGAGGATTTTTGAACGACTTGATGTCGGGGACAATTTTCTGAGCGGTTTCCGACATGTTTTCAGCGAGCCTCTCTTATTTCGGGCCTTCGATCCGAGGCGATGTGACACGATTTTGCTACGTCCGCAAAGTCATGTCAAATTTGGGGCGAAAATGGATTCGAGGCTCTGACCCAATTTCTACGACTATTGTCATCGATTTCACCGACATCATTTGGCGCAAGATCGAGCTTGTCTGACGCGATTTCGACGACGAATTGAAACCCAAGCGATAACATTCTCTGCGGTGTTTCGACGATGGTTTCCGAATTTTGTCTGATCGTCGAGTGAAACCTATCCTGTTGGCTACTCTTGTAAGTTGGCTAGTATATAGTAAACATTCCTCCAAATATGTGCCTCTGCATGGTCAACTTGGAAATCGAAAGTGACACATAAGGCTCCGGCACATAGAATACTTTACATGCGTGAGCGTCAGCAATACTTTGACAGATACATAAAATACATGTGTTCTTATGGGAGGTGACACATAGATTAACGCGACGGATATAGTTACTCAACTTTTAACTTTTCTCTCTCCTTCTGCCTTGACAATCCTCACATTGTGACATTTCAAGAGAATTCGAATGTTATGTCAAAGTTGGTTCTCGTTGAAGCAACGTTCAAAATAGATGAAAATGTATATGAATGTTTATAATTGAGTATTTATATTAAAATACATATTTTAATTGTGCATAAATAAGCAAAACAACTTGAATTTTCAATTCAAACTTGAAACTGTCAAATGAAATCAGCTGTGCGTTGAAGTATTCACTGCGTCATCCCTTTGCGTCGGATACTTCAGCGTGTACGTATGGTCTGACGCAAGTAAAGTATTCTATGCGCCGGAGCCTAAAGTCGTGGGCTGGTCGCCATTGTGGTGCTTGCAGTTTGTTGTGTGTGCATCCAAATTCACTGAATAAAATGTTCGGTGTTACTTCTTCTTGCGATATCTGTAAATGACTAAATTCCTGTAGTTTGTGAATGAATTCAGAGTTTTTTCCGAATTTCGTAGCCCAGGCACCCTTATACATAAGTTGGCCACCTATCGAAGTTGGCCAAAAATGCTTGAATCACAGCTGTCCAACTTACACAGATTTCACTGTATTTGGCGTTGCTCTATAGCTCAACGTAACAAGTTAGTTCTCTATACCTCATAAGTCCGTGGTAGTTGTGTGGGATAGTCAAGAATTAATATTGAGCTCATCTCATCAGAATGAGTAGGTCGAACCTCAGAACTCTTAAAACCGTCATCACTGGAACTCACACCTCAAGAGAGCTACATTTGCGGATGACACAGCGATCCTGGCAACGGGACGTTCAGTTGAGTCCTCAACTGAAAAACTGCAACGAGCTCTGGACAAAATAAGCGAATGGTCAAAACGCTGGCGCATTGCTTCCAATGAGATCAAGCCAACGCACAGAAATATTAAAAATCGACCAGTTTACATTAATTCTGTACAAATACCGTACGCTAATGAAGCAAACTATCTTGGTATGACACTCGATGCGAAACTCAAGTGGAAGGCCCATGGGAAAAAGAAACGGGATGAGCTCGAGCACCGGTATAGAGAAATGTACTGGTTACTTGGAAGGCACTCCAAGTTAAGCAGGTACAACACACTGCTATTATACAAGCAAGTACTGAAGCCTATATGGACTTACGGCGTACAACCATGGGGTTGCACCAAAGCAAATAACAGAGGATTTATTCAGTCCTTTCAAAATAAAATTAAACGGGATATTGTGAAAGCTTCCTGGTATCTCAGGAATTGTGATAGGGATAACTACCGTCGACGAAGAAATAACAAACTCCACTCGAAAGCTAGGTATCAGACTTCGAGGTCAATGTAACAATGCCATCCTCGAAACTTTGGACATGAGACGTTTAGTACGCCGCCTCCAGCGTACGAGACCGCTCGATTTGGCGCAATAATAAAAAACCATCCTAACGATGGCCATGGCAGGTGATTTTACCGAAGGTCTACCTGCAACACGCGAAAACATCCCAAATGTAGGAAGGAAGGAAACTCAGTTGTAGTAGAGACAAAACCAAAAGGGAAGGGTGTTTTTAGTCAGTAAAAATCTGACACTACTATGTGGACACGGGTCACATTGAAGATTTTCACCAACCCAAGTAACAAAAAAATCACCTCAAGAGATTGGATCTGGACTACAACAAATTCTGCAAAAGCCACATAGATTTGGAAGAGATCTACTGCGCACATGCTGAGTAATCCTCGCGAAAGAAAAATCATCTGCAAAGGGTTCAGTTTTGCAAAGAAAACACGGCTTATTGCCTTTACCCGTTGGAGTCCCCCACAAGACTGCCTCAATTACAGGCAATAGGTATATCCATCGATCGAAGTGATCGATGTGTGTCATGAAGAAAAGGTGAAATAGAACTCAGTTGAACCCGCGGTAAAAATGTCTTTAGGTAAGTTCGGTGTTGAAACGATTTCACGACTCAGCATTTCTTCTTTTAAACGATTTTTATTACGACGAGATCAGCGGTTGAATGACTTATGTATGTTTATTTATAATAATAATAATAATATGGGTGACGCGACAGTCCGAGGTGGACCTGGGCCTAGCTTCTCAGCAACCACTTGAGTTGTGCGTGCTATTGTTCTCTCACGAGTGGAAGGGACCTACAGTTTAATGCCGACTCCGAACGGCAAGTTTGAGAAGCTTTTTCTAGACAGGAATATTCTTTGAGCATTGTCAGTGACTCGAAAGAGGTGGAGCCGTGAATAATGATAGGCGGTAAATTCGGGTATCGAACCTGGCACCTTCTGCGTAGGAGTCGACGCACTTACCCACTACGCTACGGCGACCCACATGTTTATTTATACAGCCTATTAATATGAAGGGTGGGTTTCATCGACTTATCAAAAGCACCAACTGGCTTGCGTAATATGATCGCCTAGATCCGCCTAGATCTGGCATAAGTGTGACTGGTGCTGCTTGCTGGTAGTCAGGCACTCGAGTCTAGCCTAACTTAGAGCTTAGTCTGGTATTTTGGGTAAGTGCTTGCTTATACAGTGGACTCTCCCTAATTCGAATTGTCACGTAATACCATAATCTGTTCGAGTTAGAGGGAGTTTGACTTAGGGAGAGGGTTTTGTTTGGAAATTTGTGGGCAATGTGTGTAAATTATGGCGAAAAAGTTCGAGTTAGAGAGAGTTTCGAATTAGGTAGAGTTCGACTAAGGGAGAGTCCACTGTATATGCTTAAGGCTGCAATTGCTCAAGCTCAGACCCTCCATGGGTCGTGCCTGATAAGTTAGAAAGTAAGCTTGCTGATCAAGTGTACTTAAAACTTCCCTCTCCATTCAAGTACCCACATTTGCTGGCAATTTTGGTGGACTGGGGTTCTACAAGAAAGAAGCAAATATTTCTAGGTCCCTGCTAACACGGAAAGTGCATGCGTGTAATCTGCATACGGTGGAACTCGGAGGAACTAGTTCCAAGCTTGAGAACCTTAGCCTCTAAGAGCCTGTGAAAGAAAAGATGAAGACCACGATGAAGATGAAAAAAGAAGAAATCTATTTCGCTTTGGCTTTTCTTAGCTAATTTGTAGTTTTAATTATAAATTATGCTTTCAAATAGATACATAAATAAAAAAGGAAGAAAACTCTCCCTATCATGTCTGTTGTGTAATTAAGGTCCAGAAGGTAGTCCTTCCATTCCATTTCAAGGCCATAAATCAAGGAAGTCACTGAAGGTTAGGTTTGCTAGATTCGTAATCCACGTTTCCCCTTTGGTCCTGATGGATGCTTGTAAGGGAATTTCTCCTCTTAACATCTTCCTCCTACTCGTCATGTCCATGTGTTGTACAGCCATTCTGAAATTCGAATAACCCTGAAAATAAGGTTAGAGAGATTTTTGTGAGATCTTGGACGTCTTGGGACAAGTGTTCTATATCTCCACTGCCAGAGAGACTGAGGCAGGGGCAAAGGTAGTGAGGCTTCAAACCTCACTGACCATGTCCTCGGAGAAGAAAGAATGAACCGAGCAGCAACCTCGAAGAAGGTTCTTGGAGCAAGGTAAGAGCCAAGCAACTTTTCCATCAATAAAACCGAAAGAGGTTTGAGGCATGCATCAAGATGAACAAGAACAACCTCAGTATCCCAAGATCCTTCCTACTGGCACTGCACACCCAGGGAGCACTAGATTTAGGTTAACCTAACTCAGGTGCTCTCTGGGCTGCTAGTGCATTCACCAGCACCCTTAGACCTTGTTGATCCATTGTGATGCCCATAGCCAGACTACTCCAGAGACAGTGCCGTTAATTTGATCCCAACGGCAAATGGTGACTGGACGTATTAACTTTGCTTTTACTGGGATTCGAACCGTGGACCCCGCTAACCAGGGGCAGGCGCTCTACCAACTGCGCCATCTAGTCGTTCAGGGAGCACCCAAGGGAACTAGGGTTCTCAGAAGGATGTCTTTGCAGATTCTGTGGAGAATCTAATGGAATTCCAGAACAATCACTGGGATCTTGCGTGTTATCCTCTCGTTCTTCTCCATCACTCTGTCAACTCTGAGATCTCTTCGACTCCAAACCCGTGGGACAACGCAACAGAGGACGCCCCGTCCGACTCCGCTCAACCAACTTTGCGTGCGACTCTGGAGGCAGCTAGCCATAGATCGTGCGAGTTGAAGAGGCTTGTTGGTTGAGGCGCAGGTCCACCAAGCAGAAGAGACCAGCATCCCATAAAATGTCTCTAAAATTTCCTCAATGATCCCAGATCACCACAGACGGCGTCCATAACTCAACCGATCAGTGCTCTATTCCAAAGATTGGCAAAGAATTCAACCCGCCGTTGAAGCTGCTCCACTCCAGCATATGTGCATCCTTTCGCCTCTCTCTCGCCACTTCCCTTTGAAATGAAAAAAAAAACAAGAAACAGATCTAAAAACCGATTGAAAACGCACTCAACGCACTGCCAATTTTTATATAATGCTTGAGGAGTCCCGGGACAATGGGAAGGCTTCCCCTCGCGCACACACACAAAAAAAAGGGAAAACACCCGAGAATCAATGCCATTAATATAGGGGTCACCAATCCATCCACTGGCGCATTCAACTGAATCACAAAAGCGTGAGTAATTGGAGGAGAGCGCTGCAAACATTTCGATTGCGCCCTTTTGCGCAAAAAACTGCTCGTTTTCCCTCATTTTTTTGTCATTTCCTCGTCCCATCCCGCAGATAGGACACATTCGTCGCATCCTGTACCAGGCAGTGTTTTGCCTTTGATTTCGTGACTCAGTGAGTTTATTGTGAGCAAGGACAACGATAAAATATGACAGTTTGATTGGAGGAGAGTGTCGCCGACCTAAGCTTTTTGCGATACCTCGGGGAGTGCTTAATGAATCGACGATCTAGAGCAAGTTGAGATGGTTTCTCATGAGACACGTTTCAGTTCGATTCCGTGTGGGGTTAGAAAAGAAAAAACCTTAAAAAACCGGAGCAAACACAGCCGTTACCTGAGGCGCACCCTTGTGAGATTTTTCTCCTCTCTTTCTTTTGTTGACAGAGCACATCTGTAAGATGCACGTAAGATCAAATTCATTAGGGAATCGGGGATGAATGAAATCGGGAAGCAGACAGTTCCCATGGATTTAGCTTTCCGAGAGGAACCGGAGCGGCAATTCAACCGTTACGATCTTGTCTCAGAGGATGTAAGGAGGTATCATTAATTTCCTTTTTTTTATTTCACACTGATCGCGATTTGAGTGTGACACGATCGGTAAACCGGCTGGAGTGTCGCTTGGTAGAGGGGCCTGATCTGAGGAGTCGAAGTCTCGATCGATCGTCGGTTTTTTTCAAAAGTCTTGATCGTCGCCAGGAGTCATCAGCAAAGTCTGAGTGATGCAGGATCAGAAACTGACTTGAGAAACTATGACAAGGCCTGATCGTATCGCGTCAAGGTCGATCGTAGGAAGAAAGTTTGCCTGATGCCGGTGATCGTGTAGGGTGAGAAACTGGCTGGGGAATGATAAACCAGGGAGGCCTTCACTCAAGTTGTGGCACCATCATGGAGTGAATGAATCCCATAGATGGAAAGTATGACTCGCAGGATCAGCAGATAATTAAAGGAGAAGTGCTGAGGTTGGTGCCAAAGTTTGGTACTGACTTCTGATCGAGTTCTGATCTATTATTCACGAGCTGGACATTTCAAATTGTTCTCAGCCATGTCCATTGTTCCTCTTCCTCAACCACAGGCTCTCGAGGCAGACAAACTTCGTTTTACCATCTTGACCATTCCCTGAGCTGAGATTGAGTTCGAAATGATGTCTGATCCCCTTGTGTGGTCACACTTTGATCCATAGTATCTCTCACTTCACTGTTTCGTCGCAGAAACTTCTTGGAGACGCGTCAATCAAGAACGAATGAATGCGGCATTGATCTAGTCAAAATCCAGCTCCCTTCAGAGGAAACCTTGACGCGAAGTCTGCAAGAGCACGCACTCATGATCATGTGGAGGCCGAAACGAATCTGGACAAAAAAGTGCATGTTGTCTGGGATCCAAGCTCATTGCAGGCTCTAGCTCGTCCAGGTCCACCTCAGCCCCCTCCCAAGAAGAAGACGATGACCAAAGCTGCTGATTAAAAAATTAAATTGTGTTAAATTGTGTTGGATTCTGAAAGGAGAAAGAGTTGGAGCTTTGACCTGTCAGAGCGCAATGGATCTTCGGGGAGAAGTAACAACTGACACAGTGTTTGTGGTGGGATGCCACTTTTCCTTGACTACCTAGACTTAGCTGGATGACTGCCAGTTGTACTGTGATCAAGGACCCTCCTGAGAGTAGCCAAGAACTCCAAGTGGAACACGTATACCAAGTGCAGTCCGTAGACTAGTCCACATCTCTTTACGGGGACAACGACAAATGCTACCCCACCTCCAATTTCCACCAGGCAGTGAATTCATCCTCAGACCCGTTCCTTGAGGATCCCTCTGAATCTCCAGCTCCAACAACAAACTCCTAAGCATCGATTTTAAATAATTTCCTACAAATTCGGGGCATTTTCTTAAATGCCTGAAGAGACTATGCTTCAGTTCCCTCTTAATAGACACCCCCGCCCTCTAGTGACAGGGACCACTGTCACAGCTCACAAAATTCCCTCATCCCAACCACACACAAATATCCCATTCGGGTTGCATCTCCACTTCAAGCATTCATATTCCCTGTCTGCATGGGCACAAAATATATCCCCATTCGGTTTGCATCTCCACTTCAACAAATTCCCCATGTCACAACCACCACAATGGCGATTGCGATTCTCTTCCCTTTCGAAAATATTTCCCAAACAAGTGGTTGAAAGCAAAATGCCGGAAACAAGGACAACCCCACAAGTCGAAAAGGGACGAAATGAACTCCTTGCTGCAGCCCTCCAGACGTCCACCAAAAATACATCTAGTCTAAAACTGAATCGCGAGTTGTTGACACCCATCGCGGCAACATCGTGTGCCTGTGTCGACCTAGATTTTCATCATTTCTCTTCATTTCATCGCTTTTTTCAGTTCCGGTGACATTCAGCACGTGTGTCGGCTTCCATCAATCACGACTGAAACCGGTTTCCTCTTGCACACAAAAAACACACACACATATACGCGCGCATCACATGGACGTCCCACAGGCATTCGCCGTTTGAGTGAAGTGACATTGACTCACAGTCGGGCCGCCATCGAGTCACGAGTGCCACTTGAAATTAAAACCGTAAACATTGTGTCCTTATTAGATATGCAAAGCAAAAGTCTGATGTGTCCTTTCGACAGGCTGTGAGTGCTTGACGCGGCAATCAACTGATTTTGTGGTGAAATCCTTCAAGCAGTTCCCGTTGGCTGAGAATCGAGTTGTTGAATCCAGTGAGTATATTTATTTGTTGCGTTGTCTGGAGCGACTGACGGGGGAGGGGAGGCGACGTCCTGCCCACACAGGGATGACTAATGCCCGCGGACATCAATAATCCACCTGAGTGCGTTGCGTCCGTTCCCCCGTCAGGAGTTATTTTCGAACTCCCACACACGAATGCGTTCAGTAATGACGACTCAAGGTCACCGAGTGAATGTCCTTAATTGTATGAACACTGACATTCACTTTGGATTGCGTGCTGTGGCGGGTGGTTGTGTGTGTGTGGAGTGACATCTGAAAGTGGGGATTCGTGATGTCAGTGAAGAACGATGTTTGTCGACGTGGATTTCATGTGCAGTCGTGGCCGAGCGGTTAAGGCGTCTGACCCAGTCGTTCACAGACCTCCAAGGAGCGCAGACGTGTTTCGACTTAGTGCGAAAATAAATAGTTTGAAGTGTTTTTAGTGCAACTATAAATTCCAAGACCCGATAGCTTCGCGGTAAAGTGTTCGCCGGTAACTTCGCGGTGCCGGGTTCAAATCCCGAAGAAAAAGTGAAATCTTTTTTTATTAATATATAAAGAATTAAGACACAACGTGTGAGAAAAAAGTGAAATGGAGCCAGTGGAGCGACCCGAGCTCAAAAAATCGGGTGATGGTGTACCGGTGGCTGGGACATCAGACCACCAGCCAACAAACGAAGAGGGGAGAAAGAAGAGGAGGAAGAAGCTACAGCCTCAACCCAACCTCGTCAAGCGCCGTTCCAGCATTGGATCAGGCGATACGAAATTTGCCGCAAATAGAGCAGCAGCAGCAACAACAACAACTGCAGCCACGACAACTACAGGAGCATCCAGGATGGTCGACGACGTCGAATACGAGTCGACAGAAGGGGAGGGGAGATTCTCCTACAGCGGGAGAGAGAACCCCTTCCACACTCTGACGTCCTCTGAATCGGAGGATGAAGATGAAGAGGACAGGGAGCAGCTCGAGAAGAGCCAACGAGAGAGGGAGGAGTTGGACGCCCACATCAAAGCCCTCCAAACCAAATTAAGGGCCAGGAGAGCAGCCAAAGAGGCTGCACAACAACAGCTGCTACAAAAACAGCAGCAGCAACAACAACAGCAGCAGCCAAAGCAGCAGCAGCAACAAAAACAGCAGCAGCTACAAAAGCAGCAGCAACAACAACAACAGCAGCAGCCAAAGCTGCAGCAGCAACAACAACAGCAGCAGCAACAACAACAGCAGCAGCAACAACAGCGTCAGATGCAGACCAAGGGGAAGCAACCGCAGCATCAGCAGAAGCAGCAACAACCCGGAACGTCCCAACCGCTGCCAAAGGGACAGCGCCAGACAGCTGCCCAGCAGAAGACAACACAGCAGAAACAACAGCAGAAGCAGCAACCAACCAACAAGGAGAGATGTCCTCCAATCAACGTCTTCGGACTGGAGACGAAGGACGTTGACATTCTATGTAAGTTGGTCACAAAAAATTCTTACTTTATTAAGTATAAGGGTCCACTACGTGTCTCTGTCCATTGCTTATCAATGGCAGACTATCACGTAGTCAAAGAAAGGTTAGCGGTGTCGGAGGCCGAGTTTTTCTCGTACACTCCGAAAGGGGAAAAGGTGCAGACCATGCTCCTTAAGGACGTGGATCCCGACACTGATCCCGATGAGATCCTCGCTATTCTGCGCCAAGCGCAGAGCGACGATGTCCAGGTCGTAGGGGTTAAGCCCTTCATCACTGCGGCATCGAGAAGGGAGAATAGGAAACTTCCTTTCTTCCTGGTTCAGGTCACCCCAGACAGCAAAATAGAGAGCCTAAAAAAAATTACCCATTTAGGTACTCTGTCTGTTACATGGGAAACAATAAAAAAGACAAAGAACACACTCCAGTGTGTTCGTTGTCAGAGGTTTGGGCATGCCGCGGCGAACTGCAATATGCAGTCTCGCTGTGTCAAATGCGCAGGAAACCACAATCGCGGGGAATGTCCTTTAGGGACCGATAAAGTCGAGGACAGGAGCAAACTGACGTGCGTGCTCTGTAAGACCAGCGGACACCCTGCAAACTATCGGGGATGTCCTAAGGTCCAAGAGATCAGAAAAATAATAGAGGCCAAACGTAAAGGAAAAATGGTAGAAGCGAGGCCAGTGCCCCGCGCTCCAGCTACCACTGTTACACCGGCAGTCTCCTATGCCCAAGTGGCATCGGCTGGGCGACCGGTTCAACGGACAGTGCCGAAAGTTACCCAGGTCCCAGTGGCCAGGCAACCAGAAGCAACTTTGGATGTGCAGACGATCCTGCTCTCTATCCAGAGGCAGATCGCTCAACTCCATACCCAGTTCCAAAACCAATTACAAGAACAAGCAGCGCGAATAGACCTCATCTATTCGACGCTGTTTGGAGAGCCAAACGCAACATCGGTATAATGGCTGCGCAGGCAGCCTGCAACCTGAAAATTCTAGCAGTGAATGTGAATTCACTGATCCGCCCTGAACGTCAATTAAATTTCGGTAACTTGTTGCAGACCCATAATCCTGATGTGTTGATGGTTTGCGAAACTAAGCTAAGCCAGACGCACCCACTCAGGTACAAAAATTACAATATTATTCGAAGAGATCGAAGCTACCTAGCTGGTGGAGTCGCGCTCTTAATAAAAAAAGGCCTTTGTCATAAGGTCGTGTATAGCGGTGAAGTGCGGAGATTCCAGGCCATAGAAACGTGTATCGCACGCATCCCCCTTCGGGGTGGTAAGCGGCTATATGTGATCGCTATCTATGCGACTGACAAGTCTCGCATCAACCAATATTTCATTTCAGAGCTCGATACTCTTTTCACTAGCCTTCGACTGAGCTCGGAGGAGAACTACTATATCGTAGCCGGGGACTTGAACTCTAGGCATATAGAGTGGGGCAATGTGGTGCATAACACCAGGGGGACCTCATTGTATAACTGGTTGGTAGAACACAATGTTGAGTTCAAGCTAGATTTGCTAGCAACCGATAGGCCATCGTATCCCAGAAGCGGGTCCTATCTGGATCTGATGCTGATAGACAAACGACTGACTATACTAGACGTGGAAAGACGCACACGGAACTGTCTAACTGCTGTTGAGTACGAGAGTGATCACTGCGGGCTCTTCGCAGTTATTCAGCTCCCGAACGAGGTGGAAGGACTGGAAGAGTATGTCCAGAGGCACCCTTATAATTATGATAAGGCCCGCTGGCCACGCTTCTCCAGGACTTTATCCACAGAACTACGTTCGAGTGGGATCAATCCGCCGACAAACAGAAACCTGACGAACGAAGAGGTTGACAGGTACCTCATACAAATGGACGACGTAATCAAACGTACGATGGACAAAACAATTCCGAAGGTAGTTCAAATCGACAACAGCGATGTTTACCGAAATGCTACCATCGACGCACTTCACGTGCACAAAAGTAGGCTGCTGTCAAGACTCAAACTCTTGCACAGGCGTTTTACAGATCCGCAAAACGCGGAAGTCAGAGCATTGAAGTCGGAGATCAAGAACCTCCAACAGTTAATTCGAATAAACTATAGCTTGGCTATAAGCTTGCACTGGGGCAACAAAATCCGGGCTGTACGATCCAACAACCCGGGTATGTTCCCGCAAGTAAATAAAATATTTCGGAGGAAAGATCAAAACGACATTCAAATCGTAAGACTTCCCAGGACGACAGACAACGAACACTTACTGACTTCAGTTGGCATCGATCCAGATGAGGCAGTGCTAGACAATGACTTCTTTGCGGTGGAAGATCCCCAGGAGAAGGTTACAGCTATTGGTGCAGTGTTCCAGAGAGTGTATACGGTCAACGAGGTTAGTAGGCCGAATCACGATCTGGAGAACAGAGCCCTGCTAAACCACTTCTATCTCCGCAATGAGATAAGTCAATGGCGATCAGAGAATCCAGGGTTCACCAGGTTCAATGACGAGAACATGGCACATAGTGCCGTCGCCAATGATGGGAATCACATCTTGATTTCTCAAGAAGATCTCCAGGGTATCTTCCACTCGCTGAAGAAGAAAAAGTCAGTGGGAATCGATGGAATACCGAACATTGTGCTTCGCCATCTTCCCCCCGAAGCGGTCCAAACTTATACAACCCTGTTCAACAATGCGCTGAGTAATGCACATTACCCCACGCACTGGAAAACAGCTGTTGTTCAACCGATCCCTAAACGGGACAAAGATAAGTCCATCCCGACAAATCTTCGGTCGATCAGTCTTCTTCCCTGCATAAGCAAGGTTTTTGAAAAGATAGTCATTCGAGTTCTGAAGCAATGGGCTGATGAAAAGAAAATCATACCGGACAACCAGTTCGGATTCCGAGCGGGGCATGATACCATTAATGCCGCGTCAAAACTGGTGTCCGACATACAATGGAATAAAAACAAAAATCAGTGCACGGGTGCCTGCCTGATTGACTTAGAGAAGGCGTTCGACACCGTTTGGTTAGAGGGCCTCTTCCTCAAGTTGGTCAGGCTTGGCATAAGTAAACCATTGCTATACATGATCTATGACATGATAACAGGTAGAAAGTTCGTTGTGAAAAATGGCGACGTAACTTCCACTACGGTCTTTAACATTAAAAACGGTCTGCAACAGGGGGCCATTGGTTCCCCGATCCTGTTTTCCATATTCACTGCAGATCTTATAGGTTCCATGCCGCACTTAATTGCGTACGCCGACGACCTAGTTGCGTACAGATCAGGTCCGAAGGTCGAGGTAATAAACATCTTGTTGCAGCGTGACTTCGAGAAAATCCAGCAATTTTGCGACGACTGGAAGTTGCTTATCAACTTCCAGAAATGCGAAACTAGTCTTTTCCGAACCCCGTTGGACAGGGCATCGCGGGATACGCGCCAAAACTGGCGTAAGTTCGGCATAGTTGACCCGCATGGTCGGCCGTTAGCTGTAAAAAGTGTAGTTAGATATCTAGGCATTTGGCTGGATCAATATCTGTATTTTGACAAACATATAGATATTGCTCTGACGAAAGCCAGAAAAGCCTTTGCTGCGGCAAGAAGGTTGTTTTTCAGCAGCCAACTTGATACCAGAGTGAAGTTAATCTGCTACATGGCCCTAGTACGGCCTATTATGGTGTACGGTTGTCCATTGTGGTTCAACGTGAGTCCTTCCCAGATGGAAAAGATGAGGGTGTTCGAGAGGCAGTGTCTTAGGAGCTGTCTCCGTCTGTATCGCACACCCGAGTCTGAGTACAAGAAGTACTACCCTAACGAGGTCCTGTACAACGAGGCAAACGTGAATAGGGTAGATAATTTTATAATTAAACTAATCAGAAGGCACACTGCACGAGCTATGACCTCTTCCAACAGTCTGATCTTTGGGGCTTACTACCCCAATAGTATGTACCATGAAAGGGTGCGCCTTAACGGCTTTATTCCTCCCGAAGCATTCCTCTATCTAGACACAATTGGCCTAATACAGGATCCACAAGGATGTCCTATCATCTTCCATGTCGTACGCCGAACAGTGGATAGGCGACTTCAATACGAACCGGATGTCGTTCGCACCCACGAGGATCTCCTCCGGTTCAGTAGAGCGATCCCCGCTCGAGATAGGAAAGAGTCTGCCAAAGAACGGCAATTTTACTGGTGGTTACACCAAAACCAGCCTCCGACACCGCTAGCTTTTCCACAGGATCAGGTAGTTGACCATAGTGGCCAGCTTACATAGTTTTTAAGGTAGCTTTAAGAGAAAAAAAAAAAAAAAAAAAAAAAAAAAAAAAAAAAAAAAAAAAAAAAAAAAAAAAAAAAAAAAAAAAAAAAAAAAAAAAAAAAAAAATTTAAAACAAAAAACCCAAAAAATAAAAAATTAAATCCAAAAAAAAAAAAAAAAAAAATATACATATGAAACAAAAACAAAAAAAAGGTGCATCACGGCGTATAAATTATATATGTTATGCATATACACAACATATACGCCCTGGTGCACGTGTCCGTACTGTTACGGACATAGTTAAGATAGTATTAAGTTTTATGTTAGGTTAAGTTAGTAATAAATAGTAATTAAGTTAGAATAAGGTAGTTTAAGTAGTTAAGTTTAGCCAAGTTTTTACAAGTTTTCTTGGCAAATGAAAAATAAAAGATTGTCTTAATGACTAAAAAAAAAACGTAGATTAAGCCGAAAGGCACATTTATTACATAGATCAGATTAGCTTAGAGTACCCGCATAGGGTCAGTAGGTTAGTATTAAGAACAATTGTAATTCTTAAGATAGTTAAGCTAGTTTTAAGTAATTTTGTCTAGCAAGTAAGGAAATAGAATAATTTGAATAAAATTATATTAAAAAAAAAAAAAAAAAAAGGCGTCTGACTAGAAATCAGATTCCCTCTGGGAGCGTAGGTTCGAATCCTACCGACTGCGAGTTTGTGAAAACACTTTTTTTTTCTCTCTTTTTTTTTCTTGCTAATTCTTCTGAGAGGGGATGGTTTATGTTTTTTTGATCGTTCAGGTGGGACTATAAATTTCTCTGAGGGACACGCCTAGTGGCTGCTTCGTAGACCTGAGTCTTTTTCCGGGTTAGTCACTCGCTTCTATGAATGAACACTCCTTGAAATTATATCTAAATGGGCACAATTTCTTGAAGGTCCATCCCCGGTCGTTTATTCAATGAAGCTTGACATGTAGACTCTTCTTTCTCGTTCGAAAGCCGGTGTTTATTTTGGCAGATGCATTGTTTACCACGAAAGCCTCGTCCAAAATGAACTTTGAATGAAAGCCTTCTCACGTCGCGACACAGTTCCGGAAGATCCAATCGAGTACCGAGACCTTCCGACCGACACGAGATGTCTCCATTCCGGTCGTCAAGCTAATGGCATCTTCCCACCAAGCGAAATCGCGAGGTTTCATCAAATTTCTCCAAACCGAAAACCTCGAGGTTTCGAAAAGTTTCCAAAAATGTATAGCGAAACGTCGGAGGTTTGGAGAAATTTTATGAAACCTTGTGATTTCGGCGAAACTTACTTGAAATCCCAGTTCATTCATCCGTGAAAATGTGTCAAACCGAAAAAGACTAGAACGTGATCTCCATGTTCTCCATTTTTCTTAACAATACAACAACAGCAGTTTTCCTCCCAGCCACTTCAAAATTGGAAGCGAAAAATATGAAATTTGAAAAAAAGGCCTATTGAGATTTCAGTATCTAAACCGCGGGATTTCGGTTCGGTGGGAAAATAGCATTATGGACTCGAGGATTGAAGCCTGGGAGTCTTCACTAGGGAGTTCAATATTCACTCCAATTACCATCCCTGTTCACTGGTCAAAATTGACAGCCAGTACAACTTGTTAGGTTCACACCTGGAGAGTGTCTCAACTTCTAGGGAAGCGTAAGAAAAGTCTCCAGAACTTAACGATATTGGATGCAAATGGGAATACAGTCCACAGACAATTCATACCTATAATCCAGAGGTCTATGATAGAGAGCGACCGTTGAATATGTTAAATGGAATCTTCCTGACTGGGTGGAATGGTTTGACTGACTTGGCAACGCTCTTAATCTTTCTTCGCCAAATATCATCAGAAGGTAAGTGGCAGCCTTGACAGAGGACTTTGAAGGCTTCAGATTTTGACGGAATGAGACTCCACTAACCTCGATGAATTTTGATTCCTTCATCACGACACTGACCTCTTTCTACCACGATCTCGCTTCGAGAAGAACTTTCCAATCACTTCCAGATCAGACGGGTAGTCTGCTCATCGGGCGCTGGAGCAGACTTCTTCCGTACAGATAGATGAGAGAGACTCCAACGACTTCATCATTCGCCCTTTGGAAAGACTTCCCATGGCTCGGTATGGCGTCGTAGAGGAGGATAGAGGTGATCAACGTCTCGTTTGAAGTCGGTTTGATTCTTTGGCAGAGGGTCCTGGCCAAGAGGTAGGTGTTGTGAGTGACTTTTGACGAGAACCTTCTTCGACAACACAAGTCTTGTCTCTCCTTGCTTTTCTCATTTTCTATATCAATACAGTGTGACCAAGTAAGAAAGATGGAAAAAGCAACTTAAATAATTCAACAACGGTGTGAGATAGAAAATTGCAGCTGGTCTTAGTTTGAAGCTAAGGCATCAAAATGGGTCCAATCCAGAGGACCTACGTGAGGTATAGCTACACCATGCCTAACCACTTACCTAACCTAAGTTTGAAGCTACATTCATGCCATTATTTAAGAAATGGCACATCCTTCCTACGACTGCCTCGGATACGCTGGCGCTACTTCAAGAGTTCGGACATTGTTCGGTCCAATATGTGCTGTGTCATTCCGGCGATAGCGTCCCCCATGCAGGCCACGACCTCGTCCAAAGTGCTAAAGTAGAGCAGACTACGGACTTGACATAGTCCCAGAGAAAATAATCAACTGGTGTCCACCACCATGATTGATGGACGCTCGCCTGAGGTTACAAATATCTCCTTCACAACTTCATGCGTTGCATAGCTTCTTGGTACCAACGCTCGGATTCATCGACGTTATTAAGCTTTGGCCACAGAAAGTCGATTAGCATCGCTCCATACCTGAGACCATTGACGGCAACGGTGTCCCCTGTCTCATTTCGAGAATTATGGTCCGAACTGGCACCAAACAGTATATTTGATGCTTGATCGAACGCCATTTTGTTTGTGGCCGTTGTCGCTAAGCCATAGCCAAAAGAGCCTCGTTCAGGGAGGTGCCTTTTTTTTTGCAAAGAGCCGGGCAGCTCACCCTGTTGCGTCCATTTATCGAATTCACCATGTTGTCTTGCGTCAACCCACATTTAGGCAAATTTAGCCCCGATGCGAGTTGACTCTCTGGCGATGCTCAATTCAGGTCATCGGTGCCGAGTTCAGTGTTCTTCGATACTTACCGCCACGACTTACCTTCTCTTTAATTTTGCAGCAATCTCCGTGTGGTTAGTAGCTCAAGATCGAAAAGAGTGTATGCACCCTCAAGTAAACCAGAATTCTGCTGATCTTCACTAGGAAATATAGAATTCCCGCGACAGTCCATCACTGCGTGGCACAAAATTCGCTATTAGTACAAGCCATATGAAGAAATAAACCAGGATACTCAGATCAATGGAGGGTGTCTCTCTCATCTTCTCTCTCTCTCCTCTTCGTCAAGATTCGTTAAGTTTTGTTCACTTGTGGTTTCCATATTCTATTGAGGACACTATATTCCATTTTTTTTAAATTAAATTTTCCTTTATTTGTTGTTTTACTTATTTTGCAAAAAAAAAAAAAATACTGAATAAAGTGTCCTAAAATAGGAGACTGGGGAGTAATAAGATAAGTTGGAGCGAAGTTAATGCATCCCTACGTGTGATTTAGTGTTGGAAATATGCATAAGTTCCTAGAAGCAATTATGGGCACTATCTGAACTTGTAGATAACATTACCTACTTACTTGCTCAGCTGGCCTACGACCCATGGACGGTTCATTGTTGACGGACCTGGGCACACTGTTTCATGTCATCAAGGCCAAGCTGTCTTCCGTCCTCTGTGTACGGGTTCTTCGGTCGTCCGAGCCAGGAGGCTCTGATTCGAAGACCCTCTTTACTGGAACACTGGTGTTCAGGCGCTCGATGGGTTCCACCCATCGCAGTCGACTGCATCCACAGCTTGGAACAGCTCGTATCATTCGCGTTCTCCTCGATTCACCTTTCTCCCAGACAGGGGAGAATATCCGACACAGACTTTTTCTTTCGAAGGCACCAAGAATCAGCTTTCAGCTCCATACATTCGCTTGACAAAATAGCTGCCTAACCGTACCTAGGTTAGGTTGAGGTGGCTGTCTGCCGCGCCTACGGACAGCAGACACACTTAGGCCAAGCATAACCGTACCTAATCACGTTAAGAATTTCGACGAATTGATAGCTCCACTAGAAGGATGGAGTTTTCAAACCATGACAGCCCTTCAGTCACAGATTTCCCCGTCCCACGCGCTTGCCTCTAACTCCCGTGCGAAGAGACACCTCAAATCCACATCCGCCTTTTACATTTCTTGACAGTTTCAATTAATTTCCACAAAACCGAACCGTGACCAAGACCCCATGACACAGTCGCACGAACTGGTCTCCAGGTCCACTCGGGAATGTCTCGATGGAAGATGTGCCCATTCCCCTGGCGTCAGCTTCTAATGACCATGCTTGACAAACGCGCTAAACGAAATCATGCTAATCACGGCGCAGACTGAGGCTTCTGCGTCGAAATGTGATAATTGACTTGAAGAGCGGAGCTAAAGCACGTTGTTAAAATTACGCCAGCTCCGAGGCTCCGTCAATTGGTGGAAATCAATTTGCAATGACAACATCCTTTATTGCTCACTAATTGGAAAGGCACACACTCGCTTTGTGGACTTGTGGTGGGGCAACTACAATAGTTGCCGCGGGGTAAGGCGACCGAGGGGACTACTCTAGGCAAATGCAACTTTTTGGGGATGTTGGTTTTTGAAATTCACGCCGGCGAGAGGCTTTGTTGGCTGTAACCACACGAGCGAATCTTTGTGGATTCTATTTATAGCCGCCGAGTGGGTGGGAGTTGCTTGCGCTTCGGGGTCCTGTGCGGGAAATGATGTACCGCTTGTCCTTGAATCGACATCGACGCGACGGAGACTACACGAAGCCACTGCAGGAAGGAAGGAAACTGGAGAGGGATCCAAGTAAAATTGTACACCCCTCGCGTCGTCTGACATCTCCCCTCGTCATGGAGTTCACTTAAATTGCGTGTCCTTGGCTTGCAAGCCCAAGGACTTGTTGCACAATAATTTCAGCTTCCGCGAGTTCCGCCACAACGCTGACGTGGTTCGAGGGTCATAGCTTCAGATTTAAATAGAAAAACAGACATCTTCCCGCCGAGCGTGCGTTGTGTAGCCACCACCCACTTTGAATGGATTTGTTTTTTTGGCTGCCAAACATGTTTACCGCATCTTCGTGTCTGGGCGCTGCGTATGTGTGTCTTCTCATCGCTTGTTTGTTTGTCAAATATGCGACGTCGGACGCAAGACTCTTTACCAGACACGCACACATCACTGGAACGCTTAGCAACCACCCCCTCCCCGCAAAGAGCCCGCGAGGAAGACAGTAGCTGAGAGTAAGTGCTCTTCAAACAGCGGTCCGTCTAATGCTCGAGTGAGCTTCGTTTTATTGCGAAATAAAAGTACAAAGCTGACGGCTTCAGCTTGGTGTAGTCGGTCTTATTTTATTTGCTCTTGGATTATCTGCGGAGTATCTTAATTGGAAGACAGTCGTCTTCAAACCGCGCTGCTTGAGCTGTTATTTATTTTGGATTGTCTTTCTGTCGTCGTAAACTTTGCTGATCGTATATCGTGGAGCTGACAGCTGTTAAGAGATGTCATCGTTGTGTCACACTGTGACTAGATGAATCTAGAATGAATCGAGAATTCATGCCCGGGGTATTTTCTTTGATTGCACAACTGGAACTGAGGTGGGTTGTGGTGACGTCTGTTCCCACTTTGCACAATTATTCATTGTGACTTCGCATTGCAAAGACTCAAGTTGTAAACAACTCTCCTCTCGAAGTAAAGATCTTCCAATGGGGACTTCCCGAACTTTGACAGTTGAAGGCGGCCATATTGTTGAAGCTTCATCTGTCAAATTGACTGTCATTTATTCAGTCTGTTTTGGGTGGAGAAGTCTGCACCATGAATGGAGAAGCTCAACAACACACTGAAACACAATAAAATTGTTTCATCAAAAGGGGTGCTCAGTTCGGTCAACGTTCCGTGCGCCCTTTTCTAGATGATTACGGACGTCACCTAACAAAATTGTCGAATTTGGGACGATACCAATTCTCATGAGATCCGACGGCGTCCAATTCATCCCGAAAAAGTCACTGTTTGGTGTGGATTTTGGACATCGGTTCATACTTCTTTGAGAACGACTTTGACTAGGACATCACCATCATCGTTTAGAGCGGCGTGAGCCGAAGCACCAATTTCGAGGGGTGGGCGCTTGTTCATGGTCCGATTCTACAGGTCTCGTTTGGCGACACAGCGGCATGATTTGTGGCTCAAAAGAAGCGTCTTTGCATCTTAACTATAAAGCAGAAAGTATGTGTGGCTGACCGACAAAGGCTCCGACACTACACGCCGCAGAGCTCTGAAATTTGCAACAAAAAGCATTCTAAAATTAAGATGCTGAATGTGACAATTTTTACGACACACGGTTCGGCAGTTACGAGCACTTTTGAAACGGGAATAAAATCCTCAAAATAAGGGTGGTTGCATCAATCCGGTATGAAACCATTTCAAGTTGCGTAGCCGTGGATATCAACCATCCCCCAGTGTGTTGTAACTTCCATATATACACACACGCAATTTTCATATTTTGGTTTGGCAAGATGTTGGCATGAAATGATGCATCACAGGATTCTCTATCAATGTCTAGAAGGAAGTTCTGACAGCCAACCATTTACGGTCGATTTCTTGTCCATGGTTCGACGTCCGGTTGAGGTGCACGTGTCCAAATCATCCAATTCAGGCCAAGAGAAGTTGTGCAATCATCAGCCTGAATTGGAGGATATGGACACTAACGACATGTTGTTTCAACAGGCCGGGGCTACGTGCCTCACAGTTCATGCCACATTGGAGATGGCCGAGAAATTCGAGGGCATGGTGGAGATCATGTGCACTGACCACCGAGATCTGGCCACACTTTTTCTTGTGGGATTTTCTAAAGTTTCTGGTCTGTGCGATTAAGAGGAAGAACAATCACAACGGGCCTCAAGTCGGGCGCCAGAGTCATGAAAAACTTGACATTTTGGATGAGACTTTGGAACAAACAAAATGCCAACGATAGGCCTTTTAAACGAATAAAAAATGAATGAAATGACATCGCCCGCACAATTTGTTTTATTTAAATTTAAAAATACCCCTTAATGAATTATATTTTAGTTCCAATGGGCTGCCTCTAGATTCCTTCCGGTGAACCCGTCTCGAACTAGCTTCTTACTCTTTCCAGTATCAGACGCCTTATGAGCCACGTCTTCGTTTCTGTTGTCAAAAGGGATCATTGACAGTGAGTTTTCCAAGATCTTTTTGAGAAATGAGGCAACAAGTTCAACTACAGCGCTCCGGTTCAGCTGAGGAGCCATCAGATAAAGCTGACGAAAATGAGGTGAAAAATTCTCAGGGAATCAGTTCAATGATGGAACTTTTCTTCAATGACAGCACTTTTGTTAGAGTGAAGAGCTCTTTTGAGTCGTTAAGGAACCAAAAATAAAAAAAAGTTCTCTAAACCAAAATTGTTTGTCACGGATAAAGTCAAAGATGTGAAGTCACTGAACGGAAGTCGCACGTCACGCCCAAAATCTTGGCAATTCAACGAGAGAGATTTTTGGGGGACCGTGGTGGCTTTTCGGGATGAAAGTAGGAAAGTACTGCACATGGCACGATTTTCTTGAGCCCAGCACTTCGGGAGCTGGATTTGGCTTCTCGGAGGCGCTGCGATTGTAGGTTTTTCTTCTCACGAATGTGTGCCTGGTAACTGTGTAAAGGGATGATCCGAAATTCATCTAAGACTGGACAGTCTGGAAGTTGGCCAGTTATAGAAGATATCCCAAGAACATCCAGATAGGCTGAGGAGTCTAAGACACCATGATCAGACTCTCGGAAGAAAGGAGAAATTTAATGGTATCTTTAATTTGAAATTTACTAAAAGATGTACAGCCACACGAAGACTACCAAGCTTGATCATGTCGTTGCTAATCTGAGAAAGTAGGAAGAGCCAAGAATCTTCTAGTCTTGACACAAGCCAGCAGAGAATCCCTTCTGTCCTGGCGATGTCCTAATCCTCAAACTGCACCGAAGCACACAAAAATTGTAAGCGTCTTGTGGTTTATTCACCTTTTTGCTGGAACCAAAGTCTACACAAGATCCATTGTTTGACTTATCTCTGCTGTGGGCTCTTGAGCTTACTTTAGCCCATGGACACGCCGCCCACATTCCACTCATCATCATTTTAATGACTTCAGCCGTTCTGCAGATCATCCATTGTCATGACATACAATTTAATGACGCCACTGTGTCTTCACTACATCGACACACGCCGAGTCGTCGAGCCGTCCTACACAGTCCACACTGACTGCCGAACAGGCAACACGCTGCTCCACCATTACCATCGTTCATATTTCGGTCTCGATCGCAAGAAGTTTAACCGTAAGACTGTTGCCCCTATCCTTCATCTCTCGCAATCCTTTTCGAGTTCATTCGATGAAGCGTCCTTCTTCTTGTCTCCAGTAAGAGAAGGCCGACAAGTACAGCTCATGTTCAGTTTCAGAATCTTATTGATCATCTTTCAGTGACGTCTTTCCTTGTCGTCCTAATTGTTGTTGTCCCACTGGTGCACCGTCGACAGAGAAATGAATTTCCATCTCGTGCTGATTTCTCCTCCCAGTGAAATGAACAGTCATCGCTAAGGGAATGACGCTAAGGGAATGACTGTCGGAAGGCATAAACTCCCAAGCGGTGTAGTACAAAAAATCCCCCAAGCCCAACGCTGCACGAGATCTCCTTCATGGAAAAGATACAAGTGATTACAGAATTCCCAGAGAAATGCAATCAGAGTGCATACGCAGCGAAAAAGTCAGCGCTCAATACGTGTCAGTCTCATTTTATCGCGGAGTGTATCGACTACCGACTACCGACTAGTATGCATAGCAACTTCCAATGCCACCCAAAGGTCGCGGGTTCCTTTCGCCAAACCAGAATTCAATGAGAATAACGTGTCTGCGGTTAGAACCCTGTTCTAGCCGCCAGCTTATTTATATATTCACTCGAACGCTGTTGACGGACATAAAAAATTGCAACATAAAATTAAAAATTAAGCTTACGAGATTAATGGGTGTGTTTGTTTTCCCCACGGAGGTATGCATAGAAGTTTAGAACGAAATAAAAATCGCAGTAATGACCATAGTGTTGGTTTTATTGGAATGGCAAACGCCATGAGTGCGTCGAAAGGAATTCAGGCCGACAGCTGAGACCGGGTCGAGTTAGACGCAATTTGGAAGTCAAATTTTTGACCAGTTTCTGAATGAATGGAATCTGTTAACCCGCCCAGCGTGTCTCTTGAAGGAATTTGAAAGTAATTATTCGAGCCTACCAGTGACCTAATTCTCGATGTAACAGGTTTTCATCAGTGGCAATGGAAATGAGGTGAGGTTTACCTGCTTAGAGAGCTAAGCAGGCGCCGTGATTTGATTTGCGAACGGTGGCATTTGTCGAAAGGGGGTGTGTTCATCGACTGTCTCTGTTTCATGAGGGTGCTTCGATGTTGAGGGTGCTCCCAGGAATGCAGTCAACTGTTAATCAAATGGCCAACAGATACCGCCAACCGTGAACATTACTTGAAAATCGTTTGAAGTTTAGTTTCTTTATTATTGGTGAACCCTAGGTCTGAAGGTCCACACAAAGAAGATGGAGAACTGCAACAACCGAAAAGGCGACAAACCAATCTGCAGATAATTAACAGCGCGGCAGTGTCTGTCTGAAAACTTGCACGAAGCCAACACACGCTGGTTTTCAAATCGGAAATCTTCGACCAGTCATCTGAAAAAGGACTGAAAGTTCATGCCACATAGATCGTCTGTTGCACACATTCCCAAGACGACGAGTAGACGGAGACTATAACACACCTCTACCACTCGTAGGGTGACTTCTCTCTTCCCATTGGAGGAAATACGATGGGCCCACGTTGCGCTACCTTGGCTTAAAGGTCCAACCGTAATGAACAGAGTGAGTCATAAGTCAACACCGCAGTCGAATACACAGAACTGATACACTGTGACGTACGGTTGCTTACGTAAGGTTAAAGGAAATCTATAATTTTGCACGCCCGTAAATTTCGGTAGTTTCCTTCAATCTCGTTAAGTTCCGTTCATTGTCTTCCTTGCATACGTTTAAAGGAGATCGATAATTCTGCATGCACGTGAATTTCCGTTCATTCTCTTCCTTTCATAAGTTTTAAGCAAATCGATCATTCTGTACTCACGTAAATTTCGCAAGTTTTGTTCAGTTTCGTTAAGTTCCATTAAGTTCCGTTCAGTTCCATTCATTCTCTTCCTTGCATAATTTTAAATAAAATCGCTCATTCTGCACACCCGTAAATTTCGGGAGTTTCGTTCAGTCTCGTTAAGTTCCGTTCATTCTCTCCCTTGCATAAGTTTAAAGAAAATCGATCATTCTGCATGCACATAAATTTCGGTAGTTTCGTTCAGTCTCGTTAAGTTCCATTCATTCTCTCGCAAATCGATAATTCTGCACGCCCGTAAATTTCATATAGTTTCGTTCAGCTGCGTTAAGTTTCGTTCATTCGCTTCTTTACCTCAATTTTAAAGGAAATTGATCATTCTGCACGCACGTAAATTTCGTTCAGCTTCGCCAAGTTATAGTCATTCTTTGCTTACATAAATTTAAAGAAAATTCATCACTTCGTAAGTTTCTTTAAGTTTCGTTAATTATTTGCTCCCTTAAGTGAAAATGAAAACGATCATTCTGCAGGCACTTAAAAGTGGCAGTTTGAGTTGAAGAAACTTTCGCACTTTCATTTTATTGAGTTGACGATGTTTCTGGCTGCGTTTCGTTAGGTCTCGACACAGGCTTAAGTCGATTATGGCTGCGCCTCAAGATTGACATATCTCTGTTTTTGACCATAATTTAGCCCATATTCCATTCATCATCATTTCTGCCGTTCTCCAGATGATCCATTGACATGACATCAAATTTAATGACGCCACTTTATCTTCACAAACAAGCCAAAAGCACAACTCCGATTGCACGGCCACGCTCACATCGTTTCGGTTCACGCTCAGGAACACACAACCTCTGGTCATCGCCCAAATCAGTGAAGTTCAATGTCATGAACTGCCTTATCATCGCGCATTACCGCTGTTTACTTTCCGCGAAACGTTGCTTAACGACATCAGCCAACCAGTCTTGCTCGTAATAAAACGTAACCACAATGACATTACAAATCGAAATGACGCACTTCACGCTATGAACTAGAAACTATGAGCGTTCAACGTCATTGCCATTGTCACCTCGGCAATTTCACAAATCAAATATGTATCAGATTCATCATTTCAGATTTCAACTGGAAACCAGCTATTCTCATCATTCCCATCATCAGCATCCAGATAAGACTGCGATTAGTTCCGACGTAATGACCACGTTAAGGCACGACGACGACCGCGACGTCAGGCACAACACGCCCCTCTCCATTCACGGGGTTACGAGTCATCTCGGCAAACTTCTGACTACCTCAAAATTAGATCATGCTTACGTAACGCCAGCCAAACACACACACACACACACACCACCCGTATCATCTGCTGGATCCGAGGCGTAAGCCACTTCCTCCGTCCAAGTGTCAACTATTCCAAAGTTCAATAGTTTAGCCTTGACTTTGGCCGGCACGGCGATGGACGGCGGCCATTTATGTTGCTTTTTGTGGATTCCGAGGGCAGGAACTGTGCCGAAATTACGAATTCCATTTGGCTTCGCAGTGAAGTGTCTCTTGCGTCATTTGGGGGGAAAACATCACGTGTTGGCCGCTGCCTTAAATTACGTATTCGTTACTTCTCCGTCAGATACCGCCGACCTGCTCTCTCTCTCTCGCTCTCTCACACACACACTCCCTCACTTTGTGGCCACAAAGCACCGTTAGACATGCGTTATAATTTTAGACCGATCTGAATGGAAAAAACAATCGCACTGTGTACCTAACACACGTATCTGCAAGCGAACGGGCGAAAAAAAAAATAAAAAATCAAATCTATTTTTCAATGCCACCGAGGTGTATCCGCGAAGTTGCGAAGGCTGGCGGGTGTGCGAATGCGTGTGGCTGTGAGAGTGAGAGTATTTCGAGAAAATCGAATTCTTTACGTAACGACCTTGTGGACCTGGGTAGTCAGGTACTCGCTCAGCAGAATGTCAGAAAAAATATTGATAACCGATTATCACGGGGATGGTATGAGATAAGGGCAGACAGTGCGCATTTCTGGCGATTGCACGTATCTCTAAGGCCGTCACCGAGAGGATCATGAGTGAATTTGGGCTGTCATGTGTGCAGGCACTTGACTCGACGACAATGATGATGACAATTAATTGCTGTTTTGACACCACTTGCAAATTGTTTTGTCGAACGTAGAAATTTGATTTTCAAGTGCTCGTACCGCGATTATGTCGGTCGTTGTTTGGCAATCGGTTTGTCATGTGACGTGTGGGAACTGGCTGGTGTTTCAATCAGTCTTGTCGAGTGACCTCGATTATGTGTCGAACACACCCCTTAGCGGATTATATGCGGAGTCATCCAGCTCGGGGTTTCAGAAGCAAGTTCAAATAAAACCCATCGATGGGCGGGATTTCGATCAGATATTCACTTGTATGTGGTGCTGGGATCTTGCCATTTTCTGTGGAATGTAACATCTTCGAGGGGGGGTCCTGCTGGTCCTGGATTTCTGACAAGGTGATTCTGGACACTTATCGGGCTCTGAATTGGACAGAATTTAACGAATTTTCGTTTCCCAAACGTCAAAGAGATTGCGGATTGTATGAATGGAGCCAGAAATGAATCCAACACGGCCATGGCTTGATACCAATCCATGAAATAACGCGTCTAGGATATGCTTCTTGGAATGATGCCAAAACGCGCCGAGTTGCATGAGATGTGGCATCACCATGTCTTGGACTTTCAGAGCCTCGATTATAGGTCAATTAGATTCGATTGACACTTGGGTATTTTGAGACCCACATTATCCGAAGGAGAAGAAAAAACCGCGAGCACTACGTGCGACACCAAGATGTGGACGAGTTACCGAAGACAAATGCCCTTCGACCGCACTGGCTCGGCCACATCGAGCGCATGGGCAACAACACACAGTTGTCCGCTTTGTATTGGACCGCCGAAGTGAATACGGAACATCTGAACTATGAAACGAAGAGCAATGAAATTGTAGCTGTTTTTTTCACGTTTATTCGAACCTTTGACATGCATTCCACTTGAATTCGCTTGTTTTCCTCTTCCTTAAGACCACAAGTAACCTCATTAGTTCTGTACTTCATAAATCTAATTCGTGCATGCAGTGTTGACCTTCCCAGTGTGTTCCCAGGACTTTTCATTGTAACTTGGAAAAAGTCATTCGTCTCTGAACGTTTAGCTCCACAAGCCTTGTTTTACAGTCCAAGCGTGTTAGTACAATCCTAGTTTAAGAAATTTAATATCTCAGAGCTCCATCAATGGATTCATTTAAATTTTTTTAAGAGACAGGTTTACATTTGTTCTAAAAATAAACTGTGCGTCGGCCGGTTGTCTGTAAGTACTTAGGTTGAAGCGGCTGACTGCAGCAGACACACTTAGACCAAACATAGGCTCAATGTGTTAAAACAGCAGGTTGTTGAGCAAGGGTGGAGGCATCGATGAGTGGAGGTATCGCTGAAAGCGGGTCATTTTCGTTGTATGAAGTGGAATGTCTTTCTCTGTCTCTCGGCCTCTGCTCAGTAGTAAGTAGTGTGACAGTGATAAATTTCCACCACCTTTGCTAAGACAAACTAGATCCACATAAGAATCTCTGGAGACTCCAACTTAAGTCCTGTTTCGTTCCACAAATATGTGGGTGATCAGGAACTGCGTTCTCTTCCTTCCTAGAATGGGATACTCGCACACAAGGTCTATGTTTATCTTCATGACTGTGATGGGTCCATAGTGCCCGGTACGACTACGCGTACAGTCTTGCGACCTTCACTGACCACTGTCAATGATTTCTTCTTGCTCGATACCATCCACAACGGCCTAGCCGTTGAACCTAAATCTCGATTCAACCATCACCTGGCAGACTGCCTCCAAGGCTTCCCCCAAGCCTCCCTCTGTGCATCTGGACAGCCCACGTTCTCTGCCACGTCCGTAAGGTAGGTCAGGTTAAAGTGGCTAACTGCTGTACGGAAGACTTTGAAGCTGCTTAATTCAGCGAGGCTATCAAAATAGTAGGCTTCCAGAAATCCACCACGTCCTTACTGGAGAGCGAACTGAGATGACCACACGACCAAACTAACACCAAGAAGCGCGTACATCTTGACCAACCACGATTTCACTCCCCCTGGCACGCCAGCTTCACCACACAACAACGTGACTAGCTGCTTGCGGTTGCAAAGTGCCGGCCACTAGCGACATGGTTTTCAGAGAATAGGCGGCGTCAATAACGTGTTCGGGGGATGTGCGTTCGCCTCAGTTAGTATTAGTACCACATAAAGTAGTGTACCACTTCGTAACACAGGTCTTAAACCATGTAGCGTGGTGTCCACTCCACCTGTGTTACGAAGTGGTACCCTTCTTCATGCTTGGAATTACAAAATGATTACTGGCTCCGCCGTTGGGTGCTCTCCTCCTTGTCATTCCAGCCAATTGAGACCGTCATCATCCGTCAGTATTACCTCCTGTCGTCTACCATTACACGGAGTCATGTCTCCAACCTGGTCATTTCAGCAGATGAGTGGTTCATCTGGGCACGAGAAGACGACAAGTCACTCCAACCTCGACCCGACAGAATGTTGACGCGACGGTCTCCCCACTGCCATCTTTAGACCAGCTGGGGATCATCCCATGAGCCAGCTGCGTGATATTCACGTATCCATCCCCCAACCCCTCCCAGCTTTGCCAAGATTGTTGTGAAAAATCCTCGAATGACGCACAGTCTCAAGTGTCCCTGAGGAGAGTTCTCATATTTGCATAACCGACTTCGCGGTAAAAAGCTCGTTCGAATAATTTTACAATCGATGAGTTCTAAAAGCGTCTTGCCTTGCTTCCCGCCCGCGGCTGAGGGAAATGACTTCGCTTCGCTTCAGTGACTAGTGTCAACAAACGCTGTGTTGTGTGTTCTTTTTTTAGGCTCTCTCGCCCGAACTTGTCATGCGATACCGGAAATCTTGGTCTTCCCCGCAGCTTCCTGATTGCCTTAAATGCCTGCGAAGGCAATCAATGCAACTCTCCGACTTTCTCTCGCAGTCGGGAAGGCCATCTAAGGAGTGCAAGCTGCAATCATCGATCCGTTCATCGGAGAGAAAAACTCCCCACACGGCTAGAGGTCTGTCATTAGTTTGTCCCAAATTAGACACGAGCTCCTGAACTGTTCCACGAATCAATTGACTGCTCCTCCGACTCTGCCGCAATCGCCACCAGTCCGGGGTCAAGATGTCAAGTCATTGACACCGTTTCGCTGGCAGTCATAAATCAGCGCAAAAGGCAGGGAACTCGTTTCCATCGGCCGGTCGTTGGCTTGTGCGTGTGTTTGTGTGGCCGAAAAGAAAGGGCGATCGCTCGCTGCACTGGACTGCAGTCCTCTTCGTTCTGCCTTCTGAGAGGTGGGAACTTTCA
Organism: Eristalis intricaria; assembly: GCA_964034865.1. Classification (NCBI taxonomy): domain Eukaryota; kingdom Metazoa; phylum Arthropoda; class Insecta; order Diptera; family Syrphidae; genus Eristalis; species Eristalis intricaria. Next base: position 7,416,254 of record OZ035875.1, on the reverse strand, counting down.
CTCGATTTTCACCTCGAAATATTCTCAAAGAAAACCCACAGAAGAGTCGGAGCGCGGCGGGAGTGCACATTACTTTGAATAATTCATTCGACTGCGCGACCACCGCAGGCGCGCCATGACCGACGCCTAAGCCGCGGAGACGGTGAATATTCAATTTTCCACGTGTTAGATACATAATTCGTTGGTCGAAAAGTAGACCAGCTCGCAGTGTGTCGTGGAGCTGGCGGAGTTATATAAACCGACCGAGCCGCCGAGAGGTGACTGGCCATGGCCGACGAGAGTCGCCTCCGGGGCAACAATCAATCTGGAACTGTACTTCGATGTGGGCATCGTATCTGTGCTCGATTCGCGTAACGAGATGTACGACATCGATTCAACTGAAGTTCAAGCACCTTCGTCAATTGCTGACGTTTGCCTGGCCGACGAGCGAGCGGGCGAGAGAGAGATGCGATCTGCCAGCGATTGACTCGATTTCCTCCTCAGCGGCGCAGCGTACTTTCACTCGATCAGGCGATGCGATTCCTTTTGAGGCCGCGTCTCCGAATGGACTGCTGCATGTAGCTTCCCATAACAGGTAGACAATTGAGCACTCGAACCTGCAGCCAGGTACCCGGTACGTGACGGCAGGCGCAGCGCATCGTCGAGCGTCTCTTGCTTTTCCAGTGCTTATCTGGTTTTGTCGCGTCGACGCTGATGATCGCTTGGTGGAAGCGACTAGAGGACCCCAGTTAATTGATTGTCTGGACGGTGATTTGCAGGCAGCGTTGCTAGGCGACGACGACGGGAGGCGCGGCAAAATGAATTAAATCGATTCTCGATTTAGAATTCCAGTTCTACGCCCCGCAAAGACGTTGCGCCCGTGATGGACTCGTGGTATCTGATTAATGGAGTGATCGATTCCACACGCACACACAGGCGCCGGTGTGCGGCGTGGAGTGTTGCCAGCAGAGAGACCCCATCTCGCTGGGGTTTGCCGGGGGAGACGTCTAGGTTTGGCTTACGTCAAGGGCGGTGTTTTGGTAAATAGTTGGGAAAGCAAATATTTGCGAGTTTGTTCATTAGGCACGCGATTGCGATTCGAGCGCCCATCCCCCGAACACGTTATTGACGTGAGTTATTTTCCCCGTGGATACGACGCCTATTCTCAGAAAACCATGTCGCTAGTGGCCGGCACTTCGCAACCGCAAGCAGCTAGTCACGTTGTTGTGTGGTGAAGCTGGCGTGCCAGGGAGAGTGAAGTCGTGGTTGGTCAAGATGTACGCGCTCCTTGGCGTTAGTTTGGTCGTGTGGTCATCTCAGTTTGCTCTCCAGTAAGGACGTGGTGGATTTCTGGAAGACTACTCTTTTGATAGTGTGGATGAATTAAGCAGCTTCAAAGTCAATTGGCAGCTGTCCTTACTGCTGTTCCTTCCTGACCTACCTTACGGACGTGGCAGAGAACATGGGCTGTCCAGATGCACGGAGGGAAGCTTGGGGGAAGCCTTGGAGGCAGTCTACCAGGTGATGGTTGAATCGAGATTTCGGTTCAACGGCTAGGCCATTGTGGATGGTATCGAGGAAGAAGAAATCATTGACAGTGGTCAGGGAAGGTCGCCAGGCTGTACGCGTAGTCGTACCGGGCACTATGGACCCATCACAGTCATGAAGATAAAAATAGACCTTGTGTGCGAATACCCCGTTCTAGGAAGGAAGAGAACGCAGTTCCTGATCAAACACATAATTGTGGAACGAGAGAAGACTTAAGTAAGAGTCTCCAGGGATTCTTATGTGGATCTGGTTTGTCTTAGTAAAGGTGGTGGAAATTTATCACTGTCACACTACTTACTACTGAGCAGAGACCGAGAGACAGAGAAAGACATTCCACTTCATACAACAAAAATGACCCGCTTTCAGCGATACCTCCACTCATCGATGCCTCCATCTTGCGATGATGACAGCCGACTGCCAGTGCTCATGTTGTCTCTACTCATTTACTCGGACCAAAGGGACTAACGAGGGAATATCATTTACATGATTTCGTGAATGTCAAAAAGTCGTCAAAAATTGTCTATGGTTGATTTCTGGCTTTGCCTTAAAATGTTGATGAAGTTTGGTCAGAGTTCTCATATTAGGAGGTTTCAATGCAAAATGGAGTCTGGACACCCGGTATGGCGTTGACCAACTTTTATTAGGGTCCCGTATCAGAATTTTATTTTTTTATCTCACGGTCTGTCGATGTCTGTTATCACTTCTTCTTCTTCATTTTGGGCTACAGTCCGGGGTGAACCTGGGCCTCAACCACCAAGACTCTCCAACTAGCACAATCTTTGGCTAGCTGCCTCCAGTGTGGCACGCCAACTTTGTTGAGGTCCTTCTCGACCTGGGTGCTGCACCTTAAACGCGGGCGTCCTCTGTTGTGTTGTCCCACTGGTGCGGAACCGAAGACCCGCAGTTGGGGTCTGGCACTGGCACCTTCGGCTTTGGTTCCGTGTACAGCCTCCTAAAACCGTCAACTCAAACAGGACCACAGATCGCACGCAGAACTTTGCACTCGAAGACACCAAAGACCCTCCACAGCCACTGTAAAGATTGGCCAGGCCTCCGCGCCGTACAGCAGGACAGGGGTGATCAAGGTCCTACATAAAGTCGGTTTTGTCCTTCAGGAGAGGGCTCTATTATTCAATTGCCACTTGAGCCCCTAGAAACAGCTGTTGGCAAGAGATACATTGCGTTTGATCTCGGTGTTGCAGCCGAGGTGGATGAAGACCTTGACTAACTGGAAGTTATAGCTGCCCATTGTGGTGCTTTGTCCAGGACGCCTATGTTGAGGACAGTATGTATATCGTTTGCCCCCGTTCACCGCTAGAACCATTTTAGCCGCTTCTTGGGCGTTGCAATGCCAGCAAACGCCTCATTTTCGGCTCGTTTTGTTCTGCCAAAGTTTTAACGGACTACCGATCGTGCCTCTAAGCCAAATTTGCGCATACTCAAGAGATTGCTAACACCCTTATGTGTCCGGGGTTAAGACACAGCACGAGTCTTGCAAGATCTCCTCCAGGATGATTTTAAGGCAGCCATATGACAGCCCGAATCCTCTTTTGACATAGAAGGTGTCAGTGAGTTCGCTACCGATCGTGATGGAGCAGCGAGAGTTCTCCATCGTCAGCCTGCACAGGCTGACGAGTTTGGCAGGAATGTCGAGACTAAATATAGACCTCTATGCACGCTGCCATAAGCGGCCTTGAAATCGACAAACAGGTGGTGGGTGTCGATTTGAACTTCTTGCGTCTTTTACAAGACCTGCCGTATTGTGAAGAACTGTGGATCGGTGGTCTGTCTGATCACTTTTCTCTCTTCTTGCAGTTTTCTAGCAAAAAAGTGTTTAAGTCCTGTGCGCGAGTGTCAACCTTTTCCGACTGGCAGCACTGTCCACGAAGAGTTTGATCTAATCGCCTCTCGTTGGGTGTCTATTTATACCCCATCCAACCTCCGATTCGATGCTTACCCTGCCCAGAGCGAGCGCTACGACCTCCTGTCATCAAATCAATGCGGGCATGTCGAAAAGGTGGCATAAGAAGAAAATAAAAAAACCTGAAGTATCCCATTGAAAAATGAATTAAATCGTCTACCCCTTCGCAAAGAGAGAGCTTCTTTCTAATCAGCGTCAATTGTTGCTATCTCGGACACGTTCACGAACACAAGTGGTCACCGCACTGATTGACAGCTATCTGTCATAATATTTCGAAATGCTGGTGCGGTGCTGAGTGGATATCAGAAACGTGCCGAATTTTTGATTCTCGGCGCATTTGTTCGAATGGGGGGTGGGGGGATTTTTGTTTGATATCATAACTAAACTCTCGGTGAAGGTCGTTGTCCTCGTGAAAGGGAAACAAGCCTGAGCGACCTTAAATTATGTTGAGTTTCGATAAGGGCTGAACAGAAAGGCATACGATTCAAAGAACGACCGCAGCTTGGTTGAGATAAATTAGAAACCGTGACTCATCCGTTGCAGAGGTCATTGTACACAATGTACTCGAAGTGCCGAATTTTGCTGATACTCACATTCGTGCACCCTACAGCCGGCAGGCAAATGAAACAGCCTTATCTTCCCGCCACTGATTGTGTTTGTTTCTGGATTTGCTGATTTAATTGCCAGTGCGAGGGTGGAAGTGTTATTAGTCTGAGAGCATTATTTTAATCGTTTCGACTTGTGAATTGGTTGACAGAAGCGGGCCACAGAACCTCGTCCTAGTTAACGATTCTCCTAATCTCTAGGCGGCGGCGGACAACTCTTTGCATATTTAACTGAATTGTTTTGTCAGTTCATTAGGGTCCCGTACCGGAATGAGAAAATTGTAACCTTGGGAGGAGGTAGCCTTTTTCTTGTCTTGTAGATTAAATGGCTTTAAGTGAGAATATAGGTTTGCTAGAAAGTTGAAGCTAGTGTCAACATGGGCTCAATTTACCTTCCACAAGGACTCACCGGACTCCGTGGAGAGTTGGAAGCCATGCTTTCAGGTAATCGATTGCATCTCGTCCTTAAAATTCACTGCGAACACTAAGGGATCAAGCAATTTTGACTCAACTAAACTTCTGTCAGAACCGAACGAAAAATAGTTAGAATCATCGTCAAATTTTCAAGTGCTCACACATGTATCTGGCAGGTTAACCAACATTTTTAACACCAACTGCCATTTTCTTACGTCGAGAGATATCGATTTCGAATCCAGTTGCGAAAAAGAAAATTTAACGAAACTTAACGAAACTTAACGAAACTGAACGAAGCGGATTTTATGGACACAGATGATTATTTCTACAAAATCCCTCGATTGACTTAAGTCTCCGTACGTCCATTGTAGTTTGAACGTCAAGTCTGTTATGGTAACCAAGATCGGAGGTGGATCTTTGGCTTGAAGTCGTGGGGGGTGCCTGTTGTGTATCTGGATCACTTACAGTCACCTTTATGAAGTCCAATAAATGCCTTGATACAGCAGTTCCGAAGTTCAAATTCAAAGCTTGGGCCGGTCCTCCAAGCATCTACACTTGCTGTGGCCACGAGAAAATCTATCTGAACTGCAAAAAAAACTGAATGCGACTCGGATCTCGAATTGACTATGGCTAGTGACTGTAAGTCTGAAGTGGAAAAAAACCACACACAAAAGATTGTCTCATGTTCGATCAACTGCAACCGAAAAACGCTGAGAAGAACAGCTCTTATCTGAAGATAAGATAGCCCCTCGATTCGACAGAATCAGATTTCGAGACACTCATTTGATAACCTATCGCTTCCCACAGGCCCCTTCGATTCTGGCAACGCCACATCACTCACACAAGCACACGCTTTCGATCGTGTTCCCTTTTTTTTTTGCCGGCACCATCAAGTCATGGAGTGCCCACACCACATACATCGTGACAAAGTCTACACACACACACCACGGAGTGTGGACTGTGGATCATCATGTGTGTGTATTGGTGTTGAGGAGGTAACACAACACGATTGAATCGAATGAATATATGAGTACGATCGTCAGTCGTCGGCAGCGAGTCGATTTAGTTTCTTAGGCACCGCCATCGACAGTGGTTCTGTGAATCGAACGTCGGCGGTTTTCTCACCACAGTGGACGTCAGCCAATCGTTTGTTCCACAAGGGATAGCTATCTCTTCAGGCAGACAAAACTCCCGCACGATCGGTTGTTAGAATTTGAAAAAAAAAATTAAAAATTAAACGTGAACAGATAAATTATCTGCAACTCTGTGAAAAGGTGTGCGGCGTTTTTCTCAGTGAATTCTCGCAGTTGGCGTTGTTTAGAGACGATCGCGCGAAACCATAAATGTGGTGCATCTTTGTTCTTGTGTGAAAGTATCTTTTAGTACAGTGATCCATCGAAACGACTTGCAGTGTGTGCTAAGAGACAAAAGAAGACGCAAAGTGAGTTCTAATTTCTTTCTTTCTACTCATTTTTTTTTGTGAAGATGAACAGGAAAATGAAAAGTATTTCTTTTGTGTGAAAGATGGAAAATTTCTAAATTTATAAATCGATGCCATGCCGTGGGCAGGGAATGGGGGAGACGCAGGGCGAGAGAGAGAGGAGAAAATTAAAATGAATTTATTTATTTTTTGGTTTCATATGAAGCCTTTCCGAGTGAGAACAGCATTTTCTATTTCTGGTGCATTACCCGCCAAAATGTGTACACATCCATGAGAGAGACCTAACTGTCGGCGAAGAATTGATGAATAAATTGCATTCATTCGCTGGCTTCCTCGATTTTTTCGTTGATACGAGTATTTATTAAATTTTCCTTTTTTTTTTTTCATTTTCCGCTTAATTCTTCTGTGTCGGGTTTCCGAATGTCTGCGCGCGATCTCTCTCTTGTCACATGTCCTCCCGGCCGTGCCTTTTTTGGGATCAATTGTGTGAGCGGGGAATGAGCATAAATGAACCACCACCGCACATGTGGCCTGATGGATTATTTTGCCGGAAGTGTCCACCAGACTGTCTGTGCTCTTCTATCTCATGTGTCTGGCTGCGAGCGTGGACTAAATGTGCTGACCTTGTACACATGTCAAGCTCCATTTCTTATCGCGAAATTCGTACAAATTGAACACGTCTGTACTGTACGCACTGCCGGAACGCGAGAGCTCGGTTCTAAGTGATTCTGATTGATTGAGGCTGTAATTAGGTGGCTCGGGCTCGTTGTTTGACATGGTTTATCTTTTCGAGTTGGTTGCCACGTTCGACTGTGCGTGGAGTGGTGCTCTACGTTGGCCTCAATCGGTGCTTGCTACTTGAGATTTGCAAAAAGGCGCATGATGTGGGGTTGTTGAAGGTTTTGGCATTGTTCCAGATCGCAATGAAATTTCGTACAGAGAAAGAATTTTGTCCTTGAGAAGTGGCGCACGTTTCGCGGATGGATTAAAAATCACGACGTGATCCCTAGCTGCTTCAGTTTCTTTGACCAAGCAACTATGGACTTCCTTCCGTTAAAGTCGAAGTCGACTGGTGCAAGGGTGATCGTATCTCTGAGCTCTGCCGCCTCGCTCCAGTACCTGCTCTAATTCAGAGCAGGCTGACACGGTTGAACAATTGAACACCTACCCAAATGCAGGTAAAAATTCCATGAACACGTTTCCAAACTCACAGCACCTGTTCTAATTCAGGTCACAACTCCTCGCCGCCAGCTGTCAAGGTTCAACATTTACTTCAGCTGCTGCAGTTGTTGGTCTGGTCACACAGCTCCGGTTGGATAGATGATGGAATTTTCTGATTCAGTCCGATGATTGCCCCAATTCAAGTCGAAATTGCATGCAGACTGCAGACCAGGCTTGGGAATGGTGTTCCTTTGGAGGTGACAAATGTTCATGCAAACAGTGTGGTTAAACAAGGCCTCACGCTCTCGAATTGTTCATGCAGTTGCTGGGTTGATCTGACCCACGGACGTTTGGTTCTTGACTGGACACACTGGTTCTTGAGCTTGAACAAAATGTTGAGGTGTGTGGCTCTCCAGACGATGAAGGGCTGACTTTCGAGTTCAGTAGCAGCTTAGGAAGTGGACTCTAGCCAGCACGATCATTTGGCAGCCTTCACGTTTGCACCAACCATAGTTACGTTCTCTCTTTGAACTTGATTGGAGGATACTTCGGAAGAACAATCACCGCGTCTTTGCAGTTCGACTAGGCCAGTGGATCAGCAAGACTTGCCAGACTGGCTTTGAAGGGTCTGTTGGTAGCATGATCACTTGACAGCCGTCACACACATACTGAGGGCATAGTGGTTGAGTCACTAGTCACCACATATTCGTCGCCTGGGGTGAATGACTCAGTCAAACCTTCCAATCTTACTAAACTGGCTTTGAAGGGTCTGTTGGTAGCATGATCACTTGAGAGCCTTGACACCAATACCGAGGCGATAGTGATTGAGTATGTCACTTGTCACTTGACATCCTTTCCAATCTTACGCAACTTCGAGATCGAAGTAGCGCTTGACTTGATTGACTGTCTTCGAAGGATGATCACTGGCAGCACGATCACTTGACAGCTTGACTAGTCGCCCTGCGATACATTGTCAGAAGTGCCTCGGAAGCGCTCTTCCAAGTTAAGCTAAACTTGATTGACTGTCAAGACAATCATCAATCCTGACAAAGGATGATCACTGGCAGCACGATCACTTGACAGCTTGACTAGTCGCCCTGCGATACATTGTCAGAAGTGCCTCGGAAGCGCTCTTCCAAGTTAAGCTAAACTTGATTGACTGTCAAGACAATCATCAATCCTGACAAAGGATGATCACTGGCACCACGATCACTTGACAGCCTGACTAGTCTTCAAAGGATGATCACTGGCACCACGATCACTTGACAGCCTGACTAGTCGCCCTGCGATACATGCCTCGGAAGCACTCTGTGACAATTTTTACTTTTTCCTTATTCTTCGTCTTTCCAATTTAAGCTTGACTTGATAGACTGGGAAAGATCTGTAGACAGCAAGATCACTTGACAACCTTATCATTGAACAGTTCGTGTTCTCTTCGATCTCCCAGCCCCCCTTCTTCTGGCGCAATCTTTGGCTGGCTATCTCCACTTCCGGACACCAATTTGGAGGAAGTCCTGGGTCATGCCCATGCTGCCCACAGGGTGTTATCTGTTGCGTTGTCCCTCAGTTTAGGAGTCAAAGACTTAGTAAGGGACTACCTCGGTTTTGTAGGTCACTGCCCCTGCTATGCTGTGTCTCTTTGACGAAGGTCCTGTGGGAGGAAACGATGGCATTATGATGACTTAAAAAGCAAAGGGATCTGTGCGTCGCACTTGAACCTCGCTGCCCGGGTTAGATTCCCGGTGCGACCAAAAATAATTTCCACTGCCCCCACCTCTTTCGAGTCACTGTCAATGCTCATAGAGTTATAACTGTGTAGGAAGAGCTCCTCAAACTTGGTCGTTCGGAGTCGACATAGAACATAGAGTAGGTCCCTTCCACTCGTGAGAGAGCAATGGCACCCACAATACCAGTGGTTGTTGTAGAAGATCTGCCCTGACCTCCATGGGCTGTAGCGCCACCCAGTTCAGTTGCCTCCTGATCCAGACTGCTCCTGGAGTGCCTTCCCCACTCGAAGACACAGCGCTTGCCTAACGATTACCTAGACCAGGAAAAGCAGAACCTGATTGAGAGTGCAGGCCTACGTATGACCATTCGTCGGATTTGGACCTAAACTAGAGGAACCGAAAGGAAAGGGAAGCTCCGTCGAAGGAACCATGGGCATCTTGCTTTCATTGTTCCTCGTTAACTACAACTGTCCTCGTCATGGTCTAGCCTGAACATCAAGAAGTGACCTCATCAGACACATCAGAATGGCGACTGACACCCAGGGACGTCTTCGCTCCTTTCAGAGAGTGTCCTTTCTCCTTTAAGCAGAATTTTCGTGATCAGAAATTGAATGAAGTCAGTGAATCCCACACTCTGGTCTTGAGAGATCGACCTCCCCTTGATCGTATCCCACCTCAAACCACCTCCACCCCACGTCCAAGTCCACCACCATCAAATCTTAATTGACAACTCATCCAATTAAGCCCGCAAATTACTTAGATGCCAATTGAAGCGAACAAAAACACAGTCGTCCCAAAGCCGGCTTAAGATCGCGATTAAAATTAAATTGGAGACCCATTATCCAAAAACAATTACCAAAAATAAGCCAAGAAGGCTTATTTTGCCCAATCATGGTCATGCAATACGGTCGAGAGACATTGCGTCACCTCTTGTCTTCGCGAGCGGCTTCAGCACACATCCAGCCACCGCTCATGATGTGGTGTGGTTTGATGAGCTCTTCCAAAGCCGAACATGCGCCATCGCGTGTTCCTTTTTTACTCTGGCAGGCAAACGAAGACCGAATTGAAAATGGCGTGTGTTCTAGAGTGGTTCCTAGGAAAAAAAAGAGCTTAAACTTCACACGGAGTTGTGCGAGACAGTCGCATGGGTTGGGTAACTTGTTTGGGTGGCTCGTTGGCTTGTCTACTGCGACGTGGCTGTGAAGATGCATTCTCAAAAGGGGTGCCGAGAATAATTGCGGTTGTCACTGGGGATTTGAAGTTTGATGGATGAATTGCTAATGTTTTTGAGGGGTTTTCTTTTTTTTTTTTGTTGATGCAGTGAATGCGGATGTTGTGTTCGTGGAGTTTTTGAGGGCTTTTGTTGAATTTTGGTATTGCGCATTTTCACGCCTTGCGGTTAAGCCTTTTCAATTAATCATTATTTTTCAGTACTTGGTGTGGAGCGTTGCTGGAATTTGAGTCTCTTAAAGATGGGGTATGTTCGCAAAGTCCGGAGAAAGCGGGGACTTTTTAGGGTTTCTAAGACTTTTGACTTGACACTTGTGATCCTGATTGACGGAGGAATAAGGGTGATACGAGGAAGGAGTGGAGAGGAGGGGCGAGAGAGAGAGAGAGAGAGAGAGAGAGCAGCCAGCCCAATTAGAACCTGTTGGTCCATTGTGATACCCACAGTCAGACTTCTGCCACTGATTGACCACTCCCGTGATTAGCGTCGAAAATTATATCCCAACGGCAAATGATGACAGGATCATCATGATCATCATCATCTTCTGACCCGCATGATCCACTAAAGGGGTCGCTGGGGTAAACCTCGCACGAGTGATCTCCAGGCAACACGATCCTCCGCCATCGACTCTAACTCATCAGGGGTTATGTCCAAGCGCAACCAGGCGAGCTTATGGACTTGATCCAACCATCTCATCCTTGGTCTGCCAAGTGGTCGCCTACCTCCTCCTTGGTCTGGCAAGTGGTCGCCTACGCCTACCTGATGGAATCGCATTCAAGGCCTACCTCAGAAGTCGTGATGGGGGAACATACGTACTACATGACCGAACGGAGAAGCAGAAGCAGCTGCTCAACGTTGAGTTCCACGCGCACTATCGTCTTTCTCAGCCTATCCCGGCGAGTAATTCCCAGAACAGCACGAAGAAATCTCGTCTCAGCAGCTTGTATTCGCGATCTTATTCTTTCGGTCATTACCCAAAATTTCATGACCATAGGTGAGAGTTGGAACAAATACTGAGTTGGAAACTGCGAACTTGGCTTTCACACTAAGCTCGGCCTTCTTGATTACAGATCTCCCAAGCTGTGTCAAAACTGACCCAGCTTGACCAGTCCTACAGGAAAGTTCAGTATTACTCCTGCCATCACTCGTGAAGAAGACCCCGAGATACTTAAACTCCTCCACCTGCTTCAATGGGACTCCACTAACTTGTAGAGTGCATTGAACAGGCGTTCTGGAAATTACCATTACCTCTGATTTGTCCACGTTAACCTTCATCCCAGAAGCAGCATATGTGTGCGCCCAGATTCAGCACATACAGCCACAAACCTATCGAGTGCGAGTGATGACTGGATCAAATTTGAAAACGAGATAAAAGCGTATATACTTTGCTTTTACTGGGATTCGAACCGGGGACCTCACCAACCAAGGGCAGGCACTTAACTCAGTCCAATTGACTGGCTCGCTGTTAGAAACGGTTTATCTTTTGAGCTTGGATGGGCTATTAGCCACGGGCAACTCGGTTGGATTGAACCGATGATTATTTGACATTTGGCGATGGAATCAAGTCATGTCGTGGACCATCGACGTCCCAAAAGAATTGTAATGAAGCCCCTTATCCAGGTCATGGCTCGAGGACAGTCTTTGACATCAGTTAAAGAAGCAAACGATTGACAAGAACAGAGAGACTCTTGGTGGAAGGATACCTCTAGATTTGTGTGCTATCGTTTCGGTGACACTGTTCCACTTATTGGACGTTTTAGTCAGATTGACTGAGTGGACGACTGAGCATGGACCAGCTGGTGAATGTCCACGACCGAGATGGCTTAGGGTTTGCAAAGTTTAGAGTGTACATTCACTCTAATCATGAACTTGTTAGTGAATGTACACTCTAATCATGAACTTTTTGGAACTTTATAAACCTTAAGCTGTCCCAGCTATCATCAGCGTCAATGTCCTGCACTAAGGGTGACGTATCGTTTACAAAGCTGTTGGACGCAGTCACGGAGGAAGTTCCAATGGCACAGTGGCCAGTTAAGACGCTGATAAGGTTCTGAAGATGTCCTTAAAGTGCTCATTCTTATCTGGCTGATAGGTCGTGTCCTGTCGAGAGTAGGCCAAAAGTTGTCTGCTTGAATCACACCCCAGCACCTCGTCAAGACAGAAGATGACAAGCTTGACATGCATTGATAGCCAAGCAGTCATCAAAGCTATTGCTTCCTTTACTTCATATGCCCGACTGAGCTTGCTTCGTAATAAGGCCAGCTCAGAATTTCCCTTACCTGTGTTCCAAGAAACAGGAAATGAGAAGGCCGATGAATTGGCTGGACGGGGATCTACCCTTCCGTGCTAGCTGACAGAGGAGGCGGACTTTCCACTACAAACAGACAAGGCTAAGACCTCTACGCACTTCCTTAAAATAGCAAACCTCAGATGGGCCAGATTGACAAACTGTGCAAGACCAAGTAGGCCTTAGTACAACCGCCGCCGTCATGATATCGCTAGATTGGTGGCCGCCTGTACGGCACACTGGCCGATCGCTGGAGATCATGCCGCAAAACTTGGTACCCCACACAACACACATTGTCGCAGCTGACAGGGGCCTTTTGTGCCCGACTGGCTCTTGCTGAGCTTGGTAAGCCCTTCATCAACTCGCTTGACGAGATCTCTGTTGATAACTCAAGTTGGTTTTAACAATAATAATATAATATGGGTGGCACGACAGTCCGAGGCGGACCAGGGCCTAGCTTCTCAGCAACCACTGGTGTGTGCATTCTATTGTTCTTTCACGAGAGGAAGGGACCTACAGTTTAATGCCGACTCCGAACGGCGAAGTTGAGCAGCTTTTCCTAGACAGCAATACTCTCCGAGTATTGTCAGTGACTCGAAAGAGGTGCAGCCGTGAAATATGAAAGGTGGTAAATTTGGGTATCGAACCTGGCACCCTCTGCGTAGGAGTCGACCGACTACTCCACGGCCACTTTTAGAGATTTTAATTAACTTCATAAAAAAGGTAGCAGGCTAAGAAACACCTCTTCAACTACCAACATAGGCCAAAATTGTTGCCCGTGCCAGTTGATCATCTACATTGGTCTTAGCAAGCATTTCAAGCTTCAGTAGATCCTTTGCGGGAGCGCATGAATCGCCAGAAGGATGTTCGTTCGGATGGATGGTAGATCGCCTCCCGGAAAGAGGACTGAGCTAGTGTCCTTTCTGGCGAGTTTCTAGCCTCTCTAGCGGCCGCTTCGCAATTTTGTGGAATGTGTCTCAGTTAGGAGTCTCTCGTTAAGAGTTAGGGGCCATTCATGTGAGGTTACTACGAATCGCGAACTTCGCAATCTCTGGCACTTTATTTTATATGCATTTTTCTCATTCGCAGATAGTAACGCGTACAAGTTGAACAAACACACCCTTCATGGCGAATTGTTTGGTCGGGAACTTGTGGATCGCGTTTGTCTCTCTTGTGTATTGCGATCTGAGCTTGACAGTTCGCGAAGGGAATGCTTTATTCGTGGAGAACGGAATTAAAAATATTTAAAAATTATACTTAAACCAACTACTGCTGAGATTTTTGTCGATAAGACTTGGATATATATCCCTGTTTACCTCGTGGTCGGCCTTCTTTCTTCTAGTGGACATATCTCGGGCTACTGGCTCGCCTCAAAAAAACTCGATAATTCAATACTCATCTCTCTCTGCATACCAAGAAGTATGCCTGCTTGTTTATATTTGCTGGAAATTGGTTGCTTCTGTAAGCTCGCGTTCGCGGTTCGCCTTATTATGAGAGGCACCTTAGACGAAACAAAACGAATTGATCCTCGCTCCTCGATCGGCATCTTCTCCTAGACCATGCACAGTCTTCTCCGACCGGTGCTTACTTCACGTGCTCACTGAATGTATTTTACGCCAAAAATAAGCCTTGTCACAAAAATCGAAACGAAAATAGCAAAATTTATCGAAAACATCGTGATCAATTCAACAATACAATAAAAGAATAAATAAATCGATTATGAGCAACGTTCAATTTTAATCAAACTTTATCTGACTTGACAAAGATAACCCACCAATCGACAGGGTAAAACAATGAACTTCTGAAATTTTCAACCAGCGGCCATAAACATTTTCTACCTCGAGTGCCCTCAGAGCCTACCGACTTCGATAAGATAACCGACCATTTGGTACACTCCATCGATCGGCAGATACGATCAACTGGGTCGGTTAAAGTCCCCCCACGATTGACCAGAGGGGGACGTTCGAAAATACATGCCTGCATCCAAATTGAGACGCGCGCGTCTGTTTTGGAAGCAATTTCATATCAAAATAAAATCAATCTCAGATAGATTTGTTTACAATTCCCCACAAGCGCTGACTGGACGACAATTAATTTCAATTTGTTTCGATATTCTTCAAATACGGGCTGCGCCGCGCGTCGGTGTTGGCACCGCCTGCTGCCGTCGAATTGTCGTGCGTCAACAGAAACATTGACACGATTTTTTGTTTGGGGTAATTGTGTAAGTCGTTGAACTAGTCGATTTGCTGCATCTCCTCATGTCCGACCGCCACTTACATGGGGTGACAGACGTCAGATTGAATTCGATATATCGAACAGTATCCGGGGGGTGATTGAATTGTGGTATTTCTTTGAAATGGTCGTGTGTTTATTCGAATTGGGTTGCGATGGAATTGGAGGATTGCGTATCATGAGAAAATAAATACAAATTCCATATAGCAAGTGGGACTGTGGAATGTGTCAGGGGGCGTTGATTTTGAGAAGTGTTTTTGAAACCGGAGAGACTGCCACGAACACTGGCTTTGTTTGGTGATCGAATTCGTATTCAGTCGGAAGCCGGAACTCAACGCGGTTCTGGTCAAACTGGTCTGGTCCTGTTTCCCTGCAGGCCGTGCTGTGCCAGCACGACATTTTGATTTCCGTAAAATGTCGCCTTTGAAAATGATGTTCCACGGAATTATCGGGTGCTTGCACCTAAGGCCGGAAACTGGAAACTGGATGCGCATCGAGTGCGGGGTTCTGTTTTAGCGCGTCAATGTGTGCACAGCTTTTGTGCATTGTGACTGCTCTCCCTCTCTCTATCTCTCTCTCTCTGTCTCTCTGCTGTCAGCTTCGCGATCGTTAGTTAGACTGTGGCGACAGCGTTATAACGACTCCTACTGTATTGACGTTACACAAGGCTGTGTGACTTGATCGATGAAGGTTACACGTTCCATCTGAGACCAGGTGGTAAATAGAAATCGATATAAATAGAACCAATTCTGAGACGAGAAGTAGACACAATCCCGAGTTAGTGAGTAGAGTCATTCTGCTGCTGACATATACAGTGGACTCCCCCTAAGTCGAATTGTCACGGAAGAATAAAATTTGTTCGAGTTCGAGGGAGTTCGACTTAGAGAGAGGATTTTTTTAATGGAAAATCGAGGGAAATGTGCGTAAAATCTGGCGAAAAAGTTCGAGTTAGAGAGAGTTTCGACTTAGGGAGAGTTCGACTTAGACAGAGCTTGACTAAGGGAGAGTTCGACTTAGAGAGAGTCCACTGTACATATTTCCAAAAGTTAAGGTCCAACCTTAATCGATTTAACTTTATGTCAGAACTGAAATGAATGAAGCCAGAATTTCGCTGATTTTCAAAATGCCCATAATTGCTGCTGAGAACTTAAGGAAAGTTCCAAACACAATCGCCATTTATATACGTGGAGAGCGACGGATTTCGATCTCCCACTAATGTGAGCATAAGTGAACGAAACGTAACGAGACTTAACGAAAGTTTTCTAAACTTAACGAAAGTTTTCGAAATTTAACGTAACTTAACGAAAGTCTTGTAGACTTACCGAAACTTAACGAATCATAGCAAAGTATTTAATGTGATCACAGGGCTAAGATTCTGTAAATTTTCATGATTGCTCGTTGTTAACTTAAGTCTTATGGTTAGGCCTTATGATTGGACGGAGAGATGTCAAAAAGCCAGTCACATTGTCACAAAATGAGTGTTCAGACAAAGCAAGTAGACAATGATTAGTCAGTCCACCAAACCGGGTGAGAGAATTCTAATCAGAGTTGATGCACGACTTATTCTGCTGTGTCAGTGGTCTTCACCGTGAATCCAAAAAAGACACACCTGCCATAAATGCCTTGCGTCTCGAAGTCCACTCGAAGTGTGTCTCAGTCCATTGTGACTTTGTTTACATTCCTTCTGGAAACATAAACAGATGATTAACTGCACTGGTTCCCTACTGACCGTCAAACAGTCACGTTTAAAGCGATTGTAGACGTTCGTTTCAAGTTCACAAGAAGTCTCAAGTTACATCATGCCAGCAGATATCGAATATTACGAACCTTACCGCACGAATCTGGTGTTTCCGCGACAGTCGTTGCTGCAAGCCGCACGCTGTTCCAGTGAGTTTCACTTCAAGTGCTCTTGGAAAGCTTGGATTTTCTTGTGATCAGGTTTTTGCTGATTTTGATGGTTGATCGGATGGGTTGCCTCCTTGATCTTGACTCACGAAGGACTGGCTGCCACCATGACTTTGATGCATGGTTACGTCCAAGGATGTGGCAGTCTTCGAAAGATACTAATAGGTCAGACTACTCACACCCTGCACTCTTCTACCACTCGTCCCGCGGTATCACTTCATGGGGCTGGTTAGCAAACTATGGGCTATGAGGAGACGGCCAACTGGGTCTTCCTCATTGCTTCTTCCCTCGCAATTTCAATTGCAAGACAAGGACCTAGGAACAAATTTTTGTTCCAGATAGCTTGTGAGCTTAGTTAATGGACTGCCTTTCTGCCGCACAACGATTGCAGAGGAAAACTGCGTGCCCCTCGTCTTTATCCGTGCTTGGACAAAGGGGCCAACTATCGTGTCCATATTTGTGAAGGTATTTTCGATAGCCACCGTGTCCAGACAGGAGGAACTGTTTCCTATTGGCCTTCCTGTCCACCTCTCGATAACAGGAATAAGTTGGGTAGGTCCACCTTCCATTTGTGGAGATGTTCCATGAGCTGATCACAGAACACAGACTGTTCAGATCACATTGTCTTAGTGATGCTGCCCGCTTTTCATTTCCTATCTGTTTGATTTGCTGCCGATCTAGGGTTCGCCTGCGGTGCACTTCTCAGGCGGACTACTCAGCCAGGGTGTCGATGGGCAACATTCCTGCGAATGCTGCATCGACCGTAATGGTCCTAGACTGGACTGCAGGACTGCAGATAATCTGTAGACCTATGTCAGCATCAGCCTCGCTTGTTTTATTACTAGGCAAACCGGCAGCACCGGCAGCTGCTGACCAAAGAGGAGAAGCGTATAAGAGGACCGACCTGACAACTCTTCAGAGTAGGATCCTGCGCTCATATCTGGGACCACTGATGTTCGGGAGAATGCTCCTTGCTTGCCTTCTCACTGGCATACGTTTGAAGGAAAGCCTGTTCACTCCGAGGTATTTTAGCCCTTCCTTTGACTTGATCGTCTGCCTTCCAACCTGGAAGCTTGCATATTCCACACTTTTGGGACTTTGGTTGTGAGGACAGCTTCTGTCATGTGGTCGGCTAATGCCAGACCAGCAGTCTTTAGCAGCATCAGAGGCATGTACTTTGTCAAAATGTGGTCGCAGTTACTCTTGGTTGGTTTGATGCTTCGGGTGGTTTTAGGTCCCGTCTGCGTAGATGGTGAGTGGAGGAGGAGCGACGAACTATACGAGCTGTTCATCGGCATCGACTTCGCCAGAAGATTGAAGAAGAGCCAACGATTGAGATGGCTGGGTCATCTAGAGCGGATGGAATCCAATGCTGCGGCCTGAAAAGCCTTCGAATCCACCCTCGAGGGACGGCGCAGTAGAGGAAGACTGCCGAAAGAGACCTCAACCAACTTTACGTGCGAAACTGGAGGCAGCCAGCTAAAGATCAAGCTGACTGGAGACGCATGTTGGTAGAGGCCCAGGTCAACCCCAGACTGTATCGCAACCTTAGGTAGGTAGGTAGGCGTGGTTGCTAGTGAATTCACCTGCACACTTAAACCATGGTCCATTGTGGTACCCACGGTCAGACAAGTACCACCGATTGACCACTCCCGTGATAGTGCCGTTAATTAAATTAATACATTTAAATAATTAAGATAAAATAAAATAAAGTAAAGAAATAAAAAATCCCAACGGCAAATGGTGACTGGACCAGATTGGAAAACCAGCGTATTAACTTTGCTTTCACTGGGATTCGAACCCGGGACCCCGCTAACCAGGAGCAGGCACTTAACCAACTGCGCCACCTTGAGTAAGCAGTAGTAGCCAGCTCCACTTCACTGATCTCCTTTTGCAAGTGTTACTCCAGCAATGTCGCCTGATGACATACACAACTTCTGGTGCCACTGAAGCAATGCCGTCTGCAAACCCGATGCATGCACACCTTCTGGCACCACTGACGCATGGTGTGCGTCAAGATTTGTGGGCAAGGCGGCTGTGATGGCTTAATGGGCGTGTCACATGCGAGACTGTTCACAGTCCAGTGGCACACTTATCACATCCGCTTTTAGAATGTTCGTGATTAAATATAGAAAAATCCCGACAAAACCCGCCTCAGAACTGTAATCTTATCGGTCCCTTCCTTCCTCGACGAAATTTTTATCTCCCACTAGTCCCCAACAACCGCACAAAATATCAGAGAACTCTCAGTTGAAAGCATTACAGCGGCAACAAGCGATTAAATCGTGCCACAGAATGTACCTCAACTAAGCTGGCTTGAAATAGAGTTTACAAGAGTCGCACTCATATCGAGACGTGCCCACGATCGTCGAACAAAAACAAATGAACTGATCGTGTGTGATCCGTGAAAAACGAAATTCCACGTGTCCACACGCATAACGAGCTGTGAAAGTATCTCACACCATTGTCGCATGACACGACATAAACACCACACCACACTTCTGCAAGGTTATTTTGTTTTGTTTATTTTTCGAATTAGGGCGCGAATCATTGAAGTCAATTGGCATAAAAAATAAAGAAAAAAAAATAATCTGTTTAATCAGTTTGTCAACTTGTCAACTTCTGTGGAAAGTTTCGACTGTTTGCCGTTCTTATAAGCGAATCGATTTTGTTTTTTGTGTTTGCTATTTTTAATCCTCAGCCAAAATCAATGACTGCGTGATAACCTTTCGGATACCTTGACCAAAAAAAAAAAAAAAAACAACGACAAAAAACACCAAACAAACAAAACAGGCTGACAAAAAAGTGTCCCTCGTCGTGTGGCTGTAGGTTTACATAAGAGCGACACTCGTGCATAATTACGAAGAAGAAATTTCTCCTCAAGCCTCGTGTCGAAGGTGTTAACATGTATCTTTCGCCTTAACATTATTTCTTGTCACAAGATACATCTGACTAAGCACTTAGCCGTTCCTTCTTCTATTTGATAATAGCCAGCAACACTTGCTTTATCTGAATTTTGAAAGTAACTAATTTGTGAAATGTTTTATTGTTTTATTAAGTGGCGGCTATGTGCGGTGCGTTTAGCCTGTTGACACGAGGCTTTAATGGCGCGACGGCGGAGGGCTTTGAGATTCGGTCGGATGCCGTATGATTACAGGTTTTCATTGAGAAACCCGTGCTAATTGTGGTGACAGAGATTAGGGGGATTTTTCGCCGTCGCCTCGGCATGTCAATGGTTGGTGCAAATATTTACCGAATTCTTTGGAGAGCCTCCTTCGTGGAAATCAATTAAGGGAAACAGCTAGAGGGCGCTTGTTTTTGTTATTTGACTGCTTGTCTGTGTCATCATGCATGGCTGGACTGTGGATCGTAAAGCAAACGGCAAGAAATTAAACCAATTCTCGGGGAACGATCAAGCCCCCAGAATGTTGCTGCGCATATTTACATTGTATTGCTTTCACTGCAAATTGCTTTGCAATCGTCTTTCGTGCTCCTTATCTGCCGTGACTTCTTGTTATCTGGGGTTAAGGTATCACGCTGTGTTTTCCTCCAGTGGAGTTCTTTTCCGTATAGAATGTTTCGTATTTTGCAAACAGTAACGTTCGGTGTCATGAATGAACCACTGGTGTTGATTCAATTTATCTTGATTCCGGGGGAAGCGATTGTGGATGCTATGTGGAACCTCTAAGTTCCATTCCAATTTTTATCAAAGATGAGCTTACGTTTCGTGAGGTCGGTGTTTTCTGGTGGGTATCCAAATTTGACGAGGATGCTAGAGTGTCCGGCCAAAGAGATCTATCGGCGGAAGGTTGAGGAGTGTATTTAAAGCTAGGGAAGGACTAGTTCGCCAGTTGGTGTCTGTGTCTAACTTGAGGTAAGATAGTCTTAGACTTTCAAGAGACAGCTTTGCACAAGAGTCAGAACTCCAAATGAAAATCCATAGCTTGGAGGATAATCAGGCACTTCAGAGTTTCAAATGTCCCAGTCTCAGCTCTCAATTGATGTGCAAAAGACGGCTGGTTTCAAAGAACCAACGTGTTTCTCTCTGGCTTCAAATAGCAACATCCAATTGAATCACTGTTTCTGTGAGGGCTTGCATTAAACAGAGTCTGCATTTTGAGACGGTGCACAAGTATGCTTGGACAGTCTTTTTGCAGCATTTTAAATGACAAAGTCGCGAGGTATGAGCATCTTTGTCAGAGTCAACTTTGTTTGTCGTTGCTTCCGAAAGTTACCTTCAAACGAGTCACACTTTTCCCAACTGCCTTGTTTTTTTCGCTCCAAAGGACAGTCTATAGCTTGGAGGATAATCAGGCACTTCAGAGTTTCAAATGTCTTCAATTAGCTTCAAATAGTAAACTCTAATTGAATCCCTCTTTTCTACACGTGCATTAAAGAGTCTAGCCTTTAAGAAATGACTGAGCAAACTCTTGGTGAACCTCCTCATAAAATTCAAAGATAAACAAACGCCTCGAATCGATGTAGTGATTCACGATCGCCCATGGAACACTGGTCCCGAACTCCCGGGAGGCTGTATAAAAATAAATGCCTCGTTCCGCTTGAGACTTGCTAAAAAAAAAAAAAAAAAAACGAAGCTAACGATGACTGAATCGCCGCCCACTAGGCAAATATGGCGATCGCAGTTTATGGCCGTTCACCGACGGAGCGAAAATCAAATCTTATTGATTCATCTCGCATACGCCGCTCGTTGCGACACCACACAAACAGTCGATGAGATGCAAATGCAAAACGACTCCGTCCCAGATTCGCCGAGTTATCGCTGAGGACTGAACTATATTCGAGACTCTGTATTTTTTTTGTTTGTCTTTTTCGCAACCTAATGAATAACTAATCGCTCTGACCTTGGCAAAGGCCAATGGAGGCTGCGAATCGGTGTTAAGTGTCAATGTGCTGTGCATCGTTATGATAAATTATGCCCCGAACTGGGTCATGATTTCGCGGAGGAAAAGCAAACACAGTGAACCTGTGGCTGTGCCCAAGGGTCTGTGAGATCATCGGCAAGCGGTTGATTGAATGAATGCCAAGGCGCCTGCAATGACTGGTGAGAGTCTTTGACAGGGGATGTCATTCTTTGACAGGGCGTGATCTTCGATTGATGACACCTGTCATTCTTGGCTTGACACGAAATCATCATCAACCCCAAAGCCGGCCATCGGAGATGTCAAAGCAGTTAGAGAACCAGTTGCTGACTAAGTTGCACTTAGATGAGGAATGTCGCAAGCGAATTAATGAAACTAATGAAACGTCAAAGCAGACGTCTGCGTCTTTAGCTCGTGCGAATATTTAACACAAGAGGTGTCAAACCGAATGCCACGACGTGTCTATCCCTCCTCGGGCTCAAAAGTCAGGGTGACATGTGTGCCAAGCGTGCTCTTGACCCGTGTGCAAAGACAGCGTTTGCAGATCGATCCAGATTCGACTGGAAAGCACGAAGTGCTGTGCGACAGAGATTTGCGAGGCTCGAGTAAACAAGACCGCTCATAAGACCTGGCCTTGAACCGTATTCACTGCAGTCTTATCGCCTGGTCCAGTGACGCTTGACTGCTTCCTGAAACGGTGATTAGGTTTGTATGCGCTATTGATTCGCCGGAATGGCGACTTGAGTTTTATTATTTGCAAGCGTAAGGTCGGAAAACGGTTGCCGCGGTCTTGAGTGGTGTGTCATTGCTCTGTGGTCATGTCACGATGGGCATTCGACTAGCCCTGGGTTTTAAAGGAAAGCTGGAGAGATTGCCAGTCCATCCCGAGCCGTGGCAGAGGACTCCCAAGTCTAAGATCGTACGCACAAGTGGCGAGGGATGATTTCCTTCCCAACTGGGTGTACGCTACTGCAGGCAGATAATCAGATTTTGAGTGGCCTGTCGTCCCTCGGAAGACGGCGGCTTTGAACGGCCTCCCGCCCCTCGGAGGGCGGTGGCTTTGAACGGCCTCCCATCACTCGGAAGACGATAGCTTTGAACGGCCTCCCGTCACTCGGAGGATGGCGGCTTTGAACGGCCTCCCGTCACTCGGAGAACGGTGGCTTCGAACGGCCTCCCTTCCCTCGAAGGACGATGGCTTTGAACGGCCTCCCGACCCTCGGAGGACGATGGCTTTGAACCGCCTCCTGTCCCTCGATGGATTTGAACGGCCTCCCGTCCCTAGGAGGACGGCGCCTTTAAACCACCTCCCGTCCCTCGGAGGACGGCGCCTTTGAATGGCCTCCCATCACTCGGAGGATGGTGGCTTCGAACGGCCTCCCGCCCCTCGGAGGGCGGTGGCTTTGAACGGCCTCCCATCACTCGGAAGACGATAGCTTTGAACGGCCTCCCGTCACTCGGAGGATGGCGGCTTTGAACGGCCTCCCGTCACTCGGAGAACGGTGGCTTCGAACGGCCTCCCTTCCCTCGAAGGACGATGGCTTTGAACGGCCTCCCGACCCTCGGAGGACGATGGCTTTGAACCGCCTCCTGTCCCTCGATGGATTTGAACGGCCTCTCGTCCCTAGGAGGACGGCGTCTTTAAACCACCTCCCGTCCCTCGGAGGACGGCGCCTTTGAATGGCCTCCCATCACTCGGAGGATGGTGGCTTCGAACGGCCTCCCTTCCCTCGAAGGACAATGGCTTTGAACCGCCTCCCGTCCCTCGGAGGACGATGGATTTGAACGGCCTCCCGACCCTAGGAGGACGGCGCCTTTAAACCACCTCCCGTCCCTCGAAGGACGGCGCCTTTGAACGGCTTCCCGTCACTCGGAGGATGGCGGCTTTGAAGGGCCTCCCGACCCTCGGAGGACGGCGCCTTTGAACGGCCTCCCGTCACTCGGAGAACGGTGGCTTCGAACGGCCTCCCGCCACTCGGAAGATGATGGCTCTGCAGCGTCTTCCTACACATTCCCAAGGCTTCTTGCCCTTCCTCGATTCAGGCTCAAGTTTGGATCTCACGCTGCTACCGCTTCTTCGCCAAGCCCTTGATCGCATAGTCTTGCCTGAAGCCCTCAACGCTCGGCTGTCATGGGTTTAAACGTCCACGTCCCAGCGTTGTTCGTTCACCTTCTTGTTACCGCACGCTCGAAGGCAGGGCAACGATACTCTTCTTGACATCTGAAAATATCACGGTTGCCTCGCCTTTTCCTGTGATGTGCGCACAAGCAGGTCTCAGGTTGACATCGGAACCCTTTCACAACTCCGGCGACTTTCTCTATCAATCATCCATGCCAAGCACAGAGCCCAAGAATCTCGTTCGTCCATTGAACCCTTCCCAACCGCGGCACACACGCACAGACAGCCCGCGGTAAATAAAGGTGTCGACGCAATCACCAGCGTTTGTGCTGAGCAAACATCAGATAATGGGTCTCTGGCACTTCCGATAGATCAGCGACGACGCCCCATCACCAAACGACGAAACCAACTCGTGTATCTCATGTTCCGTCCAGAGTCCGGCTCGTATCTGCGCGGGACGAACCTTAACCTCTCCCAGATCAGCCACACGCTCGACTTCGGTTCACATTCGAGAGGCCAAGGTTTGACCCGCCTCCTTAGCTGTTGTTGTTGGCCGAGTAAAATTGGTTTCTCCGCACCGTGCGTCGGTTGCCTCTGGAAAAACAAAACACAATCGCTTTGTCAATCCTTTTGTGGAAGTCGAAAAAAGGTATCAATTGCTTCGCACCCCATTCGCCACCGAGGAACAAGAGCCACGCACACAATGCTGACGCAAGTCAGTGGGGGCGGCCGGGCCGGCAGGCGAGAGCCATTATCGCCCGATGTGAGATAACGCGTCCACACCGATGGAGCGGTGCGAATGCGGAGCAATTAGATGCGCCAGTTGCGGACGCACCTTGGTGCCGCGGTGATTTCTGTTGACTCGGCCTCGCTGGCGGCGGAGAATGACTCAGGTGTAGTATCGCATTTCTATTTGCGGGCTAATTTGCTTAATTATCGTGTGAGAAGTGAGTTGGAGTTCGATTCTGCGGAGTTCGAGCCAGCGCCATGTGATCGTGACTTGTGACAGCTTGCCGTGCGAACGTGACTCGTGATGCACACTCCTTCAACATTGATTTCGGCCCTCGGCGGATAAAGATAAAGCGGCGACCAGTTGGCCGCTGCCGAGCACAGCACTGACGACACTCTAGCTGTGGACAACGCGAGCGTCGGTCGTGGCAACACTGTCTATCTATCGACTGATTGTGAGTTCCATTTTGGAGAGGGGGCCTGTCTCCACAAAAAACCAAGTAAAACCCGCGCCAAGTCGTTGAATAAGTTTCGAGGTTAATAGCACTACGCATGTGAGGCTATCCGTATCGGTGCGGTTAACAACGACACGAAATTGAACGTTCGCCTGGCAGAGACAGAGAGACACATCGATCGCTCGTTGCGGCGCGGCGGTGCATGGTTAGTCGGCTGTTCAAGTTCAAAGTCGGTACAGTGGCGAGCAGTGCCGGGTGGTGTGTACGGCGCGCGATACGTGAGTCGGTTGACGATTTGATCAAGCTACAAAGTGGTTTCCTTCCTGATCGGGCTGCGAGGTGTGCTGCGACGGTAAGGATCGATGTTAGTGAATGTGTCGAGAGTCTGTGGCGGACGTCGCGCGTTAGTTGACTTCCGCTGAACTGTGCGTTTTCGATTTCGTATGCTCTTGGTGTGACCAAAATCGTGTGCGAGTTCATGGCAGCCGCAGAGGGCCGCGATTGAATGATTCAAGTGCGGCGTTTATTGAACGCCCTAAACTGTCGCACTTTACAACGTCCAATTGAGCGCTTAAGTGGCAGCAATTGTTTTATGGCCGTAATGACATTGGAGTTGTAAAACGCGGTGTTGCGCGACCCGGGAAGGAAGCTGCTGCGTTGGCCTAGGTCGGAGCAACTTGCCATAGATAAAGTGTGGCCTTTGGGTGGCTCGTGATTGACTGGTTCCTGGCGGGTTGTCGCTTATGGGACGGATGTTGTGTCTGTTAGTTGGCGATTTGTTCCGTCGGACTGAAGTGGTTCCAGCAGGGAGGAGATCTCAGACTCGACGAGTCCATTGATGACACGTCACGCGGAACAGGTCCTTCGATAGACAACATTCTCCTTGTGAAAGAGTGAATTGCGACATCCCAAGCATTCCTCATTAATTTCATCCCCAGACGTGACCTCTGCGCCTCGTCGAAGGTGTATTCCAACCGCTCTACCCCCTGACTTGACAACTCTCAGTCTAAACACACTCCATTAACGGTGTTGACAAAATGGTTCTATTTGGCTGGTTTTTGTCGTGTTTCTTGGGGAAATCCGCCGAATAAATTTGCGGTCCTTTGCTAAAAGGTGAACCGGTTGAGTGTGCGAAGCTGAGCATGTTCGACTAGCGTGCGTCGATGAATTTGAGGAGAAATCCAAACGAAGTCTTAATTTTTGAGGAACGTAGTAGAAGTGAGGTGATGGTGGAGGATTCACGTCAAATGTAGCGAGTGACGAAAGCACGATGGAATGACGATGCGTGTGATTAGCCGGTCTAGTGGGAAATTAGTGATCTTTTCGATTGACGCATTGATTCCTAATTTTGACAGTAAATTAGGAAGAATCTGTAAGAATTCACTTCAATTAATCATTCTGGCAGGTGGCTTGGTCGCAGCCGTGGCGTTCTTGCTGCGTCAACTCATACGCACTTGCGATGACGTCCTGTGGGAGGAATCGATGTCATTAACTGACGTTATAAAGTGAACGGCGGCCTTGGCATTGTGAGTCTGTGCGTTGCACTTGAACCTCACCGCCCGGGGTCGATTCCCGGTATGACAGAAATAATTTTCACTGTCAATGCTCAAAGAGTAATAACTGTCTGGAAAAAGCTTCTCAAACTAAAGCATATATTTCATCTTATCCTTGACAAGCTCGTTTCTCCCGTTCGGTTTCTCACCACGAGCTCTCGAGACCTGTCAACAGCGGTCGATGCGTGGCATTTCAGGCGACGACACCGATCGAATTCCATCAAGAATTCCTGTAGCAAGGACACTGTAGATCTGTATCTCATCCAACAAGCCATTCGGAGTCGGCATAGAAACTGAAGATCCCTTCCACTCGTGAGAGAACAATGGCACGCCCCACAACGAGTGAAGGAGCTATGCCCTGGCTCTGTACGGTCTTGTAGCGCCGCCCATATTATTAGATTTGTTCTTGGAGTAGACTTCGTAGAGCGGAATTTGTACGTTAAGGTCACTGACAAATATTCCATTGCTTAACACAGTCCTAACAAAAATTCACTCGCAAGGTCTTCAGGCGATGAGATGGGGTTGTGGATGCACTCTGTTGTTGTGGATCGGATCCCGTATCTGTGGACTTACTAATCTGACGCATTGAATAACAGCCACAACATTCCACCTCAAGTTTCGAAGTCGAGGCAAGGGTTTTTATTTCTTCCTTCTAAGCTCTGTGCGTACGGTCCATGGCTAGTTACATAGATGTGGACTATGATCTGCAAGTGGAGAGATGTGGACTATCATCTGCAAGCGGAGAGATGTAGACTATGATGGGGAAGAAGAATAATTCCATTTCTAGCCGTCGTAGACTTGGTTCAGTTCCAAGCTTTTATAAGCCAAGACTCCACATCTCTCGAGTCACTGACAATTATTGATGGGCCAATACGAACGATATCACTGATCACCAATTTTTTATTTATTTGGTATTTCAATGGCTGTCACTAAGAAAAAAATACTGGAACAGCTTTAATTTGTTAATAATGCTGCTTTAATATTTTGACTAAAAAATACAAGAAAATTAAAATGTACAGTCAGCGTCATAAGTGAGTGTCCGCTTTTAGGTGTTCTGCGTTTGAATCAATATTCAATTGAAACGGGGCTCTGAAGAAAAAAGAAACAACTTAAATGTAGTTTTCTAAGGTAAATAGCCAAAAGCGTTTGATAGCAAATCTTGGAAAGGCTATTTATTGGTGATCCGTGACCATAGTTGAGACACGGTGGACTCGCCCTAAGTCGAAGTCTCAAGTCGAAACTCTCTCTAACTCGAATCTGCTCTCCACGTACATAAACGCCGATTGCGTTTGGAATTTTCCTTAAGTTCCCAGAAGCAATTATGGGCATTTTGAAAATTGACGATGCTTCTGGTTTCTTTTCTTTCGTTACTGACATAAACTTAAAACGATTATGGTTGGGCCTTAGCTTTTGGAAACATGTACAGTTGAGTCTCCTTAAGTCGAACTCTCCCTAAGTCGAAATTCTCTCTAACCCGAATTATTCCCAGATTTTACGCACATTTCCCTCGATTTTCCATACAAACACCTCTCTCTAAGTGAAACTCCCTGTAACTCGAACAAATTTTGGCATCCGGTGACAATTCGACTTAGGGAGAGTCCACTGTATCTTCATACTTTTTTTATGTACATTACTAATTAACTTCTAAGACTTTCCTTGGAACTCCGTTTAACATTATTTTTTGTTGAGAACGCAGGCACCTTTTGACGTTGACTGTATGCATGTGCTAGCAAAACTCGTATTCTTCATTATCAAATGATCTGAGAGTGAGGAAAGGTGCAATTGTTTGAGGTTTTCCCACGTATGGTTCGCATCAGGACCGTGTTTTCCTTGAGAGACAGTCATGGTCTCAGCAGACACTTTGTCGTTGAAGACACACGCACACGATCAGGACAGTAATCCTATATCCTTTGGGATTGTACACACCTTTGGGGAATTCCGAAAATCTCATTCTTGGAATTCGGTTGAGGGGCTCGCCTTAGGCTGAAGGGAGAAATGAATGCGAAGGATAAGGATGTGCTTTGTTCTCATTCTCACATAGTTTTACAATAATTACGTTGGGCTTGTCAACGTATTCCCAACGCAACA
The DNA here is from genome assembly GCA_964034865.1 of Eristalis intricaria. Taxonomy (NCBI): domain Eukaryota; kingdom Metazoa; phylum Arthropoda; class Insecta; order Diptera; family Syrphidae; genus Eristalis; species Eristalis intricaria. Next base: position 7,387,982 of record OZ035875.1, on the reverse strand, counting down.
CACAATAAACGCCCTCCTGAGTCCTGTCAACAGCTGTCGCCGACCTGAGAGTCGATGGGTGGCATTTCACGCCATCGACGAGACCGATCGAATCCCATCAAGAGTTCCTCTACCAAGGACATTCTGGATCTGTGTCTGAACCAACGAGCCTCTCCAAGGGTAACTGTCGTAATATTTGCACACCAGGTTGGTTGAGGTCCTTTTCCACTTTTGGAACGCGCGACAATGGCGATGTGTCATCTGCGTTTCCCCACAGTTGGACTGATCTGTAGAAGACAGTGCCTTCGATTTACAGAAGCCCGTTGCACTGTCTTATCCAGTACCAGATTGAGGAAGCATCTCCTTCCCGAAATCCGTTGCAGGTTTCAAACATTTCGGAGGTCCTTGAACCGAACTGCGCGATGCTTGGCGTTTGTGTTAGCGTTGTGCGACTCAACCGGATCTGTTTTATGGATCTCCTTGCTATCTTATGCTATCGCATGCGGCCTTAAAATCGATAAAAATGTTTTCTGGATTGATTTGAAACTCGCTAGTCTTCTCCAGGACGTGACTTGGTGTGAATATTTGGTCAGTAGCCGATCTGCCGGGATGGAAGCCGAACTGGTAAGCGGATTTAGACGGTCACACAGTACGCTGGACAGGACCATAAAGGCGACGTTGAGCAGGGAGATACCTCTGCAGTTGTTGTAAGAGAGAGGACAGCCTTTTTTATAGATGGGGTGTACTAAAGACCAAAACCCTTCAAGAATTTAAATCAGAAGTGTGGAGGGTTCTGGAGTCGTCGGGCATGCTTTAATTTTCTCCAAAAATTCTGCACATGATTTCGAGCATGGCGGTGGTGGTCGCAGCGTTGAGGGTGTCTGCGTCGACTCATATGCAACTTGGGTTCGATTCCCGGCCTGTGCGGCCAAATATAACTTTCATGGTCCCACCTCTTTCGAGCCGCTGTCAATGCTCAAAAAATAATATCTGTCTAGAAAAGGCTTCTCAAACTTGGCCGGAGTCGGCATAAAACAAAGTACGCACAACACGAGTGGGTGTTGCGATGCTAGGCCCTGGCCGTACCACGCGCTGTAGGTTATGTTATGTCTCGCTCTAGAGTTTGTTTGATTCTTGATTCTTCGTGTCCATCTTTGTCCACCCCCATCAAGGAAGAGATGATTGAAGAAGACCAAGGTCTCGACACGGCACTTTAACGACGAAGACAGTACCCATCTCTACGTGCTTGGTATTCATCAAGCGCCATCAATCTCATAAATCAGCTGCTTCTGCTTTAAAAAAGTCATTAAGTGTATCTCAAAAAAGCGAAAACAAACCAGAATCCATTGAAGTCGTAGAAGCGATAGCAGAAAATATCAACGCTCGTTCAAGAGAACAAATCCGAATAGTTTCACGTTCGTTCAGATTCAATGAATTGAAATACTCCGTCGCCGTCAGTCAACAGCCCATAAGCAAAACGCCAAGCGTCGTAAATGATTAGAGCGATTAAAGTGAAAACAAGTTCTTCCGACGTCATGCCGCGCGAGATCGAGATCTGATGAAAATTTCAAGCCCCGCGTGACAAATGAGGAAGTTATCACAAAGGAATCTACGGTTGTGCGAAAACCCGGTCGCTTAACAACAAGATTTCAACTGTATTCCGCGGCAGCTGAGCACCGTTAATGAGTAATAAAACATTATTGCCATGTGCTGTGTGTTGACCTCTTCACGAGCTGGATACTTCTGTCCCTCAAATAATCGATTTGCAGGAAGACTGAATTTGATGGGTAATCAAATTGAATGATTGGAGAGATTGTTGGGTGCCGAGATGAATCAAGGAGCTGCACTGTGAAGCAGCTTAAGAGCTGTGCTTTCGATCTGCATTCCAAATTCGACCGCAGGGAAGTCGGGGTTTCTCCCAATCGATTTGAACGATGCTACCAAACGCCAGCAGCATACACAAGAAGCCTCCTGTTCTTAATCAGTGTCATTTAGACGGTCGTTTCCTCCAAACGTGTTCTTTTTGAAATTGCACAAGTGTCCTCCACCCCGTCGCCACACCCTCTCGCCTTGAGACGACCTTGTCTCCCGTGCTCTCCACTTCAGGCTGACAGATAAGATTCACGCCTTGGATGATTAATTAATTAACAAGACACCAATTAATCACGAGAATCTTGTCGTCAATAATGCGGGTTAATCAGATCTTATTCTGGATCTAGAGCCAATCAATTACGACGCGCTGTAAAACTTCAACAAGCGTAGAGTTTCTTGGAAACCGAGATAGGAAGTCGGTTTTCACATAACTCACCGAGCAGAGACGCATGACCGACTTCCCTAGAAGCTTCGAGAATTGGATCACTCGACTACAAAGGGCTCTTATCGTACTGACCTCATGGGGGAACAATGAACAAAGGAAATGAATGTCGTTGATATCAAACCAAGCACGGATGGAGATTTGGCTTTGGGTGTACAAAAGTCGCCTCAAATTGCGTCATAAGATGGCAGCCGGGAAATCATCGAAAAGATGAACATTTTCAGCTTCTCTCCCAGTTCGTGAGACTGGTTGTAGCTTACTTTCGCAATCAGAAGCCGTACTTTTGGTCAACATCTGCACTGTCTTTCAAGTCGAAGTGGCCACGATACTCGAGGCAGCACTCGCGATGAGAGATTAGAACGTAACCAACAAATCAATGTCACCCACCTGAGACCATGCGGAAGGCTATAGCTTGGGACATTCTGCCACCGAAGCTGGTCAGGTTGTGCAGACAGAGAGTCAGTGAATCGTACTTGGTGAGGTCTGGTCACCGGGGGATGGACTGGAATTCAAGTAGACAAGAAGGCATTTTTGGAGCTGAGTGAATCTCTGGCAATATACGGCCCTCAACTCTATAAAGCAAAACTATAAGAGGAAGCTCTGGATAGAGCCAGAACACGATGGCTTGGTCTGAGTCTTGGAGCAACAGCAAGGGCTCTATAGCCGACGCTGAGGAAAAAGCGATCAACATCACTGATCGGCTTTAGTTGCAAGGAAGCACGCCTGGTAATAGGACTCGCTACCTGGCACTGTGTCCTAGGTACACATGCTCTGCGACTTTTGACAGGAGACAACTTTCAAGAAGAACCTTCAGAGATGAGGGAGAAACAGAATAAATCCAATATCTGTTCTGCGGGCAATCGAAGCCTTAGCAAGGAAAACAATGCAGTTCGTAGGAGAGCACTTCTTTTTAAGTCTGGAGGACTTGAAGGACTGTGTTGGACTGATTCTGGAAAGCCTTCTACTTTAGGACTCAAAGTAGGCCTCACGGTAGCAAACCATTCCCTAGTACACTGTCAGTAAACGACTGGAAGGCACAGTTGGTTGAGTGCCTGCCCCTGGTTAGCGGGGTCCACGGTTCGAATTCTAGTGAAAGCAAAGTTAATACGCTTTTATCTGGTTTTCTAATCTGGTCCGGAAGACGATGAAACCGCTCTCTGGTTTGACAACCTCCCACGGACGGATGAACAAGAAGGAGATTCAACTAGATTTCGCAGAACCCGAATGATTCTCTTTGTTTCTTTCGATGAAGTCGTGGCATTAGGTTGACCCATTGTACCGCCTGGCTTGTGCTTGTAATCTCGCTCCAGTTTGATGGAATGTCTGGCTGTTGTGAGGGCCCAGCATCACAAGGAATCATCGCTTTGATTAGAGTATGATCTCTTCCAGCAATTAACACGATCATTTCTTGAATTTATACGTCCCATATACGTCATCCCTTGGCACGAGTCGATTAGCTGATGAGTTGTGTGAGAACTGAGAGCCCACTCCGTCGCCAGATAATAACTCACTTGAACGTCGATCGTTCGGTCCACAGATGGGCGGATTACTGCTGTTGTCATTAAAAACGGTCACTCCGTCGTCGTTGCTTTGAAGCAGAACCAGCTGGAGCTTGCCAGTCGTTAATCAGCACACCAACTCATACGCATGTTGGGCAGATTATCACGCCACACAAACGACTGCGGCTGGCTGCGTGCGCTGAATCTCGTATCAGAGCTGACCTCCTTCATGACGTGAGCCAGCGTCGTTCCGCCTGGGTCATGCTATCAATTCGAGTGTCTGTGGTTGAGTTCGTATTTGGCTTGAAGTCTCTCCTCTCTCGGACACACCCTCAATTTGGACTCGGTCTGGCTTCTGGAAGCTTGGCTGGAGCCGTGATGATGGCTTGAGCGATGTGCATGTGAAATATGAACGCGTTGCTGCAGACGAGGTGATGCCATCTCCGTGAAAAGTTGTTCCCCTGTTCACCTTTGGGCGTCGGGCTGGACCGGGGACTCACCCAAAAGCTGTTCATCTGGTCGTTTGGTCGTTTGAGAGTGGAAAGAAATGCAAATGAGTTGAAATTCCAGTCTTTTTGGTGTTCTTCGACATTTGAAAGTTGCTCTGAACCAAAGCGAGTTTTCTCCGAGACACTTGTCCCTGGTTCAGGGAGTTGGCGCTGCCGCTAATCGTTCCTGTTGCCATATACCACGTGTCAGATTCCGAAGCAAGGGGTATTTATTTGATGGCGATTTTTATGGCGACTCTGAGAATCGTTGGCATGCGTGGGTTGACAGAGGTTCTTCGTTCGTCAAGACTGTCTGGCTCTTGGACACATGTTCTAAATCGTTGCCTGAGATCGCAGTCGAAGCGATCAATTGCCTGATAGTCAGAGTCAAGAATTTTGTGTTTCGTAGCAGTATTGCCTCTCTCTCCCCTCTCCCTCTCTCTCTCTATCACTCCCCTCTCCCACTCTTTCTATTTCTCTCTCCCCTCTCCCTCGCTCTATCTCTCTCTCTCCCCTCTCCCACTCTCTCTCTCACTCTCCCTCTCTCTCTCCCTCCATCCCACTACCATCCCACTCTCTATCTCACTCACTCTCTATCGCTCTCACTCTCTCTACCCCCCTCTCTCCCTCTCTTCTTCTCTTTCTCTCTCTCTACTTTTCCCTCTCTATCTCTTTCTCTCGCCCTTTCCTACCCCCCCCCCCCTTTTCTATCTTTCTCACTCCCCCTACCCCCTCTATTTCTCTCCCTCCCTCCCCCCCTCTCTCGCTACCACTCACTCTCCCTCTCACCATGTCTCCCTCAAGAATTGTCTGGTTCGTAGCAGTAATCTCTCTCTCTCTCTCCTTCCCCCCTCCACTCCTCCCCCCTCCACTCCTCCCCCAACATTCCACTCCCTCACACACTCTCCCTCCCCCTCTCTCTCTCTCTCTCTCTCTCCCTCTCTCCCTCTCTCCCTCTCTCCATCTCTCCCTTTCTCTCTCCCTATCCACGGCCCACAAGTTCCCCTTGATCTCAGTTGACATCGATGCCTGCACCTTGCTCCATAAATTTCACCCCCTCCGCCGCCGGGCGTTGGGTGTGTGTGTTCTGTCTCCGCCACCGGGCACAAATGACAATCGTGAATTTGAATTTACATAATCACGTTCAAGTTCCCCGGCAACTTGCGAATTAACAAATCGATAACATTGGCATTCTTCTCGCGTCGCCAAGTCAACGTATCTCAGTTAATTGAGCCGTTTCAGTGCTCGGTGTTTCATTGAAGTGTAATTGCCACCAGCAGCAAGTGCGTCGGTCTACACGACAAACAAATTCATTTACCAGCAATTTGGGCGAGCAATTTATCGCAAGCCATCGTCGCCTCGTGTGCCGCCATAAAGCGGTATCAGCCTCTCTCTCGATCAATAAAGTGCGTCCAATGGAAAGAGGCACCCGAAAATACACCCTCTTATCGTCGGCTCGTCCGGCAAAGTGGCGGTAGTTAATATTAAGGAAGGACAAGGTAGTTGCACTCCAAATCACCTCGAATTCAAATGACTTCCGCTGGAAATGCAAAATCCATTCTCCATGATCACCTCGCACAACGCACTCAAGGCCCGCAGTCAGTCCTTCTCCCACGCGAATAGTTCGCTTTCCAATTTTCTCTCAAGGACGTTCTAAATCGGTCTCTGTTCATTGACGTAGACTCCCCTCGCCCACGCCCGGACGACAATGAATACATTTTTTGTTTCGCATTATTCAACCAGATCACATAATTAAACGATTTTTTTTCTTGTTTCCTTTCAGACATAATCGTCTTTCAAGATGGAAGCGTAAGACCTGCTGACTGACTCTCGAGTGTGGGCTTTTTTTCTGATTTTTGATTTTGTTTGCAGGGCGATAAGGTCGGAGTCCAGGGATCCGGTGGACCGGAATCTATCGTTTGGCGAGAGCTGTGCCAATTTCTTCGGCAACCATTGGAAGGGACTTGTGGTGCTGCTGGTGCCACTGCTCTGCTTGCCGATTGTGCTGAACAATAACTCACCTGTAAGTACAAACATTTTGAATATTGTGTGCGTTTAGCTTCGAAGCAATTGTTGCGGATAGTCAGTTGCCTATTCCTGAGTTTTCTTACAGTCGGGTCACGGATTTAGGGAGATCGTCGTCGTGTCCTAGCTTGAGTGGAGTCTGCGGATACAGGCTCATCGTAGTAGTCGATGAAGTACTGCAGTCGGGGGAACCTAGAGACCAGACGCCAGAAGCGATTTGTTTTATCACATTTTTTTTGTCTAGCAAAAATTAAGCTGCAGAATCATCTAACTTCTCGTCCTCATCTCTCGTCAGTCGCATCGCATCTTTAGCGGCTCGCGTGATCCACTAAAGGAGTCGCGGGGCCAAGGCGTCCCGAAGAGATCTCCAGGCCTCTCGATCCTCCTTCATTGACTCTAACCCATCAGGAGTTGTGTTCTGGATTAAATAGGCGAGTTTTTGGACTTGGGCTTGCCAACCGGTCACCTTTCTGGTAGAATCACATTTGAGTCCCGCCTTGAAAGTCGCGATGATGGGGACATTCGTGCCACGAGACCAAGCCATCGAAGAAGCAGTGACTTAACATTGAGTGCAACCCGGCTCGAAGGACCAATGTTAAGTGAAGAAAAATAAATAGAATCTTTTTTCACTGTGTTTACAAAATGCTTATATTCTCCTTGTGCTTACACTCAATCATAAAATAGAAAAAGAGTATTCTGTCAGAGCCTGACTTAGATACTCCCTCAGGCTGGCGACCCATGGAGGGTCTGAGCTTGAGCAATGACTGCCTTCCCCCGCTGACGGTCCTGGGCATGCTGCTTCCAGTCATCAAGACGAAGCTGTCTTGCATCCGGGATTAGTTGGTCTTTCTGCCGGAGGTTCGGTGTTCCTCTGCTTCTCGGGTTCGAGGACCCTCTTAGCTAGAGCATTGTTGTCCATCCGCTCTACAGAGAGACGAGAGACTCGAACTCGAACACTCACCAGATCCATGTATCCATCCCTGAGCAGTCCATACCCCTCCTCCAAGAACCTTCAACACATACAGGACCAAAGATTAGGCGAAGGACCTTCCTCTCGGAGTGACCAAGAACTTCTTTAGTGTATGTCCATGCTTCTGAGCATGCTTCTGTACAGCAGAACTGGGACAATCAAGGTCTGTACGACTGGATGGCGCGGTTGGTTAAGTGCCTGCCCTTGGTTAGTGGAGTCCCCGGTTCGAATCACAGTGAGAGCAAAGTTAATACGCTTTTATCATTTGCCTTTGGGATCAAATTAACGGCACTAACACTGGAGTGGTCAATCAGTGGCAGTAGTCTGACTGTGCGTATCACAATGGACCAACATGGTTTAAGTCTTACGGTGAATTCACTAGCAACCCCCCCAACCAACCCTAATCCTGAGGTCTGTACATGTTTTCCTCGAGAAAGAAGCTTTATTCTTCAATTGCCTACCAAGGCCGCAGCACATAGCGATTGGCAAGGGTGGTCATTCGTCTCGTTTCCTTCGTATTGACGTCTGTTCCTTGAGAAAACTATAAGACATCATTCTTCATTTTTCTTTGCCTGCACTGTCATTTGTTCTGGCCCGTCTAGGTGGTTCCCTGGACTCTGAGAAGGTGGCTAAGGCATATTTAAATGGGGGGGGGGGGGGCCTTTCCCCCACCCTTCACCACCTTACACCCTGTCTCCCTTACATCTCACCAGAATCACCAGAAATGAACTCCAAAGAGATGCTCAACTTCTCAGCCTTCAGACGAATTTGACAGATAATGTTGGTCGATTTGGCAGCCTTAGCCACGAGTCTTTCAACTCACCGTTGAACCATCAAAATGGCTTCCCAAACGTTCTCAGACCCACGTCTGTTAAAATGGTGGACAAAAAGTAGTTAAATAAAAGTCATGGAAACGAGTACTGCAATCATCGTGCTCTAATCTTCTCCAGAGACCGTTTGGTGGTACAAACAAGCCTCAGGGATGTCTCCAATAGGACCTCAATCAATTTGGTGTCCGCAGTTGGAGACAGCTGGCTAAAGATCGTGCCGGCTGGAGAGTCTTGCTGGTTGAGGCCCAGGTCCACACCGGACTGTAGAGCCACCAGAAGATGAAGAAGAAGAAGAAGAAAAAGTTGTCTCCAACAGCTGTCCACACCCAGTTCGATAAGACACCCACAGACCTTTCCAAAGCGAACGCAGCAGGTGGGTGTGCCCATTCCCCATTCACTCCTCCCTCCATCGATGCTCAAATGCAAATGCCACTTGAAGGCGACGCTCTTAATTACCTTATCCGCGCTTGATTTATTTCCATTCTGATATTTCCGCCTCGAAGCAAGCACGCGCCTCCCTGACAGCCGACTCCGGCAAGCCCCCCGATCGTCTACTTCTCCCTTACGTAACGTTCACTCGATTCAAGGCCGCCCAGAGAGACCTTTCACCTTGCCCTATCTCTCGGCATCGATTGCATCGCGAGAAAAACAAATAAATTTATTCATGTCAAGAGTCGTAAATTGTAACTCTCTTTAATTGCAGGAATACAGATGCATGTACCTACTGGCGATAATGGCCATCTTCTGGGTCACCGAAGCTCTGCCGCTCTACGTGACATCGATGCTGCCGATTGTTGCGTTCCCCATCATGGGCATCATGGTGAGCACGAAACTTGGCGCACGTTGGTGGGCGCGGGTCACTTATCAAATGTTTCCTCTTTTCTCCTTCCAGAGCTCCGATCAAACGTGTCGATTGTACTTCAAAGACACACTTGTGATGTTCATGGGCGGCATCATGGTTGCACTGGCTGTGGAATATTGCAACTTGCACAAGCGCCTCGCCTTGCGGGTCATTCAAATTGTGGGCTGCAGTCCCCGAAGGTAAGCAGATCTGCAATCATCGACGAATGTGTGTAGAGGTCAATCCCATAAAAATGTCTGAATTACAGCCTGTGCTAGGGTTACAGCCTTAAATTGGCCGAACGTGTGATATTAATTACGAGCAATTAGATGAGAATCAATTTGGCTGAGCGCCTCGTCCGCATTCGGGGATGCATTGTGCGCGCTGACATATGACACACAGACACACGGACGGCATGTGGGAATGGCTGTCGCATTAGCATATCTAACTTCCTTTTGTTGTTCGGCCATAAATTCAACTTGGGCAAGGGTTAATGGGTTTCTCGTTGCATCGAAGACAATGTGCCTTGTGGCTTGTGGCTTTTGGCTTCCATTTGTTGCGATCCTGTGCAATCAATCGGCGCGGCGTACTCACGCTGCAAGCTGTTATTCAACTCGACGCGCATTTGAGGTTATAAAACCACACCTCATAGTGTGTTCACAGTTCACACTTTCCACGAAAGATAATCGTTACTGGTTGTCACTTTGGGGCCACAAATTGCCCGCCGCAATACTTACGCCGTACGTGAGATCTAAACGATATTTGTTTAACTGACTAAATCTGGCGGCGATCATGAAGTGTCGGGAAATAAAAATTTAGCAACGCCCTGAATGATAATTTTTGCTTAATAGTTATTGCTTAGTAGATTCTAGGAACTTGACGCTGCGTGATTATTGCCGCCGATCGCTATCTAGGCACTCTCTGCAGCGATACACATTCCTGCATGTTGTCCAACTGGTAGGGTGACTGCATGGTTAAAAGAGACCATGATCCACTTAGGCGACCGTCTGGTCCATTGAGCTGTCATTCTCCGGCTTCACCTAAGGGTGCTTCCTGCTTGGGATCGACTGGTCAGGAGAGATATCTATCGTCATTCTTTCGGACACAGTGAAATTTATTTAATCTTCGTGTCAAGATGTAGAGCCACATGGAGAACACGAAGCTTGATCATGTCAGTGGTACTTTGAGAAAGCAGGAAATCCCAGGAGGCTTCTAATGTAGCCATAAGCCAGCATAAGATTCTTTCTGTCCTCTCTACAGTCCCTAGCCCGAAGCACACATTCCAAGAGCCAAAAATTGTAAGCGTCTCGTTGCTTATTCAGCTCCCGAAAAATTCAGGACGTCTGACAACGCTCCTCTGAACACCCTTGTTTCCGCACAGAAGTTTCGTATCTTTGATTCAATTCTTCCGTCGTTCAGGACATTGGGTGTCCATTTTCTGAACGTCAAGTTGTCTAATAACCTCTTTATCTTCCTAAAGTTGTAGCATTCAGTTTTCCTCCGTTCCCATCGGGCCCTAGGGTTGCTTAAGCTTTAGGCTTTACGTCCTACCTCCCATCCCCTCACTTATGTCTTCTTCGGTCTAGCCTTCAGTCTTCCCTCATTTCGGGCCTATGTCCATCAAAATCCTAAAAAGTCCACACTCAAGACTCGCTTTAAGACAACCCTTACATTTCTGTGGCGCTAAAGGGCTGGACCTGAGCCTAACCAAAAAACGCTTCTCAAGGTAGCGCGTCCAGACCCAGCTCACCAAATTGGTCGAAGCCCTTCTCCACCTGCGTGTACAATAAAAGCGGGTGTCCTCTGCTGTGCTCAAAATCGACGACAAAGTCCTGCATGCGCTCTAAACGGCCGACATTGTGCCCGTAGACGACTACCTATTCGCTGTCGCTGGTTTCTAATCAAAAAATCAATTTCTAACAATCCCCCTTGCTTTTGTCTCCCCACAGACTCCACTTCGGTCTCATCTTCGTCACAATGTTCCTGTCCATGTGGATCTCGAACGCGGCATGCACAGCGATGATGTGCCCCATCATTCAAGCCGTCCTGGAGGAACTGCAAGCTGTAAGTGAAAAAAAAACCAAACAAAACCCCATCTAATCACATGTCTCATCCCCCCTCCACAGCAAGGACTCTGTCAAATGCACACGAACCCCCAGTACAAAGCACTGAACAAGAAGGAGGGCGAGGAAGAGTAAGTCAACTCAAATTACACGTCATTAGCGAGTCTCATCGTTTTCCTTTCATTTCATCACAGACCACCATATCCATCGAAAATCACACTCTGCTACTTCCTGGGCACTGCTTACGCCTCGTCCATGGGCGGATGCGGAACCATCATTGGCACAGCTACTAATCTGACATTCAAGGGCATCTACGAGAGGTAAGTGTTGCGTACGTCCTCTCGCTTCGGGACCACTTATTCATTTCGTTTGCACTCTGGCAGTCGTTTCCCCACATCGAAGGATACCCTGGACTTCCCCACATTCATGTTCTACTCGGTGCCATCCATGTTGGTGTACACATTTCTGATGTATCTGTTCCTGCAGTGGTACTACATGGGCTTGTTCAGGTAATGCGGATCTCTTCGCCTCCCGTTCGTCGATTAACGATTCCTTTTGCAGGCCAAAGAGCAAAGAAGCCGCCGAAGTCAATGTTGGCAAGAACGGTGCCGATGTGGCCAAGAAGGTCATCGATCAACGTTACAAGGAGCTGGGACCAATGAGCGCTCACGAGATTCAAGTTATGATTCTGTTCATCATCATGGTGGTGCTGTACTTCACCCGCAAGCCTGGCATCTTCCCTGGATGGGCTGATTGGTTGAATACCAAGTAAGTTTGCCTGACAAGTGGCTGAGCGGGGACGATGGAACCTAATGGGAGCCTCTTTTGCATTCTAGGGTCATCGGCAACTCGATGCCAACTATTTTCGTTGTGATCATGTGCTTCGTCCTGCCGGCGAACTACGCCTTCATGAGATACTGCTGTGGAAAGGGTAAGACGCTCTCTCATCTCTCTCAAATTCGCCTGTGCTCATTTTGATGCCGATCTCCTTTGCAGGACCAGTACCCAGCAAGCCAACCCCATCGCTGATCACCTGGAAGTTCATTCAAACCAAAGTGCCATGGGGTCTGGTCTTCCTGCTTGGCGGCGGATTTGCACTCGCCGAGGGCAGCAAGGTCTCCGGAATGGCCTCACTCATTGGCAATGCGTTGGGTGGACTCAAGGGTCTCCCGCCAGTAGCGCTCCTCTTCGTCGTCATCATGCTTGCTGTCATATTGACTGCATTCAGTTCGAACGTTGCCATCGCCAACATCATTGTACCTGTCTTAGCAGAAATGGTAAGCATGCTCGCAAATGCAGACGGAGCAGAGGAGGTCTGACATTTTTTCTTTCATTTCAGTCTCTGGCCATTGAGATTCACCCACTGTACTTGATTCTGCCCGCCGGCCTGGCCTGCAGTATGGCCTTCCACTTGCCAGTCAGTACACCACCAAATGCACTTGTTGCTGGATACGCTAACATCCGCACCAAGGATATGGTAAGACCAACGATGGCTGACATTCAGAAGACAACAAACTAAATGACATTCCCCTCCCAATTGTAGGCTCTCGCTGGCATCGGCCCAACCATCATCAGTGTGATTGTCCTGTTCATCTTCTGCCAAACATGGGGCATCGTCGTCTACCCCGACCTGACCACCTTCCCCGAATGGGCACGCCTGGCGGCTAACTCAACAGTTTAATTAATTACCTAGACAAAGCAACGTAGAACGAGTTAAAGTAGAATGTTTGTTTGATTTTAGTTTAAGCCACCCACACACAAACGACTTAGGACAGAGTTAAGTTATAAGTCTATCGTCCTCTTGGATGACTAGGCAGTAGACCACAGTAAGTTATACATACCTACGCACGTGTACAATTTCCCCGCAGAAATGGGAAAACGATGCATTTAAGAAACGGCAGCTTAATTAGTTTTATTACTTGTACGGATGTAATGCCCTCCCACCGTGACCGCCTGAAGGACCAGAGACTAGCTTGTCAGACAGAGTCTCGGAGACGAAGCGGGAGTGGACTGTAAACAGATGACCTAGATATAAATTAAAAAAAAAAACAGATATCAAGGTGCATTTAAGCTATTTTATTTTTGTACTCGATCCTGAGGAGGAATGCATTTCTTTTTAAATAAAACATAGAAAACATAGAAACAAAACAAAACGAAACAAAACCTATATCATTGCATCATTGTAAATGTAAATGTCTTATGTCATAGGGACTATTCTAAGGGGTATCTGAATCATGACAGGACTAATTTATTAATAAGCCAATTACAGGCGTGTAACTCAAGGAATTTTTCTAAAACAAAACACGAGTGACGAGGCCATTGATTGTATGCGTGGCTAGTGGCTGAAGCGATGCGATAGGGCGCGTGTAATGATATATTATATTTTTTTATTAACCGGACTGAAAAATGGATTATATCAACAATAAATAAAGAGAGAATTTCAAACTAAAGTAAGCGAATCAAATAAGTAAACTAAATATTTTGTTAGTTTTTAATGTAAAATAAAATGTATTGTAATGTTGATGATGGGTTTTTTGTATATTTTTTGTGTCGTAAGTGGTAAATGGAGCCGTCTCTTGCAGGACATTCATGCTTCTTATGAATAAATTTCCCTCGGGACATTTTCTCTTATTGGGAAATCCCCTATTGTGAAGAATTTTCGAAAGGAAAAAGCACATTCCCGTGGTAAATTTCACTGAATTTCCCTCAGTTTTACTCCCCAATCATTTTGTTTGGGAAATTCATGAATAAAATTGCCTCCAAATATGCAAATATGAAGCCAAACTAAGTTTGTATGTGTCCTAATAGAACAAGGACTTGCCTCTGCTAATCTGGATTACACTCCACTTGTTTACTTTTCAGTGAAAACCATAATTCCGAAAAGAGACCTGTAGTATGGCGGCAATATACAATTCGGTAACACCATACATTTCTACACAGACGGATCCAAAACGGAAGAAGGAGTAGGCAGTGGAATTTTCTCTCAACATCTTAATCTCAATAAATCAATCCATCTGCCTAATCACTGCAGCGTCTTCCAAATGGCGGAAATAATGGCGATCAGCGAAGCCCTGTCCTGGCTGATGTGGAACGTGATATCCGCATCATTACGGGTAGCCAGGCAGCAGCCTAACATCGTTCTCTACAAACTCAAAAATAGTCATAAGCTGTCGCACATCTCTACACGAGATATCCGAATAGTTTCGAATTCGCCTGCGTTGGGTCCCTGCTATGTTACCAAGGCACGCTGGAGCTCCAGAAGTATGCAACGAAAATATTGAAGCCAGCTAATGCACAAGCCAACCTGGAATGTCCCTCTTGAAATGTTAGCAAATACCCATCACGTTTTCGAATACAATTTCGGACTAACCTCAGGAGAAATCATTCCGATAGAGTTTGCCAATAGAGGGGACTTTTCCCCCGGAGGGAAAAAGCTAAGGGAATAAGAAATTCCCCCGGGATTCATAATAAGCATGATTGGCTAGTAGGTCCGATGGAGCCGTCTCTCGCAGGACATTGATGAAGATTGTGACCATCATAGATCCACCATCACTTTCCACGACTACACCCCTGACTGCTTAACAAATGTCATAAATGTCGTTGGTGCTGCCAAGATTTAATGATGAATCTAAGCGCCGATGATCGTTTTTATGTGCACTTATGAATTAAGCGTATATACGTTTGCAAGAAAACACAGTTAATATAAAAAATCGGATCACTTCGGAAGAAGGTCTGCGTGCGACCAATAATCCTGCTTGCACTTTTTCTTATTCAGATTCCTCCGACTGTGGAGAAACATGAGCCTAGTTAGGCGTCGGCTGAGTTGCTGGGCCACGTAGAGCGTATCTCCGACTCCGAACCTGTGGGACAACGTAGCAGAGGACGTCCTCGTCTAAATCTTCCAGCACCGAAGTAAAGAAGGACCTCAATCAACTTGACGTGCGAAACTTGGGGTGTCAGCCAGGTAGCGCACAAGTTGGAGAGACATGCTGGTTCAGGGCCAGGTTCCTACCTGCGGCGCCACACTAAGAAGAGAAGACGTAGTACAGACACTGAATCTGCTCTGATCAAGACACGTGAAAATCCTGTGTCAACAGGAACTCCATCGGCACTGCAGGCCGGGATGACACAAGCATGAGTCAGCAGACACGCCACGTAGACGTCAAAAGAACCTGAAAATGTGTCCTGAAATCCAAATGGACCCTAGTCATCTGTGGCAAGTCAATAGATGTCCTGGTCCTACCTTTTATCAGGCAGGCTCATCGACCTTGTCGCTTCGAAAATAAATTCAAATAAGCCGGCATTGGGCGCCATTTGGAATTTCAAAAGATAACAAATGGTGGCATTAATGACAAGCATTGGGACGGTAGCATAGTGAGTACTTACTTACTTACTTCTCAGGCTGAAGATCTCGGGAGGATCTGGTAGATAGTCAGGGCTGCTAGTGAATTCACCAGCACACCTAGACCATGTTGATCCATTGTGGTACCTACAGTGAGACTGCTACCACTGATTGACCACTCCAGTGACAGTGCCGTTAATTTGAACCCAACGGCAAATGGTGATTGGACCAGATTTGAACTTAGCTTCCACTGGGATTCGAACCGGGGACTTACCGACTGCGCCATCCAGTCATCGAGAGGGTCTGAGTCTGAGCTAAAATAGCCTTCCTTTGTTGGAGGCCGTTGTGTACGCTGCTTCGGGATGGTTGGTTATAAGTGGCTACCCGATTTGGCTCAATCGGAGTACACAGCTGAGCACCGTTTTGATACCACACCTCGTTGACCTGGGTTGATAAGGTCAGCTAAATCGAGCCTGTGGAGTTTAGGGCTTGGTTAGCGATCTCGGTGAGGTCAATAAGGAAGGGTTTGCTTTGCTTGGCTAGTGCCCGACAATCACAGAGAAAGTGAGGCAGCCTTTCCTCTGAGTGGGTGTCGAGTCAACTTGGACTGTGTGGATTGAACGGTATTCCTAGTTTAGCAGCGTGGATGCATATGGGCCAGTGTCCCGTGCTTACAGTCACGACTCTAGCTATTTCGGATGGATTTCTGTTGAGCAGGTCATCAGTCGTTCTTTTCGTGTAGAAGGGTCAGGTTTTCTATGTACTTACTATTCCCTAGTCCACCTTCAACCAGCTAAGGACAGGAAGTGTTGGTAGATGACGTATTGGATGTGGTTGATTGGAGGGCCCACCGACTCAGTGGGCTGATTCGGGATATTGAGACCATGTTGCCTTACGTTTGGCAAGCATTGGTCTTCTGACTCTCATCTTGGTAGAGCTGATAGAGGCCGTGGTTAGGTCTTCTCTTCCATTCACCAGGAATGCTGCCACAAGCGGCGTAGATTGAGACATTGTTATCCATTTCATGATTCGGAATCAGGCAAGGAGTACCTCCTGAAGTGGGAACTGAAGAGCCAACCATAGTGGACGTAGGTATCCTTTGGTCAACTTAAGAAACGTAACGAATGATACGGTCGTCCTTGATGCTGGGCGGAGCGAAAAGCATCAATCTCCGCATGCCTCTGAGCACATGTAGCATCCATCCGAGGATTCAGAAACAGGACAATGTGGAAAAGGTGCAACAGTCCACAGGACAATTGATCAATTCTATGCACTGGAGACTCAGAAACTGGACCTAATGCTGGAACTTCTTGGTATTCCCCGCTTGGTCTGTGGACTAAAGACTCAGGCCACCTCTGGTTGTGCTCTCGAGTGGTCCAACCATCGACGAAAGTCCTAACTATGGACGCAGGTAGTGGCAACGTAGGTTCAGGTCCTGAAAGTACGTCCTCTGACCCTTGCCTAGCGAGTTCATTGACTCTCTGCACCAGGATGAGCACGGTCATATTGGGCATTGCGATGTTTGGGGTTATGTTCGTCATAAAAAGGAGCCGTGATCTGAATGTGAACGGCCACTGAGAGAGGACAGTCCTGGATTCCCGACAGGGTCTTGGAGATTCTGGCATTCACTTGCGTATACTTGGGACTTAGGACGAGGACCAGTTGTTGAGTTGGCCGGTATCTACAATTTAAACTCTGCTCTCTGGTTCCACACACCTCGAAAGTGCGGAGTAAGCCCGTCGGGGTATTAGGAAGAAAAGTCCAGGTGGTCTAGCAACAAGTGGTTTTCTTCTTCTTGGACCTGGTCCTCAACCAGGACGCCTCTTCTTCTAGCGCGATCTCCTGGTCTTCGATTCAGTTTGGTTGAGGTACTTTTCCACTAGTGTGGGCTACCTTAGACGCAGGCGTCATCTGTCGCGTTGCCCCACAGCTTCGAAATCGAAGGCATTAAGAACAAAGGTGTCCCTGTGCTCTAGACGGCCCGGCAACAAGGCGTCTTACTACGCGGAACGAATGGAAATGCGATCTGGAAATGTTAATGTCTCAGCTATGTTCGTAGAGACCATAGCGGAGTTCAAAGCATCCCTGCCACACTCAGTCGCACATGAAAGTGTACGTCGAAGCATCTTGGTTTCGAGGCAAGACTTCAATCCGTCAAAACAAAACCAGATACCAACAAGCAATCACATTGCCACCAATTGGTGGTTCGTTGGTTAGCTAATACTGCGTTTCTGGAGGAGTCCTAGATATGGTCAGCAATCCCGGAAGCGAGTATGTAGAAGAAGAGTGCGGAGAAAATGTCAACGGACACGATATTATTCGACGGAATCTGGTAATCATCTACCAGGCTTCAGGGTCCTTTAGCTGTCGAGGAGGAAAGGCTTGTGACGAGATCCACCTAGTAGCCTCAACTTGTCTGTTTGGCAATCATGAACTCCGCTGTGTGTGTGTGTGTTAGGTGGCCGTTCCAAGTGAAACCATTTTGATACCACGTCTCTGATTGTGGAAGGAGTGTGGCGCTCAGGAACATTTATAATTCGTAAATGCGTATTTCAGAGATCTCGCCCAATGTTTCAAAAAAGGGTTTACCTAGATCACGTTCCTTTGATATTGCAAGCGCTGGACCTGCGCACAAGAAGTGAGTCAAGGTTTCTTGCTCTGCGGTGTCCTTGCTAATCCGACTGCGTGATGTCCACTGCCCCGTAATAATTTGCAATATCAGTGCGTGGCCTCTTTAGAAGATCGCTTGTCCGGGCCATGTTATATTTTGGCCAAGTCTTCCTAGAGATTGTACAGTTGGTTAACTGAGACCGTCTTATTTGTGCCTTAACTAGGCCTAATGGAGTGAATACTGCAATTGCAGAGCGGCTACGGAGCTCGGCTCCCTGTTTCGGCAGTTCGTCGACTTTCTCATTTTATTGTGCCCTGGAACTCAGATTAGAGTTCCTTTGAGTATTTTCGCTACGGCTGCAAGCTCTGAGGTTATGCTGGAAGAGGTCACCCCCTTGATGGCCACTTGGCTAGGCTATCAACGGACACTTGTATGCTTTCCATAGTCCTTGTATTAGAATGGGATCTGATAGAACGGAACGGCCACCCTAAAGGCCAGGACTTCCGCTGGGAAGGTACTGGCGTAGTTCGGAAGCTTGAAGACTTCAGTGATGTACATAGTCTCAGAGTGGATACCCGCTCCGACTCCGCATGTCATCTTAGAGCCGTCTGTGTATACACTCCCGTCAGAGGGACGCTTCCCATCCCAATCTGATCTTGTAGGAAGAGGTAGGTCGGATTGTTTATTAAAATCTATAATAGATGGAATATGGTCTGGTTGTGCGCGTAAGGGTTGGTTGGCATAGAGCCCACGATGCGACTGAGGCCACACGGCTTTGAGCTCCATAGCCGAGACTCTCTGAGTCTGATCGGGAGGTCAATTGCGAGAAAATGGAGCATGACTGTTGACTGTGCCATTCTATGTACCTTATTCAATTCCGCGAAGTTGTATTTTATTTTTCAAGGGCCAGTCACCAGACTTGTGACCCATAGGTGAGTATGGGGCTTATGACAGCAGTGCTTAGGTTTGGTTGTTGTCCCCTGATTTTCCCGAAAGTTTTGTTGCAGGCATAGAGAAACTGCCTTATCCGCTTATCCGTCGAGATTGGTTTTCCAGCTGAGTTTAGCACTTCAACTCCCGTAGTCTTTGAAGCATGCTGATGTTAGAGAATCGGAAACCCTCCCTTCCAGGCCAAGGCATGCGATTTCATGTGAGCTCCTAAAAGTATGCACCACTTTCCCCACGCACTCCAGCAACACTGACATCATACATCGAACACGTGCGATGTTCCGTCCCCACGAAGAAAGCTCCGCCACAAAAAAGCAATCTCGCCAGTTTTCCGTCTCCCCCACAGCCACACACGACACGACTAAAACAAGTTCACTCGAAAACTACCAAACCGACAACAAGCGCCCAGCACAAGGTGTGCCGTTGCTGTTCGCTGTCGACTTGTTGGCTTCATCGGCGCACTCACCACCGCTCACCCGCCCCCATCCACACCAACGGCGCACACACAAGCAAAAAAGCCCATCGCCATGCCAGCGCACGGTTCCACATCAAATGTGCGTTCAAGTTGAAATTCCAGTTGGAGTTCTGGCCTGTGCGACTAAGTGGCTTTGGCTTGTTGTTTCCCGGTGGTAAGCCAGTCGTTCGCCTGTCGTTAGTCGTTTCGTTGTGTCGGGTCGCGCGGTCTGTGTTTCGCTGTACGTTACGGCCTCAGTGTTTTCAATTAGCGCCACGTTACGTCTCAGTACGTCACACTAGATTTTATTTATTTATTCTTTTTTTTATTCCTTCATGAAATTTAAATAATTGATCTGTTTGTGCGATGTTTTTGTTTTTGTTTTGAGTGAAAGCATGTGATGATGGTAAATGAATGATCAACACCCAGTGCAGAAGCACAGCTTGACGAGGAGCGCAGTGCAAAGGAGGCGAAAATAAAAAAGAAAAGGTGAAGAAAAGTTCGTTACGTTCGGATGAGTCGCATCGCAGTCGGTTTTTAACTCGCCGTGAATACATTTTCTGCAACTTCGCGGTTTCTCACGAAGGGAAATATACAAACACATCCATACGAGCAAATAAAAATTAACACCAAATCGCCAATACACTCGCGCACACGGTCGCAAATACATCGAAAGACGCGCCGCGTATCGAGACGGGACTGCTACCTGTGGCATGTGGATACGATCACTTCTCGAGTCATCGCAGTGTCTCGCCAGCTCAACCGCGAACCGATACCAAACACATTTGCACAAATTGCGATCTTCCCCCCTCCGACCCTCCCGTTCAGTGAATTCGGCCGCGACGGCCTGTATCCCGGCGACCATCCCTGGACCCGGACCCGTACGGCTGCTATCAACATTCCAACTTCATTGAGCGTGCAACCGAGGGGGCTTGAAGCCAAGAATACCTTTGGCTTGCCTCTGGAATAGACGTCCTCTGCAGTACCCGAAGACAGAGAGGCAACAACTGGAGAGACAGAGAGGGAGAGCATCATCATCATCAGAGGCAGCATTTGAGCCGGGGCCTCCAACCAGCCGCGGCGAACAGGTTAACACAGCGAGAGCCTCCCGAGAGTCTGTGTGTTCAGGTGTGTAGAGCTTTTGCTGTCATGACACGTGTGTGTGTGTTTGTGTGAAGTGAATGCTTTGTTTGATTGTGTCATCATTTGTGGATTGATTGGCTGCACGTGTGTGGGTGTGTGTGTGTTTGGCAAGCAGGGTCGGCTTGAGGGAGCCGATGACGGTTCGCGGTTGTCTCCCCCCAGCTACTCACTGAATGACTAATAAACTTGTCGGATAATCCTCGGCGTGTCTAAAAATACAAAAATCGTCCTGTTTCCTGTTGCATCGCGCGCACAACAAGTTGCGACGCTTAATGAGACGTGTGCGTCTTGGCGGAATTTCAAGATCAATTATTGCTGGCATTCCACGAGTGGCGACGCGGGAGGAGCACGTGAACTAAAGGTCTTATGACCAGCGAACTAGTTGTTGTTTTGGCACAGCCAGTTGGGTAGGCAGTTGGAAAAACTTGTTCTTTGCATAAACGAACGACGCTGCCGCGGCCGCTGCTGCTGGCTGTGGCTAACGACATTTAGACGACACGGGGTAGGCTGAGGGCACTCAGCGATTGAACTCGTTTCTCATAAATTGACGCGTGTCTCCGAGGGTAATTGCAATCGAAATGGAGATTTAATGTGTACATCCCGAGAGTCAGGGAGTCAGAGAACGCAAAGAGGTTCCGTTGAACTGCGTCGACGCTTGGTGTTGCGGTGGGTTAGTTATGAGAGAAGGTTGGGTTCCGGTCTTAAGAGGAGGTAACGAACTCGACGCGGTATTTGCCCAATTCGCAGATGTGCAGAAATGGAATGTGCCAGCCGAGAAGGTCAGTCGAGCATTTGTCTTGTGCAGGTGACAGTGACGAGCTGTAAGCTGAGACAGCAGCAGGTGGCCAGGTCGGATAGACGATGATTTCATCATAAGCAACCTTCTGCTCATGACCAGACATCTCAGGCGTACCAACAGAGCCCGCAGAGCACTCACATCCACTTCATTGAACCCAAAAGTGCGCGTCGTTTTTTATTTATATCCCACCACCCCTCGAGTTACCTTGACGACGGACAGCTGTGCTCACTCGTGAACCATTCACGTGATCACCCGTGGGAGAATTCGGTTGAAATTCAAATGGCTCTTCAAAGTCTGTCGCAAAAGCGACGACAAACCCGTCCTCG
Source organism: Eristalis intricaria (assembly GCA_964034865.1). NCBI lineage: Eukaryota > Metazoa > Arthropoda > Insecta > Diptera > Syrphidae > Eristalis > Eristalis intricaria. The sequence continues at coordinate 7,366,350 of OZ035875.1, read as the reverse complement.
CCCAAGTCTTCACCAACTACCCAACGCTGGTCGGCTGCGTAATCAAATGAAATTTAGTCAAAACAGTTCTCGTTGAGTCCCTGTGACGTGCGGAGTGCGTTCTAATTAAATCACAGAAACGCTAATTAAATCATAATCAAGTAGGAGCCAGTGGTCTTGAAGGGGGGGTTATGCTGATTCAAGACGTTGTACGAGTGCCTGACATGCTTGCGTGTTGTGTCCTTGTGGTGTGGTGCCATCCAGAGAACCCAAGCCCTCCCCCCCTTCATCCATTGACGTCGTCTCGCGAATGGAATTAGAAAGCCATTAGCACGGTGAATCCCATCCAGAGTCAATTTGAATAGGACGCTGCGGATCTGTTTGATTTGGGGCAGCGGACGTGTTCTTCTTTCATCAACATTTTTCACGATTCGTTGGTCCTTCTTTACCGGCCAAGCAAATTGATTTAAGGACGCCAGGGGGGGGTGCAGCTCGTGCCTTTGCATTTTAATTGTGGGCAGAATGTTAAGTGACCCTTTCCTTTGTTGGCCGCCGAAAGGGGTTCTTGTCGGCTTTTAATTAAAGCGAAATTATTCCACTTTTGGGTATGGAATGGACATGCGGCGGTTTAGTGATGAATGAATAAGCGACCTTGTCTTGCCTGGATCTCCTGAGCCGGGAGTCTTAGGGATGGTCAGATTCTTTTCTTGTCTGTAATGTGGGCTCTCTCAAAGGGTTGTGGAAAACCTTAGAAAAATACGAGACGGTTTGAAAGGAGTGGCTGGGGCTCATTGAATTTGAATCTCTAAACGTCATATCAAAAGGAGGGAAAAGGGAGGGCTGGGTAAAGCATTCCAGACATACATGCGACTGACGCCTTAAGCTACCACCGACAGAACTAGTTGGTAGGCTGACATCAGCCATTACGGCGGTCAGACTAAGATCGCTGCACAACTGGAAAGAACTTCGGTTTGGACACTCATCGATATAGACCTCACTATACCCAAACTCCTCTTCGAGAAGAACTTTTCAATCAGCATCGCCCCCCCAGATCTTACTGGGAGTCTGAACACCAGACACTGGAAGGTCCAGTCCGAATCTTCACAGAAGGATCGAAGATGGATGCAGATGGAGGACCTCAGCATCCAGCTTTCTTTGCGATTACTTCATTATTGGAGCGTCTTTCAGGCTGGGGGGAAGCTCTGTCCTGGCCATGAAAACAATGTAAAGCCAGGTAGCGATCAAACCTCCGAACTCAGTCACATTCAACTCCAAGACTTCCCTTAATTGCCGGCTATTTCTTACCGAGATGGCCAAGTATTTTAGCACCCGTCGTATGTGGGTGTCCGGACACTGTGGCATTCCAGAGAATTGCGAAGCCGACGAACTCACTAGAAAGGGTACGAGTTCCGCACTCATTCCGGTTGATGATCCACCCTCTATGCATCTTGCTTCACATCTACTTCACCTAGAAACGCTTGATCAAATGAATCGTAGATGGTCACCTGGCACTGGATGTCGCATTTACAAACAACCCTGGCCTACGCTCGACCCTAAGCGACACCTTTCACGTCTGATCAGACTGAGTAGGACGAATCTGAGAAATCTCATTGGCGTTATAACAAGGCATTAAATAATAATATGGATGGCGCTACAGCCCGTAGAGGGCCAGGGCCTAGCTTCTCAGCAACCACTCGTGTCGTGCGTGCTATTGTTCTCTCACGAGTGGAAGGGACTGCCGATTCCGAACGGCGAAATTGAGAAGCTTTTTCTAGACAGAAATACTCTTTGAGCATTGTCAGTGACTCGAAAGAGGTGGAGCCGTGAAGAAATATGAAAGGTGGTAAATTCGGGTATCGAACCTGGCACCCTCTGCGCAAGGCATTGCTTCCTTCACGCATCTAGTCTTGCAAGGATGAGGAAGAAACCATTGTTCACTTGCTCTGCAACTGCAGTGCTCCCTCATCCCGCAGACTTAGACTTCGGGGAGTCTACTATTCTGCTAGCCTGGCTTAAAAGTCAGCAATCTTCTTCGCTTTATTAAAAGCACTTTATTAAAGCAACTGGGTCCTGCTATACGGCGTGGAAGTATGGACAATATCTTAAGCGGGCGAGGGAATCGTCGGTCTCTTTGAGAGAAAAGTTCTGCGTGCGATCTTTGGGCCTGTTTGCGTTGACGGTTTTTGGAGACAGTACAGCGACATGAGCCAAGCCCTGCGTCTACGGATGCAACGCCTAAGATGGCGAGGGACATGTAGAGCGTATGGACACCACGGCTTCGGCCCGAAGAATCTTCGACGGTGAACCCTTGGGACGACGCAACAGACCGGATTTAAGGTGGCGCACCCAGGTGGCGAAGGACCTCAACCGACGATACTGGAGGCAGCTAGAGGTGGTGCTAGTTGGAGAGGCTTGTTGAGAGGTCCACTCCGGACTGTAGCGCTATATAAAGAAGAAGAAAGAACTGGAATAGGTAGAATGAGTCCATGCTAGCCTAAGTGTGGCAGCTAACTTTCCGTACAACTGTCAGTCACTTCAACCTAACCTTACCCAAAGCCTTCCATGGGGCAGAATGGACCCAACACATTGGTCTAAATGAACCCCGACCATAAGGGCACCCATTTATGATACCCAGCTACATACCTAAAGCATTCATTCTATGTGAGTGTCGCTGCAAAGCCAATCAATGACTGTGATCTCTTCTTGTTGAGCTAAGGCCAGAGGGTCAGTATTCAGGCTTAAACAGTGAGTACTCTATCCAAAGCCTCGTGTACCAACTTTTCTTTATGGAGCTGAGTGGGGTGTACGCGTATGGGATTGCCAGAGATTATCCCACACCATCTTCGCGAGACTGTCCGCGTTTTCCAGTGTGTCCCGGTAGCTAGCAGAGGGTCACCGAATTTTCTGTCTGCAAAGACCAAGCAACTTCGATGTCAGTGAGTCTGATGCTATGGCTTTTAATGTCGGAAAAGGTGGTCATCGATCTGCCGGTAACGCCTTGGTCTTTTAGCGCGAGCGCCGCCTGTGTAATCAATATCCCGGCCTAACTGCAACGCCATCAACTAATGCTCAGTGAGTCAGTCAGTCGCCTTGGTCTTTTAGCGCGAGCGCCGCCTCATGTATGGCAGTCACTTGCCTAAGTGCCAAGGATTTTTCAAAGAGATCACAGAAGGTCTCTTGTCCTGTACAAGCTCTCGTCTTTGATCCACCGGTGTATAGAGCGATCTCCCCCTCTGCTGTCGCCACTCGTTCCTTCCATTGTTCCCGGTCGGGATCTCGTTGAAAGAAGCTCTTTTCCGGAACCAAGGTTGGCGTTGGTAGTCGGTTTCCTATGTTCTCCTCTGCTTTCCAACTTCTTCCTTCCAAAATCCCGCCTCCCTGAACAGACAACAAGTTGTGGGGAGGGAGGAAGAGGAGCGCTGGCCTCAAGCGCTGGTTGTTCTAAGCCAATCTGCAATGTCAATACAGGCCGGTCTTTGTACTTCGGTATGCTGTTTGAGGATGTATTTCTTCTCAACTGCTTTCCACCACACCAGAGAGTCGTACGTTTAGATGGGTCCTACTATCACGATGTACAGCCAGTATGTGGACCACCTGTGGTTTGAGAATCCACCATTTTACCGAAAGCACGTTTCCCAGCGTAAAATACGCTACGCACGGCTTCTTTATACGGTCCTCTGGATTTTATTTCCACACGGCTTTGGAGTCGAGTATAACGCCCAAAAATGTTGCTGTCTCTGAGAGCCATTCATTTAAGTTTGGACAGGTGAACTCAGGGATCTTCCTCTTATTGGTGCAGAGCAACAGTTCAGTCTTACTAACTTGGGTTGACATTTAGTCCTCGGATCTGCGTCCAGCTTTAACTAACATCAGTCCATTATTGAGAAGCTCACAAAGCGTTCAAGGAAATTGATCCGAGATGAGGATGGACGTCCTTCTCGAACGTCTGTATGATCTCCAAAAGAGAGGTGACATTACCCCTCTTTGAGGTGTGAATCTGCTCACCTTCCTTGTGTAGCATAGATCGCCCAGTAATGACTTCATCAACAGTGAACGCAGCATCAGCCCGATCCAATCCCAGAGTCCTGCATCGATTCCTGCTCCTGCCTCCTAACTGATGATACTCGTCTGAATCGCGTTGTTTCTCAAGTTTTTAAAAGCCACCGCGACGTTTTCGACACTTACCGTGAAATAGTGTCGGCTCCACAAGCATAAATCTAACGGCTCACTCCATCTAGGTGACCAGTTCAGTAAATTGTTTCTTCACAGAACTTGTGTGACATGTGACACCGTCTTGTTAAAACCACATGCCGTCCGCAACCACATGCCGTCACAGCCCAAAAAAATATCGGATAAGATCCAAATGCCGCGCGACACTACCCGCGATTTAAGTGCGTGTGATAGCGTGAGTGCCTGTCACGTTCGATCCCCGAATTTACCAACTTCCCTGTCAAACTTCGCCTTACGGAGTCGACATAAAGCCTGCAGGTCCCATCCACTTGCGATAGAACAGGGTCGAAGTACTCGATGCAAGGAATGCGCTTACTACCGAGACCTCTTCAATCACTCTCCCCGCGGGTCTGCCGTTAGGTATAACTTCGGGGGGCAATTATGCTTCGTCACCAGAAGTTACCTCTTGTGCTGTTAATCTTTCGGTCCTTCGGAGTTTGCTCTGCATCATGTAACTGACTATGTTCTCTGGACTTGCCACGTCAGTCTTGTCCCCCGCAAATCGTCTTCAGTGGAACAGCACGTGCTTTGCATTCTGTAGAACCTAGGTCCAGGTGTGCTGCGCGCATATATGACAGTGTGCATGCAGACGAGCTACTGCTCTGACTGCACCATCATGGTCGGTAAGAAAATAATCGAGACCTTCAATGTTCAAAATCGACTGACTGACTTGACGAAGGTCTAACACAAAAAAACTGCTAGCATTCGCGGGCGAAATTGGTGTGATTTGACGGACACAGCGAGCCATCCATGAGGTCCGCCGCCATTGCATCGGAAAAAGCCAAAATGGGACTAGCAGTGAATGCTGGCAAAACAGCGACGATATGCTGTCTTCAAGGAAGGACACAAACCATCGACCGTAAGAGTCTCTTGGAGGAAGCTGGCGTAAGATCCCCCTAGTTTGAGAGGCTTGTTGGGTGAGACTCAGGTCCACTCTGGACTCAATGTGGAAGAAGAGACAAGTCCAAACGCGAAATAAGCCACAACGTGCTGCAAGGCAAGCCTAAGTCTTGTGATTCCTTGCTTTTCTTGAAAGAGCTGCCACATTTCGTATTTTAGACCGTACATTACAAAGATCAAAAGTGTGCCTTAACAGAGCAGAGCAGAGTTCTTCAATGTCTTACAGTTTTACTGGGGTGTCCTGAGATGAATGATGCTTCGTTTTGCCAGGGGTGTGCTCAGATAGACGACGATGTCTACCAAAATGTGCTCGAAGTGTGCAAACAGCAGAATCACTATTTTTTGTAGTAACCTGTCACGATTTTAACGCGCTCAGCGACTGTTAAACGATCTATTTTGCTAAATGGCAAATCGTTGCCTAAGCATTCACACTATCGAGTGGCATTTCAGTTTCACGTACGTGACGGAAACAGCGACGCCAAATTCAGATCACGAAACAATCACGGCGTGGATGACAGGCAAAGTCGATTGTTACCTGTTCATGCCCATTCAAGATTTCAATTAGAGGGAAATGAGATCTCCTGTGAGAGATCCAACTGAGAGTGACTCTGCAGTGTACTAGTTGCCGCGTGAACTACCTGACCGACAGCTGCTTTTGGCAAATAAGCATTCATTTTGTCGCCACACCACTACACGTCCTAAGAAAAAAAAAAACGTCTCAAATTACCGCTAAGGAGATTGATTGCACTCCCCCCGCGTCAAGAATGACAAAATCCCATGCCGCACACACAGAAGTCAATTGTCTGCAGGCGTTCGTGACAAACACCGATTCAATTGTCAGATTCACTGAACGAAACGCAAAAAAAAAAAAAACAACACGATACCCCCGCAGTCTATCGCGCAATCTGGCGTCATTACTCAGACAAGATGTCCATTGTTTCACCATTCCCCCAATTACTTCAAGTACGACGAACATTCTCCACGCGAACGTTCGAAGCTCGAAATCGAAATTGACGCTTAGAATGCGCGAATGAGTAATCCACTGTTTACTGGGAAGACTCATCAAACTGATTGAATCACTCCGAGGGTCAGCCCCCGACGACGGCCCGAACCGCAAGAAAGGTAATTGTATCTAGATGTCGGTGTGATAATTACTCGGAACCACTAGGTCCGATTCCCGTGCCGGGTGCGTGCAATAAATCTGATTACCGACCGAATTGAGTGTCAGTGTGTGTCAGACGGAGTAGCTACCGTGCCTGGTGGGCATTAAGACCCGCCATTGGCACATTCCCATCAAACTAGGCCATAAAACGGATATCGATGAGTGAAAAGTAATCCACCGAGAACTGCACTAGAACCCACTGGGCGCTTTCGCGTATCGATTTTCATTCGTTTCTACAGAAACTCCCTGGCAAGTGTAATCAATATCCCGGCCTAACTGCAACGCCATCAACTAATGCTCAGTCAGTCAGTCAGTCAGTCGGCCTCCCCCCATTGGCAGGGATTTGGGGGAAACCCATCACGGCGTGAAATCGCACACATGACGATATTTTGACAACCTTGCGCTGTCATCGCCATTTCGCACGCATGAAGTTCGCTTCGGTTTGGTTTCACCGTAGGGAGGAGTTTGTTTGCAGTGACTCCTCGTCCGTCGTCTTGGATCAATTACCTAGGGCAATTACTAATGTGCCCTGCTGGACGCTGGGCGACGATCGACGTTCTATTGGTAATTAACATTCGTTGGGATGATTTATGAACTGTTTCGGCTGCTCGCTGCTCGCTGCTCGATGGATCATTAATTACGTGGTCTTACACGCTGAGTCAATGACATCGGAGAGTGAATCTCGAAGGCAAGGCCTGTGTGCATCGTAGAAATTGATTGTGGTCACGTAAGAGAGTTTCGAAATGAGAATCGTTTATGGTTGGCACGTACCGCTGGCATTGGTTTTGATTGCATCGACGACGACGACGACAAAGACTGTGGCAAGACATGCAAATGAAGACAATGTGCTTTGTCGGAGTGGTTGGCTGAAGAAAAGCCAAAGACTGCATTGTTCAGTGAGTGAAACTGTTGAGGATCATTAGGTGTTGGTGTTGGGAAATGCGACCTCAACTTGGTGAATGACAGTGATATATGATGTCTACTCATTGACTTGAGCAAACCTAAACTGCTGACAAAACAGAACGAAAGCTAGCCAGAATCATCGTCAAACTGTACATAATTACATCTGGAGACTTCACCAAACTTCCCACAACAACTGTAGGTGCCTAGAAAACGATTATTTTCATTCCCAGTTAAGCAGGCAGCAGTGAATGAAACTTAACGAAACTTGACGAAACTTAACGAAACTAGAAAAGCAGTATTTTTGCGTCTTACTATGGTTCTCAATCAATTCCAAGTTCATTCCGGGCATTTTTGATAAGCCGGACAACCTCAAGTACCCCGTGAAATTCTCAAACTGCACTCTATATGACAAGCAGTGAAAACCAACCACACCCATCGTCGTTGTTAATCGCAATCAGAACTCCTGCCAGCTTCACATGTCAGAGCACCTTTCTATTTGTTGAATTTATGTAAATGTCGACGTGGGCCAATGAAAAGTTTCTCCCAATCCTGAGCGCTGCATATCTATGCGAGTGCAAACCAGTTATTAGTGACGACATCCACCAACCAGTTCCACCAAAAGCGGCGCGTTGGAGTGCAGCGGCGCAGTGTCGCCGCCAAAGTGGGTCAGCCAACGCACCTTCTGCTCATATAGCCGAAAGGCCAACATTAGATACTTTAACATGATCGCTGCCTGCACACAGTTTGCGTGTGGGGAGTCGTGGGGTATTTAAATCGTATCTCCCCACCGACGACAACGACACCCACTCGAACCTGTCACATCGACCTGACATTCAGAAGAAATCATCGACATTCACGGTGTCTTTTTATAGAACTTCACGTAGCGCGTATCTTTTTGCTATGCTTCATCTATGCACGATGCACGGAGTACGTGGAATGGTACTCCATCGTCAGATGAATCCAAGTGTAAGGGAAGGGAACTGCATGCCGGCCTACGACGGCGATTGTGCAGTTGTGTGTCCGTGGTGGATGCACGGATATTTATTGCATCGTCACGAACCCATCAAATTCAACTATTCGCACGTCGTTTCTCGATAATTAACTGATTGTGTAGCCGTTTGGCAAGCTCTCGGTGTAACTGCACTTGCACGACGGTCGGTGCATTGCAAATCGAATTTTGGGCACTTGGGCTTGGCGTCAACCGCAAGGTGACGCACACATCGTGTTCGCATCGACTGCGGACACACGAATTCTTTGTCACGCCTTACAGGCTTGTCGCATTCCCTTATCCTCGTCGAGTCACAATTTCAAACTCGGAGTGGAGAGCACAGAGAAAGCAGCGATTTGATGGGGGTTTCCAAAGACTGTTGCACCCGAAGATGGAAGAAATACACACTTTTCCGTTGTGTTTCATATTTAAGTCGGTTCGAGTGGGACTTGAGCGTGCAATTTGTTTTTGTGGTTAAATCAGATGAAAGCGGGCAGATGAAAGTTGTGGCGTAAAGACGTAAACGCACTCAGTGGAGTGATGCAACGGTGGGCGAATGACTTTCCTCTGCGCCATCGTTCGCTGGGCACTCGTCATCTTCTCCAAGATGATGGAGTTGTTGTTTCTTCCCATCCGCGCGGGTTCGCCTCGAACGATACGTTGAACTTTGATGTTGAAGCACGTACAAGAAGAGACTTAATTGCCGTGTGCTCGTGTGGTGTGGTCAATGACTTCCGATCGCCGGAAGGTAGCGTCTTTTTAATGTCTGCCTCTATTCTATTAAGGAGCCAATCAAACCTGATGAGAGTCTACATCGTACTCTAGCCTATTGGCGAGGAAATAAAGGTTCAAGGTTGGAGCGGACTTTAATTAATCGTTTGTTGGGGTAAGTCGTAAAATTTAGGAATGCTCGCTGGCTCTATGGCTTGTGGAAGTCTTGTGGAGTGAGGTACGAGGCTAAGGGTGAAGATGACGAGATCTTCATCGTTCGTGATGATCCTGAAGAGGAGATGTAGGTTCTTTTTTCCACATCATGCTTGACATCCTGCATCACTTGTGAGCGCCACCTTATCCGTGGATGTCCTCTATTGCTAGTGTTTCCTATTGTCCCACAAAGTGTTATATCAGTCTTGCGTAAAGGCCAAAGTGATTGGCGTCCAATTTGTCAACAGCTTTACTTTATTATCCTTCACAGAATCACTCAGTCTTTAGTCAGCTGTGAGAACTAAACACATTGTCTTCACTTCCCACAATCCACAGTCCACCATCTTGACCACGATAAGCACGTTCTTCCCGTCCTCTTCGTGGAAGTCGCCATTTATCCCAACTGTCTCCCTATTCAGTCTGGCAGGAGTGTCTTCTTGAACGCAAGAAGTGGCACTCAAAGTTCTAGTCGTCACGACACAGACTATGTCGGCAATGTAGGGCGTTCGTTTGTCGGTACGGCTGAAGATCATTTCGGGGACACTTAGGTTAAGTTAAGGAAAGGGAGTGTGATGGTAGGACATCACTTCCACCCTGAGGCCTTAGGGCCTCTTGGTAGGCTTTAGGGCCCCTTGGTAGTCCTTAGGGCCCTACTCCACAGATGAAGGATGGCTGTACTTCATCTGTGGAGTACACATTCTGAATAAAACCTATCCTGTGTCACGTGATGGCTTGCGCCACCCTATGCTCTTTACAAATCTTACAAGATCCGATATATCCGCATTCGCTAGAGCCGCAGTCTCTGCGAAGAACCTTTGGCCGGTTCTGGAGAGCTAGTCAGTGGCAAAGCAGGTGTTGGATCGTTTCGGTCTCTTCCTCGTCTCCGTAGCTCCGGTAGAGATCGCTGGATTCTACATTCCAGAGCATTGCTTCGATGGGACAGTGTGCTGTGATCACTCCGACGAGCACACGGATTGAGTTGCGGTCCAATGTCAGGAACTTCTTTGTTTTGCCGTTGTTGAGCTCTGGCCACTTTGATCTTGTCATGTGACAGTCATCTCTTGCGAGCCAGGCCTCCTTAAGAATGATGGCACTTATAGTTCGGAATAGTGCACTGATCGGTGGCTGCATTGATGTGTCCCCTTCACTGATATCCATTTCAGACCCTTGTCTGGCCAATACGTCCGCTCTCTCGTTCCCAGCTATTGAGCTGTGGCCCGGGACCAGCAGAGTCTAACCTTGTGGTGACTGATGGATTTAAGTGAGTCGCGACAGTTCATAACAGCCCTTGATCTCGGCGTGCAGGATCCTATTGATTTAAGTGCAGCCTGGCTGTCAACAAAGGTGGAAATATCTGCTGGTGGGATATCGATTTCCTGTAACGGGGCACTTATGAACCTTCCAGATCCAGTGATCGAGCTGAACTTTGGAAAGTATCCGGATGTTGTTGGCTATGACTTTCATTGAATGAAACAGACCCTTCGTCGGAGAGGAGGCTGAAAGCTTTCTTTTTTAATAAAGCACGTCCAAGAGTAGGTTTACTTTACGAATGTCTTCGAGCCGCCCAGACTAGACGGGGAATGTTCTAAGCAACTGCCTTCATTCATGAAGATGTTACCATGGTCCGTGCCATTTCAGGGCACTGCTTTGTCTGAGCCCACGTCAGTAGACCAGATAGACGTCATCACTAGTGACTTCTGCAGAAGCAGTCTGAATGAGGAGCTGGAAGAAAGCATACAACACTTCCTGTGCTCCAGATCGGATTCGTTGTAAGACATGCTATACTATACTTAAGAGGACCAACAGCGACTTCTGGAGAAGCTGCAGAGACGAGGTCGAGAAGGAAACTGGTTTTCCAGCTTCTCAGTAATTGCAGCGCTCTCTCCTCCCGAAGAAGAAGGCACTGAGGGGCTTATTATTGATATTATTGATACGAGTTCCACTCACACTCCTGTTGCTTATAGGTGGAAGAGGTTTATTCAAGCTAGGAGAGAAAAGATTGTTCAAGAATGAGAAATGGTTCCAGGGACTGCAATTGTTCCCCTTTTAGCTATTGCTACACGGAGTCCCAGTACGTGATCTGGAATTTCATTAGGTTCTCGAAGTCCTTCTTCTGAGTGCTTTCTGAGTCTGCAGTGTCCTGTAAGGAAGCCTGTTAGGTTACAGAGGCTATTCTTGCTCATGCCTCAAACCTGTTTCGGTTGTACTGAGGTAAGTTCTCCAGTTCCAGCTTTCAGTCCATTTCCTTCTTTCTAGTTCCCTGACATGGTCTCCTACAGCGCAGAACGGCTCCGATGATCCTTTCCTTGCCAGGGAGTCGGTCTGTTTATTGCCTTCTATCCTCATCTGGCCAGGTATCTAGCAGAGCTCTACTTTGTTCTTCCTACTCAGCTTTTCCAGCTTCTATAGGCATTCCCAGACGAGCTGGTGATATAGGAGTCTAGTGCCAAGATAGTGGCACGACTGTGCGAGTTCCGACTTTTTTATGCTTTCTTCTACAAGATACTGGCAACCCGTGCTACCAGCATGAACGATTCACGGGATATAATCCTCCTTTTTCCTCACGCCTACGCCCTAAACCACACCTCTGCAAACTTCGAGCACTATCTCCGAGGAACTGCCAGTAGGTATTAGTTCACGGGGCTAGTTAGCATATCACGCTATGTGATATTTCTCTTTCTCACTTGTCAGCTGACTCCGTCATATGGCTAGCTAGGAGCTCGGGAGTTGGTAGACTTTCTGTAGCCACGGCAAAGCGTCTGCTTGCTTTGCGTCTTCATCTTCGCCCGCGCATTCTGGACAGGTGGGTCAGCTGTCGTGGTCGTGTCTGTGGAGGGTTTTCCGGTAACCTCCATGGCCCGACAAGAACTGCGTGAGGTGGTAGTTGCAATTCCCTGGAAGCTACCGTTGTCCAGGCTTCTATGGGGGGTATCAATTTATGGGTCCATCTGCCTTTGGTTGTGGTGGTCTGGTGGTCTTTCTTCGTTCTTCAGACATCTTGCGCTAGTCTCCGCGTGATTTGCAGTTCTCCGTGGGTAGATCCTTTGCATCGGGACCATACACGCAATGACGCATGCTGCTTCGTACGAAATTGTTCGGAAACTCCTGATTGATCTTATCGCGGTTATATGCAGAAAGTCAACCAACTTCCGAGCTCCTAGTTAGCCATATAACGGAGTCAGCTGACAAATGGCTGGTGACCTGCTCCTTTATAACGAGCTACGAAGGCTCGAAAGAGAAACAAAAGGCGAATTGGCAAATATAGATCACAGTTCCGTGTAGAGATATATATTGCCGAGAGCTTCCTTGCTGCGTCCGTGGTCGCAAGGGCCACCGCTCATACTGGTGCAGTGTAAAGAAGAATTGAGCTTACCACTCTGGCAAGCAGGATCCTTCTCGCATTCCCAGGTCCTGCAATGTTGGGCAGAGAGCTCTGCCTGCATCCTTGATGCTGTTTTGTTGCAGTACTCTGACTTCCGATTGTCCGTTCCAGTTCGTATAGTTCTTGGTCCTATCTGTCTTCGGGATCGATTTCCCTTCTCAATGATGATGGTGCGTTTACCGATGGGTTGGGAGTACTTGGTCCAAATGTACTGCCCCAGTTCCTTCATCAGTGTGAACACCATTTCACCCAGTCTGTGGACTGTGGATTAATGGCTCCAGTCCTGACTTAGGGGTTACTTCTGTAACAACCTTGCCGAACTAAGCACCAATAGCGTCAGCATTTTCGCCGCATTTTCAAAAGCGCCGACTGGTTTGCGGAATAGGATCAACTAGGTCCCTAGATCCGCTTGGTTCCACAATGTATCTTCAAGGGACTAGGTTAGGTAGGGGGGGCTCCAAGTGCATTCACCAGCACACTTAGACCATGTTGGTCCACTGTGATACCCACAGTCAGACTACTGTCACTCACTGACTACTCCTGTGATAGTGCCGTTAGTTAGATTCCAACGGCAAATGGTGACCGGACCAGATTTGAAAACCAAATTAAAGCGTATTAACTTTGCCTTCACTGGGATTCGAACCGGGAACCCCGCTAACCAGGAGCAGGTACTCTACCAACTGCGGCATTCTGTCGTCTTCTCAAACTGAGTAAGGTACTCTTTGCGCTTCATCCCATGCTCTCACTGGCGAGGGGACTAAATCCAAATGATTCAAGTGCCAGCACAATTGACCAGTCAAAGCTAAGTGGATCCCTTTCCCCACCTCATCTACCTGCCATCTCTTCGTATCGCAGTCTTCCTGATTCGAGAGGACGAATGGGAACAAGCTCCGACTAAAGAGAGACTAAGTCACCAAAACCAAAGATGTCTAACCAACAAAGGGAATCCCTTCGAAGATCTTTAACCGACCTGAAGCTGAAACATTTCTAGTTCTGCTCTGTCACCCAAATTCCCCCACCCCTCATTCACCCACAAACTCACAGACGGAGAGCCTCAAATTTGATTAATCTCTTGAATTGAACTGACATTAACTTATTCGCTATCCCCTTCGTCCTGACCGTCGATTCCTCCAGCAGGCCACAAATCCAGGACGTCATCACCCCTGCCCCGACTCTATAACGTTAATTGGAACACCCACACCTTCCACTCCATAATGGATCTCCACAACAGAAACATAATCCTTCGTTCCCATTCTCTCATGCTCCGCCCGCCCCTTCGACGACGACGACGTTGCCAAAATGCGAAAGACTCCGAAAAACTTCGAGTCTTCGATTGACATTTCCATGGCAAGGAGTAGTTTTGCATTCCTCTTGCGTAACCGTGTCGTGACACGGACAAATTACTTGGGCAGTCTACGTCTGTGTGATTCCATGTCAAACGGATATCGGAGCGCCTAGACCGTGTGCCGCACGACTTACTTGCCTACGTTGACCTATTTCCGACCTGGCGGCGGCAAAGAGACAGAGAGGAGGAAATGTAAATAAGCTCGTGAGTATGTGTAGTCCACATGGACATGGGCCAAGGTGGGCCAGCAGCAACGCAAAGATTCGTGAGGCACTGGTGCTTCACATCGCTCCTAATTGGAACGGTCAACCGCGACTCATGTGGGACACCGTTTAGGCAAAGGTTCGTCCGTAGATCATATCTGTGGAGCGGTGTGGCGGCGCGGTGTGAAAATGATTTCATTTGCAAGTCGCCAGCGCTGTTTGTCCGCGAGTGGGAGGGCTCGTCATTTGTGAACTTTTCCATTACGTTGCGCGACTAATGTGTGTCATCTGAAGGGAGTGGGATGGTGGGCTAGTGGGTTGTCTCTCCGTGAACCCGGAGCGATACAAATTCGATTGCGTGATAGGAATTCACTTAGCAAAGGGACATAACTCAATGAATCAGTTGATAAAGTGCTCGTTAGCTGTGGACATCGTGGCGGGACAGGGAGTTGTCCATCCACTCGTAATCCGCGTGTAAGCAAGTTGTACTTGAACTTGACATGAGATGGATTGGGCTGGTGACTAAGTCGGGAACAGGGGAGTGGCATGAGGGCGAAAATCGATTGGTTGGAAGGAGCGTTCATGTTGGCCCTAAATGCTAAAATGATGCTGCCTTGATTGAGAATGGACGTCAGTAACATATGGAGATTCATTCAGAACCAGAACCAAAGCTCAGTACGAGCCTGCGATCTAGATAGAGGGTCAGACCATGATTCCAATCGTCAAGACAAAGAGTGCTTGGACCTGCGGTCACGTGGACTACCTCGCATACAAGGACCCTCTCAGCTGTAGCTGCGGTGTTCAATCACTCGATGTGACGTTGGATCCATGGCTGCGGGACTGGAAACAAGCAAAATAAGTGACGGTTGACAAGAGCTATTTCTGCCGGCGGATCTCCACTAGAATGGACGAAAGGAGACTTAATTCGAGCGCAAATGATTCATTGTATAATAACAACCAATTCGCTCAATTTCGTTAAGTTTCGTTACATTTTAAACTTTAGTAAAGTTTCGTTAACTTTCGTTAATTTTCATTAATTTTCCTTAACTTCTCCTATGTTTCGTTGTACATACAGTGACTTCTCCTAAGTCGAAATTCTCTCTAACTCGAACAAATCATGTTATCCTGTGACATAGAGACGGGGTATATCAAAAAGCTTCTTTCGCTTAATTTCGTTATATTTCCAAAAATGTTCATTAACTTTCTTTAAGCTTCTTTATATTTCCATGATCTTCGTTAACTAGCGTTAAGCTTCGTTATACGTATTTCAAAAAGCTTCGTTAACTTTCGTTAAGTTTCGCTAGCTTTTATTATATTTCCAAAAGCTTCGCTCACTTTCGTTAAGTTTCATTCTACATATTTCCAAAAGCTTTGTTAACTTTCGTCAAGTTTCGTTAATTTTCCTTAACGTTCCTTATATTTCGTTGTACATACCGTGGACTCCCCCTAAGTCGAAAGTCTCTCTAATTCAAACAAATTATGATATCCCGTGAGAATTCGACCTCTCCCTAGGTCCACTGTATTTCCAAAAGTTTCTTTCGTTAGATTCGTTAGATTCATTAGCCTTCGTTAAGTTTCGGTATATTTCCAAAAGCGTTGTCAACTTTTGTTAAACTTCTTAACTTTTGTTAAGTTTCGCCAACTTTCGTTAATTTTCGTCAACTTTCGTTAGTTTTCGTTATGCTTCGTTATATTTTCAAAGGCATCGTCAACGTTCGTGAATTTTAGGTTGCTTTCGTTAAGTTTCTTTAACTTTCCTTAAGTTTAGATCGCTCTTCTCTACTTAATTAGGAATGCAAACATTCACTCTCCCTTCGTACGTCCAGTTGATGTTGGAATTTTATGAAAGCTCAACGAAACTCACTTTGACATTTCCCTGCCCTGGATAAGCTTAAGTTTGCTTAAGTAAATTTTTACTGAGTCTAGAAGTGTCTTACCTACCTATCTTCTCAGAGAATGCTGATCTCGGTCGTTGCTCTCGGACTTTTCTTCGCTTTTTCCTTGAGGTTACTTGGACCTCACACAAGGCGCAGACACTCGTCTTAATAATGAGAAGATCCTCTGACTCCAGGTTGGATTTGATGGACTGTCATTCAATGGCTAAGGTTGCATTTAAAATTTTACGAACATTTAATCGCTTGTCACCTCGTGCAGAAAGACGCCTGTTCACTAGCGCGTACCCACTCTACTCCGCGATGATTTACGCTTGAACTTAAATGTCAACCTCCCACTGCTCTGCCGCCCCCGCACTGGTGTCATCCGTCGCACGCGTTGTCGTACCGTGCTTTTGTCAACTGTCACAAGCGATCAAATTGCCATTTGTCGTTCTAATTAAGAATAAAAATGCCCACTTCAAGGCTACGCGAGCTCTTATTCTTCAATCCGTCAGATGTGCGCATCCGAGACTCTCTGCGAACGTTCACCAGTGAGAATTAGTCATCAAAGGAAAAAAAAAGACTAAAATTAGACCTGCTTCCCCTTCACAACGGCCGGGGAGGAGCGTCATCACATGGCCGATCATCGCTCCGAGAAAGTCTTCGAATCTGGCCGATGTATCGGAGGCTTCGTCTCAAGACAATGCACGACATGCTGTAGCACGTGTCCAATTAGCGTTATTTATTGTATCTTTTCCTTTTTTTTCTAATTTCAAACAAAATCCGCAAAACACCACACGGTTCGTGTAAGAAAATCTTAAAATTCATTAAATCATCGAAATGTCCGTTTTTTTCTTTCTATCTTTCGAATTTGAATTACACGCCAGTATCCGTGTTTAATGCCTCTTCTTTCGCTCCCTGCCTTGCCCCTGGTTTTCTCCGGTAGATGCGAGGCACAATGAGGGAAAAGAGAAACTCCGAAGCGAACAATAGACACTCGTATTTACATATCTACACGGTAAATTAGTTGCATACATGTGGTAGGTGCCTCTTCGAGTCGTCTGCGACTGCATCTATCATGCACGTGAGATGCACAGACACAGAAGACCGACGCGACGAGCCGAACAAGCGAATGAACGTAATAAAGAGGAACATAACTGTTAAATTCAAGATGGAATCCCACCACTCATAGTCGTAGTCGTAGTCGTGGTCGTGGTCCGTTGCCGCATTCGAAAAGTAGGTCAACCCTAACGACATTTTCTGTTGTGTTTTTCTTTTGATTTATCGCCGTTGATCGGAATGATGATGATCATGTTAATGACGACGACGAGTTGGGAGAGGAGAGGAGCTGGAATTGAACTCGGGAAGTTTGAACCCAGTCACTTGGAAGATGTCTCAGCGGCAGAAGCAAACAATCTTTGACACACAGGGGGGCAGAGCACACACTCTTGAGTGCCTTGGGAGTGCTCCCACTCGCTTCGTTTGCACTTTCCCTCTTCATTTTTCGGGAGAAACTCAACTGGTGAGTTTTTGAAAAAAAAAAAAAACAAAGTTTGAGGAGGGGGCTAACTGCTTCCGTAGCCGGTAATGGAAAGTAAACACTGTATGCCCTCCTCTGAGTGGTTACTTTGTCTCGTGTTTCGGAGGTTCTCCGATTCAAATGATTGTTGCTGTGTCGGTGGCCTCAATTTGAAATGGGTCAAGATATTATTTAATTTCGTTTTTAGCGCTTAAGTCGTGAGGCAAGAGGAGCGACTTCGGTTGACTGTGGAGGGAGCCCAATGGGAACACCTCTCCCCACACACTGAAAGCGGCATCCTTACCCAGGGCATGCTGCTTTAAAACAGGCTCTGTGCAGAGAGTCTTCCGTAGAAGCCTCGATTCCTTACCATCTGTGGATGTCGTCAGAGTTCCGATGGCATCTGCAGCTGCCACTCGCTGGATGTGGGTCCACGTGGCGCAAGAACTGAAGCACATTGCTATGAATGGTTCGTAGTCCTAGTAGAGACCATACTCCCCATAAGGAGCCAGGGGACGTAAAAAGGAAGATTCTAAGGAAAACCGTGAGCTTCCAGGAATGAGTTCAGCTTTGGCTTTATTTACAGAATTTTCGATCAGCTAACTTGTTTGAAGTTTCTTTTCAAAGATCTAAGCAATGACCTCGTCTTAATCATCCTCTAGGTCCTTACACCAGAGCTTACTCTGCAGAGGTTTCGAAGAACCACAAATGAGGAGACATGAAGCTAAGTTGCAGTCATTCTCCCCACCCTTCCCTACAGCTGTATACTTTCCTTCCTCTCCTCCTCCCATCCGGTGGGCTGGATCAAGGTGGACCGTGTCGATGATCAGCTTGGCTAGGGGCCCACTCGAAACAATGGCTCAGTCGCGAACGTTGTGTGTTCGGGCCCAAAAGCAGCTCCTGAAGTGCCGGGGTCTAGGAAAGCGACTAGCTCCGCACCTAGCACTTTCCTAGGCCGTCAATTTGATCTCAGCGACAAATGGTGACTGGACCAGATTTGAAAACCAGATAAAAGCGTATTCGCTTTCACTGGGATTCGAACCGGGGACCCCGCTTGCCAAGGGCAGGCAGACTCAACCAACTGTGCCATCCAGACGCTTCATTGGTCTTGGAGCCTGCCATCCCTAAAAATTCGATTGCATTCCTCTCCTGACCCAGAGTCAGTCCTGCGTGCAGGGAACTTGACTTTGAATGTAAGCCGCAGATATGCATCAGATGGCAAATCCTAGGACTAGGGTCAAATGAAAAGCGGTGCTCAAGGTCCTCGAAAGTGAAACAAAAAAGAAAAAAAAAGATAGCGTTTTTTACCACTTCTTTTAAGACAGAAAATGGCCTTGAGAGTGCATTCAACAGGGGGCGAGATTAAGCAATGCACCAGAGAGCACAGCCAGGCGTACTAGGGAAGGCCCCTATCCGTGCTTTGAAGCTTAGCAGCCATAATTGTAAGCTTCCTCAACCAAACGACCGATGCATAGGAGAGAATGGGCCTTGTCATAGCCGTGTTTGGTGATTGACCCCAAGACTTACCGAGATCTCCTTTACACTGCAAGAAGACTGACAGCGCTCGACTCGACGTGTTTTTCTTTTCCAGAGAAGTTTCCTATCTAGAGTAAAACCCAGATAATTGGCTTCATCGGCGAAAGGAATGGTGACGCCTTTTAGTTTCAGTTGTTTCAGACTAGTCAAGTTCCTCCCTCCAACTACCCCTTGGAGCGTGTTGACCGAAAGCCCTTTTCTGATACACCAGTCGTCGATCACGTCTAGAGCTGCCTGTCCTTTTGAGCCTCCAGACTTGGCCTCCCATACAAGGACGATGGCCGAGCAGCACACGGACATGACGGGTACGAGGAAGGAGTTAAGAAGAGACATTACCTTGCGACCATCACAATGGGACTTGGCTTAAGCGTCTACCAACTTAGAGAACAGAAGCTCCAGAGACGAGGTTGTGGAGGAAACCATTGTTCACTTGCTATGTCACTGCAGTGCTCTCTCATCCCGTAGATATAGACTCCTGGGAGCCTACAATTTTGAGAGCCTGGCTGAGGTAAGCAGCTTAAAAGTCAGACATCGTCTTCGGTTTTTTAAAAGCACCAACTTGCTTGCGGAATAGGAACTCACTGATCCACGTGGTCGATCACTGGGCCTAAGCGTGGCTGCTGTCTTTCCTTGGATCAGTCAACCACTTCAACCTAACCTGACCTAACCACAAATCCCGCAGATGTCTCTCTCTCTGTTCACTTATCAACCGACTGTCGTGTCACGGAGCCTCAGACGGCCAGATGGGCGGATTTTACTGAAATCTCTAAGCACCGCAAGTTTCCAGCAACCAGCCACGGTTTGATCCATTCATTGACCTCACTCAGGTGGATTCCATTGGGCTGTGTGTACTCCCATTGCGTGTCTCTCTCTCTCTCTCACTCTCCGCCATCTGCATCCAAAGTGGTACCGATGTCTTCTGAAATATGATATTCTGCCGTAATAAAGTTTTCCTCATCATCATCATCACGAATGGCATCATGCTCCCCAGTTGCTGGTGCTGGAGCCCATCGCGGCGGCGTTACAACACAACCCACTCGACTCAACTCAACTCAACTCCATCGCTGTGGCCTGGGAATCAGAATCAGCGGCTCATCTACGGTTTCGTTCTACTTTTAGGTCTTTCGTGGTTCACAAGTGGATAGGTGCTTTGGCTTTCGTAATTGAGTACCGCTGGTCCCTTTTGGTGCCCCCCGCACCCTCCCCCACGACCATGTGCTGGCGACAAAGAAGCGACCACCGATGGCTGTGCTGTGGTGTATCGCATCTAACGGTGCGAGGAGACGGTAACGATTTGCACGATTTTTATCTAGAAACACACAACAAAACCGAAAAGAAAATGAGACGAGAACTTGTTTGGGCCGAATGCCGATGTGGTAGATAAGCCCTCTGCGGGGAGGGGGCCCATGCTGTGTGTGCGTGTGTGTGTGTGTGTGTGTGGATGTGTGTCCACCGTTTTGGAGATCTCTATCGCGTCAGACCGTAGCCGAAATTTCTGCTAAATTATTACGTTATAACGTCGGTAGTTGCTCTCGTCATCTGTTTCCCCTTGTTTTTCTCATTTTCATCGGGTTTACGGTAAGTTGTGTCATTCTTCAGTTGGATGCAGGTTTTCCGGGTGCAGGCGCATTTTGTGTGACTTATGGACGAACATGAAATTTGAAGTTTGTTGTCTTTCCCACGAGCATGAGCACAACTTGTTTCGGCGGATGGAGGTGTTGCTGTGAGATACCATCGTCGAGTGGTTGCGAAATGGAGACTCACTGCATTTGGTGGATGGCATGGGGAAATGTCGCGTTGACTAGAAGGTCTGTGCTGTGGAAAAGGTCTTCTGGGCGGTGTTCAGCTACACTTCCCTGGTTTGTCTTTTAACACATCTCATGTGCCGATGACCATACGGTCTTTGTCTTCCACAGAGTTAACAGTCGTTCTGGGTAAATCTTCAGTCGAATGGGCTGTAGGCACCTTCGAACCTTTTAAAGCTCCCGGAGGCGACGGTCTTTCTTCCCAGCACTCCTGCAGAAATCAATTGACAGCATCCTGCAGCTTTGTTTAGAGGCAGCTTCAGATTAATGTAGTTTTTATTCCCAAACCGGGAAATCGGGCCAGCGACTTGCTTAAATCTTCTAGACCCGCAAGTCTAACATCATTCGCCCTCTAAACAATGGAGAGGCTGATTGATGTTCGTATGGGAGATCGGATAGAATTCTCGAACCCTCCAAGTTCAATAGAAAGTGCACTCAACTGCAAAGAGATTCTCCTATGTGCACTCCCCGATATCGAGGGAGCTTTCGATAACACCGGCTATGACTCGATCGCAAGGGCGATCACTAGCCATCATGCTGGTAAGCCATTCAATCACTTCGTCTTCTGGGGGAGTGTCGGTCGGGGTGATATCCTCCTAGCTAAGCTCATTAGTCATCGGCAAACGTCAATCCCTGGGTCGCCGTGTTGTAGTGGGTAAGTGGTCCGACTCCTACGCAGAGGGTAACAGGTTCGATACCCGAATTTATCACCTTTCATATTTCACGGCTCCACCTATTTCGAGTCACTGACAATGCTCAAAGAGTATTCCTGTCTAGAAAGAGATTCTCAAATACGCCGTTCGGAGTAGGCATAAAACTGTAGGTCCCTTCCACTCGTCATGGAACAATCGCACGCACAACACAAGTGGTTGCTGAGAAGCCAGTCCCTGGCCCTCTACGGGCTGTAGCGCCACCCATATTATTATTATTATTAAACGTCAATCCCTGTAAGACTGTTTTAAAAGACTGGATGGCGCAGTTGGTAGAGTGCCTGCCCTTGGTTAGTGGGGTCCCCGGTTCGAATCTCAGTGAAGGCAAAGTTAATACGCTTTTATCTGATTTTCAAATCGCACTGTCACTGGAGTGGTCGAACAGTGGTAGTAGTCCAACTGTGGGTCACAATGGATCAACATGGTCTAAGTGTGCTGGTGAATGCACTAGCAGCCCCCCTACCTAACCCAACCTAAAACCGTCCTAGTGCCCTTCTCAAGGAGTTCACGAGTTAACCTTTCACCCATAATAAACAATAGCCTTTTCCAGCGAGGTCACACATCGGGTAGTAATCCTGGACAAACGACGCAACAGGAGTTCACATATCAAGTCCGCCATAGAGCGTGCTACCAGAGCAACGTGGGCCAGTAGACGTCTATATGGTATGACTTGGGGTCTTTCTCTCCCAAAATTATACATTGGTTGTACACAATGCTGGCGAGACCCATTGCTGCATCGTTTGGTGGTCTAAAACACTTCAACTGACTACGGCAAATAAGGCGCAGAAATCACAACGATTTGCTTGTCTTGGAATAACATGTGCCATAAGCACCTGCCCCAGGTCAGGCATCATTGTTTCCGAAGGCTTTTTGAATTTGATATATTGGATCGCGAATAGTGTCCGAACACTAGACTCAAGAAGTCTGGTATAGTACACGGACGGATCAAAGTTGGGTTCTGGAGTAGGTCTTTGGACCCAGCACAAAGATTTCCCTACCAATGGGGTCTAGTGCTACAGTCTTCCAAGTCGAAATCCACTCCATCGAGATCTGCGCGAGAGAAAACTGGCCCTAAAATACTGATATTCTCAGATAGTCAAGCAGCACTAGATGTACTTTCGTCTAGTGGACTTCAAAGGAGTCAAAAGTTGCTATGACGCTCCACAATCCCATGCCATACACAACAAAGTGAAGCTTGGTTGAAATGGAGTGTTAGGTTAGGTTAGGTAAGTTGGTAGACGCGGCCATTGTAATGGCCGCAGGGGAATGTCTCCTCTTAACTCCTTTCGTGGATGTCATGTGCTGCTCAGCCATCGTAAAATCCTCAAAAATCTGAAAATAGAGGTTAGAGAGAATTTTGTTGTATCCTCGAGGTCTTGCAAGAAGTGTTCTCCAAGTGTTCTGCATCTCAACTGGCAGATACTGGGGCAGCGGCAAAGGAAGTGAGGATCATCCTCTTTTTCTCTTTCGCCAAAGCAGCCTCTGTGTTAGTTCAATGTTCAACTCAAGATCTTCTTCTTCAACTCACAGATGTTTGGAAGGTGCCGCCTTTTTTGCTAACTCTGTGATTGGTTCGATACAGAGGATTTCCTGAGATGGGACAATAGCTTCCACTTTCCTGGCAAGTTCATCAGTTGCCGCATTGCCGACTTCAAATGTCCCAATGGCCTAAGACCCAGCATAGAGTAATCGACTGCTGCGTGCTAAGATCCTTAAGATCTTCGCGGCAGCACGCAGCTTGGACTTGGTGTCTGTAGCCGACATGGTTTTAATGGCCGCTTGACCGTCGATTGGAGTGGTAATATCAAACCGTGGTACACCCGAAATTGATATCAAGGCCAGGACCTCCGCTTGAAAAACACAGCCATAATCAGGGATTCTGAATGACCAGTGCTGTAAAAGATGTGCTTACCCAAACTATCCACGCCTTGAGAACGAAAAGTCACCGAAAATGAATTTGCCAGAATTGAGGCCTGTCCTGTGGCATTGACAATAATTAAATAGAATGTGGGTGGCGTGACATGTCGAAGTGGCTAGCAATCGAGACCCGTTATGAATGTCATCTCCGAACGGCGATGTTTGAGAAGCTTTTTTCGACTGGACTAAGCAGACCGTGCGAAGGTCGACGGGGATAGTCCTTCAGCATTGTCAGTGTCTAGGAAGACGTGGGTTATGGAAGTTGGTCGAATCGAAGAGGGAACGCGGAACCAGACGACGTATCTCCTCACCACAGTGGCCACGTATTGTCGTATTCAATCGAATCTTGCACATGATGGATCCCCTGGCGATATAATGTTTCATTACACCTACGGCCCATTAGCCTATTTCGTGTGTTGCAACACAAAGGCCAAAAGAGTCCAACAATTCTAACTTTCGGGCCAGTATCAATATAGACTGCTAACAGCCCATCACCCGCTTAGATTCTTAGAGCGAATTCCAACTCCTTCATTACATGTAGAGGAATAATGGCGACTGTTTTCAAGAGTTGTCATTGCCTCCGCACGGGATGTTAGTCGAGTGAAGCGGCTAGGAGTGACGGCTGGTGGTGAGAAAAGAACTGCTTGGTTTAAAACTACCGAAATTCAAGAAGTCCTCAGAGAGACGAAGAAGAGCTACAGAGGCTGGATACTCTTCGGTGACTCTGCTCGTGACTGGGACACCGAAGAGCGAACTTGCAAATTGGCTTTGCGAACAGCTAAAGAGCAGTCTTGGAGGGAGTTCGGCGAGAAGTTGGAAAGCGACCATAGATCTGCGAAAAAGGTGTTTTGGCAGAGGAAGGAAATTTGAAGGAGTCAAATCGAAAGACGATGTGTTGCTTTCCAATGAGGTGGACAATCTTGGGCAGATGGAGCGCAAGATCCGAGCAAACGCTAAGAGTTCCGGCCAGAAATGCTCTAGGCATTAAGACGGCGGTGAGCTACCTGTCGATTGGCAAACTGGGCTGATTGTGCCCCTTTTCTAGAAGGGGACTAAAAAAGAGACTGCTCCAGCTACAGGGGCATATCTCTTTTAAGTCTCCCCGGGGAAGTCTACGCTAGGGTGTTGGAAGCGCGTTCTAGAGCTGTGGTGGGATGGAGCAGTTTTTCTTGGTACTTGAGAAGCCTTGGGAGTATACCAAACCCATCTAGAGCTGTTTTGTGGATTTTGAAAAGGCATACGAGTGCTCCTCGCTCTCCGCGATCAGCTTGTGAAGTCACAGTCATTGCGGCTGGGTTCATACGCATGGATCAACCCTCAAAACGAAACGAATCCAAGCAGATATTCACAGACGCACTTCTCAATGCCAAAGTATTTTTCAACGACCCGCTAATCACTCCAAACTGCCATTCGTCCATCCACAACCGAAATAACATTTCACGTTCTAGTTGAATTCCAACCGCTCCCAAGGCGTGACATGGCATCTCATCTCAAGCCACGCCAGTCAAGCTTGACGACAATCGGGC
This sequence comes from Eristalis intricaria, assembly GCA_964034865.1. Lineage (NCBI taxonomy): Eukaryota > Metazoa > Arthropoda > Insecta > Diptera > Syrphidae > Eristalis > Eristalis intricaria. Next base: position 7,341,447 of record OZ035875.1, on the reverse strand, counting down.
ATATGTCATCATCGATAAATTTATCAAAATCAACAACAACAACAACAACAACGACGACTCAGTTCGAAAACAGTTCGAGACTGGTTTTGAGATTCTGTTTCGAGTAAACAGCCAGTTGCGCACCATGAATTAATTAGAGCCCACTTCGTCTTCTTCCGACGCGACGCCATCGTCTACTTGTGCCACACGCTCCCCGCCATCGAACGATGGAACTCTTCGAATGGAAACATTCTCAGATTCGGATGGAGTGGTGCATTCTGTTGTCTTCCAACGCAGCGCATACCACAGCCATCCATAACCAGAAATGCAATAAAATCCATATTGTCGTTTGACTCGACCACGGAAAGCACTCTCCCACCATCGCCATCGCCGCCACCGCACGTGAGTACAATTTTGGATATGGCCCCGGGACGCCCCCAACTCTTTTGGCCACAAACGTGTGTGTGCAACGGGGCAGGCCTTGTGTCGCTCGCTGGAGTACAGTGACCAGCGCGGGCATTGACCTTTAAATTTCGATTTCTATCTGAGTCGACTCAAGATGTCTCCTCGGATACAGTCGTTCCTCCGTCAATTCACCGTTAGATGCATAAATTATCACAAATATTACCGCACCGCTTGGGCTCTAGCTGGGCTTTGTGACATAAAAACGCGCACGCGGTGCACTACATCGGGGCACAGGCGAAACACAAAATCCGACTCGAACCAGTCGCTGCCGGTGACGTTAGTTGGCAGCGGTGACTTGGTGGTGGGACAAGATTCATCCAGGTGGAACGTAAAGAGACAGACACAAAATAACACTCGTTTACTGGGTGCGGGCTTCAAATCTGTGCTTTTGTTAATGAAATTCATTTCCAGATGGAGGCATGCGATGACTGGCCAGTGGACAGTGGACAGTGGACACACTCGGACACCAGACCATTTGTATGCACTTCCGTACGGGCGAGCGGACAGTTCCTGTCTGTGTTGGTCGAGCAGCGGCGATTTGCATTCAACCGTGAGGTTGGAGGACTTGTCTGCTCGATTGATTCCGGGGAATGTGGTTTGGCTTGTTTTTGTTTTTTTGGCTTTTTTCGTTTTTGTGTTCGGTTCTTTCAGACATTCGTCAAAGTGTCAGATGGGTTCGGCCTGCCCTCACTTCCTCTGTGACATTTCGTGCGAATACGACACGGAAACCTGTTCTGCATGCTGATGACCCGCCGATGGCACACAGGTTTTGCGACATGACATCACTTTGTTTTCGGGTGGAGTAGGTCTGCTCTGTTTGTTTTGTTGTGTGAAACTGTGCATATCCTGTGCTGTATCAGTGGCTAAGGACTGGTTTTGTCGACAAGATGACATGGAAGTGCTGGCACGCACAATAACTGGTTACGTTTGCCAGACGGATGACGCGGCGGGGGGACCACAGGTGGGGCCATAAGGCAATTATGTGCGACCAGTATATTCACTCATTGACAGTAATTAACTTAAAAGGAAGTTGCTTGGCGATTAGGCTTTAAATTAATTTATAATGGAGAATGAGTTACATCATGTGAACTGCATTGCCGACGCGTTTGTGCATGACACTGTGAATGTCGAAAACTTTCCTAATTTTCGAAAGTAAGTTCCACATCTGTTCTTGAACATGGTTAGCACAAGAAATGAAGTATTACAGAGCTTCACAGCTGATTGCCCCGACGAATTTGGGTGCCTTTTTGACAGATATTCATGAAATTTTGACGGTTTTTACGAATTAACGTCCTGTGATTGATTAGATTGGTTTCAGAACACGTTATAAAAAACAGTTGTCAAACAATTTAAGAGGCAAGAGAGGTAGAAGCCGGGGGTCTCTGTTTCTGGTTAGCACATCAAGCTGTGACTGTCACATCTTGGGCTGTGTTCACCAACACACTCCTCTCGTTTTTCTCCATCTAATCTAGCGGTTGTTGGAAGAACTCTTCCAATTCACTAATTCTTCGATGTCGCTTCCACTTCCACAGTAGACTGTCAATGCCACCTCCGGGGATGTGTTCAGCAAGACACTCTTTCCACACAAACCTCTTCCGCGTCTACACATCCTCAAGGTCGTAAGTCTAATTAATGAAGGGCATCTTCAGTCATCGCTTCACTCATCGCGCTTAGTCACTACACCGCCGCCAGATGCTGTAAGGTGTCAGCTATCCAGCTTAGCGTGGGACTAAATGTGCGGCATGCTGTCTGTGCGCGTTTAAACTTTAATTACGACTAATTCCGACTGACCTTCAGGCGATTAAACGCGATGTACTAGAGCATGTGACAGTGACATAACTGCGTTGCAGATGCATTTCAATTCAATTCTTCTTCAACATTGAACCGCTAGCCTAATTGATTAAGGCCTCCGAGAGAGAGAAAGAGTGAGACACACACGCGGCATCAGGCTCAAGTGTGGCTTAGTGTGCCTCCGAGCGAGACACACACGCGGCATGAGGCTCAAATGTGGCCTAGTGTTTAATTTTCAGTTTCCGGGAGCTGCAGCTGATCTGAGAAATGACTTAATTGCCGCCAGACGGTACACACTTTTGTCTGGCTTTTGTCTGGAGCTTTGATTAGCAAGATAATTTGTCCCCAATCACGGCGGATTAGTCTACAGTCTTTGTTGGGAGTAATTTATTCCTCGCACGTTTCTGGCAAAAGCTTCTCGCTCTCGATATGGCAAGACTGCATTTGGCGGTGTCTGACAGATGTGGAGGAATTGTAAGTGATATATCCGTGCAGCTGTGCTGAGTTTGACGTAAACGAGAAAGATGCCTGTTAGACTAACGCGGGTGTGGCTTCGGTAACTACTTCCGAGTTTAATTGCGTTGCATTGCTTAGTTCCACGAATGACTGAGTGTGGTCGGGGAATTTTTTCGAGAATTGTCTGTCACATGTCATTCTCTTCGTGTCCCCCCATTTCAGAGACAGTTTGACGATGTCTTTGTGAAGCTTTAACTGACTTGAATGTGGTCAAAGTGACAGTTTGACGATGTCTTTGTGAAGCTTTAACTGACTTGAATGTGGTCAAAGTGACAGTTTGACGATGTCTTTGTAAAGCTTTAATTTACATGAATGTGGTCACAAGATACTTCCGTTTTGGATCCTTTTGCTAACTTGACTAACTACCCCGTCGTCGCCATTCCGCCAGCTCCACATCGCCGTCGACGACTTCGAATCGTTAATCCGTCAAAATTCGAATGACATCTGTCAAAACAGTGAGTCGCTGAAGGCTCCTCCGCAAATCCATCACAGACAAGCAAAAACCTTCTCAAGGTTGAACTGAATTCCGCCGCTGTCACCCTGTGAGCTGAAATCAAATCACTTTGCACAACGAGTCCCCACAACGATGACAACATTCGCATAAAAATCGCCGCTCGAATGACAGCGCACATCACCAAGCCGCGTATCTGTTTATTCGACGATCACAACTACACGTGTAGTAGCGTCCGGTTGATCTGCGTCTCAGGCCTCAAGCGCATGCAGCCATCGGACTCATTTAAATGCAAAACTAAATGTATTCCACGCAATGGAGCGCGGAGGCGAAAGACAGACAGAGAGAGAGAGAGAGAGAGAGGCAAGAACTAATTTGAAACTAATTTCAATTGAAGCACCACCAACAAACCCATTACCATAGCCCCTCGCCAGCGATGGCCCGCCATTCTGTGGTCTACTTAACCAGTGAACGAGCAAACGGCTCACCACGCCAGAAGACTGTATATGCGATGACAAAAGTGTGCCATGATCCAATTACACAATTAACAGGAACCTAACCTATTCTCTGACATTTGGGAGAATCTGATTGATTCAGACATTCCAGGGCTTGTTAGGGTCCAGCCCTAGATGTGTGCGCAAATCTGACCTTTCCGCGCGGACGGCCCAGTGAGCGATTATGCAACGCAACGCAATGCAGCGCAGTACGGCCGTGTTCGTATTCGTAGAGTTTCCATTTCAGCGACTCGCCAAGTGGGGTGTGCTGATGGAGATGCTGATGCCGATGAATCATGACCAGCATGTGAATTGTTGTCTTATTGTGGAGAGATTCTCAATTAAGGGGCCTGTGCCTGTGCCTGTGGCCGGGCCATCAGCTAATCGCTTCAAGTTCTCTTCGCTGGCCGGGGGTTTTGTTAGAATTCGCCGGAGGAGGATGGGGTGCGGAATGTGGGAATGTGCCTGTGCGACAAACAAATTGAAACAATTGCCATGCGAAGTATACTTACACATATTTTCGTGTGTCTTTGAAGTTTGTTTTTCTCCAGCGGTCGCAGCGTGGTAATTAGAGGCTGCTTCGCGAATGATTTACTTGTGGACTTCACCTAATTGAATAATTGGTGGGATTTCACATTGTAATAGGGCTTTCATCGTGTGTGGAAAGTTCACTTAATTGCACACTCTAGGCATGCCGCGGCAAGTGGTTGTGAACATTTGTATTCTATTGTTTTGAGAAATGCAACATGAATGATTGCTGATCTCTCGTGGATGGCATTTGTTCGAAATTGAGCACGCGGCAGATGGGGACGGCTGGCTTTGGGCCTATTTAAATGGCATGTCCGTGTGCTGCGGACATCGTAGCCATGGGAGGCGCTTGCAATCTGAGGTTCGACGCCCTTGTCAATGGGCGAGGATTCACGTCTCTACGGAGTTCATGATGGGCGGCGACGGAAACTTGTCGAATGAACCAAGTACGGCCTTGAAACCGAGTAAGAACGTTCAATTCTCGTCGGATCCTTGGCGCGCGTCGGTTAAATCCCGTCGGATCCACGTCCCAAGCCGTTCCACATCCACAGTATCCTTGAAATCGTTGGATCCACGGCGCTCGTCGCCTAAACCCCGTCGGATCCACGTCCCAAGCCGGTCCACATCCACAGTATCGTCAAAATCGTTGGATCCACGGCGCTCGTCGCCTTAAACCCGTCGGATCCACGTCCCAAGCCGTTCCACATCCACAGTATCCTTGAAATCGTTGGATCCACGGCGCTCGTCGCCTAAACCCCCTATGGTTCCACGTCCCAAGCCGGTCCACATCCATAGTATCGTCGAAATTTTTGGATTCACGGCGCTCGTCGCCTTAATCCCGTCGGATCCACGTCCAAGCCGTTCCACATCCACAGTATCGTCGAAATCGTTGGATCCACGGCGCTCGTCGCCTAAACCCCGTCGGATGCACGTCCCAAGCCGGTCCACATCCACAGTATCGTCGAAATCGTTGGATCCACAGCGCTCGTCGCCTAAATACCGTCGCATCCACGTCCCAAGCCGTTCCACATCCACAGTATCCTTGAAATCGTTGGATCCACGGCGCTCGTCGCCTAAACCCCGTCGGATCCACGACCCAAGCCGTTCCACATCCACAGTATCCTTGAAATCGTTGGATCCACGGCGATCGTCGCCTAAACCCCGTCGGTTCCACGTCACCAGCCGGTCCACATCCACAGTATCGTCGAAATCGTTGGATCCACGGCGCTCGTCGCCTAAACCCCGTCGGATCCACGTCTTCAAGCCGTTCCACATCCACAAAATCGTCGTAATCGCTAGATCCACAGCGCTCGTCGCCTAAATCACGTCTGATTTTCGTCGTGGGTCGCACTATAGTCTCAGACTCCAAGCCCAAGAAATCATTCACCGCCCTCCCTGCGTCAGAAAGTGTGTGACTCTCCACTGAACTCCTCTGCAAGCCTCCATTTGCGTGAACCATCCATTAAGGACACTTTCTAGCGAAAAAATAGTAAACGTTGCCCGAATCGTTTTCAAGAAACTGAAACTCAACCAGAATAAACTTAATGCTTCCCATTAAATTGAAACGCGGCGTGTGCCCTAGTGTGGTGAGTAATGGACACACCACCAATCAGGACTTGTGCTCTGCTTGTCGTCGCGTTTCTTTGGATTTTGTCATCGAGTTTCTCAATTGACTTGTGAATCATCATCCTCTGCTCAAATCAACCGACCAACTCTCATTACTCTCAGCATTGTCTTTTCGAAATGAAAATTCACTTGTATTTCTTCGATCCACTTTCACTTTCCACACCGGCTGGCGAGGTCTATTGATTCTTGACCCATTCTCTCTAACGGGCTGACACCGAATCACGAACGAGTGTAACTTTCTAATGACAACAGTCACCCGTCACCGACCGCTGGCAAGACAACTGCTGCAATTGTTTGGCGGCATGAACACCAAAATGAGAAGAGGTTGAGTCGTTGTGTCGTGGGGTATGGCTAATTGGGTTTTGTTGCAAATGACTGAGACAACAGTTGCAGCAGTTGACTTTATTTTATGCAATGAGGGCTTGGGGTAGGATCATTGAACTCGATTTGTTGGCATCGTGACGGAGAAGGGCATCAATCGAAGAAAGTTACAGCATACAAACTGAAGCTACAGCTGGAATACCTTGTCGAAAACAATCCTTCAAACTTCTTCTTCTTATTTGAACGACGCTACAGTCCGTGGTCACAACCAACAAACACCTCGAGCGAGGGCGATCTCAGTCGAGCAACTTCGAACGCCCTCATCGAAGCCAAAACTAATTCGGCACTGGATGCTTCGTTTTCGAGATGTGGATCATAGTTATTCACGGAGAATAACGGCCACACACATTTTTTCGTATGAAGAACGCCTGTCGTAGAAATGTTTCGGATTCTTATCGGATCCACGACGCACGCCTCCAAAATCTCATTGGATCCAAGCCGAGGGTCGATTGTCTCTCTGTCTTTCGTCCAGACCTTAAACGTCGTCGGATCTGCGACATACGTCTTTAAAACCTCGTTGGAACCACACCGATGGCCGACTGTCTCACTCTTTCGCTCAGACTTCATCATTGTCATCGAATTTGCAATGAGCGTCGGATATATAACTTGGGATCCACTTCGTAAATCGACTCAATCGCCCCACAGCGTCGGTCGGCAAAATCATCGAATCCCCCAATAAAGGCGTTCAATTCACGTCTTGTCCACGACGTAGAACTCCACGACTTATGTTCTTTAAGTCAGGCAGCAATTTTGCCTCGAAGATTCCTTTTAAATGGAGGAAGGTAGGCAGGTTTGAGACTGCTCTTGCGATCTAGCTAGTCACTTCTAACTTCTTCCACTGTGCCCTTGATGGATTTTAAATGCTGAGACTTTCCATTTGTGTGTCTAAAGCTATTCAGATCAATGTATGTGCGAAACCTAGGAGTCCTTTCCCTCTAAATCTCCCCGCTCTAATGTGTCCTCTTGCTAGAGCTGGGCACTCTAAGAGTTCGTGTCTAAGCCGCTTGCTAGCATCGCAAGTAGTCATTATTTGAGAATGGTCACATTTTCTGCGTATGTGACTAGATCTCTCTCCAGCGTCTTGATGATCTGGTCAACCACCAGCCACGATTTGAGATCTTGATGAGTGGCAAGTGTGATCAGATGCCTCCTCGCTGGGTTGTCCCCTGTTAACTTTGTTTCCTACAGCTTAGGCCGCCCAAGGATGAGTTGATCACTTGCGCGCTTTCGCACATCAGCATCCCCCATTCACATACAGTCAGTCTCAAAAGTATGGCTATGTGTTCAACAAACATTAAATTCGAGCCGAACATCAAGAAGGGACAACTAAGTGCCTTAGAAAACAGCATTTAAGATTTTTTTCTTTGGAGTCCCGTTTGACATTATTTTTTGTTGAAAACGCAGGAACCTTTGTACTGTGTACTTGCCTTTGTGATTGACTGTATGTACTGACAAATCGACTTCTGCTTTGTGAAGGGATGTCCCAATAGAGTCGATGGACAAGCCCGGCGAACCATTTTTGGACAAATGAAAAAGTTCACATGTTTTTTTTTTATTAATTTTGACAGCAAAACGTGTCAGCCTGTCTGCTTGCTCCTTCTTGTCTCGACAATTTTGTCAATGGCCTACGTCATCCGCACACAACGTGAGACACTAATCGAATCTTTAGAAAAAGCAAAACTATCTAAGATCACTGTGCATCTGTGCTTGCTTGTCAAACTGTCGACTTCCTCGGTTTTTAACGAGCCATTGCAGACATGAGCCCGTCTGGCTGAATGAAACCATTTAATGGCTATCACAACGGCGGCGTTATGTAACGTCGTGTGCCACATATTGTCCCCCAGGGTGGTCGATTTAAATTTGGAAAAGTTTTTATGCGAGATATAGTGCGCCAGGCGGACAGAGAGACGGCACACAGATTTTGGCACTCTGCATAGACTTATGCTTGTGGTTATTTATCGAGGGGATTTCCACCCATTTCCGTTGTAGTCGAACATTTTGATCGTGACGCTGACAACTTTGACAGCACTGCCGTTGAGACATTTGACAGCACCTATATTTAATGCGAATGGTCTTGAATTTTATTTGAAAATCATGAAGACAACGTTTGAGGGTAGTGACTCACAAAGGAGTTTATGGAAGAATCTCCTTGCAATCGTTATGTCTTCTTCCGTCTTCTTCCAAGCGGAATGTGATGCCTTGTGACAATAATATTCACTTCGAACAGTTTAAATTAGCACGCTTAATTCGGCGTTTAAGTGGCATTGTTTTATGGAATTTCGCCGAATTTCATTACGTTTCGTTACCTTTCGTTAAGTTTCATTGAGTTTCGTTAAGTTTCGTTAAGTTTTGTAGGCTTCTTCTATTGCTTTGCTCATCTGCAACGGAGTCGATTCGTTACATTTCGTTGAATTTCATTAAGTTTCGTTAAGTTCTGTGGGCTTCCTCTATTGCGTTGCCCACCTATAACAGAGTTGGTTCGTTAAGTTTCGTTAAGTTTTGTAGGCTTCTTCTATTGCTTTGCTCATCTGCAACGGAGTCGATTCGTTACATTTCGTTGAGTTTCATTAAGTTTCGTTAAGTTTTGTGCGCTTCCTCTATTGCGTTGCACTCATTTCGTTAAATTGTGTGGTCTTCCTCTATTGCGCTACCCATCTGCAACGGAGTCGAAAACACTTGTTGTCACAAATGATGGTCACTTTGAAATTTGACGATACTTCTGACTACTTTCCGTTCGTTGCCTGAGTTCTGCCATAAGTTGAGTAGAGAGAGAGAGAGAGAGAGAGAGAGAGAGAGAGAGAGTCAGAGAGAGAATGAGAGAGAGAGAGTCAGAGTTGAGCTTACTACACTTACTGACAGATGAAAGAGGACGATTCAAAACACATCTCTCGTAAGTCGTTTGCCAGAAAAGCATTGTCGACGAGGTTCTCTTTAAAGAAACTGCGATCTAAAGACCCTCGCCCTAATCAGCAGTTTCCTTAAAAAGGCTCCTGCTCTGTGTCACTCTCTCCCATGATATCGACAACTCAGTTTCTGTTAAGACTCGCGTATCCAGTGATCAGTATCACACGCAATTTTAATCGCTTCGCTTTGAAATCTATCTTGTCATTAATGAGCCTTAATCGCTTGACAAGATTGCCTGTCGTTACGGACACAAGGTAAGAATAACAACGATTCTTTTGTTCGAAGTTCCCAAACGTGGTCCGTGACAATTGCTTGAATGACAAGCGATAGTTCCCATAACGCCCCTTTCTCAGTCACTTAGGGGCAACTAAACCTGGGAACAAAGTTTGATAATCTATGCGCCGCCTTGACACGAAGTTGATGTCAAAGTCGATGGCTGGGTTGAGAATCATGAAGATGTTGGTCATGCTTGGATGGTTCAAGGTCCATCTACAAGGCAGTACAGTACTTGAGGGGATCAGAGTACACTCTAGCACTCTAGCGCCTTCCAATGCCAGTTTAAGCGCCGATTACACCGGTGTCGGCACATTGGACTATAGAAGAGTGGACATATGATTTCCCATTAATTCACGGGAGCCACCAGGGATAAGCCGAAAGTCCAAGTCGAGGTGGTGTGTTCGGTGAAGCACGGCAGTTTGGAGCACTCTCCTCTCTTGTTAATGATCGTCAACCCTCAACAGCGGTCTCGTCTGAGAACGGCTGTCTTTTGAATTTTGCCAGTGCATCCATCAGCCCATAAACCACTCCAAGCTGTGACATTTTATGGTTGCAACGTCGGCGTCCCAATAAACAATCCTCGTGTTTTTTCCACTCCAGATCGAGCAGTCTTCTTCATGAACACACCCATTCAACCAGAAGTGAACGATGAGCATTGAAATGATCAGAAACGTAAATTCCGGACTGAAGCGGTTCATAAAATATGCGAATGATGTCAGCGAGGAGTGACTCACAAGATCGGTCCGATCTGGCCGTCTTTTGATGTGCCTTTGCTGGCAGTCCTATTCCACTTCCGCGTCATGACAAAGACGCCACACATCCATTCGCCTTCGTATGACCTCCTTTTGCTCAAACGCGACTCCTACTCGTCTAGAAAACTAATTCTCGTCCTACACGCACGTCCGTCTCATCAGCGTCACAAGACCTTGATCTTCTTCAATCTCTGAGAATTTATCCAATTTATCCGATTAGGCCGGATAGTGGCGCGTCGCGTTAATAGCTTTTGGCAAACAGACGCGCAATAACGCCTCGACTCGAAATGAGAAAATTAAAGTGCATTCCACGCGCACACAAATAGTAATTATTGCTCTCGTTGCAAAGTAAACGACTCCACGAAGGGGGAACTAATTATTTCTGACGTGAGGCGATAAGAAGAATAACAATTCACTTTGAATTGGGTGCAGTTGTAGGTGTCAGGCGAGGCGTTGGAAGAAGATTGTGTGCGCCGAGGCCTCGTGATCGAGGGTAGGACGGTCTTTATCGTCTGCCTTGCTGACTGTTGTTGGCGACTGTTCACGACTTGCCAGTGATAGCTAAGTGTTGTTCTTTTCAATTGTAAGTTGACTCGAGGTCTTAGACGGAGCGGCACATTGGGGGGGTTGTCGTCGTCTTCGTCTACCGCGGCTTCTCAGTAAACAGTCCCAAACAACATCAGTATCGAGATCAAACGCATCGAGACCAAACGCTGTTCCCTTGAGGTCAAGGACCAATTGAGAACCAGAGCCGTCTCTCGAAGGATCAAGCTGTCTTATATAACGCATTGATCATCCCAGATCTGCTGTACGGAAGAAGATCTCTCTCTCTCTGTTCTGCCTGTGATTTGTTTGCGATCATGGGCATCGGGATGAGAAGATTCAAGCATGATCTATAGCCTAGTCAAGCGTCGACGGATCCAACGCCCGAGGTGGAGCTTGTAGAGCCCGGGAGAGTCTTCAACTTCCAGCCTATGGGACAACACAACAGCGCAAGCCCGCGTATAAGGCGGGGCACACAAGTGAAGACGGACCTCAAGCTATTTCGCGTGCGAAACATTGAGCTCGCTCGGGCTAGAAAAGCTTGTAGGTTGAGGATCAGGCTAATCTCTGACTATAGCGCCACAAAAAGAGGAAAAAGCCTGGACTTAATCACTGTTGATCCCCCGGTATTCTTAGGATTCCAGAAAATGCCTGCAGACAGTTAAAAGTTTGAGAATAGCTTCTCATTTTATTTGAATTCGATGTCAGAGTGATTTTAATCTGAGTTCTCTGGAAGTCTACATAAGCTCCCAGAAACGAAAGCCTGACATATTTACCTTCTGCTCATTGTTCCTGTGATTCTAGTACGCTGGTAACGGGGCTCATTAAAGACGCCAAAACTGTTTTCTCCAATCCTTCAAGTAGCTTTAAGATAACCATGTAATATGCTGAAGCAAGTGAAAATATAAATCCATTCAGAGTTTGAGACCCTCTAAAATACTTGATCCAAGCCACTTATGTTAGGGTAGGATAAAATGGCTCAGTTGCAGCAACCAAAGCTCGTTGTGGTTGGAGTTATGTACGTTTACTCGTCCAACCTGATGATACTTTTGACAAAGCGATAAAGATGGCTAACACTAATGCTTCTTAGTTCGGCCAGCTTATTGAAGAAGTAAGCCTTTAAGAGCCCCTAGGCCTAAAAGGCCAGAATGAGGGCAAAGTAGTATATGCTGTCCTCCAGAAAGGGCATACAACATCGAAGACTTGGACAGAGTGGCACCATAGGCAGCTATACCTTCCAAGTAGCGAAGGACTTGTCTACCTCGGCTCCGTAGTGTAGAGTCCAAACGACATCAGTGCCGAGATCAAACGCAGAGTAACTCTTGCCAACCCCTGTTTTTAAGGGCTCAAAAGACAATTGAATAATAGAGCCATCTCCAAGGAGACTTTATATAAGACCTTGATCATCCCAGTCCTACTGTACGGCGCGAAGTCTTGGACAATCTAGCTAAAGCAGATGAGGAATTCCTTGGTCTCCTCGAGAGAAAAGTTCTGCGTGCAATCTTTGGTCATGTTCAAGTTAATATGATCTGGAAGTGAAGATTCAACTATGAACAGTAAGGGCTGTATACCGTCATGAGCGTAGTCAGACGTCTAGGGATACAAAATCTAAGAAGGAGTGCATGAAAAGCTGAGCTCCGGTCCGATGAGTCTTCGACTCCGAACCTGTGGGACCGGGAATACGCTCGCGTCTAAGTGGAGAAGGACGTCAACCAAGCTAGCTGGGTTAGGGAGGCTTGTTCGTTGTGGCCCACCTCCAACCCGGACTAAGGCTCGACTTGATCACTGGTAAAGGTTCGAGAATACCTTCTTAATTTATGTCGATTCCATGCCAGAGGGCTATTAATGAAAGTTCCCAGGTAGCCTCTAGATGGGGTCCCAGAAACGTAAGCCTGGCACTAGTTGGGAATCATGGTAGATGTTCGTGGCGAAAATTTAACTAAGACGCAGAACCTCAACCTCAGTACCTCAAAGTTAATGTAATCCTCCAAGTTTCCCCGTATTATGCTGAAGCATGAGAAAGAAAACTCCATTGGGTCCCTATGAAATACCAGATCTGAGCAACTAAGGTCTGGCTAGGTTAGAATGGCTCACTGCCAGCGAGCAGCAGTCATATTCAGCGCACTCGATCCTGTTCCGGTAACCAGTTGGAGCTTTTGCCAAAGCGATGAAAATGGCTGACACTGATGCTTCTTACTTTGCTGAGCTTGTTAAAGAAGTTAGTTCCTACGCGCATTCTCCTTTGAGAGGATAGAGCGCTTAAATTGCAGAGAAGGTGCACAATAGGCTGCTCCTGGATCCAGCAGAAGTCCAATGTTGGTTCCAATGGCGTTCAGAGATACTTGGCATTTATGCTGTCCAAGAAGTGGCTTAGAGTCCACGCCCTCTTTGGACTGTTTGCAGCCACGATCATTGATAAATCCTCAATCGTTCATCTTAAGAACTGTACCAGCTGATCCTCTAACATTTGGGCTTTCGAAACATTTCTCTTCGTTTAGTGGCTCTACAGTCGCGCCCAGACTGTTGACCAATTCGAAAAGTTTGCATTCCATTGCCGCAACTCGCCATCAGACAGAGGGATTGGTTGAAAGGTCTGCTAAATTCATCAGGACGTCAGAATTCGAAATTACAGCTTCCAGAATTTTCAGAATTTAAGGCCCTCCTTCACTTCTCTGTGAGTCACATGGCGGCGTCCTCCGCATTCGTTCTCGTGTCTATTCTGTACTTCCAAATGTGTAAGAATGCGTTATCCCTTGGCTCGGAGTCGGGTGACATCTTATACAATTCTTAAAGATCTGTGCTGCTGGTTGCATCGTCACAAGAACGCTCGAAAAGAGGGTCTACACCAGTTTGGATTGTAACACTAGCGTTGACGAGTGTAGTTCTTAGGGTCAAAGAAATCTTAGAACTCACCGAACTGGAAGACTAGTGATGGATCCCGAGGAACTGCAACGACAACAGCCACCTGACCTCTGCTCAAACAGCAGCGGCTTCCTGCCTCATGGGAGAATCGTTTCTATGAACTGAATAATGTACCCAGCAACTCATTAACTAGGGTGCATCACTTCTTTCTCTTCCTTCTTTTGGAGCTGCCGTCCAGGGCGGACCTGGGCCTCAACTGAACTGAGCGCGATCTTTGGCTAACTGCTCCAATGGCACACCAAGCTGATTAAGGACTCTGTGGCCTTGTCCCACAAGCTCGGAGTGATTTGAAGTCTTCTTAATGAACGTGGCCAAGTAGAATGTGCACAGGACAAGTTCCACCTTAGAATTAGTTTAAGGTGGCGCTACAGTCCGGTGTGGACCTGGGCCTCAATCAACAAGCGTCTCCAGCCAGCTCGGGCCTTAGCTAACTGTCTCCAGGTCCCTATCCACTTGCATGCGCCTTCCTCGCGGCCTTCCTCTATTGCGCCGTCCCTTGGGGGCGGATTCGAAGACTTTCCGAGCCGGAACATTGGGTGCCATCCGCTCTACATGACCTATCCATATTCTCAATCGTTGGATCCTTACTCTTCTGGCGAAGTCGATGTCTCTGAACAGCTCGTCTTTACAGACGGGACCGAAAATCACCCGAAGCAACAAAAAGCAGATTCTCCCCCTCTTTTGACCAAATCCATGCCTCCGCGACACTTAGCAGGACTGAGACGATTAAGGAGGTTGTCTGCATCTGGTTCGACCCTTGAAGAGCCCCCTCAAGACGAACCTGTGTCCCGGAACAGATGGCTTCCCTCTAGAATGACAAACAGTCAATCCCGCCAGTTTGTCGCAGACGCAAACAAAAACAATCAATTTCACAGAACCGCCCACAGGACCCATGGAATTCCACAACCCACCTACATGCAACCGTACACCCTCGTCATTTGTGGCGTTGGTGGGCCGAAACCAGCGGCGACGGGAGGGGGATAGGATTTGTTTATACGGTCAATGAATTCGCATTCGTCGTCGTGTCCATTGTGGGCTGCCAAATGCGTCGGAATGCGGTTACACCGTAGGTGCTGCGAATCAAACCTGTATGGCGTCCGCCGTGCACAACAAGTCAAGGGAACATGTTCTCATATTTTTTCCCAATTGGACTGATTTCATTTGCATGCCGTCCGAAGTGAATTGCTTTCGAAGCCGACTTCGCCTGAGAATGGCACAATTGATGCCTCCATTGGCGGCGACGTGCATGAGTCGGTCGGTTTGATTGTTTCGATCGTGTTTTCTTCCCAGCAAGCTTTTCCCATTTCCAAGTCACATGACGCAGGGAAAACGATGACTTGTGATGATTCGTGTTTTTGTGAGGTAAAGTGCCGGCCGGTGATTGGTACGGCGGCAGATGTTGGTAGTTGTTCAAGGGCAATCGGAGTATTAGAAGCTGTGGGAAGAGTGTGCTGCACACAATAGAAGGGGGGATGTATGGGGTTGGTGGCGGGAGAGGATGAGGATGGGAAGGGTCGGTGACTAGGCGTTAAGAGTGGATAGCCAGTTGGGTGGGTAACTGCGTGAATTGGAACCAATGGGGATTGGTTCAATGATGGGTCGTAACTAAAGTGAATACAGTCCTTTCGAGGGAATGAATGCTAGTTGACTGGGACGGTAAGGATAAGTGAACGCAATGAAGTGGAGCGCGTGTTTGTGCTCACTGACAATTGTGGAGCCTATCTCGAAGGACAGATTCCACATACAGGGGATCCCGTTCTAGGTGATCGCACAGAACGCCAGTGTGTGGGCAACTTCTAGCAAAAGCTGGGATGAGACGGAAGTCAAAAATGTTCCAGCGACCTCAGGCTGAGGCCCAGGTGCACACCGGACTGTTGCGCCACGTGAAAGAGAAGAGGAACTTAAGAGGCACATAAGTGGTCTTAAGTTCCACTTCTTCTTTATCATTGTGGCCTCTGGAAAATACTTATCACATGAAGTTGCTATAAAAGATGGATTGGAGAATGCAGTCTAGCTGTTGCCTGAGCGAGTATTCTTCAATAAGAAGTACTGAATGACAAATGACTGAAATTACAAGTTCGCGAACACAAGCCAACCGAGGTGAGATTTCTTCGTGTTGTTGCCGGAGTTACTCGCCGGGATAGGCTGCGAAACATGGCGGTACACGAGGCACTCAATGTTGAGCAGCTGGTTCTTCGATTGGAGAGGACTGTTGCTCCACATGGAACTAATGTTGCCATCATCATGACTTCAGAGGCATGTCTTGAACGTGATTCCATCAGGTTGGCGAGAGCTGGTCCGACACAAGACGAGGTGGTTAGGCCAAGTCCAAAAATTCCCCTGGATTGTGCTTGGGCGTGGAGGATATGGTGGCCAACGGTGGATTACTTAAGATGAGATGGGAATCTGAAGGACAGGCCTTAATATTTGGGTCTAATAATTGGCACTAAATTAAGCAGGAAACACAAAAGATATCCCCGAGAGTGCCAGAAAAGCGGCACCGGCTTTGTATTGCTGCAAGAAGCAACAGCAGCTCCAGTTCAAGAAACCAGTGGATCCTGTGTCAGAATCTGGATCTAAACTGGATTGACTTGAAGAACATGGGGAGAGACTGTCACAATCCTTTAGCACTGAGACCCCGGTAGATCTATTGTGCGGCTTGCCTTTATCTAGGACCTTAGAGCTATGAAACTTCTCTGGATGGAATGTCCTGATTGTCTGTTCGTTATTTTATATGTTTTTGGTGCCGGCGAGTAGGTGTTCATGTAGGTCCTTGTGGGGCTTAGGACCTCAACCACGCCTGCGCGCCACAACTGTCCCCAACTGAGGCGCTTCACTCTCTACCGTTCTGCGCCAAGTTTTGTTTGGCCGGTCAGGTCTTCTGTCGTCCTGTGTTAAGGGGTTCCATTGCACAGCTTGGTAGCTATATAGCTGTCAGTATAGAGTACGAACAACATCATTACCGAGATCAAACGCAGAGAAACTCTTGCAAACCCCCGTTTTTAAGGGCTCAAAAGGCAATTGAGTAATAGAGCCCTCTCTCGGAAGACTAAGTTGACTCTGTATAAGTCCTTGATCATCCCCATTCTGCTCTACGGCGCGGAGGCATGGACAATCTCTACAGCAGATGAGGAAGTCCTTGGTCTCTTCGAGAGAAGAGTTCTGCGTGCGATCTTTGGGCCTGTTCAACTCGATGGTTTATGGAGAAGACCCTTCAGCAGTGAACAGTGCCTAGCCAACGCCTAAGATGAGTAGGCCATGTAGAGCGTATGGAAAGCACTGCTCCAGCTCGAAGAGTCTTCGATTCCGAACGAGTGGGACCACGGAATAAAGGACACCCACGGATTCTATGGCACACCCAGGTGGACAAGGAAGAATGGCGTGCACAATTGGAGGCAGCTGGGTAAAGATCGTGCCAGATGGAGAGGCTTGTTGGTTGAGGCCCAGGTCTTCACACTGTAGCGCCACCAGAAGAAGAAGAAGGAGTTCGGTTCCGCCATCGGTTGATTCATTTACGTTATCAAACAGTTGCCAAGTAATGCATATTTTCACTGACGAGGTGGTTATCATTGTTTTCTGTTTGCTTGCTTGTCAGCCCGACCGATGATGCGTGCTTCCCTCTCCACACTTGATGTCCTATTCGAAAGTAAGCATACACCGTCTCAGTTGTCCATATGGTCCAGTCCATAAAA
Organism: Eristalis intricaria; assembly: GCA_964034865.1. Taxonomy (NCBI): domain Eukaryota; kingdom Metazoa; phylum Arthropoda; class Insecta; order Diptera; family Syrphidae; genus Eristalis; species Eristalis intricaria. The sequence goes on along the minus strand of OZ035875.1, from coordinate 7,324,127 downwards.
TCGATCCGTTGGCAGTCGACTGGGCTGCTAGAAGTCCACCCTTGTCTCACTCTTCGGATCTCAAATTCCTCTGACAACCTGTCGCTATGCAACAAGTGACATTTGGATCCGTCGTATGTAGCCTTGATAATGGCAATTAGCTTATCCGGAATTTCCCTTCCGCCTCCTGTGTAGCCCACTTCACAGCTATTGCTCAGGCTCGCACTCGCATGGGTCGTCAGCCTGATAAGTAAGTAAGTAAGTAGACCACTTCAAATGAACTCTCTCTGTTCACACTGCCAGATGCCTTTTAAGAAACAATGAACAGCAGGTGAAGCAGGGATCTATATTCAACACGATGCGCAGGTGATCTGTTGATACGGTCGACACAGGAACATCCACTTCGGACACGAGGTCTTCGAGATGAAGTTGGATTCGCTCCAGAATTATTTGTGCTCCTGTGTCCTGTCCTGTGTACCCCCCCCAATTCTCGCACAATATTTAATCTCCCTTTTCAGAAAGCTTGACGATCAGTCCCTTCTTCCACTCAGCAGGCAATCCATAAGCTCCCCAGGCTCTCTCTGTAAGTGGAACTAGTAGCTCAGCTGAAATTGTTGGTTCTGCTCGTAAGAGCTGTTGCGCCAGCCTTCACATAGAGATTGTCTGTGAAGAGAAATATATTAAGATGTCCACTATGTGAAATACAAATACTTACCAAGTCCACCAACCGTCCCTCGACGTCACTCCTCCTCCAGCAGACCCTCCTATCCTAAAAGTAGAAAAAAAAATATGTGAAATTTAGTGCCACCATGCATAGTAAACAAAACCACCTTCGTTCTCCATGTTGAGGTATAGAAAACTAAATTGTGTGTGTTCTACGTGTTCCATGGTTTCCTTTTATTTTCCCCACTGCCCGATCTTGTGCAGGTGATAGTTCCCAGGAAGTGCCCCACACAGTATCCTTGGGTCCAGCTTTAGAGCCACCTGGGTTCTCCCGGGACCGACGAGTCTTAACTGGAAGCCCACGTTTCTATCTACTTCGACCAAGTTACTTCCCGAGAGCTGGCCACCGTGCAGCTGTTGCTTCCAGCGTCATCATTTAGGCTCGGTGACTGGGCTCAACTCCCGACCAGAAATGAAGTATCACAGAGATGCCCGACTTCTACCTCCCTTGCCCCTTAAGATGTTTGACAACTGTTTCTTATAACGTGTTCATAAACCAAATTAACCAATCAGAGGACGGCATTTACATTAATTCGTGAATAACCGTCAAAAATTCATGAATGTCTGTCAAAAAGGTACTCAAATTCGTCGCTGGACTAGGGGGCAATCAGCTGTGAAGTCGGCTATCTCTGTAATACGTCATTTCTGCTCCCGACACGAACAATTCTCATGATTCATTGATCAACCTCTCATTGAGTCACTGAGAGAGTTACGCACCAGAGTCAGAGAGAATAACGCACCAGACCTAAGTCTAGGTCCACCTCTGATGTCAATAACACACTGCCACATGTGACACAAATCACAATGCACGACACAATCGCCCGAAGAACCCACTGTTTGGCGCGTCATCAACGCGAAACCACGAATTGCGAGTTACGCTCCAAAAGTCATGCGATATCACACCTCTAGGCAGTTTGCACCCCATTTTAGAGTCAACTCGACGATGTTAATTGGCTATAACCCTCGAATCGCACATCTTCGCTGGTTGGCCATTTAGGCGGGGAACAGAAACAGAAGCAATCTTATGTCACTGTCGACAGACAGTAAGCCACATCTCGAACTGTCTGCTTTTGCCATGAATCACGACCTTGACCGCACATTAAGATCCACAAACAATCTGTTTACACAAGTCACTGGCACACCCAATCCCAACAACCACACTGAGTCACTCACATCCAGCATTGTCTCGTGTGAATACGAAATCTTAAGTCGTTCCCTCATTCGAATAGACGATCACGATCGATTGAACAATCCAAGTAAACAATCAAATCCTCTTCATGTACTTTCAGAACCCAAATGGACTGCAGCTCACTTCGACAGACGAACCCAACATTCTGAGCGCTCCGACCAGAGACCCCGCACTCACATCTAAACAAACCACTAGTTTAATTATGCTGAAGTTGAAATGGCTAGACCGAGAAACTCTATATATGCAGCGGCGGTAACCTGCCTGGGATTCATATGCTTCGCTCTAGCGTCGGCCGCCATTGGAATACCCCTGTGGGGCTACTACGACAGTCCATCGGGTGAGTAGTCAAACACACACGCACACTTTACATTCAATGTCGCTAAAATGTCATGTCTCTCCCTTCAGGTGGATACTACGATTCAGACAGAGGATACTTCAGTCCGTTCAAAGTGTGCAAACAGTTGACATACAATCGGGAGAAATGCGGCAGCGACGTGTCCAAGTTCCAGCTTGCTTGTGAGTACCTACAAACAGCCTGTTATGTCCCCGACATCCTTTCATGCTTTCCAATTGCAGCTTCGATTTACATTAGCGGCCTCTTGGCGGTACTTAGTTCGGCTTTCCTTGGGATCTTCTGCATCCTGTCAATCATTCAAATCGCAATGATATCATCAAGGGAGAAGGTTGTGATGAAGTACACATCTCTGGTGATGACCAAAATGTTCTTAGCTCTAGTGGGATGTAAGTGCGCGTCCCGACAGTGGTTTGGTTTTGATTTTCATTTCGTGGGTCCGTCTCTCCCTCAGGTATCCTGGCCATCATCGCCACAATTCTGTTCGCTGTGCAAATAGACGACTCAGAGAACTATGGTTTCCGGGTGACAAGGGGTGTTTCGTTTTACTTACAAGTAAGTTCTTGTCCCTCTTCCCGCCCCCTACACATCATGCTCTAATCGTGGTCATCTTGTCTTGCAGATAGTTGTAATTGTCCTGACACTCGCCCTGTTCGTGGCGTCATTGTACGACATGCTGTTCTCCAGGAAACCCGACGGCGATCCGACAATGGCAATCGACACATCACCAGCAAGCGCTACGACATTCAACAATCCTGGATTCAAAGAGGGACGGACGAGAAATGGTTTGTCTATACTTACACACCCAATGACATGCGGTGCCTTGACAAATTTCCTTTTTTTTTTTTTCTTAGGAGTCTCCGTCACAGATGCATCAGGGAAACCCTACAGTGGGATTCGCAACGGCGGCAGTGTCGCCTCAATGAGCACCACTCTGACCAGTGTTTCGAATGGCTCCACAGTTGAGTCGGTAACACGATCGCCACTACGTTCCAGTTTGAAGAAGCCACGACCAAAGGACGCACTTGGCATACAAAATCCCGGCTTTTCCGGTTCCGGGCATTCGCCTCCGATGAATCGAAACGGGAGCGTCAAAAAAGTCCGCATCCAGACACACAGTACAGAGGTCTAGGCGCGGCACACGCCAATCACCCATGCGAACCGTTTTATTACTTATCTCACCACCAACCTACCTTTTATAGTTTGCGTTTAAAATTTAAACGCTCTTTCGTATACATACATACTTGTTTGTTTAATTATTATTTTTCTCTTAAGATAAGGCTAAAAGACTGTGTAAAAAGTAATATTCGTGTAATTCGTCGCGTAGGATCTCGACACGAGAATGAGTGGGTGTAGAGTAACCGGGCTAAAGCAACGTTCTTATTTTTCTTTTCACCAATCCCCCACCCTTAACTGCACAGATTTGAATTCCTGACTTTAAATGATATGTTTATCTTCAAGGACAGCTTTTTTTTTTTGTTTTTGAATTTGATTGTCTTCCATTGGTTCGTACGCCAAACAATTGATGGTGGGGCCTTTGATGTGCTTTCGAGCGCACTGGCCGCGAGGGAGAGTTGACGTTAGAATACTTCTGTGAGTACAAAATAGATGGGAGATGTAAATTATTGTAATTATTCACACAAACACAAACACACACACACACACGTCACTCTATATTATATTTTACTTCAGTAAGGACACACACTTTTCACGATCACTAAACTCTATGACATTATGTATGCACAGCAAACGATTCCGTCCTATGGTGTGGAGCACGAAGGATCACCACGCCCCCCGCCCATTCGTTGCTGGCACTGTGATTAATGCGTTTCTTCTCAGAGTGTATCTATGTGTTTTCTCTTAGTTGTTACTTCAATTAGAATACATAACCGCACAGTGGAAGTGGTCGCAGATCAGGCGACAGGCAGGCACAAAATATTAGTTTTCCTTCTTCTTGTTGGATACGTGAATCTATTTATGATACGTAGGTAATCTGCAGCTATCGGCTTAGTTAGTGTTAGACTGTAAGTAGGACCTAAGTGAGTATATATATATATTTTTGTTGACCGGTACATACATATATATTTACAATAAATCAAAATATCTTTCTTTTCTTGAAGTTTACACGATGAATTGTATGACAAATTGAATCTATTTGTATATGAAGTAAATTTAGTCCTAGAATAAATGAAATTTATTTAAAACAAATGTCGTGTTTAATTATCAGCTGAGACTTCCTTCCCTTAGGATGTCATTCCTCCTCCTGCTCCCCCCATCTTGCTCCAACACAAATATCCATCAAATTAATCAGTTAATTTTCAATTCCCACCTACCGCCATCTGCACGTCAAGTTCCCACACATTTACCTCCCTTCAGATCACAAAACATCCGCTGTACAGAACAACCATATGAATTTGATGTAAGTGTGACAGTTCACATAACCCTCTGTCATATAACCTAGAATCTGGTGAAAAGTTGCACCTCTTCACTCCAGCTTTAGAAAACAAAACAAATATCTTCCTCCGGAATAATGTTTCGGACCGCAGTAACAGTGTTAGCACAAAGTACGGAAACAAAATTCACCAATTGCTCAGTTGGTCTGGAATTTGTTCGATGGCGACGAAAGCCTCGTTGGTTGCCAGTGGCGAAAACGAAATTGTTCCGTGTGCCCGAGAGGAAAGAACAGTCTCCGGATGAAAAAGCTGAATTACTTCGATTGCATAATCATTACAAGTAACTTGGAATGCATTCCGTTCGCTGAAACGTATACAATGATGTGGTTTTATTTTTAGGACACAAATGCGTTCGTTGCGTCTGTTCCTTCGTGAGGAAGTCGTTCGTGTGCGAGAAACATCAACCGCTGATCACTTGGTCATCTCACCGGAGGAGGAGGAGCAGGAATTCCAACGTTGTTTGGACGTGAACAAGGCTTGGAATGCAAAAATTGCCGAGGAGCGCAATCTTCGCCTGCGACAGGAGGCTGAAGCACGAAGAGAATACATCAAAGAGAGGTTAGAATTGGCCAAGGAGCGCAAGGAACTGCAAATGGAACGGATTGAGGAGATTGTTAGGAGGGAAAAGGTTTGTGTGCGCGACAATTAATCTCTGTGACTCTAAAGCGTGTGCGTTTGCTTTTCAGGAACTTTCTAAGACGTTTATTACACGTGAGACCATCGACGAAGCAATCGAGACAGCCTTGGCGAATCCAGTCGATTACAATTTCTCCATCGACCTGCATGGCAACATGTACCAAGGCCGGACAACCGTTCCAGGTGGACCGCCCACGCCCACTCAGTCGCAACAGGACCTCATTGCAGCCTCGAATTAGAGAAGAGACAGACTTGGTTTCGTGTTGTTTATGAAAAAAAATTAAAAAATCAAATAAAAATCTAGCTTAGATCAACAGTTTAACAAATAGTCTATTATACACGTATGCATCGGTGTGTACGAAACATTGAACGATAGGTGATGAGTTACGTCCCGGCAGTCGCAGGCGGATCACTTCTGTCTTAGCAAGTACTCCCAGTCGGGCGTGGCAGTCAGTTTGGCTTGGATTGGTCCTAGATTGATCATGTTACCGCTTCGCTCCTCACGATTCGTGGTAATTGACATCACGTCCTGCAAAAGGGAACAATGTGTCTCACATCTGAGGTGTTTCGTGTGTGTGAACGGGGCTTACCTGTAGAAATCCGGTTTCTATGCCCATAGTGACGTCGAAATGTGACTCGCCTAGGACCATCTTCAGCTTGCCCGACTTGTAGCGGATTAATTTACCTATTTGTCCCTCGACCATGTCCTTCAGAGGATTCTTCTTTTTCACAGGTTCAGCGGGCTATAAAGGAGATTCGTATAATCGGAGTGTGTGATGATGTGTGGTGCGTGTCTTGCTTACCTCTTGAGGTTGGTCTTTGCTGGTGCTGGGCGGGTTCTCTGGCGCTTCGTCGGGGTCCTCGCAGGGCAGTGCATCGGGTAACTAAACGAAACAAGGAAATTGAAGTGCACACGAACTGGTTAGCTGCGGATGGGGACGAACCTGCATCATAAATAACTGCTGCTGAGTGCTGTTTAGTAAGTCATCCATGCACGTTGGATACCTTGGGGTATTGCCCAAAATGTGGGTTCGGTTCACGTAAAGCGGTTGTTGGCTCTTCAGCGAGGCGGCATCAGCTTTATCTGCTTTATCTGTGCGAGGAGAAGATTGGATCCATTAGGTGGGGAGATTGATGGAACGTGGGGTGGGTAGCAAAGTGGATATGGACATGTTTTTGGTATAAGCTCTGCTGCCAAGCATTTTCAGCTTGTCGACTGTCGAGCCGTGTCTTCCGGAAACAAGCCGGCGACGATTACAAACGCAAGCTAGGGCGCAGATCGTTGTAGTAGACATGTCAACGGAGGCTTTTCTGTGTCTTAGAACACTTTCCCAGTTGGCCCCTCACGGCCGTTTTGCACGAACTCTAACAAGGCACTTTAATTTCATGGGAGCCCTGCATGAACACATGCTCAACTTCCATACCCACAAAAGAAGACACAACCTTAGCTCTAGAACAAGAGTCAACTTCAAAAGACTCCGTTGCCAATCACATTTCAATCAACAATGCGCATCACTCTGCGAATGCTTCAAGCGAATAACTGCGTCCAAATGATAACTCAAAGAAGCAAAATAAAGACGGAACAGGATGTCTTGTCTGCTACACAAGCGTTGCACATAACTCTTACCTTCATCTGGTTCGATTTTGATGTCCACACCAGTGGGTTCCTCTTTTTTCTCAACCTTCAACTCTTTCCATTTAGCTGTGAACGAATGTACAAATTACGATCCATTAGCGCACGTGGAACACGAATCTCAAACAAGCTGAATCAACTAGCTGTTGCACCACAACAAGAGTGTGCCAAGGAGCATTCCAATCTAATAGACACCAGTCTCTACAGAGTTGGACGGCCTGAGTGCGTTTTGAGTGTTTTAGGGACGCGCCTGCGTGCGAATGACACCATCGCACACGAGACATTCATTCATTCATGTGCTTGCAATCAACACTTACCGTCATTTAATTTGATTGGTACCCAATCAGGGTCAGCCTTATTGTCCTCAATGTCATCGTCATCTGGATCGCCTAGTAGTTCTCGGATTTCTGCCTCCTCAGCCTTAAGATCGATCTTCATGCCGCCCTCTCGCTTGATGAGCGTAGGTCGCACCAGAGCCGATGGCGTGTCATCTGCGGAACGACTGTACGAACCACTTGACATGTGCTTGCGCAGATTCACCGAACCGGCGCCCTCCGAAAACACACCGGAGGTCTGAATTAGGTTGCCACCACCGCGACCACCGCCACCCCGACCACGACCACGGTCGGATTTTCCCCGATCCGGACGGTTTCTGCCGCGGGCTGACGTGTCTTTTGATGTCTTCACAGCACTGCGAAAGTGAGAGCACGTTAATTTTGCGCATAGTGCACTCGTTGTGAGGGTACTTACGCGTTCTTGTTGCGGGTCACATTGAGATTTGGTGTGAACACTTTTTTATTGCTACCACCGCCTCGTGTGCCACGTCCAGCTCCGCCCAGGGTCAAATCCCTGGGCATTGAAAACGAAGACAAACGGATTGCAGGGTCAGCATTGCCATTTAGCGTGCCTGGTTCCTTCTTGATGGTCACAGGTGTAAAATTCGTTTTCGCACTCTCGCCAGAGGGTTTTGCCTTGAAATTGGTTTTAAGATTTTCTGTCGACATCACTTACAGCAAATGTGGGTGTACTGCATAGACTTTACCACTTGTGGTTTATTTAGTATCAATCCTAGTGCAAGTGCAAAATATATAAAAAATAAAACCGACAACTGAAGTCTTCAAACGAGGATAAATGACAAGTGTGTGAATGCAGAAGCGTCAAAATTGAAAAGTGACATCTGAGGGTTTTGTTGAGCGAACAGGTTCTCTTGTGTGTAAGCTTATGAAGATGTTGGAAAGTGTTATACGAGATTTTGAAATGAATTCAACGTTGATAACAAATTTTAGTCAAAATGTTGGCGATTTTGTTTAAATTTGTTTTTGAAAATAGGTTTTTGCATTTATTTGAGGTCTGGTATATGAAAGATCGCTTTCATGATGAAAAATTGGAGGAAATCTCACTGGGAGGCCAACAAAAAGACAACACTTTATCATCACAATCTGTTATAATTACATTAAATCAGTTGTCAAGAGTTCGTACAAGTGATTGTATATTAACTGGGTTTATGAAATCCTTTTAAGCGGAGATAACCTATATCATCCATTATCTCTGCTTTTAAGCCTTTCCTAACCAGCAGTGGGATCAATTTCTTTAAGTCTATATTGTCCACATCACGCCCAGCTTCAACGAATTCATGATACTTTGGGAAGACCTTGTACTGCATCATGGCATGGTAGATTGGAGCACGCTCTTTGTTCCGCCGCATTGCTGCCCTTGTGTCCTTGATCCTTTCCTCCCAAGCTGGAGAATATCTTTGCTTCACTTGCTTCAATGCAAACCAATAGTCGAGTGCGCTAAAAATGTAATCCCAACTAACACTGTGGAAGAGCAGACAGATGTGCCAGAGTTCATCTTACTCTTGAATATTTTCAGAGAGGGTCATCTCGATGTAGGAATAACGTCTAAGGAAGTCACACAGGTCCTTTGGAATACTGTCAAGCTTGATGATGGTTCTGGAAGCAGTCGATATTGAGCCAAGCCAAGACAGAAGTCAGCAATGTACTCACCTCGCAGAGAATACATGCTCCGTTTGGTTGTGCTCCTTATGCTTCCGCCTGCACTTGGTGATGAACAATTTGTCAAGATTTGAATCCATGTCAGGGATGGGCATTGAAAATCGATCGTTGAGTGGGAGGATATTCTTTAAGATCACAACCTTCGAGGCGGACTCATGGATGAACGAAGATTTCTTGTGTTTCTCGAGGATGTCATGGAATTCGTGCTCTGGTATGAATGCAATGCCTGTGGAGGGAATAATTTGAGTGGATTACGCTTGAAATCATGTTTGCCACCTCACTGAACTTACCGAATTTATACTGCTTGGTCAAGAAATAAAGTTCCTCGTCGTATGGTTCGATCGGGATGAAATCATCGTCACTGATCAGTTGGCCGGTCTCGTTTAGGGTAACCTTGGCATTGGCTGACTGATAGCAAAGGATCTCGCCGTCGTTGGGAATGATGTTCAGTTTTATTGACATGTCACTGGAAAGAGGGAGCTGTTGGGAAGGCACACAGTTGGAGTTCCATCATAGATCTCTGCACACACTTCCCCCGTTTGAGAAGCGTTGGTAGACGAACAAAACCGCGGCACCGTCTACACACTTGTTAAACGAAAAATTCTCCCGGGTTTCTTCAAATTCAATTATTGAAGCATAATTGAGTGCATGTTTACCCCGACGTACCAGCAGTCCCCTGACTCGCCAGCGGTTGACACATCATTCGATAATCAGATGGCTTGACTGTCAATAACCTAATCTCCTTGTCATCGATGTGCTCGCACGTATTTGCTCAGAGGGGTGCACCGCAGCTGAGTGTGTGAATGCATAAAATTTGAAAACAAAGAAAAAACAAACAAATTTCAAGTCGAAGAGGATTCGTTCGCCAGAAAGGAAATCATCAAGCATTTAGCATTAATTAAACATTGTTTCCCATTCCAGCGAAGCACGCCAGCAACGATGGATACTTTCTCTGTATTCCCTCGACACATTCCATTCGTGTGTCCCTATAATCTGACGCCAAGGATGGGATATCTGCTTGTGCAATTTTCCACTTGATAACATTTCCATTTGCATAATAATGACGAAGCCGGAGCACAATGGTGAGTGCGTCTTCTAATCCTTGTTATCGTAAAAATAATAAAGCCAACTATGCGCCGCACAAGGATGTGCGATGGAATGATGTCGCATGTCGAGGGACTGGGATACAATACAAATGTGTCATGCCAAGTGGAAGGAGCTCAACTTCCCAGGACTTATCCTCACATTTGCACATCATTTTATGGTGTCGTGAAGTGTTCGGTTTATGGGCGTGACGGTGGGTGCATGTGTGCAAAATTTGTGATAAAAAGGAAGAGACTTGCACTTACTTGTCGTACGATGACGTTATGGTGCATAGATCTGGCGTGAAGCGCAGCGAGACATTGACTCCGACATCGATCGCGACTGAGTCGCCTGTGACGATGACCTTCACATGGTCGGGGGACTGAATGATCATTTTCGTCTCCTCGTAGCACGTTATGTTGGCGAATCTTTCATGGCGGACGTGGTAAGTTAAGTTGAAGCTGAGCCAGAGTTCACGTTGTATTGGTTTCTCTTCCAGCTGAGAATGGCAGAAGAATGATGGAGAATGGCGAAAGATGGGTGGATGATGGTCGAGCTTACCCGTCTTATTATGTCGGGATTTATCTTGCGCAAGATGTTCTCCGTGGAGCGGCTTCGGCAGTCTAAAGGAGGAACATTGAGGTGCCTCATCCGCACAGAGTGGGTCAAGAAGATTGCTCTCACCTATGTCCAGTTCGATGTATTCTTCCTCAGTGATGGTGTGGATCATGGTTCCGCACGGGTAGTAGGTCTTAAGTCCCCAGTAAGACGAGATCAACTTCACGCCGTCGTCCCGTTCGGCGAACATCTCGCCGAAGCCCAGATCCATCCACTCGTAGACCAGGTATCGTGCCCTCTCTTCGATCTAGAAACGATTACATTAATGCGCCCAAACCATTTTCAGGCCAACGGCTTCCTTACAGCAACTCCGTTGAGCACCCTTATCTTCCGACCGTCGTTCTTGGTGACATCAAAGCACTTGCAATCGATCCCGTAGCTCGTGAGACGTCTAACAAAAGCCAGTTCATTGCTGATGTCGGTTGATGCCAAGGGCTTGCAGTCCTTGACGTCATCAGGACCCTCCGGATAGAGCTGGTAGAAGATCCCATTTGGAGTGAGAACATTGATGTCGCCATTCCTCAAGTAGACGAGGACACAGCCTCTGTTGGTGAAGACGCGTTTGTACTCCCCGGTGGTGGCCCAGTAGTATTGCTGCTCCACGGCGCCGACGCCGTTCTCGCAGAGGTACCGGATCTGGCAGTCGTTCGGCCACTGGATTGAGATGTACGGCTGCGCCGGGTTCTCGGACATCTCGACGTTGCACGTGATGCCGTTCTTAGAGATCAGTCGCACTCTTGGCAACAACGTGGCGAGATGTTCACCCCAGCGATGGGCAAATATGACGCACTGGAAGAGGCTTATCTCCACGGTCAGTTTCGGTTCCTTGTACATCCAGTTCTCCAGCCTGACGCGGATGCACCCGGATCTGTGGAAGCGGTAAACCTTCTCGACCACTGTCAGCTCCTGAAAAGTGTCATCAAACGTCAGGCCGGAGAAATATGTCTCCCCTCCTTGGCCGTCTTCAGTGATCTGAGAGAGGGCGGAGTTTGTGTCGTTGGTTGAGTCGCCATCCTCCTGCTCTGACTCCTGTGCCGGAAAGGAGAAGGACTCGCTGCGCTGTCGCAGTGCTGCCACGTATCTGGGGGCTAGGTAGCTGCAGAAGTCCCTGAAGCAGAGCCTGGTGGGCAGATGGTATTTCTTGGTGGTCTCCAAAATCTTATGGAACGTCCTGCGAAAGACGAACAGCTTGAACTTGTCCGACAAGTCCTTCCGACAGCAGTGGTCGTACTCGCCCTTCACCGCTTCCAGTCGCTGGGCAAACGACTCCCACGAGAGGAGCTCCTTGAACGGCGGTAATTTGATGTGCTCCACCGAGCAGTGGCTGTCCGTGTGGTTTTGGCGGATCGCATTGATGACGATGTCAACAGCCTTCCAGTACGACACCAAGTTCATTTGTGTCGCTATGGCCGACTTCAGGAGATCATTGGCGTCTTCGATGATGACCTTGTTGTAGTCGTTGTCGAGGAACGGTCGCGGGTGGAACGACGAGTACCGTCGTTCGTTCGCCGTGTGGGTCTCGACCATGCGACACAGGTTGTCGAAGTAGACACACACTGCTGTGATGTCGCTTGACTGCTTGCTGGACTGCACTTGGAACGAGCGGATGAGACTCTCCTTGCTCGTCAGGGTGTCGTTGATCTCGACGAACTCGCTCTGATAGACGAGGAAGTGTTGTGAGAGCATCTCAATGTCGAAGAGGTAGCTTTTGAACTGCTTGTAGATCTCGGTAGGTTTTGCCTCGGCCAACGGTTCGATGGGCAGGGTCGTTGTAAAGACGCCAATGTGTTTGGTTTCAGGGCATTTCTTCAAGTCCTGCATATCTTCGTGGGCATCGGGCAGCTGTGCCGCCAGTTCTGACACTGAACAGGGAATGAAGTGAACTACTGCCGCTATGGCGACGCCGTGTCTGCAAAAGAGTGAGTTTCGGAAGTTTCGACGTGGATGATCAGACTTACCGCAAGAGGTCCTTGATCACAGCTGTTGGGGTCCTGCAAAGGACCAGAATGTAGTAATCGGGGATGAGGAGGTCCCGACTGCGAAGCTGGAAGGAGTTCATTTCAATCTTTAGGATGGGAAGTATTTGTGAGGTTAAGCACCTCATCCAGCAAAACGTGCATGTCTGCTCTGGGAATTAGTCTCGGTATCAGACTTGGATGATCCACCCCTTCCTTGTCCTCCTTCTCGTGCGGATCTGTCGCAGAGTAGTCTAGGGCACCAGGAAAGCGTTTAGCATGGCCTTTGGTAAAGTTTTTCGAACTTCTGGAGGTCGCTGGGGGTTCGTTGGGAGTTGGCTTCTCTATGCTCTGCATCCACTGCGTCCAGATGCCAGTCTCAAGATCCCCCTTCAAGGACCTCCACTGGTCTTCGATCTGTTTCCTGGCCTTCTCTATACCTTCGATAATTTGACCAACTAGCCTTGCATCTGAGAAAGACACAATTACCTCCGAACACAGACCCTCTCTCAAACGAACCATCCAACGGCTGCTGCTTCACTTTAACCGCAAGGATCTTCTTGCATTCGCCCGATTCAACAATCCTCCCAAGGCGCTCTTGGAAACCCTCCAACTCGTCAGAATGATTGTTGATGAGAAATATTTTGCAAAACCGTTTCACGTTCGAGAGGGTGCCCTGGCGAAGAGAAATTTAGGTTAAGGTGAAGCGCGTTGTGGATTATACCCGATGTACCCCGGATGTGCTTCCCTTTTCAAAGCCTTTCTTCATTTCAATTGAATGTCCTCGGAGCTCGATCCTTAAATTGTCGCGAGTTTCCTTGTTTTTGGTCTCAGGCTCAGGCTTTCAGAAAATAGATTTCGATTTTTCGACAAGCTGTGTCAGTGATCCTACTTTCTCCAATAAGATTCTGTGCAGTGCACTGTGCAAACGTCACCGGGACCGCACCAATCGGCAACTTCCAGGGCGTCTTTCGGCCCAGCCCAGCCCTCCAAATCCACTAGAGACCAAATATATGGATTCAGACAAAACCGGGGAACGATGAACGAGGTTCGTCGAGTCTTTATCGATCTCAAAACCTCATTTGACAACGTTCATTACAAGCAGTTGCTTGTCAAGGTGACGGTCTTAAATAATGGGGTACATCGCGCAGTTCGGTTCAAATTCCTGACGTGTGCTTCCTTCAACCCGTTACGGGAGAACATAGAACGATGGGCAACTACATACACAGAGGGAGCTTCTTCTAGAAATCAGTTCAACTGGTGGACCAGGAACCTGCCATTGACAGCAGAGGACATTTCTATCGCGCCATGGTAGAAGCCTTAATGGCATTTGGTGAACAGGTGGAATGGGTTGGACAAAACAAAAAAAAAAACAGATATAAGTTAACACACGTCACTGGAACCATCGTTCTCCTGATGCTAGCTTAGCGTTTTCAAGACCCCCGCATCGGACGAGATGCAGCGAACGCAATCGACATCGTCACTTATCCCTGTCAACACTGAGTCAACATCCACACCACCGACCATCAAGAGTGCCAAAGCCACCGTCCCTTAAAAGTTCAATTCAACAAAAGTCCCTCATAAGAGACGAAGATGGATAGTTGATGGATGGACGGGTGTAGGTTAGATCAGGTTAAGTAGAGTGGCTGCTCGTGAATTCAGAAGACCCATTTAGCCATGTTGTTCCACAACTACCACTGATTGACTACTCCCGTGATAGTGCCGTTAATGTGACTGGACCCGCAAAAGGCCTTACCTGGGATTCGAACCGAGGACCTGCCCCCGCTAACCAGGGGCAGGCACTCTACCAACTGCGCCATCCAGTTGTTTTTATAGACGCTTGTAAGCCAAGGACTTGCTGGACCTATTCTGATGCCCGTTGGAGGATAGTTTCCTTCTTACTCACTTTTCGTATATTCTGACGTGGCTTTTTTCTTCTTCTTCTTAGAGCGCTACAGTTCGAGGTGCACGTGCGCGTCACACAACTTGCCTCTGTAGGCAGCACAATTTCTCGCCAGCTGTCTCCAGTTTCGCATGCCAAAGAGGTTTAGGTCCCCCGTCGGCTTGTGTGCCCCACTTCGTGGGTGGACGGCCTCTGTTGCATTGCCCCATAGGCTAGGAGTCAATCTTAGGACCGGAGCTTATTTGTCCATACGTCCTTACGCATGCGCGATGGATTATACAGTCATACAGTTCATGGATGAACCTTCCTAAATGCTATCAACGCAAACAGAGCCAAAATTCGCGCGCATACCTTTTCTCTCGAATTTACGTGCTGCCGAGCATTAATCGCTCGAATAAAACATCGATTGCCGACATAACAAACGTTTCATAACTCAGCTCCACGTCCCTAGAGTCATTGACAATGCTCAAAGAGTACACCTCTCAATAAGCCTCAAACTGTGCCGTTTGGAGTCGACATAAGGCTGTAGGTCCCCTTCACATATGAGTAGGACAATGGCACGCAAAAAGCGAGTAGTTAATGTAGACAGTAGAGCACCCTCCATCTTTCATCTTGGACTGTAGCGCCAAAAATAATCAATTCATCGCCAGACTTCTGCCTCTCTTGCCCCTTAAAATGTTTGACTGTAACTGTTTTTCATAACGTTTTCTTAAACCAATCAGAGGACGGCATTCACATTATTTCGTGAATCAAATATTCATGAATATTTGTCAAAGAAGGCACTTAAATTCGTCGATGGGCTAAGTGGCAATCAGTTGTGCATCTCTGTAATACTTTATTTCTTATTCAAACCCCCAAATAGTTAATTCAAGACAATGTCGAACATCGTGGAAAACGTGAGCCCCGCTAATGACATCAGACGCAGAATCGCCCTTGTGTACTGATCTCCACTTTCGAAGTACTTAAGACCTTGAGTTACATTGTACGTAGCGACAATGTGTTTGTGGAAAAAATGTAGTAAACAAGCCACATTATCTTACCCACGCCATACCTCCAAACTTTCGATTGGTCGTTACAATAACAAGAACCCACGCCTTGGATGGTGTACCGGGCCTTGATGCGCTCACGCTTACTCTTCCTCTCTTAACAGAGCACAATAGCCAATCACGATCTAACATCCAATTACGCTATCAGCATATGATATCTTGAACGCTCTCATTATTAATGTTAAATGTGGGTCCCGTGGCGTAGTTCTTTAGTGCGTCGACTCCTACGCAGAGGGTGTCAGGTTCGAATCCCCAATTAACCAACTTTCATAATTCACGACCTCGCCTCTTTTGTGTCACTGACAATGCTCAAAGAGTGCTGTCTGTCTGGAAAAAGATTCTCAAACTTGGGCGTTCGGAGTCGGCATAAAACTGTATGTCCCATCCACTCGTGAGAGAAGAAGAGCAAGCACAACACGTGTGATTGCTGTAGAAGCCAGGTCCTGGTCCTCTATGGCCTGTAGCGCCATCTATAAATCGGACAACACCACGAATTTAAGAGTCTTTCAAGTGTCTGTGTAAAAGGGGTTCCAATCTTAGCGGGAGACAACCCTTTCCGGCTCAGATTAGCAAGCACCCACCTTACAGTCAAAATCACTGGCTTCCTTCTAAAGTGTCCCCACAAATCAATTCAAAGAAAAACATTTAAAACAAAAATCAACTCATCGCCGACACTAGTGCTAAGCGTTCGAGAATTTTTCCCTTCACGACCTCGAAAATATCAATTCCAGAAAGAGACGAAGAGAATTGCACGTCATGGCGTAAGTTCCATTCAACTTTGATTCACCTCTCCTTTGACAACTTCTCCTCCTCAGTGAAGGGCACACATGCACCAAGGGACTGGGCCACCTATTCAAGACCCACTGGGAAGGACTGATTTGTGTTGCGGCTCCCATCGCCTTTGCGCCATTGATCATACTGCAGGACGACAAGGTACATAGGACCGTTGCATTTACACACCTCTCATCTCTCATCTCTAATCACAGGCGTACAAATGCATGTACACGCTGCTGATCATGGCCGTCTATTGGATCGTCGAGGTGATACCACTCGGGATGACGTCCATAATTCCGATGTTCATGTTCCCCTTGTTCGACATAATGTCGACGGACAAGGTCTGCCTGCTGTACTTCAAGAACGTGATGATAATGTTCCTCGCGAGCATCATGGTTGCGGCCTCGATTGAGTACTCAAACTTGCACATTCGCATAGCCTTGAAGGTTGTCAAGACTTTGGGATGTAGTCCTATGAGGTATGTTCGATGAGAGATCTTTACTTTGTTGACGGGTGGTTGGAGCTGTGATTTAAGGGGTAAGCTCAGAAATTGATCCTATCATCAGGTTTTTCTGATAATATGTAAGGGTCCTTTGGGGATGGGGGGATTTGTTACAATTGGCCCTTTATCAACAAGCTCGGCATTTCCCAGTTCCTCACCTCAAAGTGGTGGAAGTTATTTTGCGTTGGTGCGCGCCACCTTACACACATACGACCGGTGTTGTGATGTCTCACACCTCGGAGACTCTTCGAATCCAGTTGTACAAGTGCTCAACACCTTGCTTCATAAGGTCGGCACAAAGTTTCTGAAAGAGTAGAAGTACAGTGGACTCCCCCTAAGTCGAATTGTCACGGGATGACATAATTTGAGTTTGACTTAGAGAGAGGTTTTTGTAAGGAAAATTGAGGGAAATGTATGTAAAATATGTCGAAAAAGTTCGAGTTAGAAAGAGTTTCGACTTAGGGGGAGTTCACTGTATATGACATCTATGGACCTAAAGGCCTTCGCAACTGAAATGGTAGAGAAACTCAGAGCAGCAGATACGGTGGTGAGCACAATACGAAAGTCATTTGAAGTGTGCATCCAGTAGAAGATGGACTTGTGTATGCAGCAAGTCTTGGATGAGGAATCACGACGGAACAGCCTAAACGGAATCTGGCGGGGATTAAATATGGGCTGCCTTTTTTCAGCAAACTGCAATTTGAAAAAACAAAAACCTTCAAATTCCACGTTTCTGAAAAACTAATCAAATAGCTCTCAATTTTGTGAGTCGCCGTGGCGTAGTGCATTAGTGCGTCGAAAGGATCCCATGTTCGAATCCCCAATCTACCAACTTTCATAATTCGTGGCTTCCAGCTCTTTCGAGTCACCGACAATGCTCAAAGAGAGTATGACCACCCGTCTAGAAAAAGCTTCTCAACTTTGCCATTCGGAGTCGGCATTAAACTGTAGGTCCCTTCACACGTGAGTAGAAAATGCGCTAACAACGAATCCTATATCCGCTTAAGTTACTCATCATATCTATCGCCGCTTAAGGAATAAGCGCGGATAAAAACAATGCTTCCAAACATTATTTTCTGTGTGTTCATTCCAGAATTTATTCATTCGTTGTTTAGGTTGCTGCATGTGGTTTACATCTGCAGGTGTGGTTGATGTATTAGATCATTTTCAATTATTTTGGCATCCATAAGTATGCAATTTTTGGTATACCCAGAGTGTCTCTGCTAAACAATCCGTTTAGGTTTCGTAAACGATTCTTTTCATTTGATAAACATTTTTTTTATTTTATAATGTGTGTTATTGCTAAAGTGTCATTGCTTTTAAAGAGATGGTCACGCTACACAGTCACAAAACGAAGATTGTGACCATCAAAGATCAACCATCACCTTCCAGGACTACACCCCTGACTGCCACAAATGTCATAAATGTCGTCGGTGCTGCCAAGATTTTATGATGAATCATTAAGCGCCGATGATCGTTTTTGTGTGCACTTCTAAATTAAGCGTATATACGCTTGCAAAAAAAAACATGAGAAGCTAGGCCCAGGTGCGCCTCGGACTGTCGCGCCGCCAATATTATCATTATTATTATTAACTCTCTGTAAAGATGGAAATCCCAGAAACGAGGTTAGACAAGCGCTCCACAGACTCTGCAGAGACACTCCACCGCAGACACCATTGACGTGCGATGAAGGAAAATGTAAAAATTCATGTAAAAAGTAAAAAAGAAAGAAAATACTCAAGAACTTGAAAATATTTAAAGAGGAAATTTCCCCCGTGGGGATAACTGAGCCTGTAATAGCTGCGGTTACAGAGGGGTCAGTGCTCCGGAGGGTTCACATCGTTTACACTTTTGGCTTGAATCAGAGGCCTTGGGATGGTTTTTCGAGTGTCACCCACTCAGCCGCTCACCACTCACCTTGTGGCTAATAAGGGGCTGCTCTAACTTAGTTTTCAGTGACAGCTTTGTTCACAAACGCGTCCCTGATCTGAGTTCATTGTTCTGTAGGTTAGGTTTGGTTGAAAGGGCTGACTGCTGCAAGAGACAACGGACACATTCAGGCCAGGATAGGGCCACTGCCACTGCCAACACCCGGATCTATGAATACCCATTTCGCAAGCCACTTGGTGCTTTTAAGAAAGTGAAGAAGATGGCTGACTCTTATGCTACTTAGTTCAGCCAGGTTATCAAAATCATGCGCTTCCAGATGAGAGAGCAAGTGTGCATTGGTTTCTGCCTCATCTTCGTCTCAGAAAATCGTTGTAGGGAAGGGGCAATGCGCTGTTATAACCCCAATGAGAGTTTTAAGATTCAGCCTCTTCAGTCTAATGAGTCCAAGCGATCCCTTAGGGTCGAGCGTAGGCCAGATTTGTTAGGTAATCAAGCCTCCTGTGCCAGTTGGCCACCTATCATTCATTTGAGCAAGTGTTTCTAGCTTTAGAGGATGCTATAAAGTGGCGAGAGGCATAGAAGGTGGATCACTAACCGGAAAGAGTACGGAGCTTGTACCCTTTCTAGCGAGTTCGTCCGCTTCGCAAATCTCTAGAATGTCCCCACATAAGATCGATGCTTGAATACATGACCATCTAGTTAAGAGATAGGCGACAATAGAGGGAATTCTTGGAGTTGAAAGTGACTGAATTCAGAGATTTGATGGCTGCCTGGCTATCGGAACAGATGACGATAGCTGTGCTTGATATTACATTGTTTTTTTTTTTTAGGCCAGGACAAAGCTTCCTTAATCGCTGTAGCTCCAGCCGGAAAGACGCTGCAGTGGTTTGGTAATCGAAAATATACCTTGATGCTTAGATCCTCGGAATAGACGCCAGCATTTACACCTGTGTTCTTTTCAATCCATCTGTGAGAACCCGCAGTGTGCCATCCACACTCCTTTGACTTGATTGATAAGTTATTCTCGAACAGCAGTTTAGGTATCGTGAGGTCAGTGGCAATGGATCTACAAATACTTATACCTGCCAAGGATCCCTGAGTGTCCAGACTGTCCAGATGGGCAACGATCTCAACCTGATCGCTTTATAAGCTGCTATCTGTCACCAACTAGATAGAACTAGTTTTGGTTCAGGGGAATGTTTAGAGCTTCGAAGGAGGTTGTCCTTACGTATGCCATGCTCTGCGCTATTGAGTGATATGAGGTTGAGGTCTTTTCGAGCGCAGTTCACCAGACAGCATACAGCTACTGATACAAATTGCCAGTGGACCATGAGGGGCTGAAGTGCCCAGTATGGCCCCCTTACAGCAGTAGAGAGCCGTGGAGACCTTTTTGACACGTTCCTGAGTCTTGAGCTTCCAGCTTCGCTTCGTGTCATTGTTCTGTAACTTCCAGTCACTCGATTGCCATTTCCCCCATTCGTTCGTATGCTGTTAGTTGTTGTCTTCCATTTAATTTTAGGTTAGGAACACCCACTTAGCGGTCACCACTTCACAGATTATCACGAGTCTATCCGACAGTTTTGTTAGGCCGCTAAACCAATATCTGCCGTAGTTGACTAAGTCAGGGTACGTTATCTCCTCTTCCACATCGTCTCCTTGTAGGGCATCCTCTTACAAGATTCATTATAGAGCGCTCCTTTTCATCCATTAAGGAAATGACTACCTGCCGCCCCTCTATGCCCTTAGTAGCAGATTATTTCTTTCCTGGTTAAGTGCAGGCCACACTTGCTTCGATGTCCAGCAGGTGGCAAGTTCCATCCGCTTGCTATCCATCTGCTAGTAACATTGATTCACACGACACCTCGCTTGCCGCTGACAGCCTTGAGTCCAAAGACCCAACAAGGCTAAGATGGTGATGCTTAGTGCTTGCATGAAATGAGCCAAGGAGCGGCAGAAGCAGGAGACATGACTTCGCATGAAGACCCAAAACCATTTTAGCCGCTCCCAGCCTCCGTCCAGCTTCATTGACGGCTCTCTGTGTTCGAGGAACCACCTCAATCAGAACCAAACAATTGAACGGAAAGATCTTTTCACACTAGAAAGCTTTGCAGGATCTTCTCAGTCATGAACTTGGAATTACGACTGCATTCAGGACAGGATCCACAATCTCACGAGTTGAACTTTTGCTTTTCCCTAAAAAGTCTTGTCTGGAATACGACTTGCACGTGTTTGATTCCAAACACCTTCGATCCAGCATCTCGAACACATCTCCTGAGCATCTCCTGATTTTCTCCATTCACAGACTCCACCTCAGCATTTGCCTTGTGACGATGTTCCTGTCAATGTGGATAACAAACTCAGCCGCAACCGCCTTGATGTGTCCCATAATTTACGCCGTCATGGAGGAAATGGAAGGGGTATCCGCAGAACCCACTTCTCCTTTCAAATGCCATTTCATCACTTGTCTTTCCAGCAAACCTCAGTCAAGGCCTATCACCCTGACGACTATGACCTGCCGAAGAAGGAGTAAGTGTTGCACCCGCAATCCCTCTCCCTCTCTCACACACACTCACGTCTCTCTTTTCAGACGACGTCCGTCGAGGCTCGCCCTCTGCTACTACTTGAGCGCATCCTACGCCAGCTCGATTGGAGGCACGGGCATCCTGATTGGAACCCCAACGAATCTCGTCTACAAGAGCATATTCGAAGGGTCCTTGAATCACACACTCGCGCGCAATGACATCCACTAATTGATAAATCCTCTTTCAGGCGCTTCCCAACGGCCACGTCCAGCATCGATTTTGGCAAGCACATGGTCTACGCGGTGCCCATTGCGGTTGTGTGCACCTTGGCGGTGTTCCTTGCCATGGAAGTGGTGTATCTTGGCCTATTTCGGTGCGATTTTGTCAAAAAGGACACGCAAACTTTCTGACAGTGGTTGTCTTCTTTTTAGGCCGAACAGCATTGAGGCGAAGGAGGCGAGTATTGGCAAGGAAGGCGAGGAACTGGTGCAGAGGGTTGTCGATGAGAAGTACGCAAACCTGGGATCGATGACCACCCACGAGATATCGATTGCTGTTCTCTTCAGCTCCCTTGTGATGCTCTACGTGTTCCGATCGCCGGGATTCGTCAAGGGCTGGGCTGATTACTTTGCGTGCAAGTAAGTTTGTTGAGTCCACTCACGTCTGGTGCTCGTCTGCCAAGTTAGTCTCATTGTGTTCGAAAAATCGCATCCATGCCATCCTCGCGTCCTAGAAAACCATGCTTAATTATGAGACGCATCAGGGACACGGACGGGTGATTGACTCAACTCCCACAATGGATCTTGTCGATTCGCCTTATCTTTCAGTCCAGCTCTTAAGCCTCTCCCTCATTCTCTAGAGAAATCAAGACCTCATGTCCCACGGTGTTCATCTTGCTCCTCATGTTCATCCTGCCAACGAGTTACAAGTTTCTCAAGTTCTGGAAGGGTAAGTCACAGAATCGGCGTGTCACTCCAAACGCCTGACCACCGCATCTCCCAACCGTAGCTGAATCCCTGGAAGCGGTGCACGCCTGCCTGGACTGGTACTACGTCCTCCCCAAACTCCCCTGGAGCCTGGGCATTGTGATCGGTAAGTCTGCATGACGAGTCAGTGCTTGTTTCATTCTCCCTCTCCATCACCCACAGGCAGCGGGGCATCCCTCTCCGAGGGCATCAAGGTCAGTGGAATGGCAAAGCTGATGGCCGATTGGCTATCCGCACTTGACGTCCTGCCGCCGTCGTTCATCCTGCTGGTCTGCGTTACAGCCGCTGTGCTCTTGACAAATCTCAGCGCAAACGTGGCCGTGTGCAATTGCATTGTCCCCGTTTTGGCTGAGCTTGTAAGTCCTCTCTGGGGAGCATTCGAGTTCCGAGAACGCTCTGAGAGCATATTCTCTGTCTTTTGCAGGCGGTTTCTTGCAAGATGCATCCACTTTACCTGATCCTTCCGGTTGGCATCGGCTGCAGCTTGGCCTACATGCTGCCGGTGGGAACACCGCCGAACGCAATTGTCCAGGCTTATGCGAACATCCCCACAAAGGACATGGTAAGGCAGTCTTGACACCCGCTGGATTGTCAAACGTTTGTTCATCTGTTTTTCAGATCAAAGGGGGCATCGGACCGACGGTTGTGAGTATCCTTACGTTGTGGATTATGCCGCAGGTATTCGGCCGAGTCGTCTACTCGGACTTGAATGATTTCCCGAAGTGGGCCAAGGACTAATCGAGGACAGGACCTTTTGAATGAATGAGTTGTTAAATTTATCTGGAAATATAATAGTTTTTCTGATGTTTTTTGTGTCTGTGGTTCATAGGTTAATCCGGTGAAAGTGGGTGCTCAAGAAGAACGGTTCTCAACAAATTTTATTAGTGCGTCACCTGAATTTTGCTGAAGTCGCTTAGGCTGTCCTAGCCCAGGCTCCAGGGGAGTTTGGCCTGTAGTGACATTCCTAGTTGAGGCAAGGGCAGGACAGTTGCAGAGAAGGTGTTGGATGCTTTCCTCCTCCCTTCTTCGTCTAGGCATTGGACTTCTTCAGAAGTCATTGGGGAATAGGCCTAGTCTTCTTGCGTGAAGGCCAAGTAGACAGTGTCCGATGATGATTCAAACTGCAGTTTTAATTTTAGATCTCTTAAGGGAGATCAGGCTACTAGATCTTTTCGGATCGAGGGGAGGCCAAATTTTCAGGATCTAAGTGGGTCACTAAGGAGCATTAGTGTCCCAGCTAGAGTTCGTTCGGTTGTGTCTCCTCCGATCGATTCAAGTTGCCTTGGTTCAATTCTAGTGTTGGCCAATCCGCCTTGCCTGATCTTCTCAAGAACTATTTTGAAAAGTTCTCGGCCAGTGACCTTATATGCCTTATTTATCTTTTTTGAAGTCGCCTAGGTAAATTTTTTTTTACTGACTATGATGGACCTTTCGAATGCACAACTTCTTCAGTTTTGGAGGGAATGTCAAAGTTATACATGGCGGGGTAAACTCGTCTCTATGTGGCTCTGCCCCCCACGTATAGGTCCTGAAAGTCTCGCTGTACTTGGAACTGCCCACGGCTCTGGAGTAGTACTGGCTCGGTACGCACAGCCAGCTTGTGTGTAGCACTAAACGCCGTTTTGGAACCACAGCTCTGAAAGTTGACGTGTATCTGTCCGGCGTTCAGGAACCACATCAATTCTTTGATGTTCGCTCTAGATATCTCATCAAGAGATTCAAGGCAGGTTTTGTCTAGAACCCGTTGTGTTGCTCCGGCAAGCGTTGGAAAAGAGCAAAAGATGTGAATCAAGGCAATTATGAGGAATCCCCTATCAGCCAGTGTCCCGTACTGATGGCTGTAATTTAAGCAATTTCCACGCGAGAAGATCCTTAGTTCATGGTGAGCTGTACTCTCGCCCTGTCTTCCTAGATATATGGCACTTAGACCACCCGAGTCATATTTAAGAAGTGTGATGTAATTCGTGCTCTTAATAGCCCAAGTGGATTGTGTACCTCCAGCAGGTCCTTGTTTGGCCAATTCATCGGGTTTTTTGTTACCGGAAACGTGTATATGCCCTGGAACCCAAATTATGGTTACTTTGAACTTATCCGTGACTGCAGCCAGCTCATTGCAGCAGTCCTGTACTGATTTTGAATACCTATGAAACTGTCTTGATATCAGATTGGCTGTCAACGAAGGTAGCTAGTTTGCATTGGCGTTATGTTCGGATGGGATTCAAGTTGACGGCACGCCTCCCTAATGGCAAAGATTTCCGCTTGGAAGATGATGACATGATAAGGGAGACTGCGCCGAATGCGCACTTCATTTTTGAGCCGTCTGTGTATACAGTCACTTTCGGGATGTGGCCTATGCCGGGAGGAGCACGTCGACGTATCTTGAGAATTCTTATTTGGGTGGAAAGTAGTCTGTTCGAAGCCGTATCAGTTCACTCGGCATCGGTTCTTGGATACAACTGTGTCCATATGGTCTTGAGGTCCACGTTGCGAAACTCGCAGTCGAGACCATTGAGTCTGAGCGCAATGTGCGTCGATAGGTAGGAGGTGGAACAGGATCGTCAGAGTGTCTGAAGAAGTTGTCATTAACGCGCCTGTTCTACCTAGGCATGCCATTGTTCAGCTTATCAAATTTGAAATAGCCATATATGCTTCTGAGAATTTTCTAATGTACGTTCATAGGATGCGGACTGAATAAATATGAGTTGACAAAACTTAACGAAACTCAACGAAACTGAACGAAACCTTACGAAACTTAACAAAACTTAATGCAACTTAACGAAACTTAACGAACGGACGGACGGGAGATGGTGGAGCGTGGGGCGTGGGGAAGATCCTTAGAAAAGTGCTGAGCACAGCTTAACGAAACTTACCGAAACTTAACGAAACTTAATGCAACTTAATGAAACTTAATGCAACTTAACGAAACACGACGACATTTTACAAAAATGAGAGGAATGGAAAATGAGAAACGGAAATGCAAACCGAGGAAGTTTGTAGCTCCAGAACACGAACTTCTTCGTCTTCATTTATTAAAAAAAATTTTAAAAATCTCACGTCAGGAGCATAGCCGCAGCGTTTTTCAAGAAGTTACACTTTCGACCCTCGAACACGATTTACGAGTTTAAATTGATTTCATTGTTGGACAATCAACACGAACCTCCCCTCACACCCTCGAGATGGCGGGCCCTATCGCCGTGTGGTTTTGAAATTTTCCATATTTTCCACAACACCCCCACACATAGCCATTGTGTCCAGTGTGGATTACAAGGATTTGAAGGATTTCAAATGACTCAAGGATTCTTTAAATGCCATCCATCCACATGCAGATGAGTGGCAAGTGGTATACACTTCATAACGAGACGAAAAAGTTTCATCGTCCTTTCGTCGCCAGCCAGAGCCAGAGCGCCCACTTAAAGGTAAGGTGGTGGTTTAAATATTTCATCCACACACCCAGAGGATCGTTGAACAAAGGAAATATCCTGCGTATGTTGTTCGAAACCAGACCAGAAGCACTGGAGTGGAGTGGAGTGAAGGGAGTTTTATTGCAAATAAAACTCACAAGTGGAGTTGGTTTCTTTTTCTGTGCTTCGTTTTGTGGTGCCGAAGCGACGACCGACGGGGGAGAGGAAGAGATGCTATTCGAGAGGATTTCAATAGTCAAACGTGCATGGAAGTGATTCCATCTTTAGCCAAGTGGAAGCATTCGGTTTGGTAACGTTCGCTCGTATACACAAATATTCGAGTAAGAATTGATTTTCGTTTATGCGGGGGTGGCTGCTGCGAGTGTGGGTTAAGAAGAAGTAAATAGCATTCGAGACCGGACGGGAGATGGCGGAGCGTGGGGCGTGGGGAAGATCCTTAGAAAAGTGCTGAGCACAGCTATTATTATTCAATTGGATGTTTGATCTCATTTCAAGTCGATTAACGATTTGTGTTGCATTGACTTTGAGTGCGTGTGCAGACGATGCCACCACATGTCTGGGCGATGGCGATGGCGACGATACGGTTTAATTGCGTGAATCAAGGCAATTTACTTTGGGCTAAGTAACAAGGAAGACGTTGAACGTCTGAATGCGAGATCAAAGCACGTTGCTGCGTGGTGTTCTCTTTTGGGGACTCTCGAAAAGTGAAGAGCGGAAATGGTGGATTCAATGACACCACACACAAGCATCGCGTCGGAGGAGGTGGCTTAATTGGTTTGCACAACCCCTTCACGGTGCTTCAGAAATCCGCGATTTGCAGTCACTGACTCACTGTGCCTTTGATGCGAGACGGGAGAGTCACAGTCCCCGAGTGAATGTGCGTTGCGAACTGTCACTGTCAAGATGACTAAACTGCCAGCGTCTTGGAGCTTGAACTCGCATTCAACGCTAAACATTAACTCACTGAAATCCACTAGAATTTGTAATTCACCTTAATGAGGTACTCACCACTCGAGTTGCGTCTAGGAAGTGCCCGCACCACACTCCGTCCACGGTTCAAGAGTTTACCTTCCAGCCTCTCTTTGCCTCTCTCCGCTCACCGCAGCATACAGACACTCACGGGTAAAACTGTCAACATCTTGAAAAAGAACCTCACTAGTCTATGATGCATTCAAGGTGATTGCACAGCACTCAACTCCCATTCCGCCGTCGCCGTTGCCGTTGCCGGGTGCACAGCTGCACCCCTAATAAAGCAAACAACCACGGCACGCTGAAGAGAGAGAGATGAAATGTATCCGCAAACAGGGCCGAAATGCATATTTCATCGGCGCAAATGTAATTGAGATTTGCCGACAAACAAATAGTAAATGTTTTGCGGGCACAGAGTGCATTGCAAGGCATGCGTCGTCGGTTGTCTGTGTCTTCACGAGGACGAGACGTGGTCTACGATTAAATGCAATCGAATCCGGCATTACTACAGATTGATTTATGGCTTCGAAGAAAGACTAATTACTCCTCCCAGCTTCTGGTCCTGGCGGCGATGTCCTGTCTCACTGCACTGGTCTGGCACCTCAATCAAAGTGCATGCGTCTGGAAAGCAATCACAGTTCCTTCGTTCGAAATTTGAATTCTATTGACAGAGCCTGACCACGTGCAGACGGGGGTGGGTGGGCGGTCAATATGAGATAGATCTGATTCCTGGCTAGAGGCAGTGGTCACGTACCCACTCATGGGATCATTACGATTCAAATGCAAAACAAGACGGGACCTTACCCTAATTATCCTTTATTTGCCATTGTAAATGATAAGGACCCTTTGCGAGGCGTACTTTTTTTTCCTCCTGTCGTTCGTGTACTTGTATTTTTTTTTTCCTTCTTCCTCTGTGCTCTGTGCTCTGTGCTCTGTTCACTGTTCTCCTGTTGTTGTCGAGCGGCCAGACGAGAGGACATACGAGAACAATTCCCAAAGAGCACCTCCATTAGTGACCACGATAATTGCCCCAAGCTGCTTACTTGCGCGTTGGCTTTGGCAAATATCAAATCAACCGTCCGTCCGTCGACGTCGTCGTCCTTCGAGCACTTGTATCACAAGCACACACACACACATACACAGAGACACCCGAGGAGGGGGTTGCTTCGCAGCGACTACAGAGATTGAGATGGAAACTGAGGTTTCGCAATTAATTTCGACAATGGAACTCTGCTTTTCCGTGGATGTAATTTTGGTTTGTCCTGGACGGCGCGGTGGCGCGGCGGAGGACCGACGGAGTGGATCGAATTGCTGAACCCGATGCGAGTCCTTTTTGTCGACTCCCACTTGTGCTGGACAGGAAATTGTGCAACATCAAAGTAGTCAAGCCAAGTGTGGTGGATTTTTTTGTTGTTCGTCTCGGTGAGTGGTGGGTCCTTCCATTTGCATGGGCCCCTTGAAGTCCTTCTCGCTGCAGAGAGGGGCGCATTTTTCATGGCGTTAGGTGGAAAAATTCATAAAAGATAAGTGTTATGGCATCTTTTTTATTCCTCGGGAGGGTATGTTCGTGGACTTGTTCACCGGCTTTGTTTGCTGGTAGCGTCCGGTCGAAATGGATTCGTAAAAGGTTGCATTGTCCGGCAGAGCGACGGGAGCGCTTAATTGATGAGTTTGTGGGGCTGGATTTAATTTAATGGACCACTCATTAGGGCGATAAGACTGAAGTTCCATGCGTCCACCAGCAGACACGGCGCAGGTGGAGAGGTCTTGTGTGCGGGCGGAGAACGTGACTGGCGTTCAACAGCTTGAGGTGGAGTGGCGCTGAGATATGGACACTGTTTGTGAGTGTCCTGTGGATGGTATCATAGCCGAGTTATGGGCTAGTTTAAGTTGAATCTGGTTGGAATTCGAAATTGTGAATGGACCTCGCTTCTATTTGACTCATTTTCTCGCCTGATTTTGAGACGCGATCGTACGCGATATCGACGATGCAACCATCGATGCGGTTTTGACGAAGTTTCCGACGCGACGAACGTTTTGCGACGCGGTTTCTGCTAGGTTCTCCGACGCGATATTGATTTCCGGGACGGTCACGACGGTGCTTATAAAACGCAAATTCGACGACAGTTTGCGACGCGAATTCGGTAACTTTTCCTAACCCGGTTTTTAGGGAGTTGTCCGACTAAATAGCGACCACGATTATTGACGCGGTTTCAACGTTTTCCGACGCGTTTTTGACGTTGTTTTAGACGCAATTTCAATCAATTTTCTAGTCCAATTTCATTCCAATTTTCCGTCCCGATTTGGACGGCGTTTTCGACACGTCTTCGACGGTGCTTAAGATGCGGTTACAACGGTGATGCCAGTCACGCACCACACTCAAGGGTGTTTCAAGGGTTTTTCAAAGTTTCTTGATGGTGTTTCTCCATCACAATTTGGACGGCACTTTCGACACGTTTTCGACTGAGCTTAAGACGCGGTTACAACGGTGATTCCAGTCACGGTTTCAAGGGATTTTCTAGGCCGGCTTTGATCAGGTTTCCTGATACAGTTTTCACGCAGTTTTCCAAATCAATAGCGATGACGATTTCTGACGTTGTTTCAATGAGTTTTTGATGAGTTGTCAGGCATAATTTCAACCACGATGACTGATGCAGTTTTGACACCGTTTTCGACTCCATTTAAATCGAGGTTCCAGTGGTAATTCGATTCACGCTTTCGAGGGTGTTTTCGAATACAAATTCGATGACGTTTTCGGATGACACTCGACTACGGTTAACGGCGCGGTTTCGATCATGGCTTTCTGACATAATTTCGAAGACGTTTTTCAACTCGTTTTCGACTGGCCGATGGTGTTTGGGCCTAATTTTGGAGATGTTCTCGGGAACTCGGGTACGACGATTTTTCAAGCCCGATTTTGAGCAGTTTCCGATGAGATTTCGACTGTGTTTCCAACTTGGTTTTGAAGACATTTCTCGGCGTTTTCATCGACGTAGTTTTCTGACGCGTTTTTGAATGTGTTTCGGACACAATTTTATATATTCATTTCTACGCGATTTCGACTCACTTTTGAAAAAATGTCCTGACTCTTTATCGACAGGGTAATTTGACTGAGTTTCGGACGCAATTTTGGATATCTTTTTCGACGCCATTTCGACGCTTTCTAACTCGGTTTTTGAAGACATTTCCCGATTCGGATTGACGGGATTTCCTGACGCGTTTTTGACCGAGTATCAGACGAAATTTTAAATATCTTTTTCGACGCATTTTCGACCATGTTTCCGACTCGCTTTTACGACATTTCCCGATTCGGTTTTGATGGGGTTACCTTACGTGTTTTTGACTGTATGTAAGACGCAATTTTGAACACTTTTCCCGATGAGAATTGGACCGCTGTTTCGGACTCGAGTTTTGAATACATTTCCCAATTCGGCGTTGATGGGGCTTAATGACTCGTTCTTGACTGAGTATCAGACAAAATTTTAAATATCTTTTTCGACGCGTTTTCGACCCTGTTTCCCACTCGCTTTTAAGACATTTCCTGACTCGGCATTTCTGACGCGTTTTTGAATGTTTCAGATGCAATTTTAAATATTTTTTCGATGCGATTTTGCCGCTGTTTTCCGTTGCGATTTCGACAACGTTTTGAGACTCGTTTTCGAGTTTTCCTAGACTCGGGTTTGACGACGTTTCCCGACTCAGTTTCAGCGGTGTTTTCGAAGTCAAATTCGACGTGCTTTCAACTGGGTTCCTCGACGTGATGACGTGACTTTCGACAAAGACTTCCGACACGGACAAGACTTCGACGACATTTTTGGAGCAGAATTGAACTGGATTTTCTGATGCGATGTCGAAAACATGTTCCGACTCAGTTTCGAACAAGACTTCGACGACATTTGTGGATTTCCTGACGCGATTCCAGTCAAATTTTTCAATTCGATGCCGATAACGTTTTTCAAGCACAATCCGTAACGTTTCTGGCAGGATTTTGAAAATTTTGTGATAAGATTTTGGCGTAATTCCCACAAAATTTTAGTCGCGACTACAGTAGTCCCTTGACGTGACCCCAGCTCATACAGTAAAGCCACACTTGCGATTAGGAAGTGTATTACTGCCGCTTGGGCATGATAAGTACCTCCTGATTGTGTAGTCATAGTATGTCAAGTCGTATCCTTTTCCTTAATAACGTGCAGAGTCCTCTCTCTTCAGTAAACTGTTCAATTTACTGATAACAGTCGAATTAAACAAAAAAAGGAAAAATTGCTCCACTTCCTGTCGCCAAATGGCCCGGCAAGAGCCGACAAGAATCCATCCCAACCAAGTCTCGTATTGGCCAACTCAATTTCCTCAGCCAACTTAATTAGGAAATTAATCTCCCCAATCACTCTCACCCACGTCCTCGTAAAATCAAATGAATGCATTCATCCGACGTCACATATTATCCATCAAATTGCAATTTGATCCCGAACACTATCAAATCAACCGGAAGTATCGTCCACTCCTCCTCCTCCACCGCCTGGCATGCATTACAACGCAAATCCTCACAAAAGCCATTTAATTACGAACATTCCTCGTTTTATTAGCCTCCGTGCCGCCGCCGAACAATGGGACACATCCGACAAGCGAATGTCTTGCAGTCCGGCATGAGTGACGAGGAGTGGGCAGGAAAAAGAAAAAAAGGGATGAAACCCCATCCAAGTCAAGCAATTGAACAGGGCCACATCGGAAATTATCACCTTCCAGAACAATGCACCTTTCATTCATCGTCGTCGTGGTCGGTGAGAGGGCCACGCCACCGCGTTGGCCGCCCTTACATTAACAAGTAATCTGTCCAACCCTCGCTCCGCAAAATGTGGGCATTTCCCTGGCAAATAGCGTCTTATCACAAGGACCACCGTGCCTAATGAGAAAAGAACAATCAAGGAGCGCATAAAAGACCACGACTCTCTCGTAATATCGGTAAGTACTCACGATACGAACGAACCACTTTTGTTGATATTAATGTCATGGATCTGCTCTTCTTCTTCGCTCCAGGAAGGGGCTGACTTGACTGCTGCCGATGTTTGCTCGGCCAGCAGGAAGGGAAGCGGTGAGAGATAGAGAAAAAAAATATGTCTGTCAGTCAAATGGTTGCAACACTTATTTTAATGAAAAATTCTAATTTACCGATATCACCCGAATCCGACGCCGAACTCCGAGTGGATGGCGAGGCCATTGTGTGCGAAAATTCCCGGTCCATCCCCCGGTGCTCTCGAGATATTTTTATTACTTTCCTCCGTGGCCATGCCCACCCTCCAGAGCAGTCATTATGCCCCCTATCGAGTGGATGAACAACCTGCACGGTGGTTATCCCGAGAGCAGAACTAAGTGCTGGCCGTGTATGGAAACATTGAAGGAATGTGATTCAGTGATTCAGGGAATTAATTAATACATTTCTGGCCCC
Organism: Eristalis intricaria; assembly: GCA_964034865.1. NCBI lineage: Eukaryota > Metazoa > Arthropoda > Insecta > Diptera > Syrphidae > Eristalis > Eristalis intricaria. Next base: position 7,292,034 of record OZ035875.1, on the reverse strand, counting down.
CCGCCCGTCCGTCACCAATCATTCCAAGCCTGGACCGACTCACTGGACCGACTCAAGTGCAAGTGTCACTTTCGGCAGGCAGGACGAATGCCAGAACAGACTTTCCGCCTCTTCTGTTTGCACTTACTTCCCTCCCTTCCGGCGCTCCCCTCCCGTGGGCGTGGGGGCGTGATTGAAGAAAGCTCTGTTTGTCTTGCGAGGAGAATTCCTTAAGGATTCACTTTGCGTCTTTCACGGAACTACGTTATTATGAATTTTTCTTCATTTTTTTTTTTTTCTGAAAAATCACAAGGACGACCATGATGATGATGATTTTGAGTGGTGTACACTTGGCCCGAGCAACAGTGTAACGGCGAACAAAGGCCACTTGAAATAACGAGAAAAGCCTTCAAAAAGGCTTCGCGGATAATAAGAAGCAGAGCAGCGAGACGCGCGAGACAGGCGAGCAAGGAAATGGAAAAAATATGAAAATGGAAATGGAAAGAATCTATTCGGGCAGGAAGTCTTTGAATGAATTTTAATTTCGTGCATATTTTCTTCGTTTTCCGTTTTCCGTTTTCCCGTGACTCCCTGTGAAATAGATCCTTAGTCCTTGCATTTCCCTCGCCTTCGCTTTACCTGATTTTTAATTTACAGTAACGCCGAATGAATGAAAGAAATGCCACTCATCAGCGTTCCTTTTTTTTCTCTTCTGAAGATTCGCGTCCAAACAATGGACACCCACCAGCGCCAACCTCCGGCGACTGATGGGATGATTCACTTCGTGGAGTCGAGGGTATTTGCTGTTCAAGTGCATGTCGGGCGGGCTGCTTATGGGACGAGGGGGAGATCGACTCTTTGGTTATATCCGGTGTTTTGGGAGGTCTTCAACTGGGGCTGAACTCTATCTGTTCTGGTTGCCATTCCCGGCGTGAGGTTGCTCTATCAGACGAGCTTTAGTTACAGGTACAGACAGTGCTAGGGGTATCGGGAAAGAATTCCGAATTTGAAGCTCGACTTGAATCCAAGGGATTACGAGCACATTTCACCCAAATTGAACGTCAATGACTGCTGTAGTGACTGACTGTGAGTGAGGTAGGCCCGTGGACTCTTACGCTGGGTGTCAAGGTTAAATTCTCGACTCGAACAACTTTCATAATTCATGGTCGAACCAGTCTTGTGCCACTGGCAATGATTGGAGAGGAATTTTATCACTTTTAGAGCTCACCTCCACGCACGAAAGAACGATAACACATAACACTCACTGTACTCTGGAAGATCGGTCCAGGTCCACTCAGTGCTGTAACTATGGTGGTACCAGTGGTCCCAGGCCCAGGAGGGCTACAAAATGACCAGGACTAACTTCATTCGAGGGCTCTAATATTGACGCACACACCAGCCTCATGAAAGCCTATTTACGGCACTGGTCTACGGAACGTAGTACTCTTCAGAACGAGAAAGTCGGTATCCCAATCTCAGCTCAAACGTGATCGGAATCGAAGACGGCTCATTGAATGGGTGGTGATTCGTTATGGGCACGGTTTGTCTTAAGACTGGTATTAGATGGCATAACCCTGAATTTGTTTTTTTAAGAATCCTTCGTTTTGGCGTGCGAACAGTTCCCTACCCTTGGTATAAACACAACGGTGGTCATTCTCCAGAGTCTAGGCACGTGTCCTATATCCTAACAGATCTCTGGAAGTTGCCAAGGGCAGAGGTCCACGACCTGTCGTAGCTCCATAAGGAAGATACCATCATAGCCTGCCATTTTAATGGTTTGACGGAGTTGATGTGTTGCATGTAACTACTCAAACATTGTTTGAGTGTGCTCAAGTGTGGCAGTACGTCACTATCCCTGGGAGACGCATGGACAGTCCAGAAATGCCCAGACCTCTGAAGATACCTATTCGGTCTTCATAGTATCAAAGCTAGCCATCGAATGGCTCTGTAAGCTGGTCTGATAAGGGGCTCTTAGAGAACACAAAAAAGCTCTAAATTAGAGAGATGTCGCTAAAGTAAGAGTAAAGAGGGTCTACTCGAGAAGAAGAGAGTAACGACTATTGGTTGAAGTTTAGAGTAGAATTTACTTACTTACGCACTTAGGTGGCGCTACAGTTCAGGGTGAACTTGGGCCTTCACTAATAAGCCTCTTGAGATGAGAAGGTCCTTAGCTAGCTGTCTTCAGCTAGGAACTTCAAGCCGGTTGAGGTTCATTTGAACTTTTGCGCGATACTTAATGCGAGGGTTTCCTCTCTGGGTTAGACTCTGTTGGCCCGAGCATTGGTATCCATTGCCACTACATGTTGTGGTCATCTTCCTGCTTTTCGTCTTTGGATTTTACTTTGACGGAGGTTATCCTTACTTGCAATCCATGTCTCAGTATCTGCAAAGGATGATCAGTGTGTTATACAGAATCTCCGTTGAAACAGCTCAAAGAAAAAGCTTTGCAAGACTTATTCTTCGGTTTATTTCTGCCAAGGTGTCAGAGTTTATAGCAGAGTCAAAGTAGACAAAGTTGCTTACTACTTCAAAGTTATAGATAGCTGTCGTTGTGAGTTTCATTTCAATTGGTGAATGTTGTGCATTCCTTCATTTTTTTGACAGCATATACCTTTCCGTTCATTTCGTTTCGATACCATCACTATCTACATCGTTATCCTGCTCAGACGGACGAGCCAAAAAGTAGACATGTCTCTATATAGCTCGTCTCTAAGAATGCAGTCATATGCAGCAGACAACACCCGAAGGAAGGTACGTCGAAATCTTTGCTGAGGTAGACAATCTGACCCAGCTAGTAAATGAGCCCACACGAATACCTGACATTGCAGATCATTCCGCCAACACCCTGGACCTGTTTCTCACCTCTCACCCTGATAAATATTCTGTTGACATACTGTCACCTCTAGGCTCGTCGGACCATTGTGTCGTATCAGCAAAACTCTCGTTATCACCACACATAGTTAGAGAAGAAATTCCTAAAGGAACAGTTTGGCTGTACGAGAAAGCCGATTTGAACAAACTTAACAACTTCTTTAGGAATTTTAACTGATCACTTTGCTTCCTCGATAGTGACGTGGATGCCGCTGCTGATTTGATCACAAATATTCTTCTGCTGGGCATGAGAACCTTCATTCCTCACAGAGTGAAGAGTATCAAGCCCAAAGCAAACGCATGGTATGACTCGAGCTGTAAAGAGGCTATTAGGATGAGAGAGTTAAATTTCCGGACATACAAAGCCAACCGTACTACCGAAATGACTGCAATGCAACTATCAGACGTGTGAAATTCTCTTATGAGCAAAAGTTGAGGCAAAAAGTGCTACAATGTCCCAAGGGTAGCAAAAACTTTTGGTCATTTGTAAAAAAAAACGTTAAGAATTCCGCCTCGTCTTCAGTTCCCACGCTCATTTACAATGGCATTCCAGCTGTCAGCTCTTTAGACAAAGCTAATCTGCTTGCGGCTCATTTTGCAGCTAGCTCAAGACTGCCACTTGTACTTGAGAGCTTTGATTTCACCATGGGACAAATCCACTTCCGCACTCGTACAGTTGCAAGAGTACTGAAAGATCTCGACGTGCACAAATCCTCTGGCCCGGATGGTATTCCCCCTATACTTCTGAAGAGGTGTTCTTCTGTGCTGGCAAAACCACTGCGTAAGCTTTTTCACCTATCCTACTCTTTAGGTCTCTTTCCGAGCAGATGGAAAACAGCATTTGTCCAGCCAGTCCCTAAAAAGGGCGAATCTTCGTCACCCACTTCGTACCGAGCCATAGCACTTACGTCCCTTCTTTCTAAGGTCATGGAAACGCTGATAAATCGACAGCTTATGAAATATCTTTAATCGCGGAAGCTTCTTAATGACCGACAATATGGTTTCCGCAGCCACAGGTCCACTGGTGATCTGGTAGCTTATCTCACCGAAAAGTGGAACCAGTCTTTGCACAATGCAGGCGAAAGCAAGATCGTTGCGCTTGATATTTCTAGCTTCTCAGCAACCACTCGTGTTGGGCGTGCTATTGTTCTCTCACAAGTGGAAGGGACCTATGCTTTAATGCCGACTCCGAACGGCGTAGTTGAGAAGCTTTTTCTAGACAGGAAATACTCTTTGAGCCTTGTCAGTGACTCGAAAGAGGTGGAGCCGTGAAATATGAAAGTTGGTAAATTCGGGTATCGAACCTGGCACCCTCTGCGTAGGAGTCGACGCTCTAACCCACTACGCCACGAATACCCACGGTTCCAGTCTGATATCCACCAGATAAATGCTGGTGTTCCCCAAGGCTCAGTTCTGTGTCCCACACTCTTTCTCATTTTTATAAATGATCTCTTGTCCGCTACTTCTAATCCAATCCATTCCTTCGCTGATGACAGCACCCTCAGCTTTTCATATTCGTTCCAAGACCCACGAGCCCGTCCTTCGGCCGTAGAATTGGAACGGCAGCGTATGTTAAGCACATTGAATTCCGATCTTGACAGCATAATAAACAATAGAGTGGAATTCAATGCTCAATGCTATCTGCTGTCATTCAAGGGAACCCCTGACAATTAGCCATTATCCATGAATGGCGCTTGTGTTGATGAAACCGGAAAACTTTAAATCCTTGGTATGTGCATCAACACAACACTTAGTTGGAACGATCACATACTTGAGGTCGCTAAAAGTTCTGCGAAATGTTTAGGTTTTCTTAATCGATGCAAGAAATATTTCACCCCTTCTGAATTGGCTTTGATTTAAAAGGCTTACATCCGCCCCAAGCTGGAGTACAACTCTCTTATCTGCTCTGGTGCCCCCAAGATCACCCTGGACCTACTAGATAGAATCCAAGACTTATAGGAGACAATAATATCATTAGACTCGCTCGAACATCGACGTACCGTCTCTTCTTTGTCCGTGTTTTATCGCTAGTCCAACAAACGATGCTCTTCTCCATGAATTCACCCGCAATACCCGTCTTGCCAGGAATGCCCTTTCATTTATTTATTCAGGTAACTCTGCACATATTCAGCATAAGCTTATAAGCTTGTACAGGAATGATTTTGAAAGTGAGCCCTTAAGCCTACCCTCGGACGCACAGTTAAATTCAAAGACTCGTTCATCAGCCGCACTGCACGAATATGGAATGCTCTTCCCAACCTAATATTTCCCACAGACTACAGCCCGCAGATATTTAAGACCAATGTGCACAGGTACCTCCTCTCCCTTTCTTCCTCTTTATCTTCGGCCCGTGCTGTGTCTTGACCCCGGACACATAAGCAAATTATAAAAAAAAAAAAAAAATAAAAATCAATAACAAATGGTGGGTATCGATTTGGACTTGATCTGCCTCTTCTCTGAAGTGCGACTGTGGACAGAAACCACATTGAGAAGGGCCAGTCAGATGGTAGACGAAGGATGTCAGACGAGATCTCGAATCCGATGCTTGAGAGCAGCTGAGTGGGATCCCCTTTCTTGTGGATCGGGTTGATGACGATGCAAATATTAGAAATGAGTTGCTGTATGCTTTCTACATACTAACTCATCTCCAGCTGCTTCGAACAGCTCGGCCTGTACGCTATCACATCCTGCTGCCTTGTTGGATTTAAATTTGAACAGTGTCATCCTCTTGGTTTTGGTCAGGTGGACGACAACTTGGACTATCATCGTACATGTTGAATAGTCCATTCAGCCTGATAGTGGGATGTTCGTCTCCGTCGCTGGCATAGAGTGTGTTTCGATGGAATAGTCAAGGGAAGGATAACATCACAATTATGAAAAGCAGCTAGCCTAGGTAATTTTCGATAAGCTATCTATGCTACAACCAAGAAGACAGGGCTACCAGGTAGCTTATCAGAACTGTCAGGAACGAATGAGAAATCCCATGAGAGCTTTCAGTGATGTTTGAATATTAGCATCTTTATAAGGCACTGGTGAAGAGGTAAGTTGCATGCTGCAAGTAGAATAGAATACAACAGAAAAATACGATCCTATTCAAATCGTCGAATAATACCTCACAGATCTCGATCAGAATTTGTACGTACAGCTTTTTCCATTTGGCATTGTGCTCTAAAGTTAAAGACCGCATCAATAAAAGATGATGTTCCGTCGATATGAAATTCATTTGAGAGACTTGCTCCCATTGGGTTCACTAGGATTACACACGGACTCGAATTGTGTCCTTTCTAACCATTGATCTAAGCCTGAGTTTAACCTATGGCACCGCGTAAGGCTTGCTTGTACTTTGAATGTACAGAGCGACAAAATAGGAACGATAGGCAGACAATTTAAGCAAATAAGTGGTGGGGGATATAATTCTGGGTTTATGTTGATGGTATACTTTTGGGCAGTCTAAAATGGACATCAGCGAAGCGGACACATCACTGCAGCCAACGATCCGTGCTCTACCCCGGACTATCAGTGACACCATACGTAAAGAAGCCGACTATCTTGGCTCACAAGAGATGAGTGTCACACGGCAAGGTCAACGTGACCAGTGCTTAATAACGGCAGAACAAAGAGAAAGAGCTTCTTCCGTTTGACTGCAACTAGATCCAGTGAACACAGTGGGCACAGTCCCATCGGAGCAATGCTCCGGCTAATGGAATGCGGGTTCCAGCGGAGTTGCGGTGACGAGGAAGAGACTGAAACGATCCAACATCCGCCACGGTCAAGCACTCCACCAGGGGCACTCCCCTTCCAAAACCTAAACTAACCTAACCTTCTTGCGAATAAACAAGACTACTCTACTGATCAACCTCAGAGTGACTGACAGAGATAATGGAGGATAGAGATATTCGGCCATTTTTAACCGCAGTCCTTGATGAGAGGGTGTGACATTTCACACTCTTTTACAAGACTCCCAGCTCACATGTGTTAAACATCGGACGCAACATCGTATAAAAACACTGTCAGATGCAATCACGGGGCAAGGGAGGTAGAAGTTGTTAACTCTGGTGACTGTCTTCCGCAAGATTCGCAGGAAAGGCTCACAAATCTTAACGAAGTGTCAGTTAACTCTAAGGCTGATCTCACATTAATTTTACTGTGAATTTACAGCCTAAACGACTGGATGGCGCAGTTGGTAGATTGCCTACCCCTGGTTAGCGGGGTCCCCGGTTCGAGTCTCAGAGAAAGCAAAGTTAATACGCTGTTATCTGGTTTTCAAATCAGGTCCAGTCACTATTTGTCGTTGGGAACAAATTAGTGGCACTATTACTGGAGTGGTCAATCAGTGGTAGAAGTCTGACCATGGGTATCACAATGGACCAATATGGTCTAAGTGTGCTGGTGAATGCACTAGCGGCCCCTTAATCAAACATGTAGATGCTGCTCTGGCCAGGGCCCGAGGCGCTTTTGCCCTTACAAAGAGACTGTTTTACAAAAGCCAACTCGATGCGAGGGTGAAGGTTATCTGCTACATGGCCCTCATTCGGACAAAGGTCACCTATGGCTGTCCCGTGTGGTTCAACGTGAGTGCAAGCTTGATGGAAAAGTTCGGTTGTTTGAGAGGGCTTGTCTTAGGGCTTGCCTTCGCCTTTATCGAACTCCAGAGTCCCAGTACATAAAATTCTATTCCAATGAGGTCTTATACAACAGCGCAAACCTGATAAGAGTGGACAATTTCCTGTTGAAGTTGATTCGAGGTCACACTCCTAGAGCGATGAACTCGTCAAATAACTTGATCTCAGGGGCTTACTACCCCAATCCAGAATACCACGAAAAGGTACGCAACAATGGCTTCGTTCCCCCAGAAGCTTTTCTCCATTTAGATAAGTACGGCCTATTACAAGATATGAATGCGGTACCGCTCATTTTTCACATAGCCAGATCAATTGTGGATGGGCGACTCAACCACGACCGTTCCGTCGCACAACGAGCTGAGGAGGGTCTCCTCGGGTTCAGTACGGCGGTATCCACTCGAGACATTCGGGATGTTGCTAGGCAGCACCAAAATTTCTGGTGGCTAAGGAGCGAGGGAACTCCAGTTAGTCTTAGTTCCTAGTTTTTTAAGTTGTGTATATGTGTATATAGTGGGTCGCCGTAGCGTAGTGGGTAAGTGCGTCGACTCCTACGCAGAGGGTGCCAGGTTCGATACCCGAATTTACCGCCTATCATTATTCACGGCTCCACCTCTTTCGAGTCACTGACAATGCTCAAAGAGTATTCCTGTCTAGAAAAAGCTTCTCAACTACGCCGTTCGGAGTCGGCATTAAAGCATAGGTCCCTTCCACTCGTGAAAGAACAATAGCACGCACAACACGAGTGGTTGCTGAGAGGCTAGGCCCAGGTCCGCCTCGGACTGTCGCGCCACCCATATTATCATTATAATATTATTATATTTTACTCCGTTAGGTTAGGTCAAAAGACATAGATTAAGATTAGCTTAGAGTGCCCGCCTAGGGACAGTAAGTTAGAAATAAAAACACTGTTCGTCTAACTAGTTCTAAGCATTTTTGTCTAGTATGTAAATTATTATGAATTGAATAATAAAAATGAAGTAAAACGGAAGAACGGCGGCCCCCCTTAATCCAACCTAACCTTACATCCTACATGTATGGAATGGCAAATCATTCAAACCAGTCTGGTCGGTGTAATTTTTGATGACTCGGTCCAATGTGTGCGGCCTGTGTTATACCGGCAATAAGTTCTCGAAGTTTGCCCTTGTGCTCCTCGTCTTGAGCATTACGTCGCAAGTAGGACATGTGGCGTCGTCTTGCTGGAAGCACAGCTTGGATTTGTCGACGTTGTCTTCTCCAGAAAGTCGGAAGCTGCAATGGAAAACCTTACAGTTTGGCCATTCAATGGGGAAAAATACCGTTGTTAACTGGTCACCTTTTACATCGCACAAACGTTCCTAGAACGATTGAGTGTGTAGATCTGTAAATAACTATACACGACGAAAAGTAGCTGAACATGTAACACTCAGATAATCCCGATAAGTAATCACCCATTAGCAAAAGCCCGCGAGTCCTTGTTTACCAGCTGTTGACTCCTGTGGCCGTGGCACTGCTCATTACTGCCAAATCCCGTGTATACGTGTTAAACTAAATCAAAACATTGCCATTAATCCAAACGACAACAATGCCGCGCCATCAATTCCATTCGACTGAGTCCGACTGGCGGCCATTTGCGCCAACAACTATCTGCCCAACAATAGAATGGGAATGCAATTCTATTTCATTATCCAAGTAAATAATGTTATTCAAAGTTAAAATCCGCTTTCGCACACGAGAACCTGCTGTTCCAGCTCCCACGCTGTATTAAGCGCCGCAGTCGTCCTGTCCGTCTGTCCGCCCGTCCGTGGTGTTTGTGTATCCTTCCGGGGATTATGGCAATTCAACAATTTTTTCCATTGCCAAAACAATTGCCGCTGTTTATCGGATGGGAGGCAGGCGCGGGAGCAACCCACTTGAGGGCATCACCCCACAGACACGTCGTCGCATCAGCGGCACATTAAAGTCCTGTTTGGATGCATGCGTGGATGGCTGCTGGAGTGAGTGTCAGTGGCTGTGTGTCAGTGTCTCGGTGTTGCGCTGTTCCATTAATGAAATTGATAAAGTTACTGTTGCCATGGCTATTTAAATCCTTGCGCGATTTATAGTTCACAACAACCCATAAAACCGTTATATTCGTTCAGATGCGCTTTTGCCATTTTCTATGTTTTTTTTTTTGTCGCGTTCGTGTTGGCTTTTGTCGGTCCTTGCCACCACGGAACCAAGAGCCGTATAATTCGCAATAAAAATCCGTGAGGCAATAAAAAATATTTGAAACTGAAGCCAGGCGGGGGTTTGGTAGTTCCTCATCACCCGCCGCCGTCCACGGGAAGCACTGTCATCGAAGGAGGAATCCAAAAAAAATCCGAAAAAGATTTGAATAGCGCCATTACCAATCGAAGATGGAGTTTATGACCAGGAACCGAGCGTGCAGAGCACACACCCATATGTGATGGAAGGAGTTAAGTAATTGCACGTTTTATGGGGAATTTGGCCAAGTAGCATGCGATGCGATGACAAGGACTCCATATCCTTGTGAGAATCGCATGAAAATCATTCGCCATTTGGTCTGAAGTATGTGCGCCAATGAATACGCTCGTAAAAATTTGCATAAGGACTCCTCCTGGTGGCGAAGGGTTATCCCCAAGTGCAGCCGGAGTGAGTGTTGTTATTCGTTTTTGGTCCTTTAATGGGATTTTGTTTTTGCCGCGAAGGAATTAAAAATGATCTCCTTTGTCCTGAACGGTTGAGACAAACAATCCGCAATTCACGGTGATTTATCCTCGCTTGCGTTCGGGGACTGCCGGACTCGTATATCTTCGGGCAAAGTTGCTGGCAGCGGGACAGGACATGTTCTCTAAGGTCAGCATGTTCGTTCTGTCTGGCGGGTGAATATGGTTGTAAATTGCTGTTTGCGCGCGTAATGCAACGCTGCTGTCGCTGTCGCGTTGCAGGCGCCAAGCAACAGCTAACAGCTCGAATGGAATTTATTAGTCCCGAGGATTTAGTGTGTTGTGCTTCGTGTGTTGTAAACCGATGCTTGTGTGTTATGACCGTTAGTTTTGGGGGCGTTGCGCAGTGCACGGGAGGGGCGAAGGCTTAAAGCTTAGACGTTCCGGATTTAGGAGTTGAATTATGTGGGCGAGTCAACAAATTCGAGCTAATTAAAGATTGAAGATACATTGCCAGTGAATTTAGGTTCTCAACTTGAGATGCCACTGGATGGGGGGATGTTGAGCTTGAGAGTGATTTGTGGGTTTTGTTTTGACTGATGTCGTACTCCTAGACAATCGCTGGGGCATTGGCTGACTGCTTGACTGGGAGTGGAAGTCGGTTTTTTCAGATGGGTGATGGCTCGGGCCTCCTTCCTCATGTTACATCTGCTTGACCTAGACCAGCATGAAACCCGATAATTTGGGAGCTCCTGAAACCTATTACAAATGTTGGCCAGGCACCTTGAAGCTGGTGACGGGTGAAAGCTGCATTCTCCTCCTTCGTGTGGCACTACACTCAATCTCAAGTGTCTCCAGATAAGTCAGTTTCAGACACTTAAGTTGACAGAGGCCCTTTAACACTTATGTAGGTATGTAGGTACATGGGTGACTGCTCCCTTCCCGCCCTTGATTTCGAAATACCGTTCAGGGTTACCGTCATTTTGAAAATAAAAGGGAGTAGGTACACCCTCGAAAGCTCGAACCTCAAGTTGAAGCTCCTTTGAGTCTGAGAAAGCCTGGAGGCTCTTGGCACCCTATCATTGATCCAGGTGCCCGAGGGATGAGATGCGGCCTGCCTGGAGGACTAGAAGACTCTTGGGTTCACCTTGAATCAGGTCTCTACCAAATCCTCGGGCACTCCACTTAGGCCAATTGGCCCAAAATTTGTTCACCCAAGTCAAAGGCCTCAACCCACCAGTGCCACGTTTTGCAAACCCCCAGCAATGCATCCCCCATCCCCACCCACCACAACTCAACCCCACCCACCCCTCCCCACCACCTCTCCCCCCCAACACCAACCCACCCCACCCTCTCCCAAAACATCATGTTCAATTCCTGAGAGATTTTCCATCACCCAAAGACCACACATTCCATTTGTATTCGAAGCACATCATCAAATCCAAACCAGAAGTCGACAATAAAATGTTCTGCCCCCAACCCCCCGTCCGGCCAGTCATTCGTCGTCGTCGTCGTCGTCGTGTCGTGTCAAACTCCTTGTGACACAGGTCCTAAACTTGTCGTTATTTATCCAAGGGGTGGATTTCCAAGAAATTAATTTGTAACCACTTCCACCCGGGCCGAGCGCCAAAGACCACAGCGGGCCGCAGTTTTGTCTCCGACGGCGACAGTGCGAATGTGCGTCTTAAGCGTTTCACCGGATGAACACGAATGATTGATATCTTTGCACTTTTGGCCGTCAAATTCGGGCGAATCGACCGCCTCTGGGGGATGATTAATTATTCGCGACACAACTTGACATTCCGGTCTGAGTGAAATCCTTGGCAAATATTTGTTGCAAGCTCGCTGGTTGGCTGGTTGCTCATACGCAGTCGATGTGTAATCTATTTGTCCGAACAAGGATTAGGAGTTCGAGGAAATTCGCAGTTCCACAGCCGTGGGGTCGAGGGGTCGAGGGGTCGGGGAGATAAATCATTAAAACAGGTTCGCCTTATCGGCGAGCGGAGCGAACCAGATTGTCGGCGAAATTGAATTTCAATGCGAGCAGTTGTGATTAATGAACGCGTCAATTAGGTCGAGCAGCTTCCAGAAATCCGGGAGCGGCGCGTAACCCTTGCTTTATTCCCTCAGCCGACGTACAAATAGGGATTCTTAATTACTCTGGCCTCGGGCTCTCGCATGACGTTGTCTCTGATCAGGCACTGGACCGCGTGCGGAAGAGTCTGGACGAACGTTGTGAGAATTCCGTCGAAGCGGGGAACGGTGACGCGTCGTTGCCGGCAGAAGATTCCTCGCACAGTGGCCTCGGCTACCTGCTGCACGGTGATGGCTGGAAATCTGAAAGGAGGTCCTATGAGCGATCGGGAGCGGCACTTGGGTGCAGAGCAGGGCTCACCTTAGGTTGAGGATGTTCATGAGGTCCCTGCGGGTGGAGACGAAGTACGGGAAGACGGTGGTGAAGTCGATGCAGTCGCCGAGTCCTTCTTGGCGCATCTCCTCTTCGAGCGCCTGCATGAACCCGTTCACGGCAAACTTGGTGGCCGTGTAGATGCACCCTCCAGCGATGGGATGGAGAGCTGTAAGTGAGTCGAGATGAAGGGAATGGCCGACGGATGCTGGGGTCTTACCCGACATTGAGGACATCTGCACGATGTGACCTCGTTTCCTCTTGATCATCTCCGGCAGGAATGCTCGCACTGTCTGGAAGGATGCGACGGTGAGTGGGCTGCGGAAGGGGTGTGTGGGGTGGCTCTTACCCAGAAGTTGGCGTTCAAGTTGACGTCGACAATACGTTCCACATCGACTGGCGTTCCTTCGCGAAGTGAAATCAGCGGCATCAGGCCGGCGTTGTTGACGAGAATGTCAACTGACTCCAGAGAATCTGCGATGGTTTCCTTCAGGCTTGCCACTTCCTTTGGATTCGACACGTCCGCCTGGGGAGAGAGGAAGAATCATGAGAAATCGGGTAAAAGTGGGACACTGAGGGTTCCTCTTGGAGGCTTGAAGGAAAGGCGTCCTTCGACTTGACGCGCATTTGGAATGTCAGGCGTTCCAAAAGCGTTCCTTTCCCCCAAACTCCCTTCACACTCGATAGTCCCAACTTTTCCTTAAACTCACGGTAATGGCGATCGCCTTGACATCGTATTCCTTCAGCATATGCAAAGTCTTTTCGGCCGCCTCCTCGTCGACATCGGCTATGATGACGTTGCAGCCATTCTTAGCCAGCTCCAGGGCGATGGCTCTTCCAATCCCGTTGCCCCCGCCGGTGATCTTGACCGAGAAATAGTAGAATCATGAAAGACTCAATCACTGCACCACAGTCAAACACACTTACGAGTGCATTCTGTCCGTTGATCACCTTCTGGCCGCTCTTCAGGCAAACCGTGAAGGGAAGCTTCAGCGCTTCAAGGACCGTCAGGACGATCAACTTCACGACATCGACGAGCACAAGCAAGTACAGAATCACTTCATCGGAGAACGTTCGTGGTTTCGGGGGCGACGCAACGAGGTACGGCTCCTTGCCGGCACTGTGTACATTCAACATTTTTCACCGAGTTTCACCGCGTTTCACGAACCGAACTGAGCATGATGCCGATCGCCAATGACTGAGGCTGGCTCGCAGAACTGATGCCATATTTATGACTTGTTGGCGTTGACTGATTGCCGCTGACGAACGAAAGGTCAACAATGTGTAACAGTGTCGCTTGTGCTCTTGACTTTGTGGAAGCAGGAAGAACGCGTCGAGCACGTTTCTGGCGAAGTGCTTTGTTTGTCCATTAGGCTGTGTACATTTGCGAACATTGATTGGTTACAGTGATCTGGGAGCGGCAAGTGACGATAGACAAACATCGTGAATCTTCAAAGAGACGAATGGAATTTGTGCAATTTGTTAACAGAAGCGCAGTGGGACGGTGCCAAGCTGCTGGTGATCCAGCAGTGATCTCATATCGATAACGGGGGAGATGTTTGATCTTCTTCTCATGTGAGTCGTGTGTTGGGCAATGGCGCCGATCGTAGGTGTTCTACGTTCTAGCATTGATGACTAGAAGCAGCGAACTGGGAGTCTTAAGGAGCCAAGGCAGTATTGGACCCTCCATTGATCATCATCTGCCATCTCATGCATGTTCCCGGAGAATGATCGATCGCTAGGTAGGCAGTCACTTTGAGCCGACAGAATCAATGTTCCCAGGAAATTTAAGGTCCATCGAGTTAAGAAGTCCTTGTCAATGGGAGGGTACACCGAGCTAAGAAGTCCTTGTGAATCCTCCACAAAAATTCGAGTGCAATTGAAGGCGACAGCCAGTGCGACCGTCTAAGAAGAGACGAGAGAAGAGAGAGAGATTTTAGGTTTATAGATCCAAAGTCTTACATGTCAAGAGCACGCACAGGGTGGACCAAAGAAGGACTACAATGTTGGACACGTCTAACTCTTGCATCAATCATTTGTTTTAATTTTTGTTATTTTACGAATTAAATACATTTTATGGACATTTTTATGCACTATCTATGAAATGCGACATCAGATGAATGGCCATCTTCGTCTGGAAATGCCAAATTGGCTGGAACGACAAGGAGTTGAGTCTGATGGGTCCTTTGCAACACTCTACTGAACAAATTCCACGGTGTCTTCAGTGTGAGATCATTTCCTCAAGGACTGTCGGAACCCCGATCCTGGAAATGGCCGACAAGACCCTTAACACTGGAGGTAGGAGTTCTCTCGTTCTCTCGTTCCATCCTGTGGATCCACACACAGGGTACACAGAGGTAGCCTGCGTCTGGAGACGCTTTTGCGTCACACACACTTACGAGTGCATTCTGTCCGTTGATCACCTTCTGGCCGCTCTTCAGACAAACCGTGAAGGGAAGCTTCAGCGCTTCAAGGACCGTCAGGACGATCAACTTCACGACATCTTGCCAGCTACCGATCCACCGCTTGAGCGAATTTGTGACGAAAATGAATCCCATAATTCACGGCATACGATAAACGCTTTTAATCACTACAACCAACTGCCTCCATCAATCCTGACAGTCTCGGGCTCGGGATCTGCGTCGAATCACCAGAACAAGGCTAACTGGTGTCGTCGATCTCTTGGTCTATACGTTGGAGGGGTCACAATGAACTAGGACGATCGGTTTCAAAGAATCTTCTTATCCGGATCAGCAGCACAAATGAGTGCCATCACATGTTCTTTCAGGTCAAATCAAATGAGGCCATGTTTCAAAGACTCAAAAAAATAAGCCCAACTTCTGGCGATCTGTTTTTGTCATTTGCCAAACTCTGCGCACGATTTCTTTCGCTTAAGTGGAAATGTTTGAGGACACGAAATGGCAACAGGGGCCAAGCTTTGCGACTAGACCTTACTTCGCTCTGTCTTATTTCGGTCCTTTCACGCGAATAGGGCAATTAACTCATCTGCATACAAAAATTAGTCCTGCCATCCCACCAGTTATCGGCTCCACTTCATGTTTAGTTTGTGTTTCAGCATGTTATTGGTCCTTCGAGCCGGAGTTGAGTTATCCAAATTGGTTGTACAATGGAAGCAGCAGCGTATTTCTGTCGAAACTGGACTAAGGTGCTTATCCCAGGGCTCATACACAGACGTGTATGATTCGGATAGAACTAGCCTACACAGCTTGATAGAGATCCGCTAAGGGAATATTTTTTGAAAAGCAAAGCTCGTCAGTTCTTCTTTCGCTCGTCAAGTCAGATCAACGGAGGTGTAGAAGGAGTTCGAAATGGGCACCTAGACCCTGCTTGAAGTAGATCATCCAGAGGACGAAATATCAAATTTATGTTGATCATGTGATCCGTCTCCCCACTTCATGTTTGTTTGTCAATGATGCACCATGCTCTGGAAGGCCAACTGTCGTCGAGTCTGACTATCATGTCAGGTAAACATAGCACAGAAGAGAAATATTTGCAGCCATTTGAACAAGGCTGGGTACAAAAAAGAGGCTCGGTGGTAATACAAGAGTTAGCGGCAACGCACCTCCTGGACCAAATTTCCATCACATCACCGCGCTGAATCGCGGATGGTAACTGGTAGAGTGAATCACTGTCATGGTCGAAATGCGGTGAGTCTGCGCAAATGGTGGCCAAGCCTGGATAGATGGCCAGGAAGGTCTTGCTGTGTGTTTGATTTGGATTGGCAGGGAATCATCTACCATGAGCGAACTTTTAATTCGGCCCTGTATTGTCAGCAATTGGACCATTTGAAGGAAGCAGTCGCCAGCTTTGGCCCAAAGGAGAGACGTGCTCGCCGCCTGGCCACGCACATTGTATAACGACTCGTGCGAATCTTGGTTGGGAGGTTCTTATGTGTCCAACTTATAGTCCGGACCTAGCACCAAGTTATTACCAACTGTTCCTGATCGCTGCAGGTTCGCCTCAGGATACGCTTGTTCAACATGACTGTATTTACATGGGGTAGCCGGCGCACAGTGGTCCCGCAGTGGAAATAAATACCCGAAGTGACATATTTTTTCCCGGCCAATTGGTTTATGTTTTCCGATTCTACAAATATGAGAACCTGGAAAGCCAAAATTTTGTTGACTTTGGATCACCCGTTTGGCTGTACCGTTAGCTCAAAGTTGGGACTTTGAAAATTACAAAAATTGACGTATTTTTTAAGCAAATTTCATGTGCCATATTTCCTAAAATTATGTAGATTGGAACCTAAAGTAAATTTTTCTTAAAAAGGTCATACAACTTGCTTTCAAACTGCGTTTTCAGTTTCTTCTTATTGCTTACCAATTTTTTATACCAGGCTTTTAAGTAAAGGCACATTTTTAGACGGGCATTTCAATGTTTGATGGACTATAACAATAATGCTCCAAGAGTCTCCATTGGGAGACCAACTTTTTCTGAAAGTTAAAAGTATTGTCTATCGATGCTGAAAAAACTAGAGATCACTTTTGATCACTTTGGGAGTACGAGGCATTTAAGTGGAGCAATGTCGTGCATTTTTCGGCATTTTCAAACGATTTCCCTTGCAATGCATGTATTGTGCAAACGCTATGCGAGATGCCGAGGATATTTTTATTATTGTGAATTAGAATTCTTTGGGTCATAAAATTGTTATAATTATGAAAATAATTGCTTTTGTCTTGTTTTGTTTGCGGTGTCATAAATGCATGTCACAATGGGCCAAAAAAGGGGGTTAATTGGCGAATATCTATTTCTGACTTTGAGGCATCGGGAATTAGTTTATGATTCCGAAAATATTGAAGATTTCAATTAGGAAGATGACGTTTTGCTTTATATATCGAAAATACTTAAAAAATTGCAGTTGCATTCAGCAGAAGTTCATACAAAAAATGGGTATTAAAGTAGATAATAAAGCAAGGATTTGGTACAACCAACGATGGGAACACATCTAGAAGATTTTTTGAAGACCCATTATCAACGGCAGAAATAACGGAAATAGATGTGCAACTCATAAGAAGATTCAGTGTTATCCTGGAGACAATATGCAGCAATTTTTGGATTGACCCCGACAAGTTTGGATGCCCAGGCAACCGCTACAATGGCTGCAAATTTTTATCCCTGGTATTATATGCCAGCAACAGTGCATAAAATTCTGTTCCACGGAGCAGAAATAATATCATCAGCAGCCTTGCCCGTCGGATCATTGTCAGAGGAGGCGCAGGAAAGTCGGAATAAAGACTATAGGTACTATCGCATTAATAATAGTAGAAAATGATCTCGTTTGGCAACAAATGAAGACGTTATTCATCAAATGTCGGTATCATCTGATCCCTGGATTGCATATTTAAGGCCTGAAACAAAAACAAAAGATTCGTTGCCACTTAGTATGGAAGCGCAAGCCTTATTATACTGAATTGCTTAGTTTCTTTAATTCCAAATAAAGTGTACGTTACCAAAACTTGTAAAATTGAATTTATATTTATAAACAGTGATTACAAATTTGTTTTAAGTCCCAATTTCGAGTCATAGACAATAATAAATAATTATTTTATGCATTTAAACAAAAAAAGTGTTTTTTTTTTATTTTTTAACTTAAGATTACTCCGTTAGCTTATGAGATACATCAACCATTTTTGACCAACCATAATAAGATCTCATAGTACTTGCACTATGTTTCAAATTTCATTAAGATCGGTTCACGGGTTCAAAAGTTACAGATTTATTTCCAACTCTCCCATACAACGCGACCACTGTGCGGCGCACCAAAGCGCTTCAGTTTATGGACTTCGGTTTACTTCTACTTTAATACATATGCATACAGGTGACTCTCCCTAAGTCGAATTCCCACGGGATCCTATAATCTGTTCGATTTAGGGAGAGTTTGACTTAGGGAGATGGTTTTGTATGAAAATTTGAGGAAAAAGTATGTAGTCCACTGCAATTGAAAGTGAACCTCGCCCACAACCAATCACATTGAGTCTCCTATTGCCTGTCAAGTTCACAGCTTGATGCCAACCTCGAAAGGCGATATTTTGAAAGCATTTCCTTGGAACTTGCTAAAGCGACTGGATGGCACAGTTGTTTGAGTGTCTGCTCGTGGTTTGCGGGGTCCCTTGTTCGAGTCCCAAGGAAAGCTAAGATCATGCGGTCTTCTCTGGTTTCTTAAATCTAGTACTGTCACCATTTGCCATTGGGATCAAATTACCGCCACTATCAGTGGAGTGGTCAATCAGTGGAGGTAGCCTGACTGTGGGTTAAATCACAATGGACCAATATGGTGTAAGTGCGCTGGTGAATTCACTATCAGCCCCGCCTACCTACCTACCTTGTCACTTACAACGACAAACGTTTGATAAGTCAGTAACTTTGCAAATTCAAGTTAAACACTCTGTACACATTGTCATTGATGCCGTGAACTTGAGAATGAATTTTCTTGCGCTGGGAATCCTTTCTCGGGCTCATGGTCGACGGACCTCCAGTGATTGCCATCGTCTGTGCTAGCCATCGTTGCAACCAAAACACATTACCGAAATGATAGTTTTTTCCAAATGTCACCCATTAGGACGAAGAGTAATCACTTTCGCCCGCCTTTCCCTCCTCACAGCGCACGAACCACACGATGACCGAACAAAAACCAATCAGTTTCCCTTGGAATCCGTGAAACCGGACGGAAACGAACATCCATCCATCCCCCCGCTCGTTGCCTCGTCAACCGCACTAAATCATACGTATCGCCCAATAAAACTATTTGTCCACTATCCACGCCCAAAAGCAAAACATACAACACAGTTGAGTTGCCAACAATTCCATTAATCGCCCGCCGAAGGGTAATTATAATTAATGAACATAGACTTCCGAAAGGGCCACTTCGCACTCCATAAATCTATCTTTTCAATTAATTAAAAGGATTAAATCTGAACGCTCAACAATTGCCCTCCGGCCTCCGGCCTCCGGCTTTCAGTCTCCGGCTCCCTGCCTCTCTGCCTCTCTGCGGCCATCCGTTCGAATAGCGATGTCAAAAGAAATAAGATTTATTTATCTGACCTATTTCCATCTAGATTCATCTTGTTTTTCCTGCTGCCAATTCTGGACTGGTCTCACCCTCTTGGCGTGTCCAATGAAAGGGAGACAAAATAAAAGAATAAACAAAAGAGCAAAAGAAGATGAAAAATTACTCTCCCCTCGCTCCCACTCTTCTTATGTCGCCAGTCATGAATGGAGAGATACACACGTATCCGCTCAAATTAGAGATTCTGCTTAAAGATACAGATTTTGGTCAGAAAAACAACGAGCACTGACTGACTGACAGCCCTCCGATCGCTGGCAGCATCATTTATCTCCGTAACAAATCTTTTCACGAGTCACCCGGGCAATCAGACAAACAGACAAGCAGTCGGAGTCAGAGGAACAAAAAGGGTTGAAAGTTCGAATGCATCAAGGAGCAGCATCGCAGGAATCCCTGGGATTCCGCAGTGTCATAGATTGGCTGCCGGCTTGTTGCTACCATCCGTTAAGCTACTGTCATGTGATTATCGAACGAATCCCGGCGCTCAGCAGGACCATCAATCAAGTGCCACCACGTACGCAGGCATTAATTGCTAATACCTTTGTCGAGTCCTAAGCCAAAACGCAAAATCATGACACACCGATCCACATGTGGGACCGTGCGGGCACTTGTAAAAGGGTTAAAGTCGTCTCATTTGCATGCCAAGTCGATAAGTCTCTCTCTCGTCGCCCAGCTCCCACCTTGAGGAGGCTCCTGTTTACTTTATCCAGAGGCAAGGTTTTTTTTTTTTTCCTTGCGTCCCTTTTCCCGTCGTTGCGTTGTCTCGTGAAAGATGATGATTAAAAACGAGACGAAAATTAATGGAGTGAATGTGTGGCACAACTGTTTCGTATGCAAATCTATTCGGCGAGCCGATGCTGCGACGACCGAGGAGAGTACATCTCATCTTCCACCGGATCCATGACAATCTGAAAGGCAAACACCGCAGATTTGCATAAACACATGCGAGCTCGGTGCCGTCGTTAATTGCGTTCATCTTAATCATTTTTCTCATCACCGAAAAAGGATAATTTATCACGAACACACATTAGCACTTGGCTGTGTTCGTGTGTGGAAGTAGAAGTGGAAGTGGAATGCATCCACAGATACTAGATGTAGATACTCTCTCGCTCTCTAATTAGATTCAGCACACACATGTGCATGTGTAGCTGCTGACTGACAAAATGAATAATTACCATTCACTCCGGTCGGAGGATGAATGGCGGCCCGTCAACTGCAACGATAGGGAGGAGGTTCAATGAAGGACCTTCTGCTCGGTAGCCAGCCCTCCAACCAACCGCAAATCTATTCAAATTCGCTTCGCCGCGCCGCGCCGGTGCCTTTGCCGGAGAAAGCATTTCGATTCCATTCATATGCTAAATATTTACAATTCTTACAGTTTTGGTGTTTTGTCGGTATCACCGACACATCAAGGATGTGTGCGGAGGTCCTTATTGTTTGTTATCCGCACTCAGTGACAGGCACAGCACCTTCACGCTGCGGTGGGTACGCCGAACGAAATATGCTGGCAATCAACGTGATGAATGCTGACTCTGGCTGACTCTTGGTGGCGGTCTTTGTCTCCGGCTGCGGAATGGATGGGATGTGCTTAGGTTGCGGCTACATCAATGCCCCGCCGTTGCCGCTGCGAAGCTAGTCAATTGTGAAATAATTGTCTTCATACGTGTACACAGAGCGGTGGAATGGATTGGGTGTCATTACTTATGCGGCCAGGATTTGAATGGCGGTGTGTGGTGGGTAATTTGAAATGCCAGCGAAAGGCAGTCGTTTGTTTTTGAGCTGTTTTGACAGCAGTTTCGTTGATTGATGGTGGTTGTGTTGGTTGTTTCTCAATGCATTCAATGAATGTCAATCGTCGTCGAACTTAAGACAATTGAAGCAAGTTTCTCTAGAGTAGACGGTTCTATTGAAGAGTTTAACGCACGAGGTCAACTCTGGGAGGGGCTCTCAAATATTTGTCCCTTACCTGAGGTCTGACATAATCAACCACTGAATCCATCTCGTCTGAAATTCACGGGACAGGGATATAGAGGATTTTTGTTTCAAAAAAGACGGCGTGAAATAAATGGTACCTGCTGTTGAACATGCCTACCTGCAGAGGGTCTGTCAACAAGATTGGCAATGCGACTCCTGCGTGTCTCCATCAGGCTACTGTAAGAACGTGGTCCGGTAAGTACTCCCGCCTCACCTCCCGATGGAGCCAATTAATCAAGATTGTTTAATACATTCTCGTAGACGGCTACTCTCAAGATTTCAGTCGTATCGGGCTCGCCTCTTTGTTTTAACCGCCGGCGCGCCGCGGCGTGTCCGTGGATTTTAGAAAAATGAAAAAAAGATCAATATCGGTCTGTGATTCGACTCTTGTTCTTGCGCCTGGATGCTGTGTACGGCGACTCTACTCCTTCGATGGCGATCGTTAAAAATGCTTCAACGTGGTCGTAAGTCGTATTTTGATTAGCCACGTCCAGGTGCCCCGAAAACGGCAACCACGAAGGATAACGTGATAAAAATCCACGATGTCGCGCTCGAGTTAGCCGAGACAGTAGGCAATCGTGTGGCTAACTTCCTGCATGCGAAAGGCTCGAATCTGCATGATAGGTGCCTGTACAGCCACATGAGTCTAGTCAGGCGTCCTCGGGTCCAACGCCTAAGATGGCTAGGCCATGTAGAGCGTATGGACAACTCAGCTCCGGCCCGTGGGACAACGCAACAGAGGACGCCCGCGTGTAAGGTTGCGCACCCAGGTGGAGAAGGACCTCAACCAACTTGGCATGCGACACTGGAGACAGCTAGCCAGAGACCGTGCTAGCTGGAGAGGCTTGTTGGTTGAGGCCCAGGTCCACCCCGGACTGTAGCGCCAAATAAAGAAGAAGATGATGCCATGCCACAGCCGCTGAGTCAAAAAAGTTGGCTGAAATCCGGATGTGCGCCCATCATTTCCAGTGTCCGATTAAGAAACTTAAAAATTTCTCTATGGTCGTCCTTCTTAAATTTTTCAAATCAAGGTTCGGTGAGGTGTGGTAAGTGGGAACACTTGGAGGAGGCCACGTCTCACTTGGGTCCTTGTGATGCCCATGGGGGGTAGGTAAACTCCTTGTTTCTATTTGTACTTGTGTGCTTTGTCTGCATGATGCTGTTGTACCAACATAGTCCAGCCATCCCTTACCTGTGAAAAGATATATGATAATTCCTGGAGAAATGTTCTCTATGATTATGTAAAGCTAGCGCTTCGGCTACCACCAGCAGCAACGTTTTGTTGTCTTGTAGGAGTTTGTAGCATACCGATAGCAACCGAGTGGTCTCACAGGTGGTTAGAGTTCCACCTAGCTCAACGATTTTGTCATCAACGTGTTTCTTGAATGTCTCACCTTGACGCGGATTCTTGCCGAGCAATGCTACGAAGACCAAGAGAAGGACTTTGTAGTAAGGGGAAGTAATGTACAATCTATTGAGAAGAGTACTTACCACGTTCTTCACAAAAGATTGGCATTTCTGAAAAGGTTTTGGTTTAATCATACTTATGGAAGCCTTAAAAGCGAACCCTGCCCTCATTAGTTGATCCTTGAGCCACTCGGGGCCGAGCTGTGTGCCAAAGACAAGCCAGCTCTGTATTTGTCCCAATGCTCACCCAAATTGTGGGTAAGATTACGAATTCAAGCTGCGTCTTACGTTTTGGTCTGTTGCATGTATTTTCGAGCTTCCAAGGCATATGTTCTCTGAATCAGTGCCTCAAAGCGGGACTGCGCTTTGCTAAAAACCAACCACAGCCCAGACACAGGTCACGCTCTAATGGCTCATTAGCTGTCACATTTAGCAACCACGGCAACATGCCACCACACCTCATCTTTTCCCCGAAGAACACCACTCTATGATGAATGCCATCCGCCAACATGACGTCCGCTGTGTCACATCATGCGAAGTTTAAAAGCCTCTAAGCGATCCACATCCTAATCCTGTTAGAGTTCACCAAAACCACCTTAATTGGCCGTTTCATCGTCACAACTCCGCAGAGAGACAAAGAGACTAAACCCGTCGTTCGCATCAATAATTCACCGTCGAACCCTTTCGGTCGGACCTCAAAGACCGCCGAATATGTGCATAATCCAATTCTTAAACAACCTCAACAGGATTAAAAATTATTTCCAAAAAGCAAACAACTAAACCGTAAACAGAAACAGCCATCCATTCATTCATTCATTCAGTCGAAGCGAAAAAGGATTCACCCCTATTAAGGCGAACCATAACCAAAGCCACCAATCGACAGACGGTAGTTGGACTCGTCTGTCATCTCATTTAGATCCCGGTGGCACTTAGTGCCACTTTCACTGGCTGTTTATTTTCATAGTTAATTGACCAAATTTGTCATCTCTCGGATCGGCCTTATTATCTCGAGCTGCAGAGCAACACAGCGCCACCACCATCAACAGATGCTAGTTCGCTAAGCAGGATGTCTGACTCTGCAGTGCAGCACCCCCTGGCTGACGGTGATGGTGGTGGTGGTGGTGGTGACGGGGTGATGGGTGATAATGGTTTTGAATGCGGTGTCCTTTTGGGTAATTTTGAATAATTCGTCTTTGATGTGAAACAGTTTAGTCGTCGTTGTTTGTTGTTTTCGTTCCTCGTGCAAAACAACATCGCATCCTTGCGCGAGAGAGCATTCCCATGTTCGCTGGCGTGGGGTGGACAAATATTATCCAAACGAAACGCACCCGAATGAATTGATGGCTCCGCAGCGCTTTTTGTCTCCGATTTGAGTTTGTTTCTGCTTTTATGTCATAATCCTGGCGCGGTGGAGTGTGGAAACGTGATGAACTATTCATAAAACGAGCCCAGGGGGAGGGGGCGGAGTATGTGTGATTCACATGTGCCACAGTGGGTGGGGTGGGGGAGGTGAGCTACGAGATGGCACAACGAATCAATGACGGATGATAAATCCTTTTTCTTTCACATGATTAGCGCGCTCTATCTTCGCCGCACAAAGGATGACTCTCGTGAAAGACGACCGAAAGGAAAGAATGAAAATGAAAAATTGACCGGAACCCGATTCATTTTTTATTTTCGACTCGAATTCGTCGTCATTGTTCACTGATTCATTCGCCATTCGGAGGGGGTATTGTCATTGTCGGATGCAATATTTTAAATTGAAGCGATATCCTTTATCTCTTCGGTGTGCGGTCCAGTGTGTGTGTGTGTGTACGTTTTAAAGAGTACACGACCAAATTGATTTTCCACACAGCAGCAGCGGAAGGCGGCCAAAGGGTGTAGCTGCGAAGTCATGAATCTGCAATTACAACCCCATGGGGGAGGTCCTCGGACATATTTATTGACAGGATGTGCGAAACACGAAACCTTGCCAATGCGATGAAGGGTAATTTGCTGTGTTTTTCTCGAACCGAACAGAGCAGAATAGCACATTCAATCGGGCACGGGCATTGGGCACTTCACCAAATGCCGGGTGATTTAAAATGATCCTAATGGCATTCTATGTCCTTCCTGTGCCGCATTTGTACATTGTTTGCCAGTGATGAATGAAGTGGGGAATGTAAGGTCCGTCCTTTGGGTGACTTCATGTCTTCCACGTTGTTTGGGAAATGTCTTAATGGAGTGGAGTAGTTTTTTCTTTTTCAGCTTTTCATTCGAACTCTGGTGCCAGACTGGATTCCTCTTGAAGGCGACCTGATGAAGATTTTGCTGATTAATTGCGCAGGAGTTCGTGAAATTTCAAACGAGTTTACGGCAGCACCTTTGATTGATTTAAAATAATTTCGATGGTGGACTGAGTTCGGTTGTTTATGGATTGTCAACATAAACAATCGAAGTAGATATCCTCAAGGAAAAAGGTCGATGAAGCGTCAAGTCAAAAGGTTCAGGAGGGTTCAGGAGGGGATATCCTCAAGGAAACCGGTCGATGAAGCGTCAAGTCAAAGGGTTAAAGATTAATTTCATCGACTTTTTTTTTTTCCTTTTCCGACGAGGTTATGATCCGAATTATGGGAATCATAACCCTCCCCCTTTACTGCATCCCTACTGGTCCACCTGTGGGGTTGACTTCATCGTCATCTAAACTAAAGGAGACGCTGGGATTAGACACGCACGAGAGATCTTCTAACAACTCGATTCTCCGTATCGACTCTAAATAAAGGATTAATTGGATATTTAAGGATCTATGCCCAAGCGCACCACCTCGTCCTGCCAATTGGTAACCTACCTGACTAAATCGCATTCAAGCAAGCATAACACGAGTAGTTGCTGAGAAGCTAGGCCCTGCGCCTCTACGGGCTGTGTCGTCACCCATATCATAATTATTATAACTCCGGGACATCATCAATGTTTGACCAGACGAAGCTCTCTTAGCGCCAAGATGGCCGGCTGGATCGACTTCCTCCTTCTCTTCTCACGAACATTCCATGATGGAGAAAGAGAGAATTTGCCTCAAAAAACCGTTAGAATCTCATGATCCGTTTCTCAAAATGGCCGATCGCTCCTATATCACAGACCCTTATCCAATTCCTGACCCAAAGACAGTTGCATCCGCATGTCATCGTTAAAGTGGGTTCTAATTAAAGCCTTCGCCAAGCACTGGCCTCGTTTAACTTCACTTAGTGCCATCATCTGCCTCAGGGCATGGCACCACTCTCTGCTCAGCCCCAAGCGACGGCAGATCCATGTCTTCCGTTCATTAAAGCCGCACGGATGCAGGTAATTCCGTCCACGCTCGCATCGTTGACATCGCCGCCCATTCACCAACAAACATAGTGACACTTTGCCTATCTAATCACACCCCCTATCCCGTGCTGTCAATTAAACTGAATGACTTTAAGGAAATTAACGTCACGTCTTGTTGCAATGTTTATCTCACACCGAGGCCCACATCTGTGGTGGCTCCTCCGACACCGCTGGTTATCACTTGCAGATATCCGCTCATTAGACGTTCACCGACACACGTGCACGTGTGCATGTGTCTGTACGTGGTTTGGGACCTGTGGCCACATGAGAATGGCATCCTTCGAATTGACAATTAATTTTGAATCCTTATATTAATCGGTCGTTGAGCAATTACATGCGAGTAGCCACACTGGCCGAGCTTGCTCGGTGGGGGGGCGTGTTGGGCGGTGGGCGGGGTGGTGCATCTCCTGGCGGGCTTTTTGTAGTGGTAAGCATTGAAACGCCATTAGATAAGGACGCCGTCATTAATCGCATCAAGTTTAATTTGCAATCAGGTAAGTAAATTACTTGTCAGTGGTGTCGGCGGTGCGGGGGGATATGCAAGGATTCTGCAAGGATAATCAGAATTTAAATTGCTGATAGCAAATTAACATGTAACAGGGATATGGGCTGCAAATGCGTTTATCTTTTGTGGCCATCGGTTGCCCGATTAAAGCGGAAAGCCATGTAATTGAGGCAAATTATGAGTCCGGCTCTAATGGCGAACCAATAAATTCCCATTGAGGCGTTTAAGTGATTGTGGAATGTGGAATTTATTGAGTTTTACTGGACGGGTGACAGTGAGTAATTGTGTCCTCCGAGTGGGTACCTCTTGTTAATCGCTTCGTTTTTTGGATAGGGACATTGTTTTGTACACAGCCGGCTCTCGAAGGACCTCGTTGACCTCGGAGGAGGAGACAGATCCTTCGCGGGGACATGCAGATCAGCAAAAGTCGAGAAAGAGTCCTTGGGCTTTGCGAAAGAACAGATGTGAGTGCGATGAGTGTTTGATTGAGTTCATGGCTATTAGAAGGTGAACCCGCTTCTTATGACTAGTCTACGGGTCCAAAGCCTAAGAGGGCTAGATCTTGTAGATCGCATGCCTGGTTCTGCGTTTGCAAAATTTCTATTCTTTCTCTGTGGAGACTGTAATCCGGCACAATTTCTGGTCAAATTGACTATGGCAACAGAGAGAGAGAGTTGAGACCCGGCAGACTTTCTGGTCAGAGCTAAAATCCAGCCAGACTTCCTGGTCCAAGCTGAGATCGGCCAGACTTCCTGCTCAAAAATGAAGACCCGCAGGCGCTCTAGACACCTTGTACAAGTCGCTAGAAGGCCAGATCTGGATGATGGCCAAGATGTCTGCCACTGAAGTTTGAGCAAATGTGCACCCTTAAAAGTCGCTCAAGCAGTGCTGAAATCCATCGCCAGTGTACCTTGATTACAAAGGTCTTCGACAACAGGTCTAGAACAGTCTCCTCTGTATAACACTTTGAAGAAGGAAGATGGTGCCTTCCGTGTTTACGGCTGCTCGCCGCAATATCTTCTTCAATGCCAAATTGAAGAATCCACACAGAATGTGTCTTAATGTGAAGATTTGGTCTATAGTCGATTTGCCGGGCCGGAAGCCACACTGGTACGTGCCGATGAGTGCGGTGCAAAAAGCCTTTAGACATTCACACAGTACTCTTGACAGGATCTTGTTGGTGACGTTGACCAGGGATATACCTCTATAGTTGTTGCCAGAGTTTTTTTTAGTGTATAAGGCATATGAAGGTAATATTCCAGTCGTCGGGCATGCTTTCATCTTCCCAAATTCTCCAGATGATCTGGTACATGCTCGCTAACAGAACATCCAGGAGAGCTCTGATGGAAACCATCTGAGACGAATGAGAAGATCTCCGTTCAGTGTTGCTTCGGTATCGTTATGTAACTGACTATGTTCTCTGGACTTGACAGGTTAGTCCTGTTATCTGCAGACAGCCCAAGGTAGACTTCGGAGCTTGTCACTTCCTACGTGGAGTACTCCGCATCCTCTTTCGTGCTTGGACATTCAGGGCAGTTTGGCGAATTGCCGTGTCCGCATTTGTGTATGTACTCGCTGTAGTCGCGGTGCCGGGCCGTGTGCTCAGACAGAAACTACGGAAGCTGGCAGTTACAGTCCCCTGTCTGCCTTGATGTCCAAGGTTGCCATTGGAAAAACTGCTGGTGCTATCTATCTGGTCAATCCATATTTCATTTTGATTGCCGCTAGACCTATTTTAGTCGCATCCATCTCAATGCTAGCAACCTTAGCACTGTCATGAGACTGCTTGTCTCATGCGCACAGGCAACAGGTCTTCTAGAAGACCGGGTCGCTAGAGAGCAGTTTTTTGCTCCATCTTCTCAAGAAGACTCTTTTACTCCTCAGCGGCTGTCGTTCAAGCCTTAGTCAGTCAAGTCAAACACGTGGGTGCCTTGGTTCTGCCCCCCTCATGCCGACACATTTCACATATGCTTCAGTTTACAGCCCCTAAGCTACAATCCAAAATAGACCTAAAATCCACCCTCGGCCGTCCACTCGCCGTCCACTTTCCATTCAATGTCCAACGCAAGGCCGCTCAAAGGCAAACATGGATGTCCCCCCTTCCCAGGCGTTGTGCATGTAATATTTCGAAAAAGCTTTTTCGCAAATTAAAACACTGCGGTCGTTATTTTAAATTAAACTCTACCATATTTACCAATTTTTGAACAGCTTCACAGCACCGCCCGCCGGGCTATTGCAACGAGTGTTCGAGTGTCCTGTTGCCGTGAGTGGGTACTGTGGGATAAATTCGGTTCAATGAACCCGATGAATGCACTTTTGCCATGGGCCTGTACTGCAACATTTGGGGCAACAGTTCGAAGTGCATTGCGTGTAATTGAAACGAATGGCGTTGCGCGACTTGTATCGGGTGCATTTTATTCGCATGAGTAAATGTAGGCCGCCGTTACTTGTGGCACTGTTAAAATGTAATCTATGGAAAATGCTGATGGGGATAGTTTTTGGAGTCGGATCTAGGTTGGCTGGATTGGTGGGAGGTGGGAGAAGGTCGTCGGCATTCAGGAGGTGACGAGAAATAGTCCAACTCTGTAGTGGCACATCCGTTTTCCCTCGACATAGCAGAACGAATTGGCAGAACTTTTCAAACCCCGTCTGTCTTTCGCCCCAAAGTGATAGAGACCCACTTAAGCACGCCCCTAATTTTTATTTTCTATCGCGATACATGCCTGAACACGATATCAGCTGATGCAACCCTACAGCCCCTGACACGAATAGATATTGAAGGTTCATTCAAGAGCACTAAAGCTACCGTGGCTTAAAGTCAATGTTACACAGGCTTACTCGATGAACATCGACCAAAGAAACATCTTAGTGTGAAGCTGTCTCACCTCTTCTGTAGCTCTTAGCAATGCAATGGAACCACACTGCACTCCCCGAGAGACAAAGGACAATATTCATCAGTTATTCAACTCGTAACAGAGCAACGCCCTGCACTAGGGGTTGCTACAGAAGCTTAGTCTAAGCCTACATCTAACTTTGTTTGCAGTCCACGCCTCTTCTTGAAAGCAGCTTCATTCTGTGTGGCTTTATTCGTAAAGTCCGTCTTGCATTGTTTCCCCAACCAGGTACCCTTACATCCCTTACCTCAGGTAGACAGTCAGAATGAAGGCATGTACTACAAGCTCTCGAAGACACAAATTCTTCTGGATTCAACTATTGTAAAA
This sequence comes from Eristalis intricaria, assembly GCA_964034865.1. Taxonomy (NCBI): domain Eukaryota; kingdom Metazoa; phylum Arthropoda; class Insecta; order Diptera; family Syrphidae; genus Eristalis; species Eristalis intricaria. Next base: position 7,261,971 of record OZ035875.1, on the reverse strand, counting down.
GTCTTCCTGATCAGCAAGAGGGACATCACGGAGCACATAGTCTCATATTGTTGGTCTAAGAAAGCCGCGACTGTAAGCCCTAAGGGCACCTTTACGCACCTACCTACCTGTCCTTGGCTATCTCGGAACCTGTACATGACTTGTAGCAGCCAGATGGAAGTTTGTTGGCAACTATACGCTGATCATGGGTCAGGGGCAGATCTTCGGGCAACCGAGGTATGTGCGGACTGAATGTCTAGTCTGGTGACGTCACAGTGGACTCAACGCTAGTGGTAGTGGAACAGTCCCTCTTACCAGCCTCCAAATCCATTCGTAACACATTTTAAGGTTGACTGAGAAAGGCCAATAACTGATAAGTGACAAGCTCGAAGACACGCGCAATACTCAGGTTCTCAAGGCTTTCGTCATGCGGGACCGATGGGATCCCTTCTGCACAAGATTCAGTGATTTGATGGCGCTGCTTCTTCTGGTAAATGGCATTCGTTGAGTTTCCAAAGAACGCTCTCTCAGATTAGACCCACAACGACCCACCTTCTAGAGACATCTTTCAAAACAACTTCAAGCTTAACAAGCCATATCATCTCCAATCCGATCCACTTCCACGCACGCATCCAATTGTGTTCAGTTTACGGCCCAAGACTGCACTCAGTCCCATCTGGCGGCGGTGGCGGCGCGGCGTCTGACGGTATGGATTTACAACCCATCAAGCAAAAACCTAAACCCAAATCGCCCTCCATTCAACCACCATCAACCCCTTCTCGGCGAAAAAAAAAGGCCTAACAAAGCGTTCTTTTATCGACATCCTCATTGTTGTCGATGCACAGCGACGGGAACTTCTTAATCTTTTATAGCGAATCCAAAATCAACGATTTTAATTGATTGGTCCTATTCAATTCAAAATTGATTCCGTTTTAATGCGCGAATTCCTCGAGTGTAACATCTAAAGTTTAACGATACGAGACAAGAGAAGATTGCCTCTTTTACTGTTGCTTTTCGACAAAAACGCAGAAAAGAGAAAAAAAAAATAAAACTCGAATTCCCATTATATTGCCCGCCATATAAAGTTGTTGCGAGCAACTTCTAGTTAATGTCCTCGACCGTCTTAAAATCTGTATCTGCTCATAAAGACCCCCCCCCCCCCCCCCACGGGTCGGAGCAGATACAAACACGGCACATCTTCCGCGCACCAGGGGAAGGTGCGCTTTTATTTTGAAATCAAAAGAGACTTTAACAACCCTTAGCCACCGCTGCGGAGATATCCGAGATATCCGCTCTATTTCGGCGAATGCGAGAATTAAAGGACATAAACGTCATCGCATATCCGACGCTCGGTCTATCTCGGCGATCGCCAATCAATTTGACAGTCAAACACCGACCGACGCCATAGCAGCGCTGTGTTCCTCGTCTCACGGTTCACCGGCTTTTATCGCGCTCACATGTGGAGTCCCGCCGTTGGGGGCTGGGGCGCATTTAATTCGGTTCCCTTCAAATCATCTTTTATACGACATTAGAGACGAGTGAGACGAGAGAAAATTAAAAAAATCCGTTTTTTATATGCACCCGCGTCGCATAAAACCGACTATCAGCCCAGCCCGTAAGGATACGTGGAGTATCTGCGAGTTATTGCCTTTGCATATTTCTGCCGAAACGCATGGCTCTGGGTGGAGGGTGGCAAGTGGCGGTTGTCGGTTGTCGGGTATTGGGTGTCGATGCCATGGCAAAGTGCAATTTATTTAAATACGAGGATAATTTTCATTGTCGTAAATTTTGTAAGAAAAAAAATTCCACACCAGAGCGACGGTAATAAAATAAGTTCAATTAGAATGGCCAGGATTCCCCGTTTGCTGGTGGCATTTAACGAGACCAAGGACTCGGCGAATGCTAGGTGAGCTGGGGCGGGTGGTGCCACCCACCGAGTCGGGGAGTCAGATCGAAGAGGGAAATAAATTACACGAACCCTGATGAGTGGGTGCACGCTCCACGGAACCGTGTCTCTCTTCATCTGGCATCTGTATCCGAGAAGTTGTATTTCATTTCAGAGAGAAAAAAAAAACTGAAAAAACGAAGCAAAAAATCCGAACAGGAAGGAGCGTAAGGATCAAGTTTCTGGCGGCATCATGTTCGTTCCCCTTGGAGCATCCTCCTTTGTGTGTATCCATGACGGTGCAGTAAGCCGGGTAATTCGTGTCTGGTTGGATAATTAGGACCAGTGGACGGGAGACGATGGATTACCGTAACAGGATAATTTACGGTGAACTGAAAAGTTAACCGATGCTCCACGGATGAGTGTTCTTGTGGCCATTCGGTCATTGAGAGCAATTAATTTGTGATTTGGACTCCCTTTCACTGAACGGGGACTTTGCGGGAGTTTTGCTGCAGATGTCCATCTGGAACTGCAGCCAAACTGAGCGTGAACGCTAGGAGTCCGAGGGGACCGAGGGCAAAATATGTCTTAATTTGTTGCAATTCACGAACCACCACCGCCCACCGCCCGTCGAGGTTTGTCAATTGCAAGTGCCATCAATGTTGCAATCGGCAGCAGTTACACTCGTCTTGCAAATCACAGAAACAAAGTAATAACACCGCCACTCGCTGTGTAACTACACACATCCACCGAGCGTGCAATATCCTTGCACCGACACATGTTTCGCTCATAAATGACTTTCATAGTCCTGTAAAATATCTGTGACAGCTGAGCAACATATTCATTTGAATCCAGCCACCCCCACCCACCCCCACCCACTCCCACCCACCCCTGTGCGCACACATATTTAGACATTATTATCACTAAGGACTAAGGACTAAGGACTCCTGCCAAGTGATGTGTGTACGGCTGAATCAATACCCCCACCTCCGCCCGGTGCTCGTAAATTCTTCGCCTGAGTTTACGATTGAATTCGCAAATCCTTGCGCTGCTGTCTCGCAAATGCGGAACTGAACGGCGACAAGGGCTGTCGCTTATACGAGTCCTGCAACTGTTGGATCGATTCTCTCATGTTTTTATTGTTTTATCTCCTCTAAATAGATACGTAAATTTTGGGGATGCTGAACTCGCCCCCGCCCCGACTCGGCGTTACGCCATAAAACGAGTGTCAGATTCAATTAGAGTCGTTGTCTACTTGTCACTGGATTGGATTGTCCTGTCTAATAATCAAATTGAACGCCGCCGTGTCGCGTCGTGTCCTGCTGCGTGTGTGTTTTTGTGTAATCTGCTGCTGACATTTATTTGAATTCGCTCGTCAAAACGAATGAATTAGGGAGACGCACGTAGTGGGCTGCAGTTTTCTTCGTGTTTTCGATCGTAAATGCACACATGTGTGTGGTCATGGCTTGGATGCGGCCACGGCGATGGTCTGCCGGTGATTTGTGACTTCATCACGGAGTGGAGTTTTCTCCCCGAGATTTTATGCGATATCTTCGGGACCACATCGATAGAATGGATGGGCAGACGTGTCATTCCCCGGCGGAGTGCAGCTTTGACCACATTCGATGATGGCTAGGGAACACAAGCGACGGTGGACTGGACTGGCTAGAAATAGACTGAGTTCCGCAAGAAATCTCATTTGTATATGCTTGAGATTGAGTTGAGTTTCAAGCAATAATTCGATTAGTTGGCTAAGCAAGGAAGATCTTTCGCAAGTCCGTACAAATGTTGGTATAACCACATCGATGTCAACCCACATGGAATTCACACTTATTTCGGATGTCCACGCTCAGTACACGCGACTACTTGTGGACCCTATCTTGAAGATAATCGATGTCGATCATGGTGAACATACACATTTTAACCGAACAGTAAAGCGGGAGGACAGGGCGATGAATTACTCCCTTGGACTCATGGACCTACCACAAGAAACTTTCTCAAGAACGATGCCACCTACGACGCACATGGACTCGTCAGAACGTTAGACTCGTCGTTCTTCTTCTTCTTTTTCTGGTGGCACTACAGTCCGAGGTGGACCTGGGCCTCAACCAGTAAGCCTCTTCCGCCGGCACGATATTTAGCCAGCTGTCTCCAGCTGCGGACACCAAGTCGATTGAGGTCCTTGGGTGCGCCATCATGTTCCGTGGGCGTCCTCTATTGCGTTGTCCCACTAGTTCAGAGTCGAAGACTCTTCGGGCTGAAGCAGTGTTGTCCATGCGCTCTACATGGCCCAGCCATCTTAGGCGTTGAGTCCGTAGACGCCTGACTAGGCTCATGCCGACTCGTCGTTGGGTAAGACTTATTCCAAAAAAGAAATGTGTGTCCTGGAAACAGAACGTCCTTGAGACAGCCGTTTGACATAATCTATGAACTGTTAGCCAAGTAAATTTGACTACGGACCATTTTGTGACACATTCTTGAGAAACACAGCGTGGCTTGTAAGTGTCCTTTAAGGACCCTTTATACGAGTAGCTTCGCATGTGTACAAGATATGTGACAAGACTCAATTCGACACGCAGGTCTGAGACATCCGCAACAACACAGACCAACGTGCATAGATACCGATCTACCTCGAATATCCCTTGAAGAAGACATTTTTCAAGGACTCCTGTGACCATCAATCAACTGGTTTCAATGTTTGTGTGTTTCAGTCGATTTTGCCAAAAAGTCAGCTGAAAATCAAATGAATTCACATCGAAATCTTCGCCACAAGAAAAAATCCGTCGAGACCATGTTCAGTGGATTGTATCTCGAGAGTGCGTTGTTCACTGGCCAAAGTGATCAGAAGTGATTTTGAAGGAAACATTATGGTCTGTAAAATGAGTCGTGGTAGCGATTGACTTGTAACTTTTAACATTTTATTCAGGAAGTCAAAGGACGTCGTTCGAGGAGCGACAGGAGGGTGGTGAAGTGAATCAGAAATCAGTAGACGATGAGTAGTAATGGATAAGTGGAGCACCATATGATTGTAACATCAAGTGACCGGGTATATAAACCCGCGTCAAAAACTGTTCAGGGACAGTTCATCGGCGTCAAAGTGGTACCAAATAAAGGTACCACGTAAATCCGCGATTACGTGGTCTTTATACCGGAGATTCGGTCTTCCTCGCCTTCTCAAACCAGGAGGCTCGTATTCGAAAACCCTCTTAGCTGGAGCATTGTTGTCCATGCGCTCTATGTGGCCGATCTAGTGCAGTCGTCGGAGCTCTTCCTTCCAGACTGGTACAGCTCGTAGAGTTCACGGTTGTGTCTTCTCCTCCATTCGCCTTGCTCGCAGACGGGACCATATATCCGACGTAGAATTTTTCTTTCGAAGGCACCTAGAATCAGCGCCGCAGTTTTGCTTATCGTCCAGCTTTCGGCTCCATATAGCAGGGTTTGCAAAATAAGAGTTTTGTGGAGCATGATCTTAGTCCTTCGAGTCAGGAGTTTTGACGCCAGTTCTTTTGACAAACTGAAGTAACACCAGTTGCCTAAGGCGGTTCTACGTCTGATCACCACAGTGATGTCATTCACTGTCACGTTGGGCCCCGAGGTAGACAGACTCCTTTACTACCTCGACATTGTTGCTGTCGAATGTGATGTTTTGCCCTAGGTGGTGTGATGTGGATTGTTTTTTGGTCGACAGCATCTACTTTGTTTTATCCTCATTGACCTTAAGACCAATGAGGCTTCGCCTCTTCTTCAATTGCCGTAAATGCTTCCACTGCGGCGCGCTACGATGTCGATGTCTTCAGCATATCCCAACAGTTGAACTGACTTGTAGAAGATAGTGCCTTCCGTGTTTCCAGCTGCCCGCCGCACTATCTTCTCCAGTACCAAATTGAACAAAAACACTACAGCGCATCTCCTTGCCGAAATACGGTACAGCTTTCAAACGGCTCTGAAGTCCCCGAGCCGAACTGCACGGTACATCGCGCTAAGAGTGTGCTAATTGCTTCTGCGACACCCGGGGCATGCAAGTCTCTGCAGCCGATTTAAGATAAGCTAGACATTAGGTTGGGGGGTTTTCACTAAGTTGCTTTATGCTAAGATGGGTCTGAAAGTCACTGTGTCCATCCACAGGATTTTTGGGGCTTGGGCCCCATTTTATACAGAAAATCTTCGTACTTAGGTAAAATGCACAGGACGCTTTTTTGACTCTTTCATTGACATTGAGTTTCCAATTAAATTTCTTGTCTAAGGCTCCTCTATGGTATCTCGAACTATCAGTCACGAGTAGAAGTTGCGGAATGATTCCTTTCTGGAAAGTAAGACTTACTCTTTTTTTTACGGACTAACCCCGAAGATACTTGCGAAAGAACTTGCGATCTTTGGTCCTGTTTGTGTTGACGGTTTCTGGAGGAGAAGATTCAACCACGAACTGTACGGGCTGTACAGCGACCTGAGTCTAGTCAGGCGTCTTCGGATCCAACGCCTAAGATGGCTAGGCCATATAGAGCGTATGGACAACTCAGCTCCGGCCCGGAGAGTCTTCGACTCCGAACCCGTGGGACAACGCAACAGAGGACGCCCGCGTGTAAGGTTGCGCACCCAGGTGGAGAAGGACCTCAACCAACTTGGCGTGCGACACTGGAGACAGCTAGCCAGAGACCGTGCTAGCTGGAGAGGCTTGTTGGTTGAGGCCCAGGTCCACCCCGGACTGTAGCGCCAAATGAAGAAGAAGAAGAACCCCGAAGATAGGCCAGACTTAGTCATAGACTCACCGCCAGGCCAACTGGTGGAACTGGTCACCTCGCTGTTGCACTGATGACGAATGGTGTGCTTTCTCTGAATCAGAGATATCATTCGATAAACACTTCCTTAAATCGCATGCTCCCATGCATTGCCTTAAAATTGGCATTTCAGGCCCTTAGACGGTCTAGATGACTGGAAGTGCAAACGACTGTTAGCGATAGAAGGTGGCGCTTCCTCAGTCTCAGACCCTCCATGGATCGTACGCCTGCTAAGTAAGAAATTAGGATGTGCTTGATATGCCTAGATGGTTATCACTTATCCACCATGCGTTCCATGGAAGCTCATGGTGGACCTGTAGTCTTAACCTCATAAGTTCCCACGTTTATGAGTTCCCTCCAAGCACATTTTCCCAGAGACAACTACCGACGTTCACCATATTTTCCAATCGTCTACCTCACACGCCAGGTCAGACAGAATTCAATTACAGACTAGCTGCAGCGAGCAACACACTAATTGAGCGATTAAATTAGTGCCATTCCCCGCAAGCAGAAAAGGACACCGCCGCGCCGTGCCGCCGAACAAAACTATCGCACGAAAGTGCACCTTCGCCTTCGACTTCGAAACACCCAAACGAAACATAATTTCCGCTTAAGAATTGTTTAATTAAAAATTCACTACGTGCCCTCTGTCTCCTCCCTGCAGGACGTGCTGCGTCCTGCATCCCACGGAATACCCTGTAATTAGGACAATACACAGTCCTGCACGGAGGACAACAAGTGCACAATTTCATTACATCCACGACTGACTGGCGGAGCTTCTCGGGAATAAACTTAGATGCGAAAGGAGTCTCAGGAGTCCCGAACGTGCACAGGACTCGTGCTGGGGGTCTTCTTTATGCGGACTGTAATTTCCTCTACTTTTGCCCATTTTCAGGCAAGTTTCCTGCAGAGGGCAGGTCGTTCGATATGCAAATTGGGATACAATTAAAATCAGACTGTAGGATCAACGCCAACAACAGACACAGCAACAGGAGCAGAGCCCTGCATTTGGGGAGGACGAGGGAGTTTCACATCTGTGCGAATGTTCGGTGCAGGAGGTGAAGGCCACATCAAGATCCTTGCCCTGCAAGATGCAAGAGAGAGAGAAATATCGGGCTGAGAAGGACCAGCACCAGGACACGACGAGACTGGTGAGATATCCAATTTAAATTTTATTTCGCGTAACCCCACCTCGGGCGCGGGCATAAAACCACGCGCCGCAAGTAATTAAAGATAAAAAGCGCGGCGGTAAAAGTTGTAAAACTTTCCGCCAACCACTCACTGGTGCGACCAGCAGCCGTCATCATCTCTTCCGCGTCCAACATGGGACCAGCTCGGTGAATCCATCTGTCGGAGCTGGTGGTGGTCGGGTTAAATTAGCCAAATGTGCACTCGTCCGGTCGAAAATCCATCCATCTTTTTACGGTCCTCCATGGGCAGCAATAAAAGATGGATGAATACGAATCATAAAGAAAAATCCACTGCAAGGGTGCGCCTGTGGAGGGTGGGTTCTTCTCCTCCTCCGAGGGGGTTACGACGACGATGCAGTAAAATTGTGAATATCTCACTCGAAAGCTGGTACAAGCATTTAATTAGAAGTGCACGAGGCATAAGTTTTACGACACTTTGATGAGGACTTGAGTAAATGATTTAATCGACTTACGACGAAGTAGATTGGTTTCTTGTCGGGCAGAGGGGGTGAGTGGCGCACTACTCGGCGGTAACCCTTTCGCAACCCTTTCGGGTGAGCTTTCATATTTCCCGAGACGCATCGTAAACCGCTGCCGAACCGGAGTTATGCATGCGAGGCGGATGTGGGCGTCTGTGGGCGTCAGTGGCTGGGCTCTCTGTTTGCAGACCTGTTTGGTCGGACGCGTCACAGGGAATACTTAATGATTCCGAACAACTTTCGGGGGCTCTTGCGATTTTACGAGTGACGGCCGAGGCATTATGCCTTCGGATTATGCTCGTCTAATTAAAATTGTTGGATGATAATATTTGTGCGTTTTTTATTTATTTGTTCATATTTTATGCCGCTTCTGCCTTGGAAGTAGGAAGTGCTGGCATCTCGCGGAGTCGCCGAAGGTGTGGGGGTTACACTGACAGAGTTGGCAAGATGAGTCACTGGGGACTGTGTGTCTAAATGGTTTACGACGCAAGACTCTTTCTTCACAAGCCCATGTTACATCGGTCTGGATGTTTGTCTAGGAAGGGAAGGGTGTTGTCCTCACTCCACGATCATACAATAGCTCCAAAGCCTGGTTCGCTTTTTAGAGGTCTGTGGACATTTCCTTCGAAGACCTAGTGGCACTTCATTGCACGCGACTGAGGACGATGTGGGGGACGGTTTCTACCCAACTGGACTCAGTTGTGGAATTTTTGGTATGTCGTCCAACATCTTCTAGACCAGCTGAAAGGATCATCCCTTCTTTTGGGAGTCTACCTGAGGACAAGGTTGCGTCCAGTCAAACATGACCAGAGGCACTGGTCCTAAAGATCGTGGCCCCCTCTTCAAAAAGGAGGACTAAAGCGAGTGCTTCAACTATCTCTTTTGAGTCTGCCCAGGAAAGTCTAAGCTGACGTGTTGGAGGCGCTTTCTCGAGTCCACGATGGGTGATGAACAGTGTGACTTTCGTCCCGACAGAAGTACAGCCAACCAGTTTTTCACTCTAAGAATCTTGAGAAGGCTTGGGAGTATGTCAAGCAGATCTACAGCTATCTTGTAGATTTGGAAAAGGCATACCACCGAGTTCTGCGAGGTAAGCTCTGGTGTGTTCTGCAGGAGTAAAGACGTGGTGGTCCTCTTTTGAGGGCCTCTTTGAGGGTATCTATGCACAAACGGCAGTAGTTGTGTTCGGATTACTGGTGGATATCCTCAAGGGTCCGTCTTGTCACCTCTCCTTTTCATTATATATATGGACTGGGTGTTCAAGCGCAGTCGTGGCTAGGAATGCCTCACATTGGGTAAGGCATCTTATTTTTGCATGTGATTGAGTTGCGCTCACATCCTCCCAGACTATATGTGCTGACGGTGGGCACAAGACAGCTTGGTCTGGGCGACTGGAAGTAACAGCATGGTTTGCTGGAGGCCCAAGCAGTTAATATGTTCTGATGTTTGGATGAAGGTTAACTTGGATATCTTAGAGGTAATGTCCAATGTGGTTCACTCTCCATGTCGGTGGAGTCCCATTGAAGCAAGTAGAGAAACTTAAGTATATCGAGGTATTGGGAGGAATAATGCTGAGCTTGCCTGTCAAGCTGGGTCAATTTTGAAACAGCTTGGGAGATCTGTAAACAGGAAGGCCTAGTTTGGTGTCAGAGACAAGTTTGAACTTATTCCAACTCCCACCCACGGTTATGGAATTTGGGCAAAAACCGAAGGAATAAGATCGCGAAAGGAGAACTATTCGTCCTGTTGCAGGAGTCACTCGTTCGGATATGGTGAGAAACACGGCAGTAGGCGAGGAACTCAATGTTGAGCGAATGTAGATGACCATACGGCGATGGTTTGGTCACGTAGCAGGAAAGTCTCCATTATCCCGGCTTCCGAGGCCAGTCTTGAATGCGACCCCATCAGGGATGGCGACGGCTTGGCAGACCCAGGACGAGGCACTTGGACCAACTGCGCATGGACATATCTCCTGATGAGTTAGAGTCGATGGCGGAAGATCTAGTGGCCTGGAGATCTCCTTAAGTGGATCAATGAAGACGAGATGAGATGACTTGAATATCGTAACCTACATGACACAAAAAGGCATCCAAGTGATCACCCACAACGCCTTCATGCCTTTCACTTCCTAGCCTCTGCCTAGATCAAGATCATGAAAACGTACACAAAACCATTTGGAGGGATGAGGCTTAGTAACAAACCCGGCGCGACTGGATGGCGCAGTTGTTTAAGTGCGTGCCCCTGGTTAGCGGAGCCTCGGTTCGAATCCCAGTGAAAACTATGTTAGTACCCTTTTAACTGGTTTTCAATCTATTAACGGCTCTATCCCTGGAGTGGTCAATCAGTGGTATTAGTCTGACTGTGCGTAGCACTATGGTCCAACATGGTCTAAGGATGCTGATGAATTTACTAGCAGCCCCACCTACCTAACCTAACCTATGAAGCTCCGAAAATCCAAGGACCCACCTGTCCTTCCACAGGGAATGACGGTTACAGGCCACATTGGCCTGGACGTCGGGCACTTTTCTTAAGGAAACGAGAACAGGGCAGTTATCTTAAAAAAATGGTGATTTGTTAAACGTTTGTTTTTCAATGGTAAAGCAAAGTCACAAAGATATTGCAAAACTGTTTGTCCATTTTATTTGAACTGATAAATCAATGCTTGCCATTTAATTTAAAAGTCGGATTTCTTGTCTACGTTGATCACGAAATACGTTTTGAGAGGTCCTCCTAAGAGTCCAAACTTAAGTGACTTTGTGGAACATATTGACTGGTGTCATGTGTTGTTGTCTCTTAAGGCTGTATTTGACGATGGCTTAACAGCATATACAAGTGATATGACGTGACCCCATCTAAGGGCGTTCTTACTTACTTACAAGGATCCATGGAGGGCCTGAGGCTTCATTCCTGTCCTCGGCTTTCAGTCGCTGTCTTGGTTCCGCCATGACTTGGTTCTTTTACCGGAGACCTCCTTCTCGAAGCAGGAGGCTGAGATTCAAGCACCCTTTTAGTATGGACATTTGTCCAAGTGCTTTATGTGGCCGAGACAGTGTAGTCGACGGATTTTTACTCACCGGACTCCATTCGTTTAAGTCACGATCTTTGGTCCTGTTTGCGTTGACGGTTTCTGGAGGAGAAGATTCAACCACGAACTGTACGGGCTTTACAGCGACATGAGTCTAGTCAGGCGTCTTCGGATCCAACGCCTAAGATGGCTAGGCCATGTAGAGCGTATGGAAAACTCAGCTCCGGCCCGGAGAGTCTTCGACTCCGAACCCGTGGGACAACGTAACAGAGGACCCAGGTGGAGAAGGACCTCTACCAACTTGGCGTGCGACACTGAAGACAGCTAGCCAAAGACCGTGCTAGCTGGAGAGGCTTGTTGGTTGAGGCCCAGGTCCACCCCGGACTGTAGCGCGAAATAAAGATGAACGAAGAAGACTCCATTCACTTCTTGAGACATCTCGTAGAAGTCGCGGTTGTGACTCACTTTCTTTACAGACATGGTCATTTATCCGAAGCTGAATACACCAGGAATCAGCTCTGCTGTTTGCCTTACCGTCCAGCAGTATAGCAGGACTGGTAAAATAAGAGTTTTGTGGAACATGATTTTGGTCCTTCGAGCCGGGAGTTGCGAGTCCAGTTGCTGCGGCAAACCGAAGCAGTACCGATTGTCAAAGGCGTTTCTAAGACGAATCTCAGGTAAGGCGGCATTTGTGAAGATTACCCTTCATGGCGGAGTCGTCTTGATGTTTTGATCGGTAAACCAATTACGCCTATTAAATGAGGCCACTAGTCACTTAAACTCTCCCAATATCGTGGCGTTCACTTCGTGGTCTTAGCTTGAAACGACAGCTTAACATGAAGTGATTTAATGGTTATGTTACTGAGTCCGATTTAGTGATGGCAGCATTCGAATGATAATTCGAGTGATAATCGATTGATATAACATCTCGAGAACATCTCGATTAACAATCAATCATTCGAATGACTCCTAACTACTAATTCATTCGCATCTAATTTTTTGTAATTAGTTAGTAGTCATTCGAATGATGTTCGAGTACTAATCGATTACCACTCGAACAATCATTCGATTGCGCCCATCTCGAGTGATCATTCGATTGTTAAAATATGTCGATTACTAAAGTCTCGATTCATAAAATCATTCGAATATGCCCGTCATAAGTTGAAACCCACACATTCCACACCACCATCGGAAACGCCAACGACAACACGAACTGCCGATGAAAGCAATTAAGCCACACACCTAATGCATGGGACACGAACCTTTCCCTTTCGATATCACCAAACTTTCAACTTTGAATTCCCTTCATCAGCTATTCCCAAAGGGTTTCCATGGATCCACATATGCCTTCGCCAAATTAACTTAATATTGATGGCAGCATAATTGAGGACATCTTTTCAAACTGTGCCCCGGCGAATGGCAGTCGTTAAGTAACGTCCGCATTGCCTCAAGCTTCATCCGATTTGATTGACTAACTTTCAGTCGAGAATGATGGACCTCGGAGCACCTCCGGCACCCCATCCCCCATTCATAAAGTAAACTACTCAAAATACAATGTGTAACCAGTTGATGGAGGGAACGAATTGAATTATAGCCCAAAGGTGTCGATGAATAATTCCAAGTCAAGGTGTACACACGTCGCCCAGGATGTGAGTGCGAGGGACTACATTGACAAACCAAGCGACAGACAGACAGGCACACACACAGATCATCACATCAAGTTAATCAAAGTGAATGCGATAAGGACTCGTCCCACCACCGACCGCAGCCTCCGTCCAAGTCTCATTACTTGCAAGTGCCACATGAGAGGCACTTTAAACCGGCACACACACACACGCACAACTCATTTCGCCCAAGGGACATTCAGCAATATTGACATAATCAACAGACGAGCATGTTATGACAAATGTTCCGCAGCCCATGCCGGCGTGTAATACCTCAATCGGTTAACCGTAATGGATTCCATCGGGTGGCGGGTGTGGGCGGCGAGCGAGCTCCTCCAGATGTGTGTGCCCATGATGGAATTTAATATGCGACTATGGCCTATTTGTTGGACCTCGTTATTTGTCCACAATCCACCGCTGTGTCCTGCCGGTATCTGTGGCAGTAAATTATCTGACATTTGATGTGGTCATAATAATTCTCCTGCAGTCATTCAACTTTGTTTCGAATAATTACACACACACCACCACCCTCCTCCCCCGCTGGCTTGAGCGATGGGTGGGAATGAACTGCTTGGAGGCCGAAGTCCTGTGTGTCCTGGCGAGTGGGGGCTGTGCAATAAATTGTCAAATGCTACGAGTGCCATTCGTCATAAACTCACCTTAATTAGAATGATTGTCGGCACAGTTGCTGGCCGCCGCTGCGCCCGAGGAGGCATCTAATATCCTTTGACTTGTAAACGGTTTTGTTGATAAATTTTATTGACGACCGCCGTGGCCATTAAGTGCTACTTTCATTAGTGCGTCTCCCGAATTCGGAGATGGAGGTGCGCCACAGGCAGCAGATAGTTACAGATGAGTTGATTAACACGTGGGCTGGGTGGGGGGAGGGTGGAGGACGATACAGGATGTGGGAGTATGCGACCGTGGGGCTCTAATGGAGGTGGTGTGGAGTACGTGGCGGAGCGGCAGTGAGTTCTTGTCCTAGGGATGAGCCGCGAAAGTTGTCGCATGTCGAAGAAATCCTCATCGGATTTATGCCTTTTTTACACGATGCAACAAAGTCGATGCAACAAAGTCGCAGGGACAGGAGAAAATTTGTAGGCAAGAGAGTAGTGCTACCTAAGCACGCCTAAAGCGTCTATACTCTCCCGCCATCACATTTCCTTTCTTTGCCTTATTCACACGATGCAACAAAGTCGCAGCGACGAGGGAAAAGTGGAGTCTATTGCCTGAGACCTCCTTAAGCACACGTAGAGCATATCGCCTCTCTTGCCATCAATTTTCCCTGCTTGGGCTTCTTCACACGATGCAACAAAGTCGCAGCGATAAGGAAGAACTTAAAGACCAAAAGGGTGAGACGCTTAAGCACACCATGTCTCATCTAACTTGTCGTCCCACTTCTCTCTTGGGCCTCGATGGAACAATATCGCAGCTCCAAGGGAAATGTGCAGGCAAGGGAGGAGCGCTGCCTAAGCACATCAAGAGCGCCTTGCCTCTCCTGCTACCACATTTCTCATCTTGGGCCTTTTCACACGATGCAACAAATTCGTAGGCACCGGGAAAATTTGTAGGCAGGAGAGGAGTGCTACCTAAGCACGCCTAAAGCGTCTAGACTCTCCCACCATCACATTTCCTTTCTTAGGCTTTTTCACACGGTGCAACAAAGTCCCAGCGACAAGGGAAATGTGCATACAAGAGAAGAGAGCTGTCGAAGTACACTAAGAGCGTCTTGCCATAAATTTTCCCTTTTTGGGCCTTTTCACACGATGCAACAAAGTCGCAGCGACAAGGAAAATTTTGTAGGCAAGCGAGGAGAGCCGCCTAAGCACACCAAAAGCGTCTCGCCTCTCCTGTCATCACATTTCCCTTCTCCTTGGGTCTTTCCACACGATTCAACAAAGTCGCAGCGACAAGGGAAGAGTGGAGTCTATTGCCTGAGACCTTCTTAAGCACACGTAGAGCATATCGCCTCTCTTGCCATCAATTTTCCCTGCTTGGGCTTCTTCACACGATGCAACATACTCGCAGCGATAAGGGACAACTTTAAGACCAAAAGAGTGAGACGCTTAAGCACACCATGTCTCATCTAACTTGTCGCAGCACCAAGGGAAATGTGCAGGCAAGGGAGGAGCGCTGCCTAAGCAAACCAAGAGTGTCTCCAGACTCCTGTCATCACATTTGAGCCTTTCCACACGATGCAACAAAGTCGCGGAGAAAAGGGAAAATCTGAAGGCCAAGAAGGTGGGACTCACTTTCCACCGTTGTTGCCTCGTGTATAGAGCGCCTTACGAAAGAAGTCTTGCTCAATCCCGAGTCAAGCCCGCACAGCACAGCCCCCACCCACCATCAACCCACCCCACCCACGCCACTTCAACTCACTCTCAACACACTCAACTGACCACAATGCTGTTACCTTTTCGCAGTTGAAAGAGTCCGCGATTTATGATTAATCACAGACCAAGCGCGCAGGCAAGCGACCGCCGCGCCGCCCGCACATATGCCTCGACGACGACAACGCGGACGTTTAGGACGATTGAACTTTAAAATCCAACAGACCGCAACAAATATATTTGCGAAGCTCCAGTTATTTACTCCTTCCGCTGCGTCACAAGCTGTCAACCACAAAAGGAAACCAAAGTGGTTGGCTGGCTGGCGCGCTGGCTGGCTGTGTATGTCACCCGCTCCAGAAGCCGCAAAGTAACCTTCCGAAACACGCAAATAAATTAAGGGTATTCTCTCCGGCACCGGCGGAGTGGGTAAGTGGATGCACTGGATGCTGCCAGTTAGCTTGACGTCTGCATGTGAGCATCCATGTGTGAACACATGTTCACATATTTTCCTCCGCCGAAGGAGCGAACCCTTTTTTCTGCCTCTGTGCTGGCGCAGGCAAATCGACTTCCTCCTCTCCCGTTGTATGGGTGGAGAGCCGCCTCCATCGCCATCGCTTGCCATCACCACCCCCACCCATCGGCATCTGCGATATGATGTATTGAGCCGGGATTGAAGGCGGGAATGGGGAAAAAAAAGCTTTACACCACCGAGCGTGGGCGGTGGGGGTGGTGGTGGAGGGGGAGATGTAACTTGGCGCACTGCTTTGCATATGTTGACATGTGGTTATGATTTTTCGATTAAATTTATGGATTGCCTGGCGCTGGGAACGGCGTCGGTTGCCCCCTCGTGCGGCTTGGTGTCAGCCCATCGAGGGTGAAATGAAAAATTGGCAGTGCTTTGTTGTTTTTGTTTTTCCGCGATTGTTGAGCAAACAGAATTGCCATAGCCTGCGTCACCCTGTCCATCGCTGTGGGGGATGATGTGGATGGATGGCTGTGGATTGTTGTTCGGTGGCAGGTCCGTTGCAATTGGATTGATCTGACATCCTCGCTGACGGTGCACACACCCCTTTCTGTTCGTCCGTCGACTGTCGGCGAGGGCGAGGGCGGGGGTGTGATGCTCTGCGTGCGCGTGGTGAGGTAATATTTCATTTCATGGCTTCCACAGATGTAACTTTATGCCTATTTGCATCAAATTGATTTTGTTTTTGTTGCTGTGGAGCTGAAGCTGAAGCTGAAGCTGCCGCTGCCGCTGCTGCTGCTGGTGGTGTTGTTGTTGTTGTGGCTGATTTAATTTCTTTTCAATTTCGATTTTAATAACCGATGGAGTCGAGGAAATATGAGATTTATTTGTTGCCATGACCGGTGGTTATGATATGCTGGCGGGGCACGGGAAGGCGGGCTTGACGATGATTGTTTGCTTTGCCATGTGAAGCTGTGGGTGGAGATGACTGCGAGAGATGACTGGTAAATCCTGCCAGATGATGAAGTCTGTCTTTATCTGGCTGAGCCATGATGTCTAAATGAACAAGTTGATGTCCCATGGCAGCACATGGGAAACTGCATTCGACCCGCCTAATACGTCCTTCGGATCCAAGGGCTAAGGTAAGACGACATAACTTCGACCAGATGAGTCTGTGTGGTCGAAGTTATAGGAGTTTGACTGGCGCACAGAAATTGCTGTGAAAGAACTTAAGGGCTACCGAGAACGAGGAAGGGTCTTCAACGTCAGTCTTGATGGCCAAAGCAACAGAGGAAGCTTGTGTTAAAAATGAAGAAGGACGTCGTTTTCGTGTTTGTCGTGGTGTCAGATTGAGACCACTTTAGCTGCTTGGATGACAAATGACGGTGCGCCGCGGCTCTTCGGCTCAACTTCTCTCGCAAGCTTTCAATGGGGACACAGAAGTCGTCGAGGAATTTGGGACCACATGATGCGAGACTCTTGTCCCACCAAATAATAAACTGTGGCAGGAGATAGATGTCGATTATGCCCGGCGTCTTCCAAAAGGACTCGTGGAATACTGCAGCGGTCTTAAACCAGAGATCCTGTCAATTCGTGAAACACATTGGATAAAATCCGAGGGCGTTGTTAGCATCTAAATAAAGACTTATCAAGTCAGTGGAACCCGTCGCACTCATCCTATCGCGTTTCATCTTCAGGATCACTTGATCCTCCGCCATCGACTCCAACAGTTTTTGGACTTGGCTCAACCACCTCGTCCTGGATCAGGAAAAGTCGTGATGAAGGGTAAATTCGTGCCAGAGAAATCAGTCTCCTTCAACTAAAAACTTGTATAGAACAGTCGCCTGTTCCAGCTGCCAGGCCACAAAGATGAGATGTCCCGTCAAGGACCAACTCAGCCGTCCACTTGGCTGTGCATTCACACAGTTGGGAGGGACATGTAGCGCTTCCTCGCGTTTTTCTCGTCTCAAAAGACTTCTCGTGGTGTGAAAAAAGGCAGTTCCCAGTGCAGCACGAAATGGAATACCATACGCCGATGGATGCATGGCTAGAGGACATCTAGTCAACTGTATGTGATGCGTGGGAAAGCCGCCTTTGAAGCAATTCTCCTTTGATCCTCCGAAATTAACTGATATTCCTTATCCCAGCACGCCAGCAAGCTCAAGCTACGACGGACAGTGACCAACCAAACTCAGCACATACACTTCTCCTCCACTCATCCAGATGAGACCTATAATCACCCGCAGAGTTATCCTTTCAAACAGCTTCATCCGCATTTGACAACTGGCATGCCTCTGCTCCAGAATGGGACGATTAATGTCATATAGAGGGTCCCTTTGGTTGTTAGAGACAGGGATGTGCTTAGCAATTGCTTTCCTAGACCAAAGAAGCAAGAAATGCCAAGAGTTATTCTTCGATTGAATTCAACGCTGGTGCTGTTATTTGAGCTGATGAGAGGCTCCAAGGTCTTTGACTACCTCAAAGGTATGTCCATCAACTATGACGGTCTGTCCAAATCGTCGGTGTAGGGTGTCCTTATTCGTGGACAGCATATAAGTGGTCTTGGCGTCATCCACCGTTAAGCCCATCGTCGCGGCCTCACTCGCAATACTCACAAGAGTGACACTGGCATCATGCTGAGTTCTACCAATTATATCGTCAATTCCTCGTATTCGTCGTCATATGCGAGTAGTTGGACGGATTTCTGATAGATCGTTCCTCTGGTGGTGGCAAGCAAGTTTTGAAGAATGCCAGCCTGACAGCGCGTCGCTTTGCCTGAATCCTATTTGACATCAAAGTCTCTCAGTCTCGGTTAGGTCTTTCTCAAACTTGATGGAGCAGCGTACATTCTCCATTGCCATCCTAAAAGGACGAGCGAGTTTGGTAGGGATGTCAAAACTTATCCTTGCTCTGTAAAGCTCGTCTCTATAGATGCTGACGTACGCGTCCTAAAAGTCAATGAAAAGATGGTGAGTATCGAGGCGTTTTTGAATATTGGGTCGATAGGGGATGACCTGGCCTAAAGCCAAACTGGGCCCATTGTTGGCGAACTGATTTAAGCGTTCACCCAACACGGCAGATAAGACCTTTTATGCAATGTTCAAAAGACTGATGATAGTTGGCGCAATTCAAAGGCTCTCCTCTTAAAATGGAACGGTCAGCTTTAAATGCATCCCACCGCCTACCTTCCCTCATCCAAAATGCCCCTCAAATGTGTATCGTTTCACGAAGTCCGTCTCCCGTTCCCTCTTTTTGGACCGTCCCCTTTTGGAAAAAGAAATTTAATTAAACCAATCTTTATGCACATCTTTGACCGACCACCCGAATTCGATTCCGGAAACCCTCTCTCCCGGCCGGCCAGTCGAACACTAGGTGCCGAACACAAGTGGTTATGGGCCAGTAAAACCACCCCCACCCCCGCCCAGAAGCGGGAGAACTGCAACTCGCTCGTATATTGTGTTAACAATAATAAAATGCCCAAATGTAATTCCGTTAAAAGCCATAACACGATTTTATGGCAGCTTGTAAAAGCCGGCACACACAACCAACCCACCCACCCGCAGGAGACAGGCTTCTCCCCCAGTGCCAGCAGCAACTTTATAGCGCACTAGAAGGGTGCTTTCGTGATTTAACTATTGTGAATATAATTACCATGCACTACTGACAACAATTTTACAATGCCCGTCGCATCACCTCTCGTCCTCGTCGGCAGGACGGAAACGAGGCGAAACTACTCGCACCACGCACACGGGCAGGACGTATACGATGGCAGCGATGAGTACGAAAAGGAATATCTTTTGTTGGGCCGGGTGGCGGTGGGTTTTTATCGTTCCGTCGAATCGACAAGGATATTAAAATGAAAACGATAAACAGAACGATGCACGCCTACAGTACCGGCCAACGTGAACGGAAGACAATAGATAGCGGCCAATGCGAGACCAATAAAAACTTTGAATCGTCACCGTTGTCATCGTGCCAACATGGAAATCAACTATTTGACACATGAAGGACATAACTGCTGCGAATGGCTGTTAAATCAGGAATCCATTAGAGAGAGAAACAATGCCCCGAGTGATATTCATAATTAAATCTAATTTATGAGCACACACAGTTTCATTCATTTGTTCATTCTTATTCATACGAACGTCCGAGAGAGGTGGACGAGAGGTCCGACGGAAGCCGGTGACGGATGTGCCTCGGGGTGGTGTCTATAAAAT
The DNA here is from genome assembly GCA_964034865.1 of Eristalis intricaria. Lineage (NCBI taxonomy): Eukaryota > Metazoa > Arthropoda > Insecta > Diptera > Syrphidae > Eristalis > Eristalis intricaria. Next base: position 7,241,964 of record OZ035875.1, on the reverse strand, counting down.
CACTTTGCGTGAAAATGAGGACGACAGACTGTCGTAAACTGTCGCACATGATACGCATTTTAAATGCTTGACTTGGCCTGCATTGAGGGTGTGGGTACGAAGGGAGTGGGCTGAGGGTGGGGAATTGAGATAACTGTTGTAATGACGTACGCCAAACTCTATCAGTCTGTCAGTTCATCAGTCCATCAGTCCATCAGTCCATCAGTCCATCAGTCCATCAGTCCAACAGTCCATCAGTCCATCAGTCCATCAGTCCATCAGTCCATCAGTCCATCAGTCCATCAGTCCATCAGTCCATCAGTCCATCAGTCCATCAGTCCACCAGTCCATCAGTCCATCAAGCCATCAGTCCATCAGTCCATCACGCCATCAGTCCATCAGTCCATCAGTCCATCAGTCCATCAGTCCATCAGTCCATCAGTCCACCAGTCCATCAGTCCATCAGTCCATCAGTCCATCAGTCCATCAGTCCATCAGTCCATCAGTCCATCAGTCCATCAGTCCATCAGTCCATCAGTCCATCAGTCCATCAGTCCACCAGTCCATCAGTCCATCAAGCCATCAGTCCATCAGTCCATCACGCCATCAGTCCACCAGTCCATCAGTCCATCATTCCATCATTCCATCAGTGCATCCGTCCATCAGTCCATCAGTCCATCAGTCCATCAGTTCATCAGTCCATCAAGCCATCAGACCATGGCAAACCTTAAGCTTAATAAATAAAGCCTCGTATAGCCTGACGGAAAAATTAACAGATTGACTACTGGACTGACGGACTCTTCGACTGATGGACTCATGGACTGATGGACACACGGACTGATGGACGGATGGACTTGATGGACTCATGGTCTGATGGACTGATGAACTAATGGACTGATGGACTGATGAATTGAAGGACTGTTGGATGGCCTGATGTACCTGAGGACCATTATGAGATTACTCACGACTGGCTTCTGCCGCTCACATAAAACGCCAGGCAGTCTGTGCATTCAAAGACGTCGCCTCTGTCAAGTGATCAATCTCATCAAATCACCAACACACCCATCCCCCACTCAAAAGCAAAAATTCCACTCAACGTTCCCTAGAACTGAGTGACGCGCAACACGTGTAAAGTCTAAAGTCAACCTCTCCTCGCGCCGCCACTCATAACTCTCACCAAACACCTCTCACAGTTAATATTCTTCTTGTCCGTCAAAAAACGATTGTGCCTAATTTTTTGGTTAGTCTCTTCCGGCACTGACCTACTTGCCACTCGTTGCGCTTCGGGTCAACCATCTGGGAGCAGTTTATGACATGCCTTTCCACAAACTCTTACACGTGACGAGCGTCTCCGGTGACTACACCAACAGCTGCTGTAATTTGACTCTCTACCTTTCACTGTGCGAGGTGCTTACCTGCTAGACTCCAGAAAGACCACACCCAGCAGCGTGGTTGCACCTCAAAAGGCAGCGAACTGAGTGTCATGCCATAAACGAATGTGTACCAAGAATCATGTTTCTGTTGTTTAATTGCAGCGATGTCAATTCGTGTGCAGTCCTCGAAAGGGGATGGTTAGCAGGTCGACGGTTAATAATGGATCTTCGCATGAACCTGATTCGTGATTTGAAGCAGCAGCGGAGACTGTGCAGTCTAGAGAGCTCGTCTACTGCTTGTCATTTGGGCGGGTTTCGGGAAATCCTTTAACAGAGCATAAGTGCTTTGTTTGCCGACGCATTTCTTCATAGTTGAAGAGCATTCCGAGATTCAAATGCAAACTGTGGTGAAATGACATGTTTGCGTGAACACACGGTGGCGGAAAATCACACTCCGCGCCGTCACTCGTCACCGAGGACTGGTCGAATTCTGAAATTTAACCCCCTTTAGGCTAGTAATTTGCAAATGGATTGGAATTTTGAAGCTGACGAGCATGACATCTTCTGGATTGAGGAACCGAGAGCTGGACGCTAATCGAAGAGGCTGAGCTGATTCTTGATGCCTTCGCGTCTGTCCTATAGCACGCTCAACTCAACAGTGGAGTGTCTGTTGAAGTTTCATCCAGCCAATCAGCCAGCAATTATTATAAGTACGGTCCTGTCAAGGATGAAGGTCAGGGGAAAGGACGAAACAAAGACGTTGATGTAAGTCCGAATGGCAAGAATACATTGGCAGGGTCACGTCAATCGCAGGTCACCAATGCCTAAGCGAAGAGTCTCTTGGGTATGGATAGTCCTGATTCGAGAAGGAGAGGAAGATAGAATATCCGTAGTAAAAGACCACGTGATGGGGGTCTTGACAACTAGAGACGAAGAACCCAGACCGTCGATCCTACGCCTCAAAAAGTAAGTAAGCCTCCATCCCACATAACTGAAGCCTACCCTTAGGCTGCCACCCTGCCCCCTTCCATTGCATACTTCTAGAGACCCACTATCTCTGCCAAATGCAAATCGAGCCATTAACTCTCGTCTCGTTAACTGCAGCATTCACCCGCGACCACACCAACACGACCCAGAAAGTCGCTCAGCCACCACCAGCGCGCCGCCGCGCCACCGTACCAGTTAACCTTGTACCCACACGCTACGCGTCAACCCAAAGTTCACCAGCAGATCTCAGTCGACGGCGAAAATATTCGTCAAACAACTCCGCACCACGCTCCGCGTAACTTCTCAACCGAATCATTCGCGAAAGGTTGCAAAGCTCGCAAAAACAAAAACCACTCACTTCGACTCAAGAAAATCCGACACAGTCACCGCAGAAGTGAATGGAAAACTCACTCGTTCGCCAGGTAAGAACGAACGCAACCATCGACTCAGCAAACTGAGCGCTTGAGTGGGGCGCGCACACTCTCGCTCGCACCGTCTTCAGCCTCAGCGAACCGAAAAGGCGAGAGCTTAGTCGACAGCAAAGCCGCGCGCACGTTGGACGGCTAACACATAGTTTTTCACCAAAAAAGAAAAAAATTGAAATAAAAACGACAATTCCATCGAAACCAGTCGATTCGGTAATTTGGTGTTCATTTCCTGTTTTGTAATTCGCAACCCGTCCGCCGCCGCCACCACCGCGCCGTCTAAGTTTCGCAATGAAGCCCGGTTTGTGTTAGTTCTAGACCGCCACCCAACCACCGAGGCTGTTTGATCGCGATTTGTGCAACAACATAACCTGGACGTAAACAAATCGCGTGAGTGAGGGACGAAGTGAGAGAGAGAGAGAGAGAGTCAACATGGACAACGCTTGGAGGTTTCGCATAATGCTGTTCGCTGCGCTTGCGCTGGTGATTTTCGGCGATTTCTTCGGTTACGGCAGCATACGGGGCGTCAAGTCCGCCTCCAACCAGGGCTCGGGGAAATTCCAGCAGAAGCAGACCGAAATCGAGCTGACCGAAGGTAAGTCAAAAGCTTAGACACGAGTAGAGTGATTATTCACGTCGCCAGCGCAACACACAAACGCGAGCTTATGCAACCTGTTTCGATTTCGTTCGGAGCTCGTTTCTCTTTTAATTCGTCGCATATTTTCGTGAGACCTGGGCTTCGTTCGTCGCTGCGGTGCCGAGGGGTCGTTAGCATAACGAAGTGAAAGTGAAATGTGTGCCACAAAACTTGTGTGATCTTCACGTCTATGCGCGGCATCTGCGAGATGAAACTGAAAATCGAATGGAATTGAATTGATTTGAAGTCGTCTGCGCCTCCGTTCGATTTGGACCTGCATCCGGGCGCTCGCTTCGGAATGAGGTCTAAGGAAGGCTAATTTATGCAGACGGTGGAATATGCATTGAGTGCTGTGAATGCCTAATCAACCGTCAACGACGACGGCGGCGCAGCAATCCGACCCACTGGAGCTGATCACGTAACCAATGCAGTCCTGAACTCACTCAAGTGGCTCCTAAGGTTAACTAGTCTTTTCAGGTGTCGCAAGTAGACTGGGCTGTTGGTTGTTGTTTGTTGGATTGCTCTCAGCGAGTGAACACTTGTTTTTCGAATGGAAGGTTGTTGTTCTGGGTGCCGTCGATTTGCGATTCTGCGACATTGAATGGCATTCAATTAACGAGACTTGCGGCGAAGCGGGCTGAGCTTTTGGCCATTTTTACGGCAACTGCTTATTCTGGTTCCACGTCATGTGTGCAGCTGCAGAGAGGGGAGTTAGTCGAACCCAACGTCTGTTACAGGCCTTTCTCTTTGACACAGGGTGCTGATCCAAAAAGAGACGGGTGCCCCAGAACCCAATGACACACTCGTAGACATTATCGAAAAGTTAAGGACCCTAATTAACAAGTACAAGAATACAGAGAGAGTGCTGAGGGGCCCAGCAAGGTCCACTCAAGGAGACAACTGTTGGGCGCCACTTGGAAAATTTCGGGTCGCACGCTCAGGTCTTTGGAGGACGTTGTTGCATCTTCAAGGTTATGGGCGATTGGGAAATACTGGGTGGCATCGAAAATCTCGCTTAGCTTGGCATTGGAGTTCGATTTCTGGAACCACGCTCAAGCCTCCTCTTCCCTCGGGGCGCTAACAATGCTCAGAGATTACAAATTTGCAGAAAAAGCGTCTCAAACTTCAATGCGATCAGAGTTAACATACGATTGCAGGTTGTTATTGGACAAAATCAGGTGCAACTAAACTGGTTGCGGTGGATGAGACGCCCAGGTCCACATCGAACAGTAGCGCCCCCTATAGGTGGCACATATTGATCGAGTTTAGATCAGGCAATCGAAGTAGGATTGACCAAAGCTAGTGAGATACCCACCAGAAGTTAGCCGAAGAGGTAAATCTAGTGCTTGAAGTGTTTCTGAATGCAACGCTTCTCTTTTGGACTCACGCTACAAACGACTTCAACTGAACTCAGCGTACTTCTTGCGAATACAGGGTCTAGTCGACTATACTTGAACTAAGAGCCCTTTATGTGGACACTGGTGACAGTGATCTCTCCGCTCTTCCGGTGGACACAGGGTGTGGGCCCGACTATACCCCATCTCTGCCCTCTTCTGGTGGACACAGGGTCTAGGCGACTATACCCCATCTCTGCCATCTTCTGGTCGACACAGGGTCTAGGCGACTATGCCCCATCTCTGCCATCTTCTGGTCGACACAGGGTCTAGGCGACTATACCCCATCTCTGCCCTCTTCTGGTGGACACAGGGTCTAGGCGACTATACCCCATCTCTGCCCTCTTCTGGTGGACACAGGGTCTAGGCGACTATACCCCATCTCTGCCCTCTTCTGGTGGACACAGGGTCTAGGCGACTATACCCCATCTCTGCCCTCTTCTGGTGGACACAGGGTCTAGGCGACTATACCCCATCTCTGCCCTCTTCTGGTGGACACAGGGTCTAGGCGACTATACCCCATCTCTGCCATCTTCTGGTGGACACAGGATCTATGCCCGACTATACCCCATCTCTGCCCTCTTCTGGTGGACACAGGGTCTAGGCGACTATACCCCATCTCTGCCATCTTCTGGTCGACACAGGGTCTAGGCGACTATGCCCCATCTCTGCCATCTTCTGGTCGACACAGGGTCTAGGCGACTATACCCCATCTTTGCCATCTTCTGGTGGACACAGGGTCTAGGCGACTATACCCCATCTCTGCCCTCTTCTGGTGGACACAGGGTCTAGGCGACTATACCCCATCTCTGCCATCTTCTGGTCGACACAGGGTCTAGGCGACTATACCCCATCTCTGCCCTCTTCTGGTGGACACAGGGTCTAGGCCCGACTATACCCCATCATTGCCATCTTCTGGTGGACACAGGGTCTAGGCGACTATACCTGAACTCAGCGCTCTTCTCTTGGATACAGGCTACAGGCGAACTGATTGCAACTCAAGACAGAGTGTTCAGACGACTCTTTCTGAACCCGACGTTCTTCTCTTAAACACTGTGTCTAGATGAGCGTTCGAGTATCCAACGCTCTTCCCGTTGATGCAGGGTCTAGATGACGTTACTTGGACTCGACACACTTCTCGTGGGTATAAGGACTAGGCGGGTGTACCTGAACTCTTGGATTCAGGCTGCAAGCGAACTGAATTCAACCCTCTTCTTGCAGACAGAGTTTCCAGACGACTATTTGGGAACCTAACGCACTTTTCTTAGACACGATGAGCGTTCCAGAGTCAAACGTTCTTCTCGTTGACACAAGGTGCTGTCAAATAATACACGAGTGTTCCAGAACCCCACACTCGTCGCATGGAAATAGCTCCATCAACATATTCCTTAATTACCGACAAATCTCCGACGACTTCAGGTTAATTGCTAATCCAACCAACAATTAGCTTGCGAAACTCTCACCCTCTCTCTCTTGTCACAAAGTACACATACGTTTCATGTGAGTCCCACTCACTGCAGCGGCAGTACGAATCCCATTAGCCCAAGTGCTGCCCTTGACCTAGCTTCGCCAGTGCTCATGTCGTCACCCATTTCAGACTTCGTCTAGATCACTCGACAGGCACACGCTCATGCAAATAAACCCTCTTCACGTGAGGACTAGCTACAGTCACTCTCACACCTGACAAGTGGTCACCTAAACCGGATCTCAGAAAATGAAAAATAAAATTAAAACGCAAATAAAAAATGTGCGAAAGATTGCTTGGGTAATTAAATTTATTAATTGATTAGCTTGTGAACTTGTTCAATTCGATTTGTCGATTGTCATCGGAATGACTTTCGACGACTGTTCTCGAATCAGTGACGGTGGCGGATGAACTATATTTTAACTGGTTTGGTTTTGCGATGTTGGCAGTGTTTGTGGTCGGGTGGGGAAAAGTGGTGAGGGGGTCTGGGTGCTCTTTTTGGGGTGGACATCAGGTATTTGCTGCAAAGTATTACGGAGACGTTTTTTGTAGGCCTTGACAAAACGGAGTTGTATTCATTAAGCCCTGACAAGTCGTCTGAGATCACAGGAGGATCAACTGCTCTAGGTGGATCTTAGAGAGCAAATTGTTTAGTTGCTCTGGCGTCTTAGAGAGGTTCTAATTTTGAAAGTTAGCTTATCTTTCAAAATTACTTAAATAAATGAAAAAATTAGTAAATATATAAATAAATAAATAAACAAATAAACAAATAAACAAATAAACAAATAAGCAAATAAGCAAATAAACAAATAAACAAATAAACAAATAAACAAATAAACAAATAAACAAATAAACAAATAAACAAATAAACAAATAAACAAATAAACAAATAAACAAATAAACAAATAAACAAATAAACAAATAAACAAATAAACAAATAAACAAATAAACAAATAAACAAATAAACAAATAAACAAATAAACAAATAAACAAATAAACAAATAAACAAATAAACAAATAAACAAATAAACAAATAAACAAATAAACAAATAAACAAATAAGCAAATAAACAAATAAGCAAATAAGAAGATAAACAAATAAACAAATAAACAAATAAGTAAATGAATAAATAAATAAATAGACAAAAACCAAAACCACCAGATCCACCTCGGATTGCAACATCGCACAAAGAAGGAGAAGTAAACTTCACCAAATCGTGACTAAGATACGGTTCACTGTTGCTTTGTTGACAATTCGTCTCTGCAATAAAAGTAAGTGCTTAAGTCGTTTTTGGAGTGAATGGCGGGCCGTTTAAGTGATTCTATTTTGAGAACAATAACGACCCGACGTGTTTTTGGATTTAAGCTCTTTTTTTTAAGCCAGTCTCTAATAAAATGGTGACTGTCCTTCATTCGATGGTTAGGCAGTTGAAGTTCGTTCGTCATGTGGACACCTGGGAAACTATTTCCTTTCGCCCGGCTAGAGACATCTGAAAGAGAAGAGGGGGAGGACTTGTATAATTTGCTCGGGATGAGACTTTGTTGAAGAAAGGAGAAGGATTGCCAGTGTTTGTTGGATCACCACCTTGAACGTTGGTAGTATTTTTCAAAAAAATTTCTGTGACATGCTAGGTCGTTCTAAAGGCAGAAGACAGGACCCCATGCCATGAGAGATTCTGCGAGTTGTCTCGTCTGACAAACGAAATCCCGCTTATGGTCAGTTGACTGTCGAGGCATGTCCTTTTTATTTGAAACTGTGATTTGGCATAAACATGTTTGTCGTCTATTCTGAGAAGAGCCTTCACTTGATGGTTCGCAGAAGAAGGAGCCCCGTCTCTAGAAATTGAGGCAAAGCAAGTGGGGCTCAGCGGAACCCTTTGCAATTCTAACACTTTGCCCGACAGGATGCCTTTCAACATTTAGGATGTGTGGTCTCGGCTATCAGCTAGATCCGCCCGCATCCGAAAGCCCAATGCTCCTTTCAGGACTCCATCCACAATCTGGAAAAGCAATGTCATCACCAGAGATAGAAGATCAACTTCGGCTATTTCTTTTCCCGTAGTTCACACTGGAGAAAAAATCCAAAAGTATTGGTATCCCCTTGCATTTCACAAATACTCTTACGCAAACCATTGATCCGCAAACCACGCAATGGCGGCCGATTCGTCGATTTTAGTGGGAAATGGCGGCACATTCGTGAATTTAAATGGCGGCAGATTTCTGAATTTGCTGGCAATCCATGTACGACCCATGTAACATACACGGGTATGTTGTTCGGAGGGTGTTCCAAAGCTGACTCGTATTTTTAAGAGGCTTACGTTGTAATATGGACTTTCGTGCATAAAAATGTATTGCTATGCCCATTTAACTGGAACTATTTGACCTCAAATTAATTCTTAAGTATGCATACAGCCTATTCATAAGCCATACCTGACAAATTAATTCAAAAAATGAGGTCCTCTGTACACGCTTAATTCATGAATTCTGAATAACCCATGAATGCAATTTAAACAATTTGATAAGAACAATGGCAAGATATTGCAACTATTACTGATGCATAAAAATGGTTGTCAAAATTTGCAATTAACGTGTCGCTACTTCTGTAAAATGGACGAGTAAGGTAACTTCTTATTTTAAGTGATTGATACAAACGCTTTAAAAATATTATTCATATGCAAATATACACACACTATCTAGTATCTCAGTTTGTAACTTGCTCAAATGGGAGTTTAATGAATCGACTTCATGAACATAAGCTTTGGTCGTTCGTTTACCCCTCCCCGTGTTGAAAATTGAACACCGAAATTTGAAAAAGCGTTCGAATAACGAGCGAATTTTCAAATAAGACAGAACTCCAATTCACCCCATTACCAAGGTGGGGGAGGGTATGAGCTGTTCTCAAGAGCTCACACGTATCGACAGACACGGGACAAAAAGCGTGTAAAAAACGCTGTCCGATGAAATCAAGGGGCAAATGAGGTAGAAGTTAGATGTCTCTTACCTCTGGTTATCACCTTGGGAACCAAGCTGTGACTGTTCTGCTCCACAGTGGAATGCAGCACCTGTACACAATTACCACACGAAAGCTGCAATCTTTCGTAAAAAAGACTTTTAAGATGTGTGTCTCCGACGAGCACTTGAGCAACATCACAGCAAGCAAGAGCAAGTGGCAAAGGATGGGACACAGCCTGCGGCGCATCCCGGCGTCTGCCATTCAGTGGAATCTGCTTACCCAGCCAGGCACAATAGCTAGACCCCCTAAACAAACGTGACGCCAAAAAGCTGCCAAGGTATCGTTTTCTCTGGGAATGAGTTGACAAGATCTCAAAACATGTTGCATACCTCCGAACGACGCCCTATGACCCCGAGAGTCAATATTAGTTGCATCTGGTTATGCTTCCCATTGCCAACACGTCATCTCCCTCCTTTGCCTACAAGCGCCCCCTCCCCACGATGGTCACTTCCTAGTCATATCCGTAAACCAACTTGCTAAACCATGTTCAGGGTTCCAAATGGTCTTTCGACTGAATTCAAGTTCAGAGTGTTTGTTGTAGCTTCTTGGCAGCAACTGGTTGATGTTAATTAAATCGAACTCGCTTGGGCGGTGTGACGTATTCAATTAAGACTATTTGCTTTTCATTCAGATTCAATTAGCACTTGTCTAAAAAGCCTCCGGCGAAGAGATCTCTTGCCAAAATACGATCCCTCCTGGTGGCAGAGAATTCTAGAAAATGAAGTTTCAAGGCAAATCGGAATTATCTTCGAATTCGAATTCTTTTGATCGACAAACTGTCAAGGTTGTTTGTCATTGTCATTTGTTTTAGTCTCTTCGTTGTTTCCTGTTCTTGAGAGAAGCTATCGTCGTGACAATGAACAATGGTCACTGAGAAAAACAATTTACGAGTTGGACGTCTAGTTCTAGTATTAGGTGCTGTGTGGGATCAATTAATAATAATAATATGGGAGGCGCTCTCGCGCGTGGAAGGGAGCTACAGTTTAATGCCGACTCCGAACGGCGTAGTTGAGAAGCTTTTTCTAGACAAGAATACTCTTTGAGCATTGTCGGTGACTCGAAAGAGGTGGAGCCGTGAAATATGATGGGTGGTGAATTCGGGTATCGAACCTGGCACCCTCTGCGTAGGAGTCGACGCACTAACCCACTACGCCACGGCGACTCCAGATGGGATCAATTTGGACGATACAAATTAGACTGAGTCCTTGCCTGGATGGGAATAATGGGGCGACAGATATTGTCACTGTTTACTGAGCTCCTGAAAGACGACCACCGTGGTTCAATGTGATACAACCTTATAGAGCTCTTATTTTTCAAGACTCACACCCCTGCCTTTCGGTCGCAGAATTTGGATGGCCGCCCATGTTTAGCACAGTGATTCCGAGTCTTGAGAGCATTTTCCATTTGGATTAGATCGATTGAGTGGAATTCATTGCTCAATGCAGTTTGTCTGCTGTCATTTAAGCAAAGCCTTCGTAATTAGACGGACTTTCTATCCTCGTATGGGTCTCAACGCATCACTCAGTTGGAAGGTTCACACAATCTTACTCTCTGGCGCTTCTGTTCGGGGAGGACCTAAGCCTGCACTAACAGCGAAAAAGTGCTCACATAATCGAGGTCCTAAAAATCCTGCCAAATTTCTAGGTCCTCCCTCTGTGGTTTGACTCCAATTTTTAAGGGCTATATCCACCCTTAGCTTGAGTTCACCGCTCACATCTGGTCTGGTGCTCCCAAGACCTCCTGCTCTGAAACGAAATGGCGCCCAACGGGAGCTGAGACGTAATACACAGCGTTCGGAGTCTTGGGTCTTCCTGAAACAATGGCTCGAAGCCTCATGTTGACTTAAGGGAGATGGCTCTCTCTTTCCGAAGGTCATTCCCCCTTCCCCCGGGATAACCACCCTCATTAGTTTCTTTCTCTCTCTCTCTCTAAATTGTCTTCTCTCTCTCTCTCTAAGTCTTCAAGGCTGTTGAAGGTCTTTGTCTGGTCGTGGGCTGAAGAGGGCTGTCCAATCCTCAGGCCAAGCAAGCGCTAGTGGATCTCGTAGTAGACGGACGTCTATAAAGAGCCAAAGAACGGAGCGGATGGAAAGGCTTGCTTTTACCCAAAAATCAAGAGTTTCAGAACCTGAGTCGTCGCGATGCGGTGACACTAAGTCTGGGAGCTAAGCTTGTGTTTGAGAGATCACCATCTGACATCTTGGAACCGTTGAAAGTTGTGGTTGGATGGAAGAGTTGATCACCGGCACTTGTAAAGCATGCGAGGAATTCTTCTTTATTTGGCGCTACAGTCCGGGGTGGAACTGAGCCACAACCAGTGCGTAGAATTATTCACAGTAAAACGTGACTTTCTGTCAATGTAGAAGCCCCTAGAAAAACTGCTAACTGGCCAAGGGAGATAGAAAAGTTCATGTCGATTGACAGAAGGCATGGACCTTTGCTATGTCTCGACTAGGGACAGTGCGAAAAGATCTGGAAACATGTGACGAGAACATGAATGAAGCATGAAAGCCCCAACCCATCTTCCTAAAGTCGGGCAAAAGACGAGGAGCTATTCCGAAGTCGATCGTTGATCCCTCCACTCCTTGAAGGCAGATATCATCTAAGTTTGGACCCTGGGAGGGTCTGAGGCTGAGTAATAGCTGCCTTTCATCGCTAATGGTCCTGGATCCTCCACTTACTTTCAAGATCATTCTGTCTGCCATCCGCAATGACTTGGTCTGTATACCGTCGTCTCCTTCTTGAACCAGGACGCTCTGATTCGTGTCCATGCGCTCGATGTGGCAAAGCTAGTGCAGACGACGGATCTTTGACTTCCGGACTACTTGATGGTCTTCCCCTCCATCTGCACCTTCGTCGCTGACAGGACCGTATTTCCGACGTGGAATTTTTGAGTGAGTCTTCGTGAGAGTCTTCATTTGAATGGTTGTCCGCAGTGTGACTGACTGTGTCTAATTACATGAATGGATCTACAGTCCGAGATGGCCCTGTTCGTGCTCTCACGAGTGGAGTGAAGGTGCCTGTATAGGCTAGGTTCAGGTCCTCCTCGGAAGGGGCCTAAACTTGTGTATATTCCCACTCCGACAGGGGATCGATTTCGGTTTCTTGGCCTTCCTACGAACCACCAAAAAGACGCAAAAAATAAGCCAGACGCAACCCACCATCACTTTTCAGACGATGACGATCTCGTCGATCAGATTCTTTAGAACGGACTGACCATGACATGCCGGTGTTTGGAGCTGACAAATATGTCCACAGCCACGGAAAGCGGACCAGTCGCTGCCTAAGCCACAATCGCAAACAACTCCATGTGAAGACACACCGTCAAGTTCATTAATCAACGCCAATCCACAACAGCGAGCCGCTAGCCGCGTGCCGCGGAATATTTGTTTCGCTTATGCAAATTATGTAAATTCAGAGAAATCCAAACGAAGGCATAATCTTTTCTCGAACGCGGAAGATGCAGTGAATTAGCAAAACTCAAAAAAAAAAAAAAACAAAACCCCAAATCTTCTAAATGAATAATTCAGCATTCTGGCCAAACTTCTTCTTCATCACTTTTACTTCCTCTTGGCGTTTTGTTGCTTGACTGTGTCTCATGGCGCGAGAGTAGAGTTTTCTGATATCACTCCGTGATGCGTGCCCGAATGGGTGAGTGCCAACAATGCAGCGCCGTGAAATCTGAACTGAATGATCTCGCTTTGTGCGGCCATTTTGGGGCCACATTTGAGACCGAACAAAAACGGCGATTGAGTTGAGTCATTAGTATTCAATTGAATCACTTTTCGTACGCATGCATGTGTGTACGTGTACACTGGCCGTCCGTTGACCGATTTAATGGTTCGAGGTTTTGTAGTTTTTTTTGCGATTCAAATGGTTACATTCCCAAGGTCTACCTCTTGGAATGATAATTGCCAGAGGAGTACACGGGCGCGAGGCGATGGTGGTTCGAAGAGGAGGGGAGAGTCTTGAGTTCTTTGACGTGTTTCTTGGCAGACTTTGTGTGCTTTTTGGGGATTTGTTGATTGTTTGGATGAAGTGACGCGGGGAATAGATGTGCTGTTGGTGGAGGGGATTGGGGTGGATTAACACAGTTTTCTGCATTTGTTGCTTTTGAGAGGAAGCTCAAAGCATGGGCCGACAGCGCTTAGACTTCTTCTTCTGACTTCAGCTGGAGGTGATGCCTAGAGTCGGGTACTGATCTGCTTCTCTTCTGAGGAGGTGCAGATTTGTCTAGATTTTTGCGCTTCCGCGCCAGGGACGGACAGACTGGTCCAGGTACTGTACTTAACTCCAGTGCCACTCTTCGCCTGTGCTCTACATCAGTTCTCCTTTTCTTTTGGCCTCCTAACGAGCTTCAGACTAGTCTAGAGACCGTACTTGACATCAGTGCTACCCTTCTAAGGAACTTGCAGACTTGTCGACGAATCGGACCTGGCTTTCGTGTTCATCTACCAAGCAGAGTATGGACTATGGCAAACGGCCTTGATAGCAGTACTCCTCTTTTGCTGGGTTGGGTAGCCTACGGATGGTGCTAGATGGTAGTGTTGCCTTCCTAAAGACTGGAGTAGTCTTGACTTGAAGCCAGTGCTCCCTTCGAAGGAGTTGGAGGCTAGTCAAGGGATTGGACTTGATGAAGAGATGCTGATAAAGCTACGAACCGTACTTGGCTGCTGATCTCCTTTTCCTACTTCCCCCCACCTCCCCCCTCCACCTCCACCACCTAACGAGCTGTGGACTATTGTAGGGACCATTCTTGTCATCAGAGCACCCACTCTTCTTTTAAGAAGTTGTGCTGGTTTGACGGTCGTGCTTTATTGCAAGCCGGAGCTGTAGACAAGTCGAGGGACAGTATTTGAGATCAGTGCCCCATTTTAAGGAATTTGCAGACTTGCCGGGGGATCGGACCTGGCTTTCGTGCTCATCTTCCAAGCAGAGTATGGACTATGGCAAATGGCCTTGATAGCAGTGCTCCTCTTCAGAGGAGTTGCTGGGTTGGGAAGCCTAGGGATGGTGCTAGATTGCCCTCCTAAAGAGTGGTCTTGACTTGAAGCCAGTGCTCTTCTTCGAAGGAGTTGTGGGCTAGTCAAGGGTCAAGGAGCCTTTCTCCTGAAGAGCTGCTGAAAAATCTACGGACCGTACCTGGCTGCAGTTCTCCCCCCCAACGAGTTGTAGACTAGTCTAGTGACCATTCTTGTCATCATCACCTACTCTTCTTTTAAGGAGTTGTTAGGTAGTCTGTAGTCTAGTATCACAATGGACCAACAGGGTCTAAGCGTGCTGCTGAATGCACTAGCAACCTAACCTAGCCAGTCTGAAGGTCGTACTTTATTGCAAGCTGGAGGTGTAGATCCGTATTTGAGATCAGTGCTACTCTTCAAGGCCGTTGTGGGCTCTAAGGATTGCCCGTTGCCGTCCGGTCCTTGGTACTCCTCGAAGGGGATGCAGGATAGTCTAGGTGGTCAAGGAGAGCTTAGCTTTCCACCACAAAAGGGGGTGGTTTCACTAACCCACCGCAGATCCATTGTACTTGTCACAAATTGTGTCTTGAACCTCGAAAGCTTCTTAATGATCGGGAATATGGTTTCCGCAGCGACAGGGTATCGAACCTGGCACCCTCTGCGTAGAAGTCGACGCTCTAACCCACTACGCCACGAATACCCACGGTTCCAGTCTGATATCCACCAACTAGATGCTGGTGTTCCCCAAGGCTCAGTTCTGTGTCCCACACTCTTTCTTATTTTTATAAATGATCTCTTGTCCGCTACTTCTAATCCAATCCATTCCTTAGCTAATGACAGCACCCTCAGCTTTTCATATTCGTTCCAAGACCCACGAGCCCGTCCTTCGGCCGTAGAATTGGAACGGCAGCGTATGTTAAGCACATTGAATTCCGATCTTGACAGCATAATTAACAATAGAGTGGAATTCAATGCTGAATGCTATCTGCTGTCATTCAAGGGAACCCGTGACAATTAGCCATTATCCATGAATGGCGCTTGTGTCGGTGAAACCGGAAAACTTTCCTTTATCAACACAACACTCAGTTGGAACGATCACATACTTGAGGTCGCCAAAAATGCTGCGAAATGTTAAGGTTTTCTTAATCGATGCAAGAAATATTTCACCCCTTCTGATTTGGCTTTAATTTAAAAGGCTTACATCCGCCCCAAGCTTGAGTACAACTCTCATACCTGCTCTGGTGCCCCCAAGATCACCCTGGACCTACTAGATAGAATCCAAGACTTATAGGAGACAATAATATCATTGGACTCGCTCGAACACCGACGTACCGTCTCTTCTTTGTCCGTGTTTTATCGCTAGTCCAACAAACGATGCTCAAGTGAGCTACCCAACTGCATTCCTCCTCTCCATGAATTCACCCGCAATACCCGTCTTGCCAGGAATGCCCTCAAGCCTACCCTCGGACGAATATCGAATGCTCTTCCCAGCCTAATATTTCCCACAGACTACAGCCCGCAGATATTTAAGACCACTGTGCACAGGGTCCTTCTCTCCCTTTCTCCCTCTATCCCTTTGGCCCATTCTGTGTCTTGACCCCGGACACATAGCCATCAATCGAATCACTCACAAGTTATAAAAAAAAGAAAAGTCCACCTACAAATGAAACTAACATCAAATCCTTCTCCTTTCAGAATCCGACATAAATGACCTATCACCAGCGGCATTGAAGAAGCAGAGGACCCTTGCCAAATCTCAACTCTCAGACGCCATCAGGGACTCCTGTCTGCCGAAGATGCTGTGCGAAATGGCCTCCAAGCCGGAGTACAATCTCTCCGAGAAGGAAAAGGATCTCCTCTACATGATTCGGTAAAGCGTTGTTTTGTCTGGCACAGGTACCCATTAAAACAGAGAACGATATAAAAAAAAACAAACGAGTTACGCCGCAAAACTCGTTCAAGTGAAGAAGACAACCGGTCTTGAGTGCGAAATATTTTTAAAATTTGCTTGTTTGTCTCGAAACAGCGATTAAATTTCTCGCAATTGTCCAAATCCGGGTATCAAGAGTCAAGAATTCAAGCAAGGTTCAAATGTGATGGGCAATTTGTGACGTACACAGAGTACATGCCATGAACACATCATCTTTCGCAGTTTAGTGCGTCACGGAGAGGAACTGCCTCAAAATACGGCAGAGATCACTTCCCAAAAATTGATTAAGTTCAAGATGGCTTGGTCTTTGGGACACAGAAGCGTTGCATCATGACCACTTCCGAGGTGTGTCTTGAATGCGATTACATTACTTAGCCGACCGCTTGGCAGACGCAGGACGCGGTGGTAGGACCAAGGGCGCTTGGGCATACCTCCTGATGAGTTAGAGTCGGTGGCGGAGGATCGAGTGGCCTGGAGATTTCGCGTGCATGCATACCTTTAGTGGATTATGCTGGCCACTAAAGATGAGATGGGACGCGTCGCGAAGGAGTGTGATTGAGACGGTTGTAGTATGAGGGAAGAGTGATTATGGTTCAGCTCGTCCACACCCTCTGGTTAACAATCAATTATTTCCAACTTTTCCTAACCTTTGCTGAGATTTTCTAAGGGCTCGAAGATTAGGTTGTGATATCGGCTAGACGCCCGGCTACCTTGTGAACCTCGTGTAGAATAAGGGATCATAGCTGCCCTCGTTCGATGTAAGAAGATTGTTGGGCTATGTTCAATTGAACGATCATGGAATAAGAACTCTTTCAGGGACATAGACAGTTGTGACAGGTGGCAGAGGCAGAATATCCTCTTCCCCTTTATCGCCACTATCATTTGCTAATCCCATTTTAAACTTCAGGCCGCGAGGCGGCCTTATCTCCGAAGAACCTACATACAGGCTGGTGATGAATAGACTGACTGCTCTCTGTGGTGGTTAATGAACACCACCTTCTAGGAATCTGAGTATGGGAGGTGGTTCTAGAGACTAGGCGTTTTCTCAGGCATCTTTCCCTTTTATGGGCTAGTGCCTCAATGTGTTCTGGAGCTCCATTAGATTTTTCCAAAGAATCTGCAGAGTCCTTCCTTGGATACCTCTAGTGCTCCCTGTGTCTGCAGCACCCTGTTAGGGAGCCTGTTAGGATACAGAGGTTGTTCTTGTTCATCTTGATACATACCTCAAACCTCTTTCGGTTCGGAGTTTCTTGGTTTGCTTCATGCGATGTTCCAGACTCAAGCCCGGTTCCTGCTTTCTGCTTCTCTGAGGACAAGGTCTCCTACAGCGCATAATGGGTTCGGGAGCCGTAAAAGGCTGCGATGCCGTTTCATTGTCTTCTATCCCTATATGGCCAGGCATCCATCAGAGATATACTCTGCTCCTGCTCCTTAACTTTGAGGGAATTCCCATGATTCGATGATGCAGGAGTTTGATTTGAACGCATCGGTCTATTATATGGACTGCTAATTGCTAGATTCTGGCCCGTTTGCCCTCAAGACCCCGACCGAATCCCTTCATCAGTTCTTGATCCAACTTCAGTCCGTGGACGAGTTACGGCATTCATTGTCCTTTTTGGTTCTGAGCTTAATGGAAGGCTTAGTTTGGAAATTGAATTTCCTGATCACGTCAGCCCTCGGTGTGGCCAAGAGTGGTAGTTTTTTTTCGCTAGTTCATCGAATTGTCTCGATGTAATACACCTGTCTCTTCCTATCCCTTCTTTTGCCATTCTCTGTCACTGCCGTCTATGCAACGGTGAACACAGAGGGGTGGCAGGGGATAGTTCTTAAAATTTGATTTTGACGCCGTTGCGACTTGGATGACATTTTACAAGCTGGCAATTTGTTGTGTCAGCAAACGTGAATTTGGACGACGCTGAGGGGCTTAAGTTCACAGTAATGTGGCCCCCTAACCTCCACACATCCTCAATGATGACGTAATCAATATGAAATATATCGATCTCCAAATAGACTCAATTTGTTGTGCTCTTGTCCTCCATAAGAGGATTTCCATTTGCGGACGTCGCTTGCCTTGCATTGTTTTCGAGTGGCACTCCTCTAGTGTATGGCAAATATAAGATGGGTCCTAAAACCCTTCCCTGCGGAACTCCGGCTTGTATTTCCTCCACAAACCGCTGAACCATATATGTGATAAATTCGTGAAGGATCTTTCTTTGAAGATCTCAATCCGAGCGAAGGAACTCGATAAACAAGGTGCCCGCTGCTGCTTGACAGTGATTTTTGATGTTTTCTTTCCCTTCTTCTTCTAGGACACTCGCTCATAGGGTGACTACATGTTTTTTGTACAAAACCACACTTGGACATATATGGTCCGTTGTGCTCACTTGTGCCCTCAGCAAGCATGACCACCGCTGATAGAGCTCGATGAACCACTGATCACTACTCTCTTGTAGATATACACTTGTACCTGCATGGTTCGTCCTTTGTACCGCCATTCCTTGATCGGTTTTTGGAGTTGGTAGAGGGAATGCATTGACACTGATCTTCACAGTGACTTGTTGAAGGACTCTCCTGCGTCTAAAGTGGATCATGTAGTCGAGGTGAATCGCGGTGGTCAGACACTGCCATTTTTTTTCCGAATGAATAGTACGAAGATATGGCGACATGGACGTTCACCAACTAATCTTCGATTTGAACTGTCCTGACTTGTTGAAATTAACTTCTTTGCATAGAAACAAGATTTGCAAGGACATTGAGTCTTGTGACATCGTTTGTGTCGGAGGCCACTTGATCAGCGGCCAACTCCATAAATGATGTTAAAGACATGTTAGAGATCAGAGTTCGCCTCCTTGACCCAACAAAGTTGCATTAAAAAACATACTCCTCCCACCACTAATTGAACTTCCCCCAAGTCTCTCAACCAATCTAATCAATTCCCATTCATTCTTTTCCTTGCAGCTCCTCAACGATGTCCTTGGCAATGAATAGTCCACCAAGCAAATGGCATTTCGCGGCTCACATGGGCGAGCTGCTCCGACACACAGCCGACAACCTCAGCGGACCGATGGGATGCGCGAATCTGTGGCCACACTGTCCGATCAGTTCGAAGAAACTCATGAAACTCTCGTACAAAGTGAACCTCAAGTAGAAACGAGACACTTGCTCACTTGCAGATCGCATCCGCGATCTATCGCCACGACGACATTAGTGATTACGACTGAGTAGCTCTTAAGGTTTATTCACTAGTCTTTTCCAGAGAAACACGAAGGGAATATGTTCATGCCTAGAAGTTTGTAAATTTTGTTTTGTTAAATATTTGTTGATGTTTGGGGTGCGCTCACATCGTTGTTAGTTATCCCGAATGGCGGCGCACCGTTGAGATTAAATTTGTTGTACTTATTGTCGTCTCCCCATGCAAGGGGGAGGGACGAAACTATGTAGGATAAGTTGTAGATGCTTGTAGAAAGGATTAACTTATGTTTTTTTTTACTTTAAGATCGAAATGCTTCTCAAATAAAATGTAAATACACGGAAGAGTGGGTTCATTTGTTCTTTTTTCTGCTAAATGAGTCTAATTGATGGGAAGGCCTGATGGGCCTACTTATTGTGAACCCTCTTAAACCTGGTCACGCTCTATGGGGCGTGGCAGGGGCTGAGGCTACCTTCCTGAGGCAACCTTCATAAAATCGGATCTCTAGACCATCGAATAGACAAGACTCACTACAGAAACTAAGCCAACGTTTGCTGAACTTACACGAGAATGAAAAAGCTCCCTCGCCTGGGGTATGCAACTTTGATCTCGTCCGTGTTTCTGCGCAAGGTACGCAAGGTTTTTAGAAACAGTCTTCCAAAGCAGGCCATCAAGACACTCCCAATCCATAGACTGTTCAGGAGGAACAGAGTAAATGATACGCATCGGGATGTGCCCTATGAAAGTCTCTTGAAGTCTAAGGTGACCACCGTCTTGTAGGAAGCCCACTTTTGGGAGAGGACTGTTGTCCTCATGTTTTTTTTGGAAACCGGCTTATTCTGCACTGGATCCCTGCGCTGCTCGACAAAGGGTATGTATGCATAACTGGGCTAACCTGCCTAACTAGGCTTAATTTTAAGGCAGAATGGTTTAAAAAGTAAGCAGAAGCACCGTCAAATTACAAAACTTACCATAATTCCTTCAGTGTTCCAGATATCTACGTGGAGAGCAATTTATTTCAAAGATGAAAGAAAATTATAAAAACTTAACGAAACTCGACGAAACTTGATTCCTCTTAACTAAGCTTAATGCAGGATATCGAAATTTTATGAAATTTAAAATTACCAAACTTAACAAAACTAGAGGCCTGTTAACTGAACATCTAACAACATAATGAGACTTAACGAAATTCCACAAAACTCAAGCTAACTCAACAAAACTTCATGGAACTTAACCAACCTGCACAAAATTGTTTGCAGCATGCATATAACTTTATTGGGTCAATGAGGCTCAACTCCATGAATCTTGACGAAAATTATCTAAACTTAACGAAACTTAACGAAGCATCATGAAAGTTGTTGCTTCTTACCTAAGCTTGATGTAACATATCGGAACATAAAAGAAGTCAATATTACTGAACTTAACGAAATGTTAATCCTATCTCAACAACATAATGACACTAAACGAAACTCCCGAAAAATTAACGTAACTTAAGAAAACTTGATGGAACCTTAACGAAGCTTAAAGAAATCATAACATCGTGTAATAAATACACTTCATCAAACTTAACGAAACTAAGCGAAATTATTATGTTCAAAATGTATCATTAACGTGAATTGAGTCGATTTCATGAGTTGACATTCAATCTCCGTTGAAGTTGAGCTTTAAATAGGCAGTTTGTTTCATTCGTCAATGACAGTCAAAAGGTACTCAGCCTTGGCCTCATATATCAGTACACGCATTTCGGTGGCACAACAAACAAATGACTCCCAGACAACAAATGCTTAAGACACCACAACCCTTTGACCGTTGCTCCTCTTGACATTTCGCATAGATAACAAATTATTGTTCAACTATGAATTCGCGGAGCGATTTACTCACTTTTCTGGTCTTAATTATGCACAAGAGAGAAACTATCACCAGCACTTGGCTCGCCATAAAGTGATTACATGCCGCACACTTTAAAGCTTCACGAGGACGTTCAAGCAATTTCTGAAGAATTCAACCAATGGTTATTGAACTCACGGCACTGATTCACAGGATATGACAAGAAACGTGGGCCCATGCCCGACGACTTCCAGATCGCAGATCATTCAAAAGCCACCTAACACTCCAGCAAATCCCTCCGATATCGTCTTCAACTCACGTTCCACTTTAACATGCGCAATTTACATCATTTCTTCATGCACTCCGTGTTCGGGGGACGGATGAATTTTATGACTTTGTTCACGGAACTTCCGAAAAACTGATTTGCATACAACACGTACGGCTTTTGAAATTGATGAAGAAATGTTGCTCATGCGATTGTTTTGATGGGATTTGTATCTTATAACGATAAGTGATTTAATCGTTGTCTTGCGTTGCCTGCGGCCCGTAAAATGAAGTGACGCTTCAAATTGTTTTCAAGAAATATAAAAAATGAGAGGAGTTGTATTTGAATGTTACATTTCAACTGAAACAAAGGAGGAACGGCTATGGATTGAGCGCGATTTGAGGACAGGCAGTCTGCTCTTCTCTTCTCTCTTCTAGGACACCTTTTCCCTTTGCCACACTCAGCACCTTTTTCCAAATTTTAGGAGCTCCCAGAGAATATACTCGTTCACCGTCCGGTCTTAAGACCTTGCATGATATCATGCATCGATAGCAGGTGCTCACTTTTAGGCGCAAATTTTATATTTCTTTCCCAAGAAAAAGCCACTAGTCCTGGCTTTGGATCAACTTAAAATTGAAGCGGCTGGTATAAACCTAAGCCGCAGAAGGGTGGGATGCAGATGCATTATGGAGTTAACTTACGATTATATTCATGGCCGTGTGCGACTCTGAAATGTGAATGGTATGATTATCAAGGTTAGGTTAGGCCTGTAAATTCACCAGCACCATGTTGGTCCATGGTGATACCCACAGCCAGACAACTACTACTGATTGACCACTCCAGTGATAGTGTCGTTAATATGATCACTACGGCAAATGGTAACTGTACAAGATTTGAAAACCAGATAAAAGCTAAACAGAGGAAAGGCACTTTGCCAACTGCGCCATCCAGTCGTCTAAATGTCTGATTGTATGATTACCAAGCTCAGTATGAAGTTTCATAGCAGCCGAGAACTTCGCCCCAAAGGGCTCACATTTTACTAAGCCTCGTCCCATAGAACATGAATTCAATTGGTACCTGAGCGAAACTGAAGGCGACTTAGTTGTAAAACCTTTGCCAGGTCATCACGTAAGAAATCCAAACTTACTTGCCACGGATTGGTTGGTTACCGAGATGAACTTTTACCAGGTTTCAGCATCAACGACTATTCCGTAACGAGGGGCGTGAATAATTGTTTTGGTCGTACCGGGAATCGAACCCGGGCAGCGAGGGTCAGTTGGATAAGGGGCGGTGGACATACCACAACGCCACGGCCACCACATACTATGAATAAATTGTCTTGTTTTTTATCCACAAAATAAATTTACAATTATTTTATTTAATTCTAAAAATGACTTAAAATCGTTTAACTTTTATGGTAGAATCGATTGAGTGGAGGTCTATGAGTGTATCACCCGTGATTTCCTCCGGGGTGTGAAATTTGTTGTGATCACCGGCGATTGCAGCCACCGTATTTAAAATCGACGGAGTTGTTAAGAAGAGATGCTGCAGCCCGATGCCCAAGTTCCACCTAATATCTACGCCGGCTGCCGGGTCTTCAATGTGTCCCTGTTCTCCTCAACTGTTGTACACAAATTCAATGAACTTTTTCAAATTAGTTTTCGCATCTCATGCGATATCAACTGGCGCCCGACGCTCACTTAAAACGCCACGGCGACTGATGGATTCGATTCGGGACGGTGATTCTGTCAATTGCTCTGCGAAATCCACTGTTTTTTTTTTTGCTGAATCTAACGTGCGATGCTACCAACTGGCACAGTTACCACAGATTGATTCGAAAACATCGATATTGTTCGGAGTTGACCTCAGAATGTTTCCCGCTGTACCAATGCACACTTATCTTCTACATCATTGTAGTCAATGACAGACAGCTATCGTTCCTACCAGTTTCGCTTGGTAGTGAGTGAGTAATTGAGTAACGTGATCTCCTGTCATAAGACTTAATATCACGAGTTCTTTTACTCCTTAGGCCCATTTTTCGACGCTGAACCACACGCCTTAAGTAGGAATCTCAAGTACCAAATCGAGTTCATGCTTATGTACACTCATTCTCTGCTGCTCTTTGGGTCGCAGCACCTGGTTGAGATCTGCAAAGTCACATAGATTTGGATCATATACCTTTCACGTCTCGGAGTCGCGCACATGATTAACTTCAAGCCATGTGGGTATAGTTTCCACCTCTCCCCGCTTTGGGGGGTAAGCCGCAGCCCCCACGATTCTCCCACTTAGGGGCCAAGTGGTCAGGCTGAGAACTATGCGGGTCGCAGGAACAATCCTGACCTCCCGTGGAACCAGAAGCTACCAGTAGGATGCCATAACATCCCCGGACTGGCCGCCATAATATTTTCATTTCATATGCTGAAATCTATTAGCAATAAGCCTTAGCGATAGCATTTTTAAGCACTTAATTATGCCGCTATCTATAAGCTTATGCATAAACCTTCAACATTTTCAACGAAAATATTTGTACACGCTTTTTCGGTCAATTCCGTGAGCATTGGAGTAGGGGACGTGTCCTAAGCCAATTACTCAAGCCCAGGTATTTCAGCCGCCTTTTACGACAGGCGTACCTTACCTCTAACCCCTAACCCGCAGGGAGCTCGGTACTGAAAGAACTACTCCATTGTTCAAGAAACCCAAGCCACACTAGAGCTGCCAACTGTCTTGAACCGCGTAAGCCACGTAGGCTCTACGCCGCGGCAAAACCTGATAGGTAGGAGTGTCTTAAATCTTGCTTCTTTTCTATCAATTCTAGTCCGTAATCCACTGAAATGTTCAGAGAAGACTTCAGGTCACATGTGCCGCCCAACGCTCCCTTACCTACTACACTTCGGTAGCCACTGATAGACAGCACCTCCATCTTGTCATGAAATTTTTCTCGTTTTCCCTGAGCTGTGGTGTGAAATTCACTGAAATTATGAACAAATTATACTGGCGCCCAACGGCGACCATTAAACGACTACAAAACGCACCGTTTATTCAATTATAGCCTTTTTCTATCAATTGCTCCAAGATTTCCCCGATCGTATCCTAAAAACAACTCCAGATTCCGCAAGCAGTGCCTTCTGGATACTCACTCAATTCATTAGGGCCCACTGACGACCTTCATATCGCATCAATCTCCGATCCAAAAGCTTCGTTTTTCAATTCAAAAATGCGACCGTGATTCGATTCCCGTCCATGACTCAACAGCCATCCGTTGGCCGCGACTTGACTCTGAACACACTCAAGCCTTGCACTGCACAGCCACGGCACATTCATGGCCAGAGCAACTCACACCCATGTTCGTCATCCATTGGCCATTTACCGAGCAATCACTGCAAACTTCCGCGGCGCAACCTTTTCTGCGACTCCCTGCTGATTGCCCGGCTTACGCAAGCATCTCGATGACGGCAAACCATCATCGCACCAAATTCATTTCCCGGATAATCAACTTCAGGAAACGACAAACAGACGCCCGTTGCAGCTGCGCAGCAGTGCCTTTTGCGCTTACATCCGCAGTGTCTCAACGGTTCCCACAACGCCAGCCCTCCGAAAACCAGTCCAGCCACCGCTGCCTAGCCTACTCCACATCACGTCTGCGCAACTTCGAAAGACCTGCATTTTCCATTCAACTCGCCTAACCGCATTTCATTATGCAACCCCAAACCACCGCCGCAGCAACCGACAATTCGCAACAAATCGTTTTCCCGTCACCGTGCCACCGTTGTCGTATTTCTCTCGCTCCTCATTCGGGTTTCGGGCTTCGCAATAATTTCACTAAATTTCAACTTCAACTCGACGCGAGTACGTGCACCAATCGACGCACGTCGAGTATCCCCCACCGGACGCGTCGAACGGGAAAAGCCAGGAAATGTAGGTTTTGGTATTCTCCAACACACACACACACACATACACGGAGCCACCTGACGTGGTGGCATAATGTGTTAACGTGTGCCTTCGTCTTGGCTTGGAATGCCAGCGGATACTTTCACTAGCCGTGAAGACACACTCACACTCGGACGGTTTGTTTTCTTTTTTTTTTCTTCACTTGGCCGACCATCGTTGTCGTCGTTGCCGTCTGTATGCCTGGCGTGTAGCACACTTTCGATGCTGGCCATTGTGGCAAATTGCTTTCAGTCAATGACGGTACCGCCAACTGAGGACAACTCAACGACACGACGACCGAGTCAAGTGCTGCACAAAAAAATCGACACAAAAAACGGCCCCCTTCGAGTGAATTTTTGAATTTTTCGAACATTTTTTTTTGCGCTTGACTGTTTCCATCAAAAACCCCGCGTAATTCATATCAAACGTTAATTGGATGACCGCGGCCCCCACGTCGAGAGCACTTTGTGATGCAAATTAAATAAAATTACATCCCGTGTCCTGGAGCCCGAAAAAAAATCCTGTTACGTGGAAACTAATTAGAAACGAGTGCAATTTGCATATTTTTCCATCTAGATTGCGTGTGAATTCGTAATTTGTGTAACTTTGTCCATCGCGTGGGTATACCTACACAGACTCTCGGTATGAGGCTGTCGACGATCGTTTCGCTTTCCCTGCCAGCGCTGGTGTGGCTGCTCCTGTTCTTCCTGGAGTTCACCGATGAGGCTCTGGGCCAGCAGCAGGATCCCCTGTTCGAGCTGCCAGTCCAGCTGATCGGTTTCCCTGTGATCGTGCTGTCGGTGCGCCTCTCCCAGTTCGCCAAGAAACTGGCCTACTCTCTCAATCCAGGTGAGTGCGTGTGCGTGTGTGTGCTTCGGTGCTGCTGTGTGCGTTTGTTTGTTTCTGAAGTAATACAAGCCATGACCTCAATATCTGAGAGTGCAAGTTGGACGGGTCGCTTGAATGACTTTCCAACGGCATGTTTTGTAATCGCTGTTGCTGCGGCTGTTTGAGCTCCGCCGGACCTGTGCTTTTCGCTCTCAGTGTTTACACGGTTGATTTGCACGAACGCTTAGCAAACAGCCGCAATTTGGGCAGCGCTTGGGATTGAGAAACGTAGCGCTGGCGTGTGCCCGAGTGATGAGTGAAATTTCGTGAAGCTTATGGATTTGTGCCATGTTTCGGTTCAGGTGCAAGCTTACTGTGTCGATGCTAATGAGCGGATCAGAGGCAATCTGTGTGTGTGTGAAGAGGTGGATTGAGTTAGCAAAGAGACGGCGGAGATTTCACTTTTCTTCTGGAAGCTTCTTGATTCGGTGGCTAAGTGGAGGATGGACGGCTTGTATCCCAATTCAGAGGAAGGCGTTTTTTTCAACTGTGGTCCTCTTGTCTTCGAATGGGACACAAGCTCACGTCGGAGGACATGTACAATCTGCTGGAAGTCGATACAGTTCTCGAGCTAAGTTTAACATTCCCTGACGTGTGGAGAAATTTGAACTCAACGCCAACTCCGAACGGCGAAGCTTGAGACGTCAGTTGTCGATTTTACTTTGTCATCGCCTCGAGAGATGTGATGCCAGGAGAGAGAGAAGCTGATGTTCCTCTCCGAGGCGAACCACGAATTTTCTAGAAGTGGTCGCCCCTGACCCCTAAGTCCCGGGAGTCAAGGGCGACCACTTCTTCTTAGAAAATTAGGTTTACCACATCGCAACAAGATAGGAGTGACGCCGTGGAAATGAAAATTAGTGATCGTCCCGGTGTCGAACTACGAACCTTCTAAACGTCTTCGTTCTTGACCACTACGCCCCGGAGACCAAGGAGTCCACCATGAGAGAAGTGGCGCCGCTTGGGATCGCCCCGGAGTCGAGCGATAAGCTTACTAAGACCGGAGATCACGTCAAGAGCGCGAGATGACACCGTAGAAACGAGCGATGGTGTTCACACCAAAGTCGAACCCTGGGCTTTCTGAATAATATGCCTAGACTCCATCTCTTTGCCCCAGCGACAACATCTCGATGACAGGGAGGCGATGTCAAAATTTTAAGTTCGCCCCGGAGTCGAACCAGGGACCTTCTAGAAAACGTTTCTCTTGACCACAACGCTCCGGAGACCAAGACTAAACGAGAGAGAAGTGACGCCGTCAAAATTATAGTTTGGGTACGTCCCGAAATCGATCCATGAGCCTACTAAGCCTTAAATCCTGACCGGGGTCGAACCCTAAAGCTTCTAGACGTCTCAACGAGAGAGGGGCAATGCCGTCAAGATGAAAGTTTGGGTTCACCCTGGAGTCGAACCATGAACCTAAGCCTCAAATCCTGACCTGATTCGAACCATGAACCTTCTAGACGCCATCCCTCTTGTCCCCATGGACTACATCTCAACGAGAGAGAGGCAATGCCGTCAAGATGAAAGTTTGGGTTCGCCTTGGAGTCGAACCATGAACCTACTAAGCATCAAATCCTGACCGGAGTCGAACCATAAAGCTTCTAGACGCCGTCCCTCTTGTCCCCATGGACTACATCTCAACGAGAGAGAGGCAATGCCGTCAAGATGAAAGTTTGGGTTCGCCCTGGAGTCAAACCATGAACCTACTAAGCCTCAAAACCTGACCGGAGTCGAACCATTAAGCTTCTAGATGCCGTCGCTCTTGTCCCCATGGACTACATCTCACCGAGAGAGGAGTAACATTCGTCCCGAACGAATTAACCACTACGGATTCGAACCTTGAATTTTCTCCCTAGGAGCGACTTTACCTCGAAGTGCGTCTGACTTTGCCGCCACATCTCAACGTTCAAGATGCCCGTGGAAATGAAATTCAATCTATGCCCCGAAGTCGAACCACTGCCATCCTTTGTTACCACATCTCATCAATGCCACTGCAGCCTCAAATCTCCATCTCTTCACTCCCCGCATTCAACATCCACCTCCATTCCACACCACAGAACCCACTTACAACCTCTCATTCCCCCAACACCCCCTTGATGGCGCATTCAATTTGAGTTTGAGTTTCCCTAACATTCGCATTTCATTGCAGATACCTACCGTGCCCGGAACAAGCGTCACAGCCAACTGGAACCCGTTTACCTATCGCACGGCGCAGCTGATGCCGCCATCGCCGAGAAGGAAATCACCAAAGAGTTCGGTCCAAAGGCATGCATCCTCGAAGAGCCATGCCGTCTGCATGCAGCACGTCCCGGCACTAGAGGTGCACAACCCGACTGGCAGGAGATCCTAAGGTTAGTTGCAACCAATAAAATTTTATTTCAGTTCTTCTTCATGCTCATTTGGTTTAACGTCAATGTCGACGTTGGTCTTGCTCGTGGGGGTCGTCACCGTCGTCATCTTGTACCATTGCATCGCATAAAGTACCCGAACTGCATTCGAAACTGTCTCCATTTCGCTGAATATTAAGTAATAACAAATCCTTGCTCGCTGCTCGTCACCGTCATCGTCCGCTTGCACTGAATCGAAACAATAAAATGATTTCCAATCAAAATTTTATACCAAAATGCCAAGTCATCTGTAAATTTTTGTCAGCTTCATCTGTTGCAGTCGGCAGTCGGCAGTAGGGAGTCGAGTGTGTGCGTCTGTGTGCGCTCCTTTGTTTCCTGCGAGCGAAGAACAATCATCATCGTCAAAATCATCGTTACAGATGCGCTGCACTTCTTCACAGAGTCCTTGACGCCAGCAATAAAGATTTTTACGCTACAACGACGACTGTGACGGGGGTGGAGGGTGTTCCACAACTCCTCGACCGGGAGGGTGCTCTTACTCCACGCCCGACTCAACTCTGTCGCTCTCCAGGAACAACCGTCAAATTGAATAAGTTTCCTTCTTGTGCGGGAGATCCTTCTATTTTTCATAAATTTTTCAAAACGAGTTGCATTGCATAATTGCCACAAGAACTTTGATGCACTTTGGACAATGGTGCTCCCCTCCTGCTGCTGCCATGCCGATGGACGGAAGGGTGGGAGAGGAAATGCACTTACGTGTCCTGCCACCTTCCGATGGTCAGGGGGTGGCGGGGGTTAGCCAAAAAGTTCATCCGGAGTTCAAACATGTTAAAATTTACTCTTATTTCGAATTGTTTTGAGGGCACGGACAACTTTGGCCAACCGCCACATCGCCCGCACGCAGAAGTTTGTTTGAGCAACTTTACGTTCCACTGACGGGCGGGAGTCAAGCACTCGTCGCTGCCATTACAAATGATACAATGTGAGTCCTTGGACAGGACTCGAGAGATTTTAATGGGTTTTCGTTTCGCAAAATGTTATCTTGGCTCAACAATTGTGTCGGTGCCGATGCCGTTACCGTTGCCGTTGCCGTTGTCGTTGCCGCTGCTGGTGTTCCTCATGAGATAACAAGTAAATTGTCTCTAGCCCCGGCGCGTCCTTGCTAATCCTGGGCGCTGCCATAAAATTATGCATGTGTGCGGCTGCCTGTGTCGACTGTCGGATCGGGATGCCATCCCCTTCGTCGGTCCGAAATATTGCATGGCATGCATGCCATCCGAGGGCCATGTTCGGACGTGTCCTGACGCCCCTTGTCCCCTAATCAGTTTCGATACATAAACTCTGATGAAATTGTGGAAAATTTTGCCCACCACCAGATGCTGGCGGAGAACAAGGTATCTGTGCACAGTGAAGCGAACTTATTACAAGCGGAATGGAAGTTCCAACTTGGTTGGAGTGTTTAGGTCATTGTCAGTTGGTTGCTGCTGGGTGGATCCATCCCGCAGTGCATCCACCTTGTTTTCATGTCAGAATTTTATGATATCTGTGAGGTAGTTTGACTTAATTTATGGACTACATCATGACATTTGCATGCATACATTTTATTTGCACACTGCACAAGGGGCCTGTGGAGATTGGTTAGTCGAACACACTGCAGAAAATGTGCTGCACATCTGTGAGGGAAGTTTGTGTGCTCCCCTGACTCTGGGCAACCGCAAAGTCTACATTTTGGCAGGGTAGAGACAGTTTCTGGGTCATTGTTGATGCAGCAACGCACAGAATATAGCTGAATTTGAGATGGGAAGTTGAACTGGAGTTTAGTTACATTTGAAGCGAGAGGAAAGCTCGTGGAAATAAAAACAAAAATGTCTGCTGTAGATGGAGTTGAACTAAGAATTTTCGAGAAGTCAGTGTTTTTGAGCATTTTGCCCTACTAGTCCCTTTTCAAGGTGCAATTGAGTTGCGAAGGAGACATTTTTTCTGATGAGAGTTTCATGAACTTCCCCAATCAGCGACCGCAAAGTAGACTAGCAGCTGGTCACAGTCATCTCTTGAGACTTCCATCTTCAAAATCCAAGTCTCTGATGGAAGCTACCTCTTCTTCCTGGGAGTTGAAGAAAATGACTCCCAAAATAGAGAAGACAGCAAAGACAGATTGAGTGGATGTGCCTTGTGCCTTGTAAGAAAGTTGCTTCAGTGATCAAATGAAGAGCTGTGTCAGCCTACAGATTGTGGGATCATAGCCAGATGCAAATGGGAACTCCAGCCAATGGTTCTCCCTCTCTCTCTCTCTCTCTCTCTCTCAATCTCTCTCTATCTCTCTCTATAACTATCTATCTCTCTTTCTCAATCTCTCTGTCTGTCTCTCTCTCCCCCTCTCTCTCAATCTCTCTGTCTGTCTCTCTCTCCCCCTCTCTCTCAATCTCTCTGTCTGTCTCTCTCTCCCTCTCTCTCAATCTCTCTCTCTCTCTCTCTCTCTCTCTCTGTATCTCTCTCTCTCTCTCTCTCTCTCTCTCTGTATCTCTCTCTCTCTCTCTCTCTCTCTCAATCTCACTCTCTCTCTACAGTTTAGACTCGTGTACTCAGACTCAAACACTGGTCCATTGTACTGCTAAGCAGGAACGTACATTTGTTGGAATTTCTTGGTCTCCCGGAGGAGGACCAACAGGCGCTTTTCTAAGAAAGAGCCTAAATCATCAGCGGTCACC
Source organism: Eristalis intricaria (assembly GCA_964034865.1). Lineage (NCBI taxonomy): Eukaryota > Metazoa > Arthropoda > Insecta > Diptera > Syrphidae > Eristalis > Eristalis intricaria. The sequence continues at coordinate 7,210,652 of OZ035875.1, read as the reverse complement.
TCATCAGCACCAAGTACCTGCCACCTGATCCGACCAAAGGTAGGACCGTTGCAGTGGCAATGGCCTGCAGTGTCGTCACGCGTTTTATCTCCTGGTCCCATCGTACTCAAGTGTTTGGTGAAAGTGTAATGGCTCTTTAGTACACCGGGAAGTCGACTGTCGGGCATTTCTTACACACGTTAGGGAGCATGCGCTTGGTCTGTCTGAATCATGCCACCTGCGGTTATGATCTCGCTGGGCACTGAAATCGAAGGAAACGAAAAGTTCGATCTAAGCTTGGAAGAATCTCGGGCCGCTTAGCTTCATAAGTCAAAACAAGAAAACGAAGCTGTGTGAAACGAGATCATCACTGATTGGCTTTAGTCGCAAGAAAGTACGCAGGCTAAGAGGAGTCCTTACCGGACACTGTGCCATCGGTATACACGCACTGCGTCTGAGTATAATGACTTTTGGAGAGGCTGCAGAGATGAGGAAGAAACAGAATCAATCCAACATCTGCTCTAGGTGTTGTCATAAGGCCGCTAGGGCACACATCTACATCTATTCAAATAAAAACAGGTTAATGGTTGAATTGTGCAATCGATTGTGGGGTCATAGCCAATAGTCAGTGTATACCAGATTCGTGGTCCCTCGTGGTCCGTAGTGACCTCTAACTCTAAGCATGCGGCCTTGTCAAAGCTTACGTTGTGCTGGTAGCATTCGCACCGACATTATGGAATTCGAATCACATAATGGTCTCGAAACTTCAAACTAAAAGCAGATCCCTGGACGAGATGGCCAATGGTTGAATGTGCTGGAACTGTCACGTCATAGGAACTGTGAAACGGGTGGCCAATGGCCCACACTGGACGCCAAACGCTACAAGCAACTTTTATCGCTTGATAGTCACATGGACGGTGTCCGGCTGTCTTTTAGGAGAACACACTTGAGGACTGGCGACCTTGGCGTTCTGCGCCTGTGCGATTTCGATTCCCAGTACGATCAAAATAATTTTTCACGGCCACGCCTCTTTTGACTGGCAATGCTCAAGGAGTAATGATTGTCTAGAAAAAGCTTCTCAAACTTGGCCGTTCGTAGTCGTCATAAAACTGTAGGTTCCTTCGAATCGTGAGGGAACAGTTCCACACACAACACGAGTGTCCGCTGTAGAAGCTAGGCCCGAGCCCTCTATCACACAGGGCGTCTACAGATATGGCATGCAGGCTTAGAGGTATCGAACACCTTTAAAAACAAACACATTCCACAACTTTAAAGGCATCTGACTGGTCTTGACGCCTCTTATATACAAGTACCTTCAACGATCATAGCGACTTAAGTGAGATGCTCATCGCCAGCCTACCTCGCTACACTCCAAAATCCAGATCGTTGCCAATCATGCCTGATGTTAGTGCTGAAACAACTAAGACAGATGACAAAGTAGCTAGAAGCTCTACACTTCGCCAGGCTTCAACAAAATTCCACGTGGTCTGCCTTACGCCCAGTCGTGACTGCGTTGCCGGTTTAATTAGCAAGAGAGTTTAGAGTCATCTTTCACTTTCCCATTCGCTTTCGTTTCTGTTCCACAAGATCACATAATTCAATTAGCAGAGCTGTCAACGATTGCTTCGCAACAGCGCACACGTTGAACTTGATGACTGCCGTGGCAGCTGGGGAAGAAGACTTAACCACGAAATGTGTGGGATGTGATGCTTGAAGATGATTCCAGCCGTAGCGAGTGGTCTTAAGAGATGGAGCTGAATTCCAGCCCGAATATCCATTGAGTCCAGCAAGTGGGATTAAGGCGGAGTACCCAATTGCAGAAGGACCTTCTGTAAATGAAATGGCGAAGGCTGTTGTAGCGACCGTGCTATTGTCGGAAGAGCATTAAGTTGGGTGTTTTCCAAAACTTTGTGAAACCTTTTTTGCATAATTCTTGAAAAGCCCTCCAAGAACAACGAATCTCTGTGGAGTACGTCGAGATTTCTGCCAAACTCAGAGGACAGAGCGGAAAGATGTGACTGGCGATGAAACATTGTCCACGGTGCCACGAGCCTTGACAGGAGATTAAGCCTTGTTTAAATCTTGTTTATACTTTAAAAATATGACAGCCATGGTTTCAGGCTTCGGCTAGGTTAGGTAGGGGGACTGCTGGGGAATTCACCAGCACACTTAGAACTTGTTGGTCCATTGTGCTACCCACAGTCAGACTACTACCACTGATTGACCACTCCAGTGATAGTGTCATTAATTTGAACCCAACTGAAAATGGTGACTGGCCCAGATTTGAAAACCAGACAGATCTTATTAACTTTTCGAACCCGGGACCCCACTTACCAAGGGCAGGCACTCTACCAACGGCGCCATCCCGTTGTCTCTTGGTTTGAGGATTGTGTTGTTCCGAAAACGTCGTCACAGTTTGAAGACCTCTCACATTTGACTCCTTTCATGGGAACCACAGATGCAGCTTCTAGCGCATATCTTCTTGCCATTCTCCTTCTCCTTTTTTTTCTTCTTCTTGTCCTCCTCCCTTCTTCTTCCTCTTCGTTATCTTCTTCTTCTTTTTCTTCTTCTTCTTCTCATCCTTCTTCTTCTTCTTCTCCTCATTCTTCTTCTCCTCCTCCCTCTTCTTCTTCTCCTCCTCCTCCCTTCTTCTTCCTCTTCGTTCTCTTCTTCTTCTTATTTTTCTTCTTCTTCTCCTACTCCTCCTCCTTCTTCTTCTTCTTCTCCTCCTTTTTCTTCTCCTCCTTTATCTTCTCCTCCTTTATCTTCTTCTTCTCCTGCTCCTCCCTTCTTCTTTCTCTTCGTTCTCTTCTTCTTCTTATTTTTCTTCTTCTTCTCCTACTCCTCCTCCTCCTTCTTCTTCTCCTCCTCCTTTGCCTTTTTCTTCTTCTTCTCCTCCTTCTTCTCCTTCTTCTTCTTTTCCTCCTTCTTCTCCTTAGAGCGCTACAGTCCGAGGTGGAGCTGGGCTTCACCCAAAATGCCTCTCCAGCCGGCCCGATCCCTCGCCAGCTGTCTCCAGATTCGCACATCAAGCCGGCTGAGATCCCTCTCGCCTTGTATGCCCCACCTTGAACGCGAGCGTCCTCTGTTCATCTGTGCCACAGGCCCAGAATCAAAGAAATCGCCAGAAAGTGTTAAGTTCAGAATAAAACTTGATATTTCCATCTCCATCTCACCTTCGTCCTCGATTCCACTTCGGAATCTTTTCAAAAGCGGCTCCCTTCCCAGCGCCTTAGTCCGACGTTCAAGACTACTGCCTCGCCCCTCCCCCCATCGCCACTTGAATCTCATATTCACCTCAATTCAAACATCCCCATCCCGTCCCCAGCACGCATTGAGCATTGTTTCTTTCCATCCCGGACGCATTAAACCCCTTCCCCGGGGTCCCCATTTAATTCCATCAAACCGAACAGACTGACTCTGTGACAGACCACCGCTCCTCGCCCACGCCATCCTCTCAGATTTAAGCTGAGCACTCACATTTCGGACATCAGCCAGGACGGTGAGTGCTCGCATCAAAGGAGTCGTTGCAACGAAAGCAAAAACCAAATAAGCTCCACTGCAAGTCCTTCATCTCCATCTAATCCTGCTCTCTGTGTGTCTGCCTCTGTGTGTGTGTTTAGACATGTGTGTGTGTGCCTAAATGTAATGAGTTCATCCTTGTTTCGTCCTTTTTTCTCTCCGCAGGAATTACAAGGTTCAATCAACCGGTATGAAGCAGTGGTATCTGCTCTCGGTCTTCATCGGCGACGTCATCCGGGATGTGCCATTGTGCAAGCACCTGGCCAAGCGTATACCATGCGGCCCCGATGGACTGGAGCGGGCGTTCCACCCGCCGCAATTCAACAGGGATTAATATCGTTCAACATTCATCCGAGACGCCGAGCCGTGCTGTCGCCCTTGTCGCCCATTCACCAGTGACCAGACGACAATTGCAACCAGCGCGCCGCGCATCCTTCCATGTAAATAATTATGTAGATATATTAAAATCCTTTATCTCCCGGCATTGAGGAGTGCTTTATGAAGTCCGGCCACCGAAACAGCTTCACTCGCGCGTCCCCCTCTGCGATGCAATTTCACCAGCATCCTTCATCCAGGCACAGCGTCATCCAAGAGGACCACCAGAATGTGGCAGTGTTTGCCGAAAGTATTTGAGGATGCAGATGGAACCGGACCATCACCACGCCGCCGCCGCCCACCTGCGCCCGCTCTAGTCTCCGCAATATTCACCCTCCATCCACGTGCACAGGGGCTGCAGGGGGATCGGTGCAATAAATATTCCCCGGCAGGACATCTGGACTCCGTGTATTGTCCGGCCATTAGACGGCGCTGCTGGCCGGGAGATGGGGGATGGGGGATGGGAGGATTTCATCAGTCCGGTGGTATTAACTTGTTGATTTAAATTTTTAACAAAGTCCTTGTGCATGCAGTGTGCAGCACAGGGCGCACACTCAGGACGCAGCAGCATGCTTTTTTCGTTTTCGGTGTGTTTGGCTTTCGCCTTGCACTGTGCTCCGGGAATGTAAGTTATTGTCGTTGCCGTCCTGCACTTGTGACTGATGAAATTCTGTATGCAGATAGTATTAAGGTGCTTCATGCTTCTACTGAACAATATCCTTGTTTCGTATTTATTGCATTCTTTTGTTTTATACTCCTTAAACTATGTATCCGTATGTACAAGCGTAGCATTTAAGTAAAGTAAAGAGAGAGAGCTTAATAAACATTTTTGTCGTTATTGTTACGAATGTTTCTGTGTTTTATTCACCTCTTGTTTGTGTGGTTCCATGGGAAGGGTCCTTAAGCTGCCTACGACTATGTTGCGAGTTATGTTGAATGAATGCGAGCGTTTAGTTGAGGAGTTGTTGAGGTTTACTTAAGGAATGGAAGGCTAACGTCCTTTGCATTCAAAGGGGGATGGGTGCTGTAAGGGGCGACTGTTTAAAGACACTCTTGTGGTCGGCGATTAATGGTCGGGAACTCTAAATTGCGAAGTAAGTCGCCGTTAAGCAGGTAGGTATGTTACCCGACTCCTATGCGCTTGAACTTCTGGTTTCGGGGTGCGATTCCCGGTACTCCCTTCGCCACTTTCAAGCTACAGCTCACAATCCGTATTAAAACGTCAATGCCAAAGGGTACACAACCTTCTCTGTAGCTGCCCTGCACACGGCTCAATCCACACACGTCATGTGGTCTCGGAATATTCCACATACGCCGTGTGGTCTGAGAATATTCCACATACGCCGTGTGGTCTCAGAATATTCCACATACGCCGTGGAGTCTCTGTACACTCCACATACGCCGTGTGGTCTCAGAATATTCCACATACGCCGTGGGGTCTCTGTACACTCCACATACGCCGTGTGGTCTGAGAATATTCCACATACGCCGTGTGGTCTCAGAATATTTCACATACGCCGTGGGGTCTCTGTACACTCCACATACGCCGTGTGGTCTGAGAATATTCCACATACGCCGTGTGGTCTCAGAATATTCCACATACGCCGTGGAGTCTCTGTACACTCCACATACGCCGTGTGGTCTCAGAATATTCCACATACGCCGTGGGGTCTCTGTACACTCCACATACGCCGTGTGGTCTGAGAATATTCCACATACGCCGTGTGGTCTCAGAATATTTCACATACGCCGTGGGGTCTCTGTACACTCCACATACGCCGTGTGGTCTGAGAATATTCAACATACGCCGTGTGGTCTCAGAATATTTCACATACGCCGTGGAGTCTCTGTACACTCCACATACGCCGTGTGGTCTCAGAATATTCCACATACGCCGTGGGGTCTCTGTACACTCCACATACGCCGTGTGGTCTGAGAATATTCCACATACGCCGTGTGGTCTCAGAATATTCCGCATACGCCGTGTGGTCTCAGAATAATCCACATACGCCGTGGGGTCTCTGTACACTCCACATACGCCGTGTGGTCTGAGAATATTCCACATACGCCGTGTGGTCTCAGAATATTCCACATACGCCGTGGGGTCTCTGTACACTCCACATACGCCGTGTGGTCTCAGAATATTCCGCATACGCCGTGGGGTCTCAGAATATTCCACATACGCCGTGGGGTCTCTGTACACTCCACATACGCCGTGTGGTCTGAGAATATTCCACATACGCCGTGTGGTCTCAGAATATTCCACATACGCCGTGGGGTCTCTGTACACTCCACATACGCCGTGTGGTCTGAGAATATTCCACATACGCCGTGTGGTCTCAGAATATTCCACATACGCCGTGGAGTCTCTGTACACTCCACATACGCCGTGTGGTCTGAGAATATTCCACATACGCCGTGTGGTCTCAGAATATTCCACATACGCCGTGGGGTCTCTGTACACGCCACATACGCCGTGTGGTCTGAGAATATTCCACATACGCCGTGGGGTCTCTGTACACTCCACATACGCCGTGTGGTCTCAGAATATTCCGCATACGCCGTGGGGTCTCAGAATATTCCACATACGCCGTGGGGTCTCTGTACACTCCACATACGCCGTGTGGTCTGAGAATATTCCACATACGCCGTGTGGTCTCAGAATATTCCACATACGCCGTGGAGTCTCTGTACACCCCATATACGCCGTGTGGTCTCAGAATATTCCACATACGCCGTGGGGTCTGAGAATATTCCACATACGCCGTGTGGTCTGAGAATATTCCACATACGCCGTGTGGTCTCAGAATATTCCACATACGCCGTGGGGTCTCTGTACACTCCACATACGCCGTGTGGTCTCAGAATATTCCGCATACGCCGTGGGGTCTCAGAATATTCCACATACGCCGTGGAGTCTCTGTACACCCCACATACGCCGTGTGGTCTCAGAATATTCCACATATGCCGTGGGGTCTGAGAATATTCCACATACGCCGTGTGGTCTGAGAATATTCCACATACGCCGTGTGGTCTGAGAATATTCCACATACGCCGTGTGGTCTCAGAATATTCCACATACGCCGTGGAGTCTCTGTACACCCCACATACGCCGTGTGGTCTCAGAATATTCCACATATGCCGTGGGGTCTGAGAATATTCCACATACGCCGTGTGGTCTGAGAATATTCCACATACGCCGTGTGGTCTGAGAATATTCCACATACGCCGTGTGGTCTCAGAATATTCCACATACGCCGTGGAGTCTCTGTACACCCCACATACGCCATGTGGTCTCAGAATATTCCACATAGACCGTATGGTCTCAGAATGTTCCACATACGCATAAGGTGTCACATAGCCGGCCACAGTGCTAGGGGTCTTCAGAATTGACCTTGTGCGGCCTTCTCCTTCAGCTGTACCTTCACATGAAATTATGTTCAAAAAGGACATGTGTGCGTCGGCAATCGTTCGTGGCATGATCACCATTGCGGATCCAAAATCAGCACAGATCTGATCACCTTTCCGAGAGTCACCTTTTTCTGATACTCTAGCTCGAACAAGAAACTTTTGGAATCTCACTCTCGCAAGAGATGGCTGATAGTAAAGCAGGTGGCAAATTGGCGACAACATCATCTGCTGTAGATTGCCCCTGTTGATTGAGATCTAGTTTTGCTCACCATCAGTTACACGAATCTCGTCTTGATTCAGAGATAGCCTAGCATTTTCCAAGGCTTGATCTTTCCACTATTTCCTCCGCTTAGCAAGGCGTGTTTGGTTGTAGATCTGCCTTTACAAAGATGCCCAAACCTTGGGTCCTTGTCTTTAAGTATAGGGCCACAGTGGTGACTTTGTTGGCGTTTAGTTTGCGTTATCTTCACATAGATGCTACGGCTCAAACTCCCAATTGACTGTCAGTCCTTAGCGTATGACTGCCAGCACCATATAATATTGACTGCAGGTGTTTCTTATTGCCAGAGATATCTTAACTCACAACCACGACTGGATGGCGCAGTGGGTTAAGTGCCTGCCCTTGGTTAGCGGGGTCCCCGGTTCGAATCCCAGGAAAGCAGAGTTAATACGGTCTTATCTGGTTGTCAAATCTGGTGCAGTCACCATTTGCCGTTGGGATCAAATTAACGTCACTATCATTGGAGTGGTCAATCAGTGGTGGTAGTCTGAGTGAGAGTATCACAAAGAACCAACATGGTCTAAGTGTGAAAGTAGTTCACTAGATGTAAGGTGTTTCAAACCTGGTCCAAGGCATGACTAGCCTTGTTTATTTATTAGAAGGACTGATTAGACTAGGTCAGCAGCTTACCCTTATTCCATACAAGAAAACGACTATCAGACGATGCTACTAAGATGGAAACTGCTTCTTCACTGAGGGCTCGATGTGGGCCTTGTTCTAGCTTCAGCGACAACTTCTCGTACTACGCTTGCTATTGATCCCTCCAGAATGGAGAAGCCTACAGTCTTACAATTAGGACATCGAAGTCTTGGGAAAATTTGCAAAGCCGGTGATTTAATCGACATACGAAGGGTATCACATGAAAATTCGCATTAATGAAAATCCTCGCGCTTTGCTCGTAATTTGATTCGCAATCCTTTGGTTGAGGGATTACCAATCCATGCTGTCTCACGCTCTTAGGCAACAGACAATTCGTGCCGATTTCAGTAATTCAGAATTCGCTCAGAAATTCCCCGTCCTGTCAACAATTTTGACATTTGAAGGCACTGTCAGCACAAACTGACGTCATTTTCTTAGAAGTTCACCAAAAAGTGCTGAAAACGCCATGAAATCATCACCGAATCACAGCATGTGATACATTTTTGAGAAGAGCTCAGCGAGATCTATAATCCCTGTGAATTGCATGAAGAAAATTGAAAGATTTCGAAAATTCACAAAAAATGCGTGATTTCGCCGAAAAATGCAGGCAAATGTGAAATGATTTGAGTCGACTTTCTTCGCTCTGAGAGTACAAAATCGAAAATGGCTGCTTTTTGTCCAAATTTCATGCGGTTTTTTGAGAAAAAATGATGGAGTCACAGGGGAAGGTTGAGATCTTGAGTATTTGATCCAAGAAATGACAAGGAACGAGAGGAAAATGAGGGAACTAGGTAACAGGTGATGCGCTGATGGGACAGGTTGCGGATGGCGTATGGAGAGGGTGGGGATGGTCTAAGATGTGTTTAGTTGAAATTTGGTTCTCGGATCATGGTGGTACTCAGTCATTTAAGGAATCACACAGAAATAGGTCGTCTTTCGTGGCCTCCTCATGACCTCCACTTTGCTGCTCAGTATTTATGTTTCTCAGACCGATTTATAGTTGCAAGTTGAACAAGAGAGTTGCAAGCCATAATTTGGACACACACACGACTTGTCGGGCTATTGGCGCAGTGCCGGTTCGGGCTTTTCAGCCCGGGGTGTCGAAATGAGCCCAACAAACCCATCGAATCGTATGTAATCAGCGTCCTTCGAAAGTGTTGTTTCATTTGCTTCAAATTGTCAACGCCATTCTCCTAACTAGACACTTGAACAGTGCCGTAATTTGGTCCTGTTCATTTTTGGACCCTCCTGGACCTACACCCTGTGTCCGGGCATCTGCTTGACACACTGGACACTTGACACCAGTGCCGTAGCCAGTCTCTTATGCACCCGGTGCGAGCTCCTATATTTGCGGCTCTATTTGCGCCTTCTATTTTGATCCCTCGTACGTAAGTTGGTCCCTAGGTTAGGGATCAACTTTACCAAGCCTTGATCTTTCGACTATTTTCTCACATTCTTCCACCCTGTGTACGCCCTAGTTACGACACTGCTTGACACAGTGAGGGCAGCTCCAAATCAATGCTCTAACCCCAAATTGAATAGCCGATCTCGCCGAACAACTATGAGATGTCGAGAGGCTTCGTGGGACACCAGGGGAATATTGGAGCTTCCTAATCAATTTTTTGTCAAATGTGTGAAAGACTTGTCAGTTGAATTCAAGTAAAGCACGAGACACCGATCAACCATCGCCTACATTCTTTGACATCCCCATTCCGATCTCCCTTGTTTGTGTTTCTCGTTTCACGTCCCGATCCCCCTCTTTGTCTTTCCTGTTCACAAATCGTCGAACCACAAAACAGACCACCGATCGAGCACCTTAACGATATACCCTCATAAGCACCTCACCACGATCACCACCATTCCCTTGCATACTTGCAGGCCACCTGCCCACAACACGGCCGCACACCTTGCATGCACTTAGGAGCCATCCACCACACTGGCCATGTGACGAATGCCATCTTGGGGCACTTGTCACTTTCACCACTTCCAGAAGTTCCACCACCATCTTCGCTGATTACACAAGTCAGTGTCACCCGCAACCTCACACAGTCAACGACTATTTGGGTCCATTAGTAGCACCTAATCGAGCGTCAGCCTAGATAAGTTATGGCTACACACACCAAATAGGCCAAAGTTACCTCATCCCTTCGTTGTGTTGCGCTGCCAAGGCAAACAGACGTGCCAACGAGAGAAAAGAGCCACGGCATGGTGTGTATATCGCGCGCCGTCATCGTAACAACTTCGACGAGCAACTTTCACTGCCACCCAAGCCATGGTGCGAGTGTCCGCCTCAACAGATGGAGTGACTAAGTCCAACGAGATGCGGTAGCTATCTCCAGTGACACTCGAGAAGAGGTCAGAAGAAGAAAGAAATCTGCATAGCCGCTGTCCGGAACTGGACAAGTTGTCTCACATTGTTTTTTTGCTGTTTTGCAGAACCAAATCAAGGCAGCCGCCCTCTTGGCCCGCGCACGAATTTCAAAGTTCAGAGAGTTGGTCGGTGGCGAGGAGTTGTGCATAAAACCTTGCGGACGGTGCTCATTCGGTGAGTTCATCTCAAATTCAGCGCACGTACGCGTTCAACAAGCTGGAACTGAACAGTCACTTCGTGATATCCGACCAAAGTGACAACTGTTTTTTTCTTTTTCCGCTTCTCTCTTTTAATCGGAATTCCCCTCTTGTGCGATTTTTTATTCCAAATTAAGTGAACACACCTCAGGAGTCGGTCCTGCAATTGCTTTGAGACGTCCACAGAGAGACATCCACATCGTCGCCGTTCTCGTTTCTTGTGTTGCCGTTAACGTTGTCGTTGCCGTCTTGGTTGACGTCTGCCGTGCCGGTGGGTGGGGGCTCGCGTACTCGTACTCGTACTCGTATAATTAACAAAAGTGACGTGCAAATCGTATCCAATTTGTTATCATCTGCGGAGAAGCACTCGACGGATACCGCTGAAGTGGCGATACGTATGCAGAGAGTGGCTCCTGCCAAGCGATTGTTCCTCGAATCGCAGATGGTTTTTGTGCTACACAACACACAGCAGTTCCTGGTCGTTGAGCGCAGCGCATAAGGGTGTGGGGGTGTTAGGTGTCCCAACGCGACTCAATTTTGAGACTCTCCTCCTCAGAGAGTGAATGTAGTGCGCGCACTCAATCAGGACACCCGCTCCCGCAAGGAGCTGATGACATACGTGGCGGGATAAGTGGAAGTGATTTGGTCGTACCATCAAATTAAGTTTGAGAACAGAACGCTCGCTAGAATTATGCATCACTGCGCTTTCTTAATTATAACGTTTTTGACGTACACACTATGCATACGGAATGGAGACGCTGGCTTCGATGCCAAGCGCAATAGGTGAGTTCGTAAATGGTGAGTGGTGCTTGGGAGTGGGTGTGGAATGATTAAGTGCTTCATAGATGCCGAGAACTGTGAAATGAATGAAGTGGAGACTCCGCGAGGAATACTAAGAGATTGCAAGTTCATCAGACTCGTCGCCCGAGTGGATGATGGAGGAGAAAAACCAAACAAGTTTGCAGTCATAATACTCGACGGTTGTGTCTGTGCATTTAAAACTGTCTTGTGCAGGACTTGAACGTTGGCTGCTTGGTTAGGCATGCGAAATTCGTTGGGTTTTTTTATTGCTCGCTTTCACGTTATGCGACGCGTGTGAGATCATCGCTGAAGCACACGTAATCCGAAGAGACTGGACTATGGTCTGATTTGGGGAAGTTGTCACGATGATGACCGAACTAGGGGGTTGGCGATGGAAGACGTTTTTTTAGGTTGTTGTTCAAAGAAGGGGGCTGCATTGACTGTCACAGAATTGACAAGCCAAAGTCTGAGGGACAACAACGTCCTGACTATTCCTGATGAGCTTGCTGGCTGGCGAAGGAAGACAAATCTGGCTTTCCTCATGAACCATAGGCTGTCCAACTGATCCTGACTCATCCTCAAGAGGCTCATGCTCGTGGGGAACGTCTTTGTTCTTTACAGAAACTGGAAGAGGGACTGTCGAAGTAAATCATGTTTGTATTAGTTGTAGTCAAAATAAACTCATTGTTTTTCCACCAGATGTCGTTAAGAATCTATAGCTCGCGTTGTATACGTCCCATCGAACGAAACTAAATGGCGTTAGAAAGATGATGATCACCTTCTAAAAAAGTTCAAGGGACAGTTTTGTGCTTAGGTTAGGGTTAGGTAGGGGGGCTGCTAGTGCATTAACCAGCACACTTAGACCATGTTGGTCCATTGTGATACACCCAGTCAGACTACTACAACTGATTGACCCCTCCAGTGATAGTGGCGTTAATTAGATCCCAACGGCATATGGTGAATGGACCAGATTTGAAAACCAAATTAAAGCGATTTAACTTTGCCTTCACTGGGATTCGAACCGGCGACCCTGCTAACCAGGGGCAGGGACTCTACCAACTGCGCCATCCAGGCGTGTGAGTCTTGTGCTTCATTGACTCAGTTTTGTTTGAGGGCTCGTCAAAGATGGACAAGAGCAATGAATCAGCAATGTTTTCTTCGATAAAGGCTACAACTCAAGCCAAGCAGCTAAAAATGTTAATGGTTCGGACGTAGCAATAAATCGTGTGCAGTTTCGGGTCCGCCTATTCCGTTCCCGTAACTCCGATGTCGCAGATGCCACACGCTCTGGGAGGCCAATTGTGCAAAAATTTCCTCAAAATCATGAAAATCGTCGAGTCTGATCGTCGCGTCAACTAAGGACTTCTTCGCACTAAGAACCTTTTGCGATCCCATGAACAAGGCCGGATACGAAAAAAAGGTCGATGTATGAGCACCACACGAGTTCACGCCAAAGAACCATCATGGAGCGAATTTTCATCTGCGAACCACTGCTGAATCGCAGCAACATCGACCGAGTCTTGAAGTGGATCACATACGACAACGTCAAGCGAAAACTGTGGTGATCGAATCGCCAAGCCAGGATCAACGGTCAGGAAGGTCTTACTGTGTGTTTGCCATGAGCAGAATGGTTCGGGGCTTGTGAAGCAATGGTGGCCTAGCGAGGGAGTCAGCCATTTTATTGTATTCCATCCCTATATGGTCAGGTATCAAGCAGAGTAGTACTTTATTAAAGCTTCTGTAAGCATTCCCACACGAGCTTGGATCCGCTGATGCAGGAGCCTGGTACCATCATAGCGGCTCTACTGTCCAACATTATTTCTTGCTGTCGTCAAGTACAAGTTCCTGGCAAGATGATTGCAACGCATCCGCCTATGGCATGGATTTCAGCTTAAAAGGTGCTGAAATATCCTCGCCCCTGTTCATTTATCAGTTTACCATTTTACTCTATTGCTGTGGACTGTGGGTTCCTTGGTCCAGTCCTTTTTGGAGCTGAGCTTAATGGTAAGCTTCTTTTGGAAATTTAATCTCCTAATCACGTCATCCTTTCGAATGACCAAAAGTGACCCTTCTTGCCATTCTCTAGATTCTCTAATCATTCAATAAGCGCAAGAGAGTCAACTCCAGTAGCATCTCCATGTCAGCAGTTGGGCCAGTCCTCATAATAATAATAATATGGGTGGCGCTACAGTCCGAGGTGGGCGTGGGCCTAGCTTCTCAGCAACCACTAGTGTTGTGCGTGCTATTGTTCTTTCACGAGTGGAAGGGACCTACAGTTTAATGCCGACTCCGAACGGCCAAGTTTGAGAAGCTTTTTCTAAACAGGAATACTCTTTGAGCATTGTCAGTGACTCGAAAGAGGTGGAGCCGTGAAAATATGAAAGGTGGTAAATTCGGGTATCGAACCTGGCACCCTCTGCGTAGGAGTCGACGCACTAACCCACTACGCCACGGCGATCCAGTCCTCATGGCCCCTGTATTACTGGGGCATGCCAACCTTTGAACTTTGCTTAAGGTTTACTTCGCGCTGATCAGTTGGGTACCCTTAGTCCATGCTGTTGTGTAACAATGGCTATATACTTCCATCTTGGGATACTTGGGCTGCATCTACAAGATTTGCCCGCCAAGCTTCGACTAAACATTATATCACTTGGTAATCTCTTTTGTGAGTTTTTTCCACTTGAATTTCCTGCACAGGGTTGCTCCTAGATATTTAACTTCGTTTACTGGAGCCTGTGTTGTGCCCAAGGGACTTATAAGTTTATATGGCGGTATCCGTCAAGACAAAAATTACCATTTCTTAGTCATTGTTAGTCCCCATTTGATGATGTCACATCGAGTCATCCATCTTGCATTTAGAGGGTAGTTCGAGTTCACCCCCCCCCCCCCGCCACAACACTCCCCCCCCCCCCCCACCAGCCCTCGACATCTCTGCGAATGAAATCAAAGAGCTAGCTTTCTCGATCCGCTCCCAGCATCACAGATACTGACCATTTGGTTCCCCGAATTCCACTTCAGCGAGTTTCAGTGAGTTCCTGGTTACATCGCTGTAACAACGACTGGGTGGCGCAGTTGGTTGAGTGCCTGCCCCTGGTTAGCTGGGTCGCCGGTTCGAATCCCAGTGAAAGCAAAGTTAATACGCTTTTATCTGTTTTTCAAATCTGGTCCAGTCACCATTTGCCGGAACAAATTAAAGGCACTATCGCTCGAGTAGGTAGAGTAGATCCCTTCCACTCGTGAAAGAACAATAGCATGCACAACACGAGAGGTTGCTGAGAAGCTAGGCCCAGGTCCGCCACCCATATTATATATTTTTATTATATCGCTGGAGTAGTCAATTAGTGGTAGTAGTCTGACTAGGAGTATCACAATGGACCAATATGGTATAAGTGTGCTGGTGAATGCACTAACAGCCCGCCTACCTCGCTGTAGGTTCTCCTTAGTTTGCTTTTAGGCTCTGTGCTCTTGACCTTATTGCCGATCATTCGCGGCTCCTCATTGGATCTACCCACAGTCTCGCCATCAGTGTCTCGGTCTTTTGCCGACCGACCTATTTGCCCTTTGTATGGACTCCTACCCCGTGCCTCCTTGCAATGGGGGCCACTGGCTGTCTTGCACTCTGCGATGAAGAAGCGGCGGCGTACCTGTTGGTTTTGCCGATTCGGCTTTCCTTGCGGATTATTCTGCAACAGTCATCAGAAGTTGCTCTGAGTCCGTCTAATTGACGGCGCTCTTCTCAGAGGCTTTGGGATGCGTTGGTTCATTGGCTGTGAGCTCAGTTGCCCATGTTAGGGCGTTCCTCTTCTTCTCAGAGAGGGACGAGGGTTGCAAGAGGTCGTTCCGGCGTAGGGCTTCCGAGAACTTATGTTAGGATGTTTGACGACCCAAAAAAAAAGTCTGAGCAAGGACTCAGAGCAACCGGATACACAGCCTAAGACTGGTTCTTGATCGATTTCAACTTAAGCCTAATGTTTTGCAGGAATCGATTGAGTAGCTTACACGTGAAACGTTCACTAACAGACAAACATTCGGTTTACAGATTCTTCACCACAATTTTGAGCACCACTCCAATAGATCGACTGACTTAACGAAGTTGCCGTCTAGTCCCACAACCTTGTGGAGCCCTTGAGGCCAAGTAGCTGGTCAAACTGCTTCTACAATCCCACCCATCTCCGCCCGCTTCTTATTGACCATTCCACTCAACTGACTTCCTTATCTCACATCTCTCATTGCAGCGACAGCAACAACTACTCCCCCGAGGCTCGACAGTCCGGATTCCACCAGAGCAGCGATTTCGATACGTCCGGCTTCATACCAACCACCGGCGGCGGCGGTAGTGGTGGCGGTGTTTTCCGCTTCCCCGACAAGCATCAGGCGAACGCAAACAATCCAAATGAGCAGCCATCACAGGCGTACACAAATCCTTATCCAAATAATCATCCAGCAAACACTAATCAAGGAGCAAATCCACACAATTTAGCCTTCAACACGGGGGAACGTCCGCCCGGCGCCAATAATCATAATCATTATCCGTATCAGCAGCATCCGAATGCAATTGCGAGCTTTGCCAATCGAGAAACGCCCGCTTGGGCGAATGCAAATGTCGCCCAACACCAATACCAGCTCCCGGCGGGGCAGGACTACAAGAATCCTAATTACCCACCGCAAGGATATCAGCAGCGACCCACCTACGCCCAGGCGTATGATAATTATTTGTTTAACAGACAACACAATTACAACCGACGGCCCACTCCGCCGCCGCTGCCGCCGCAGCAGCAGCCGCCCGCGACCGACCTGTCTTATGGGCCTTATCACGAGGGACACTTAACGCGTCCTTATCAAAACGATCTGCCGTCGACCGCCGGACTCCAAGCCGGCACTTACCCGCCCCAGTATGCGAATCAATTTGGTACTTCCATTCTGCCATTTGGCATCGGTGGTGGGGGTGGAGGTGGGGGTGGGGGTGGTGGTGTTGGCATCGGTAGCGGGAGCGGCGGCGGAATCCTCGGCACGGGTGCTAATCCCCTGAGTGGCTTATTAAACAGCTTCGGCGGAGGAGCGTTCGCAGCCGGCAATCCTCTTAGTATGCAAATCATTCGAGGACTGGAGAATATTGCACGCAACGACGACTTGCAGTGTGTACCCAAGGTGCTGTGCCAGATGCTGGGCTCCCCAGCCCGCCGAGCGCAGTTGCCGGCGTTCATCACATCGCCCATGGTTACAAGGTAAATAGTGCGCGTTGCCGCTTCCAGGCCCCTTCCCAACTAATCAACACCGTTCCTTCTTTCAGCTTCGTCTCGTCGCTGCCGTCGTCGTCGCCAGCGCTCATCTATGGACGCGCTGCTCTGCTCGGCCTCAGCGGCGGCGAATACAAGTGCGCACGCACCTACCCCAGGTGCCCCCAGAGCGAGGTAATTGCCTTTCCTTTGATTCAGAGACAACTTCCTCTCAAATCTCTCCCACCCCCCCGCAGGACGACATCCTTTACTATTTGAACAACCATCGCGGTGGCTTCTTCAAGTTCTTCAGCGAACCGGAACCCATATTGGACGCCGAAAACCTGCATTCCTCGTCATCGTCCACCTCATCCAGTGGCCAGCAGCAGTCGCAGCCATCGCTTTTTAATTTCCTGACAGGACTCGGCTCGACCAGCAGCAATCAGGGAAACCTGAATTCCCTTATGAGCGACGCGGTGACGAACGGAATAGGAAGTCTATTCGGAAACATCATTTCGGGCTTCGTGGGTGGACAGGCGGCGACAAGACGTCAAGACGACAACGACGACGACGACGACTACGTCGAAGAAGAGAATTCTGATTTAATTGAATCGAATTCCACGGCAACGGAACCCGAGGGCAGGATACTAAACAATAAAAGCAATATCCTGGCCTACGTTGAGCCGTTTCGTAATCCAATAAGTTTCCCCCCACGCCCGGACTCCGGCAATGACAATTACGAAGCTCAGCAATTCGACACGGAATTTCGCTTCCCGAGCACATCGCATCGGGATGTGAGCGACGACGGTGGGGAGGACGATGGCTATCGTAGGGGAAAGAGGGTCAACTTCATCGACTCGGATGCGGGCGGCTCGCCGCACCGCTCCAAGATGATCTTCCCCGACCGCACGGGCACGGGAAATTTACGATTCGACAATGATGAATACTTCCGAGTGGGAAAAATCATCAATCGACCTGATTACGAGAGCTTCCCCCCGTCACCCCCGGCCACGACCAGGCGGACGCCGAGTGACTACAGGAGGGAGTCCGCCCGCCCGGCCGGCGCGTACAGCGGCGCAGGCCTTAATCGATACGCGTCCAGCAACTATGACCGAGGCAGCAAGGACGATTCATCGGGGAACGTGTATGTGACCAATGGCCAAGGCATCACCGAGTACTACATTAACGCTCAGGGTCGGAAGGTGTACCTCTGAGGGGGGCAATCCGGGGAGGATGTACTTTGGATGCGTGTCTGTGTAGATAGTTAGGATTAAGGGAATAAAATCGAACGTAAGTTAGTTTCAATGAGTGCATTTTTTTTTTAATCCGGATGACCGGATTTCTGGAAATGGGAGTTGAGGACGGGGGCCTAGATGCAGACATCAATTCCAAAGAAATCAAGCTGAAGTCCCGCTGTTTCTTCTTTACCTTACGATTGACCGAATTTTTAGGAAACACGAAGTGACGACGAGTTTTTTGCAAAGAGCCTTTAAGTTTATATTAAAAAGTCGAACACAACCGGACTGGACTATTGCATCTGTGACAACTACATCCAGAGAGACTTGGCTTCACTAAAAGGACGCCTTTCAAAGTGTTCCTGAGGAACAGAAGACGACGGCTGTATTTGTCGATCGTCCAGAGCAATTAACATAAGATTAAAATTGAGTTGAGTTCTGATCGTTCAATTATTGTTAGGAATCCTATCCGGATTTAAGGAGACGTGAGATGAGAACGGATGGTTAACTTTGCTTACCTTAGCTCAGGCAATCGAATCTCAAACGAAATTGCACTCGTCCTGGACAAGCGTGGTATGTTTTCCTCTAATCCGGATTACTGGATTTTTAAAGGCTCGGAATAGGCATGGAATCCTTTTTGGGTTCCCTTGTAGTTCAAGAGCATAGGCTCTAGTGTACTGACACGAAATAATACTAGAAGGCGTTGCGTATTCTGTTTAATCCGGATGACCGGATTACAGGAAACGCGGTAGCGAGACTGAGTCTATATTCTCGATCCAAAGTCTATATTTTCGATTCAGTTTGATCGAAAGAATTGCTATGGTTTCATTTACCCAAATTCGATGACCTTAGCATCTGTTTGTTAATCCGGATAACCGGATTTTCGGAACCGAATGATGAGGAAGGACGCCAAGCCCAGTCGGTATAGACAAACATATCGCTTGAGTTCCTCGAACGAAGTTGAACACAAAATGGACCAGCAGTGAGTATTTTTTCAAATCCGGATGACCGGTTTTTGCGAAAGGAGAGGTTAGAATGGTCACTTTGCTTACAGGCAGTTTCTCAAACATAGTTTCATTCCAACTAGGACGACAGTTGCACTTTTCTGTTAATCCGGATGACCGGATCTTAGGAAATGTGGTATGAGGGTGCAGTTATATTGGTTGCCACTACAGCACAAGGACGTAGCTTCTGAAGAAGATTTTTTAATAAATAATCCGGATGACCGGATTTTAAGAACTGCAAGACAATCATTTCCTAAGGTCTTCTTCTCACAAGAAAGTTCAAATGAACGTATTTCCTTGAGTTTCTTGAAAGAATTTGCATTCAAACTGAACGACTGTCGCATATTATTGCTAATCCGGATTTTAGGAAACGCTTGACGAGGACAGCATTTTTTGTTGCCACTGTAGTTCGGATGGCTAGCTTCTTAAGCACCTTGTGTGATGGATGTTAAGAGTGAAAGGGCCAGCAATTCTCTGGCGAATCCGAGCGTCGAAGTATCTCCCTAAGCATTGTCTCATGGTTGATGGAGATGACGCCATGCAATGTGGATTTTTTTCTTGTCATCTTTTTCAGGACTAGAACTATAAAGCAGGAGCTGAGCACACTCCCGCAAGGGTTTCGTTGAAATCACTCCTTTTTCTCCGACAGGACCACTTAGACCCGCACCGCCGCGCCGTCGTTCCACTTCCCAACAAACCCTCTTCCGATCAGAGGAAGTACACAAGACTTGAGACACCACCCGACACACTGTCAGCCTTATCGCCTCCTTCAAACAACAGCACCAACAAATAGCCTCTCTCTCACATCCCACCACAGAACAAATTCTGTCCCACCGTCATGTCCAAACCCCACCCCCAGCGTTAACCAACGACGATTAAGAAATCTCATTTGATTGTCAAGCGTTTTGCAATCGCTCGCCACAGACTTTGTCGATCTCGAGCGAACATTGTTGTCGTCCAACGTAGCAGCCGCCGCGCCGTCATGATGTCGATAATGTAATTTTCTGTTTAAAATGCCACGTGACACCCGAAAACCGATTGCTCTTTGGAGGATTGACAGCGCTCGTTGTTTCGTTTCCCCCGCACCCCTCTCCCAGACGAATACAAAGCAAATCCGACACACTCGGCTGAAGTGTGCACGTGAACAACGCCCGACAATAGAGGTGGTCCACGAAAGGGCGACGATTACGATTTTATTAAATTCAATTGAAGCTATCTTTTGTCCGCGAGATTGTGTCGGAGAGAGAGAGAGAGTGTGAGGGAGGCTGACTACCTTTTGCCGGGCACGGATACGTCAATTACCGCTGCACTGCACCGCGCCGTGCCAAGTGAACCGGCGGCGACCGTCCGCAGCTGGATACCTCTTGTAGCAACATGATTTTGCATTCATTCTTGGATTATTATTTTTTTTTTCGTTTTGTTTTGTATTCTTTTTTTTTTTTTTGCAGACACCCGCCCTTCGGCGGCGTGGCTTAGAGTGTCTGCGGGTGGGGGGCGGGACTGGCAAAATATAGGAAATCCCGGATTGGCCGGGTAAACACGGTACAAATGAATAGTGGCGGTGGTGGTGGCGCTTGGGTGCTAATGCGGAAGTAAGCCCGCATTTAGCGTAAAAACGAGAAAAATACAAGGACGCTTATTTGCGCGGATGTTTTCTAAATTTTTAATTAAAATTTATGTTTGCTCAGACAGCTTGTTTTGGGTCTGGCCGCCACCAGTGGAGCGCTGTTTGAATAGGCAAACGGTCTAACCTTTGATGAGATGATGCTTTGATAAGCTGAATCAATCTGATGTGATTCTCTCGGCGGAAGTGAATCACAGCACTGTGCCTTGGGGACAGTACCTGAGTTTGATTAGTTCCTCAGAGGTGGAGGATGGGGGACTGAGCAGAAAGTGAACTCCAGTCGGTGGCTGAGCGCTGTCTGAAGTTGGGTTTTTCTCTGAATTACTATCTTTATGTGTATAGTTCATAAAGCAATCAACGTGAATCCGAGAGTGGATTGAACTGCTTGCTGAAGCGCTGTGAAGAAGGATATGCTGTCTTGAAAAAGGGACACACAACATCTTGGAAAAAGTATCCAACGACATGAGTCTGGATATGAATTGGAAGATCCATCACCTAGGTCGAGCGCATGGAAGACTGAGCTAATGACACTGTTTTGAAGAGCCTTTGACTCCGACTCTTCCAGACTATACAACAAA
Organism: Eristalis intricaria; assembly: GCA_964034865.1. Lineage (NCBI taxonomy): Eukaryota > Metazoa > Arthropoda > Insecta > Diptera > Syrphidae > Eristalis > Eristalis intricaria. The sequence continues at coordinate 7,189,420 of OZ035875.1, read as the reverse complement.
AGATTCCCGGCTCTTAAGTGGCTACCACAAGTAAACCACATCCAACTTGATCTGTGACACTGGAGGTACCTCGGGAGGGTTATTGGCTAAGTCGAATCCCATCCCAGACATTTGCACCACATAATGAAGAACAAGAGTTTGCTTAGGGCTCAAAGTCACGTCAAGACCATGAACTTTTTCGCAGAAGTGGATGTGGTCCGATATCCAGAGAGTCTTCGACTGCATTAGCGAGGCTACATCAAACGCACGGACCCGGAGCCCAGAGCTGTGGCCAGAAGGGTTTTCCAAGCACACTCTCTAAAGAAAGACGGAACATGATCGCGGATCCAGAACAACTTGGTCTCGATAATGAGAAGCAACGCGTCCTGAAGAATGGCAGACTGAATCACACCCCAAATGGGTCGATAGACATCAAGCTGAAGGGAAACGCAGCGGTGGATGAGTACGCTACGCTGAATGCTGTGTACCCTAGTGGAAAGCAGGTCAGACTGTCATAGTCGATGACTCGGAGCTGGAGTTAGTTGTCCTTGCAATCAACAGTATTGTTTGAAAAGGCACTAGTGTGCTCTATCTTGAAGCCGCTCTTCTCCTGTTGCGTTGCCCATAATGCCAGGACGAGCTGAGCGGCAGTTAAAGACTTCTTGGAGTGAAGCCAAGTTGTTGGTCCCCCAAGGCACTCGTTTAATGCTCAGACGAAAATCAAGTCACTCTATAACATGTGCAATCATGGGTGCCATCAATGTTAACCGGCCCAGCGGAAAACATCAATTGGCCGTCTTCATCTGCTTTGGGGTCATCAAGTTATTCATCCTTCCAACAAGTCAATTGCTTCCTGGACCCGGCGACTGACATAAGTGACTCCATCTGTTCTCCGTGCTGATGTCCTTATTATCAGCCAGAGGCCCAAGTGTGTCTTGCCTCAAAGTCAGCATATTCGGCTTTCATCCGTCAGACCCACTTCTCCCCAAACACTAGTGAGCTCCTCATTGACGGCCTGCCTTTTTCGACCAACTCCAGCAGTTGCATTGACTTTTGTATGATCTTCTCAAGACTCGTGATGACAACACTGGATGACAGGAAGTGGAGCAGCAATGTCCTTTTAACCGGGAGCCATGCTTCTCACGCCCCTAATGGAAATGTTTGAGTCAGTTGCCGATGTCAACCAGTTACCTCTTGACAATGTCACAACATTACTGTAAAGGGATGACAGGGACTTCATCATCGAGCCTCCTGTTCGTTCTTCAAACTTGTCCAAGCTAATATTTGATATGGTACGCTATGTACGGCACCAGCTTCCTGTCGCGCTACTTCACCTACTCATCTCTTCTTATTGCCACAAGCTTGGGGAGAACTGCCTTAGTGCTCTGGCCTACAAATCTACATCCACGTCCGTATGGTCTTCTGAGGCACATAAGTTGCTGTGTGATTTTCAACACTCCGACACACCCACAGGTAAAGAGTTTTATATAGACTCGGTTACCCATTTAAATTTGTTCACATTTAACTCCGAATTTGATTGTTTTGCATTTGTTACACATCGGGTCTTTGGAGAAGACTCATGGAATTTTAAAATGGAATTTTTCAGTCACTTTTGTGTGCTTTTAAGCGGCTTGAAGTATGTTTTTTCCCTTGTCATGGACCATGTCCCTTGAGACCCCCCATGTCCCTTGCTTTTCTGTTCACGACGAGCTCTCGTAGTTCGATCCAGAGTTGCTAAGAGCATACATTTATCCCAGCAAAAGCTGGAGTGTAATTGAACGTGCTTCTTTTGTTTAATCTCCACACTCTGGGGCACTCTATCACTCAGGATACCTCAGCAACTGAGACCCAAGTATCAGTGGGCGAAGTAGACGAATGTGTTTACCACCATCGCACCCAAGATCTGACATGATGAAGGAATATTCTACTTCTTCGGATTGGAGGACCAAAAGATAACAAACCTCAATTTCCAGATTCAGTGGAACATTCTACTAGAGAACGGCGCACCTGGACTTACCCCTCGGTGCTCCACCGTAAAAGTGAGTCTGGGCTTGATTGTGGCTTCTTGTTCGAGGCAAAGGATCTGTGGACAAGCTGAAGTCTAGGAGCGGCTGAACTTAGTGCAAGTGTGCGGTATTTGTTCACCTCTATGGTGAGAAATGATGCTGAAGCATTCCTCATGCAGTCGCCTCTCGGGGCTTTTCGACCTCTGCTGAAACTTGTTCAGTTTGGTTGCGGCAATGACCACTTGTTCTTGTTGTTGGCAGATCTTGAGTCTCCGAAGATCGAGCAGTGAAACGACGTGCTGGGACTGCTCCTGCAACTCACGCAAGATCAATCTCATGTTGCCACTAGCCACTTGTTCATAGCTCACCACAGGGCAGCTCGTGAACTCATCGAATTCTCTGAGGAGTTCTTTTTCATGATTCTCTTGTCAGTTTTCCGAAGGCCGAGACTTCAGGCATGCTTGAGCTGCTTATGCTAACCGGTGAAAGTGACGGCCCCTTGTGTCTAGCCACTTACTGCTGCTCATGACTGTATAGTCATTCTTAACAATATTCCGAAGTATAACCTCAGGATCCTCTTCTGAACGCAGCTTTTGCTGCCTATATGACGGGGACTGTGACACCAGTCTCGAGAATGAGCACTTGTTCCTGTTCATCATGGGGCGCCCCTTCGAAGTCTTTGAGTAGTTTAAAACCATTTTCGATAGTCTTGCATGTGTTTTTATGCAACGCATCCTGCACAACCGCATGTTCATATTGACTTAGCCCAAGCGGTGGCATGTGCGGGAATTACAAGTCGTGTGCACCGTGAGTTTAAGAAAATATGAAACCTGACTTTTGCCGAGGTGATTTCATGACTTTGCGTATCGGAAATTGGCTAGACGCCGATACATCACTTTCATGAATTCACCTTGGCAATTACAATGTTTGCACTGATTCTTAAGAGGTCTATGTCCACACGTGTCCCGCTGCGGTTGCACTGGATGGCTTGTGCACTGTTGTTCTTGTTGTGCTGAGGTTGTCATGGTAACTCGGGTGACTCGAGTTTAAAAGACAAGCATCCCCAATCGAGTATGGTAAACACAACTATCGCTTGGGTTGCTGTGGCGGTACACACTCTCATGAGTACATCGCAAGTCACAAAGATATGATCGCATGCCGATCTCTGGTCGAGGCCCACTTCCCACCGAGACTACATAAAAAGACCTCCACTTCATAAAAACCACATTCTCCATCTGCTATGACACGCATGTCAACATGTTCGCACAGAATTCAATGACAAACGACACACAAACCAGAACAGACACGCAGCCCGAAAGACAAAAGGACCCTCCAAGCGCGAGAATGGTGTGCGGTTAATCGAACTGTTTGGCCTCTTCACTGAAAATGATAATTAGAGCATTGTTCACTCGCCCAGCCATGCCCGCAATCCCTCTAATTCGATAGAAGACCATAAGAGGATTACCACCAAGCGGCACAAAAACGCAGGCCAACCCTCAGTCAGTCGGTGGCAGTGTTTGTTTCCCCGGACGACGTGTAAGTTTACGTAAACCTTGCGACGCGTGATGAATACAGGCGAACACACAATCGCACACAGCACGCCACCCGCATAACCCAGACCCAGGGGTACGTTTATATCCCATCCCACCCCACCCTCATGTCCTGGCTCACAGAATATCGAATAGAGAATAGCAACCGCAGGACACAAACTTGATAATAATAAATCCTAATCGCCGCCGAGTCCTGTAATAACCTAATTTACCTACCCCGTGACATGCATGCACGATGATATGCTCTGTCATACCGTCATCCTCGTCATCGTCGTCGTCGTCAGCGTTGTCTCAGATTTCAATAACACACTCGTTAGCCGCTGTCATTATGCCTCGCATGTGATTCCTTGTCAAAATTACCGCCAGACATGCAACACACATCCGCAAGACGAAACGAAAGAAAATCTCAATTATTATTACATCCTTATGCGCTATGAAAAATCCATTGCAATCCGTAAACGATTACAGGCGGCACACAGCCGCACCAGCCACACCCATTCCAGAAAGGGGACCGGCCAGCAAGCAGGCAACACGAAGCAGCAGATTAAGCGCACTCGCTCGCTGTGCCACTTTAATGAGAGCCCGAGCCGAAGCCGAACGTCGCTCGGTCGTAAGTGAAACCGCACTGAAATTATTAGTTATTAATAATTTTCGAATACTCCGCAAGGATAATCGGGATCCATTACGTGCAACAAGCGTGGCAAATTCATGGCATTCCCATTGCATGCCGTCAACGAGTACAGCGACGACGACAACGACGAGGACGCCGCGCCGGTCGTTGGCAAGACGTAAAGTGAAACGAAACCTGTCAATCAAAGGAGAGGATAATTTGACACCCGAACACGGTCGATTGGAAGGAAGGAAAGGATTTGCTTGCTGGCTGGCTGGCGGGTAGAGAAATGGGACAGGATTGCCACTCCCTTTGATGTCAGACCGTGTCGCGCTATGTAAATCCCGCCAAATTGAGAACGAGTGCTAAACATCCATTGATACGGATATTCTGCTAATATGACATGTACTTTGCGGATCAAATGGGCTGTTATCCTTGTCCTCGGGCTGTGTGACATGGCCTCTTCATCGCGTGGGAATTGAGACGTTTTGAGACTTTGAAAATGAGATGAATGGCATCGGGTGAAAGGGTAAATTTGACTAATTTTCTCGGGCTCACACCCGCATCCTTTGACGGGGAAATAGGTAACACCCCGACGGGAAAAAATGCCATTGTCGACACTTTTAAGGGCTGTCAGAGGGTGACGAGGGTTGCATATGCGGCCGGCACGGCGTGGGTGTGTCGAAGGAGACGAAATGCCTGGAAGATACGCAAAACGAATTAAAAAAGAGCACAAAGACGCTTGACTGGCGGCTTTTGAGGCACTCTGAGCGGTGATCGGTTTTGGAACGACGATTCGAAGTCTTCAGATGACGGTTTGCCTAATCGACCTCTCTTTCGTGGACAGCCAAGGGACCAGAGTTTTTTTGATGTCCACATAGAGAGAGAGAGATGAGGGTAAAGAGGATAAACCACAACCAAAATCGTATCTACCAGCCAACCATTACAGTGCGTCTTGTCCGCTTAAGAGAATCGTCCACTTAAGGGGGTGTCCATTAAGAGGGAGGTGCATGATTCACAGTTGCAGAAGTAGCTGATATGATACTCTGGACATCTCTGCACATGTTAGACTGCCCATGGATTGGATGGCCGTCAGACTGCCCCAGCTATGTCATCAGGGATGCCGTCAAAAGCGAAAAACTCAAAGTTAACCTCAACTGGGTTCCAGGACACAGTAACATTTTCGGGAATGCGAAAGCCGACGGTCCATAGCTCGTCAACTAGTGAGGAGCACATTCCTTAAGTTCTCTTAACCAAGCGGCCCCTCCGCCGTTACCAAGACCTCCTTTCCCTGGTCGGCATAGGGTAGTGTGGACTTGGACTTAACTCAACAGATCTCTGCACTCAGCTCCGTCATTCGTAGACCTACTGTCCGCGGTCGGCATTGTCAGGTGTGAACTTGGCTCCTGACCAACAGGCCCTTCCAATCCCCAACCTGGTTCCTCGCGCTACATGCCGTGGTGAGCGTTGGTCTTCCTCAAATCTACACCACGAGTGTTGTGGCAGGCATTCTTCCCTCAAGAGTTTAGGGGACCTGCGGTTTATGCCGCGAAAGCTTTCCCTGTCAGGTGTTGGGGAGAAGGGGGCACCTTTGAACAGCACGTACGACCCACGTTCAAAGGTGTCTCATCACCCCTACTCCATGGACATTGTCAGTGATCTCTTGTGATTTTCGATCGCTGTTCGTGTCGAGGTTGGAACCTAGGGACCCTGGAGTGGACGTTGGCCACTTTACTAACTTCAATCAAATACACATTTTACCATTTCTCTACCGTAAAAGATTAAATTTTAAAAAGTAAAGTCCGCATCACTTACTCTCCACCAAGTCGCCCCTTTCCACAGGAAACCCAGAGAGTCTACAGAGCACACACCGCATCAATGACCGTCCGTTTGAAGTAGCTCAACATTTCCCTTAGACCATCCTTCCCCCCATCGGCAAAAGCTCCCTCTGACAAGGCAATAACAGCCCCCACTCATGGTCTGCCTCCTGCCATCACGTTGACTGACTGACAGGACATTCCTTTCAGCATGTCATGCATGCCGCCCAACGACCAACTGCGAATATAATAAAATATCTTGTCGAAGATTTATATTAAATACGATGAGTAATTTGCTTTGGCTACGCTCGCATCTCGTAATCTGTCATCCGTGCACCGGACATGCCTGGGCGTTGACCACGACATCACATCGTCGTCCGGCAGGGGCTCTTATTAAATTGCACCGCAATCGCAATTTGTAATTTGTCCCTGCTCGTCTTCATCCAGCCTCACATGTGAATGGCTGTGTGATACTTTTATTGCACTGCAATATATGCCAGCCAGCTCTATTCATAATCGTAAAAAGTCGTCGTTTTGCTTCGAGCAGAAGTGCTCTCGCATGCCATTCATGCGGTGGCGGCGTCCAGATATTAGACATCCTTGTCAATTGAAAGGATACGCAAACACGGAATGCCGGTAATGGTTTGCCGAGGCATATTAGTTTCGTCAGGGCCAGGGCTGGCCGGCGCTCTATTATTCATTCGAAAGATCCAAAAAAGATGTTTGCTTTCGGTGCGAGCGTATTTGCATAGGACATCATCGTCGTCGTGTGTATTAAAATAACTAGGAATCCTTAATTACCGGGGCAAACTGGTTGACTGGTTGAGCGATATTAAATGCAAAACGCTTAGATTGCAGCGATAGCAGCGCGCTACAGCACAACACACGGGATGCCAGCGAGCGGGTTGTAAAATTAAATATTGATGTTATACGGATACCAGAACTAGTTGGCGGGGGCGACGGAGCGTGGGTTGTGCTACTACACCGGGCCATGCATGCGGAGCTGTATCTAATGAAATTTTAATGAGCCTTGTAGCGCCGACGAGCTCCTCAGACAGACACTGAATTTGTTTGTAATTATTTGATCGTTTAATTAAGCCCAGTTCCCCTCCCTCCCCCCCAGATGTAAAAGTTTGTGTGCGTGCATTTGCATACGAGATTTTGATGTTCTTGCACTGCCTTACATGGCGGCGGCCGCAGCGCACGTTAATTGAAGTATAATTCAAGATCTAATGGCGGATAGGAGGTTTCCCTTTTTTCCACTGCTTGCCATCACAAGAAACCCCAGCGAGTGCATGCCGTAAGCGCGCTGGAGTGGCGCTATTAATTTGGCTTTGAAATGTCGCCGGTGGCGTGTGCAATATCTGCTGCAATGAGTGGTGCAGGCATGTCTTGCTTAATTGATTTTTTGTCAGCGGCTGTCGGTCGTTAGCTGGTCCACCTCGGTATTGTAGCGCCACTAAGGAGATGGGGGACTTGGCTTGGATCGGACTTCATCGTTAGCTTCACACGGCGAAGGCTTGAAGCGTCATTTCACTTTTGAGTAGCCTGCAACAAGAATTAATAAATGTCGTAGGAATCGCTTTAGGCAATCGTATGTATGTGAGAAGACGTGGACTTCAGCAAGTGGAGGCGGTCATCAACCAACTTGCCGTGCGAAATTGGAGATAGGTGCCAGCTGGAGAGGTCTGTTGGCAGAGACCCAGGTCCACCACGAACTGTAGCGCAAGTAGGAGAAGAAGAATGTATCGCATCGCAAACTAGAGCAACTAGTGAGGTCTTTCAGAGAGGATATGGCGACCTCGTGGGACCAGTGAGGAAGACGAGTTGTGGCCACATACTATTCAGTCTAATGAGTGACTTCATTTCACGGTCGTTCAGCCAGATCTTGTTAGACGCTGTCCAGACGCAGTCCATGAGAACTTACGATTAAAGTTCTAGCAGACATCCAACCAATGGATGAGTATGATATGTCGCGCTACAATATATGGCTGGCGCTACAGCCCATAGACGGCCAGGGCCTAGCGTCTCCAGCAACCACTCCTGTTGTGCGTGCTTGTGGTCTTGCCGACTCTGAACGGCAAAGCTCAGTGACCCCTAAGAGGTGGGAATCGAACCCAGGCAGAGAGGTTGAGTTGCCTAGGGGTCCACACTAGGGCCACCTAGACTGGCTGGTATGACTTCGGGTAGAAGAACCAAGAAAATACAATCGAGGCAACCCAACCTTTACGATCTTGTCGTCTACTTTTTTCGAAAAAATCTGCAAGAAGTGTTACGATCCAAAGCATTGCCTGAGACGTGTGGACATTGGCGCCTTGGGTGACAAGTTCATCCGCTACCTCGTTCTCGGCTATGTCCCACTGATCTGAGACCCAGGATAGAGTCATCGAGTGCTTCGTGCTAAGAATCTTAAGCTCCTCGCGGCGGCATGCCTGGATTTGATTTCTGTTGCCGAAATTGGTTGGTGCTGGTGTATATACAATCTACCGTCTCGTGGGGACATCGGTTCACACTTCTTCAGATATGACCGCGGGAACTGCGGTTGTTATTCAATTTTTTCTAACTTATTCTTCTCCAAAATGATGGAAATTGAACTTATCGTTCCTGCTAGACCACGCAAAGCACGCGAGTCGAAGCACAAGTGAGGTCGGTGAGGGATTACTCCCTCATAACTCGGCATAGCTAACTATCCACACAATGGAAGAAAACCTGATGAAGAACTACGCACAGAGACGTGAAGAACGAAACGAAAAAGATTTAGACACATTGAGTGATTGCTTGTAATGTAAGTAGAAGACCCGTTGTCCCGCAAGAGGGTACATGACCGTCTACTTTTAAGTTGTTCGAGTAGACGCCCACTGCTTCGTTGGTCTTTAGCCACGACCATCTAACGTCTGAGTCAGACTCCTGGCTTACAAGTTGTTCTCAAGGAGATATACTCCAACGTCCACGGGACCTTAGAAGCCATTAGGCCACGCACAATGCTTCGGTTTCGCTACTTGATTCATTTGTATGAAAATATACTGAGTTGTGGGACCAGCCTACTTTGGCCTTTATTACGAAGGCAAATAAGCTGAGGCTCCACAAAATCAGAAGAATTAGCTGGACAACCTCAAAGAACTTAACTGTTCCTGTCGCTATCCCATGATTATCTGCTTACCAGGAGTGGTCTAAATCTTAATTAAATTGACAGTCCGTCCTTGACTTATATCTCTACACCGGAAGACGGCCATTCAAGCCTGAGGCTGTGACGATGAAGAGGAGCAAGAGGATATCTGCTGAATTCCTTTGTCATTGCCCTTTTGGGACTTGATATGTTGTTACTTACCTCCCCTAAATCCTCTTTTGATTATAATCTCTGCGACGTGTTCGTGTGTACCTACTCATGAAAAGAGCAGGTAGAAACACCTTTGTGCTTTATCCTCATCATCTTTTATGCCTTCTATTCTTTCCTACCCGCCAATACACCTTTTAAGACAGCTGTGCTCACCAGAGCGGACCAAATGTCTGTCAAATTATAGACGGCACCTCGTCGAAAGCTGTTTCCTCCTAGATTTGCATCAAAAAATTCCTAACCTAGCCGGAAACCTGACGATGTACAGCCCCTCCATTCCTTTACTAACTGATAAGGTAAACGTGGCCTATAATCGAAACCTTCCAACCCCTTGCAACCATCCACTCGAATCAACCAAGAAATTCCTCATGATCTGTCAATAAATATTTGCGTCTTATAGAATCGCATTTTGGTTGGACACCTCTCGATCAAGTGTTCCGAGGAAGTACATCTTCTACCTAACACGATGTGAGGTTGTGGCCAAGTCTTTTGGACCACGCGTTCGTTTTTTCTCGTCATTGACATTTCCGCACAGTGTCAAATGGCTTTGGGAAGACGACGTCTGCAGCACTAGCCAGTGGAGTACGAGACAATCGCAGCGCGTTCTGAAATTAAAAGAAATGACATCATGGCTGATCGGGTCATGAAACAGCGACAATTATCCAACGTTGTCTCGCAGAATGTGACCAGCTGGGCGAGGATGTCAATATTAAACATGGCGATTTACGCACTCTAGGCCATGTAGAGCGTATGGACAACTCAGCTCCGGCCCGGAGAGTCTTCGACTCCGAACCCGTTGGGACAACGCAACAGAGGACGCCCGCGTTTAAGGTGGCGCACCCAGGTGGAGAAGGACCTCAACCAACTTGGCGTGCGACACTGGAGACAGCTAGCCAGAGACCGTGCTAGCTGGAGAGGCTTGTTGGTTGAGGCCCAGGTCCACCCCGGACTGTAGCGCCAAATGAAGAAGAAGATTTACGCACTCTCTCATATGTTGCTTGGACGAAATGGTGGTGGGCGTACATTAGAAGTTTCTGTTTCTTCATCAGGATCTGATACAGAGTAGGAAAGGCTTATACTTGAGATGAGCCAGTGTGAAATCTGAAGAAGCTAGGCACATGGCGGACTGTAGGGACTCTTGGACTCTTGGACAACTGGGGTCTTGGATAAAAAACTGACGGGTCTGATCAAGCATTCGATGCTAAGGGTGGTTGGCACTGTTTTTGATCATATGACAATAATCAACCCTGTACCCTGACATGGTAACAGTTTACGTCTGTTCTCAAAACAACGCACATAAGTTGAGCAGCTAGCCAGAGAGGCCTGTTGATTCGGAACCAACTGCATTCAGGATGGAAGCGCAGCACAAATTAGAATCCAACATGACATGTACAACTGAGAATGGCATACCTTCGATGGCAGATCCTTTAGCCTAGTTTTATCCAAAAGTCTAGCCCACTTTTGTCAAACAAGAAGAAAGAAAAACAATAACTTGTAAAGACTGCATGAATTATATTTATTTTTTCTGAAGTGCATGAATTATATTTCTTCTTTTTATGAATGAACATCCATGAGATCATCATTATCTTTATAAAAGTACATAAATCATTCGCTTTTCATTTTCGTAATAATGAGTTTCTGCAATATCGTATATATATATAAATTTATATAAAAAGATCGTATAATCTAGTTCTACAACATTCAAATATTCAACAAAAATTATACTTTTATATAAAAAAAAACTGAAAATATTTCTGTTTCCTTCTGTCCTTTTATACATTTACAAATTGCTTTAAGAATTAAATTAAAGAAACATACAATAAAAGATATAATTATAATAGACAATCATCAGCAGCATTCACGGTGCTACGATCACCACACTTTTGCGGTTCATTTCTGTTTTTATTCAACTGTCCGTGTATGAGACAAGCACTTAATTATCAATATATTTATTTGTTTATATTTAATTACCGGTAAATACAAGTAAAATGCAGGAAATGGCATATCAGATTATTTATAATACACTGGATGAATTTATGCATTTTAGTCTTCGTAGTTGGTTTCTTTCTTTTGTGTATATTTTGTAATTGTTTATTGAAATTTGTACAATTTGTCGATGCAATATGATGCGCACATAAAATCATTCTCCTTTTGAGACCAAAATGATAAAAAAAAAACAATAATTTCTTTGATTGTAACAAGCTGACATACATATTTATTTATATTTGTTTGTTTTTGTTTTTTTTTTGTTTTAATTTTAATTTTATTCTCTTTAAATACATTTAAGATACAATGTCAAAAAAATGCTCTATCAACCCTTATTACATTTTGTGTTCAAAAGTGTTTTTAAGAGAGCGCCAAAGTCGAGATCATTTGAAAACTATTGCAACTAAACAACAATATTTGTCAAAATCAAATATTATTTTTTTAGTCAAAAAAATAAAAAATCTAACAGAATTAAAATACGAAGGAATTAAATTTACAAAATAAACAATATGGAAGAAAATAAAAAGAGAAAAACAGGCCGATTATGTATACATATGAAACCAATTCTTGTTTTTTTTTTCTTAATTCTTTCTACGATGCTTAACTTAGTTGAAATTATGTATGTACAAGCAAGCTGACACAATCGAACCCCACTTTAAGTGCGAAACGGAGCGATCTATCTCAGCTTTTCTTCTCTCTTCTCTCTCTCTCTTCTTGTGTAAACATATATATAGATTTATTTATTTTATTTGTATAAATTTGTATCTTCATTTTATTTTATTTTCTTTATTTAAAAAAAAAAGTTTGAGATCAACATTTTTTTGGGAATTGTTTTAATATCGATTAGAATTTTTTTTTATTTTTTCTTTTAAATATATGTGTGTGTATATATAGTATTTATTTTTCTTTCGGATATATATATATATATATAAAAAAAAAACAAACATGTTTGTGTTCTGTTCAATAATCTGTACTTTTGCACGTTAAATATTTTCAGTTAGTTTGTCGTTTTCATCCGCTCGTCAGGGCGGTCGTTTCCGTTTGGCAAATCACAAAAACGCTTGAGTTTCGAAGAATCGTATCAAAAAGTGTGGAGAGTATTTGAATTTTAGTCAAGCACTTATTTACAAGATTTTAGTTTTTTTTTTTTAGATTTATTAAAAAATTTGTAAAATTTCTAGTTTTGTAATCATATTCGTTAAACATTTTGGTCGTTCGAAAGGAAATACAGGAAAGTTGAAAAATTTATTCTTTTAAAAACATGATCACAATGCGCTTTAATGAGCTTTCAAAATATCAAGGGAAAATATTTGAAGATTTTTTTTTATTCAAAAAATAAAAAAAACGAAGAAATTAAAATTAAAATCAAAACTAAAACCAAAAACTAATGAAAATATTCAAGGTTGGCAAATTTAGAGAAAATTAATGGAGAACTTTTCACGACTATCGGAGTTGGAAATGATAAGAAAAATATTTGTTCTTTATTTTTGGAAATTTCCTTTTAAAATTAAGAAAAAAATGCGGTTGTTTTTCACCTGTTGAACAGTAAATTGAGACTATTGAGACCAATGTGAAATGTCTGTTCGGCAGTTTAGCCTAAGAGCACAAGGAGATGGGGTGTGAGCGGTCGATTGAGGCGGGTCTTTAGACGAGGCAGTGACTTGCAAGATGATCGCGATTGATCATGATGCTGTGCGTTGCATTGGAAGACTTGTATCGTGACATAGTGGCTTGTGAAATGAATGAGTGGAATGGCTGAGTTCATAAGACAAGCTCTCATGTCAAACTTGGAATTGACTTGTGCGTGTAGATTGAGCATATTTTTTTTTTTTTTTTTTTGAGGTGACCAAAATATACTTTGATCTCGCAAGCCCCAAACTTTGAGCAACCCTTCGGGCTAAGGACATGTCGGATCATGGATTCATGGAAGATGCCAAGACCTATCAGAATTCCTGTACTTGGTGGATGATAGGATCTAAGCAGGTCCTACGAACACCCCTTGTGGGATCCACAGTCATTCAAGGAATCCATCAGACGCCCCAAGCAAATTCGTTATCTTTGAGGAGGCCCTGATCTTCTGATTCAGGAGGTCTTTCTGAACTGTCGTTCGTTATATTGGAGGAGGCCCTGTTCTTCTGAGAGCTGATTTCTTTCACGAGCGAAAAGAAACCCAAAGAATTCGAGCTATTCGTGAAGGCCATCAGAGGACTGTGCTCAAAATGAGAAGACGCTTTAACTGGAGGTTTTCTATGGACAGACACGGAAGTCCCCAGAAGTCTCCTATAAGGCACGTGTCTGAATCCAACCTTCGTGGAAAGGGATCACCATGCTATGATTGATGCCTAAACTTGCAGACAAGGCCATAAGGTAGCCAGCGAAGTGCGTCTCGGGCACAACTCGACTCTGGACTGATTTCCCTTTCACCTTGCCACCCTTCTCAAAGTGAGAAAAAAAAAACCCATTTCCAATCTCCTTGTGCTATTAAGATAATTATTTATATTAAGTCTAATTAAGAAAAAAATCAAAATATATATAAAAAATATTTTCAATTCGATATAAGAAAATCTAAATTTTACTTCAACAACGTATCAGCAAATATTGATAATTTTCTATAAACCCGTGGAGAAAATAAAACTTGTTGTATTTTTTCTTCACCCTTCTTCTTCTTCTTCTTCAACTTTTTGTTAACATTTATAATAAAATCATCACAATGGCAGTTAAAATTATACATACGTTGTCTAAACTTATATAAAACAAAATTATATATATATATATCTATATGTTCATTTAAAAAAAAAAAAAACTCAGAACTACAAATTAAACTAATCTACAAAACATTCATTTATACGTCTGTATGAGTGTTTGTGTATTTTCTTTTTTTTTCAAATTCATACTAGAATATATTTATGAGTATTTCGTAAGAGAAAAAAAAATAATAATATTGTTGTAAAATAGGGATACAATTTTCATATGTCATAACGAACTGAAAATAATTAATCTAGAGAATATGAGAAAAATTATATGTGACTCCACTTGTGGATAGAGATAAATTTAAAGAATATATTTTTATTTCTCAAAATTTTCTTCTTTAAATAGTTCAGATATTTTTCGTTTGTCTTAGCACCTCATCTCGTCAACAAAAAATGACCAAAACATTTAAATTTTCTTCTTCTAGTTTTTTTTTTCTTTCTTTTAGTGAAATTTTAAATATCACCAAGCTTTTTTTTTATGTTTCGTTTTTTTTTCAAAAATATTTATATTTCATTGAATTTTTAAGTATAATCACATTTGCTTTGGGTTTAAGGTGAATAACACCGAATTATTTATTTTTTATTTTTTCTCTTTATCTTTCTCTTGGATTGTTCACTTGCACAAAATGGTGTGGCGAACAATCGCTTGTGGAAGATATTAGGACAAACAAAAATCAAATGTCTGCACGGATGACATCTGAAACAATTAAACTAATTTCATCGAGATTTTATTTATTTTTTTATTTTTTTTCACTAAATTTGCATAATTTTGTCTCGAAAAATCAAGAACAACCAAGAAAAGTTCATAAATTCCATGTAATACCTTCCACGAGCTTAAAACACTGTGCTTCACCCTACAGCAACAAGAAAAGTTTTCTTTTCAAAAAAAATTACATCAAAATCTAAACCTACTTGAGTTCCAAAAAACCAAAAGAATCCCATAAAAATGTTCATAAAAGCGATTTGTACACGAATCGTACATTGAATTCAGTTTTGTTATGTAGTGTCATTTCATTTATCCTCTCTCTCTCTTATACAAAAAATCATCTTGAATACTGAGTAAGTTTGAGTTATTCGTTTAGTTTCTAAATGTGTGTTCCATTATGGCAGTTATTTCTAAGATACGAAAAATTCGTCTAAAAACAGATTTCCTTAAATTGCTTATTCAATGTTTTTTTTATTTGTATGTTTAGTTCAATATTTTGTCATTTCAAAAAATACCATCGAAAAAATTCATATAAAATATTTATTTTTACAAAAAATTTTCTATTCTGTTTTTTTTTTATTTATTTAGTTTATTTTTATTTGTACGTCAGAGTTTTGTGGGTTTTGTTTTGTATTGTTGTTCAATGAGAATGTATGAGATAATATAAAATGAGCAGAGATACATAGAAAATTAAAGAATACTTAGTTTTTTTTGTTTTGTTTTGTAGGAGTCCAGTGTTGGTGGGCTCTCGGGCAGGATATTGTTGCTGTCCTTTGTCTTGTTTGCGGTTTTTGATGGTGGTTCATGGTGGCTCCATTTAGTTTGTAAGATTTGTTTTTTTTTTTTTTCCATAAAACGGAATAAGTTTGAATTACTTGGTTTCGTTGGTTTTTTCTTTTTTTGTTTGAATGAAGAAAACTCAAAACAAAAATAAACAAAAAATTCGTCTAATTCTCTTTTGTTCTGTTGAATTCGTTCAAATTTTGAGATAAGTGAATATTCTTTAGATTTAATGTCTTGTGTTGTTTTGTTTGTTTTGTTTTTTTGTTTAGAGTCATCGAGCGACAAGGAATCCACAACCCATGGCGAAGACGAAGACTGTGACAACAGTTGGCCAAGTGAAACTTTGCTCCTGCAAATAAAAATTAAGAAAAGGAATATTTTGATTAATTTAGAAAAATAAGGAACAGTAATAATTATGATATGATCGTAGAAGGGACCATTTTATAGTTTCCCCACGAGTGGATAGGAGCTACAGATCCAAGCCGACCCTGAGCGGCCAAGTTTGAGAAGGTTGTTCTAGACAGGAGTACCCCTTGAGGGGTAATGTCAGTGTCACGAAAGAGGTGGGAATTTAACCTGAGCTCCCAGCGTACGAAAACCAAAATCAAAGGCACTAAACCTGCATCGTCAGTGACTCCAAATCCACCAACAATTGAACCCAGACACCATAAAAGTCGACGCTCAGGGTTGCTAGGCGTCCCGGTTTACCCGGGATATCCCGGATTTCACACATAAATCCAACTCTCCAACCAGGACACTTCAATTCCCGTGCAAACTCAGCGTAAACACCCCCTAAATATTGGAATAATAACTTTTGCGTTCTGACTAACTTTAAAAATTTTACTTATTTTTACAAATTCTGCAATAATTTAAATTCCCGATATTTTTGGGCATTTTTGTGATTTGTCCCGATGAGCTTCGAAAAAACTCCCTACGCCACGGTGGTCACAAAACACTCATAAGTTCACCGGAGACTGACGCCCCAGTTCAAACATCTCATTGATCAAAAGACAACTACAAGGACACCAACTCGCACCTAGTCATGTCCAACCGAAAATAATCTCTTCCACATCTGCTGGCACTCCCATAAATTCTAATCAACGCCACCCATCCCCCGACACCCAGTCAACCAGTCATTTACATGCAATTAAACCCACATTTCCAACCAAAAAAAAATGAAATAAATTTCCAAAAACATTCAAAAATAGAAGAAGAATATCACAGTTGTCCACCGTGCCATCGATGCTGGTCCGTCCGGGCGCACACAAGGCAAATAAGGATATTTATATGCTAATGCGCTCACAAGTGCCATGATATGCATTCAATCAACCGTTGAATAAATTATTTTCCTTCAGCCACTGTCCACAATGAATGCACTCTGTGCGCTAACCATTCACAACAAACACTCGTCCTTTTTTTTTCTGTGTTCCCATTTCCTGTCCGCATTCATTCATGTGTAACTAATCAAGGAACGCAACAAACGCACAAGTGTATTATTATAATAATTATCAACGATTGTGTTTTGGATTCATTTTATGAGCCATTATGACCACCAAGGGATGTGTCTCCTCCCCCACCGGTCCGCCTATCCAAAGAGCGGTGAAAACAATGCCAGAAAAAGAAATACATATTTCATTTCTGCCTTCGCGGGCGCTTTATGGACTGGTGGACGTTGGACGTTAGACGGAGGAGGGTGGGGGGTGGATGGAGGTGGAGGTGGGCTAAGGACGACATCGAGGTGGACGATAATAAACCGTGTCCGATGATTTGTTGTAATATCGAGTGCAAAGGATGCCCGTGCGTGCGTGTGTAATGAATTATTGGTGCTTCAGTGGTGAATGAATGAGAACAACCCCTCTCGTCGTGATGTAACATCATTATAAGGGTCAATGGATGTGGGTTGCTTACCGCCGCACCATGGCACCGGGGGACAGTAGTGATTTTGTGGCACTTAATTGTTTCTTTTCTCTCGTCCTTTTTATTTCGAGGAATAAATATTAGTTTAAGGATAAAAGTGAATTTAGGTTAACTCTGTGGAAACTAGACGACGTGGGGTGGGGTGGGGTGGAGGGAGGAGAAGAATTATGGATAAATGGACGCTCTTGCCGACAGGGGGGGAGGGATTAAAGCAATGACGCTGGCGATATATCAAAAGTGGATTAGTGTCCGTCGAATTTGGTCACAGCGAGGGATGGAACTTTTATTTCGTTTGTAATGATGACAACATGGCCGGGATGCTCTGGGAGACAACGGAATGGGGTGCTCGCCGCGAGCAGAGGAGGAACTCCAAAAACAGGCGATGGAAGCGTTAAAGATGGGGTCATCGAATTCGTGGTCCGGATTCGGTAGAGCTGTTCCACAAGCGTCATGCTAGACGTTAAAGATGGGATCATCGAATTCGTGGTCCGGTTTTAGTAGAGTTGTTACACAAGCGGCATGCGAGATGGTGGCTGTTCAGTTTAAGGCTGGCCATTAACAAACGCCAAGAGCGGTTAGATTGTGAAATTGCTACGAAAAGCGCATTAGGAGATCCAACATAGTCCTCCACTCGCGACTGAAATGAATTGGAAGATACTGGCTCTCTTACAGAGGGCCTAAGATGCCCTCGGCACTACCGACATAAAGGGCCTGTTAGACTCCACTTCCAGGGCAAAGTTGATCACAGAATAGGGACTAAAGGAGAGGACTCCAAGCAGAGGACTTTTGACAAACAGAGTGTATAAGGAGATTCCGGGGAGATCCTGCTTGTCGTCTTTTTCTCGACATAAGCTGGTTCTAGAGACCGTTTTGCTTGTCGCCATTCTCATGTGCCGCCTATCCCTTGTGTTTCTCGACTGCCCTGACATTGAAAAGGCGTTTCGTTTGAAGAGCTGGTTTATTTGCTAGAACAGGCACGTTACGTCAGTTGAAAGTGGGTGACTGCCAGGGCCGTGTGGTTCCGTCCTGTTGCCACGTGGATCTAGTCGATCCTATTCCATAAATCATTTGGTGCTATTGGCAAGGCAATGAAGATCGCAGACACCAACATTGGCTAGTCTCTTCCTGATTATTGAAGAAGTAGAACTCCTCCCTTGGGAGGAGAGCACTCTGGAATTGCAGAGAAGGTGGAAAATAGTCTCCTCCTCTTCCCTGTCTCTGCAGCTTCTTCGGAAGTCATTGTAGACTCAGTCTAAGGGCGTGAGTTACAATGGCGGATGACGACGATCAGAGTCCTGAGATTCAGTCTGCTGGGTCTGATCAGACTGTGTGACTGTGTCTAGATGAGATTGAATGATAATTGTTTGGTAGAGAGGCAAGGGGACGTTTTTGTGGGCAAACGATTGATAGGCATTCACAAGAGATCTCCCCCGGAGTGAGCACTGAACTAGTCCCCTCAGTGTTCCCTCCGCACTTTCAGGAAGCACTGAGCCGACGAACGAAGGTTTTCCGCAGCGCGCCGTCTTAATTGTGTTGATGGCATCTGGAGAAAAAAATGAACAGGAACCAGAAGAGCTTCATCTTCATGAGACAGGCGTCTACGCCTAAGGTAGCTAGGCCAAGGAATGCGCAACTCGACTCTGGCCCCGTAGTCATGGATGCAGAGGCAGTGGGCCAACACAGCAGACGACACCCACGTCGAGGGTAGTCGAAAAGTTCATACAGCAAAGGACACCCACGTCGAGGGTGAGCCACGGTAGTCGACAAGAACATCCATACACTTGGTGTGCGCAATTGGAAGTAGCTACTCGAAGAAAACAATGGCTTGAGAACACTGTAGGTAGATGGCCCGATCTGTCTAGGACTGCAGCGCCGCACTTAGTAAAGGGCGACGTTTTAAGCGAGAGATAGAATCCAAACAGCAAACCGAATCAGGAAGCACTTCAGTGCTCAGAATACTCAGATGTACAACAGGAAGCAGAAGCAACGCATACGATGATGCCAGTGTTACTACACTTCACGCCACGCTCTGTCAAGATTTCTAGTTCGATGAGAAAACAAGTAAAAAATCAGAGATTTAAAGCCCATTTAATCAGAAACAGTTCATCATTTACAAGTGCTTGTCTCATTAAGAAGTCTGACACGAGGTTCAGGGAAACAACACACGATCAGAAGGGGAGGTGCATGGGTGCTCTTGACGCCTACAGATCAGGGTTCTGCCAATCTTGATTGGCGGCACATCCAAACCGTGAGACCCTGGCTCTCTAAAATTTACTAGATCCACTTACGAATCCCAGGAGGCCTTCCAGATTTATCCAAAACCTGAACCTCTTCAATGCGCTCAGAAACTGCACCCTAACCACCCAGCGCTAAGCCAGCCTCAGCAAAGAGCACCTGCAGCTAAACGAAGAACTGCTTAGCTGCACCGTCTGTGAGCAAATTTCGGATAGATTCTAGTTCCTCTGAAACGTCTACAGAAGTCACCGTGGGGGATGCTAGGATGAACACTCCCCGATAAGGACTCCCACTAGGATGCGGTGATCTCCTCTTGCTCAACGGCGACTATGGGACTCTCGTCTTTGATCCGAAGCCCAGTCTCAGTCATTGACTGCAGGATCCATTTTAAGACTCGTCCTCTTTTTTCAACCAAAACAAGGCTAATAGCTGCCGCTGTACCTAACGCAAGAAGAAAGACCGAGTCTGACAAGAAAACCCACCTAACATCTCTCGAACTGATTGTCGCACCATACGACTCCCTCTTCCTATTCCTTTCCGTCGGGCTACAGACAAGGGCGACCAAGGAATGAACAATCCTTTCGAACTCACCACCGACCCCTCTAAAGACCCAATCAATCTCCCAAGCCGAGGTCTCTACAGACCTCCATCAACAAACAAAGACAGTCGCCGTCTCCTCAAAACCAGCTTCGACCGTGCAACGAACAAAGCCAGTCGCGATCCCACACATGCACCCAACAACAACGTCACCTCTCCACGAACAAAACCAAAAATAAAATAAATTACGAAACAATTAAGAAAACCTTGAACACACAAATTCAGTAAAATCCGCGACCGATCCTTCTTCGCCTTATCCTCTCGCAGGCGCTGCGGCAAAATCGAAGAAACCAACCAAGCCAACGGCAGCATTAACACAATAAATCACCCGAGACCATGCCCTCACCCGAAACGAATCACCAGCAGCGCGACCCCAAAAGAGCCAACCACACTTGCTCCACACACACACACACACACACACACACACACAGCGTTGACACACATGCTCCACAGCGCTTGATTCGAGCAATAAAACCTCAATTTAAATATCGATAGGGGTCAACGAGAACATGCACCGTGGAGAATGCACGTGTTCCTCGAATGCTAGCTTAAGCAAGCTCGGCTGCTGCTGCATCGGCGCGGCGCTGCGGTGAGCTGAGACACACACACAATACAACAACCAAGGAGCGAGGAACAACAAAAGATACCAACAGATACACATCATCCCCCTCCCTCTCCCACCTCCTGCCCAGGCCAACAACTAGACGCTCCGGCCACTCGCTGGCTGCTAGGAGCGGACGACGTCTCGCGCTCGTGTTTGTGGAGCTGCCAAGACAAAAGAAGTCGTGTCACTCGCACTCGCACCACTCGGAGTCGCGCAGAATCTCGTCGAGGGAATGAATTCTGGTTTTTTTGTTCGAAAAAAAAAAAAAATTGAAAAATAAAAATACGAAATAAATTGCGATAAAACTAATTGCGCAGTACATGCTAAACGTGCGCGCATAAAATATTGCAGCGCGTCATATTGAGCGGCGGCAGCATGGGGCACTGGGCAGCCGCAGCAGCCTCTCCACGATCGATGAACACACTGCGAATGTGTGCGAGCGAGCGCGACGTCGTCGGAGTGAGAGTTTAAAGAGTGTTTGTTTCTGTGCACTTACCTTTGACTTCGGCTTGGGCTTGGGGATGTCCTTTTTCTTCTTACGCGGCGGTATTGGAGCACTGAACTCTTGCAAGCGTTCCCGACCCGCCGTGTAGTTGTCGTAGCGTTCGTCGAACTCATCCCAACTAGTTTCGTGCTCGCTATGATACTCATTATCATCTCCGGTTGAGGTTAGCCTTGAACTGGAATTAAATGGATGAAGAAAATGAGGGCTTTTATTGTAAGAGTAGATTCAATGCTATGTTTGTGTGGCGCTGCTTAGGGTTAATGGATTTTAATCGGTAGACGCAGCTGCCCCGCGACCAGAGAGAACTATGTCCGTCAAGCTGATACGATGGCTTGACTGGGTGGAAGAGGGGGAGGAGGGGGGGCTTCACGCTTATCTTCGGAATGGCGCTATGTGCGCGGCTGGCGACTCTGGCGGTGGGGCCATTTATTTGCAAACGGGGGACGGAATATGTTTATGACCTAGATTGCGAGCGGTTCGTGAGTAATTTTCATGCGTGGTCATCAGCAATTTTCTCATGAAGGCGCTGCTTACTGCGGAATTCGTGTATCGGAAGTCGATTGAAGACTGAGTGGCCGATGGGTGACGAGAGTGTGGTTTGGTTGTGGTGAAATACTGCAGGGGTTGGTGGGGCAGTGGCTTTAGGGGGGGAAGGTGGAGGAGGGGGAGGACGTCAAGAAGGAGGGTGGAAAGGGGTTGGAAAGGCAGTTTGTTCGTGAGGAGTAGAAGAGGCTCTAGGGAGGGAGGGAGGGAGGGTGGGAGAGGGGGCACGTCAAACAGGAGCGACAGAGGACGGCGAGGATTGGTGGGGCAGTTTGTTTGTGAGGAATAGGGAGGGAGGGAGGGAGGGAGGGGCACGTCAAACAGGAGCGACAGAGGATAGTGAGGGGTTGGTGGGGCAGTTTGTTTGTGAGGAGTAGAAGAGGCTCAAGGAAGGGAGGGAGGGGCACGTCAAACAGGAGCGACAGAGGATAGCGAGGGGTTGGTGGGGCAGTTTGTTCGTGAGGAGTAGAAGAGGCTCTATGGAGGGAGGGAGGGGCACGTCAAACAGAAGCGACAGATGAGGGCGAGGGAATCGTAACCGAAGTCGACATTCAGTCAGAATGTGCTTACGAAGTAGTTTTCGAAGAGAAACTAGTCTTCTTCCGGAATCGCAGATCCCTAGAGTTTAAAAGATGAACCCAAGGAGGAGTCTCCAGACGTGCCTAGTTCATGCACAAGGCCCCTCAAGACGCCGACGCATTTTAGTAATTTTTTGAAACCAGTCACTCGTCAAAAGTGACACCAAACCGTCACCAAATTCAAGCGAATTTACGACGACGTCGATCGGGAATTCACTGACGAGACTTGTCTTGTATTCGAAACAACAAAATGTGAACAGGGTGGCACGTAGTTCAGCTGGAGGTTGCTCCTGGAAGATGCAATGAGCGACATTTGCTGCAGAAGACTCATGATGAGGAATCTCACTCATCTTTGGACTGAGCTCTTTGGACTGGCTATGACTGACGGTGACTTCTACGCCTGATGTCTAGGCAGAATTCTAGAAGCGGTCAACTTTCATGACTCACGGGTCCACTGCTCTTGAGTCAATGACGATGCTGAAAGAGAAGTCAACCTTGAAAGCATGTCCGACAAGAAAAAGGGGCTCGTTGTAGTGTGGCCTGCACCTAGCCTGTACAGCGACCTTCCCTCCACTCGTAAGAGCACGAGCAACAAGAACTGATGCGGTAGAGGCAGTTATCAGACACAGCCACCCTCTGGACAACCATCCAACTGAAGACCCTCACGAACCAAGCCAAAAGTCAACACCAAGCCAAATCCATCACAACACACTCCTGAACTAAATGAGTCCCTTAAGCCACGGCCAATGCCGCCTCAGGCATCCAACACCAACCGATTGGTGACATTCCATCCAACACCAACTCTGCCTTTGTTTGTTTTCAAAAACGAATGATTCACAAAACGGAAATAACCCGAAACATGTTAAATGTGGTCTGGGAAGAAAGATTGTGGCGTGCTTTGAACCCCAAGGCGGATGCCAGTCTAAACAACAGCGCCTAATCTTGAACTTGAGTGTGTTCACGTGATTTAATTCAGACGCATTAGTGGATGATGATGAAACGTTACACAACATTTAGCAATGCGACGACGACCAAGTTTGCCACACGCGTCGTGCAGGAAGAAATGTCCACTGATTACGGTGCGGGGAGCAGCTTTACCGGAGTTTCCAGAACTCGAGCAGTTTGTTTGTTGTTCCGTGAGACCTCTGATACGAGAGGATAAGACTTGGATCGTGGGAGCGCAATGAAAAGGTGGTGAAATTTGGGTGAACAGACTGTGATGGTGTTTACCTTAGCTTTCGATGCCCGAACTGGCGGGGATGCCGCGTGTTGGGTGGAGTTGCCTGACTATCTTGAGGGCCGTGGTGTTACCACAAAGATCTAGGAGGTCCTTATCCACGAAAGATCAGCAGCGATGAAGTTGACTGATGCTAATGTCACTTAGTTCTGTCACGCCGTATAAATATGGGGCGTCCAAGAGACTGACGAAGACACTGCGGTTGCAAAGGAGGTGTGAAATGGTTTCTTCTTCCTCTGGAGGGAATATCTACCATTCCCATGGCACAGTGCCCGCTTATGACGCCGATGAGAGATCCAAGCGCCGTCCTACTCAATCTGATCACGTCGCGTGAGATCGATAGAAGGCCATAAGTGATTTGTGATGAGGCACCCAACACCTGAAGACCACCTTCGTTTGGTGTGTGTAAGCGTTTCAAGCTTTGGGAGATGTTTTGTAGCAGCGATAGGCATGGACGGGAGCTCCCCGTTTCTAGCGAGTTGGATATCACTGTGTCCCGGCACCCAAATAAGTTGGATGCTGAAGTACTTGGTCACTTGGCAGACCCAGGATGAGGTAGCTTGGGCATAGCTCCTGATGAGTTGGCGGAGGATCGAATTGTCGGGAGATCTCTCGTGCGTGCTTTACCCCCGCGACCCCTTTAGTCGATCATGCGAGTCAGAAGATGATGATCATGATACTTAGCCATCTCGTTAAGAGATAGGTGGCAATTGAGGGACGTCTTGGAGTCAAATGTGACTGTACTCAGAGATTTGATCGCTGCCTGTCTGTCCTCGAATAGATGACATTGTCTTTACGAACTATTACATTGCTTTGCCAGGACAAGGCTCTGTCTAGTCTCAGCCTGAAATACGCTACAGTGAGAAGGTTGTTGAAATGGCTCTCCCAACCCACACCCACTGCTTCTCTCAAGCAGACAACCCCCTTTCTCACGACCATGGATTCTGAAGTGAAGTTCCACACATTCCCAGGGACGCACAACTCCCTCAGGCGGACATTAGTGCTCGCTGTCCGGCTTTCGCTGTGTAGGGTTGACGCAGCTTCCAATTACACACTTCCGACATTCGAATTGGGAGCGAACTGCATTCGCGGAACGAATCCACGACTCAGCTCAGACCATCCCTGGGTCCCAGGGCTGATAAGGAAGGACGTAGATTCGCAGAATTGACTGGCTTCTTGGCATTGACTGACTCTTTAGAGACGGATAAATAATTACTTGTGTACATCCATAACTCGAACATTCCATAAATCGAACAAACTATTTGTTCTCGTCTCATAGAGGTTCGACTGTAAGTGGCATTGCTGGGGTAGCTGTCATTATCCTCGAGAAGGAAGCAGTTTAAATACACTGGCCACTGCTCGTTAAAAACACATGTAACCCCACCATTAACCTCGATTAACTCATATCCGATGGTTCTCTTACGTGCTGAAAGAGTGAACATGAATAGAGGACTGCCTGGACTCAGACTGGACTCCCAAACTGGAGACAAACAGGATCAATGCCAGGTAAGGAGTGCATGAAGACAGTCGGTGTTGTAATGAGTGAGTGGCAGGAAAAGTATTCAAGTAAAATGATTCCTTGAAGTGCCGCCTATAGCTTGGAGAGGTACGCCAGACATACGGTCTTACGAGATGGCCCATGACTTCAGCATTCTTCCAATGGGGATCCCGGGACACTGTCTCCTTTAAAATTTACAAAGCTGGCGAACTCGCTCAGACTGCCTTTTAGAGTGGAGATCTATGCCCCTAGAATCTAAACCTTAAAACGCTTGCCCATGAAAAGAGTTGACAGTTGACGCTAAAAATGCCACCAGTTCAGTGGTCTTTTAGAGCCCCATCGCTTCTGAACCTTGAAACGCTTGCCCACGAAAATAGTAGACAGAAGCGATAATGGCCCAAAACTCTCTATTCGAGACGATCAGAGAGCTTGACTCGGAACTGGCTGAGTGTCAGAACACTTATTAGCCTCTTGACTAGGTCCTGCGTCATTGGAACTCAGGCTCGTGGATTGAGTCCGCCTTGGGTTAGGTTAGGTAGGTGGGCTGCCAGTACATTCACCAGCACACTTAGACCATATTGGTCCATTGTGATACCCACAGTAAGACGACTACCACTGATTGACCACTCCAATCGCCGTTAATTTGATACCCAACGGCAAAGGGTGACTAGACCAGATTTAAAAACCAGATAAAAGTGTATTAACTTTGCTTTCACTGGGATTCGAACCGGGGACCCCGCTAACCGGGGGCAGGCACTCTATCAACTGCGCCATTTATCGCCTTCTGTAGAAGCTGTAGAGACAAGGAAGAGGAGGAAACTGTTATGCACCTTCTCTGAAATTGCAGCGTCCTCTTCTGCCGACGGTCGGGTATACTACTTACATCACCTGACTGTAATCGGTACCAACTGGCTTGCTGATCGGTTAGTAGGATCGACTAGATCGACAAGTTGCCAATCAGTCCCTCTAAACTAACTAAATTTGTTTTGCTGAATCTGCTGCAGATGTAGGGTACCCTAAGGATTCCAAATCCAGTTTATGGAAGAAAGTAGTCAATCGACGGAAGATTGCCTTCCAAGTGACTTCCCCTCGAGGAGTTGCAAAGCGCAAGCACTCTCAAAAAATGCATCGTAACCCAACAACATGACCTTAAGTCAGCCATGGGTTCTTATGGAAAAATTTCCCAGAAATCTTCCAGATTCTCAGGCGATTTTAATGACCACCAGGACACAATGCACCCATCATCCGTTGTGACCATTAAAATGCAATAAAAACCAACCACTCTTAGCTGCATTCACATAGTCACCCCTTTCCCAAAGTTCACACCGGTCAAGGTTAAGACCGAGAGCCAAAAAAACAAAACAAAGCCAGCATTTCTAAGTTCACTAATCTACTTACCGTCTAACTGCCTCGGCGGGGTGACGACTCATTCGCGGCGTCTGTTGTCGATTGAAGGCTGCCTCATCGCCAAAGCTATTCCTTGGCGGTCTTGGTGTGCTGCGACCACGTGGAAAGAACACCTCACCTCCGGTGTATAAACTCGAAGGACTGTGTACACTGCACGATGGACTTAATGGTGGCGGGTATTGAAACACTGGTGTGCCTACAAAGAGAAATAAACAGAAAAAAAAAACTTGAAATAAATTTCTACACAAAAACAAAAAAAAAAACGACGACGCAATAAATTTCACATAAAAACAAAACAAAAACCATCTAGAGATCTAGATACATAATTCTTTTTCTCTATTTAATTTGAAAACAGATTTCACGAACAGAGAGGCAGAGAGAGAGAGAGAGAGAGAGAGAATAAGCAAAACAACAAGAAAATAAATAAATGCCAACGACTTAATTGTAATTAAGTACAAATGTTAATCCTGATTCTGGACGATAAAACCCGAGCGCAGAGCGAACAGAATGGAAAAGGCGACCAAGCCAAAACCAGAAGACGTGCCATAAAAGATACGTTCTCTCATATTTTATAGCTTTTCGCAAGACAGATAGTAAAATAATAAAAGCAAAAAAAAAAATACTCGTAAGGTTCAGCCAAGACGACGCACGTACGTACGCGACCATAAACGAAGTACAATGGATACAAGATACTGCTCCACAAGCATAATGCATTATGCCCGCGAAGACAGTTAAAAGGGTGTTCGCATTGCGCACACTTGGAGCCGGGCGACGCGCCACGGGGACATCGCTCATAAATAGTCAAGAAGAACTTTTTCGGCGCTGACGATGATGATGACTTTCGAAAAGGTAATAAAAGCAATTAAAACCGCCCCATCGCCACGCCCGTTATATGACAATAAAACATTAAATGAAATGAAGACAAACAGCCAGCGCTCGGTGTGCACACCTGATGGACGCACGGACGGATGGTGGTTGGAAACAATGAGTTGAGATATTAACACTAGATGCAATTAAGTCTTTACGAGCCAACAGCGGCAGCAGCAGCCGCCTGACGCTTCTGGAGTCAGTCAAGTCGCTCTGAAGTCAGCCTCTCGCTCTGAAGTTAGCAGCAATCAATAACAAGTGCTAGGCCGGCTGGGGATGACGTGCAATACTCGCGTATGGGGAGCCCCATTAAAGTTCGGCGTCATGTGTAACTGAGGATATTCATTAGGCCATGCCTTGGCTGGTGGCGCGGTTAATGTCGGGCTGATGTACGTGATATGTCAATTATGACAGGCTTACAAGCTTTAAGGAGGGATTAACCAGTTGCTGGTGCTGCTGGGTGGCTTGTCGGCTAAATGGGGTAATGACGTGAATTCGTTGAATGATTGCCCTCGCTGGAGGCATGCAAGCGATTTAATTGAAATGACTGAGGTTAGTAATTTATCATTGCACTCGTGCGTGTCAGTGTATGGGTGGTGTGATGTAGAGAGCAGGTGTGGAAGGAATGTTTGCGCTTTTTTTTTGTGATGCCATCCATGCATGGAGACTCTTTTGGGCGTCATATTGTTTTAGGAGCATGGGGACAATTCATTTTTGCTATGATTTCTGATGCAGATCCCAGGGACGACTGGGTTAACTACGAGCATCTGAGCAGACGGAACGGCGTGCGTTCAAGTGGAGGACGTTCTCAGTCTACTTGGAGCTTTGAATCCGAGACGACAGGACATAGCAGAAGGTGGTGATGGACCAAGAGGCTTGCAGTGTACGTCCTAGGCTCACCCCGGAATGTAACCGAAACGAAAAGAGCCAACATCTAGGCCCAAGTCCACCATGCAGTGACATTCAAAAAAGTGCCTAAGATCAAGTTGGAGGATCATCACGATCAAGAGGGAGGATCATCACTTTGCTCAGCTCAATGGATCAATTGGATTTCAGACGACACTTCTGAGACAGCGAACACGATTCACGATGAAAAATTCGGATTTTCCAGAAACAGCATGACTGAACTGAAGGGATCCATCAGGACCAAGAACCACGATCACGAAGTCGAAGGCCAAGAAAAAATGAATGAAACCGACTGTGCCTCCAGAAGTCAAAAGAAAAAAAGACGTTCACAGTCAAAATTGAGCAAAGACGAGGTTGGGCTTCGAAATTTTGGGACCAATTTGTCACTGAACGATCAATTTCTGGTAAGATCGTGTAGATCATTTATTCTATCGAGGAGGATGAGGAGGTAAGGGGTGATCAAAACGCAGGGGCCTTCCGAGGCAAAATCCCACTCTAGTCCTCGCCGCTTCATAGACCAAGCACAAGGCCTGCAACACAATCTCGACAGGGAGATCAACATGATCAATCTGCGTGCCAAAGCTTAAGATGACGGTGGCGAGGCAATTACTTGCAACGACTCGTCTTTACAGCAGCGATGAGTCAAAATTAACTTATGTCAGCCTTTGCAAGTAGAATGAGGCAAGTAATGCAGACAGAAGGTTGGCAGAGTTTGGAAGAATCAAGTGAATCTCAGCAGGAACGGAATCAACCTCGAACACTGACTTGGCTACAAAATTGGACAGAAATCAGTCAGAAAATTGGAATCTTTGGAACTCTCCAAAAAAGTGGCCTTGGACATTTTGACACGGAATTATGGAACTTAACGTCGAGCTCGAACCTAATATTAAAATTTTTGAAGTTTCGAAATTTCCAAGATTTTGAACATTTTTGATCGCAGATGATGATGCAACGAGATAAGGGGAAATAATTCAGAGTATTGGAAATTTTGAGTTTCGAAAATTTGGAAATCATGGATTGGAGGAGTTCGCGTCGAACGCTGAAATCAATAAATTGGAGAAAGTTTGTCGAAAATAGTAAATCTTAGATTTTTTCAAATTTTGAAAATTTCCAATAAACAAAAATTTTTTCCATATTTTGAAAATTTAAGAAATTTTTGATGGGAAATTAAGAATTTGTTGACTAACGCTGGAATCTATGAAATCTGACGAAAAAGGGTCGAAGGCTGTACCTAAATTTCGCATTTTTTGGATTTTGAAAATTTGCAAATTTTTGAACTCAAATTGAGAATTTGTTGACCAAGGCTTAAATCTGCAAATTTGGACAAAATAAAATCAAAAGTGAGCTTTGCAGTTTTTGAATTTTGAAAAATTGGAAGTTTTTGAACTCAAATTAAGAATTTGTTGACTAAGGCTTAAATCTGCAAATTTGGACAAAATAAGATCAAAAGTGAACTTTGGAGTTTTTGAATTTTGAAAAATTGGAAGTTTTTGAACTCAAATTAAGAATTTGTTGACCAAGGCTTAAATCTGCAAATTTGGACAAAATATAATCAAAAGTGAACTTTGGAGTTTTTGAATTTTGAAAATTTGGAAAAATTTTGAACTGAATTGAAATCATTCGCACACATTTGAAGAGCAAACTTCAGAAAAATAACAATTTCTATAGCTCCAACAATTGACGCCGCTTGTAAATTGGATAGAGGATGATTAAGCTCAAAAATACTGAGTTTTGGATTTATAAAAGTTTTTACAAGAATTGACAGAGTTGACGTCGAATGGCAGGAGGGCTGGGCACACACTGTCTGAATTGACAGAGCTTATGACGTTCGAATCCTTAATCTTCTGTTGTCCAAGTCTAAATATTTCAGGAAGGCAATTCAAGTGAAGGAGCTCCTCGTACTGACACTCTTTTAGGCGTACAATCCCCTTGAGCGGACAATTTCTCATGGCCGTGGATCTTGAATTGAAGTTCCATATATTCCCATGGACGGACAGCTCCCATAGCCGGACAAATCTGCTGCGATCATCGCTGTCCGCCTATGGGAGCTTTCACTGTAAAACATTTGATTGTTAAACAATTTTCCAACATTTTCAAATTATTTGCTAATCACACCCTCTGTCAACAGGAATCAAAAATCAACCAAAAGGCGACACAACTCGTAAGAGCTGCTGAAACGGAAGCCAACCTGTTGTCCAGTCTTCGCTCCAGATCGCAACGAATGACGATCGTTTACAAAATGCGACGCAACTCGAAAGAAATGTTTGAGGGCGATGTGAGTGTCAAAATTACGTTTAATCACTCTAAAGTGTACGAATGTCAAACACACCATTCTTGTTTCGAATTCCTTACAACGCACCGGCGTCAAAGTGGGGAACAACAGCGAAGCTACTGCCACCTCAGTCTCCCCAAGTGCGTTCTAATTTTCCATCTGAAAACCCAGAGCCCGTTTTCAAGCCTCTCATGTGCGCAGAATATCGAACCAGCAGCACACGTGTGAATTCACCTTTCTGAAAAACATATGCAATGGTACCCATAAGATATGCAGATTAACCACTTAATTTATTTGATCCATAAACAAGAAAACTCCACTTATGCATGTGCGTAGGCAAGCATAAGCAAGCTGTCCCCTGACAGACATCCAGTCGATCATCAATCAAACAACGGCCACTGTCATCGCGTCACGGGGCACCCTCTCGCCACCCATCGACGTGACCACCACCAGTCTCGGGCAAGTGCAGTGTCTCGGTGCCTCCATCAATCCCATAAGCTCAGAGCTATTAATATTACAAAAGTGTTTCATGTTCGTGAAACGTGCAGATGTGTCCTCTGGAATCCCACTCGACTGATTACCCGCCACCGCGTCGTTGTCGCCGCACACCAGCGCACTGTAACCTTGGAGCACTAGCGCTTTACAATTTACAAACTTACAATGCACCCGCAGGTTGTTCTACAATCGTGTTCAAGTGCCGATTATACGCTCAGGCAACTGCGTTGTCGTCGCGCGATGTCAATGGGTCGGGGCTTTGGTTTGGTTTACGATTTACGTAAGCCCGAAGCTCTTGTCTGAAAAAATAATTTTTTCGAAAAGATTTTCGTTTGCCCCCTCCCGCCGGTGCAGAGATGCGCAGGTCGGGGAGCGAGATGTCAGAAGTTGAGACCAAAGAACAAGTTCTGTCAGCAGGCCTCGGGCCGGCGTAATGGATTTATAAGTGCGCCGCGCATTCGAAGTGGCGCGCTTTCAGCTCGGATCAAGCTCGGCTTTGAAGTGTGAAACGAGCACTAATTGCAAAGCGTCTCGAGTTTTGTATCTTTGTTCTTTCCATTGATTTTCAAGGTTGTGACAAGCACAACAGCCACACGGTAACCTACTGATACAACACGTGAGTGGATGCAAATGCATCTCCGCGGCTAGATCGATCTGACAGAACGTGGTCTGTGTGCCGTTCAAAGAGCCACTCGCTGTTCATGTCGACGTCGATGTCGATGTCGCTGTGGTGTACCATCAGGGAGTGGCTTGTACTTCAACCATGTCAGAGACGCTACAGTGACTTCGACTACTTTGTATGCTTCTCTTGCACTGACGCTACACAATACAAGATAGTTGCAGAAACGTGCTGTGATTACAGCAGATGGCGGTGGCTACTATTCATGCAGTGGCTGGTAATCAGCGCGCGCGCAAAACTGCCGGGCGAAGTGGAAATGATGCAAAGTTTTGCTTGGTGTAGGATGGTCGCCGTGGGACTGGTGGGTGTGGGGATGTTTGAGGCTCGAGGACTTTTGTCTGCTGACAAGTTGAGGATGGTTTGAAAGGGGCTTGGCTTATCTCTTGGTCCGAACTTAGACATTTTGGTCCGATGAAAGGATGGGTCTTTTAGGAAACTGGTTTGTTGCAAGTAGGCCTCATTTGGTATCGTTGGAAAGGTCTTGAAGAGGAGCTTATTTCTGTGCTGGCAAAAGGTCAACATTTTCTTGAAAATTTCCGCATAAACATGTGTTTTTTCTGGAGTTCAGATATCAGATTTTCCAAAATTGTCCCTTCACCTCCACATTTGCCTGTGTAGTCACAACTGTTGGATCACATTTGATAGAGCTCAATAGCAGCTTTAATTTGAGGCATTGGTTATAACAAAGGGTGCCATGGTTCCAGAGATATTCTTATCCACGACTTTGAAATTTTGAACCACGTTTCAGGTCTCATTGATTGTTTGTGCCACAAATGCCTTCGGATTTCTATTATTTACACGATCAGCTAACGGTGAAGAAGTCAAAAATTTAGGGGTAGAGTGAACTTTGTAATCTTTCACTGAATGTGGTGTGGAACACGATGTTGATCAGAGGAAGGACTAAAGATGCAAGGATCTAAGTGGGCCACAACTGCTGCAATTTTGGCAATCATCCTGATCTAACCTTACCTAAAATTGCTTGATTTTGAACTTTTTTCAAGCAAATATTTGTGAATTTCAGGCATTTGGGACAAAAGCACGAAGATTTGGACGAAGCATCGGACTTAAGTTAGAAATTAGAGGCAATTTGAGGTGCAAGGCGACAAGATCATACTTAGCCAGCAACTTTGGAATGGACTTGGAGGCAATTCAAGGTGCAAGGCGACAAGATCAGACTAAGCTAGCAACTTTGGAATGGACTTGGAGGCAATTCAAGGTGCAAGGCGACAAGATCAGATTAAGCAAGCAACTTTGGAATGAACTTGGAGGCAATTCGAGGTGCAAGGCTTAACAGGATCAGTCTTAACTAGTCGCAACTTTGGATCGGAGAGGAGGACTCAGTCTGTGAAGTCACTCTTCAGGTGTACCAGGCTGAGTCTCAACTTAAGAGTGGACACCGTCTCTGAAGCAGGCCCCTTAAGAAGGCCTCAGCTTCCTCCACAAGGATGGTGAACTTTTCAAGGCTTCAAGTCAATGGAAGCAGTCCCACATACTCTTTGAATCGAAAGACAGATCTCCAATCGACTCATTCAATCGTAGCACTGATCTCCAATCGAACAAGATCCGTTCAATCGAAACACTGACCTCCAATCGAACATTTCCACCAACAATCTATGCCATGTTCCCCATTCGAGGCGCCGCGACGATCGCAAGCAAATCGTTCCCATCCCATCTCAAGCCCCCATCGCGACTCAAGTCAACCATCCAGCAGATAGTCATGCTTAGGCGATCGCCAAAGCGAAACAAGAAAATGCATGTGTCTCGCCAAGTTCCCACAATAAATTGATAATAATTCATGCGAATTTATTGATATTCCCAAGAGGAGGCACACAACCACACAGCCACAAACTAATCTCTCATCCCAACCGCCAGGCACACACGCACACAAACAGACAGACAGACAACCACGCAGTCACTGTCAACGCCACAATGACTGATTCGCTATATGTATCTGCAACCTAATCCATCCAAATGAAGTTCATAACCCTCTTCGAGAGTCTATTCAATAAAGTCAACCGCTAACCGCACACAGACCAACTCCACCGACACCCCACCACTCTACCGAACATCTCAGAGATACTTTAGACACACAGCAGCTGCACAGCGACCACTTCGTTGTCGTCGCTCACAAATAAATTTAATTGAGATGCTAATTAGCTTAATTAACGCATTTTTGTTCTTGTAAGTAAACTAAACTACGTATTTGATTTGAGAGAAACTCCAAATGCACATGCAGTTTGCAACGCAAAACATTACTCATCATCGCCGTCAAAACTGCCGCCATCAGCCACCCATCAAGGCAGTGGCTACCAGGGAAACAGTGAGACACATTATCGTGCGATAAGTTCCACTATTCATTCATTAAATTGCTGCCGTCGCTCGGTGCATTTAAGCGAAGCGGGTGTCTCTTCGATTCAGGGACAAATGAAATTGCAATAAACCAAATCCGCGATAAGATTTCTGTCACTCCCCTCCCCCCCATCCATCGTCAGTGAGTGTGCCTGTGTCTCTGCAGCAGATACAAAGAATAGTGAGACTTCTTTGTCCGGAGGAAATGCCACACACAAGCGTTGGGAGCCTCGATTGCGTGAAACAATAAAAGAGCACAAATGAACATCGCACTCCAAGAAAGAAACGATAAATGCCCAATGACGTGTCATCGTCGCCGTCGTCGTCGTATCGTGAGAACTACTACGCATCGGAACTGCATTTCGCGCACTTTGTGTGAAAAAAAAATTATGCATCGTCCGTGTCGGCGCATCCAATTAACACCAAATCAGGGATGAAGGCGAAACTGCAGTGCGCGACACCAGGAAATGTGTGTTTTACCTAATTCTGTGCGAGAGAATGTTCATTTCCCTGATGAGCTTACCTTGCTCGACTCCCCTTGAAACACCCTCCCATCGGCGGGGGAAGTTGCAATTCCCTTTTATGTCGCGTAGATACGTTTGTTGTTCGCTTCAATCATTGTGTGCTGCTAGGGCATTCAAGTTTCGCGTAATTATTCGAAACAAAGCTCGCCTAATCCATCGAAAAAAAAAACCCCTAGCCCCCCCCCCCCCCCCCCACCCACCTCCCCACCATCCAACCAGCAAGGCAACCCCTTTGAACACAAACAGGGGAGATCCATGTCTGTCATGAAAAATTAAATCAATTATTTGTGTGTCGAAAGTTGACTTAAAAAGGAAATAGTGTAAATCTAGCCTTCACTCAACGATAGTCCCCTCACCCTCCGCCTCTCAACAACCCCCTCACCAGCCCATCACCGGCGCTCGTTAGCTGCAACCACACACAACTGCCAAACAAAGGTTTCTCTTCACTTGGTGGACTAGTGCCTCAGAACGAGTCAGTGTCAGCGTCGGAGTCAGAGTCAGACGACGAGGGGCCCTTTGTTCTCGACTTCGACAAAGTTCTGGAGTGCCTTGCCGTGGCAGCCTGCTCCACGTGTTATGTCATGACAAGGAACTGAGGGAAAACAAAAAAACCACACGAATTCAACGAAAACATTGTTCGACGCTAAGGTTGTGTTACCAAAAACGGGAAAGTGATCTTACCCCCCGTATACCCCTCTCCCCCCCCCCCCACCAACCCCCCACTCGTCATCACAAAGAAATGAACTGAGCGAGATACACCGGTACACATTTTTGGAGAGTGACTAAGGTCGATTTTGAGGATGTTACGATTGCGATTTCCAAATTTAGAGATTCACGTGAAGTTGCTTTCCCCCTCCCCGCCCCCACCCGACTCACTGATTGACAGACAGATGAGGTGACTGGGTAACTGTGAATTTGTTCCCAGTTGCCAAGCTCTGTGACACCAGGCGTGTAATTAACTGGATGACGATGATGATGCCGGTTTGATTCGAGGCATGTCCAAGTTGGGGATAATTAATCATCGGCGAGACCTTACAAATGAATTTCGCTTGGGTTTGAGGTCAGTTTTCACTTTGGAGTGTGCGCCAGACAAAGGGGGCAGCCAGTCGGTGGAGTTGATTATTAAGGTCGATCCGATGGAGGGTTCATTGTGTGGCGAAGTGTTACACATTCGAGCGAGAGAGAGCCGGTACGAGACAACAACGGCTTGGCCTGAGTCACTGAGAGGCCGAGACCGACAGAATGCACTTATTTAGAAAATAAGGACGTGTTGAGGTAGTAAGTCGTCGACAAATGGGCATGTGATGACAATTTCTTGGGAATTTGTTGTGAAATAGGCGCAATGCGGAAGTAAGTCAGGATTCTGTGGAATCGTCGGGGGTTTGAACTCGTGTTTCCAAGTTTGGTCTGCTTTTTCACAGTTCGAGGTGGATGTGCACAATAAGTGTGCACACTATCTGTTGTTCGCTCGCAGGACGCACCTGCACTTGTGTGCCAACTCCGTCTGTCTAAGCCAAGCTTTGGACAGGAAGATCGAGGCTTATCAAAGGTCTTTCTAGACAGAAGATGGCATTAAGTCAGTCAGTCAATAGAGGGGGAACCGTGGAGTATGAAAGCTGCTCGTTTCGAGGATTGATGGCAAACACCTCAGCGAACTGGCATTAATCCTCGAATAAAACCACGATAAAACGTGGGAGCTATATGCCATTATACTCATGACATGGATCTGTGCTCTTACCTCCGTTTCCTTGTGTGTATGTTCAGTCTTGTCTCATCTTATCGACTGCGACACTGCACCCAATATGCCACGGCAAGTAGCCAATTCAAGCACTTGAGCCAAAACCCAGTTTCCAGTCTCCAGTCTGTCCGGGTTTCGTTTGAGGGAAATTGACTCTGAAGCAGGGACTGTCTTTCAAAGAGGTGCCTCTGTTAAGACACTTTCAACGCGGAATATGAGTCAAAAATAGGGTTGTCAGCGGGAAGAAATCACAATAACATGAAAAAATACCGGGTTTTTAAGCACTTACCCAGTATGACAAAGAAAAAACCCAATTTTTAAGGATTAATAAAATTTTAAAAGTCTGTCAGAACGGAAAGAGATATGCTTCGTTGGTTTGGTCACGTGGCAAGAATGTCCCCACCATCATGACTGCCGAGGCGGGCCTTAAATGCGATTCCATTAGGCAGGCGACCATTTGGCAGGCCCAGGATGAGGTGGTTGGACCAAGTCCATAAGCTCGCCTGGTTACGCTTGGGCATAACCTGATGCATACCCCTGATGAGTTAGAGTCGATGGCGGAGGATCGAGTTGCCTGGAGATCTCTGGCGCGTGGTTTACCCCCGCGACCTCTTTAGTGAATCATGCGGGTCAGAAGATGATGATAAGGAAGTTTGTCAGAATGCAAAAATTATGAATCAAATCCAGTGGACTCCCCATAAGTCGAATTGTCACGGGATACCATAATTTGTTCGAGTTAGAGAGAGTTCGACTTAGAGAGAGGTTTTTGTATGGAAAATTGAGGGAAATGTATGTTAAATATGGCGAAAAATTTCGAGTTAGAGAGAGTTCGACTTAGGGAGAGTCCACTGTATTAAGGAGGTATTCACACTGTCCCCGACGGGACAATTTAGTTCACACTACGTTTAAGGATGATCAGAATGACATACCTGCCCGCTCCAGAAATGATGATGACCAAGTTATGTCACAAGAAACTCAAAATTCAAAGAAAAAAAAAAGAAAAAAACAAACCGATGAAGACGAAGATCGGCCTAGACGGCTAGAGGCGGGCGGATAGAGTCATTCCTCACTACAGCCACACCAAGGGCCCTATGGCAGAAGCTGCAGATATCAACATCGATCGCCTTAGTCGAAGGGACGTACGAACGCTAATAGGAGTCCTAACCGGACACTGGGCCATAAGCACACCTGCGATGCGACTGAACATACCGCATAACGATTTTTGCAGAAGCTGCAGAGACGAGGAAGAAACAGAATCTATCTGCGAATGCCCAGCCCAGTATTTTGTGGAAACACACTTGTTCTTCGAGCTGGAGGAATCAAGCGGTGTTGGATTGAAAAACCTCCTAGGATTCGCACATGAATCTGGATGGTTTGAGAATTTTTGTTCAATTTTGAAATTATGTAGAGGGTCTATCAGTAGCTTGACACTCCCAACCATGGGCACAATGGACCCAGCACGTTGTTCTAAGAGAGACACGGTCAATAGGATTTCAGGGAACCCAATTTAGTTACCTATCTAGACGGCCTACTGACGATAAGGTAGGGGGCTGCTAGTACATTCACCAGCACACTTAGACTATATTGGTCCATTGTCATACCCCTAGTCAGACTACTCCAGTGATAGTGCCGTTAATTTGATCCCAACGGCAAATGGTGACTGGACCAGATTTGAAAAACCAGATAAAAGCGTTTTAACTTTGCTTTCACTGGGATTCGAACCAGGGACCAGGCACTCTACCAACGGCGCCATCCAGTCGTTAACACCTCAAAGAAACCAAAGATTCACATTTAGACAAATAGTGTCAATATTTCATTTGAATCGGTCTAGACCATCATGGGCAGGCGACTCTTAATTTTGGACACCGCAGTGAATACTCGACTCACCAGTTGGACAAATCAAAGCACTCTGTGCTCAACATTCTGATCCAAAGCTACTTTTGTCAAAATGCTGTATCTCTTTGGCCGGTTCTTGTCCTCATCCTCTGTTTGGTTGGCTGAAGATTGTGAGTGGCTCAGTTCCGCACAACAAAGTCTGTCCCATTCTCATTGGCCCAGATCTTACCAAAAAACTTGTTCCGACGTCTCTATGGCCACTTCCTCGATCCGATCCCTGGCCCGTACAGCCCTTTATCTACCTTGACTCAACTTGATTCACGAAGGAAGAATGCAAGTGACTCAGGTCCTATCTGAAGAATGTCTGCGATTAGACATGTGCATCACCGGCTGAGGAACACGTCAGAGATGGATTAGCAGACATGTGATAAGCAATAACTACTGCTTGTGGGAGTGATCGATTGCAACGAGGGGTGTTGTTGATAAGCATTTGATGAGCACATGCAGCTGTTCAGTTGTTGTGGCGTGACTTTGTCTGCGAGGTGGCCAGAGAGTGACACTCACACGATGTCCACAATGATAGTCACAGTTTGCAGGTGATGCATTCTGATGAAATAGATAATGAACTTGTTGTTGACTCGAGACTTGGGCCATGTCGAGGGCGTAGACAACTTGTCTCCAATCTCAAGAGTCTTTGATTTCGAGCAATGACACGAGGGACGTCTGAGGTTGGGTGGCGCTCACGAGGAGAAAAAGGCGTTCACAGCTCGAGACCGACTAGGCAGGGTCGTGTTAGGCGAAGAGTCTTGTTGATTGGCCCATCCCCAGATTGTGAGAAGGAGAGTGGAAGCGGACGAATTTCATAACAATCTCCACAGTTCACGGCTGCATTGTAAGCACTTTTGCGTTTCCAGGAATGACTGCCATGGCCAGTGGCAGTTCACTGGCAAGGGCTTGGTGGCTACTGATGGACCCACGGTATGGCTCCATTGGCATTGCGACACCAAAGCACACAAGGGAATGTCCTCAAAGAGACGACAAATATGGCCTACCTTGTGCATCTCAACTCAACAAGTAGCTAACGTGTCTGTTTCTCACTGAATTAACTTAAGATAGTCTAAAAGCGATCTCTGCCGAATCGAGAGTCCGTTGAGGACTTGAGCGTCCGTATAAGACTTCAGCGACCATCTGGTTTCGTCTGAACTTGATTTCTATTCGCCCACATCACTTTCCCGCCAGACTGCCCTGACCTAGAGCAATGCGGTCTCATTTTGGACAGCCGCCAAAAAATGGTCCACAAGACTCCACAAATTTGGCATCCGTACAGAAAGCAAAAGCCATCAAATACTCACGTTCAAGGCGATCTATTTCAATTCTTGAGAGCCTGGGAGTCCCACTCTCTCCATCAAATGAGAGGAACTCACGTGAATCCCCAAACCCACGGTAGCCAAAGCATGCATTCAACAGCATTATCCACTTTC
This sequence comes from Eristalis intricaria, assembly GCA_964034865.1. Lineage (NCBI taxonomy): Eukaryota > Metazoa > Arthropoda > Insecta > Diptera > Syrphidae > Eristalis > Eristalis intricaria. Next base: position 7,149,631 of record OZ035875.1, on the reverse strand, counting down.
ATTATTGATTTTTCGCAATTAACTCCCACCACACCAGCCCCACGGTGAAAGGAATGAAGTACAATTAAACAAAACCAAACCTCTACAGCCAGAGTCATTCGACAAAAAAAAAAAAAAAAAAAATAAAGAAAAACTACGTCAAGGGGTAGAGAACAAAGAAAATTTTCCAAATGACTCATAGACACTCACACCGCCACCGCCGCCCGTCACCTTTCCTCTAACTAGGACTTTAGAAGAATCGAATCGAATCGGAGGTACACCGCAATCAATGACACAGCAAGTTGAAAAATCGCAACCGTGCCGCCACCTTTGAACGTCACGAGCACTGAGTGCCAGTGTGTGTGTGTGTGTGTCTGGTGTTCTGACTTGTAATTGAAATGCCCAAGCAAACAACTAAAAAAATGCATAAATTTTGTTTCCAAAAGAACACGAAGAAAAAAATTCGAGAAAGAGTTCGCCTAAGGTCATACACTGACACCGCAGCCACAGCCACAGCCACAGACTTGGTGGCAAATTTATTTACGATCTTTGCACGGGCACACACATCCATCGTGTGCAGAGGCACAGGTATCTCCCCAAAGGCCCCCGCCCGCGTTCGCCTGTATGTGTCCACAAACTAGCCCGGCCTAACGAGGAACATAAAACTTTGCATTATTTGGCTCGTGCCAATTATGTATGTGCCACGGCACGGGAGAGTACTCGACTTGGCTTGTATCTTGTCTCCAGTCTCCACACACAGAGATACCGGTTGGGTTAGGTTTTGATGGGATTTTTTTTTTTTTTTTTGCCTCTACCCTTGTGATTGCTATAATTTTTCATGTCTCTCTCTCTCTCTCTGGCGCAAAGATATTTTTGTTTATCATTTTATTCAGTCCTCTGCAGATACACAGATACACTCATGTGCCGAGATACACTTGGAAACTACTGTATTTTGTATTTTTTTTTTTGGCACACGCCCACCGCACACACCAAAATTATTTAAGAGAGATACTTTATTTATTTGTGCATGTTATGAAATGCCAGGCAAATAAACTTAAATCTCTTGGATACATTATTGGGTATCCTTCTCGTGTGTCTTGTGTGGATGGTGGGGCACGACAGAAGAAAAAAAAATACTCTCAATCCACTGGACACTGTGTTCGCCGTTCGGTCGTGGGTGGGGGGCTGATGAAGTGAAAAGAGGCCACACCGCAGTGATGTATCTGGATATCGGGTCTATGCACTCGATTGTAATTTAAGAACTTTTTGACGTCCGAGGTTAGACGAGTGTGTTTACGTTTTTTTTTTTTTTTTTTTTGTGGAGTGCCAACAAAAAATGGAACGGGTTCTTGTGTGTCTTTCGTTTGTTTAAGCGCATGGCATGGAATACCAGTTTTGTTCATTGTCTGTTGTGCTTCCCTTCAATTTGCGGTCGGAGGATGATGAAATTGAGTGATGCGGTGAAGGAAGACAAATGTGGAGCAGAGATACCGTGAAGTTGAGTGTTGAGAGATTTGAGTCCTGTTCAAAGATTGAGAAGGTCGAACTCAAGCACTCACCCGTTTCGTCGGTCTTGCATTTGATGAGAGTTTATGATGATCCATCCATAACGTAATATACACATGATATCATGATATCCGATTGAATTTTTGTAATGGAACATGTTACAGTTGACTAGCGCTCTCAATAAATTAAACCTCATCATTGACCATCACATGACTTCGGCGTGATATCACGACACATCACGTGTTAGAAGATTTAAAGTGCAGTAAAACGATACAAATATTCCCGAGAATGTATTGATTAATTCTAATGGAAATTTCAAGCCCGTGGCAGAGAGAGTTTATACGTGATATCACGTGACAGATGCGTGATATTCAGGGACTAAGACACAGTTTGTCTTGTTAAGGTGAAATATTAAGGATAAGCCCACAGATACAATCTATATGTGGTTACACAGCATCGATATCACGTGATGTGACACGTAACGCTGGCATGAGTTGATGATAAGTTAACTTCAATGAAATTCATGAAGATGTGGAAATATGATGGTTTCATACAGTATCTTAGGCCACATATGTTGGATAGCGTGGTCTACAAAATGGTACGTGATAGTGGCGTGATATCACGTGAGGTGTAAGAAACTGAAATAATTAGCACATCAAACTGCTCGTCCCGAAGAAAGAGGAAATGGTTAATGATTTCATTAAATCACCTCGTATATCCCTTCATGCGACTAAGGTGTGCCATCACGTGATATGTCGCGATATTAAGACACTTATAAATAATTTGAAGAACATAAAAACACGTCTAATCAATCAAAAGAAAGTGTCTCAGTGATTTATCATTAACTTCAGCTAGCTCTTTTTGTGATATTGCGTAACTGAGCCGTGATATCACGTGATCTGTCTCAAATTCTAAAACATCATGTCAAATTTCTCTACTTTCGGTTTATCGAAAAGAAGCTCCTGATAATTTGTAATCGGTTTCTGTAAATCATCCCGTGACTAAGGCGTGATGTCACGTGATTTGTGTCAAATTCGGTCGCATCACGTAAATTTTCTAGACTTTCGGTTTGCAGAGAAAAAGTTTTTTGTAGTCTGTAATCAGTTTCTGTAAATTATCACGTGACTAAGCCGTGATATCACGTGATTTGTCTGAAATTCGGACGCATCACGTAAATTTTCTCCACTTTCGGCTTGCAGAGAAAAAGTTTATGGTAATCTGTAATCAGTTTCTGTAAATTATCACGTGACTAAGCCGTGATATCACGTGATTTGCCTCAAATTCGGACGCATCACGTACATTTTCTCGAATTTCGGTTTGCAGAGAAAAAATTTCTGGTAGTCTGTAATCAGTTTCTGTAAATTATCACGTGACTAAGCCGTGATATCACGTGATTTGCCTCAAATTCGGACGCATCACGTACATTTTCTCGACTTTCGGTTTGCAGAGAAGAAGCTTTTAATAATCTGTAATCAGTTTCTCTAAATTAGCCCGTGACTAAGCCGTGATATCACGTGATTTGCCTGAAATTCGGACGCATCACGTAAATTTTCTAGACTTTCGGTTTGCAGAGAAAAAGTTTTTTGTAGTCTGTAATCAGTTTCAGTAAATTATCACGTGACTAAGCCGTGATATCACGTGATTTACCTCAAATTCGGACGCATCACGTACATTTTCTCGACTTTCGGTTTGCAGAGAAAAAGTTTTTTGTAGTCTGTAATCAGTTTCTGTAAATTAGCCCGTGACTAAGCCGTGATATCACGTGATAGTAGTTAATTTCGGAACTAATGCCCTAGATCCACGCCGATGAAGAAATTCCCAATTAAAAACCACTTAACACATCCCATGCCCCAGCCAACCAGTTAGTTCGGTGTCATGAACCTATTAAGTATCAAGAACACAATAAAAGAGAACAGACATCCCCCACCGTCTGCCGTCATCTTCGATACAATGTTACACGCAGTCACTCGAGGGAATATGCATATTAACGTGTTTCACTAACTAATAGGACAATTAAATAGCAATCTTTTGTATCGTAAAGCCGCCACCATTATCACTTCGATGCGAACTTGTCCTCATCCAGCTGTCTGGAGATTGTCTGTGCGCCTCTCTCTCTCGCAAAGGAAACACACATCAGGTTACAGAAGCTCTTTGTTTTGTGTAATGTACACTGTTTGTGTGCGCATCCTCTTCGTCACCATTCTGTTCACTTAATTGAAAAGCATCTCATCTAAATTAGCACGAGATGCACACACACACACACTAACGCTCCCTCTCCGTCAAGTGCAGTTCTTTGCACGTTCGACTATCTTTTTACAAGGATTTTTGTTTTATATATATTTCCTTTCTGCTGCTGTGACTGTGACAGACTTATGCAGTGACACGAACTAGAAAACAAACACACACACCCAGATGATGGTAGTCTTTTTTTTTTTTTTTTTTTGTTGTCGCGGCTGCAGAGTGATGACGATGTGGAGTTGACTCCGGGATGACAGGTCTAACCAGCGCCGCACAGTACTCATCACGGGGCATTCTTTGGATACATCCGTCGGACAAGTGCACACGATATCCTCTTCCGTCGAAGCAACCTTTCGCTTCTTATCTGCGAATTTATGAAAACAAAAAATTGTTTTGTGTTCATTCTTTTCTTTCACTTGCCACTCGTGTCAGGATGTAAACACCAGAACGGCTAAGGCGACTCCACAACAACAACACCGTCAGAAAATCGTTGAAGGAAAATACGAGATGAAAATTCCGGCAGACGTTAAGTCTTAAATCTTCGCATGGAAACAGCTGCTGTGCCCTGGCTTTAGGCTGTTTTATCTTTTGACACTGCACTTTGCACATTCGCCCGAGTATCTATCTGTTACCTCCGCACTCACACAGCCGCTTGCTCACGCTCTCTCTCTCTCTCTCGGGGCGGTGTGTGTGCGTTTGTGTGGGGTTATGTAACGTATATTTCGGATGCCGTAGGATAAGTTTTGCATACCGAATGAGATGTGCGATGTGTGGCTGGATTGGATGGCTAAAGAGCACGTGTCTATGTATAGTTCGGCTTTAACAGTGTTTTTCTGCAGTTTTCCTTTGTTGCCTCTTGACGGGGAAGACTCAGAGATGCACGCTGGATAAAGAGAAATCATATAAGTATGACTTATTCTTGTTGTTGTTGTTGTTGCTGGCAAAAATCTGCTCGACCGACGATTTGCGAGATGAAAATAGAAACAGAAGAAAAGTTTAACTTGACATGTGCTTCTCTCCTCTGCGTCGTCGCCATCGTGGGTGTGGGTGTGGGTGTGTGTCGGATGGTAGGTGTGGTGAGGTTTTTCTTTTTGTGTTGGATTTTGTTTTGATTCCATTTTCACGGATTTTATGCAAAGCACGCGAGTGAGTATGTGTATCTGTTTATGTTTTGCTTGGTGATTAAAGTGAAAATCGTTTCCAGCGCAGCGGGGCGGCTACTGTTACCAGGCAGGGAATATGCGTTGCAAATGGATGGATGGATGGATGGTGAGCTTTATCTTGTGTTCTTTTAGTAAACACTTTGAGGTACAGCTGTGAGCTGGCCGAAGTAGTGGTGACACATCAAAGGAAGTGTCAAACTGCGAAACGCATAGTGTTGCAGAGTTGCTGGTCAGATTGGCATTGGCAATGATAACTGACGGTATTTTTTTCCCACTGACTGTTGAAGGTCAATGACTGCAACATGGCTCAGTGCAGTGGTGAGTAATGAGAGTTGAGAATCCCTGCCCTTGAGAGGCTGGATGTTTGAGGTGTCTAGTTGGACGGGTGTCTTTTTTGGTCATGGAGTGGCTTCAGTTTGGGCGAAAGTGAAACCCAAAATGTGGGAATAGCTCGTATGATTGACACTGCAGTCGGAAGAGGCCTGAGGAGCAGCTGCTGCCACTGGGTTCTCACGAGTGGAAGAGACTAGTTGACGAATTTATAAAACCACCTACAGCCGCCTCGATCTAAGTCGAATTTTCATTGAACATCAAAATTAGTTCAAGTAAAAGGGAGGCGACGACTGGAGTTGGTAGAGTGCCTGCCCCTGGTTAGCGGGGTCCCCGGTTCGAATCCCAGTGAAAGCAAAGTTAATACGATAAATCTGTTCCAGTCACCATTTGCCGTTGTGATCAAATTAACGGCGCTATCACTGGAGTAGGCAATCAGTTGTCTGACTAGGGGTATCAATATGGACCAACATGGTCTAAGTTTGCTGGTGAAGGGGGCTGCTAGTAGATCCCTACCTAACCTAACCGAAAAGGAGGCGGCAGAAGTTCTAGGCAGAAGTACTCTCTGAGACACGAGCGAGGAGGAGCTGTGAACTATGGAAGTTGCTCTTGGAGTCGACTGATCCAACCACAAAGATACAGTCCGCTTAAAGGGACAAAAATTGCTCAAAAACTGTCGCATTGCCGCATCGCGGGCGTTCTGAGGAAGATAAGGGTTGCTGACGATTCTCAGCTTCAATAGAATTTTTGAGGCTTTTAGAGGCCAATGAGCAAAAAGGAGGGTGTCTTGTTCGAACGCTGGCACTTAGCCTTGATCGACTTCGGATAGAGTACATCTTGATAGGTGAGTCTTCTGCGTTAGTCTCTAGTGTGTATTCCGATTGTGTAATTCGACGTAGAGGTCATAGACCGTTGGAAACAAGACATTATCATCATCATCTTCCGACCCGCATGATCCATTAAAGGGGTTGCGAGAGATCTCCAGGCTCTAAGGTTATGCCCAAGTATAACCAGGCTTGGAAACAAGACATAAGAATAGTTAATCGCTCCGTTTCTTTCTTTCTATGAACGGCTTCATTCTGCAACCCTGATTTTACTGGGTACCCTTGAACACACATTCACAGGCTTGTTCTGTTTCCAGACATTTTACAGAGCTCTTCAACTCGCGTGGCTTTTCTGCAACATACGTCTCAGCACCATCTAGAGAGCAAGTGTGCATGACGAACAACTCACGCTGACCCTCGCACCGAATTCCGTAAGCATGAGTTTTAACATAGTCAAGATAAGACTGTGAACAAATGCAGTCAAATGGGTGTTTGTTTATTTTTAGCGCTACAGCTCGGAGTGGACCTGATCCCAGCTTCTACGCTGATTCATTCTCGCGAGGTCTTGTGAAAATTTTTGTGAATTAGATTATGCAGGGGGAACGATAGAACTCCCGCTTGTGGGATCAGGTGGAAGTTTGTTGGACATTGGGTCTGGTTTCTAATTTTCTGCGACTCCTGGCCCTGGTCCCTAGTCGCTTTAAATATCATTTAATCAGGAAGGCCCCCTCTGAGATGGAGCGCATCAAACAGTCAAGGACTCAGTGTCGATTTGGATTCGAGTATGGATGGAGTCTGTTTCTGAACTCGGGATATCATCGTTAAGAGAATAAAAATGAATTGAGACCACTCAGGGAAATCGTAAGCGAAGTCATGCATCGGAATTTGGACAAAAAAGGCAGACATTTGAAGCAATTGTTGCCTGACTTGAGGATGTTTCTCCACACCATCGGGAAATCAATCAAAAACCAAATTTTTACAAGCGTGGGCCCCATTTCTTCTCAGAAGGGACTCCACTATCTCTCTGTTTTGAACAAGGAAACTCAGACGACAGACGATTGGGGTCCTCTTAAACAAATCTCTGCCAGTTAAAAGCATAGGACTCGGAGACTTGGTCTTCACCTACTCCTGGGCACACAGAATGGCCTCAAAGAAAAGAAAAGGACTCAAGTGGACACATGGGATGGTCTTAAAAATTAGGAGTCGAAAACTTGAGACTTTCCAGGACACATATACTGTGTTCTAGAAAATCTGTGTACTCAAGACTTCCTGCAAGCAAAGAATGGCCCTCAGCAAAAAAGCATAGGACCCTACTTAAACGAACAGAAATGTTTTCAAAAACAGCACAGTTCTTGACTTCTTCCTGGACAATGGTCTAAAAAAATGCAAGGACCCTACTTAAACGCAGAGGAAGGTTCTCAAAAACAGCATAGGACCCTAAGTCTTGACTTCTTCCTGGACAATGGTCTTAAGAAATGCAAGGACCCTACTTAAACGCAGAGAAAGGTTTTCAAAAAAAGCAAAGGACCCTAAGTCTTGACTTCTTCCTGGACAATGGTCTTAAAAAATGCCTAAGTTCCCAAGTATTGACTCATCTATGTGCAGTACGTTCTCGATTAACGCGATTCTCAATTCACGCAACTCCTCGATTTTCGAAACAGATAAGTTTATTTTTTTTTTTCATTATTGACGCAGTAATCGCAGACAAATGGACAGACTCGATATTAGTTGGGCAGTTACCAAATACACAAGCTTGATGCTAAAAGGCATTTCTGCCTACCGAAATGATGGCGTAATTGCAACTACCCCAGTTTCTATTAGTTGCGGTAATCGAGAATGCACTGTACATAGAATGCCATCAAAAATAGCATAGGACCTCACATGGTGTCAGCCTTCTAGACTAGACTTTAGGTTGCCTTCAAAAAGGCACAGCACCCAAGACTTGATTTCTTGCTGGGAACAGAGAATGACTTTCAGGAAAACATGATAGAAACCTAAGTACCAGGACTGAACCCTCCTCATCCAGGACACTTAGTTGGGTTTCAAAAAAAACGTAGATCCCAATATTTTGACCCCTTCCTGGACACGCAGAATTTACTCCAAGAAAAGCAAAGCACCAAGGACCCTGGACACATCGAATAGCGTGCAAACCAAGAAAAGTTGTAACAAACAGCCCTTTTGGCACAAAATGGCATCCAAGTATAGGCCTTTAGCCAGAGCTTGATTTCTCCCAAGACACAGAATAGCCTTAAAAAAAGTCATGAAGATCTACACAGAACCTCACGTCTTGACGCCTTCCTGGACACATAGGCACCCAAAGCACCCAAAACTTGATTCCTTCTTGGAAACAAATGACTTTGAGGGAAAAATGATAGAACGCTGGACACATAGTATGGCCTTTGAAAAGCATAAAAGCACAAATTGGGCCACCTTTCTGGACACGTAGAATCAGCCTCAGAAAAACAAAGGCCCCGGGACCGCACATAGAAAAAAAGAATAGGACCCCGAGTTCTAGCACCTTCCTGGGCACAAAATGGCACCCAAGCATAGGATCTTGGTCAAGGCCTGAATCCTTCTTGGAAATGGACCCCGAGTTCTAGCACCTTCCTGGGCACACAATGGCATCCAAGCATAGATTCTTGATCAAGGCCTGAATCCTTCTTGGAAAAGGACCCCGAGTTCTAGTACCTTCCTGGGCACAAAATGGCACCCAAGCATAGGATCTTGGTCAAGGCCTGAATCCTTCTTGGAAATGGACCCCGAGTTCTAGCACCTTCCTGGGCACAAAATGGCATCCAAGCATAGGATCTTGGTCAAGGCCTGAATCCTTCTTGGAAAAGGACCCCGAGTTCCAGCACCTTCCTGGGCACAAAATGGCATCCAAGCATAGGATCTTGGTCGAGGCGTGAATCCTTCTTGGAAACTCTTCCGGAAAAAAATCTTCACAAGCTTCTGGAGCGATGGTTGAAAAACGAACAAGCAATTCAGTCACTTGGATGGCAAAATACGAAAAAAGCAAGCAACGCTTCCATAAACCCGAACCCGTGACTATTTGTCCTTCTTAATTTTCAACTTCACTGGAAAGGAGGCTGTGAATATTTTTATTCAAATGAAGATGAAATCCAAACTCCAGCTCACACGAGGAGAACGAAGAACAGAACAGAGTGCTGCCAAAATAAGGTCAAGCTTCCTGATTTTGGATTCGTCAAGGCAGACCGAGGTGTCTTAAGGGAATTTAAGCAACAAGCACACCAAGCTCTTGTTGGTAGAAGAAGTGAATGGTAAGCACCAAGTGAGGAAGTCTCTGTCTTGGTGGAAGCTGTGACTTCCTCATCAACTGGGGGAATATCTCGGTGAACGGAGGATGTGTTCGAAGGCATTTCGATGAGTTCGGCGCTCGATTTCAATTAAAATCAAAATTAGCAAAACGGTATGAAATGGCAAGGAGAGCCTTAAGGATTTGAAGTCTCAAATGTTGACGAGTGACGAGGGTTAAGAACTCCAATGTTGCCAATTGTGGAAATGGTTATGAAAGGACGAACGTAAATGAGTCTGAGAGTGCTAAGGATGCGGGAATGTCAGGTGGGCACATGGAATTTCTCACCAGGAAGTGGGGTCCAGTCTTAAATTCCTACAATCGACTGTCGAGCCTTGAGTACTGAGTGGATGCTCTAGGGTAGCGCCCAGCTTCAGAGAAAATGTCAACGAAACGACAATAATTCGAATTCGACAATAATTTCCTAGCAGCAAGAGGCTAGGAATTCCTTAACCGAATGGCCACTTGGATGAATTTCTAGTCAGATGCAAGATTTCTGAATTCTCGGAGTGCACTGGAGTGGAAGTTGAGACGCGAGTGTTTTTAAATTTTTGGACTGGACACTACAACATTTTGTCCATTCAAAAAATTTTGAATTCAACAGTTCCGAAACAAATGCGATCCAAAAAAAAAAATGAATTTCGAAAATCTAAAGAAAATCAAATGAGACTCACCATTATTCATTGAGCATCTGTAGAGAGCTTGACAGAGGGCCATCACCAAGTGTTCCCCGTTCACAGGACTCTGGAGTGGTGTCTGCGTGGCCGACGATGTGGTGTTTGGCGATTGGCTGGTTGACGACGACGTCGAATGTCCACCATCGGCGACCTCCTCCTGTTCTGGCACGTAGAATGGCACAGCCATTGTTTATGTTTTTGTTTTTCTTTTATATTTTTTGCACAACAAATAAACAGAAAATAATTGTTTCACAGGGAGTGTGTGTATCCCTTTTTATTTTTTTTTTTGCTTTGCAAAATTTTCACCAAAACACAACACAACTAGTTCTTAGTTCTTGTTTGATCAGTCTTCAGGTTGTTTTGGCGACAATTTGGCTGAGTTTGTTGAGAAATTCACTACACTTGTGTGTGCACGAACCGATTGGATTCTGGGTGCGCTTTCAGCACTTGATTTCAACAACTTTTGTTCGTAAAGCACTGGAAAAAGTGCGGAGCAACAAGCATACTTGCGTTCCAGAGCAGAGACGGAGCAGACGGTGCTCGCTTGTTGCTGCTGTCTTACGGCGGAGGGAATCAAAGATTCGTCACACTATATCTCTCGGAATTGCAGATTGTATATCATGGTCTAGACGCACGCACAACAGATGCATCTCAGCACACTGCACACCGCAGGACACAAACTAAACACGATTTCGATTGTTCGTCTTGTTCACTTTCAAATTGATGTCTGTAGAGAGATGTATGATTCTTTCTTTTGCTACGAAGAACAAAAATAAAATCTGAACAGAAAATAAAAACTAAAAAGATGATGATCGCTTGGTTTGGCGAGTTTAATGCTGTCTGGTTACGAAAATTACTATAAGCACTCAACAACACACACGTCTTATTCGCTTCGCTTCCACTAATCAACTGTTCATATAGTTATATGGACAATTTATTTCTCTTTCCGTATCCGCAACCGTTTATTCCTCTACACAGTCTTCTTCTTCACATGATTTTCCTTGCTTGCGCTGCGAGCCGTTGTCTCTCTCTCTCTCGCTGCTGCTGCTGCTGCTGCTCACATAACTCACACACGCGGAGCAGTCGGTGGGACTTGAGAAAATTGGAAGGAACGATACAAAGATACACGGCACGGCAAACAAAAACAAGTCGGGTTTGTGTATTGTTTGAGCGCACACACACACGCGCAGCTGGGCGCACAAGAGAACAGAACCGAGGAGAACTCACCTTTGGCAAAGGGGTATGGGTGAGAGAGATGGAATGGGAGCACCAGAACGAGAGAGCACGAGAGTGTGCATGCAACACAGAGAAGGAACAATTCTCGACTCGAGTGTGCTTGCACATAGGCAGTGGCTGTGGCTGTGGCAGCGCGTTGCGTCGTGCCTGTACATAGAACGAGCAGAGTCTCTTGCACTTCCCCTTCCTAGTTGCTGCTGCTGGTGGCTCTCTTGGGCAGGTTGTTTTGATTTCTCGTTTGTTTCCACTTGTTCGCTGGCGCTGGAGCGCAGGCCGCAGGGCAGTAAGTTCGAAGAGAGAGCCAACGCTGAGTGATTCTCTTGCGAGTTGCCAATGTTTTCGGCTCATTTTTGCCACACCGAACTTGCTGTTCTCTTGATCTGGTCACAACGTAGCAAGACAAGGCCTGAAAGTCTGGTGGAGAGGGCTAGAGCGGGACTTGCTAGCACACGCACAAACATGCCCTTTTCGGTGGAAGACACCTGGCCACTCCCCCTTGGAAACTGAATGATGCGTGGACGTGTTGAAGCTTGCCGATCTTACAACGGCTGTGTGGCGGTGGAAGGCTGGCCACTTGATGCGTTTCGATGGAACCTGTTGCATCTTGACTTAGATTCTGGCTGAGACTTGCATTCTTTTTATAATTCGGTTAGAACCTCTGGGAAGTTGATGGGGAAACGAGGGCAAGTTGCAGCACGTCGACGGTGTCGCTTTGAAAGTGCAGGAAATTGCCGGAGGGAGGCTGGCAGTTCTTCAGATAAGACTCAATAGCTTCACTAGGCTTTATGCATTTAAAATACAAATTCCAGACACCCAGATGCGATCAGGGATCCTTCCCGGACAGGGAATGTTGAGACAGTTGTTTCTGGAAAACAGGGTTTAACTGGCCATTAGATTATAACATCCATTCAAAGACTCCGTAGGCGTCTGTAAGAGTCTGTCAACCAACAGAAGGCCAGGGCCAGACGGCAGAGCTAGAGCTAGAGCCAGAGCCAGAGCCAGAGCCAGACGGCCGGAGCCAGCCGGCCAGGGCCAGACGGCCAGAGCCAGACGGCCAGAGCCAGGCGGCTAAAGCCAGACGGCCATAGCCACACAGCCAGAGACAGACGGCCAAAGCCAGAGCCAGACGGCTAGAGCCAGAGCCAGAGACAGACGGCCAGAGCCAGAGCGAGAGCCAGACGGCCAGAGCCAGACGGCCAGAGCTAGAGCCAGAGCCAGAGACAGACGGCCAGAGCCAGAGCGAGAGCCAGACGGCCAGAGCCACCCGGCCAAAGCCAGACGGCCAGAGCTAGAGCCAGAGCCAGAGCCAGAGACAGACGGCCAGAGCCAGAGCGAGAGCCAGACGGCCAGAGCCACCCGGCCAAAGCCAGACGGCCAGAGCTAGAGCAAGAGCCAGAGCGAGAGCCAGACGGCCAGAGCCACCCGGCCAAAGCCAGGCGGCCAGAGCTAGAGCAAGAGCCAGATGGCCAGAGCCAGACGGCCGGAGCCAGCCGGCCAGGGCCAGACGGCCAGAGCCAGACGGCCAGAGCCAGGCGGCCAAAGCCAGACGGCCATAGCCACACAGCCAGAGACAGACGGCCAAAGCCAGAGCCAGACGGCTAGAGCCAGAGCCAGAGACAGACGGCCAGAGCCAGAGCGAGAGCCAGACGGCCAGAGCCAGACGGCCAGAGCTAGAGCCAGAGCCAGAGACAGACGGCCAGAGCCAGAGCGAGAGCCAGACGGCCAGAGCCACCCGGCCAAAGCCAGACGGCCAGAGCTAGAGCCAGAGCCAGAGCCAGAGACAGACGGCCAGAGCCAGAGCGAGAGCCAGACGGCCAGAGCCACCCGGCCAAAGCCAGACGGCCAGAGCTAGAGCAAGAGCCAGAGCGAGAGCCAGACGGCCAGAGCCAGACGGCCAGAGCTAGAGCCAGAGCCAGACGGCCAGAGCCAGACGGCCAGAGCCAGACGGCCAGAGCTAGAGCCAGACGGCCAGAGCCAGAGCCAGAGCCAGAGCCAGAGCCAGAGCCAGAGCCAGAGCCAGAGCCAGAGCCAGAGCCAGAGCCAGAGCCAGAGCCAGAGCCAGAGCCAGAGCCAGAGCCAGAGCCAGAGCCAGAGCCAGAGCCAGAGCCAGAGCCAGAGCCAGAGCCAGAGCCAGAGCCAGAGCCAGAGCCAGTGCCAGACGGTCAGAGCTAGAGCTAGAGCCAGAGCCCGACGCATAGCCAGACCCAGAGCCAGGGCTGAAAGAATTCCCTGAGTCTGGCTAGAGTCACAACTAGGGTTGAGGTGTTAGCAGAGCCAGGGCCAGAAGTCAAAGTCGAAAAACCGAACTAGACCCAAAGCCAGAGTGAGGCACGCAAAGCTTGAATCAGAGCCAGCGACAGATACGAGCTTCATACAATGTTTAAGCGCATTGCTCTACCAACAAAAGCAGAGCCATTGTTTCGTCAGCTAGTGCTCTTAAGCCATTAAATCCCCAACCACCTATCGAATCGGGCTTGTGATTCCACTGTATCGCCCTTAATGCGACTCTCAGTCGCTTAAGTAGGTCGAGACTGATGCCGCTAAAGCCATTTTTGCCCAACTACCTAATCTTCAGGAGAAACCCAGGCAGAATCAGAGAAGGATATGAAGACTCAATTAACCTCTCAACAAGACCATGAACATGCCTCTGCACCTACCCCTAGTGAGCACAGCGAGGCCTAAATCCCTTCAAACCGCTACCATCGCACTGCCAATGTACCAGGCAGTCTCTTTCGCATCGTTTTTTGCATTTCTCTCCCCATAGCCATTCGAGCCGATTCACTCTTCGAGGCAATTCCACCCGAGACGTTCTCTTTGGCCTCATCGAAGCAATCACAGGCGAAGGGCAAAAATGGAAAAAGAAACCCGTCAGCGATGGAATTGTAGATACACTCAACGACACAGCCACACACACAGCCATGCGTCCAAGTTGAACATAATTTATAAGTAACGCGCGCGCGAATGGTAACAAAACAGAGAAGAAAAAACCGATCAAAACAAAAAAGAAACAAAAACAAGAAAATCTCGGAACACTGGCCAAAAACCAGTTGACGAGCCAGAGAGAGAGAGAGAGAGAAAAAAGAAAACACCATCGAGCCACGAAAAGATACACAGATGCAGATACTAGAGCCGATTCCCGGCCGAGCAGGGCCGAGGGCAGAGCGCGAGAGAGAAGGCGCACAGAGGCACGACTGCGACTAGCCCACAAAATGATTGACTGTACTTTACCTATTTCAGCTTGTTGCTGCCACAGACACAGATACTCGATCTGGCCGTCTCTCTCGCGCTCGGGGGGCGGCCGTAGCCATTGCACTTGGGGTGGCTGAGGCTGACGAGTGTGGGTGGAGAGGCTTTCGCGATATGCGTGAGTTGATGCCGAAAGATACAAGCGGAGTACGCTCGACGCTCTCTGCCTCTCGGATGATTTTTTCGCAGTTCCTTCGCTAAGTGGACGAAATTATGTGCGATACACTGGCTGAGACTGATGCCGCTGCTGCTGGTGTGGGCACATCGAGCGCGCGATGGATTGGCGAGGCGCGCGGCTCTCTGTTGCGTAATATGGTTAAATTGAGGAAAGTTGACACATATGCGAGTCAATAATTCTAACTGTGGAATGGGGCCGGGACTAATTTATTTATTAAGGATGGTTTACATTTTTTAATCAAAACAAACAGCCACCACTGGGGATGGGGTTAATGTAACGCGCTCACTGGCTGATGTGACGGCTGATGGTGCTGCGGGGCTGTTCGTCTGGGCTGCTTGTCTGGTTGGACGCGAAACTATCTGGTTTTTGGCGAACGTTGAACCACACGTCCGGTTAAGAGGGAGGTTGCCGTAGGAACGTGATGCAAATGATGGGAAATTAGGCGATTCAATTTAAGTTTCAGTTCAATAATGAGCTGACGGAAGGAGCTTAAAATTGTACTGCTTTTGTTGGCAGGGCAATTGAGTTAAACATTGTCAGACCGCTTGTATCTGTCGCTGGCTGTGTCGTTGGCTGTGAGTAGAGCTTCACGTACCTGACTCTGGCTGTGGCTCTGATTCGGGATTTGACTGTGGTTCCGACTGTGGCTTTGGGTCTAGCCCTACCTATCCCTAAATATTGGCTCTAAGGCTAGGTCTAGCTTTAGCTCTGCTTACACTTTTAAGCCTGACCTAATATCTAAATCTAAGGTTGGGTCTGTCTCTGACTCTGACCTGATTCTAACCCTGGCTTTGGCTTTGGCTCTCCCTATGCCTCTATCCCTGGCTCTAGCTCTGGCTATCCTTCTAGCCCTGGCTCTGGCTCTGGCCGTCTGGCTCTCGTCGTCTGGCTCTGGCCGTATGGCTCTCGGCCGTGTGGCTCTCGCCGTCTGCCTCCAAACCCTGGCTCTGGCTATCCCTCTAGCTCTGGCTCTGGCTTTAGCCTTGGCTCTGGCTCTGACCCCCTGGCTGTGGCTGTCTGGCTCTAGCCGTCTGGCTCCCGTCGTATGGCTCTGGCGGTGGTCCTGGCCCTGGCTCTGGCAATGCCTTTAATCCTGGCCCTGGCTATGCGTCTAGGCCTGGCTCTGGGCGTCTGACTCTGGCTCTGGCTCTGGCTATGGCTCTGGCTCTGGCTCTGGCTCTGGCTCTGGCTCTGGCTCTAGCTCTGGCCGTGTGGCTCTGGGCGTCTGACTCTGGCTCTGGCTCTGGCTCTGGCTCTAGCTCTGGCTCTGGCTCTGGCTCTGGCTCTGGCTCTGGCTCTGGCTCTGGCTATGGCTCTGGCTATGGCTCTGGCTCTGGCTCTGGCTCTGGCTCTGGCTCTGGCTCTGGCTCTGGCTCTGGCTCTGGCTCTGGCTCTGGCTCTGGCTCTGGCTCTGGCTCTGGCTCTGGCTCTGGCTCTGGCTCTGGCTCTGGCTCTAGCTCTGGCCGTGTGGCTTTGGCCGTCTGGCTCTTGCCGTCTGGCTCTGGCTCTAGCTCTGGACGTCTGGCTTTGGCCGGGTGGCTCTGGCCCTAGGTCTGGCTTTGGCTCTTGCCGTCTGGCTCTGCCCGTCTGGCTCTCGCTCTGGCTCTGGCCGTCTGGCTCTCGCTCTGGCTCTGGCCGTCTGTCTCTGGCTCTGGCTTTGGCCGTCTGGCTCTGGCTCTGGCCGTCTGGCTCTGGCTTTGGCCGTCTGGCTCTGGCCGTCTGGCTCTGGCCGTCTGGCTCTGGCCGTCTGGCTCTGGCCGTCTGGCTCTGGCTTTGGCCGTCTGCCTCTGGCCGTCTGCCTCTCGCTCTGGCTCTAGCCGTGTGGCTCTCGGCCGTGTGGCTCTCGCCGTCTGCCTCCAAACCCTGGCTCTGGCTATCCCTCTAGCCCCAGCTCTGGCTCTCCCTCTAGCTCTGGCTCTGGCTTTAGCCTTGGCTCTGGCTCTGGCTCTGACCCCCTGACTGTGGCTGTCTGGCTCTAGCCGTCTGGCTCCCGTCGTATGGCTCTGGCGGTGGTCCTGGCCCTGGCTCTGGCAATGCCTTTAATCCTGGCCCTGGCTATGCGTCTAGGCCTGGCTCTGGGCGTCTGGCTCTGGCTCTGACTCTGGCTCTGGCTCTGGCCGTCTGGCTCTCGCGTCTGGGCTTGGCTCTGGCTCTCGCCGTCTGGCTCTGGCTCTGGCTCTGGCTCTGGCCGTCTGGCTCTCGCGTCTGGGCTTGACTCTGGCTCTCGCCGTCTGGCTCTGGCTCTGGCTCTGGCTCTGGCTCTGGCCGTCTGGCTCTCGCGTCTGGGCTTGGCTC
The DNA here is from genome assembly GCA_964034865.1 of Eristalis intricaria. NCBI lineage: Eukaryota > Metazoa > Arthropoda > Insecta > Diptera > Syrphidae > Eristalis > Eristalis intricaria. The sequence continues at coordinate 7,132,643 of OZ035875.1, read as the reverse complement.
TGGCTCTCGCCGTCTGGCTCTGGCTCTGGCTCTGGCTATTCCCCCTAACACTCGCTATCCGCCTAGCCCTCGCTCTGGCTCTGGCAATGCCTCTAGTCCTGGCTCTGACTATGCCTCTACCACTGACTCCAGCCCTGGCTCTAGCAATGCCTGTGCCTCCAGCCCTCTCACTTTAGTTGTTGCTATGACCATCTCTCTAGTGATGACTCTGTCGGTACCCCTCGGTCCATCCATGACTCAAAACTCTTGTCAGCTGTGCAACTGAACGCCACTCTCCATCATCTCTTATCTCATCAAACACAAGACCATCTCCACCCCGTGCCCCAGTCTCCAGTTACTCCGGCATAAACTCCTCACTCGCTCGGCATCTCCAGATTGTGGCGTATTTAGGTCGTCTCTTATCTTAAACCACCCAGCTGTGGGCTGGAGGTGGCTTCGTTTTCCCTGCGACACGTTCGAACAGGAATGCACTTGACGTGAGCAGCTTTTTAGGGAACGATTGGCATTGCATGCTGCTCCGCTCAAGTGGACCTCAGAGCAAGTGTGTGGCGATGTGCATAATTGCTGGCACGAGCAAATTGCTTTGTTTCTTTTTTTCCATAATTTGCTTGACGTTCAACCCCTCGTTTGCGCACAAGAAGTGACACGTGGAGTGCGCTCTGAATTTCGGAATCATGTTACGACGTGTTTGACGTGAGTTTTTGTTCGTCAATGAGGACGCGATGGGAATTTGCATGGGATTCCAGTTGTTTTGAGGATATTTGGCAGGGTTTTGAGGCGCACCAAAGAGAACCCAACCCTCCCCAAGTGGGCACACCTGTCCACATCCATCGACCGCTAAATTAGCCTCATCACACTGATCCTCACCCCAAGCGAAGAAAACGCATCATTCAGTCAATATCTCGCCGAGTGGACTAGATACTCCAATTTAAAGTAATAACTACGAGCCTAGAATCATTAAAACAAAATGAACTGCCTGCCCCAGTGAGTGGCGAGTGGTGGCGTCCAGGGCCCGTCCAGTGCTCGTCGAGTGCCCGGGCCAGTTGCCTCCACAGCGACGTAGTAATTGAACACTTGACATACAATCGCTTTGGTCGTCTTCTCCTTTCAATGGGAGCGCGGCTCTCTTATCGGCCAGTGAGCGACTGAGTTGGAGGGTGGTGTGCCTCAAGTTGATTCCAATCAAAAGCCACAGGATCAACCATCTGCACACTGGGTCGCGTAGTATCCGGCCACTGGCCGTAACCCCTGCAAATGCACACACACGCACGCACAGACTGCATTGGCCCCACCACGACCACTCCCCACTCGAGACGATGATGCGTTGTACGCGTGCAAATGATCAACAAGACAAAGAGGCCACGAAGATGGTAGCCCTTCGCCTAACCGCCGCCGCACCGATGGATGGATTCAAATACGAATCTGGGCACAACTGCCAACCCCGCTGCTGGAGAATCCCTGAACACAAGCTGTGTCTGTCTCCCCGGCTCGTGTGAGTGTGGGTATTAACTCTGCGGAGCGGAGGGAAACAAGAACAAGAAAAGAGGCCCAACTACGCAACAACAACAACAACAGAACGGCTCCAGAAAATAAGAAAAAAAAGAAAAAAATAAGAAAAGCGTGTGCATGAACGGCTTATACTCGTCGTACTCGTACGATACGTCGTCGTCTCGTCGTCGTTTTTCTCAAATCACTTGATAGGTCAGCGACCCAATGGAACAATAATTGTTTGCGCCCTCTAGCAACCGCTACTGTACCTCGTGCTCCCTCCTGTCGTCGCGCAGCATAGTGCAGCACCAGCGCAATCCGAATTAAGGAACACGAACGCCACACCAGCCACACCAGCCACACCAGCCACATCAGGCACACCAGGCACACCAGGCCTAGCAGCAGTAGCAGCGGCAGCAGCGTGCATCTGTGTTCTGGTCGTCTCTGAGGCTGCGTGTATGTGTCCGTGGCAACCAGCAGCAGCAGAAGAAGAAGAAGCGTGTGCATCTCTATTCCAGATGTGCACACCACGGAGAGCAGCAAGGGAACACGGCGCACAACACACACACACACCAGCCAGCCAGCCCCCCCGAGCGATTTAGAGCTCGAGGAACAATCGTGTAAGTAGAGCCAAGTACCAGCGACGGCCATTACACCATCCACCAAGGGGTGGTTGGATGGCCCACGGGAGCGGGGAGCCTTCACTGCGACGATGATGATGTCGCCCGATTCAGCACTAACTGCGACGATGATGCAACTCCTCTAGAATAAAAGAAAGGAAGAGTTGTTTGCCACACGAGTTGGGGGTGGCACGTGAGCAGGCGGCGAGGCGGGTGGGGCTCGACTGGGCTGGCTCCTCACAAATCAATGCAGCATTCAGCTGGACATCCATCCATCCTCTGTCCTCTGCAGATAATTACAACGCGTGCAGATACAAGTAAAAATAAACGCTCGCTCGGACGAGCCGATAAGAGCTTAGCTTCGCTGAGAGAGGCGCACAGACGTCGTCGTCGTCGTGGTCGTCCATCAAAGGGGACGCACGATAGGAAGTGCACATTCGTCTATTCAGCCGGTTCCGCTTGCCCGGACAGAGCAACAGAAGACGATTGCCAGCGATTATGCGACGCAGCGCCAGAGTCCAATTGCAGCTGCAATTAGCCGTGAATTTTTCATGAAAAGGAGACCAAAGGCGCGCGCCAGCCAGGCAGGCAGGCGAAGAAGTGCTGAGGCCGGCTAAGTGCTTCGCAATAGAAAATTGCGTAGACTCGGTAAGAATTTGTGTGTGGCATCGGGCACCGTCACAAAAGGACGACGGCAATTCATCGCCGTCGCCGTCGCCGTTGTCTCTGCAACAAGTAGCCGGCACTGCGCTCTGGACGGGGGGACGCAATCGGCGGGCTTTACTGGAACTTGTTGTGCGGCGGCCGAGTGCGTGTGGGCGAGATATTTAGCCAAGAACTCACGCACAAAGCAACAACACCAAGCAGGTGGGGGTTCGAGGATGCATTGCGTGCACCTGGTCACTTGATGTGGGGATAATTGCACTAATTGCCTCGACGCTGGGGCGTGGTGTGAGGCCGAGGTTCTTCCGATCAAAGCGAACTGCTGAATAGAAGTCCCTTCCCGGGAACTAAAAGGCATTCATCGCTTGAAAAGGAAGAGGCCTTCTGGCCACTTGATGGCCAACTGAATCGCATTTGACTGCAGTCAGGCGATTTCCTATGAATCGAGTGAATGGACGGAGCGGGGTGGCTTGCTCCTCAACGCATATGGGCTTCCTTCTCTGGTCCTCGAGCGTCCGGTGAACTCAAGCCGCAGTCTACAAGCAGAACGGTGTCTTGCCAGAAACATTGGAAGAATCCTACTCACTTCAGGTCATTCTATGTTACATGGCGAGACTGTCTGGGAGTTGGTCGTTTCCTGGAAGGCCTTGTTGCCAGTGGGTCTTGGTGACAGCAAGTCCAGAAGCGTCTCAAAGATCCAAAGATCATTCCAGTCTTTTGACGCTTTTGAGCTTGCTGCCATCTGAAACCATCCACTGACGGGAATCCCTTATAAACCGCTTGGCGGAACGCTTATATGTGACAGGCTGTCATGAGTATCAAAATGGGATGGGGACAGGAGAGAGGTGCAGTCGTCTGCACTCGAAAGGACGTCACGACCAGGTTCATTGGCGTTCAGAAACACTTGTCAGCTGGGCACAGGACAGTGGAGGAAGCAGCTCGGAGGATGAGAAAGACGGGTAGGAACCGCCTCTCCAATCTCTCGATGCATTGAAGTCCTAGTTCAGTAGAAACTCTCTGGGAGTCCACACCTTGAGGGGATTGACGACCATAATCGATGCAAAACCTCAGACAAATCCCAAGAAATCTAGATGATGGCAACCTTAGTCGACTCTGATGGTTCTTCAGTTCACCCTCAGACCTGAATCCCAACGAGGCCACTAAATCTGCCTCTGTACCTAGACACTGGACCTAAGGCCTTGCGAATGTGAGAGGATGTCCCAGAACACGCTAAAGGGGACGATTCTGTCGCAGCGAAGGCCAGGTTCGAGTGCCTGTCTGCCAGCATGCAGGAGTCTAACTTAAGTCAGCCTAAGCTCGTTTAACACCAGCGAAGTCAATCCTTGTGTGGATCTTGTTGGGTCATGGATTATGTCACAAAGGTCGCCCAACAATTTTGATCTTCTGTTGAGAAGCTCCACCATATCGTGGTAAATGTGAATTCCCCCAAAGGACGTGTTAGCAGATCTGGCTCAGAATGTTGTTGTGTTCGATGATTTTGATCAGTCTTAAGAGACAGTCAATCCAGAGCAGCCTTGATAGTTCATCCGGTTCGAAGGACCAACATCTTGCCAAGGCCACGCTTAAGCTAAAGTCCTGTTGACCAAGTTGAAACCTGAAGGGAGCACAGAATGAAAGGGCTTATTTCTGACACGATCGTCTTCTTTCCTTGTGTGTAGCGACAAGTTCGAAGTTGTCCTAGACCAAGCTTCTGCAGCAACCGCTCGTGTTACACATGCCATTGCTCTTTTTCGAGTTGAGGAGGGGTGTCATAGCATTATTTCTGCTCTGTCAAAGATGTGTGTGACAACTGGCATCTCGTTCGGCGGAAGGTACGGAAATTTATGGGAAATGTAGATGATCCAAGACTGCCTCCGATGCTTGAATGAAATCTCTACATCGTCTCTGACGTTAGAGGCACGGATTTCTGACTACGAAGGCTTGGAAGTCAACAAACGGGTGGCTTGCGTTGAACAGGGAGTTGCAAATCGTATGTTGGGTCAGCCAGGGCCTTGCTTTGCTGCCTAAACTATAAGGACCTAGATAGAAACATGATGCTTGAAACACATGCTTTTGAAGGAGCTGTGGACGCGATAAGCTGCAATAACCCGTCTTGACATCCAGGCGAAGGCATGTTCTGATGCTCTTTGGTTTCAGCTCCACTTCCTTCTTCGTGTGGTGCTACAGTCCCGAGTGGGCCTGGGCATCAACCAATAAGCATCTCCAGTCTGCTGCTACTGTCCAGTTCCGCAAACCAAGCTGATTGACCTGAGCTAGTTCTATTACTGATGTGACAACGTTATTCGACTTTCGGTCGTAGTGAATCGATCGTGGTCTTGTTGTTGGAAGCCCCTATGTATATCTGCCTGGACACAGGATCCAAGGCCTTGAGTATGCAAGGTGAAGTCGCAGATGGAGATAAAGGACACCTTCCAATGGGTCGCCACGATCCGTTAGGGGCGCAGTAGCAAATCCAGCTCGAAGGACCAATTTGAAATGTTTTTGATTACCTTGGAAGGAAATCCATGCCAATTCTAGAACTCTGTCCACATTTCATTGCGCAGGTGACAGGTGAGGTGCAGTCGCAGACCAGTATAAGAGCTGATTCAAATGACTCAAGCCTTCATCCAGCCCTTAGGGGTGCAGTAGCAAATCCGGCTCGAAGGACCGCGCAGTTTAAATTGAAACTATTTCCATTACTTTGGCAGGAAATCCATGCAAATTCTAGAACTCCATCCACATTTCATGAGACGATCGGACCGCCGCAGTATCCCTCGTGTTGCCATCCAGTCTCGTCATCCCCTCAGGAGCCCTCCATCGCACAAAATCCACTCTCCACCGGTGTCAACGGCGATCCACACATGTTTGCACTAATTCACCGAAAAATGAAAAACCGAAACCTTATTCGACACATGTGCAGTGCCCCCGCTCGCTAATTGATTATCTTCATTAACCCAAACCAGGGCCGTAATCGGGAATTTATTGTTCCACATCTCAGGCGATCGGACTCGGCACACCATGCTCCTGAGCCATGTAACCGCGCTTGTGTGCCAGAGCAGTCCACACAAACACTCGTCGAGCCCACAAGTCCACAACTGCAAAGAATAGAAGATAATTAATCTTTTCCTCGTTCGTTGGCCTCCTCGCCACGATCACCACCATCGCCAGCATCGGCTGATCTTTCGTTCCTGTCACTCAGTCAGAGTTCGACGGTATCATATTTTTTCTCGCTTAGGCCCTCGCTCGGGTTATTACTTTGAGATAAAGCTGGGACCCGGGCTGGAGCGCGCTCCCCGCTGCCCCGCCGTTGGATGTGCTTCACGAGTGAGTACACTTCCAGGCATCAAGTTGATTTCGCTTTCTGCCTCCGTAATGGCACACATAATGCCCACATAGTGGCCCGGGACGACCGACGAAGTCCACACACATACACAGCCCAGATTGCTGCTGCCTTCAACCTTAAGTGTAAGACAGGTAGCAGTTACAAACCTGCGCAAACAAAACAAGAGATAAATGATCGTCCCCTGCACACGCAGCCCGGGCGCAAGTGTTTCGGATTAAGCCCGAGGAAGGAACACAAAACCACTCGCAGACACGACACCGTGCCAGAGCGAGAGGGAACTGAATGACAAATAAAAAAAGATACGATAAATGATTGGATACAAAGAATACGCACAGGCACACAAGGGGACAGACTATGTGCCAGATACGGGAGTTATTGCGCTGCGCACGGCAAAAGGCGCATAATAAATGGGTTCATGGCAGCGTCGTTTGGTGGTACCTCGGCTCAGGAACCATCGATCCTCACACACTGACATGAATCCCAATGGGAGTCTTCATCATCATCATCATCATCATCATCGTCGTCGTCGTCGTCGGTTTATCTCAACCGTTGTCGCTGTCGTTGTCATTGTCATTTTCGTCTATTGACTTAACATGCGCAAAGCGTACAAATGATGATATAGGTTCGCCTGAATGGCTGACAAAAGTATCTAACGACATCAGACGTATCTATTTCTATTTCAATTGCATTGCCGGTTGCACCCTGCTTTTTGGGGGCCCCCGACCATTAAAAAAAAGGATTATCATCGCGATTTGAATGCGCACAGAGATTTGATTTTATTCAAATTTGTCCGTGCCTTTGGCTGGCCTGAGGGAGGGGAGGCGAGGTAGCTGTGCAGCTGTGCCGCCAGTGGGAGTGTTGAAATGCTTGTTTGAGTGACAATGAGCGTTGCTAGGTAACAGGATCCATGCGAGAGACGAGTGGACTTTAAGTGTGAATCTGAAGGGAACTGTGTGGTGTCTGAAAGGTTTGGGAGGAATGTGAAGGGATACGAGGGAATTTGCGTGGGAAATCGAAGTGGCGCCCAACGGCGGATCAGGGATTGGCGACGATGAATTGCTGGTAAAAGGGTTCCGGGCAGATGGAGGAGGAGACAATTTGTGGTGGCTTACAATGAAAGTGGGTTGACTCCCAAGCTAAGTCTCAAGGGAAACTTTCTTAATTCACGTCTGATGCGTCTTTCGAGGCACTGACAATGTTTAAATATTGGGCCTGGCACTCGTCACTCGAAGTCGGCACAAAGCTGGCGTTCTCTCATGACAGAACATCACACATTCGCAACACGAGGGACGCTAGCCACAGGACAATCAGGGACTCGTAGCGACACCCAAAGAAAGAAAGAGAAGAAGAAGACGATCCCTCCAAAACTGAAGTCTTTCGTTCCATTGGAATGATTGAGTTCATCGTTGAATGGACTGCTAACATGAAACTGGTCTGAATCATCAAGTTACGGTCAGTGGGACTTAGACCGGGCTTGTAGTCATTGTGGGGAGATAATAACCAAGTTGGCCACTACCCCGGAATGTCAGATTTGGGGTATCCTGATTCTACCTAAATAAATGGGCAGGAGGAAGTTCTCACGGAAAAAGTTCCCGTCACTTAATCCATTAATCTCTTGGTACTCGAAATTCGAGGTTGAAGAAGAGCAAGCAAGAGTGATATTCCGAAGATCGTTTGTTCGCGAAAAAGTGGGTTCTTCGATATTTGAGTAACCGCAACTCAAGTCCATAGCGAGTAGAAGACCACGGATGACTTCTTCGGTCTCCTAGAACAAGCATACGCCGGCCGACGTTATCCTTTCTTAGACTAAGTCAATAGCGAGTAGAAGACCAAGGATAACGTCTTCGATCTCCTAGAACAGGCATACGCCGGCCGACGTTATCCTTTCTTAGACTAAGTCCATAGCGAGTAGAAGACCACGGATGACTTCTCCGATCTCCTAGAACAGGCATACGCCGGCCGACGTTATCCTTTCTTAGATTAAGTCAATAGCGAGTAGAAGACCAAGGATAACGTCTTCGATCTCCTAGAACAGGCATACGCCGGCCGACGTTATCCTTTCTTAGACTAAGTCCATAGCGAGTAGAAGACCACGGATGACTTCTCCGATCTCCTAGAACAGGCATACGCCGGCCGACGTTATCCTTTCTTAGATTAAGTCCATAGCGAGTAGAAGACCACGGATGACTTCTTCGATCTCCTAGAACAGGCATACGCCGGCCGACGGTATCCTTTCTTAGACTAAGTCCATAGCGAGTAGAAGACCACGGATGACTTCTTCGATCTCCTAGAACAGGCATACGCCGGCCGACGGTATCCTTTCTTAGACTAAGTCCATAGCGAGTAGAAGACCACGGATGACTTCTTCGATCTCCTAGAACAGGCATACGCCGGCCGACGTTATCCTTTCTTAGATAAAGTCAATAGCGAGAAGAAGACCACGGATGACTTCTTCGATCTCCTAGAACAGGCATACGCCGGCCGACGTTATCCTTTCTTAGACTAAGTCAATAGCGAGTAGAAGACCACGGATAACTTCTTCGATCTCCTAGAACAGGCATACGCCGGCCGACGTTTCAGGACACGATCTTTCGAGGAGAAATCAGAGCCTCCTGACAATGACCTAAAATCCTTTGCCAGAGTCTCCAAGAAACACAGCCGGCATGAGCCCTTATTCGACAGAGGGTACAAGCCGCAGGGCGGAACTTCTCTTTAACTTGCAGACGGCACTCGTACCACATCTGGGCGGTCACCCGAACCAGATTGATCACATTGCGACACTCCTTCAGAAGTCTCAATCTCCGAATCTTCCGAGGAGCCAACGCAATTTTCTTGTTCCAGGCAATGTAAGAAGAGGAATTTCGAGTGAACAAATGAGTCGAGAAAGAAGACCTGGGTTTGATGTTAAGAAGCACGAATCTATGCTGGTTGAGTGTACCTAGGGATACCAACCGTAAGTTCCACCAGGACGCCTTCATAAATAAGCGAATACGATTGGACGCACCGTCAAAAAGTAACCGTGGAAGCTCCCGTGACCCACGGGGTCTGTCCGAGAGAAAAATCCCACACGTGGACTTTAGCTATGTTTGAGTAGAGTGGGGCTCACAATTGGTCTTTTGCTATGTTCCCACCAAACGAAACCGAGAGGTTTTATCAAATTTCAAATACATTTCAGAGTATCCAAACCTCGTGTTTTCGGTGAAACCTCGCGCTTTCGGTGAAACCTCGCGCTTTCGTCGAAACCTTGTTGAAGAGTTCATCCATCTGTGAGAGGTTTTCAAACTCAACTGCGTGAATTTCAGTTTATTTTTGGTCAGTTCATGTTCAGTTCCTCTCTCTTTCTACTTTCTTGTGTTCACATACTATCATTTCCTGTCAACAGACAGTCGTGTTGGGGGCCATTTAAAAATTGAGAGCTAATGACATTTGAAAACATTTCAAATTGGTGACGTGGAAAAGGCCTAGTGAGGTTTCAGTAAAAGTTCATCTAAACCTCGTGGTTTCGGTTGGGTTTTGATGGCATTTGGGAGAGATTTGGGCATCGTTTTCCTCGGAGCTTGTTTACACTACACTCGAGCACTCAAAAACTGGTTCATTTTACTGCCAGGCAAGCTATATTTTCGAGAACTTTTTGGTCACCCGGAGGAAGACTACCAGGCGCTACTGTGATGAGGAGTACCTGACAACTGATCCGAGCAATGGCAGGAGATTGGCTGTGCTCTGCAGTGGTGTCGTCTTCTAGAAAGTTTCATCGCTTAGGCCAATGACATAAAAGTCTTGTGCGAATGTGTAATGGCCCTTTAGTACGCCGATAAGTCAGCACCGAAAACCTGTCACCTGATGCTCTGAGTGCTCTGCAGAATCGTCGTCATCTCCACCGATTCCGCAGAGGGTTCTTTCGGTTTTGGCCAAAGTGTATTGTCCCGTGAGTAGGCCAGTAATTCGTCTGCAGTCTTTTCTGTCAAGAGATGACAAGAATGCCGCAAGAGTTTGGTAGCATTCGCTTGGTCTGTCTGCATCCTGGAGAGTTACGCCACCTCTGGTTGCGGTCCCGAGAGTTCAGACCATCAAAGGGCACCCTAACGGGGGACGCAAGTAGTATTAGCCTCGGTTCAGGTAGTGAGAGTCCATCCTCTGGTCCTTGTCTAGCAGGTTCATCGACGATCCCACTTCCGGTGATACCGCTGTGGTCCGGGACCCAGACATGTCTGCCGATCAAATTCACAGACTTGCATTCCTGAACTATTCTGGAAGACCAGGTTAATGCGACCTGGTGCTGTGGTCAGGCTGAGACTTCTGTTGTAAGAGAGTCTCTTTTCTTTTCTTCGCTCTTACAAAGCTCAACACCCTGGGCTCTAGCCGAGGTAGCCATTTTTTTAGACTCATGCTGCTGAGGCTGAGGCTCAGGCCCCCTCCGGACTGTATGGCCAAACGGGATATGAGGGAGAAGGTATATTGTTCATTTCTTTTGCTGTCAGCAGTCATCATCGTCTGTATCAAGCCACATGACGGACTCCATTGACGGCTGGCGTGATCAGCTTTAATGTAAGTTCTTGGAAGATCGTGTAGGCTTGTGTAAAGTGATACGAACGCAGTCCTATTGCTTGCAGGCGTTCAACGAAGTAAGGCTTCTTAAAGAATCTGAGATCTGGGTAGCTCCTTGAATGCCTTCAACTGTCCTCAGACTACTGGAAAAACGCACCACAACCGTGCGGTCTACGTTCCTTCGCCGAAAACACCAACAATGAGTGGACGTAGAACAACCAGACAGCCACGCTACCCCACCGCCCACCACAACCCACTTTCCGCCATCGAATCGACTTAACCAAGATCTGTTCGACTCAAGATCGAAACAATTCACGAATCGATAATGGCATTCGACGTCAACGTCAAAGTTTGACACACACGCCCGGCCACCTGCCGAGCTCACCGAGCGACCAGCAGCAGTCGATACCAGGAAACCGCACAATGAACTCTCCATCACACCGTGCCGATAGTTGATGGATACGACACCGATTTCATCATAATCCGACTGCTCACCCAACAGGGATACCTGGGCGAAATGAAAAGTGTTAATGTTCGACGAGACGCAACCAATAGGCCACTCATTACGAGTCGGAACCCTATCCGCGCGGCTGCAATGCCCGCAGCGCCAATGTTGTACAAGTTCCACTCCGGTGAGTCCAATTATGGCATTGCATCAGTCGGCGTGGTCTTGTCCACTCTGACCGGGACAATGCGTAGAACGAGCGCCACCGAGCACCGCACTCAGTCGCTTAGTCAGTCAGTCAGTGGGCCATAATCCACCAGACCGGACCAGGCCAGATCAGACCAAGTCCGAGTACGACAACGGCGGCGTATCTTAATGGGCGGGTTGATATCTCCAGTAATTATACGTCTATTCAGAAGTCCAAATAAAGGATTATATCACTGGCGAGCACTTTGCGGTTGGCCAGACTGGCTGCGGCTCCCCAGACAATGGTGGCTCTCGGTCGCCGCAAGTTCCCACAGTGATTTGGCTCGTTGGCGGTGTGCGCCCGTGTGCGGGTGCTCAACCACCGTGCAATTTTGGGTAATATCCCAAGGAGGCGTCTTCCTCGACTGGGCTTCTTCTTCACTTCACAGTGCGGTCGGGTGGCGGGCGTGGCACGGAAACCGAGAGAATAAATCGACTTTTGTCAAATTCCAATTAAGTCGTGGCCGGGAGTGCAAGTGCGCCCGAGGCTAATGAAGTGCATCTCTGCCACCACCGATGTTGTGGGAACACCGTCGGGTGACACACCCCATTCGTCGAGCACGTAGGCCCACTAAATTACTATTCCGCCGAGGTTCTGGGCATTCTGTGAGCGGTACTTGGGGCTTGGATGACCATAAACAACCGAGAAGTGCTGCTTCTTAAGGAAAGCCAGCGGTGCGTGTAGGGAAACGGTTGTGTTCCAGGCTCGTAATGGCCTGCCAATGGGTTCCGCGATGTGGGGGCGCAGTCCGGCACTTCGACAGCGGCGCGGCGGCGCTACGACGATGGTGAGGGAGATGAGGGAGTCAATTGCATTTGACGACCAACTTGGGTGGAAAGTGAAATCAAATTAAATTTCATTTTTCCGCTAAGCTGCACTCGCGCCCTGGGATGGGTCGACGTGAGAATATCAATGTTTTCCGACCTGTTTACACGTGTTTTCTGACGGGTGTGTGTGTGCACGAGTTCGCGGGCGGAAAGAGGGCGCGATTGATTCAGGGGGACGAACCGATGATCATGCGTGAGATCGTTAGATCGATGAGGGGAATAAGTTATTCGAATGCGTGGAGACATTCTCAGAGGGAGAGAGACTGGCTGATGTCCGGGGCAATAGATGAGTTTGGTGTCAACGCTTGGATGTATGGTCTCGCAAACATTTTGGTCTACAGGACCTCAGCTTGGACTTAAGGTCGATGGTGGAGTCAGGATTACCATTTCTGGTTTTGAGCTGAACGACTGAAAGACTGACAGACCGAAAGGCCGATACTCTCCTGTTCTCCATCAGTCTTCAGAGCTCCGCCAGCCTCCAGAGTTCCGTCAGCTTATTGATCTCCATCAGTCTCAAGAGCTCCCTCAGTCTCCTGTTCTCCATCAGTCTCCAGAGCTCCTTCAGTCTCCTGATCTCCGTCAGTCCCCAGAGCTCCGTCAGCCTACTGATTTCCATCAGTCTCCTGATCTCCGTCAGTCTCCTGTTCTCCATCAGTCGCCAGAGCCCCGTCAGTCTCCTGAGCTCCGTCAACCTACTGCTCTCCATCAGTCTCCTGAGCTCCGTCAGTCTCCGGAGTTCTGTCAGTCTCCTGTTCTCCATCAGTCTCTAGAGCTCCGTCAGTCTTCAGAGCTCCATCCGTCTCCTGTTCTCCATCAGTCTTCAGAGCTCCGCCAGCCTCCAGAGTTCCGTCAGCCTACTGATCTCCATCAGTCTCAAGAGCTCCGTCAGCCTACTGATCTGCAGCAGTCTCCAGAGCTCCGGCAGTCTCCAGAGCTCCGGCAGTTTCCAGAGCTCCGTCAGTGTCCTGAGCTCCGTCAGTCTCCAGAGTTCCGCCCGTCTCCTGTTCTCCATCAGCCTCCAGAGCTCCGTCAGTCTCCTGAGCTCCGTCAGCCTACTGATCTCCATCTGTCCCCAGAGCTCAGTCAGTCAATTAAATGTAGATGATTCGCGTTTTCTTTTGGGAGCACCAAGTCGATGACGCTCTGGCTGACCCGAGAACAAATCACTATCGCCGACACAAAAATAGTCGCACTCCATGTGAAGGGCCCTAGATAAGGCGTCCAATCTAATCTTGCTGACCGACCACTGTCAAGGTGTCACATGACACTCCCGGTATCGCATGACAACGATCTCAAAAATGCGTAGATAGTGAAGATCTTTACCCGAACAAACAGCGACCCTGAGGCCACCTGCACCTGCTGCCAGAGCTGGCCAGCCATCGTTCGCTGGCTTTGCGAAACGACACAATTTCTTTTTCAGTTTTAGAAAAAACAACAGATAACAAAAGTGCCACCGAGCCGTATCCCCAACTCAAGGAGGGCTCGTCTCGCGGCTGGCTGACGCAACCGTGGCCAGGCAGGGAACATGCCACCCGGCTCGTGTTACATCCAACTTCCCTGCTTGCTTTGATTATTTGCTTATCATTCTGCCAGCGTTGCGAAGTGATTCACGGACTGGGCGAATGTCAACAAACATCCATCGCGTAACTACGCAGATACAACCGATCTCTCGCTTGACCACCAGCAGCCTTGGTTCCGACTTGGCGCAACTATCCGGCGATGAGTCATGCGTCGTCGTCTCGGGAGGAATTTCAGCGAAAACGAGCCCCCTTCCTCGAGGTGTACCTGTTGCCCTGTCCCTGTCGGATGCACAGGTCAGGTACCGTCTTTGGGACCTCGGCAGAACCTTTCCCTACGTGCCGGCGATCTGATATGACTCATCGATCCGGTTGCGATATTTTTTTTTTGTCCGCCTTTTTCTCCTCCAAATGATTGTGCCATATACTCGCACTCGTACCCGGTAGATGGTCGACTTCCTCCGGTAGTGCGAGCGACGGCGCGCTGGCGGCGATCGTAGTCGGTGGTGGAAAAATAAATTATGAGTGGAAAACAAAACCGACGATGAGTCATCGCCGAGTACCTGCGCGGCCAGCAGCCTCTTCGCCCCGTCCACCGACCATCGACCGTCGTCGTATCGTGTCTTCGTCGTCGTTGTCGTTGTCGTTATCGACCAGTAGCACCAGATACTCAAATTATCGGATGAGAACAATAAAAATGAAGCAAAGCAACGGATTAGACATCAACATGCAAACACCAAGCGATCGATCAGTCATCGAATGCTATTCGTGGGGGGGGGGGGGGGGGGGCACCATCGCATCGTCGTCAGTGTATCTCTCAGATCGAAGATACGAATATTTTCCTCGGTTTTATGGCGCTCGTCAATCATGATGTGTTCGGTCATCCGATGGAGATACCCGAAAGCACACATCACGAGATAACACCGGGCCACAGCTTGGGACGAGACAAAGAGAACGCTGGTGACCTACTTCTTGCGCGGGTTCCTGTCTTGTGACTCTTCTTGACGCGATTGCGTGCACATTTACACTCCGGGGGTGTCATTCTGGCTCTTCGCTTGGTTTTGGATAAGCATGTGGGTGACGGAGGAAAGTGAGGCGGCGGCGAGCACAGTGGCGCAATCGATAATGTGTCATGTCCCACATTTCGGGGCGAGAAGTAAATCCGAAGAGAAGGAGAAGAAACCAAAAGTGCTCACCACTGTGGAGTGGTGTGTGACTGCGTTGGAGAGCTGTCACACGGCGACTCAAGTTGTGTCGGGAGGTGCAAGTTTATTGTGAAATTAATTTTCCGCGCGGGGGGCGGCCAGAGACTGATCGATGCTTTCTATGTCGGTTGTCGGATGACACGTTGACACGGTTCAACTGTGGTGGTTGCATCACTTTGATGTGCTTTGTCTTTGCGTGGTGTGCTGCACTGTTTGCATGGGGTTCTCCGATCTTCACCAATGGATCATCTGTTTGGCCATGACTCGTATCCCTGACATGACTAAACGGGGAAGGCACGCGGAGAGGGTTAGGATCGCGGTGTGTAATGAGTCACTTGCCAACTATTTGCCACCTCATGACCGCAGTTTATGAGGGAAGGTATGCTCGTGTTGGAGGGGACGTGCATGAGTCCACGTCGCCTTGGGCAGTGGTCACCGTCATTTGGCAATCATTCTGAGTGGGGAACGATACAATTTGCGTCGTTGGGGTAGGCATGGCATTGAGACGAATATTTGAATCAGAGCAAAGCTTGTCAATTCTAAAAAGATGCATCCAAGCACAGTGTGGCAGTCCTTCACCTTAAAGGAAAGCAAACAATTCGTTGTCAATGTGAACTTTTATTTCTATTCCAATTATAAAATAATGATATAATATTACATGGGTGACAGTCCTGAACGGACCTGGGCCTAGCTTCTCAGCAACCTCTCGTGTTGTGCGTGCTATTGTTCTTTCACACCTAGAAGGGACCTCCAGTTTTATGCTGACTCCGAACGGCAAGGTTAGGTTAGGTTAGGTTGAAGTGGCTGACTGCCGTGCATACGAGCAGCGGACACACTTCGGGCAAACATAGGCCCATTGTGTTACCACGTTGAGATGCATTGTCAGAAGTATTGTCAATGACTCGAAAGAGGTGGAAGCCGTGAATTATGAAAGTTGGTAGATTGGGGATTTGAACCTGGCACCCTCTGCGTAGGAGTCGACGCACTTACCCACTTCGCCACGGTGACCCGTGGCTTCTATTCAAATTAGAACTTTTATTTCAAATGTGTGATGACGTCGCCTTCGGCGCAAAAGGCGAGTTTATTCAGCACATTCGTCACAAATAAAAAAAATTAATTTCGATTCATATCTTGTCCTTAGTCATGTTGGTTTGTTAGTGTGCCCATTTTTGTTCAAAAAAGCCAAAAGGGCAAGTTTGGGGTCGTGGCTTACTATAACATTATTAGGCCGAGTTCGATCCGCGAGCTGCTGTGGCTTTTTTTCATCCACATGCTCCGTAGACTTGACTGATCCAATAGGGGCACCAGAAAGATTTGATATACATCTGTCCTGCTTGCGTTCCACAAGAGCTGTTGTAGCGTTGCCTCTAGCACCCTCTAAGAATTAGAGCTCAATTGATGAGGATGTAGTTGTTCTTTGTTTCCAACGCCTTGCTGCTGCAGAAGTTGCTAACGATCAAAGACACCAGACTGTTAAGTGCCAATTTCAAAATGTCATCCAAACCAATATGGCGCCCAATCAAAGTCGACCTGCAACATAAAACGCGGTCTGTATCTCTTCCCTGGGCACTCACAATTGAACAATTATCTAAATAATTTCGGTTCATGTCTTGTCCTTAGTCTTCTTCTTCTTCTGGTGGCGCTACAGTCCGGGGTGGACCTGGGCCTCAACCAGTAAGCCTCCGACACGATCTTTAGCCAGCTGTCTCCAACTGCGCACACCAAGTTGGTTGAGGTCCTTCTCCACCTGGGTGCGCCATCGGTTCCGTGGGCGTCCTCTATTGCGTTGTCACACTGGTTCGGAGTCGAAGACTTGTCCTTAGTCAATATGTTGAATATTTTCAACACATTATTGAGTCGCTGGCTGCTCTATGCGAAATTGTCAGCGACTACACTCTACGACTTCCCAACGCCAGCATTGAAGAACTTGGCGTGTGTCGTACAAGCAATAGTACTACGACCACGACGATTTACAGTACCCCCTTCTCGTGGTCTAGAATGTAAGAGAGAATGTAAGAGATGCGTTTTTGACGACCCTCCCAAATGAGATTTCTTGAATATCTCACCCCGTTAAGGATTTTCTGTGTATAATTTTGAATCTTGCTCAGAAAAGGCTTAGGCAGTCGATCACCAGGTGTTCCATGGATTCCTTCACCTGCCCGCAGTTCCTACAGGTTTCTACACTGGTAAGACCCACCCCAGTCGTCGTGGCGTAGTGGGTTAGTGCGTTGACTCATACGCAGAGGAGTCTACCAAGTGTCATAATTCACGTCTTCCACCTCTTTCGAGTCATTGACAATACTTCTGACAATGCATCTCAACGTGGTAACACAATGGGCCTATGTTTGCCCGAAGTGTGTCCACTGCTCGTATGCACGGCAGTCAGCCACTTCAACCTAACCTAACCTAACCTTGCCGTTCGGAGTCAGTATACAACTGGAGGTCCCTTCCACTCGTGAAAGAACAATATCACGCACAACATGAGTGGTAGCTGAGAAGTTGGGCCCAGGTCCCTCTCGGACTGTCGCGCCACCAATATTTTTGTTAAGACCCATTTTATGAGGTGGTAGTTGCGTGCCCCATGCCCTGCTAGCACATAGCAACCTTTGGTCAAATTTACTGAGTTCTAGAGCTTGCTTGGCTAGTTTGAGATTGTTGTTTTGTTACATGAAAAACCACGAGTGTTCGATACCCTCTTGGTTGTTCCAAGACTTCAAATCTGGACATTTACAGTACTCCCCGGATATAAGGAACAAATTACATTCAGCTGAAATTTAGCAACGCCATCCTAAGCCTACCTAAGACCCCGCTAAATATGAATTTCAGTGAAAACCTGCTTATAACAATAATAATATGGGTGGCGCGACAGTCCGAGGCGGACCTGGGCCTAGCTTCTCAGCAACTACTTGTGTGTGCGCGCTCGCTTATGAGCAACATAATTATATGCCCATGCGTATCATCCCGGAAGTGCAGCTCCCAATGTGCAGCTTCTTACTTACTTATCAGGCTGACGAGCCATGCAGGGTCCGAGCCTGAGCGATAGCTGCTTTCCACTCCTGATGGCCCTGGGCACGCTGCTTCCAGTCATCAAGACCAAGCTGTCTTGCATCCGCGATTACTTGGTCTTTATACCGGAGATTCGGTGTTCCTCTCCTTCTCGAACCAGGAGGCTCGGATTCGAAGGCCCTCTTAGCTGGAGCATTGTTGTACATGCGCTCGATGTGGCCGAGCCAGTGCAGTCGACGGATCTTTGCCTTCCGGACTACAACCACACCCTGGTACAGCTCGTAGAGTTCACGGTTGTGTCTTCTCCTCCAATCGCCTTCCTCGCAGACGGGACCATAGATTCGACGTAGAATTTTCCTTTCGAAGGCACGAAGAATCAGTTCCGCAGTTTTGCTTATCGTCCAGCTTTCGGATCCATGTAGCAAGACTGACAAAATAAGTCAGGTCCTTCGAGTCAGAAGTTTGCAGCTTTGGTGACAGCGGAAAATTCTGCTTGAAAAATTCTTGTGTCCTTGCGGAGAGGAATGTGCAAGCTACAACCAAGACCTACCACTCCAGTCACTCCATTTCGACAGTCAATCAACATACGATTTTTAGACTCCACCCTTCAAGCAAGTGGGGTCGTCATTCCAGTCCTCTCTAAATGGCATGAGAATCTTATAGTCCTTCTTAAGTTTAACTTGGGAGGCATCAGGTCACTTACATGAGCCAACTCCCCGGTGTTGTTCACGCTTTTAAGAATCTCTAGATGTCCCGATTGTAGGTCCTCTGTAAAGTTTAGGCTTGCTTTGCAGCTTCAACTAGGCTCGTCAGGTTTCAAATCGTAAAATCGCCAAATCTGCCAAGAAACGGCAAATTTTCCAATTTTCTACGTCAAAATGCTTAACCAAGACCTATGTACGTTTAAAAAAATCGACTAATCTTACGTTAATGGGACGTTTTCGGCCCTCATACATACTTCAAGAAAATGGAGACACACATTAACGTTTGTTAAGAAAACAATTGTTTCGTGTGGAATCCATTGTCCAAAAGCAATTCTTCTCCTTGTTTAACTGGCTCTACAACCGGGGTGGACCGCACCTCTACCAACAACCTCCATCTGTCTTCAGTTTCGCCCGTTGATTGATGTCCTTCTCCAACTGGGTCCGCCAATACAGGCGTCCTCGGTTGGGTTCTAAAACAGTTCAGACTCGAAGATTCTTTGGGCCAGAGCTGAGTTGTTCATGCGCTCTAAATGGTTCAGCAACCTTAGGCGTTGGATCCCTAGATGCTTGTCGCCTGAACTTTTCTCGCGATAGCCCTAAGGGCTACTTCGTCTTCCTTGCGACTGTCCATATCAACGCGCCATAGAGCAGGACAGCGATGATCAATGGGTTTGTGGTCTTTCGAGAGAGGGCTCTACTTCTTAACTGACTCTTGAGCCAAAATAAAAACACCTATCTCTGATGAACCTAATTTGGTCGTTCTGTTGTCTTTCTTTTAGCATGACGCTTATTTTTCAACTAAATGCTTTTGTTAGTGATAGGTGGTTAGCATTATCAAATGCACCCTCTTTGTCCCTTAGGGTCCCAATCGTTACCTCCGTAAGTTTATGACGAGCGGTTATTGTAGATTTATCTTTTTTGTAAGCGAATTGTAGCTTGTAGCTTGATGCATTCTCCAGTGTTGATCTTATGACCAGTCCTATAAGCGTGTCTGCCTTTTTTAAATGGAGTGAAGATAGGCTTATGAGGCCGGTAGGATTTAGCGTTTTCAAGCGGTTTGTTTCCTTCCTTTTTGTGGATGGCCGTGACGCTACGGGTATGTGCGTCGACTCCCACGAAACTTAACCTCGCTTCCTGAGTTCTATGGCCGGTATGACTAAATGAATAATCTTCACTGTCCCACCCATTTCCAGTCACTGATAATGCTCAAAGGCTAATAATGTCTAGAAAAAGATTCTCAAACTTAGCCGTTCGGAGCATAAAACTGTAGGTCCCTTCGTGACTCATGACAGAGCAATAGCACGCTCAACACGACTGGTTGCTGAGAAGCTATGCCCTGGCCCTCTACATGCTGTTGCGACGCCCGTATTAAACCTTTATGTTACCGCCCTATGGTATAAATATCACGCTAACCATTCACCATTTAACAAGAAAGTAATTTGTACTTAGGCTGGTACGAATTATTTGATCTAGAACCGCCTTTAATTTGTTAGAGGGATGTGTTCATAGTACTGGAGACTGCCATCTGACTCAGGGGCATCAAACTCAGGGCTATTTACACCCCAGTCAACTTTTTCCAACATTCTATTTAAATAACGTCGATAATTCGTTACCAAACCTAAATGGCGCCCGACAGAAATCGGCCTGGAACATAAAGAGCAGCTCACACCTAGTCCTCGTTCATACCCAGGCTTAAGCATTTAAGGCACTGTAAGTCAGTCCCTTTAGCCAATTCTCTTCGCTTTAAGAACCCCCTTTAAAGGATTCCACCAAACCACATCCACACCCCGGCTACATGGCATCCAAAGCGTCCAAGACCGCATCACCATGTTCACCGCCAGAATGAAAGTAAATAAAACCGGAACAGAAGAAAAAACATCAACAAAAGTGTTCGCCAATGTTTATTTGTATTCGTCTGGCTCGCCTTAATGAAACCCAAAGTGGAAGACGCCCCCATTTCGCATGTGACGTGTCCCACTTACCGTCGGGACAATAGCATCCCAGCACAGCAAATCAGTGCGACGACAAAGGACACCAATCGGCCACACCACACCGGACTCACACTCGGCCGGTCAGTCTGTCCAATATATCATGTCGAAGTGAGTTTCTGGCGAAGAAGACGAAGCAGGAGATTACAATCTTCACTTAATAAACCGTCATTTATAACGGCCAGCACCACCACCCCGCCTGACCTCGTTCGAGATGCGGCGACACGACTCCACCTCCGAAAGCGAAGGAGCAATCTGTCGAAATTGATTTAGAGACACTCGCGTACACACAATACGTCGTCTTTGTTGGATAGGGGTAAACAATGAGGCCTTCCTCGGGACCGACGATAGTCGACTCCGCGGTGACCGCTCAGTTCGTCTGTGACTTGTCAGCGGCGATGGTGAGAGTACAATTAAAATGCTGGTACGCAGCCGTTGAAGAGCCCCCATGTGCCGCGGCATGAAATTCAAATAAAGCACAGTACGTCGCGGACTGGTTGGAGGACGAAATGCCGCAGATCATGGGAAAGGCAAACACGGGACAGTTAAGTCCACAAGCCGCGATTGGGGATGATTGCGACGAGCCCGAAGTGGCAGCAACCACGGCAACCGATGCACTCGGGGGCGATTCGCCAGAGAACACATTCCTCGGGATGAAAGTTGCCGTGTGACTCATGGGCACGGGCCTCTGTTAGGTAATTCTGCGAGAGTCAGTAGACAAAAATGCGGTAAAGCATGTTCAACGTTCATGTACCGTCGACGTTGGAGTCGGAGACCTTCCATTAGTCATCGCATCGCACGGTGGGCAGGGACGGTGGGCTCGTGCGATGGCCCTGGATGCCGGGCTTGGGGAAACGGTAGGCTCTTCACTCGGGATTTGAATCCGTCGCTCTGTGATGAAATTGGTTCGCAAATGAGCTGCAGATGCACAGCACTGACGGTGTGTGCAGTGCCCGCGGGCTTCAAGTCGTGATTAGTCACCGACTTGTGACTGGAACTGGATGGCGGCCGGGAGACATTGTGTGTCATATTTGGAACAGGTGTACGGATTTCGAAGAGGGGAAGGAAATTCCTGCCCGATTGAACATCGCCTGGTGCGGTGTTGCTTTCGGTGCGCTGCTCTTCGAGTTCTTGCTTCAATTAAGCACCCGTTCAGTTGAAGTTGAAGAAGCGGGTGTTTCAGTTTAACACACTGAATGAAGATCCGGCATGCCAACGAAATTGTCTTTTGAAGGGTGTTTTTTTAGATTTAATCTTTAATCTGGTGCCCCTCCTCGCAGGGACAACCGATTTGTCTTGACGCCTTGGCATTTCTGAATTTACTTCGAATTTCATGGTTCAGCTCGTGAAGGTCCACGAGTGGCCGATCTTTAGTTTCTTGCTAACCTGATCCAATGACCCGTGCAAATGTGGCAAGTTGTAGCAGATTGGGACCATAGTCGTGCCGCATGCCATCATCTCCGGCGATTCAAGTTTGAATGCCTTTGATTGTCAATTTCCAACAAAATTGTCTTCAGTAGTCTGTCACGCTGTTCTGGTCGCGCTCCTGGTCGCATGACGTGACTAACCGTCGGTAATGAATGATGGCTCTTCAGAAACAGCTTCAGTCTCTTGGTCAGCCTGGGCCCCTGGGCTTCAACTTCAACTCTTCAGAAACAGCTTCAGTCTCTTGGACATCCTGGGCTCCTGGGCTGCAACTTCGGCTCTTCAGAAACACCTTCAGTCTCTTGGGCATCCTGGCTGCAACTTCGGCTCCCCAGAAACAGCTTCAGTCTCTTGGTCATCCTGGGCTCCTGGGCTGCAACTTCGGCTCTGAAAAAAAACCCCTACAGTCTCTTGGGCATCCTGGGCTCCTGGGCTGCATCTTTGGCTCTTCAGAAACAGCTTCAGTCTCTTGGGCATCCTGGGCTCCTGGGCTGCATCTTTGGCTCTTCAGAATCAGCTTCAGTCTCTTGGTCATCATGGGCTCATGGGCTGCAACTTCAGCTCTTCAGAAACACCTTCAGTCTTTTGGGCATCCTGGGCTCATGGGCTGCAACTTCAGTTCTTCAGAAACACCTTCAGTCTCTTGGGCATCCTGGGCCCCTGGGCTGCAACTTCGGCTCCTCAGAAACAGCTTCAGTCTCTTGGTCATCCAGGGCCCCTGGGCTGCAACTTCAGTTCTTCAGAAACAGCTTCAGTCTCTTGGTCATCCAGGGCCCCTGGGCTGCAACTTCAGTTCTTCAGAAACACCTTCAGTCTCTTGGTCATCCTGGGCTCCTGGGCTTCAACTTCAGCTCTTCAGAAACAGCTTCAGTCTCTTGGACATCCTGGGCTCCTGAGCTGCAATTTCGGCTCTTCAGAAACACCTTCAGTCTCTTGGGCATCAGCATCGGCTCTTTAGCGTCAGCTTCGACTACTGGACTTCATCTTATCTTACTGAGTAGGATTTTAAGCTTGTCTTCTGGTCTTGAAGATGTTGGAAAACCTTTTGTGGCCCAATTGGATGACCGGCACAGTAACCTACAAGACTCGTCATATGGGTGTTTTTTTTTTCTGAAAAGAACATGGAATCGGCCAACACTATTTTCCAAAATCTTTACATTCGATTGACGAGCGAGAACTTGAAAATTTCCATTGAATTTAAAAGTTATTGAGGATGACCATCGACCTGGAACATAAAAGCACGCAGCAACAGGACTGGATTCCAACTCAACAAATCATCATCAGCGGCAACGTCTTGGCTCCATTCCGGTTGGCGTATCATAAATAACCACCCAGTCGACCATAAAATACTGCTGAACCATCATGAGTCCAAACCGAAAAGGTCACGAGCCCCCTCTGAACGTGCGCTGCGGCCAAACAATGAAGGCTCGCATGCCGGCGTCATTTGCAAACACCCGGCGCACACAGTAGCCAAAGACTCAGCTCACTCTCTCTCTCTCTCTCTCTCTCTCTGGTCTCTCAGTGGAGTCTGTTTGGAGTCTCCAGAGCACAACAAAACGTCTGTGTAATTACAAATAATGATGAACTATTCGCCATCAATATAAACGCCTAGCGTGCTGCCCATTCCCGCGGACGGACAACGAGATGAGCTCTACTTGAGATAATAATCGCAGTTCGTCGTTCGTCGATCCAGTTGGGCTGCAGTTGGACTCCAGTTCGATTGCAGTCCGGCGCGCCTCGTCTCCCCTGACGGGGAGTGAGTGCAATTTGCTTTGGCTTCCCCCTCGGAGTTGCAACAAATTGACAAAGTGTGTCCTCTCCCATGCGCGCAGCAAGGTACTAGTTAACTTCGACTGGCTCTGGAGCAATTGCCGATTGGATAGATATCCAACACCTGCTCCTCCTCGTGGACGTCTCGGTCGGGGGGCACGTCGCCTGTCTATGAAGCCGAGGCATGCATCTGGTTGGAGCCGTGCGTGTGTTGTGGCCTAACCACCGTTCGGCGTCTCTGGTTTCTTCGGCATCATCGATACCGATGCGCTGCTACAGCTCGGCAGCGGCGGCGCTACGTCGACGACAGGCGCGCAACTGGATGCGATGCGAGTTGTCGCATCTCCGAGCGGGTGGCGGCGACGGCGACGGCGACGGCGGCTGTGTCGTCTGGGCGCGGCGGTTTCAGTTTCCCATTGTCGAGATGAGCTTTTCACTTGTGCTGCTCCACAAGCAGCTCCCCTTGCTGCTGCTGCTGGCGGTGGTGCTGCCTCCACATCTTCAAATGTCATTCACTTGCGGTTATTGGATTATGGAACTGTACTTAACCACCATTTAATGGCGAACCGGAGCGGAGCGATGGAGCGTCCCTAACGAAAAGGGTTTACTTGCCGTGAATAATTCCATTAGCCGTCCATTTCGGTGTTTCCCTTTGCCCAAGAGGGCAGGGGCCAGCGACAAATCAAGTTTTTCTGGATCTGGCTGGGCGCTGGGCTGCCCGAGAGTGATCTGAAAGTGATTTAACACCTGCAGCAGTCATAATGAGCTCGTAATGGAAGACCAGTAGCAACAGGATTCGGAGAACAGCAGCAGCAACGCCCGGCGACAGGGTGAATTAAGTGAAACGCCGTACATTCGATTGGATGCGAGAGCGGTTCTGGACGCAACGTAACTGATTTGGATGCGTGATTATGAGTGAGTGTGGCGGGGGGGTTGATGGATCGGTGGAGGGGGGAAGATCGGGTTTCTGGTTCGACGATAGTTTGAGGTTCTAGGCCTACGGGCGTAGAACTCGCTGCAATTTGTGCGGGATTTTCTGGGAAGAATTGATTCGCTTTTCTTGCGCCACGATGGAAGATGGGGATTGGGGAAGCAGGGGACTGTAGCGTCCATCGCCGGAGATCGCGATCCTCGATCTGGTCAACTCGCACGATTCAATGGAGTCACATGACACCAGTCTTTTCCTAGATGCCCTAGATTAACGTTCAGCTTCGACACAACGCAGCGATCGATGGCGCGGCGGTCTGGTGACGACTTGGAAAGCCTGTCTGTCAGCCCAGACTAAGTCGAGGACATTGACGGGAACGCTCTCGACAGCCAAGATCAGGTTTATTAAGCAGAGCGACGAGGCAACGAGCAGGTGATGCTGTCGAAGTCCCTGTCTTCCAACCCAGGCCAAGCTGAGGACATTGAATAGTAGGCTGTCAACGTCCCAGAGACTTGTGGCTTCTTGATGACGCCCATCGAAGAACAGGAGATACTGTCGAAGGCCCCGTCTGTCAGTCCGGACTAAGCCGAGGTCATTGACGGCTATGCTCTCGTCATCCCAGAGGCTAGTGGCTGCTCAATAACACGGCACGACGAGCTGGTGACGACGTCGAAGGCCCTGTCTTCCAGTTCAAGCCAAGGTGAGGATATTGACTGGCACGCTCTTGACGACCCAGAGGCCGGTGGTTTCTTGTTGATGCCGCTCGAGCAGCTGGTGATAGTGTCGAAGGCCCTGTTTATCAGCCTAGGCCAAGCTAAGGACATTGGCGGGGAAGCTCTCTCCATCCCAGAGTTCGGAGAGTTCTCGATAACACTAGCCGGTGATACAGGCTAAACCGAGCCACACTCGTCTTTTCCGGGGCCAGTGTCTTTTGAAAGACGAGGAGCAACGAGTTGTTGAGGGCCCTGTCTTCCAGTCTAGGCTAAGCTGAGGACAGTGACGGGCATGCTCTCGACGTCGCAGGTTTCCTAATGACACGGCGTGGCCAACTGGCTCTGTCTTTCGGTCCAGGTTAAGTCGAGGAGACTTGGGAGCACGCTCTCAACATCCCAGAGGGTGGTGGCTTCTAGATAACACGGCACGACGAGCAGGTGATGCTGTCGTGGTCCCTGTCTTTCACTGCAGTCTAAGCTGAGGACGTACACTTGCACCCGCTTGACGTGTCAGATGCCTGAGGCTAGTTGACGTAGAAGGGCCTGTCCTCCAGTTCAGGCTAAGCCGAGGACATTGACTAGAACGGTCTTGACGATCCAGAGCCCGGTGGCTTCTTGGTGACATCGTAAGTGGAGCAGCTGATGATTTCGAGGGCTCTGTCTGCCAGCCCAGGCTACGTTGCAGAGGCCGGTGGCTTCATGGTGACATCGTAAGTGGAGCAGGTAATGATGTCGAGGGCCCTGTCTTTCAGTCCACGATATGCCGAGGGCATCGACGGCTTGTCCCAGAGGGCTGTTGCTTGTGGTGGCGATCAGGCATCATTATCCCAGGCTAAGCTTCCAGGGTTCTCATTCTCCGTTCGAGCTCCCTCTTTGAGTCGCCAGAGTCCGGACGTCGCTTCTCGGAACTGACACCAGCTCGGTCTACCGTGCCAGTCTAAAGTACCTCCACAGGCCTTCCAGCAGCTCACACACACGCCACGGCGGGCCTATCAAGCACCATCCAAACCATTGTTCGTCACTTCATTTGTCACCAGCAATCAGCCAGAGCTCATTCCTGACACAGTGCAGCCATCTCGCGCCGTCAGGTGCTGCAATTAGCTGGTCATGAATAATACAAGACGCGAGAGTGTCACGTAGCCGACTGCACCCAGGCGGCCCAGTCGCTGGCAACCGATTGACATGAGGCGCACTCGCTTCTATTGTTCCAACAAGCTTCTAATTACCGCTAAAGCACTCCAAGTGGAATCAATTAAACTAGATTTCATATTGAACAGCCCTGACGGGCCAGCCCCAGATCCATTGTAGACGCTTCGGCTGCAGATGCAATCGCATTGAAGCCACCTCAGGTCGGCCGACTGCGAGCGAGTGGATGGCAATAAAATGCTAATTACAAGTCATAGAGCTCAATTATGGCGGACAGCGCACTCTTGCAGCAGTCGATCGCATTGCCTGCTGACTGACGGGGGACGGCTCAACTCGGATCGGCTGCGACTTCGGCTGCTTGCGCAACGAGGCATTTTATGCCATTGATCTGGCAGCCATCAAGGAGTCGCGCACACACACGGTCCGCATATCAATCGGCCGAACTGGAGGCTGAAAGGGCGGCGGCTGGCGGTGTGATCTCCTTCGGATGCATGCTGCGGTCTTGGCGGACCGCGCGCGGCTGAGTTTCGCCGCCCGAAATGTGCCAAGGATATCGAGTTGCGAGAGGTGTTCCTTGCAATTCATTACGAAACCAATGCGATCGCCGTGCCGTGCCGCCCTGCCGCGCCTGTGGGCCGATGGATATTTGCTGGCAATTAATTCTTGTCGAAGCCGTCGCCGACGAGAGTCGGTCTGTCACGGGGCGTGGGGGGGAAAGCTCGCATGGCGGACAGATGCGATTGACAAGCTGACACTGAACTGGTGTTGGCAAGATTCATGTGGGGCACGGTGATAATTTACGGAAAGCTATGCGTGATTTCGAATGTTTCATAAATTATGCTCGTCGGAGTGTGGGCAGGCAGTCAGCCGAGTTCAACGAGGGGCAGGGTGATCGACTTCGATCTGAGAACAGTGAGATCTCCGCTCGGCTGTGGATGGTGTGAGATTTGGTGGAAGACAAAGGAGGGAAGAGACGTCTTCGAGATGTCGCGGCCACGTTTGACGGATGAGCTAGAATCACGGTTGAAGGTGCACAGGGCACCGGGTGATGGGAGACGCACTTTATTGGACATCGGTTCGATTGGATGTTTGACAGATCGGTGGGAATCGCGACGTTCCATGAATAGTGTCATGCCTGAGACCTTAGCCGTTCGACAATGGCTTCACTTCAACATTTGTGACATCGTGAGACAGCATGGAGTATCTCATCGTGGACATCATGGAACATCGCAAGGCATCTGGGGCCACGTTGGCCATTAAGGGGCATCGGCGAATGTCATGGAGCCTCACGCTGCTCTGAGACCTTAGCAGTTTGACGAGTCAAAATCTGTGACATCGTGGGACATCATGGAACATCCCAGGGCATCTGGGGCCAAGTTGGCCATCGTGGGTCATCGGTGATCCAAGCAGTTTGACAATCGCTTCAATGCAACATCTGTGACATCGTGGGACATCGTGGGACAGCATGGACCATGGTGGGTATTCGGGGTTCATCATGGGACATCATGGAACATCTTTGATCATCGTGGGACATCGCAGATCGTCATTGAGCATCGTGAGGCATCGTTGGCTATCTGAGCGTATGGAGAGACGTCATGGAGCATCTTGAGGAATCGAGGCTCATCGTGGGACATCACGGAACTGCGTAACACATCTGGGGCCAAGTTGACCATCGTGGCACATAGCGGATCGTTTTAGAGCATTGTGAGGCATTGTAGACCATCATGGAGGATCGAAGGATGTCATGGAACATCGTCGAAGCATGCACTCGTCTCCTGTTGCTTGCCTCGAGTGACTATCATGGAGTATCGAGGTACGTCATGGAGCATCGATGAAGTAAGTACCCGTTTCCTCTTCCATGCCACTAAGTCTGAGCAGTATGGACCCCACCAGCCACTCAGAAACCGCAGAAGATGCAGAGCGGATTTGACATCACACTGTTCAATGCTGTCCATACAATCGCCCCTTCCAGTCCCAAGCTCAGCAACGGCAAGACCAACTGAGGGGCAAGACGCCCGATTGTGTCTCCTTCCATCTCACGTCTTAACAGGACGTCGTCAAGGCCTCTCCGATCATCATTGACAAGACCAACTGAATCCGACTAGACACCTGTAGCCTTGCCATTAATCCTTTAGAACCTCTCGTAACATTATTGACAAGACCAGCTGACCAACTGAAGCCCCCTAGTCAACCTCAACTTGCTTCAACCTCTCCGCGAAGCCTTACACAGTCTCAAGCCACATCAGCATCTACAACAGGCCAACTGGTCGTCTAGTGCGCCCCCATCCCGATTGAGTCTCCCGACACCTGACGCCTTGGCATAAAATTCGACACACAACACATCCCTGAAGTGGACGAACCCTTCACACTCGTCCCACACATGTGGACCGCAACGACTCATCCCTTCCATGGCCATGAACACATATGTTCATCTGTGCACCATGCGATCCGCACCAGGATTCCAAGAAAGCACGTGTTGGTGTCGTCAGCCGCCCGCATGCTCGGCACATAAATCGCCTCGAAGTACCTCTTGGAGTGGCCCCTCGCCCTCGGCCATCCCCCGAGGACATGAAATCGAAGAGGACCACAATTATCCCTCGTTTGTCGTTGTCGCAGCCACTTAATGAAACCAAAACAATAGCACTCCGTTGGTCCGCTGGGCCAGGGCGTCCTTGCAGACGACCTTAAGTGCGTCGGTGTACTCTTCCTTGTGTGACACATGTCCGGCACAGAGTCCTCTCGACAGCAGCACGGGGCAAGTGACCTGATGTAATCCAAGATCCGCCTTCAATCACCCATAAACTACCCGAGCCCTGGTCGCCTTTCCGCCTGCCCCGCGTCCAGTCCGAAGTTCATTCGACGATAAGGTCCCTCCCAACTCAAGATCGTCGCAACGACAGAGATTCTCCGACTTATCTATCGCAACGCATTAAGCTGTGAACGCAGCCACATGGCCGCTTGCGTGCGCTGGAAAATCTCGAAATTTAAAAACTTATCACGACGCGCAGCCGAAGCCTGCGATTGAGATGCAGGCGTCGCACTGTATTCCGTGCCTCCTTCGCCAGTTGGAGGAGTTAATCTTGTTTTTATCGGCGGTGCCGCGGCGCAACGATAACTGCCCCCCATCCCAGCGGCCGATGTTTACACTTGTGTGCCTGCATTCAGTCACCCCTTGCTCAAACCCTCTCCCCCCCCCCCCCCCCCCACACACACACAATAATTTTCAATAAAACACAAAATGAGACGAACGACGAGCAGAACAATGAATGCGCGCTCGCAAGTGGGCCAAATGCTCTCGAAGTTGGGGGCCACTTTCTTCTGTTTATCTCTCCTCCTGCATTGGGGCACACACACAAATGGGACAAGATGCATTTGGGACACGCTCGGCAGTGGCGGCGGTGTCTGTGGACAGTCTGACACAGACTTGGAATGGGTTTGATCGCATTTGAATGTCACTTCAGAATTCAGTGCTCGGGGATTGGTGTTAATTACTGAGGCTGCCAGATGGACACGTTCGACACGCGTTGCCGCAATGTGAAGGTGGCCGTGGGTCGAATGTGGGCTAATGTGCAATGGAAATGCAATAAATGTCATGAGGGATCGGGGTCGAAGGGGTTGGATGGAGGTGGGAAGGTAGAAGATAGTTCTAAAGCCCTCAGATGCCTGAAGAAACTGGTCACAAACGACGAGATGTTGTACGGGGTTTTCTCTTCGGGAGGGGAGGCCATAAGAGGCCAGGCTTGAAGCCATGTTCCTGGTCTTGGATGAGCACCCCGACTCTTCCACTGTCCATGGCAACACCTCATGCGAGTCAGCATTACGCGAGAAGGAATAAAAGCCCATACAACACGGACGGTTAAGCTTCCCAAGAGAAAGGTGGTTCATGCAGATTTGTGGTTCGAATCCCGGTGTTCGAATCTCAATTTCTGTGCCACCTCAGTTCCCAAATCACTATCCGTGGCGAAATAAATGCGCAGTCGAGGTTAAGTACCCTAGACCACCACCGACTACCCTGCAGGCCTGACGCGCTCATGTGGGTTCATGGTTCGATCCCAGGCACACTAACCTTCATTTTCGTGACACCACTTCTCTAGGGTCTCTGACAGTCTTGACAGAATAATGCCACGAATGGTTGCTGTACAAGCTGTGGTCAATGCCGTCTCCATCAAGGAAAAAAGTATCACGGTTCGATCCCCAGAACACTAGCCTTCATTTTCGTGACACCACTTCTGTGGGGTCGCTGACAGTCTTGAGAAAATAATGTCATAAATGGTGACTGTGCAAGCTATGCTCAATGAACTGCCGTCTCCATTAAAGCAAAAAGTATCATGGTTCGAACCCAGATACCTTCAATTTGGTAACACTGATTCTCTGGCTTGAGAGCATAATTCCAGTAATAGTTACGGTCGAAACTCTGTCCAAGATCACCAAGAACTTTCGTCCCCACCAAAGAACGAAGATTCGTGGTTCGATCCCCGACCTTCGTTTCTATAACATCTTCCTTTCTCTTGTGTCTCCGACTGTGATGAGGCTATACTCAATTCAACCGTATTCTCACACCCTCCAGAGGAAGAATGTTGAAAAAAATAACCTCCTTGAGCGTGACAACATGTAGAGCGGGTAGATGGCGCTGCGATGAAGTGACAAACTTAAAAGAATCTTTGTAATTGGCCAGAAGTTAAAACGGATTTCTTTTGGGGTTGATACTGGGTGTTGAATTGGAAGGATCGAGGCGGTTTGACCTTTTTTTAAAGCGTGCCGTAGATTAAAAACTAAAGCTTAGGCTTCGCTCGGGCTCTGGAATTCAACAAGGAAGGTTCAATGTTCGATCCCCTTCGCTCATTTATGTTCAAGGTTCGATTCCCAAAACACGAACCTCCATTTTCTCGACCGGACGTTTCTCAAGTTCTTGACCGCTGCAGAGAACAACAGCGCGCCTAAGAAGGTATCTCACTTAAGGACGGAAGCGTAAGGCAAAGAAAGAGTTTCCATGAAGGAGCAATGTTCAATCTTATTCATATTTGCTGCAGGGATTCTCTAGAGCTCATGGCAGTCGCGGAAGAACAACTGCAGGAGGAACATGGAGTCAAAGTCCATTGCGCCAAAAATTGCAAAGCCTCCCAAATGGAAAGAAGTTCGATTGGTAACAGACTCTGATCTGGTCTCATAGATGAACTTTTTCTACTCCTTTATGTGGGTTCGGGGTGAACCTGGGCCTCTCTTCAGCTTGTGCGGTCTCTGACTAGCTGACTCTAGTATCGCACGCTAGGTTCCTTCCTCAAAGAGGAGTTCCTCCTTCAAAGAGGGTCTTCTTTGTTGCATTGTTCCCCCGTGTCAGAGTCTAAGACTCATCGGGCCAGAGGTAAGTTGTCCAAGCACTCTGCATGACCCAGCCACCTTAGGCTTTGGATCCGTGGTCACCTGGATAGGCTCATGTCGTACAACTGGCGATGATTGATTCCTCACGTCCAACAGAGACATTCTATAGACGTAAAGGAGGCGACAGAAAGGACTTTTGTGGGTTCAGCAAATGCGTCAAATTTGTCCGTCCAAATGAGCACTATCTTTGAAGGGTCTTACAAGTCTCGTTGTAAAAATGAGAATAAAGGGGAGTCTCATTATTAACTCTTGAAGCAACTGGACAAGAAGTTGGATTATTTTGAAATGGGGAATCTGCTTGCTTTGCATCTGCTTTGTATGTGTCGGCATTGAAACGGAAGCGGCTGAAGTGGGTCTAGCGGTAAGCGAGGGCAAAACGAAGTACATGCTGTCATCAAGAAAGGACCCACAACATCGACGACTTGGCCAGAACGTCACGGTAGACAACTCTAACATCGAGGTAGGGAAGGACTTCCTCTATCCCGGCTCAACGGTAAGCAGTAAGGAGATCGAGCGGAAGGCTATGTTGACTCTGTGTAAGACCTCGGTCATCCCCGTCCTGCTCTACGAGGCAGAAGCATAAACTAAGCGAATGAAGAGGCTCTTGGTCTGTTCAAGAGAAAAGTTCTGACAGTGAGTTTAGACAGTACAGGCACCTACGGATTCAAAGCCTAAGATGGCGAGGACAGGCAGGGAGTATGGACAGCTTAGCTCCAGCCCGAAGATCCTTCGTCTCTGAGCCTGTGGGACAACGTACGAAAGGACGTACAAGGTACGGCCACCTTGTTAAGGACGGGACCTCAGCCGGCTTCATGTGAGAAAATTAAGACAGCTTGCGAGACATCGGGCTGACTGGAGAGGCATGTTAGGTGAGGCCCATGTCCATCCCAGACTGTATCGCCATACGAAGAAGTGGTTGTGTGGGGCAAAGAAATTCCTTCTCACTTCGCTGCTCGATCCAGAACTGAGGCAGACACACAAATCCATCAAAAAATGTTCACACCGATTCCAGTTGAATGACACAATTAATTACGAAAAATGCATTGGAATCTTTTCAAAATCCCCGAGAGGAACCCGAACACCCCCTCTCATCCCTTGCAATCCCATTCAGTTGCCATGCAGAAACGATGTGTGTATTTAAAGGATTATCCAAGAACCCACCCCACTGGTAACGCAAATAGCGCATTTGTTGATTCAGACCCCTCGCAACACACCTCACGAGTGCAACAGGTGGTCGTCGATCCCTCGAGCTCGCCCAGATTCGATGCGACCCCGGCAGACAATGGCACTTCATGTGTCAAAGCGAACGAATGGGAAAGATGGAAAAAGGGGCAAGGATGTCACTGTCATTTAAGGAGCCTGCTGGCCCCTTTCATCGCGAGCGTGTGACATTCACTGATGGACGCCCTGAAACAGAGATTAGAACGCACACGTTCATGCCCCAATACCAATCGATCGCTGGGCATCGAGCATCGAGCATCGTGCATCGCGCATCGGAACGTGGGAATCAATCAACTCGAACTGGCTACATATGAGAACTCGATTGCTCGTCCCTCTCCCTCTTTCTCTCTCTGTCGCTTTCGCTGTGCGTATCAACTGGGGCGTGATGTCTTCAAGTTGTTGTGCTCAATTGCGTGAGAAAATTTGTTTCGTTTTTCATGTTTCCTTTTCGCAACAAGTCGCGCTGCTGGCTGCGGCTAGGGTTGCCGCGGATAGACGGGTGACGGGCACATGCATGGGTCCGTCTCCTTCGGGATTACGTGCCTAGTACGCAGATTCACCCGAACAAAGGGCCTCGCAGTGCTGTGCAACAGATGTTGGAAGGGCCAACCTGACACTGCACCTAATCGCTAATCAATCGGGCCTCAAAAGCCTCCCCGTCCGTCTGTGCGTCCCGTCTAAGGTCCTAGCCCATGCATGATGGATTATGGGAAGTCATTAACATTTACACAAGATTGTGAAATTTGATATTTTTTTCTCTCTCCTGCAGCAAGCAGGAGGATGCGAGATTTCGAGGAGAAGATTAACGAGCAACCAGAAGCGAGAGAGCAAGAGAATCCTTAGTTTTTTTTTGTGTTCCTCCCCGGGCTGCCCTCCGCCGCCGGAGAGAGGACGCGATCCGGGCAGACAATGTGGCGACTGCCAGAGGCAGACAGGTCCATGTACGCAGGGACACATGAGGAGCACACTTGTTGGCGAGCTGCATTATCCGAAATCTCTGGCGCGGCGCAGACAAGTGGCCTTTTCGTTTCGTTCTCTTGTCGTCTTGGTTTTTTTTTTTTTTTTAATTTTGTGCCATCAGCGGGCGCGGATGGAGTGGATTCGCCCTGCCATTGTGCGGCGGAATCACGTTTCGGACGGCAAACAGATGCATTCGATTGGGATTAATTGGGAATCGGTGTTTGAGAAATGAGTGCCAAATCAATGGCTCTGTGTGCAGGGAGGGATGCTGTTGAGGGGATTTGCTGCAGCCCCTACAGCGACATGGCAGTCCTTTGTAATTAGGAATCGAGGGTCTGGTTCGACTGAAAGGATGCTCAATTGGAGATGGGTCCGGCACTTGAAATGGACATGCAATCCCGGAGGATGGCTTCTGGGCTCGAATCTAAGGTGAGTCGGGGTCTCAAGTGCGGGAGCTGAGATCGGGTTTCCGCAGGTGGCTGTGTGGCCGTTTATTCAAAGAGTGATTTGTGTTTTTCCTTTTTCTCCTGAAAAGGATCATCCAAGCAAATTTGGGAGCGAATCCTGAGAGGTGGGGGAGACAGAACTGGTCTTTTGTTTCCCGAGAGAGGTAAGGACTAAGCAGTAAGCACCCCCGGGCTTATTGCCATTTTCTATGCTCTGTGGACCTGCTTATGGTCCTTGGACAACGACTACCATGGTTGGATGGGCTGGCTCTAGACCCGCAATTCTTGCAGCAGCTGCCATTTTTTGATGACTGATCGTTCTACTAGTCGCTCTGTTCTTTGTGCGAATGCTGATCCTGTTTGAGTTGATGGGATATGGAGGAGAAGCCTTAACCACGAACTGTATGGCCTGTACAGCGACAAGGGGTCTAGGGTGGCTGGGCCATGCAGAGCGACTTAACTCTTACCTGACTCTGACACTGTTGAGAAACTCTGTACAAAACGCTCGTATTTAAGCGGGGCACACAAGGAAATAAAGACTTGCCAGAGATCGCCCTAATCGGAGAGCACACAAGGAAATATTCCTCAACCGAGCGGAACTGGGTGCAGCTTACCAGATATCGCCCTAATCAGAGAACACACAAGGAAATAAAGACCCTAAGATCGCCCTAATCGTAGAAACTTGTTGTATGGGCCGTCCCGGACGCATTAAACTGGATAAGATGCGATGAGAACAACGCCAGCAGGATGGAATGACATGGACGCTGTCACTCTTCATGTGTTGTTGCGCTTGATGGATCTCCCTCTTAACCTCCTTCAGCTTTAAGGAAGGTGTCATTGTCACCATTCCCAAAAATGGAAACTTGAGCGAGTGCAAAAACTGGATAGGAACTCCTGAAAGCTCGCCAGAAGCTACCCCGCCTCTTTGATACTACACCGGACTTCCCTGCCTGTCCACGGAGCTATCTCGACATAACCGCTCATGCTATTCTGCCAGAAACAGTGTTGCTCATGCTACCCTGATCACATCAACACGATTCGGGTGATTATCGAGCAGCCGGTTGAATGGAACTCCGCCATATATTTTTTATTCGTCGATTTCGAGAGGGCCTTCCACATGGTCTGACGAGAAGCCATCTGGAACGCCCTGGAAAACACTGAAACACCACCATCCATTATCGAGCTCATCCAGGAACTTTACCGGGAAGCGTTTTGCAAGGTACGCGTCAAGCGTAAGGACAGCACTTCTTTTTCCAGAGGCAGGGGTGCATATTATCACCCTTGCTTTTTCACTATCGCCCTTGACCTTGTCCTAGGCTGGATAAGCAACCCCGCCTCCAAAGGATTCCAATGGTCTCTGATGGAGAAACTCCACGATCTCGACATCTAACTGCTAGCCGGCGTTCGCCCTTGACCTTGTCCTAGGCCGGATAAGCAACCCCGCCTCCAAAGGATTCCAATGGCCTCAGATGGATAAACTACACGATCTCGACATCTGTCTAGAGCCGGCGTTCAGGAAAACTGCACGGTCTGGACCTCAACGCCAGAGAAGCTGGTCCAAGACAAAAGTGATGAGAATTTGCTTAAGATGCGAGGCACCTCTCTTTCTAGGCGGGAGCCTAATTGAGTGAGGATGTTCATAAGCCCTTCGTGCAAAGATGGACTGGCTGAAGCCGATGTCGTGGCTATTTTTAATTAAGCCCGCCACGCTTACTTATCGCTGGGCAGCGTCTGGAGATCCTCCCAGCTCTACACCTTATTCAAGCTTTGGATATTTTATTCCAGCATCCCACTGCTTCCCAGACTTGGAAGACACCAATATCATTGCTCGCAAGCTTTAAATCTTAGTCACCAAATGCCTGATACGAATCCTGAAGTTGTTCTGGCCGAAGTGGATAACAAACGAAGACCTACCGCGGAGAGCTTCTCAGAAGCCCATCGCAGAAGAGATACAACATCGAAAATTGAGCTGGATAGCCCACATCAAGCGTAAACCAGGAACGGACATCGCAAGAATGGTCCTCACAGGCGGTGTCGAATTTAGTGAAATTAGTGATATGTCGTTTTAACCGATGTCGTTATAAGCGGTTTTGACTGCGCGCTCACCTATCCCTATAACGTGCTGACAATCATCACACGTAAAACAAATAACGCCTCATAAAGTGAACAGTGAACATTTGCTGATAAGGGTGTTTAGAGAATGGCTTGATTTTGCGATTCTCGAATTGACCCGTGTTTTCCTGTAGAATTTGCTCTTCCGTGAGTCTATTCTTGATTAATGGCCAAACCAGACTAACCCCAAAACAACCGAGAACTGTCGTATGATCCGTCACAGAAAGCAACGTTACCGAATTGAAAGTTGTCCGGCTCTAAAAACAAACACCCTTTATCTCGAATGTCATACGGTTTTTCTTTTATAGCCGCCGGTAGGACATGTGCGAGGTTTTTCATTCACCCATCCTACCCAATCTAGCCAGAGTTTTACTCAAAGTTACCAGATCAGAGGAAACAACACATTTCCTGCGAGTGTCTGAAATTTGGATACTCGCCAGGATGACAAAGCCCGTTGGTTTTATTTGGAACAGTCCAAAGCAACTAGTTTTAGAAGAATTGGAAGATGTTGACAAGATCGGAAGGAAGATCAAACCTGTGAAGAGGACGAGTATATTTACAATGAGAGGTAAATTTTGGGAAACACATGTTGGAGTGAATTGGATTTGACGAAGTATCTTCATCTTGTTTGGCTGGCATGCCTGGGCTTACCCATTTGCTATTAAAATGAATCATGTTCCAAGTAGAGCGGGGCAGCATTATCATCATCTTGTGACCAGAATGATCCACTAAAGGGGCCGCGGGGGTGAACCACGCACGAGAGATCTCCAATCAACTCGATCCTCCGCCATCGATCGGGGCTATGCCCAAGCGTAACCAGGCGAGCTTATGGACTTGGTCCAACCATCTCATCCTGAGTCTGCCAAGTGGTCGCCTACCTGA
Organism: Eristalis intricaria; assembly: GCA_964034865.1. Taxonomy (NCBI): domain Eukaryota; kingdom Metazoa; phylum Arthropoda; class Insecta; order Diptera; family Syrphidae; genus Eristalis; species Eristalis intricaria. The sequence continues at coordinate 7,095,063 of OZ035875.1, read as the reverse complement.
TGGAATCGGTAGTCGTGATGGTGGCCTCGTGCTACGTGACCAAACCAACGAAGCATATCTCTTTCGGTTCGAAGAAGCAGCTGCTCAACGTTGAGTTCCTCGCTCACTGTCGTGTTCCTCACCCTATCCCGGCGGCTAATTCTCACAACAGCACAAGGAATTCTCATCTCAGCACCTTGTATTCGCGATCCTCGAAATTTCATGACCATAGGTGAAAGTTAGAAGAAATACTGAGCTAACTTGGCTTTCACACTAAGCTCGGCCTTCCTGATTACAGATCTCCCAAGCTGTGTCAAAACTATCGAAGCTTGACCAATCCTACAAGAAAGGTCAGTTTACTCCTCCCATCGCTCGTGAAGAAGATCCCGAGGCAGTTGAGCTTCTCCACCTGCTTCAATGGGACCCCACTAACATGTAGCATTGAACAGGCGTTCTAGAAATGAATTATTCACGTTAATCTTTATCCCAGAATAAGCACATACGACCACAAACCTGTGTGAGTGCGCGATGGAGTTCAGTCTGGGAAGATGTGAGGATAGGATGCGGATGACTGAGTATCCGCAAAAAGAAGATGACTTACCTTCAACTCTTCCGATGTGAAACATTCCTCGCGTCGGCTGCGCTGGAGCATCCAATCCATATAAACAATGAAAAGGAGAGGTGACAAGACGCACCCTTGGCGATGTCCAACGCCCACGTAGCTGCTACAGTTTGCGTATGGAGATTGAATGGCCCTCAAAAGCGGACCCTCCCGCATACTCCCGCAGAACACTCCAGAGTTTACCTCGAGGAACTCGGTCATATGCCTTTTCCAGATCTACAAAACAGCTGTAGATGGGCTTGGCATACTCCCAAGCCTTCTCAAGTACCATTCTTAGAGTGAAAAGCTGGTCGGTTGTACTTCCGCCTGCGGGACGAAAGCCGAACTGTTCATCCCCAAACCTTGGCTCGACCATAGCTCCAGAACGCGATTCCAAAACCTTAGAGTAGACTTTTCCGGGGAGATTTAAGAGGGATATGCCCCTGTAGTTGGAGCAGTCTCTTTTGTCCCAGAAGGGGGACAATCATCCCAGTTTGCCAATCGCCAGGTGTCTTACCGCGTTCCCAGGCCATAAAACCCCCTCTTTACCCATTGCCTCAAGCATTTCTGGCCGGATTTCATCCACAACGGCAGATTTGCTAACTTGTCGCGAATCTATCGCCAAAATGATTACAGTGTTATACAGTGAAATCCCTCTTAAGTCGACAGCCCCGAGAACAGGCATTATTTAAGAGGAAAAAAAAACACAACCAAAATCATATTTATTAGCCAAACTTTGCAGTGCCTGCTTAAGAGACTCGTCCACTGAAGAGGGTGTCCATTAAGACGAAGGTCAGGTCAGTAGAGCCCCTTCGAGAGAGGGCTCTACTTCGCCTCTGTCCCCACGGAAACAGCGATTGGCAAGCGTTGTTGCTCTGAGCTGATGGCGAGGTAGACGAAATCCTTGACTAGGTGCCTCAAAGATACATCTGCGGATGCTGAAGTTGTGGTATGATTGGACATCTAAAGGAATTAGTGGCAGGGTTTATTTATTTAAGGGTAAGTGCGTCGACTCCTACGTAGAGGATGCCAGGATCGATACCCGAATTTACCACCTACGCATAATTCACGGCTCCACCTCTTTCGAGGCACTGACAATGCTCAAAGAGTATTCCTGTGTAGAAAAAGCTTCTCATCTTCGGAGTCGGTATTAAACTGTAGGTCCCTTCACGCACAACACGAGAGGTTGCTGAGGCCCAGATCCGCCTCGGACTGACTTTTTATATTATTATTCATTGTTTTATGCCAGATATTCGGCATTAGTTCGCATTAAAGAGAAAGAAAGTCAATTTTTGAAATTGGGCCTTATTTTAGACGGCGACGAGTGCTGCAGACCACCTCTAGGTGATGTATCTAGATCCCTTAATCCCCCAAATACTAGCACCTCTCCAAAGGTCCCATCTCTAGTCACGTCGTCCCACACCGAGGTTCACTTGTTGCGATATTTCCTGCCTCGGCCTGACCAATACCCCGAACGAGCGGACAAAGTCTCCTATTTTTCATTAGTGCCTTGCTTTTTTTTTTTCTTGCTCCACGATTGCGTTTCGTTGTATGGTTCATTCGACATGCGCCGTTTATCACGTCAATCGATGCGTGTACTAACCTTCAACATCGCTCTTCCTCTCTCCCTCGCCTTGCGATTTCGATGATTCATCCGCGCCCCTAATTAAATACGTTGCCCATCAAACAAAGACGCGAAAAAAAAAGTGATACAGAAAAAGGCCAACAAAACTCGCCAACCAACCTCCATCTCCAGCGTCGCCCCGCACATCAACCCCCGCACAAGCAACAAAACACAGCTACACACGACAACAACACAAAAGGAATCAAACAGAAAACAGAAAAGAGAGAGAGAGAAGAGAAAAACAAAAAAAAAACATAGAAAAGGTAATTATTACACTTTGAATAAAACACACATCAGCCGGGGAGGCGATCCTTCAGAGATACCCTCAGCCACCACCACGTATCCGTCCGTATCCCGTATTCAGGTCTCCGAGCGATTTAAAACGAATTATATGCGTAGCACATCCATATATGCATCAATTTATCTATCAAACTGCACAGAGTTCAGGGATACGAGGCACACACTCGGTGCGAAGGTATAGAGCACCAGAGCACCGGAGCAGCACCACAACACCACATCATCATCATCATCATCCTCATCGTCGTCGTCGTTGTTGTCGTTCCAGTTTCAACCATAAAATACGCTACCACGGCACGACGACGACGACGACGACGACACAAAATAAGTATCTCTCTCCTTCTCGTATCGCTCGGATAAAAAGCGAAAACGTGAAGATATACACTCGCAATCCAGCCGAGAATTGAATACACTGCTGGACTAGAACTAGTTTTCAAAATTGGACACCTGCACGGTTTCAGATCGCTCAAGAACACAAAAAAAAAATGAAAACAAAAAAAAAAATATAAGAAAATACACAAAATGAAAAGTATCTATCTATACACACATAACCTAAGCGAGGCAAAAAGGTTTCCTTTCCACCGTCTCCTGGGCCTCTCCTTGCCCCACATGACACCAAACAGGGAACAACGAGGAGAGAAAAAATCCACACACTGTTGAGTATAATATGTAAAATGGATGGCGACTGGCTATCAGCACAGGCGGCGCGGGCGAGGACGAGGGTGAGGGCGAGATCCCAATCCCAATCCCAATTCGAAATCCCAAACACACCACTCAGTGATGGACGTGGAGTAGGAGGGCCGCACCGGAGAGTGGTTGTGTACAAATCGCCAGAACCGAACCTTTTTTTTTTTTCTTTTTCCTTCCATCGTATCGTATCTTCTTCTGTTTGTGATTTTGTACTCGTCGTCGTCATCGTCTTGGCCGGTTGTTGTTGGTGTTCTGTTCCTTGGGCCACAAATGGAAAGTTTGTTTTTCTTTTCATTTTTCCAAGAAATTTAAAACTTTTCGACAGTTTTGTGGTGTTTCCCTTTTTGTAAGTGTGGAGGGATCTCTCTCTCTGTCTGTCCGTCTGTATGTCGGTTGGATGCGTGTTAGGTAGCTGGTTGACCTGATCCATATGAAGACAAAGGATCCAGTCATCTGTTCGGTGTACACTTGTGTCCTGGATCTCTCTGTTTTGTTTTGTCCGCTTGAGTGCACATTAAAAAGGGCGATTGGCGTTCGTGGTGTGCGTGTGTGGAGACGAACATCTGAATCTATTGATGAGTGAGTTATGTTTCCATTTGTCCATTAGGAGGGATCCTTGCCAATTGATAAATGGCTGATTTGTCTCTACCTGCGTCTGGGTGTGGGTCTTTAGGGGCATCTCGTGATTTATGATTGCCGCAACTAATTCAATTTGGTAGGCTAACATGCATTCTCATTAGATTGGGCGAAACACGATTTTCTCATTCAGCCACGGGATGGATGGCAGTTGTATTGCAACAAGTGTTCGAGGGATTAGCTGTGTCCTTAGACAGGCAAATGAGGGCTGGTACGACGAAGAAAACAGAAACGGAAAAAGCAATTCATTTTGCAAAATGTTTCATATCCTGAAAATGGAGGGCGGGCATTTGACGGGCTTTTCAGCTTCTAAGCCGACTTTAAGTGGAATGAGGTAAAGCTGAGGCATAAAAGGTGTAGCCCAGGTTTCGCGCAATATTCGACAGAAGTTCGCGTTGAAAAATGGTCTAGATGTCAAAAACTCGATGTAACTCGAAATCCTCTAGGCGCTAAGGCCGGCTTTAAAAAGGAAAGCATTTCGGCAACGTTTGCTGCCCCGGTTTGATATAAGAAAACCAAGCAAATTTGAGACCAGTCCATATCTCGAAAACGTCATCGATATCGCTCTTTTAAACCGTCACTCTTTAATGAGGGCGGCGGTATCAAAACATCAAGATTTTGGACCAAAACATGACAAGAGAGAAACCAATTGCGATGCAAATTAAGAGACGCAAATGGAAATAGATCAAAAAAAGCATTACCAGAATGGCGTTAGTTTGGAACCCTCAAGGCAAAAAAGCCAGAGGCTGTCCCAAGGACACCTGGAGACGTTCGGTACTCCTGGAAGTAGGAAGATGCAACATCACTTGGAATAGTGTAAAGACAGCAGCAACTAATAGTGAGATGGAGATGCGAAGTGGAAGACCTATGCTCCCAAGAGGAATTATAAAGGAGAAAAAAACGTTAATTTTTTTTTTTTATTTATTTATTGATTCCATCTACCGAGTTTAACTCTTACAGATTTCGGAAATATAGTAATAATCTTTATATTGTCTTTATATTGATTTTTTTGATTAACAAATTATTTTATTAATGGATTAAGAAAAAATATAAAATTGAATTTAAGAATAATATTATAAATAAATAACATAATAATAAATTAAATAAAATTTACATTGAATAACAAATGAAATAACAGAGAGCAAAATTGAATTTAAAGAATTTGTCAGATATTTAGGAGAATAATAATAATATGGGAGGCGCGACAGTCCCAGGCGGACCTGAGGCTAGCTTCTCAGCAACCAGTCGTGTTGTGCTTGCTATTGTTCTTTCACGAGTGGAAGGGACCTACAGTTTAATGCCGACTCCGAACGGCGAAAGAAAAAGGAATAATCTTTGAGCATTGTCAGTGACTCGAAAGAGGTGGAGGCGTGAAATATGCAAGGTGGTAAATTCGGGTATCAAACCTGGCACCCTCTGCGTAGGAGTCGACGCACTTACCCATTACGCCAGGGTGACCCACAATTTTGAATTTGTAATAGACAGCTTAAATTTTTGTCTTTCATCACACAAGTCTATTTCTAAACATACATTTATTAATTGTCTCGGTTGGACTAAGAAAATGTCGCGTATCGAGAATCCTTTCCGTTGCATAAAACTTTACATTTTGAAGTAACTGAGGACAGTTAACACGATACGAAAAAATGTCATGAATAAACAATATGCACTGAACACTTCGTCCATTTTCCAGAGTATCTAACCCAACCAATGCACATCTCGTTGGATATCGAGGCACGTTGTCAAGCTTCCATTCCATTTTTTGATAAAAAATCTTTTGAATGATTTTTGAACTTTTTCGAGACGTTGGATGCACAGAATTCCTATGCGTCGGATACCATATAACAGAACAGTATTCAAGATATGGGCGAACTATAGACATATAGACATTTAAATGCAAAAGTTATTCGAAAATTCTGAACATGGCCTTTTAAGGAATCCAAGCATAGAGTTACCTTTATAGTGACAATCCTGGTTAACAATGCTCTGAATAATGCACATTATCCGGAGCATTGGAAAACGGCTATTGTGCATCCCATATCCAAGCGAGGAAAAGATTCTTCGAATCCGTTCAACCTCCGGTCAATTAGTCTCCTTCCGAACATCGGCAAGGTATTCGAGAAGGTGATCAATAGAGCCTTGATCAACTGGACTGAAGACAAACATATTATTCCGGATAACCAATTCGGTTTCAAAGCGGGGCATGACACTATTCATGCCGCGTCGAAACTGGCGTCGGATATCCAATGGAACAAGAGCCAGAAACAATATACGGGTGCCTGCTTGATTAATCTGGAGAAGGCCTTTGACACCGTATGGTTAGAAGGTCTTTTCTACAAGCTCAATCGGCTAGGCATTAGCAAACTGGGTAACATGCTTACCGGTAGACGGTTCGTAGTCAAGAATGGCAACGTGACCTCCACAGGTATCCAACAGGGTTCCGTTAATTCGCCGATCCTGTTCAACATTTGCTTGAGTGATCTCTTAAATTCTCTTCCTCATGCAATTGCGTATGCCGATGACTAATCAGGCTTAGCCATCACCTTGGGTCAAGGTCTGCAGCCTCTGCAGAAGTCGGTGTAGGGAAGGGCTGGTCTAGAGCCGTGAGTTCCGGTGCCGCGATTCCCTGTTCTACCGCCATTGACAGCTCTGAGGCTTGGCCTGCTCAATCTAATCAGGCTTAGCCGTCACTTAGGGTCGAGTGTAGGCTAGAGTTGTCTGGTAATGACAAATTACATCTTTTGCTAGTTCACCATCTGCAACTCATTTGAGCAAGTATTGCTAGTTTGAGCAAGTCTTTTATAAATAGGCATGGATGGTAGGTCGAAACTTAAATAAGTTCTTTAAAAAATGATCCACACCTCGAAAGTGGTGCCGTGGACTTCGCTTTTCCTCCTAATAGGCTTGAGTCTTCTACATGACATGCATTTGCGTTGGAAAAACACTCTGTTTTAAAAAGCGGTCCATATGTCGGATGCCCATCTTCCGAATAGATTTTTCAAACGACTCTGTGCCTAGAAATGCACTTAGCGCCGCAATGAGATAAAATTAAATCCTCTGAGTATAAATTGATGCACCATATGGCCCCCAACTGGCGTCAGATATGTCTACAAATACGGGAGAAATATTTGGCTTCCATACAAGCATTCAGTGAGTTCAATCATTCGGACTGAATATGGTTCACACCAAAGCTCACGGCCGCCAGAATCAGAAACCAATCGGCTGCCCATCATGGGAACCCAATCCGTGGGATCGAAACAATCAATCAATCAGTATTTGCATCAGTTTGTTGTGATCACAGTTCCCACATGCAGCCGCAGTCTCATCCACAATTAATGAGTCCAATTATCACACCAAAACGTTCGAGATCAGAGATTCGATAGCCCACCAGACACCAGTCATCCCGTGGCTGCTCAAGTAGGAGCGGAAAACCGATAGTCCGCCAGCCGTCAGTTGTCCCACTTATCAGCTCCATCAGATCCATCAGAGGCCCGTCAAACAAAGGCACTGCCTATGTGTGTGGCTGCTGCGAAGCCACCCAATCATCGCTCCATAGATCATCGTCGCGTCGCGTCGTCCCAAGCGAAGCCACCTCGTGGCATGACCAATTCGTAATCCCTCAGATACAGTTCAACTGAAAACCGATTGCAGTCCCTCATTGCGTGCAATCCGTCCCAAGAACAAGTCCCCACACACTGAGTCCAATGGGAGAGGTAGAAAGCGGACGGTCATCATATCAAATCGAAAAGTACGATAATTAATCTAATGATTCCATGTTTCAGTTGTTGCTGTGGCGTGTGTACAAACAGTGGATTTTGTCTCTCCGTTCTGTATCTCCGGACAGATAGCGATAGATAGCGGTGGGCATGTCTTGTCATGTCGCGCTGTCCACTGCCGGGATGGATAATGCGCCTAATGTATGGAAAATGGGCATGAAAATGTATTTCCAATCCAACGCCAGTAGGTAGCATGTCTGCAGTTCGGCGCGGGATCCAAGCCGGCATGCATGCATCGTGTAAAACATATTTTATGCAACGATAAGCGCCTGTGTCGCGCCTCCATCACTCTGTAGAGATCCCCTTCCCCGTCCCCGTCCGCCCCTCGGGCCGCGCTACTGGCTTCCACAGCACCAAGCACCAAGCACCACCACCAGCCAAGCACACTGTTTGTAATGTCGTTAGTGATTATGAATCTTTTTTGTGAAATGATTGATGGTCTGTTAATGACTCTCAGTTTCGAGGGAACACGGCTCGAACAAAAAACTCGTGTCCCTTCGACGGAGCAGCGTCGTCGAAGGAAAACGTATTCGATAGCAATTTGCATGTGCACACCTTTGGGAAAACAAAACAGAAAAAAAAACAAAAAAAAAACTCCGGCCTAACTGTCTGCCTTGATCAACACGTGAGCGTACGGCGTTTGTTTCTATCAATTTCAAGGGTTTCGCGATACAAAAACGAAAAAAGGAACAGCGAGCAAGTCCCACTCCTGACGCAGATGCATAAATCACAAGTGATTAAGCCGGCCGTGCTGGCAGTTGGCAAATGGCGAAGGCAAAGCCAACGGCAAAGGGCCTTGTATTGTGTGACTCGCTTTCGGTGGTGTTCGTTAAACGTTTGTCACGTCACCGCCAAGGGGAGTGTGTGCCTCTTTAACTCATCTGATATGTATCTTTGCGATGAATCTGCATATTTTCGAGATAGTGAGAGTTTAGTTATTTTTTTTTTTGTCTGAGTGCTCGCTTCGCGGAAATTGAGAATGCATGTCATTGTCATCAATGGATGCGTTATGAATAAATTAATCAATTATCCCCGAGTGAGCTGAGGGGAAGGTGTGCCGAGCCCTGGGAATGCCTTTGGATTGGAAGGAGGGAGACTTAATGACTTTCTGCATTTTAGAATAATTCCCCGCATTGTTGTGGACCAAGTGCGCATCAATGGGCTGCGAGAAGCCATTCATCAACGCAGATGAAGGACTGGGTTTGAGACAAGCTTACAATTCTTTGGATTAACTTGAAGAGGGATTTGCTGCTGTTCACAAAGGAGAAAGACCCCAACCAAGTAGGCATGATGAAGCTGGAGACAGCCAGGGAGAGCTCAGAGGATTCACAAGAAGGGAGACCCCTTTCGCCAGATGTCGAAGGATCGCCTAAGCAATGCTAACAAGACTTTGCCGACTTGTGTGAGCGCTTGAAACCACTCGTGTGCAATCTGAAAGGTCGTAGTAGGGTTTCAGTTTTGGGAAGTCCACCTTAGACCAAATCTTCTCACTTCGGCAGATCGTGGAAAAGATCACAGAAATGCAGATCGAGACCGACCACCTTTTCTTCGGTTACAGGAAACCGTGACGAAGAGAGAGAGAGAGAGAGAGAGAGAGAGAGAGAAAGAGAAAGAGAGAGAGATAAAGAGAGAGAGAGAGAGAAAGAGAGTGCGAGAGAGAAATAGAGACTCACTCGAATGTACAAGCCAGCAACAAAACTCTCGGAGCACTCAGCGCCCCCTTTCCCAGCAGCCGACGTACTCCAACTCATTCGGAGCTATACCTAACCACAACAAGGAGAGTTTTTCGACTTGGTCCAACAACCTCGTCCTGGATGCCAAGCAGTCCTGATGGAGTGGCATTCAAGGCGCACCTCTGAAGGTGTGACTATGTTGACATTCGCGCCACTTGATCCATCCATCGAAGCGTACCCACTTCCGTTCGAAGAACCAACTGCTCAACATTGACATTCTGACGCACTGCCATGTTTAAGGAAGGCCTGAATGTACATCGCAGGAGCAGAAGGACGGAACCGATTCTTCAAAACACGACTGATAACTTGGGACGGTATCGTGTCCCGGATTGTCAATAATATACGGAAGGTTCAGATACAGCGCATATCATCTGTGGATCGCTGCCGTGGGAAGTAAATAAGTTGACCATTTTAAGGGTTGAAGCTTAAGGGTTGAATTATGAAAAAACTAAGCTCAGTCACTGGCTGGAACTGGTTTTTGCTCTATGAGAGTGTAGAGATCAGTAACAAATGATCGACGTGCTTGTAAGTAGTCCGCCACGAACTGGGATGACATAAGATCGATCGATGATGGTTCTTCATTCCAGAGTCGACACAGGAAGCTTCATGACTTCCAAGATCAGACGGAGGATCAGTCCTGACAATCGGTAATTATGTGATGTTGAGATGAAAGAGGTCCCTCTTGTCTGTGTCCTAACTCAGGTTAGGTTAGGTAGAGGGGCTGCTAGTGCAATTCACCCGCAACCTTAGACCATATTGGTCCATTGTGATACCCATAGTTACACTACTACCACTGAGAGTACCGTTAATTTGATCCCAACGGCAAATGGTGACTGGACCAGATTTGAAAACCAGCTAAAAGCGTATTAACTGCTTTCAGTGGGATTCGAACCGGGTACCAGGGGCAGGCACTCTACCAACTGCGCCATCCAGTCGTACAACTCTGAGGCTAACATCATATCTAGCATATCTTGTAAGCTGTCACCCTAGCCGTCTTCTGCCGTGAGACGCCTGGGTTGTTTGTGGCAAAAGACATTGTCTTTTGACAACCAAATCCAAATCCATTCAACTCACTCTCTAGATCTCGACGCAGTCATCGAATCATCCCGGATCTCATTCAACCACGTCCGCCTCTGTCACGAATGCATTAACCCGCCGCTAGTTCGGTAACGATATCATCATTTGGGGACTCTCCGTCACCAGACACTGGCATCCACAGTTTGTCCTCTTAATTTGGGCGGCTAAGTGGATTATGCTGCAGCGTCGTCGTCACTCGCATGCCGGTCGGTGGGGCGTATCACTCATTTTCTCACCGAAAACAGGGAGCCGTAATGATAGCTTGGATTCGACATAATTACGTTAATCACACACCCCAGCTGGGGTCTGCGAGCCGAGATCCAGGGCCCACCAAATCCAGAAGCAACATCACTGATTCCAGACTGGGTTCCCCTGAAATTCTGATTCAATGCCCGAAATTACAATGATTGCACTTGGTCGTCATTATCGTCGATGCCGTTGCCGTTGCCGTGTTGTCGTGTCGTGTTGCGCCGCTGTCGTTGTCATTGTCGTCGACATCATCATCAACGTCAACTCCATCGCAATCACCATCAAATGAAGTGTGGTTAGACCTGTGCATCCATGGATTCCGCATTCGGTTCCTTCGCTCGTTTGTTCGCCATCGTCGTCGTGTCGTTTTGTTTTCCTTAAACTCATCAACATCCACCTCGTCGACCATCAGTCTTCGTGTCCTTCTCTCTTTCTCCGGGCATCACTAATTTTCGGTTCACACTTCATGGTCGTCGTGGGCTTTCTTGTTCTTTCACTTGTTTTTTTTTTATTGTTTTTGGCTTGGCGCGTTTATTGCGTTCGTTTTGTTTGATGTCGATGTTGTTGATGGCTTGTATGACGGCTGTGAGTGCTTGACTTGTGGTAACGGTAAATGTATGAAGGTATAATTTACCCTAGCCCATCCAGGAACCCGAGAGATTACCCAGTTTGTGCGCTTGTGCGAGTGGTCGTCGTGGTCGCAACCGCCGTCATCATCGTCGGCCTATAGATGGATTGGCATGGAGTGACGCACGCGCATATAAATTAATCATGGCTTCTTAAGAGTCAGAGTCAGAGTCATGATGTGGTTATGTTTTATGATTACATAACCCTTCAGCTTTGTAGGGAAATATTGCAGAAAGACGCTGTCATGAGCGGCTTCACTTGTCAACTTGTGATGAAGGACGGGTGGTATCACTGGCGTTGATGTTGTGGCTTGCCTTTTTTGGGATGGTGAAGGCCGCCATGATCGCGATGAATGATGTACGGTTCGTTCTTTATGCCCGAAGTCGAATATTTAAGGAGACGTTAAGCTTAATTGAATGACCAGATTGTTGCGTAGTGATCATCGGACTGCTGGCGATGATCAAGATGAAGAATTTGGTGATCTTAAGGACAGCTAATGGAGCTCATGAAGGCGATCATTTGGGAGCTGATAATCTTAAGATAATGATCATCATATTCTGGCGATCCACATAAATCTACAGACTTAACGCCAGTGGCTGATGGAAACTGTTTACATTTCCACTCATAAAAGCATCGATCGCGAAGATTAGCAAGGACCGCAAGAGCCACAGCCCGGGAATCTCAGTGGAGGTTGAAGCGGAATAAAGTAAGAATGTGAATGACTGGGGGAACTCCAGAAATTTTACCATAACTTGTGAAACGGTGATCGTCGTGATCGTCGGTGATCCAGTGACAGGGGAAGGTTAGGACTCGATTGATCATAGGGAGCCTTGACGAGCTTGTCGCCAGCATACCGATCATCAGACAGCTGACGACGATCAAAAATAATTTGGCGATCTTAAGGACAACCGAATCAGATCACGGTCTTGATCACGTGTGGGATTAAGACTCTATCAATTGATCATCGAAAGCGACTGCAAGCTTCTAGCCATCACTGAGATGCCGATCTTCGGGCAGTTGTAGATCATTGTGAAGGCATTATAATTCAGAAATGATCAAGCAGTTGGTACAGGGCTGAAAGCTTGACGAAGTATTCCTTGGATCAGGCGAAGTTTTCTCTGAAAAAAGGTGACTTTTCATGATCGTTAGAGCCACAGCTGGAACATGATATTCAAGGGGTGCCATTAACCTACAAGTGGGCTGGATGGGAGGATGACAAGACATGATGACCCCAAGGCCTTAATCAAGAACTTAATCATCTAACGATCGTCATCCGTTCATGATCAAATGACGATCCTTAGATATCTTCACGATCTCCTTAATTTGAATCCAATGGTTGCGATGATCTTGACGATGCAGAGGAGGGTGATCCTCTGGTGACTCCGGAGATCTCAGATTTTTGAACGATAGTCTTAAGAATAGAAAAACATCCGAAAATGCGCAGTCAACAAGACATCCAACTCAGAATGATGACAAATGCAGGTCCTATTTACACATAACATGATGCGTGACGTGCAGAAATCGACCGATCCTTACACACGGTCGATCTTCTGTTTCGCAGAAGGGCACTGATCATTGTGGTCCTCTCAATACTGACGATCCTCAAGCACACATGATCCTCCTGTTTCCCGATCAGTTGTTGGCGGAAATATAAAGATCACGATCAAGCGGATGATCCTTCGGAATCTAGAGATGTGGGGGGCTAATGATCAGTCGCTTGAATGTGAACCTTGGACGGATCTTCTAAAATGTTCCGACATCAACTGATGATCCTCATCTTTAACCCCCTTTAACCCATCATCGAGTTGACGCTCCAGTTGCTGACGTCAACGATAGTCATCTGAAAGTGGATGTTTACGCGGGATTTACTCCCGTTCTTTACGCACGTTGACTTGGATCTGCAGGTGAAGGCGATCGTTCCCTGATCAATCCATCTCCAAGGGAAAGGGATCTCTCAGGAACTCAGGAGCTATGACCACGAGGATCACGATTAACGTATCAGAAGGAAGATGGGCTGTTGGAAGTGTCAACCATGCCAACCATTGCTAAGGAGCGTGATTGCCATCCCAAGAGGAGGGTGAATGTCTACAATCGCTGTTCATTGGTTCGAAGTGCAGGAATACAATCACCCCTAAGGAACTCGCTGATCTTTAGAGGGGTAACAAGATCACTAACATTATCCTTCAGAGACTGATCTGCAGTCATGCCGTGCCTGCTGTCGGTTCCCACCGAAGTCGAAGACCCAATGGGACCCTGGCGGGTGGTAGATGTTATCCACCTAGACTCTCTTGCTTAGAACGGCCAATAAATCGAGGTCTCATACAAAGTTTAGGTACTCCCTGGTAATTGAAGCTCTCCTCCGTGCGCATGGGCTAGCAGATCTTACATTGTCAAGGCCTTACAATCTTCCACTTAATAGTAATGAAACACGAGGCGGTATCAATTAGTTTCTTGTCGCAGCTGGATTTGGCGCTCATGCAGAATGCCTCTTCAGCTCACTTGCTGACTGTCTCCAGTTTGGCACTCCAAGTGAACTCCTTCTTCACTTCTACCATCCAGAGCGGCTGAGCCCTCCCATAGACTCAAGCCCCCGAATCAGCAAAGTCCAGCTTTAACCCACAGATCCCATCCAATGCCCACCCCACTCCACACGCCCGATTTGAATTCATTTTTCTGCTTGCAATGCATTTCAAGTGTCATAACCGCACATGAGGGCCTCCAAGCCCGTCTACCGCGTAAGACTGGAAGTTCGCCGGCCAAGGTGGGGCGGGGGCACAAATTTTGATCGAAGTCGGATAACAGCTATCCGCCATAGTACGTGCCCTCTTAATGACTTCACATTAAGTCTCACTCGTCGTCAGGCCGCCGCTGGGCTGTTAGTGGGCACAGGTTCCCCGAACTGACACTGTGTCGTTACCATTTCTTTTTTGTTGGTTTGTTTTTCCGTGTTTGTTTTTTTTTCTCTCTCCTCAGCCGTTGGCCATCGTCTGGGTCATAAAGACAAGAGCACCACCATCAGGTGCACGACGGCCCAGTGCACGTCCGTAATAGCGGGGACGGCTCTCGTTGTTGACAATTCCGCGTGTGCGCACCTTCGCGGCCCGTAAAAGGCGGGCAATAGAGAAGCCGATTCGGTGTGTCCGTCGGCTGGGTGGCAGTGATTAGCCCCTTGATGATGGGCTCTAATGTGTGGCTCTTAGCTTGATGGGATTTATTAAGCCGAAGGGTTTATGGCAGGCAGTTGCGCATCTGTGCGATCGTTGAACTGGCCGTGTGTCACAGGAATTGAAACTCGATGCGTCACGAACTTAAGGTCACACTTTGGGTTCGCGGTGTGATTGTCTGCATTTGGCTGCGTCGTGAGTCGGCTGCTGGATGGCCGGGGGATTGGTGATGTTTAAAATGACGAACTGGAGGTGACCTGAACGTCGACTTTTATGCATTGACAGGGGAGATTGAACGAAGGTGTGCTGTTTTGAAGGCGTTCCAGAAAGCCCAGGAGGCTAGGCCCAAAGACTTCCAGAAGCCAATGGCTCCCATGACACGTAATGAAATGCAATCTTTGCACAAAAAGTGTTATATTCCAGGGACTTCATTGCAGACTGCAACCAACAAGTCCCTTCTAGCTGGATCGATCATTTCCTAGCTGTCTTCAGTTTAACGCACTGTTTTGGATGGGGACTGAAGCCGCTCACACGCCGTACATGGCCCGGAACGCCACGGCCAGGCCACTCCATGGTCCAAAGTGAGTCTGACGACTTCACCCGTCAAAATGTCCATTTATCCAGAGTCACATGTATTGCCCATGACAAGGCCAATGTCCTGAAGCACCTCCCGATCGGCGCATTAGTCCAGGCGAGTGGCACCCCCTGTCAGCAAGTCAGAGACAGAAGGGGCATCTGCCAAGCCAAGTGCATCCCCAAAAGAACTCTAAATGGCAACAGCCACCAATCGTGCGCGCACAAAACGTCTCACACCACATTGACCATATCTCATCATCTCGTCCCAGCGCAGATACGTTTCATAAATACCCTCGCACAACATCCATGCGAATCTATTTATAGCCGGACGCACTCCTCGGCACTCACCGTGTGCCGGTGCTTGCGCCTAAAATGTGGGGGGAGTTCAGCCGCAGCCACACTCTCCCAAGTCGACAATGAATCCATCATCTCTCCGCGTCATTCCCAATCTCTCGGTCTCGCCCTCTCTCTCTCGCCTCGTAGTGCGATTTGAGTATCCATTCGCGCGAGCCGGCGATCTCCCTGTCGCCCGCTTCGGGGCGGCTCCTAGTTCAATGCTACACACGAGTATTTATAGCACGGGCCGCGGATTTAATGGCATGTGCCCAACTGCACACTGCAAAGGGGCCACAGCCAGAGAGCCTTCTCCCAGCTCGACGGTATTTAAGGACCACGCGCATAATTGAAATAATAAAATAATACCACCGCTGGATGGAGTGGCATTAGATTTAGTGTGTTAATGATATTTGTTAACGAAGTGAGTTTTGGCACGGGCCCAGCGGCCCCCAGGGTGCTGCCGGTGCGCTGCTGCTGCGGCGTGCTCGCTGCTCGCTGACGGTTGGTTGCGACATTAATGAAAGCGCAGCTCGTTCGCTGTGGCATAATGGATTCGCGATGTTTTTATGCATCTCCTCCGACTCTTGGGCGTGCGTGTGCGAGTTGTGCCTGAGCTGCTGGGGCTGTGTGTGCGCTGGTTGGGCTTAAGTGGATTTAAATTGGCGATTTATAAGATTTCACATAATTTGCCAAAAGGATTACTTAGCACACTTGCACTGGGAGTGTGAGCTGGAGATGGGGGAGTGGCGCGGCGGATGTTTTATTATTATTCCAGGTGTGACTTGTCTAGGAAGACGTTGTCCACAGGCACTGAGGCGGATGATGTTAGCGGTGGTGCTTGACCTCTTTATCCGTTGATGCTGTTGACCGAGGTGGTCGCCGTCCATCGTGTGGTTGACAGGTCAGTTCCTCGACGAGAGGCATCACTTTGCTGGGTGGCATGCTGTTCAACATTCAGATCGTGTTGCCTCGGAGAAGGATCACAAGCAGTCGATCTTGATCATCGGAAGCAAGCATGAATCAGGCCCACAGCTCCGCAAAGAGGATTCGAGCTTGTGGCTTTTCCTTGGATACGACCTGCGCTTCGGAGGCTGTATGCATTTAATTCCCATTTCAGTCCCAATTAAGCTGACGGTAATTCAAGATGAGTGTCGATTCTGCGCCTAAGATTCACTTGAAAATCAATCGAACTCTTTATCCAATCACTTCAGGCCCGAGTAGAAGACTGCCTAGAGCGCCTAAATTGATGAACGATGTCCATGAATGTGGACTCACGTCGCCTGAAGGCGTACACCATAGGCGGACAGCACGGCCCATGGTCTTTCAGGAACAAATCTGGCTTATTCAAATTTTATGGCGTGCTTAAGAGATGTCTCGTCTCGTCTATCGCCTTCCAGGACGAGTGGAAAAGGGCTTCCTTAGTTGAGATTGATGAATTTGGACCGACAAATCGATGTCCCCCTTGTGGGAGCGTCGTGGATGTTGTGCATTAAAAGCAAATCAATGGCGTGGTTAGAGATAAGTCGCGTGCGACTCTGAGTGACATCAAGATCAGCAAGAAGTTTTAGATCGGCTTCGCACTTCACCGAGCGGGAGGAATATCCAATAATTCACGAACTACGATTCGAGAGTTCAGGTTCGAGAATGGAAGCGTCCACAGACACAACGAAAGTTGCCTTGAAACAGTGCGTCCATGACAATAAAAGGTTCTGCATTTGAGGCGAATGCTCGATGAGCATTCCTAATTGTGTGGCACTAGTCCAACTCACAGGACTCAGGCTTTCCTAAGAAAAGATTGTACCGTTTACCATATTTACCATTTAATCAAAAATTCGAAAGAAATGATTCAAAATTTCCATTAAAAGAAAAAACCTTTAATTTGGAGAAATTTCCCAGGCGGGGTTTTTTTTTTGATTCATTTTTATTTTTAACTTCATAACAAGCTACATTATTTTTACTTGCTGGCCCTCGGCGGGCTTAATCTTATTCTATGTCCTTCGATTTAACCTAACATGAATTACATAAAAATATAATGTTAACAGAAAAAATTAATATTAAGCAAAATTTGCAAAAACTTAATGACAACGGTCACTCGAATAGCCTCCAGAACCTGTCTGGTATTGATTAATGCTACTTCGGTTTTTTCCTCAGACAGTCTTGTACCCCATCCCGATGGCTTCGCTACGATCAGTCGATCTAACTCTTCCAGATGTTTGGCTACTACTGCGATCGCTGTATCGTCGGCGTAACCAATTATTTTCGGCGATTTCGGTGTTCGAAATTTGAGGACGTCATCGTACATAAGATTCCACAGTAGAGGACCTAGTACGGAACCCTCGGCTACACCGCCTGTGACGGTATACTGCCATGTCCCATAGTCGGTGTCGTAGTGCAGTATTCTATTTGTAAAATAGTCCGTCACTATCTTCTGTAAATAGTCTGGTAATCTTTTGGCAGAAAGTGCTCCGAGGATCTTGCTCCAATTTGGCACTTGTCCTTCGAGAGACAGATTCTTGTGCACCAACCACTTGTTTGTTGACCTCTCTCTCTCTCTCTCTCTCTCTTTCTCTGTTTCTCTCCCTCTTTCTCTGTCTCTCTCCCTCTTTCTCTCTCTCTTTCTTTCTCCCTCTCTCTCTCTCTCTCTCTTTCACTCCCCTCTCCCCCTCTTTCTCTTTCTCTCTCTCTCTTCTTTCTCTCTCTCTTTCTATATCTCTCTCTTTCTATCTCTCTCTCTCTATATGTATATATGTATATACACATCTCTCTCTCTCTTCCTCTTGCTCTCTCTTTCTTCCTCTTTCACTCTCTCTTTCTATCTCCCTCTCTCTTCTTTCTCTTTCTCTTTCTCTTTCTCTTTCTATCTATCTCTCTCTTTCTTTCTCCCTCTCTCTCTCTCTTTCTATCTCTCTCCCCCTCTTACTCTCTCTATCTCTCTCTTTCTCTCTCTCTCTCCTCCCTCTCTCTCTCTCTCTATCTCTCTCTCGAGTGGAAGGGACCTACATTTTGACGATGTCACGAAAGGGGTGAATTAATGAAGAATTTATGATGGCAGGGCTTGACCCCAGAGCCACAGCTTAAGAGTAGAAGCACCCCACAAGCCATCGCAGTCAAGCACTCGCGCCTACCAAATGCACTGCGCCACGGCATCCACATTCATTACTGTATCCAAACGAGCCGATTCGATTCAATTCACTTACATCCTAAATCTAGCCACAGGCCTGAGATTCAAAGATGAGCCCAAAGCCCAAGACCATCTCAGCCGACAAATGCATCCTCGACCACACCAGCAACACCATCAACACCAGCAGTCTCAATTTTCGCTTGAAAACTCCGATTCCGAGCTTGACCCCATTTCGATACCCTTTCAATCGGCACAAAGAAACCCCCGACAAATCACGAACGAAAATAAAAAATAAGAAAAAAAAAATCCAATCTCACACAATGGACTCTGTCACAGCGCACCTGACTATCACGCGCAAGAATCAAATCATAAACCTACATCCCATCATCTCGTGCCACACATAAAGTGCATCTCGCATCTAATGGACTGAAGTGGAAGGCCCCAGAGCACACTCAAAATCTATCTGAATTCAGCTCTCGGTCGGCCGGTCGGACGGGCCGGGCCCCCCACAATCTCGAGACTTTTAATGCGCCGCGGAAATTGCAACGGCTCGTCCAACAAACCCGACGTACATGACCTAAAATTCAGGTTAAGTTTGTTTATAAATTCTGTGTTTTTTTTTTTCTCCACTCTTTTCGAGATACTCGTACTTACCGTCGCTAGTGCGCATTTGATTGCGACGAACCGACACACCGAACGTCGCCGCCGCCGCCGCGCAGACCCACCGACCAACGACAAGCGACCAACGCACTCGGCCACAGTGTCGTTTGGATACACAGCCACAGACGCTCGCGCCTAGCGAGTGTGTTTAATTAATTTTTCAACGGAACAAGAGGAAAAAAAGCGACAACAGATTGCAGTGCAGATAGATTAATTAAACCTTTTTTTTTGTTTTTGTTCAGAAACTAATAGCGCGGCGATCATGGCTTAATGACTCAAGTCGAGCGCGCGCGCGCGCGCTCTTGAGCTCTCCACTGAATTAGACCCACTCTTTGGGGCTTTTCGGGGTTTATTTCTTCGTGTTAACAGCAACTCCTGTGTTACCCGTGGGCACACAAACACACACACTCAACGGCCGCCCGCCCGCTCGCCCACTGCGACTCGGTTCTAATGAAGTCGCGCTTGAGAGACACTTTCGAGAGCCTTTGGGCCCTTATCCAGGTGGCTCCACTGCTCTGGCTCTGGCGAATGGATGTTAAGTTCTAACGGTTTGCCCAAGAGTAATCTCGTTTGGATGGGGCCCATGGCGGCGGTGGCGACGGTGGCGACGGTGGCGGCGGTGGAGTAATAAACCTCTTTAGTGACCCTAGGAAGAAGCAAGAAATGCAACAAGTCTGTTACTCCGGCTGACACATGTAAGCGGCTATCTGGAGAGGCGACGACGCACGGCTTGTGTGCACACTCGTGCGATCACGTACATAGGTTGGTGTTTACGTTCGCGGGGTGGACTGGCACGTGCTTATCGCGCCGTCCACTCTCCACGAACTTGACGAAATGATGAAAATAATGAGAACGACGAAGATGACGACAAAGACGAACGATAATTAGTTTGTAATTAATTACGGAGGGGATGATGGATGTTAGGACTTCACCTCGACTCTGTGGGTCACTAGGCAGCGAGCAATGAGTAGCGATCGAGCCTTGCCTTGTGCCGTGGCTATTTGTGGAGTTATCGCGAACATAACGTTACATTGACCTCAATCATAATTGATATGCGCTATTACGACTCGAAACAATTGCTTATGTGCCCCATGCATCTCGGATCCACATGCTGCGACTCGCACTGTCACAGGGGCACTGTGTGCATGCGGAGCTGGAGCAGTGACTGTGGCGCGCGGCGGTGTCGCGGGGACAGCGGGGAGACCTAAGGCCATTGAGTTGGATCAATTGATGGGGTTTTTATCAGTGCATTAGGGTAATTATTGAAAGTCCAGTGCTGCATGGTGGATGCATCGAGGCAATTGGAAATTCATTTGTCAATGGGTTCATTATGCCGTTAGATGATAATGAAAACCCGACTTGCATAGTAGAAGTTCTCGATCGCTTTGTCGTCGAATGCCTGCCGGAGCGGGGGACGGTGACAATTGAGTGATTTATGCACTTCACATTTAAATTTCTGTTTAATAAGCGACTGTCAGCGATCGTCAGCGTCGGTCAGCGACAATGACCGCGGAAACATTGCCGCTTTGGCATCGGCTTCTGATAAGGTTTCTAGAAATCTTGCGGAGGCCCGATGCCTGGAAGTCGTTTTAATCTAGAGAGGGGCGCTTGCTTTCGAGGAGTTCTGTATCTTGAGTTGACAGCTCTATCGGATGGTGGAGCAAGATCAGGAGTGTCAGAAAAGATCATAAACAAAGGATCCAGTGGGCAGTTGTGATAAAGAACATCTGTTTGGAGAGTCGAATCAGAACTTTTCGTCCGTATCCCACGATTCCTCTTACTCAGGGAGAGTCTTGATGTGCCTAACATTTTCATCGAGTCTTAAGACGGTCTCGACAAATTATGAATCATCTGACTGATCAAACAAGGCTTCGCTGATCATAAGCTGGAGAGTAGCCAAGATCTGCAGCTTAGGTGCGTCGCGATCAAGACGTAGTCCTCAAGCATCGTTCAGACGTTTGGTTTGGTCGAACCACAAGGAAGTTGGATCGTGGAAGGAGGAAGTTGTCGACTGGGACAAGTCTGACGGACAAATTCTATAAGGTCTTACTGATGAGCGCTGAAGACTAATGCCCTCCTTCTCCTTCTTCTGGTGGCGCTACAGTCCGGGGTGGACCTGGGCCTCAACCAGTAAGCCTCTCCAGTCGGCACGATCTAACCATCAACGCAGACAGGACCAAGGCTTGAACGCAGAACTTTTCTCTCGAAAAGAAGTGCCTCTTCATCCGCTTTTGAGATTGTCCATGCCTCGGCACCATAGACCAGGACAGGGATATAATGTTAGCTTGGTCCCTCGAGAGAGGACTCCACTACTCTTGAGCCCAAGGAAACAGCGAATGGCGAGAGTAATTCTGCGTTTAATCTCGGTTCTGGTGTTGTTTGTACTGTTCTCTTGCGAGCCGAGGTAGACGAAGTCCTTCACTACCTCGAAGTTATAGCTGCCTATGGTGACGTTTTGGCCAAGTCGTCGATGTTGTGCATCCTTTATTGATGACAGCACATACTTCGTTTTGCCCTCATTCACCGCTAGCACCCTTTTTAGTCGCTTTCGCCTCAATGCCAACAAACGCCTCATTGACGGCTCGCTGTGTTCTGCCAATCACGTCAATGTCATCCGCGTATGCTAGCAGTTGTACGGACTTCTGGAAGATTGTGTCTCTAGTACGATCTTCTTCAGGATGATGTTCAAGAAGTCACATGATAGAGCGTCGCCTTGTCTAAAATCTTTTTTGACATTGAAGGTCTCGGTGAGTTCGTTACCGACCTTGATGGAGCAGCGAGAGTTCTCCATCGCCATCCTACACAACCTGACGAGTTTGGCAGGAATGTCAAAACTAGACATGGTGTTGTTTAGCTCGTCCCTATGCACGCTGTCATCGACGAATAGGTGGTGGGTGACGATCTGCATGTCTTGGGTTTTTGCCAGGATCTGCCGTAATGTGAAGATTTGGTCGATGGTGGACTTCCCCGGCCTGAAACCGCACTGATAATGACTTATCAGGTTGTTGACGGTTTCAGGCGCTCACACAAAACGGCAGAGAGGATCTTATAGGCGATCTTGAGGATACTTATCCCTCGGTAGTTGGCGCAGTTGAAGGGGTATCTTTTCTTGTTGATCGGGCAAACGATACAAGGGCATGCTTTCCTCCGAACATATCTTACAGATGAGTTAGTGCATGTACCTTACCAGCTCATCTCCAGCTGCCTTAAAGAGTTCCGCAGGCAGTCCGCCTGCACCAGCAGGTTTATTCGACTTTAGTCTCGACATCGTCGGGGAGACGGAATTCTCGTCGATCATCGTCAATTGCGTGGAGTGGTGGAACATTCTGCCTGACAGCGGCATTGGAGTCTTCCTCGCCGTTTAACAGTCTACAGAAATGATCTTTCCAGATCCTCAGTATCGACTGCGAATCTACTACGAGTTGTCCCCCTGCGTCACGACAGGCTTCTGTCCGAATTTTGTATCCATTGGATAGTTGTTTTACCCGTTGTCGGACGTCAGTTCTGCCGTAACACATCTCCATTTCCTCGATAGCGCGCTTCTCATGCTCTTTCTTTTTCTTTTTGAGAAGCCGGTGCTCTTCCCTTCTTTTAAGTTCGTAGAGCTCACGAACCGCTCTCGTCCTTCTGTCCAGCGTTGCCTTGCCTTCCACTTATCCTAAAGAGCCTTTTTACCAACATGCAACTCTGAAGCAGACATTCACGCGACGTACGAGATCCGAACATCCAAGAAATGCAAGTCGACATCTCCTCTGTTCCGTGCTAGAGTCAGTAGGAGACTTAGACCTCAAGCAACAAGCCTATCCGACTGGCGGCACCCAACAACTATTCCTTGACTTTAAGGTCGCATATGGCAGCGCGTATAAGGAACAGCGCGAACAGTCTAGTCTTGAGGTCCTTGCCAACCTCCTCAAATAGGGTGATGTTGGCCAATGGGCTTCGAATACTTGAGAAAGCTGTGTAACCCTCACTGACCATTACAGAAGCACGATCTAGCAAAAGCCCAGATTATGACCATATCCATATCACCATACCATATCAAAGGGCGATGGTGTGAAATCAGGCCGAGTTTTGAGACGGCCTTTGTAATCTGCGCCTCAGACGACTTCGAAGGTTCGACGAAAAAACTATCTATTAAGCTTTGTTTGATTTTTTAATTGGAAATGATTGCAGTAATATCTGTGTACTAAGATGCATGCAATGATTTATGAAAACAGGAAAAAAAGGTCCGTGACAAGCACTGCTCTGTGAAGGAGTGGATGTCGCAGCGAGAGGTGTCCAGACCCATTGCAGGATCAAAAGCATTTGTTTTTTAAAAACCCTACCGCCATCAAAATCTCACGCGCTACGAAACACATCTCTCACGATGATGGCTAAATTAAATTTCTGACCAAGAAAAACTCTTTGAAGTCAAAAAACTTAAACTTCCTAGTCTAGTCTCGGAAAATATGAAGACGACTTGAAGAACAGCATCTCTTCGGTGTCTCCCTCCCAGAGTAGCGTCGGTCCTTACCAAAAAGCACAGGAGAACCGTCTTAAATTCCTAAAAGACCACCTCAGTTCGACAGGTGAAAAAAGAGAAGACAAAGGTGAATTTGGTTTGATCTGTTGGCAAGAGTTGGGTTGACAACATGCAGACCTCAGCGTTTTGGATTGAAATCTTTAACGATATTCGGTGGTCCTATTTTTTTGTCCGTAACTGTATGTGAATGAACCGATCTTGTGCGCCACGATGGACAAATGTAGTCAGCAGCGCGTCTTCGAGAATTTAGGGAAAAATCGGCGTCACATTGGGAATGCCTTTGTCTAACTCTGCTCCTTAGTGAGATGCAAACATGTCAGGAGAACGAAGATCAGAGGCGTCGTCGGTTTTAAGGCGCTATTGGGCAAAATTAAGCTTCCTATTGCAGGCGGATCCCTGGCTCTTGAGAGACCACTCACACTTTGTCGTCCTTACAAATTTGGATCCCTAACAGGCATCATCGAACGCCATGACGACCCTCCCGATCTGACTGGACGTTGGCAAGTCGGACGCTGGAGGGTCCTCTTAGAATTTTTACAGATGGATCGAAGATAGGCGAGGGAATGGGTGTGGGAGTCCACTCTATGCAATTGCCACTAGATGGCCAAGTATTTTAACAATCAATTTATGCGGGTTGCTTGATATCCCAGAGAATTGTGCAGCTGATCAGAATGTGTAGGATTGATGCGTTGTGTGAATGGCATCCACGCCTCCCTGCTAGGTGTCCCCTACAATGATTTTAGTAGAAGCTGCAGGGATGAAGAGGAAGAAGAAATTATCGCACCTCTTCTTTCAATTGCACTTGAACGACTTGACCGAACTAAGTAATGTTAGCATTAGTCATCTTCTTCCCTTTATTAAAAGCTCCAATTGGTTCGCGGATTAGGATCTTCAAGATCCATGTGGTAGCACAACGAGCCGAGCTTTCGGCCTAAGTGTGGCTAGCATTTAACTCAGGTACTCCCAGCGAAGCGACCACTCTAGCAAATGGCAAACGACATCTGGCAGATGCTGTATGCCAGCTCTGATGTACCACGGATATAACTTCTTGAGCTCATTAATTGTGTGCGACTTAAGTGGGCTACGCATTGCACTCTTAGTCCGCTTAATCCTCAGCTCCTAATGGTTCTCCATCGGTGGTTACTGGATCACACCCACGTGAGCCGAGTGGTCAGTTAAGTCATTCTGCGTTCCATGAGCCACCTCATGAACTCCTGGACGAAACATGTTTCCACCGTTTAAAGCCCAGAGACCACGTTATAGGACACCGTGATTAGCCCAATCCTAGTCTAGGGCGATAATACAGTGAAAGCTCACATCGGCGAAAAGCGACGGTTGCAAATGGAGTTGTCCGCCCATTTGAATGTATGGAACCTCAATTCGAGATCCACGGTCGCTGGGAATTGTCCGGTCAAGGGGATTGTCCGCCTAAGAGTTGGGCATGTGTTACTTAGAGCGAAAGATGACCATTGAGAGAGAAAAGTGGTCTGGTTTGGGTTGATGGCCATTGGAGGAAAAGACCACATCACGATCGGCGCGCGGTGTACAACGACCTGATTATAGTCTTCGGCCTCAGCTAAAATCCGAAGCCTCCGACTCAAAGCCAGTGAGATAAGATGGCAAAGGACTTTCAGGCTTAAAGTGAAGTTAACGAATGGAGAAGGACCTTAACTCAACTTGGTGCCAGAAACTGGATGGCAGTGGTGCTGAAGAGACTTGTTCATTAAGGCCCCCGTCGGAAGAGGGTGGGAGAAGAGAAGATGGATGTTCGGAATTTCGTCTTGATTTTGAGGCATTATTGGTCGCAAAAGCTGTCGTTGGAGCAGTCAATTCAAACAGAACCTCAGGCAGTGGCTTATCTACCGACTTCAAGGCATATCTAATTTGTTCTCAGTTCCAGCAGGCCAAATCTCTTTTAGGCCCGAGACTTGTTCATTAAGGCCCCCGTCGGTCTCTAGACTACTGCGAAAGTGATCGTTAGGGTCGCAAATTCAAACTGAGCTTCAGGCAGCGACTTCAAGGCTAACTTCTGCTCACCTGAGCAGACCAAATCTCTTTCGTCCCGAAACTTGCTCGTTAAGGTGTACGTCGGGAGAGGGGTGTCCTGGATCTGTGGCTTTATTGGTTGCTACGATACCGCGAAGGTGGCTGTTAGAGTCGCAAATTCAAACAGAACCTCTGCCAATATACATAGCATCTGAAACGTACAAGTAACCCTTATGCGCCAGCAGACCAAATCTCTTTCCGTCACGAGAACATTATGAACTCGATCTAAAGCTAGGTTCCCAAGATGCCAGGTAGATGCTCTGATACAAATCCAAGGAACCGCTTCTATACACCTTGAGACCTGCTGTAAGGGGCTCATAGTTGCCATTTGAAGGCTCTCTCCCTTGCCCCCTCCGGCTCCAGGTCATAAATAGCCCGCAATCAGGTTCTCTAAATCTGCACAGCTCCACCGACCACCGACCACCAAAGTGTCCACTCAATTAGAACCGAAATTCAGCAGCCATAAAGCCCGCGCCTGTTCCGAAACAATTGCACGGCACCCCTGCCTCCGCACCGATCCACACCAACACGTTCGCAATAACTGCGCGAGGGTTTCAATCACCAACAGTAATCAGTCGTCCAGTCGCAGCGTTTGGATTTCTCAAAAAAACTGAAACACAACCCAACACAAACGAGCGAAGAAATGAACACGACCAAAATGGAAAAAAAAAAATGAAAATAAAATCCATCCACCGAACCTTTGTTTGATTTCTTGAACACCTGTATCACTTTAACCCGCCTAGAACATATAAATTGCGACTTATTTTTTCCCTCGGCCCGAGAAGACGGCAGCTCAGCGAATGCGGGGGGGGGGGTGGTGCGGGGGAACGAAGCAGAGCGGCGGAAAAAAAATCGTTAGATGGATTCGAAAACCAGTTTCAAACCGAATCAATGCATAAAGATACACACAAACGGGTAAGCGTATGCATGTACGGGCGTGTGTATGGCCCGCTCTGTGGTGTGTATCTGCAAGCGTATGTGCATCCATACCGACGAGGGCCGCACTCTTGCACACACAGTGCGCACTGCCCGATTAGTCACCTGAGAGCAAGGAGAAACGGAGAAAAAACAAAGCACTGACGACGAACGAATCGAGAAGGAGAAACAACTGAAAACAGAAAACAGAAAACGTAAGCGTAAGTAGCCCTTAACCCAAATAAAAGTGCTGAGATACATAAACTTGAGATGGACGATTGGGAATTATCGTCGATATCGTGCAGTAAAACTGACACTTTTGCTTGTGGTCAAACTGGCTTGGCCGGCGCGGCAACGCGACCCAAGTTGGACATCTGCTGCGCTTACGTTGCGTCGATAATTCAATCGATCCTCGAGCAGGAGCTATGTCAATATTTGCTGCTGGTGTGTGCGAGGCACAATTTCAACTTCAACTGCTGTCCTGTGCAGCATTGCCGTCCATTTGCATCGAACCCGACGATCTACGATCGCTTGATCTGTTTCGATGGTGGTATGATCACCGATCATTCGATTGGTCAGCGTCGGTTTCAGAAAACAACGCCGATGGTGTTCGCATTAAACACTTTCGATGATCACCGCACTCAGTCAAGGCGGCGAACGGTGATCGTTGACGATGCGCGTTGATGATCGCTTCAAGCGTGATTCATGATCGCTATAAAACTAATCGCTGGTCATGCTAAATCTTCTCGTGGCGTCCTCAGTTTTCTGCATCTTAATGCGCTGCTGCAGCACTCATTTCGTGATCGTTTTGGTGGCATGATCGCATCATGCGATGACTCGGATTGCCCGTAACCGGTGTTGGAAGGCACAGTGTTCGGTGCCAATGGTCTAGGGTCACGATGGTTGCAATGATGATGTATGAAGTGAGTTTTGCTGCGATCGCAGATGACATCAAAGCTGCAGCGAAACAGATGTAGTGTCATTTTCGCCATGTTTTATGCAGCAAGTCAAGGATGATGGAGGGGCGGCAAATGGTAGAAAACAAATGAGACGGCGAAGTAAAATTACAAGGGTCTTGAGTATTTTGGTATGGTTCCGTAAAGAGTGGGGGGGGGGGCTTACAAAGTCACCTATTCCCCTCATTTCGTCCTTAGCTCCTGTGCACATTTGCGGCAGCTTCGATAGGGTTGATGGGATGGGTGGAGGGGGTGGGTGGGTTGGAGGGATGGGGAGAGGTTGTAAATGCGTGCTCTTACGGTCTTATGGCAGTGGATCACTTAGGCCATTTTGATCTTTGCTACGGAATGGTTTCTTACATATATGAAAAAAAAATAGCTCTACGAAGTAGTTTCCTAGGAATTGCCTTCTTTCCTTCTCTTTACGGACAGCCCTCTACAACGGACACCTCTCATTAAGGATAGTTCGTCATGGTTACGGCATGAAAGAATTGAAATAAAATTAATTGAAGGTATTCCTGTACTTCAACCCCTTCAGAATGGACACCCCTGCTAAACGGACAATCATAATAACCCCCTTGCTGTCAGCTTAAGAGACGTCGCATTGTACATTTATTCCGTCAGTGTGCCATCTCAGGAAAAGTCATCCCGAAATGTAAAGATCATAAACAGATGCAAAAATCTATCAAATCCTGCATGCCAACTTCGAAGAGCGAAGTGATAAGCTTGCACAGAGTATTTACAGATCGATTCCAGCGGACTGTCGGACCCACATTTGATGCTCTGTTGGCTCAAACCTCAAGCAAGATAATCACCCTAATTCTCCTGGTCATGTCACTGTGACAAATTTTGTAGTCCAACGTCGCATAAAGTGACTAAGACAGTACAAGTGTGTCACCGTGACATGTGACACGACCAAGAGAATGAGGGTGAATGAGATTCTGTCTAATGAGATTTTTTACTCTGATCGTGGCTGATACAAAAAGTACGAATTCGAAAACGAGATGCCTGGGCTCAAAAACCAGTGTAGCGTCGCTTCCTTTATGGACGTGAGATAGTGAGTCTAGCAGAGGCGTGTCGTTCCGTAAATTGGAGTGGGAATTTTTCCATCACTCTTCGGGTACAAAATCAATGCCGATATTGAGCCCCACGTGGCGCCCGACGCAAGGTCTTCATCTTCTCTCTGAAACTCAGCCCACAACCGGAGGTCAATCGATGTCGAATGTCTCCGACTATCCCCCGTCACAAGATGTACTGTTTCAAACCAACGACAGACAGCCCTTCAAATAAAGAGAACACACAAGGGGAAACCCCCAAAAGACCACTCCAAGCACGAGACTAACTGCAACCAAAAAGCAATAGATATTCATGATTTCGTACGGTTCACGTTTAGGACGATAAAAGCGAAGTATCAACAGTCCTGCATCTCACCCTGCACCACGGTTTATGATGTAATACATTGTTGTGCCTTCAGAAACCCCCCAACCCACCACCGTCCGCACGGATCATTTCATTGCTTTCGACACATGAACTTGGTCATGAAAGGCAGTAAACACAAACGAAGGCCCGGCGAATAAAGAAGCCACAACAAGAGGTAAACAAAAAAAAAACACAAATTTACACAACAACAGGAACAAAAAGATGTAAAATCAAAATCAAAAAAAAAAAAAGTCAACAAGAAGCGTAAAGATTCGATTCTCTCTCTCGTAGTAGCTACCGGTTTTTACCTGAGCCTGCGTCTGCCTGCGCCGCCGCGCCGTAACCGCTTCAACCAGGGGGCTCCCAGAGCCGGATCGTGAGCATGCTGAGCCAAATGGGTGCATCAGCATATCTAGATGGGTATAGGGTTACCATTTAGTTGGCTCCTAACTCTATGGGCCTCTTGTGGCAGCCACGACAATCTCTGTATAGTGAACACAAGACCTCTTGCGTCTCCTCTGCAAGAGCACACGATCGTTTCTCGTTTATTCTTCGCTCCTTTCACCTCTCTCTCTCTCTCTATCTCTCGCTCGTCGGCCTGACTTGATGGTCTTCAAGTTGACTGTATGCAGTTTTTATTGCTTGAATCCTAGAATAAAAGTACAACAGCACGGGCAATGGAAAGTGAGATCAATGAACCCATCCTTGCGCGCAGATCATTTGCTCGATCGGTTGGTCGGTCGTTCGGTTGTTCGTTCGTTCGATCGGTTCCACACTCCTTGCTCGCCTCACGAGAGGACGTGCATTGACCGAAGACGACGACAATGACAACGACAATGTCGCTGCTGACGGACGGTCGGTTGCCCCTTCGCGTTGAGTGGCCTCAGATTTGTGACAGCTTAGGGCACATTTGCTTGGTTATCAACCGCTTGCGATTGTTTACAGTTCGACGGGTAGATGGGGGTGCTAAAGGTATCGATTATCAAACTGACAGCCATCCAGTGTGGACGGATTCATTATTTTGTTTCGGTGCGCGGGGGACACACACGAAAAAAGCGGAGAAGAGCACACGTGTAGCAGGGACGCACTCGTTGATGTATTGCCAGTGCGCGGCGCGGTGCTTCCACGGGGGATGGGTACCCACACATGGACGGCTGACAGGTGAAGCATGTCGGAACACGTCTCCGTCTCTTGCGGCAGGTCAAATTATATTATTTTATGCTCCTCTCCGAATCTCATTCGAATTCAACTCGTGGATGGCACAAGTGTGCGTTTGCGTCCGCACTGTCCCCTCCACCGCCGCCGGCCGACCGACCTAAATGGCTCCTCCCCAGCGCGAGACGATGAAGACGACCACGACGACCGAGAAGGAGACGACGACGACAACAACGACGACGATGATGATGTTGATAGTGGCTGAATGGACGAACGAACGGACGGACGGACGGACGGTTGGACGAATGGTCGAATGGATGGATGGATGGATGGATGGCTGGATGGATAGGCGTGTAATGTTGACGATGATTTCTCCCCGGGGCCAGCGCACAAAGAGTTTAGGCAGCCGAGTCCTTATCAAAGGGACTCATCTATATTTACAAATATTCCCCATGCATGCACCCTAGCTGTTTCGGTTGTAAAGACGCTGCCGGGGGATGGCTGGGGACCTGCTGGGTCGTGTTTTATGTTTTATCGTTTGACAGTTTGAAAAGCAAATAGCATTTGAGGAAAGGATTTGCTCCGAGATACATGCGACTGTGGGAAGGGTGCTTCCGAGCAGAGGATGGGGTTTGCTGGCTTTTGAAGAAATTTGATTTTCCCGTGACCGCAGTGGCGATGCAAGGGACCCTCGGGTCGAGAGGTAAACAGTTGACTGCGGGGAGGATTCAATGAATAGGATATTGGCACCGGTTTGAAAGTGAATTCAGGGAAATTGGGGCGCTGATTCGGGAGCAAAGATGACCACCTGGATGAAGATGTCGACGTAATGGTGAGATAGATCATCTCTGGAGGGGTGGGGGAGAGGTACTGGATGGGATTTTATGACTTTTTTAGTGTCTAATGGTGACTGGTGAGCATGGTCTTTAAATTTTTGGGTGAGAAAGACACCTGGAACGTGTGAAAGGCACCAGAATGAAACAGAGAGATCAAAAAGCTTGGACTGATCCTGATCTACTAAGTAGCACTTTGTGTTTCGCTAAAAAACAATTAACACGGTTAACAGGTACTTATTCCAGGCATTTTTCAACAGCCGGCAATATTGCAATCGGTCTGTAATTTGCTGTTTCGTTTTTTACCCCTCCTTTGTAAATTGGGCGAATTATCGCCTTCTTCATCAACTTTGGCATATGACATTGAAAGATACTACAATTTATTATTTTGGTGATAACTGGATTGAGACACATAGCATTCAATTGGTTTAATATTATCTGCTCCAGGACCTTTTTTTACTATTTAATTGACTCAGTATCTTATATACTTCCGGTTCAGTTGCTTCCTCTAAATATATGCTTTGTTGAAGTTGACTGCTCACATGCTTCGAGGTTTTTGTGTCACAAAGCATGGATGATGACTATTTCCTATAGTATGATGACTTCGCCTCGCTTTCACCATTGTCCACGCCTCTGAGCTGTAAGGACTGACTTAGAAATGAGGTTTTCGTCTAAGCTCAGCGTGGTCTAATAAGAGCGGTTGACTAGACTAAACCGTCACTAGGGAATAGAAAAATTGCCTTCTCACCCCCAACCCCTCCCACAATGTGGTAGTCATTAATTCTACCAAGAGGCCCTTCCCTTCTTTCCACTTAAAATAAATCAATTTTATTCGGACAACAATTGCGAGGAACACTGAGATCCTTGTACATGATCTGATCCCATTCTGGAGGTGCGACTGCCTACTGTGTAGACAAGGGAGGCGAGAAGTGCTGAGATTCAATCACTGAGTTATATTCTTCTTCCTCTAGTGGCGCTAAAGTCCGGGGTGAACTCAACCTCTCAACCAACAGGCCTCTCCGGTATCAGGCACGATCTTAAGCCAGCTGTCTCCAATTGCTGAAAATGAAAGCATCTTCCTTAAAACGTGGTGTCACCTCATGTGTCACGGGTCTGCCGACAAGCGCCCGTCCCAATCGCCTTGCAGTCAAAACTCCCTCAGATCTCTGTCTGCAGTCCTTCCCTTGCTCAAAATCAGATCACTACCCTACCCACCACGGCAACGCTTCGTCTAAGATTTCCCCTATTCTCTTCAGTCTTCTCGCTCAATCGCTACCCCGCTAAGAGAACCATGCCTCTCCTAAGAGAGCCACTCACATCCAATTGGAAACGATCGCACCGATCGTACGATGTACTCTCTCTTGTGGTATCCCGCCAAATTTTCCATTTATCGCTCGTTCTGTTTACTCCACGGAGGGGGTTTGTTTTGATAAGTCCTCTCCACACGACTTTCATAACACACGATCGGTCGCTGAGGCTCTCTGTGTGTGTCACTCTCGGTTCTCCGAGTTTTGACAAAAAGGTTGCAGGCCGCTGGACACAAGACGGGTCAGCCTAGACGGCACCAGAGATGCAATTTAAAGCGTCGCCATACGTCTAACTCGTATTTCATTGCACTGTGTGTGTGCGGGGAGGGGGATGGTGCCCGGGTAAGGCACACAGAGTGTGTGGAAGGAGGAGGAAGGCTGGAAAGGAAAAACGAAAAACCATCATTAACTTGATTTGATGGGTGTTTGGATGCCTGTGTGTGTATGTACATGCATTTTATTTGCTTGATCGCGAACACCTGTGATCGTTTTTTGTGCCCTTTTACGATTCGTTTTTCTTCGTTTTTGTTTTGTTTTGGTTTTTTTTTGTTACTTCATCGTAGCCGTCGTCGTCGTTGTTCTTTGCTCGGCTTCGTAAACTCCGGTCCGTGCTAGTGGCTTTTGTTTGCTCTGTTCTTCGGTTCTTTAGCAGCAATCAGCAAGAGTTGATGATGTTTTGATTTTTTTTCTTGTCGTTTTGTGTTATTCTCCTTCTCTTGATGGTGATCGCTTGTGTGTGTGTGTGTGTGAGTAAGTGAGGGATTGGAGTGATCTTTCGTCGTCGTCGATCGCGGAGAGCAGTGGGGGCTCCTCCAGATCATGACGGAGCAAGTAGATAATGGGTCAGGTAATCGAATGATCGTACGTGCAACTCGTGGGGGTAATTTTTTTTTCGAATTTTGTTTCTTGTTTGATATCTTTTCGGGCAAAGGTGGAGCTTTTTTTTTCCTGTTCCTCTTCTATCGTATCCACTCGGAACTGGATAAGAGACTGAGGTTTGTTTTTTCTTTTCTTTTTGGGGACCTAATTCGGTAGTGGGGACGATCGTACGGCTGGGCATGCATGAACTTGTCCGACGATCATAAATGGGGCAATTATGATGGAGTTTATGCCCATGGCTGTTGTAGACGGTGGCCACATGGCCAGATGGCGATGTTTGTTAAGAGGGACTTTTGTCAATTTGCGGATTAATCGATCATTAACGAGCCGCTGAGTCAGCACTGACTGCTGTGAGGTGGCTGTGGGGAGGTGAATGGCTTGTCATGGTGACCATGGCTATTCACAATTTGTGTTTGAGATTAGTCAGAATTGACACAGCAAATGTCGATAGATGGGCGTGCGATGGGCGGGGGGAGCACGTTGATAAGCCAGTTGATGGGCCAGTTGTTAGGCATGACAAAGAGGTGTTTCAGCGCGTCAAACTGGAGTGGGTAATAAAAAGTCTTGTGTCAACGCTGAGCAGAATTAATAATGCCCACCGCAGAGTTGTGTATTCATGGGACGTGTAGCGCTGTTCCTGGACTTACATAGTCGAGCGCTAGATTTTTCAGAAATTCTGGTGGAGTGTCTACGACCTTATGCAAAACAAACTGCGTCTGTTGGGGTTTTTTTGCTGCTTATGTTCATTCGAGTGTGTTCTGGAGAAAATAAGGAAAGGCATTTGCGGAGTTCATGTGTAGGGGGAGGAATACAGAATTTTTGAGCAGTTTGACAGAAAGGTGAAAATGGTACGGAACCCTCAAAAAAGTGTGACTGCATCATTCCGCTAAGGGACTGTAGCGTCAAGGCACTCCTTTGACACCATTCCGGTACGGGACCCTAATGCCATTGCAGCGCGATAAGCCAGGCACTCCGATGGCACCATTCCGGTACGGGACCCTAATGCCAGTGCAGCGTCATCAACGCAGGCACTCGGAAGTCACCATTCCGGTACGGGACCCTAAGACCCCTGTAGCGTCAATATTCACTCCGTTGGCAGTATTCCGGTACGGAGCCCTTATGCGCCGGACACTCCATTCTCAAAATTCCGGTACGGACTTCAATGTGCCAGGCACTCTATTCCGGTACGAGACCCGAATTCCATTGCAGCGTCAACTAGCTAGGCACTCCGAAGGCACCATTCTGGTACGGGACCCTAATGCCATTGCAACGTCAATAAGCCAGGCACTCCATTGGCACCAGTCTGGTACGGGACCCTAATGCCATTGCAACGTCAATAAGCCAGGCACTCCATTCCGGTACGTGACCTTAATGCCAGTGCAGCGTCACCAGGAGTCGATTGCCAGGGGTTCGATTGCCAGAGGGTCCAGCCAGGAGTTCGATTGCCAGAGGGTCCTAATCCAAATCATTTGTTTCAACGAGAAAAATTAGGAAAACTGCCTTCCTGCTGACAAATAGAGCGTCACTCGTTAGAAACTTCCTTGTTATCGGATTACAGCACATAATTGACTCGTCTCGACAGACGTCCTTCCACCAAAACAACGCACCGACGTCTCACTCCCTCAGCGAACGCAAGGCGCCACTGCTGCGTTCACCAAAAGTGTCAACAGCATTCCGACAAGTCTGTTGACAACGCGCACAAGTCATGTCCACATGACGCGTGATCGGAGATCACGAGCAGACGCATTTTCGTCGAAGTGGGTGTCACTCGAGTCGCTGAGAAATTACCCGAAACGTCAACAAGGCCAAATCCCGCAGTCATGACACGACTTTATTGGCTGTCGCACATGCAACGAGCACGCTCCGAGAGCACAAGAAAGGAATTTATGCGGCACGAGCGTTCGCCCGGAACTCGAGTGCACGGCCAAAGGATAAGCGGAATCATGAAATGCGGCCGATTTGGGAAAGCGCCTCAAATGCGATTTAACGAGGTGAGAAAGTGTCGTGCGACACTAGACCTGGGCCCAGTTTGGGCATGCTGCCGACTGCCGTTTGTTGATTCACGGCTGACGCCCAAGTGTGACGATCGATGCGCGATGCTCGAGGTGAGACGTTGAACAGAGCAAAAACGCGGAAGGTGCACTCGGGGACGGCGACTTTTTTGGGCGTGCGCTCTTGAAAAGTGCATTTAGAGCGAGCGCATGAAATTGAGACCGGAATTGGAGTTTGTCGTCTGCGACTAGGTGCGGAGGGACGCTATGGAACTGAGTGTCAGGAGCAACGCCCACTTGAAACCGGCCGTTGTCCAGATGCCCTCTCCTTGACACTTGGTGCGGGCAAAAGGACCTGCATGCGACGCCAAAGCCATAGGGAACCAGTTATGCGAGAAGGAAGCTGCTGCCTGGCCTAGCCCCACACTGGACATGACCGCCTGAATCTATGCGGCTACTGTGCAGAAGAAGGCAGTCGCTTCCTCGGTGCATCTTTGTTTTGGCTGCTACCTCTGCCCCTGCTGGGATACGAGCATCGAGTGATTCATTAGTCGTGCCATGCATTACAGCGCCCATCACGTCTGGCAGAGGGGCCTCCAACTGAAGCACAAGAGATGAGTGCTTTGCAAGTAAAAACGAGTAGTTTCGCTTTTTTGCGGTCGCGTACGCTCAGACCGCGGCGGCGCAGAGCGGAACACGTGGTAATGGTAAATCATTGGGTTACTGCCCACTGCAGTGTCGGGAGTCGGACCGGGAGTCGCCGGACGACGCTGGCAGCGTGTAATAAGGTGGGCAGATGGTACACTACAATGAGTCAATGTGATGTAATTAATCTAGATGAAGGCAACAACTGTATTCGAGCTTGAGCCTAGGCTGGCAGCTGGAGACGCAGAGCGGAGGACTACCTGCGGCGCAACACGGCACAACAGCAGGAGGTGGTGGTGGGCTGGTGATTCGTTACGGAGTAGGCGATTTATTTATGTGTCCAGTGGTACGGTAGATGGATTTGATTGCATACACTGTTGTGGAGCCTAGAAGTGAGCTTTTCGAAACGACGACGCATGAGGGGATTGCGGGGACGGGCCTGGAAGTGGGCTCTGCATTGTCTGCAAACTCCCAGATGGGTGAGCTGAAGACGGTATCGTTTGAATGCAAGTTTGTGTTAAGAACTAGTGACTGGCCGAAAGGAACAGAGCTTCAGGGGACAACGCCGAAGGTGTGAAGACTTGAGAGAACGAGGGATAACTTCGGGCGACAAAGCCTAATTGCTAGCCAGCTCCGCGTGGTTTCCAATCAGAGAGGACTGGTGATTCGACTCACTTACCTCGGGATACCTATTCCTGGTCTACACAGACTAAGCTACTCTAAGCTAGAGCACGGTGTAGGCTCAGTGGTCTTCTCGGCGGATCTAGATTCGTAGAACAATCACGAAGCCCCTGCTCCTCCCATTGTAAGCGATGCCAAAATCTCCATGAAAAGCAGATCGACACCCACCACCTATTCGTCGATTTCAAGGCCGCATATGACAGCGTGCATAGGGACAAGGACGAGACGAACAACGCCATGTCTAGTTTTGACAATCCTGCCAAACTCGTCAGGTTGTGCAGGATGACGATGGAGAATTCTCGCTGCTCCATCAAGGTTGGTTACGAACTCACCGAGACCTTCAATGTCAAAAAAGGTTTTAGACAAGGTGACGCGCTGTTATCTGACTTCTTTGACATCATCCTGAAGAAGATCGTACTAGAGACACAATCTTCCAGAAGTCCGTACAACTGCTAGCATACGCGGATGACATTGACGTGATTGGCAGAACACAGCGAGCCGTCAATGAGGCGTTCGTTGGCATTGAAGCGGATGCGACTAAAATGGGTCCAGCGGTGAACGAGCGAAAAACGAAGTATATCAAGAAAGGACGCACAACATCGACGACTTGGCCAAAACGTCACCGTAGGCAGCTATAACTTCGAGGTAGTGAAGGTTTAGCTGGCCGGCAATGTCCTGTAGGCCAAGCTTCACTTTTACCCCGTCAAGACATTCCGTGGGGGAATGTGGTTGTTTCAATTGTTTCTCAACTGATTGTTCCCTGAGAGGTTCCTTCGGTTTGGAAGCCTTCTATTTTCCATCTGAACCATCCATTCCCCGAGTTGCGACTGAGTCCTTAAATCACCCCCAAAGCCCACTTCACTCAGAGATCCAGGCCATATTGTCATTCTGCACCCCCCCCCCCCCACCACCCATCAACCACTGTAACCAAATCCCCTTGACACTGTTTCCATCGCGTTACCTCATCGAACATTGATCGGCTTCCGCGTCAGAGTGCCCCCCATCATCTTCAGGTTCCAAGAAATCCGATCCTCCATCAATCTTGGCGAAGAGCTCCTGTTCATCGCCTCGCAACCGAATCTAGAGCGATTATCCTGAAATCTGCTCGCAATTAACAACATCGTAAAACAAGACGCTCGCCCCCCGCACCCATTCGCGTCTCACGTTCGCCCATCGATCCCACCATTTGCATGGCCATAACAATTCAATTACACACTCGTTACAAAATTAGCAACTTTATGCGATTGGATTTCAGAGATTTCAGACTTCGGTCTCTTGGGCCAGTTTGGTGCTGAATCGTAAAACCGATGCACGCACCCTCTGAGTGGCACCTCGTCGAACGTTGTGCTGGAAGTTTATTTATTCTCGGCCGTAACGACTTTGAGGAGAAGAGCGAACTGAGCAACATTCGTCCACACATGTGCTCCAGAGTTTCGGAACAAAAAACAGGCCATTTCATGGACGATGGACGAAGACGTGGCTTGTCATCATCATCATCAGCGGCGGTGGCAGTGACGGAGCACCGTCAGCATCCAAGCTGGCCAGAGCGCTAGGAAGTGACCGACCGACCCTGTGCCAGGGCAGTGGTGTACGATCGGTGTTTGAGCACGAAATGCGTGCGAGAGTGGGGAAGGATAAGAAAAGATGTTCACTTCGTGAATTCACATTGATTTGATGGAGGAGCCAGAAAGTTGATGGTGGGCGGTGCATGTGACTAGGGGCTTGTCGGTCAGTACAGCGTGTCACTGAAGTCTGTTGCGTGGCAAAAGAATGGAATCCACGTAAGAACCTGTGTCGCTTGAGGAGCTAGACTCTCCCTTCGACTGGCGCTTCGGCTGGGATGGACAGAGACAGAGTTGCTCTCAAATGCCCACTTTCATGAACCAGACTTCTTACACGTCAAGAGGGTGTAGCTCTATAGCCCCAAAAGTTGACACTGAAACGATACCCTGATGGGGTTCCGATAGACAGTCTGGCTTGAGAATGGCAATCAATTCGGATCAACTGAAGGCTCCCTCATTTCACGATTTTTTAAGTCAGCCCCCTTGAGTGCAAGAGCCAGTGACAATCGTAAGATCGATGGCCTCCAACCTAAAATAAGGCCAGTGGAACGACATCTCCCGGCGAATGATCCGTCATCCCTTGGGATGATGTCAACTGACAGTTTTGACACAGATTGAGACTGAAGACGGAAAAACTGGTTCCTCTTTCGATGTCCAGAAGGTGGAAGCACCGTTTTCGATATGTGGGTGATTTTTCAATGGTCAAGTCCAAGAAGTCACTTTAGCCGAGACATTTCCGTGCCTTCCACTGGTCGCAGCGGCATGGTTTCAAAAGAAGAGTCTGTATAAAGCAAAGCTCTCATAGCAAACGATATACAGACGATCTTTCAAACTGGATCCTTCCTTTGGGAGGTGGTCATCGTTCCCGCTCCTATTCTGGGTTTTGGCAAGGTTTGTGATGGTAGAACATGCAGAGAAATACTGCCTTCCCCTTCCCCCTTACAAGGTACAGGTGCAGAGTGTGTTTTGTGATTTTTGAAGCGTCGCTGGCAAAATATCCTCCGGCCCCAGAGATGTATAAGGCTTGAACGAATTTATTGCCCATGATACTTAATTCCTTCTTCAGTTGCGTGAACCGTCCCCTGGGAGGACTGTGGTTTCAGAGTTTTTACAACCTGGATAGTGGGTTTCGGACAGCAGCTCTAAAGGTTCCTGACTGGATTCTGTCCAAGGGCTCTCCGGCTTAAGGATGTATCCTGGGAGACAGGGCTCATTGGACAACATTTTTCCGAGCTTTGCAGCTTCGTTGAGATCTTCCATTGATTCACAGAACTCAACTCAAGATCTAGATTTTGCTGCTCTTGTTTTACTCTCGTATTCGTTGAAGCTGGATTTGTAACTATCTTAGTCTTCAGCTCTTCTGCTGATTTTTGCACAGTTCGTGTCTTGGTCCTGAGTTGAGCATTAGCTCTGTAGTCCACCAGACTGCGGTGGTTTTTCTTGCGAGTCCGTCGCAAAGGGCAGGGTCTGTTAAAAGCCGCTTTCAAAATTTCCACAAGGTTTTGGACTGAAAACTCAGTGTAAGTTGGATCGGGGTTGGTGGTGGCTAGGTTTGAGAAAAGGTTCCAATCAGTCTTCTGGGGATTTCTGAAGCGCTTTGGACTATCTTTATTGACGTGGGTATTGGCAAAGTTTTGACTTGGAAAGAAGCGTCATTAGATCCTCCCTCGATGACTGGAAGGAAGGGCGAAGGGCTACTCGGATGACGTTTCTCACATTGCCCCTTCAAACAAACAACTCAGGGCAATGTGTGGCAAGTGCGTGTGAGTTGCCGTAGTGTAGTGGGTTAGTGCGTCGACTCCTACGCAGAGGATGTCAGGTTCGAATCCCCAATCTACCAACTTTCGTAATTCACGACTTGCACCTCTTTCGAGTCACTGACGACTCAATGAGTGTTCCTGTCTGGAAAAAGCTTCTCAAAAATTTGGCCGTTCGGAGTCGGCATAAGACTGTAGGTCCCTTCCCCTCGTGAAAGAACAATAACACGCACAACCCGAGTGGTTGCTGAGAAGCTAGGCCTAGGTCCGCCTCGGACTGTCGCACCGCAAAATTTAAATTATTATTGTTATGCGCAAAGTGCGTTCTATGTTCCAGGTCGATCTTAATCGGGCGCCATTTTGGTTTGGGTCGTGTTTTGTCAGTTCACCTTTCACAGTCGAAAACTGTGTTCAATAGGAATTTGTTTTGAAAGCAGCTGGTAAGGAGAAGGCCAAATAATTTTGTTTAAATAATCATCTCATGTGTATGTGAAAGTAATTAGGTGACTTTGTTGGAGTTTGAGGGAACTTGCGACATAGAGCCGCCGCCGTGGTCACACAGACCCTGAGCAAGGTGGTGAGTACTTGAAATCTCATGTCTGCCTCGTTGTAGCAGGTTCAGTGATCGGTATGAGCTTGTGGTTCCATCTTTCCCTTCGTTGAGTTGGTACATCAGTCGGGACATAGCGCAGAGGACGCCTGCGTTTTTCTCTACCCGCTCATGGGTTTGCGACGCATTTTTCAGTCAGCTCATTTACATGTCTCTCCACCTGTACTCGAGAGTGTTGATTTCACCATGTGACAAAGCCATTTTCGCACTTATACAGTTGCAAGAGTACTTAAAGAGCTCGATGTGCACAATCTCCGATCAAATCCTATCCAGATGAGAGGTATTCTCCTTCGTTGGCAAACCTGTTTCTATAGCATTTGACAGAGTTTGACATCAAGCCCTTTTTTTGGATTAGAAATTATCTTTCGAACCGTTAAATTCAAATTATTCTGAATGGGTTCAAGTCTGATGTCCACTAAATTAATAATGGTGTTCCCCAAGGCTCATTTCTGTCTCCGCCACTCTTTCTCACTTTTATAA
Source organism: Eristalis intricaria (assembly GCA_964034865.1). Lineage (NCBI taxonomy): Eukaryota > Metazoa > Arthropoda > Insecta > Diptera > Syrphidae > Eristalis > Eristalis intricaria. The sequence goes on along the minus strand of OZ035875.1, from coordinate 7,054,162 downwards.
ATGATCTCTTGCCTGCTACCAACCAATTCATTCCTACGCTGATGACAGCACCTGCTGCTCAAGTAAACCCTTGGCAGTCACCCACTATACATGAAAGGCGCCTGTTTCGATGAAACCGGTAAACTTTCCTTCCCACCCGCACTGAGTTGGAACGATCACATATTTGAGGTCGCCAAAAATGGTTGAAAAAATGGTAAAAAAAAGGTTCAAAATCGATGCAAGCAATGTGTGGTGCTTGAATTTATTAGGCAGCTATCCGCCCCAAGCGGGAGTACAACGCTCATTTCTGGTCTGGTGCCCGCAAGACCACCCTTCGTGATTCGCTTGAACACCGACGTACCGTGTCATCTCTTTCCTTGTCTTATCGCTAATTTAGCAAACGATTTTCGAGCGAGCTAACCATTCGCATTCCTTCTCTTTATGAATTCACCAGTATTACCCGTCTTGCCAGGAATGCTCATCACTTCACCCTTAAGCTTGTTTTTGGACACGTAGTTAAATGTAGAGGCTCTTTCTTCAGCCGCACTCCACGAATGTAGAATGCTCTTCCCAACGTAATGTTATTAAGGACCAATGTCCACAGGTCCCTGACCTCCTTTGCCTTTCTCCCTCTATACCTTCGGCCCATGCTTAGTCTTGACGCCGGACACTAAATGAAGTTAGTAATCCCTTTAGCGCTGGCAAATTATCAAGCAAGCTGATCAAGACTTGACGGCTGAAGTCCACACCGTCCACCCCAGACTGACAGACGAAAGTCACAACATTTAGTTGCAACCCATGTGACCAGCACTCGAATGTCCAGACAAATGCCCGGGCAGGCATTAGAAAGTCTGATCAGTTTATGATCGCCCCCTAGGAAGCCCTCCTAAGCTCACAAAGCCCAGACTTCACATAAAGAACCCCACACTCGCCCATCAATCTTGTAGTCCAGAAGAGCGTCCATCCATGCCCTCCTTCCTCCAACCCCGCCACGCGGAAGAAACCAAGAAAGAGATGGGGAACAAAACAAACACAAAAACAAGGCAAACCATCTCCACCGTCCACGCTCTCAGTTTCGAGGGGCATAAAAGTGTCTTCTTCGAGTTATTATTTACTCTTAATTTTTGTTGCACTCTCTGCCGCCGCCGCGTCCTCCCCTCCGCTGCTCAGCTCTTCGTTATCGTATTTTATATCTGCCATGCCACTCGAGCAATAATTCTTCGTTTTTCGTTTTTCGTTTTTCTCCTCTTCTCCACGGCTGGGCTCAAATCTTTATCGTTTTGGTTTTGAAATCCATTAAGGCAATGACCTGTTTTCGATTTGTTGTTGTTTTCTCTCACTCGAACACACGGCCACGGAGTGAAACAACTGCGCGCACACACAGGATCGACGACGATGACGAGGAGGTACATTTGGCGTGCAGGGTTGTCAAACGGGTTTTTCCACCGATCGCCGGGGACTCCGGTGGAGCCACTCCATCGTCCAAATTGGACAGAAGACGAAAATCAACACGAAAACAAAACAGAACGAGAATAGAAGGTGAACACTTGCGTTTTCGCGTTTCAGATGCACGCTGCTCTGTGGTTCAAGGAAATAGTGGCTGATCCACATATGGACACCACCACACAGAGGATCTGGCAGCACTCGGTTGGCTGCAATCACAACAGAACTGCGTGCTGCACGATTGCCTCCCTCGGCGGCGCCCGTCTAATCTGCGCTGTGCCCCACTCGGGCCCTGCGTCTAAGTCGTTCGTTTTTCTGGTCTTTCTGGTCAACGGTTTTGTTGTTCTGATGGCTTTCGCTTGTGTGCGGCTGATTTGCGCGCACAGCGTGTTGCCTATTCAGCTGGCTGCGGTGTGGAAAGTGGATGGGGAGGATGCTGCGGTCAGCGTGCGGATGGACAAAGTTGCTTTGAAGCCGTCTGCCCGCTGGCGGGTGTGCGGAAGTGGGATGATGGCTCTGCGATGCATGAAATCGACGAATCGGCTGCCGAGAGTTCTTTCTGCACAGCCTCATCGTGCCTTCCTGGAGATCAGGGCGCCTGGCAGTCCCGTGAACCGCTCATGGAAACACAACGTACTCCAATGGCAGCGCACACCCCAAAGTGGTCGAGTGGGTTCCTTGGTTCCACTCCCTTCCTTTCTCCTTCCACGGGCTCCATCGCATAATCTCCGCGCTCGCATCGCGCGGTGCACTGTACGAGTGCTCGTGTGTTGTCGTTGGACGGTAGCGAGTTGTGGATTATCTTCTGATCGAGGCACGAGCTAGTCGAGCTGATGCCCTGCCCTGCCTTGTCGTGTAGACGGGAGGATGGGGTGATGGGGGGATGGGCGAGTCGATCTGGCCTGAGGTTCAAGCAATAATTTCATCATAATGAACAGTGTTTAGAGAAGTACCTCGCCCGTCGGCCCTCGCCCTCCCCCGCCGTGCACTCGAGTCGTAGTTCGTTCAATTTACAAAGTTATTGGTATTAATTGGCATAATTCGTTCATCGCGTGGTAATTAGCGGGTGCTGACATGATTGGCTCCAATGGCCGCCCGCCGGCGTGCGTGAAGTTGCGGGTGTGTGTTGTGGCGTGGGCCTGTGCGTGGACAATTGGCATTGCGACCTATTTTCCGTGCGCATTCAGAGGAGTTTCAAGTTTTTGCACAGAAACGTGTTCTTGGGACGATTTGTGGTTGATTGCGCCGTAGGGCCCCTACTGCGACGTTTTAATGCGTCCGAGGGCAGGAGTGAGTTAAGCTGATGGTGGCTTTTAATTTAAATGAAATTTTAATTTTGATTAGAGTTGTTGGCGGACGGGCGACTAGCTGGGACAGGCCTCCTATGGCACCGTGATCGAGGAGGCATAAGAGATGACTCGGTGATGACAATGATCACGACGGGAACAGGGCCGACATTCAGATGGTACTAGACTGGAGTGGAAAGTATAAAAATAGGTTGGTCTGGTTCCTTAATTTCCTCTGAGAGATCAGAGAAGGCGATCAGTGCTCGATCGTTGGCAGGCGAAGTGCACATGGCAGCGGTTGCCATTTTGAACGCCGACATTTCCTCAATCCATCCCAAGCGTCGATGTTTCAAGGGAACGAAGAAAGCTTTTTCAGTGCCCAATCCAAATTGCGGTTTCGTGGGGATTTGGCTTATGCCTCGTAGTGTGTGAAGAAAGGCTGAGCAACGAGTATTTGTGGTTGGTGTGGTGGCCGTGACGTTGTGGGTATGTTCGTCGACACCTACTCAACTTAACCTCGCTGCCTGGCTTCGATTCCCGGCCGGTAGCCACCTCTTTCAAGTCACTGACGAGTCACAGTGGAAGTCGGCACAAAACTGTAGGTCCCCTTCCACTCGAGAGAACACTCGAGCAACACGAGTGGTTGCTAAGAAGCTAGGTCTTGGCTTGTCTTGCAGAATTAAGCTTACTCACTCTGACATGTGGGCCACAGAGGACCAAGATCAAGATCAAGACCTCCCGTGTCGGCAATAACTTTGAAAATTCCGTCTGCCTCTGCCGCTCGAACCAGGAGTGTGGATTCGGAGAGCCTCTTTGTGGCTCCATTGTTGGCCATGAGCTCCATGTCTTTGAGTCAGTGTAGTCATCGGATTTTTGCCTTCCAGACCACATACAAATTTTGGTACAGCTCTCCTCGATTCACCTTCTTTAAAGACGGGATCATATAGCCGACGTGAAATTTTTGTTTCGAAAGAGCCAAGAACACCTCTGCCAGCTTGGTTACTGTCCAGGTTTTGGCTCCATTTAGTAGAGCAAGCAAAGCGTACGAGTTGTTGTCTTCTCCATGAAGCGCCTTAGAGCGAATATTATTTGGTAGTCGAGTAGTAGCTGGAAAATAAATTCGGACTTTCATGCCATTACGGTGGTGGCTAGGGTCTTCAAGAAATCCCTCTAAACACCTTAATCAACTGAATTCATTGAAATCATATCTTAATCAGGGTTATGCAAATCACATAGCCCAGTTCACAACTCTCTAGGAAGGGATCACTCCTTTGTATGGGGAGACCTGCCGTGATGCTGCCTCTTAGGTTAGGTTAGGTACTGGGGCTGCTAGTGCATTCACAAGCACACTTAGACCATATTGGTCCATGGTCATACCCCTAGTCGGACTACTAGCACTGATTGACTACTCCTGTGATGTGCCAAGTGGTGACTGGACCAGATTTGAAAACCAGATAAAAGCGTATTAACTTTGCTTTCACTGGGATTCGAACCGGGGACCCCGCTAACCATGGGCAGGCACTCTACCAACTGCCCCATCCAGTCGTGTATGTGAATGAATTGAAAAAACAATTCGAACACGCTCGCCTCATGAAATGCTGCCTCTTAGAAGGATTGATTCCACTAATCGTACAAGTGAGCGAATTACGACCGAAATAATTCCTAACTCTATACGCCCGCATGATCGGATCAAGCTCAATAGTGCGCACTTAGAAGTATGATCTATGATCACTGAGCACCCGACAATGAGTTCTGCGGGCGCTGCAGGGATGAGGAAGATGATGATTCCATCGAGCTCATGCTCTGCCTCTGAAGCGTGGTCACTCGGTCACTTTGATATGTTTTAATTGCTTCATAGGGTCTGATCAGTTCGATGGTAATTTTAAGCCACGCTGCGGTTGTCCGCAATGTAATCAATTCCGCCTTCAACGCAGAGCCCTGCACTTGCTTATACCTACACCACAGCACATACTTCCTACAGGCTCAGACACACATTGTTGCAACCCCATGACTGAGAGGAAGACCTTATCGGATTCCATTTGTGTCTGCCCAACTCTTACAACGACCTGGAGGAAGCTTGATGATGGTTTTAAAAAGAGCTCGAGTCTTGACATGACCTTCTTCAACTCACTTGTCGTTAAGGAACTAATGTCTTTTTCCAATACCTTAGATTGGGCTTAGGGATATCTGAAGAATGAACCTTATGCCTAATCAAGGTAACCAAGCTGTGGCATTAGACGACACATTTTATTAATTACGCCACCGCTTTTATCTACCCTACTTGTTAGCTTACCAATATTGGACAGTCGAGTTCTGAATCCTACTGCTAAGTGGAAAATGGGAAGAATCGAAATTTGCCGTGTCTTGCGTTCTAGAGACATTGTGGATTTGGTTGCAGGTCGACACATTACATTCAATCTTGATGGCTTACTCGGCAAAATAGTGCACTCATCAAATGTCTTCTTCAATCGAGTGACGGTGAGGCTATATGAAAAGTTTCATCGTCATCCTGTTCAGGGTCCGGTCTAGCTGAGATCAGTCTAGAGGCTTTAGACGTGGTCGTCTGATAGCTGGTCTTCCAGTTGTTTTTTCATTAAGCAACTTTTCGGAAGTAAACTCCGGAAGTATACTGATAAGTCAGGCCTGATACCCTACATCACATTCATCTAGCATGTCAAGAGACAGTAAGTACCACGGTTGAGTGTTTAATGAGCTTTTTCCGGGCACCTTTGACTTGACTATCCGTGGGACCTGTGATATCAAACGACCGTGCTTCACTGGTTGCCATTAATTCCGCTTGAATCACGCTGCTGGATAGAGTGTTGGATAGAGAAAGCAGTGTTTAGGGGGTCTCCTTATCCTATCAAACATGTCTTGTACTCGGTTCGAAAAGGATTTGTTGTGTCGTTCCGGACATGTTACATGTATAACTGCCGGAACTGTCGGAAAAATTTCCTAACGTTCCCAAAAATTCAACCAAACATGTCCATGTTCAAAATAGAAAAATTCTACACAAACACCCACATTATGGCACATGTCACACAAAATGGTACACACACTTATGTGCATACCTGCGTCGGAACTATCATGAATCATATGTCCCTACATGTATTTACATCCATACCAACGTAGCCATCAATCTATCCTTTCCTTTCGGCGAAATTTGAATGGAACTATGTAGATAGTTCCGCGGACATGTTTCACACAGCCATATCCAATGGACCTACACAGTTCCGCGCATATGTTTCACCCACTCGTATCCATGGACCGGACCGGACATATCTCCGGGAACTAGTTCCGACACCGTGTCCATGTCTCCATGTCTCTTCGTCCATCGGAACTATTTAGCACAACTCTAGAAGGTATGAACAGTGTGCCTTCGATTCTTCAAAACGGCAACAAAACTCTGAACAGATTAGATGTCATGTACTTTCAGCTGTTTACTTCCTTGATTCACAGTTGGCTTGGTTTCATGTCAAGCCGATGGTGGAACTCACCAAGCACATGAATGCTTGTCCAACCGTCCACCAGCCAGCTAACCTTTGGCTGCCCTGATGTCATGCGAGGAACCCAAAGAAGGTGTAAAATATGCAAATAATACCTTGTAAACGGCCATCACAACGGTAATTATGTTGATAGTGAATCTCGAACGTCTTGAGCCTCTTTCAAATGCCTTCAACTAATGACCGTTGACCCAGTGAACAGAAGCCACTATCTTTTGAACGGTCACTGCGATCAGTTAAAACACGTTATGTGGGCATCGCGTGCCCGCGTGCTCGCCAGTGACATCCATAAAATTTGCCGCAGCAATTAAAGCGGAAACTGATGGGCTAGTAAAATTGTTTTCTTTGATTAGCCTCAGATTAGCCCGAGATGAGTGGAGGAGATCGTTAAATCTCTTGAACCGTTAAGCCGCCTCATCGGGGAGTCAGTCTTGATGAACAGATGGTGAAGACAGAGAGAGAGACAGTCCCAGCCTCTGTCAAGCAGAACGCGGAGTCAACCACAAGCTGCAACCCCAGTCCAAGGTCGCCGCAATCAAAGCAAACAACTGTGCGGGGGTTCTTTGCAAACAAAGGCGAATCCACCCGTGACCATCGCTGTCAACCGCCAGCGAACACAGTCCGCAGCGGATTTTCTCGAAAAAAATCGCGGTAATCATTCTATTAAAAGGCATCATTATGCAATGCTCTCCTGTCGGCTAATTGGATTCCGAAGACTTATTGCCATCGCAACCAGAAATTAGCAAGCCCAGCTCCAACACGTGGGCCCGGTTCTGGCCGCAGCGGCGATCGGAGATCGGCTACTGGCTGGTATTGGCTGCGCCATACCCTAGCCGGTAATTGCGAATAATTATTAGCACCAGTCAAGCGCAACAGTGTGTGCATATGCCATCCGCTTGCGGAGTTGGACCGCGGCGGCGCAGGGACAATGAATAACCTGACGCTGTCTGTCTGTCATAGGCGCGCGCCCGCTGCCGTGTCGTCGTCATCGTCGTCGTGCTGCCATGCCACCACCAGCACCACGGCGATCGGCGTTGACGAGTGAGACGGGTTTTAACTGCGACGCAACTTTGATTCCTTGCCTGGCGTGGTTGGTGTTGGTTGGTGCTCACTTCGAGTCCCATGCAAAATGCCAAGCAAAATGCATTTAGGATTGGCAATCGGGAGCGTTTATTTGGTGGCACTTCAGATCCAGCGAACGAGCGCGCCCGTGGGGCCTCGGTTTGTTATTAATTGCGGCACGACGCGCTCGTTCCATCTAAAGATACCTACTCAGCTCAACAAAGTGCAAATCAAATTGCTGCCACAAGTGGTGGGTATTCCGCCAGGCAATCAACGATGCCAACGAGTCTTCTACTACGCGCCGCGTTGTTGGTGTGTGCCGCTGGTGGTGCCATGAAATTATGATCGGTCTGTGAGCTGCGCAGCTGTTTTGCATTGCAGAAGAGTGATTTGACGTAGGACCTGGACTGACGTTGGCATATTTGAAGTTTTTTCCCAGAGGGGTGCCTTTCATCGGGACGGTCTTTTGGAGACGGTTTCAGGATCTGAAAGGTTCCGTAATTCTGGTTCTGGTTCTGGGCTATTTGATGGGTCACAAGACAGGGATAAGGGTGAATAGGGTTGGCGAGCAGTAAAGCACTGGTTTTGCAGTCTGGTCCTAGCTCTTCGACAACCCTTCTCAAAGTTGAGTGGGCCATGAAGACATAAACTCTCGTGTGATACACAAAACATTATATTTGATGAGGTTGGAAAGGTCTTAGGTTAGGTTAGGTTGGGATACGGACGGCAGACACACTTAGGCCAAACATAGGCCCATTGTCTAGGCCCTCAAACCAATCTGTGCTTTTGAGAAATCGAAGAAGAGGGCTGATTCCGATGCTGCTCAGTTCAGGCAGATTAACAAATAATTGGGCCCCCAGAAGTCTGAATCTACGGCAAGAGAGAGCACTCCCGCTACATAGCAAGTGTTGGATGGTTTCTTCCGCATCCTCGTCCATGCAGCTTCTACAGAAATCATTATAGGGAAGGCCTAGACTAGATGTGTGGGTTTCAATGGCACAATGCGCTGTTAGAATGCCATAAGAGATCTGAGGCTTGGCCTGCTTAATCTGATCAAGCTAAGCTAACGCATGGGATCGATCGTAGGCCAGAGTTGTTTGGTAATGAGGCATCCTGTGCTTGATATCCACCCTCGGTTTGTTTGAGTAAGCGTTTCAAGCCTTAGCAGATGGGGTGGGCGGGTCTCCACCCGGAAAGAGCACGGAGCTTGTGCCCTTTCTAGCTAGTTTGTCCGGTTCGCAATTCTCTAGAATGTCACAGTGCCCCGGCACCCACATAAGTTGGATGTTAAAGTACTTGGCCATCTCGTTAAGAGATAGGTGGCAATTAAGGGAAGTCTTGGAATTAAAAGTGATTGAATCCAGAGATTTGATCACTGCCTGGCTACCGGAAAAGATGACGATATTTGTGAGCGATATTTGCGATATTTTAAGCCAGGACAGGGTTTCCTTAATCACTATAGTTTCAGACTGAAAGATGCTACAGTGATTAGGAAAGATAGCTGGATATTTAGATCCTTGGAATAGACACCAGGGTCGCCGTGGCGAAGTGGGTTAGTGCGTCGACTCCTACGCAGAGGGAGCCAGGTTCGAGATACCCGAATTTACCACCTTTGAGATAATTCACGGCTCTACCTCTTTCGAGTCACTGACAATGCTTAAAGATTATTCCTGTCTACAAAAAGCTTCTCAAATTCTTCGTTCGGAGTCGGTCCCTTCCACTCGTGAGAAAAAAATAGCACGCTCAAGACGAGTGGTTGCTGAGAAGCTAGACCCTGGCCCTCAACGCGCGCCACCCATGTTATTATTATGATAGACACCAGCACCCACACCTGCATCCATCTTCGATCCATCTGTGAAGATTGGCAGCGTCTGGTGTTCAGACTCCCAATAAGATCTGGGCGGTATGCTGGTTGAGAAATTCTTCTCGAAGAGGAGTTTAGGAAGAGTGTGATCTGTGTCTATGGGTATAGAGGCATACCTGTGTAGGATCGTTGAATGTCCAGACTGCAGTTCTTTCAAGCTGCTTTCCAGCTTTCTTCAGACGGAGTATCCTACAGTGACAGCAAAAGGTAAAAAATATGCTGATATGATTAAATAAAAAATGTCCTTTCTCCTAAAAATATATAAAAAAGGATGTCCTAATGCATCGCTGTGTATGTGACTTATCAGTTGAAAGCACTCGATTGCAGCTCTAATTTACGGTATGTCACAAGTTATGAAGACTTATGGATGCCTCGACATTTTGAAAATATCCATTATTTTTGTAAGCTTTCTGATCACTTGCAGTGCAGTCTCAATTATTGCAGCCCTCGATTTCTGCAACACTCCACTTGTGCAGCCAATGTAATGGACTAAGCTATTTTGAATTTTTGCAACAAATAGAAAATAGTTTTCGATTTTCGCAACTATAAAAATGGACAGCTCAAAATATATAATAATTGTGTGTACGCTTGACTATGCAATGTACCAGCAGGAGAGATCTGTTGACGACATCATAAATCGTCTACACATAGATCCGTGCAGAAATGAAGTCCACAGAGTACTGTAGAGAGTGCAGTTGTAATTATAGGCAAACTTCATAGCCTTTTGATTTAATTCGGGATACAATTTTGACAGAATGACATGATATTAAGATAGGGGCAGCGATGAGAGATTTCCGATGTTGGACTGCAAAGTGGAATTAGAAGCCGTAATGAAATGCTTAAGTTTGGTCCCTTCCACTCGTCATAGAACAATAGCACGCACAACACGAGTGGTTGCTGAGAAACTAGGCCCAGGTCCGCCTCGTACTGTCGCGCTACTAATATTATTATTATTATTATTATTATTATTACTAATATTATTATTATTATTATTATTATTATTATTATTATTATTATTATTATTATTATTATTATTATTATTATTATTATTATTATTATTATTATTATTATTATTATTATTATTATTATTATTATTATTATTATTATTATTATTATTATTATTATTATTATTATTATTATTATTATTATTATTATTATTATTATTATTATTAATATTATTATTATTATTATTATTATTATTATTATTATTATTATTATTATTATTATTATTATTATTATAATAAAATGCTTTACCATAGGTATTTGTAATGGGTAGAACAAAATGACCTAGCCATTGAAAAAAAAAATGCAGCCGCAGAATAGATAAATTGCGGACTAAGCTACTGCCAAGCGATCTTCTGTAAGGCAACTGCAGAGTTTTACATATTATGTAAGTGAAATTGTTTTTTTTTTATAAAAAAGGGATTTAGGATATTTTATGTATGCATTAAATAGTATTTTACCTAAGCTCTTTAAAAATATTTAGATTGTTTGGATTATTGGAACATGTCATGTTTTCATTAGTTGCTATAATCGAAATTACACTGTATTATAAATTTAAAAAATATGAAAAAAAAGTCTCGCGTTTTTCAAAATTATTAACTATAACTATATTTTTTTATTTAAGACTGAACGCATATTTTCTGCGTTGCCAGTTAAATTCATTATTCTTAATATTTTGTGCGGATATATAATAATAATATATCATTTTATTTAAAAATAACCTTTTGGGTGACTTATCCTCCCTCCTAGTTCGCATTCGTTTGGCCGGACGTACTGATGCTGTGATGAAGGTCAAGGCAGACAAATCAGAGGTTATGGCCATTTCCAGAACGCCTGTTTAACGTGGTTCGCTCTACATGTTAGTGGAGAAGTTTTAAATATCTAAATATCTGCGGAATAATGCAAAATTTTCAAGTACGATTGACGATTCGGGGTCAATTTTGAAAGAGCTGGGAGGATCAGTAGAAATCAGGAAGAACGAGCTTTGTTTCAAACCAAATTTCATATCTCCGCTTCGGCCCTGTAATCAGATATAACCTTTAATAGAGATATCCAACTGCTACCTCCCTTGCCACTTGACATCATCAGGCAGCGTTTTTTATACGCTCTTTTGTCCCGTGCCTGTGAATACGTGTGAGCTCTTGAGAACAGCTGGTACCCTTCTCCTCCTTAGTAATGGGGTGAATTAGAGTTCTTATTTGAAAATTCGCTCGTTATTTGAACGTATTTTAAAATTTCAGTGTTAACTTTTCAATACAGTATGCAGGGGTAAACGAACGAACAAAGCTTATTTTCATGAAGTCGATTCATTAAGGCTTTGAGCAAGTTACAATCTGAGATAATAATAATAATAATATGGGTGGCGCTACAGTCCGAGGCGGACTTGGGCCTAGCTTCTCAGCAACCACGTCTGTTGTGCGTGCTATTGTTCTTTCACGAGTGGAGGGACCTACAGTTTAATGCTGACTCCGAACGGCCAAGTTTGAGAAGCTTTTTCTAGACAGGAAATACTCTTTGATCATTGTTAGTGACTCGAAAGAGGTGGAGCCGTGAATTATCAGAGGTGGTAAATTCGGGTATCGAACCTGGCACCCTCTGCGTAGGAGTCGACGCACTAACCAACTACGCCACGGCGACCCATCTGAGCTACAAAGACATAATTAATGAATGCACAGCATATTGTGAATTTGTGCATATGAATAAAAATGAATAATACATGAGTTTTTCAGAATTCATTCATTAATCGTATACAGCGGGCTTCATTTTTTGAGTTAATTTCTCCGGTATGGCTGATGAATGAGCTGTATATACACTTAAGAATTAATTTGAGGTGAAATAGTGCCACTACTACTACAACTAGTAGTAGAGTCGCAGTCGATACTGAGAATTTGGAAGAACCACTTCTGCAGACTGCTAAACGGCGATGATGACACCAATACCGCTGTCAGGCAGAATGTTCCACTCAATATGGACGATGATCGACGAGAATTCCTACCCCCCGTCTTAGACGAGGTCAAGATAGCAATATCAAGACTGAAGTCTAACAAAGCTGCCGGTGCGGACGGACTGTCCGCTGGAATCTTTAAGGCAGCTGGAGATGATCTGGTTGGGCGTATGCACCAGCTCATCTGTAAGATATGGTCGGAGGAGAGCATGCCCGATGAGTGGAATCTCAGTATCGTTTGCCCGATCCACAAGAAAGGAGACCCCTTTGACTGCGCCAACTATAGAGGGATAAGTCTCCTGAACATCGCCTACAAGATCTTCTCTGCCGTTTTGTGTACTCGCCTGAAGCCGTTTATAAATAACCTGATAGATCCTTATGAGTGTGGCTTCAGGCCAGGGAAGTCCACCATCGACCGGCAGATCCTGGAGAAGACCCAAGAAATGCAGAACGACACCCACCACCTATTCGTCGATGACAGCGTGCATAGGGACGAGCTATACAACCCCATGTCTTTTCTGACATTCCTGCCAAACTCGTCAGGTTGTGCAGGATGACGATGGAGAATTCTCGCTGCTCCATCAAGGTCGGTAATGAACTCCCCGAGACCTTCAATGTCAAAAAAGGTTTTAGACAAGGTGACGCGCTGTCATGTGACTTATTTAACTTGATCCTGAAGAAGATCGTATTAGAGACACGATCTTCCAGAAGTCCGCACAACTGCTAGCATACGCGGACGACATTGACGTGATTGGCAGAACACAGCGAGCCGTCAATGAGGCGTTTGCTGGCATTGAGGCGGAAGCGGCTAAAATGGGTGCATGAGGGCAATATGCAGTACAAGCCTTAAGAAAGGACAAACAACATCGACGTCTTGGACAGAGCGTCACAATGGGCAGCTATAACTTCGAGGTAGTCAAGGACTTCGTCTATCTCGGCTCCGCAGTAAATAGTACAAGCAACATCAGTACCGAGATCAAACGCAGAGTAACTCTTGCCAACCGCTGTGTCTATGGGCTCAAGAGGCAATTGAGTAGTAGAGCCATCCCTCGAAGGACCAAGCTGACCTTATACAAGACCTTGATCATCCCAGTCCTGCTGTACGGCGAGGAGGCATGGACAATCTCAAAAGCGGATGAGGAAGTCCTTGGTATTTTCGAGAGAAAAGCTCTGCGTGCGATCTTTGGTCCTGTTTGCGTTGACGGTTTCTGAGGGAGAAGATTCAACCACGAACTGTACGGGCTGTACAGCGACATGAGTCTAGTCAGGCGTCTTCGGATCCAACGCCTAAGATGGCCAGGCCATGTAGAACGTATGGACAACTCAGCTCCGGCCCGGAGAGTCTTCGACTCCGAACCCGTGGGACAACGCAACAGAGGACGCCCGCGTTTAAGGTGGCGCACCCAGGTGGAGAAGGACCTCAACCAACTTGGCGTGCGACACTGCAGACAGCTAGCCAGAGACCGTGCTAGCTGGAGCGGCTTGTTGGTTGAGGCCCAGGTCCACCCCGGACTGTAGCGCCAAATGAAGAAGAAAAATAGTGTCAGTTAAATGTACATTGCAATACGTTTTTGTTCACGAAAGTCCATATTGCAATATAAGAAAATTCTCTTAAAAATACGAGTCAACATTTGAACACCCTCCGAAGAATATACCGATGTATGTTACATGGATCGTACATGGGTTGTGGGCAAATTAAAAAATCTACCGCCATTTTTCTCACTAAATTCACGATTTTGCAGCAATTTCCCACTAAAATCCACGAATCGGCCGCGTGGTGGACCCATGGTTTGTGTAAGAGTATTTGTGAAATACAAGGGAATACCAATACGTTTGCGTTTTTCTCCGGTGTGGACAAGGGGAAAAAATGGCCGAAGTTGGATCTCTTTTATCCCATATCTCTGCCTATAATGACCGAAAGAATGATATCGCGTATACAAGCTGGCGTAGATGATAATTCTCCTTGCTGCTGAAAAACAGCGCAGTACGAGAGGCACGAATGTTCCCATCACCACGACTTTCAAGGCTTGAATGCGGTCCCATCTGGTAGGTGATCGCTGGATAGATGGAAGAGGTGGTTGAACCAAGTATGCTTGGATATAACTCCTGATGAGTTAGAACGGTTGGCGGAGGATTGAGTGGCTTTGAGATCTCTCGCTGGAGTTAAGTATTGGCCATGAGACAATGCTGTTCATCAACTCAATGTTTTCTTGTGCTTAGGCCGTATATTTACTTTTTTGTCGCTTTATATAAGTTATGGTTTCCTTTGCGGTGAAGTCGAAAAAAAAAAACCTTAAGTTTTTCTTTTAGGACAATTACTTATTGTGCTCGATCGAACTGAACTTAAGATCTAACTTACAGGCATTTATATCTACGTCTACTGTCGATGTGACGATGCATGGATCAGCATTTTAATTCTCAAAATAATGATGTTGCAATATTACTGATTGCGATTCTCGGTTGCACAGGTACATCGGACGTTGGCCTACGTTAATTGTTGTGTTTGGAGTGTGAGCGTTATGCGTCAAGTGAGAGTATTGCACCCGGCTGGTGGAATGCGACTAGTAACTTTGTGGTGTCAACTTATAAGATGACGACAACCGCATCGCGTAAGCAAAGAAAGCAAACCAGTGCATTCGGTTAGCCTAATTAGATTTCAGCTGATCTGCTGACCCATAGAAGAATGGCAAGAACGCAAGTAAATCAACTGGAACCCTTTTGGTATATTTAACTTTCTCCTGATATTCAACTCTCTTTAAGTTTTAGCTTAAAGCTTAAACCAATAAGTTCAGTGCACCCCTAGTTACGGCAGCTACTGACTGTTGGCATTCCAATTACGAACACAAATTCTTAAAGGCACTAAGAGTACATTCATTTTCATATTTGGTTCATAAATTATGTATTTTCCTTGAGTGTTGTATGTATTGTATTGTTGAAAGTGTAGTGTTGGGTTTTATAGTCTTTATTCCAATCTGGACTTAAATTACTTATAAATACACATTTTTTTATATTTCTTTTGTGTAGAGATTTTTAACACTAAAGTAATACCAAACGGCAACATGCTTTGGCTGAAATTTCTTTAGACGCCGCGGTGATGAGGTAAGAAGCCTACACTCACAGCTCCCTCCTCTATAGCAGCGAATATCTAACACCTAATCGGTGCAAAGGCTGGACGACGAGAGAGGAAGTGCTCTGCAGTGTCGTCGTCTTCTCAACAGGCATCGTAGAAAGGTTCATTGCTTAGGCCGGTCACACTTAGGTTTTTAGTACTTTGGTACGCCACTAAGTCATCAGTAGTCTGTTCTTTGTTTCAGATTTGTCTACATCTTGGAGATTCATGAAGCCACCTCCGTTTGTGTTCTCGAGAGCTGCAGACGCATTAACGGAAGCCCTAATCAAGCACAAAGGATCCAACCAGGATCAAAGTGGGCCACAACTGCTACTAAGGTCGCCCAAACCGTATCAAGGTGGACTTTAGTCCCAGAGTAGGTTCAGTTCCTGACTGAGAGAATGTCCTGTGATGCTTGATTAGCAAGTTCATCGGCGATCTCATTTCCTGAGATCCCGAACCCAGAGAAACCTGAGCGAATTCTGCCGATCAAATTCATGAAAGACTTGCATTCCTTAATTTAAAGGGCTGAGCCTGCTTGGCTGTCGCTACAGACACAAATACTTCGCACCGTCCACCTGTTCTTCACAATATATTGGCGTGGGCATTCAGATCTCACAGGTTTCCGCTTGGAAAACCGAAGCAAATTTACCTAACGAGGTGTGCAGTTTAATTTTGTCACTTTTCATGACATCG
This sequence comes from Eristalis intricaria, assembly GCA_964034865.1. NCBI lineage: Eukaryota > Metazoa > Arthropoda > Insecta > Diptera > Syrphidae > Eristalis > Eristalis intricaria. The sequence continues at coordinate 7,038,273 of OZ035875.1, read as the reverse complement.
CCCTAGGTCTTGGAGACGTCCCTGAAGTTTCGACAATATTTCTGTCGTTGCTCCTTGCTCCTGAGTGCTGGGAAAGTCGCAGTTGGAGTACTCATGCCCGTGCGTCAGACGTCATCTCCATAACTCTGGAGTCGAGGGAAATGCGGTGCGCAAGGGCATCGAAGCTCTATGGCACATCATTTTAATCGAAACATGGCCTCGAGACTGCACCCCATCACGTGGACATCAAGGCGGGAGATATGCAACAAGAGCAGAGCCAGGCGTATTTAATTTGCTTATAGACAACTTTGCTTATAGAAATCATTTTTAGATTTTTTCCGCCAAGACATTTTTCTAACATTTTAATTTCGACTTAAAGTATTTTTTGCTTTAAATTCAGATCCGTGGACTTAAAGCAAAAAATGTTCATACATTTTTTTTTATTTCAAAAAGTTCAATTTTCGACTTCCTACTCTAGCCATAGGCATTATTAAAATAGCTACGCCTGCACCCGCAAGTCACACAATTCCCAACCATCCTCGTGCCCACTTGAGCCACCGTTAGACGCGTGCCACCTGCCAGGGCAGCGTCAAGCTCATTCACAACTTAACACGAGCAATTAAAGGTCCCCAGCCCACGCGGATAAGCGCCCGCAGGCAGCCAGGCACTCTTTCCACCTGCTCGGTGGCAAAGCGTGGGCTGCGACTCTCATTACATTGATTCATATTTCCCGCGGAAAAGCGCTTGCCCCCGATTCTGGCCGCAGTCACAAGAGGCTCGTGGGCCTCAAGAGCCCCAAGATCAGACAAAGACACCACAAATTAGCGCACCGTTTTGTGTATTTTTGTGTTCGCTTGATTTCCACAAAATCAGTGCCGTGGGCTCATTTCTCATTCGCTGCGTCCAACTCCGTCACTCGACACGCTCCATGAGATCTTGATTTCGATCTCGATCTCGATCTTGGTGGCACGCTTCGCGTAAAGCTACTCGTCGTTGTCCATTGTCTGGTCGCGTCTGCAGCCTACACAGGCTGACTGTGTAAGTACTGCACACTGGATGGGAATCGTTGCATATGTCAATTCACGACTAATATGCCATAAAGGAGAAGACAAACGACTCGGTGACGCGTGACGTGAGCTGAATCTCGTTGTGCCAGTCGCCCCAGCAAGGGCAACAACTTTCCTGACTCTCGCTACCTCGCAGCACCGACCAGCAGCATCTCAGCCTCGGCCATAACTCGGCACGGCAGGGGACTGTGCAGATGCAGTAGCATCATCTGGAGGAACGAAATCAAATAGAACACGAAAGGCCACTTTATTAACTCTTGAGCCTCCACCAGCGACTTTGACTTCAACTTCAACTTCAACTTCATCATCGTCGTCGTCGTCGTCTTGTCCTTTACGTCGTCATTCCGTGTGTGGATGCGTTTTGGCGACTTCAGAGGCAACAGCAACCAGCAGCAGTAGCAGCCAGCAGCAGCAGCAGCAACCGATTTCCCGTTCAGTTCGGAGAACAAAACTTAAGACGCAGTAAAGTTTGCATACACGCCTCGTCGTCCCTCGGCCGCAAGCGCACGCGATGGATGCATAGATAGATACGCTCCCCATCGCGAGATACATTATACACTTGTACACTTTGACTTTGCGCGTTAACCCGCGATGTGTGGTGTGTGTTATCGGGCCGATCTCGTGGTCTCTCTGTTTCTCTGTTCTCTTTTATTTTTGCATCGTTGGAGCACACACACACACAATGAGACAACCGGTTTCGCTTGGGGATGGATGGATGTAAACAAAACGAATTTCATAATAATCCTTGCGCTGGCGCACATGGTGTTCGCCTGCGCTGCTGAAACTGGAAAACTGGAAATAATGCGTCCCACAGAGGAGGTGGACGGACAGTGGTGGGGTTCTGTTGCGGTTCTGTGCTGTGGTTTTGCTCTGCGATTCGGTTGAATCGCCCAGATTAGCCGTTAACAAGATGCAAGCCGTTACTGGCTCTCGCTGGCCGTCCAGCGGGCAGTAATTGCATCCTCGGCATCTGTGGTTATCTCCAATAATTGTTGTACTTTGGGCAATAATTGGCAGATACGTGTGTTCACCCGACAGGGGCGCTCATTTCCTGGTGCGGCCCCTGCAATCGAAATTTATTGCTAACTTGTTCACACACACGCACACACACATCGGTCACTCGGCGAGGCGAACAGAAATGCACAGACGAAGTGTCAATTCCAAATGAAGATGTAACCGCGATGGAATAGGGAATCACGGTTTGCAGAAAAACCGAGTTGACGTCTTCTCCTTTGGCACAATCACGCTCCGAATACCAATTAGCGCTTGACAGGAGTGTGGCTTGCGGAGCGAGTGCGACAGAGACTGGCGGCAGTGCGAGCAGTGATCACGGCTGAAGATCGCGCGATACACGCACGACCAATTCTAATTTACGACGACGACATGCGTGGTTATTATTCACTAGCTGTCAGAATTTGAACCGACGGTGGGTCGAGGGGGGAGGGCTTGTGGACAGGACGGGGTTTTCCCTAATTTGGCTGAGCGTCGCACTCTGTATGTGTCGTGCGAGGTTTTTGTGCGCTGTTGGGCTGACAAAAAGTATGTTACACGTCATGTGATATTAATTGGCAGTGGTAGCGCTGTAAGCACGGACAAGGATGCACTGGGAGTGCACACTTCCTTTCCGGGAGCAATTTATGGACAGTGCGAAGAAGACTGTTTTGGCTGAGATAAGGTCAACAGCAAGACAGATGCTCCTTGCACTGTGAGGGAAAGTGGAGATGGCATGTGTAGATCTTGAGGGCCTTATGGACAGCGAAACAATCAGTGTACGGCAAGAGGATGGAAACAAGCATAGAAGCTAGTCTATGGCTGAATCTGAAAACAATGTAGCCCTGCGTCCTTCAACAATTCCATCGCGATTAGGGTGGGATCAAGAGGAGCACGAGAAGCATCCAAAATCTCTTATCAAGTCCTCAACGGAGTGAAGAGGCGCAGTTAGGCTTGTTGGCTGGGGAAGTCCCAGCGGCGTCCCGCTGGGCGACACGTCAGCTTCGATCTAGACAAGAAGGCTAAGTAGACGCTGCCTTGCTAATCTTGGACTCTGAGCCTGTGGGACAACGAAACAGAGGAGGTCGCCATAAAAGGAACCACACAAAGGTCGAGGGGGAAGACAGACGGATTGGTGTGGAGACTGGAGACAGCTGGTGAGAGATCGGTTCGGATGAAAAGGCATGTTGGGTAAGGTTCACCTCGGAATATAGCACGTTAAAGAAAAGACACAGCTTAGCTGTGAACGTCCTACACGTCCCGACTACGACCCGCCTACCATCTCGATGACACATTGGAAGTCAACTAGGAGAGAAGGCCGACTCTTGCCGGTAAGACCTGGAAAGGATAATCGCCAGGATACTTGGTTGAACACTGAAGAGGAATAAAGGTGTTGCAATACTGACTGGCTGGGGGTATATCTGGTGAATGAAGGCCTGCCTACTCCGATAGTTTATCGGGGATAACCTGCCAGTTAACGCGAGTCAGTCCAGAAACGTTTATGTACTCGTGAGAAGATATGAGAAGAGGACGTGGACGATAGAGGCACACTAACTAGATACCAAACTGACAATCCGGACGGACAATGACCATCTAGTGGGGGCATTGTCGCAACCTCGAGGGAGCCTGAACATAGAATTGAACCTTATACCGAACCGACAGAAAAAACAAATCACTCGTCAAGTAAAAACCGGTAGCAAACAAGAAAATCGTCACGAAGCGTTAGTCCTGAGAGAAAGCAAGAAAGAAAAAGAGAGAGAGATATATAGATAGATAGAGAGAGAGAGAGAGAGACAGAGAGAGAGAGAGAGGGGAAGAGAGGAAGAAATAGATATAGAGAGGGAGAGAGCGAGAGAGCGAGAGAGCTAGAAAGAGAGAGAGAAAGAAATAGATATAGAGAGGGAGAGAGCGAGAGAGAGAGAGAGAGCTAGAGAGAGAGAGAGATAGAGAGAGATAGAGAGAGAACGAGAGAGAGATAAAGAAATAGAAATAGAGAGCGAGAGAGCGAGGGGGAGAGAGCGAGAGAGAGAGATAAGGACATATAAATAGAGAGGGAGAGAGCGAGAGAGAGAGAGAGAGAAAGAGAGAGAGTCAGAAAAAGAGAAAGAGAAATAAATAGAAATAGAGAAGGAGAGAGCGAGAAAGATCGAGATAGAGCAAAGATAGAGACCCTAAGGCTAATCTCTCGAATGTACAAGCCAACACCAAAACTCTCAAAGCACTTAGCGCTATGAACAGAGCACTCACCCCCTTTCCCACCTCCCGACATCCATCGACTCGTTTGTCTGATCGACTCTAACTCATTAGTAGCTATACCTAAGCACAAGATGAACAGTTTTTGGAGTTGTTCCAACGACCTCGTCCTGGATGCCAAGCGGTCCAGTTGGAGTTGCATTCAAGGCACACCTCTCACTTGACCTAACCATCAAAGCATAGTCATTTTCGTTCGAAGATCCAACTGCTCAACATTGAGATTCTGACGCACTGCCATGTTTAAGGAAGACGTGGACGTACATCACAAGAGCACCCGCACAGGTACCATCCTACTGGTTGAAGAAAGATGGAACGGATTCTTCAAAACACGGCGGCTAACTTGAGAAGGTAGTGTGTCCCGGATTGTCAGGAGCTTTAGGAATGGCGCAAATCATCTGTGTATAGCCGCCGTGGGAGGTAAGTAAGTTGACAATTTTTTGAGTTGAAGCGTGAGAGTGATAAGATCGATCGATGATGTTTCTTCATTCCAGAGTCGACACAGGAAGCTCCATAGCTTCCAAGATCAGGCGGAGGATAAGTCCTGACCGAATCGGTATTTATAAGATGTTGAGATGAAAGATGCCCCCTCTTGTCTCATGAGTTAGGTTAGGTTAGGTAGTGGGGCTGCTAGTGCATTCACCCGCAACCTTAGACCACGTTGGTCCATTGTGATACCCCTAGTCAGACTACTACCACTGATTGACTGCTCCTGTGATGTGCCAAGTGGTGACTGGACCAGATTTGAAAACCGGATAAATGCGTATTAACTTTGCTTTCACTGGGATTCGAACCAGGGACCCCGCTAACCAGGGGCAGGCACTCTACCAACTGCCCCATCCAGTCGTTTGTCTGATGAGTTAAGCAGGCCTTGTGTAGAGAGTAGCAGACCCTGTTGGCAACAAGCAGATATTGATCTTGATGGGATTTGTGCTAAAAGCAGCAGTATCTCCCATCGCTGGCTTGCTTGCGGTTGTTGACACTAGGCCATTTGGTTGTTTAGAGTCCATCGACGGCGTCAAATTAGAGTAAACAAGAGTCAAAGAAGGAGGTCTAGATTCATGCCTAGTAAGAATAAGAAACTCCATTGAACGTTGATCCAAGGCGATGCATCCATAAATGAAAATGCGGGAAGAATTTGACAATATCCCTCAAAATAAGGAAGAATCAAATGAAGCTGAAAATCTCAAGCAGAACCCAACCCCGCCCATCGCCTGATTCCAAAGCAGTACTCCCCCCCCTTGCACAGCGACTAGTCTTATCGTCAACGCGACAGCCTCCATTCACTCCAACCATCTCTCCATCAACCACCTCCACCCACCCTCCCTCTCTGCGCGCGACAACTATTCACATTCATGTTCTTGCAACATAACTACACGCGTTCGGCGTTCATGTGCCCATGTCACATTTGACGACTTATCTTTGACAAAAATTTGACTGACACCCTACAACATGCGTATCTCCATTTGTGCCTCTATTCTCTCCTCCCCCACCGCCATCGCGTTCCCCATCCACTTTCCACGCTGAGGGCACTCATTAAATATTCATCCCGAACCGTGGATACAATGAGTTCTAAGACTTTATTTCATGCTCACTGCCGAATGTCATCTGTGAACGGTGTTGCGTATGGAGGGGTGGGGAGGAGAGTGGGGGAAATGTCTTTCAACTCAACCCCTCGGCCGGTCGGTCCGCCGATCTTTAAATATACAATCCACCCTCCCAATGAGGTTTGGGGGAAACCGGCCAAAGCGTCTCCTGCTGAGATGAGATCCAAAATAAAAACGCTCGCGCCTGTGCCTCTGCGCACACTTCCTCCATTTCGACATCATAGACGCAACAGCATCGCAGCGGCAGCGGCAGCCGTGTCGGACGGAGCACTGCCACGAGAGATGGCTCGATTTGAGAGGCGCGCTTTCGACGAGCACCGAAGCCAACATGTGTCACATAAAGATCCATGTTTACTCGTATACTCGTGTGCAGTGCACAACCCGCGGCGTCACCAGCCACAGATGGAACCTCGCACGAGAGACTACGACTACGACGACGACAGGGACGCGATGGAGTTGCATCCTCAGCAGCGCAGCGGCGGCGCGGCGATGGCGTAAACGATCTGACCTGATGCCGATCGTCGCTTGTTTATTTTTATTTTCGCTCAAAGTTGTGTCACCCCGGAGGAGCACTGCACGCATCAGTTGCCTGCAGAGCAACGACAGCCCAACAGATTAGACACTTGTTCCTGCCGCAGCCTCCGCCGTGTGGACGCTGATGCTGATGCTGATGCTGGGGCGCAACTATTTCAGTTTTAATTACGAAGAACTATGGATCTGTTGGTCTTATTAATAAACCGTTATAGGGTGCGCTTAGGGGGAAAATTATTATTATTAGGGTGCAGGGTGGCTTTATGATGGATGCGCTCTTTGAAATGCATTAGGAACCAGCAACAAGGAGCAGGTGGTGCGCACTTGTGGTCGGACTCCTCTGGGTGCACTACATGGAGGCGCACAATTTAGTGTGCACAGCATGCGCGTGCTGGGTCCGCCTTCTGAGGCTGCAGTGGAAGCCGTAGAGTGCACATCGTCATGCCGTGGAGACGAGGCGGTCGGGCAGTTTTGTTTATAGCCTCGCAGCGATGTGCCACTGCTCGAGCCGAGTTGCATCGCCTGACAGATAGGTTTGTCACTTTTACGGTGAAGGATGTGGTGGGCCACCCAATTTGTTTGACGAATGTTTTCGGCGTGAGGACGACTGTGCATTCGACACTTGAGGGGAATCGGGTCTCTTAAGAGCGATTGAGCAATAAAACTAGATTTTTTGGAACTGTGGTCGGACTGTGGGTTGGTTTGGGGCAAGTTTTTCGGGAAATGGGGACCACATCGTGTTCTTGGGTTTTGTAGCACATCTGGCAAGAAAGTTGACATGGATCCCTGCCACGTCTCTCCATTCTCTCGTCATGTTGCATGTAGTTAATGTGAGCAGTGAACTCGAGCTGATTCCATAGATTTCTGCCGATTGTCTGTCAAGGTGTAAGGTGGTGCACACAAGTGAAAACTGAGCTCAATCAACTGGAACTGGAGGCAGGGGGCTAGAGATCGCCCTAGCTGATGTCCAGGTCCAACCCCAACAAGAAAAAGAAGGCATTTACGACGATCCTCTCTAAAGCGCTTGGCATTCCAGCAAGTCAAAGCAAACCAAACCAAGTGCGTTGAATTTCCAAACTTGATTCAAGTACCTGCTAGGCAAGCCAAGCAGTCTCCCCTGTGGACAAGGGGGTCTTTCTATCTTTGGACATGCAAGCTGCATAGCATAGCTCTTCATAGCTCTGTCCGTCCCAAGAATCCGTCCCTCCGCATTAAGCCGAAGTTAGAGTTCCTGTCGAAGCACCAAGAAGCTAAGAGAAGCATGCAGCGTAGCCTCCTCGGGACAGGCGACCAGATGATGGAAGTTATCCTGAATTTCTCTTGGTCTCTGGTTTTATGTCTATACTCCAGAACCTCGTGAGAAACATGTAGGACCTGGCAGACCTCATCAATGTTATGTAATAGCCTGTGGTGGTGTGGTTGGAAAAATGAAAAGCACTCAACTTCGAAGTGTGTACCAGATGAGGATGCAGTCTGAGAGGTGAAGATCCGCCAGCCATAGTACAAGCCACGTGACCCTATTGTGATCACCGTCTTACTCTCTTGCTTAGCCACCCTGTTGCTCTTATGAACCTGGAAAGATAGTGATGTTTGCCAGATCCTGGAGGTCTTGGAAGAAGTAACCTTCCAGTGTTGCATGTGGTAACTTGCAAAGACTGCGCCTGTGGCACAGATTGAGACGAGTACCAATCTTCTTATTCCTCTTCGTCGCCGCGGCTAGTCCCATTTTCGTTTCGCGGGACTTCAGATGGTTTTCGCCAGTTAGTGCTCCAGTACAACCGAGTAGTCTCCCAGGTGGCTAGAGAGTTCCACTTCTACTTGCTGTTGCCTGTTTCTATGATCACCTCGTCCATCACATTTTTCTTGACATCGTCAAGAGGTCGGTTTCAACCCCTCACTTGGCAATTTCATCCGCTGCTTCATTGCAGATTACTTCCCTATGGGCTGGAACCCAGCATAGAGTCAACGAGTACTGCGGTAGAACTTTAAACTCTTCTCGACAGCATGCGACTAGCTCGGTCTTGATTTGTGTTGCCGAAATTGATTTCCAAATGTTGACATCATTCTGACCACTTCCCTGAATGCCAGTGTCTCCGCTTGGAAAACTGTCACAGTCAGAGTGGACCCGCTGACTCAGGGACATCAAGCGACAAATGAAGGTGGGGCATGGATAAGGCAACCGCAGACCATCTATGCACAGACCATGAACTGCCAATGTTACTTGGGTGGAGAAGTTTATAAGACTGCTCTTGGCTTTCGGAAGGCACTTTCAACACGGACATTTTTTAAATACAATCATTTAAGTAACAATCAGTCAATTTGTCGCCATTCCCAAGAACTTGGCGCATTTTAAGTCGGGTCGGGTCGTCAGTCTGTACGCCTTTAAACTCCAACTAGCCTAGAAACGTACAGTTATCACCAGTAGTCAGCACCGCGCGTTACCGTGGCCCTACATAGAGTACTTGGAATTTGGCGAAAAGTTTTTCCGCAGCCATTTCGGTCATGTAGTGTTTCAGTGCGTATCCACGTAGAAACTGGAATTTAAATTCACATCGCTCTGCGATTGATCAGAAACTTGGAACAAAATGTCGGTCTACCGCATTGTGACGGTCGTTCAAGGACTCCTTGGCCATAATCAAATGATGTTTCAATCCACACCAGCCACTTGGCATCCATAGCATGATATTACTCCAGCCTCATCACCTCTCCTGAAAAAATCGTAAGCAATGCCGTAAGGGTTACCTTTTCGAACTCAAGGAGGACAGGACATTCATCCAGATGTGTGTAAAAAAACTCAACGGCTCGTCGTTCCTCAAGGCGAAGACGATACAGGCCTGTTTTACGGACTGCGCACTTACAAGGTAAGCCTTCAAGCTGTGTATCAAGGTTCAGGTTGCACTCACCGAACAAGCTATTACATTGGCGAGCTGTTCCCCATTTCGCACATTAAGTTGGCTGAGATCCTTCCACTTTTGTACTCATCACTGCAAGCCTGGACGTGCTTGATATCGTTGTTCCACTGTCTCGAAGTCGTAGGAGCTCGTGAATGGAGTACCTGAACTGGTCTTGCTTGGGATAAGGGGATAAACGAGATGAGGCACCCTTCGCAGACCCTTTTGGCATCAGAATTCGGTCTTTCTGGTCCCTCTCTAAGCAACACGTCCACTCAACATTGTGGTTCATTCTTTTTACAACATCTCTTACGTACTCCGGGAAAAAAAACCGAGCACGGAACACCCGCCTCTATCTATTTTTTCGTACTAAAAAAGAAAACAACAGAACGGGGAACATAGGCCTCTGTCTCATTTTTCGTACTCAAAGAGAAAACAACAGAACGGGGAACATAGGCCTCTGTCTCATTTCTCGTACTCAAAAAGAAAACAACAGAACGGGGAACATCGGCCTCTGTCTCATGTTTCGTACTCAAAAAGAAAACAATAGAACACGGAACAGCTTTCTTCTACAGTTCCATGCGAACCTGGGCACCAACCATCTAGTACGATCTTAGCTCAGCTGCCTCCAAATTCGCACGCCAATTATTTGAGGTCCTCCCCACTTTGCTGCGCCACCTTAGACGCGGGCATCTCCTGCACTGTTGTTCCACACGCCAGGCGACTTCTTCCTCATGCACAAAAAAAATCTCGTTTACAAATTCATTTACCCGGAAAGCTTACTCGACACTAGCCAAATGCCATCCCGCTGAAGCGCAATCATTCATCAGCATTGATTGACATCTCCATAAGCCAATTGATTAAGGCGAAGTTTGTTCGGACTTCTCAAGGGGCCCGACCGGCCGGCCACCGCCGTGCGATGGTGTCACGAAAGTGACTCTCCTCGCCCCTCCAGCCGATGGAGATTAATACATTAACCACTACTCGAGCGTTGAATTATTCATTAGCCGCACTTGGCTCGGCCGTGGATACGGATACCCATGCACTCATCCAGTGATCACCAAACTAGATTGAATTAATGAGCAAAGCGAGGGAGAGAGCATTTTATTTCCAGTGATTTGCGGGAATTTTTCCACCCATAATCCGAGAGCCTTATTAATTATGATACTCCGGACTGGACGCTTGAAGGACCTCCGCGAGGACACGGAATCAACTCATCCATAAGGAAGTCGAAATAATTGTCTAGTCATTACTCAATCAATCATCCCCCGCTTGCCGGCTAGACGTCCATATGTGGACATTTATCCTGCGGACTCGACATGTGCAGCGCCTGGGCGGAGGAGAGTCGCAAAGAAGATATAAATACCATTAGTTATGTTAATGCATCCCTGCGTCTGAGGATCATCGATTTTGGCACAGAGTCTACTCGCAGTCCTGCCGGGGTGGTTGCCTTGTTGCCGAGGGGTGCGGTCCTGTCATAATGCAATTTGTGTCCATTATGCCGATTCACAATCCTGCATTGTCACGAGACGAGTCCTTTTGTGTGGAGGCTAAAAAGAAATGTGTATCAATTCGGTTTTTTTTGTCTGCTGTTCCGCCAGTCATCGCCGGGACGTGGGGGAGTGTCAACTACTCTCGTGATTAATCATCGCAACTATTCAGTGGAATGTAGATTTTCATCAGCTAAAGCGCTGGCATTCGTCAAGGACTCAGGACTCCACGTCAACACCTCGCCGGCTCGGAGGCCTTCTTGTGGGAATCCGTGATGATCCGTGAACGTTTATGTCGCGCAGAAAAGGGTTAACCGGGGGCACACATTTGACAAAGGCTTAACTTCTGACAACGACTGGAGGGGGGGCTCGTTTTCTATTCATCGCCGTTTGGATTGTGCGAGTGTTCAGACAGAGAGGCGTTCATTCATTCACATGGTAATGAGGTAATTAATCAAGGGATGAAGGTGCTCGTCAATCAAGTCTGAATCGGCAAACGGCTTTCGTTCATTAGCTGAATGGAGGTCCTTTGTGTGGAGCGGAGGATGGATGCAAATTAGTCAACTATCTGGGAGAGAGCGAGGGGCTGGGATTGAACGAAGGAGGTAAATCCTTTTTAAATCACGTCCTCAAGCCGCTGTGGCGCAGGGGAGGTGTGGGAATGAACGCTGATGGAAGGGTGCTTTGCAGAAGACAGGAACGTAGAGCATGTCTGGTCTGGTGTAACCGAGGAGTGCTGTGATGGGATGATGAAGAGGGAAGACACTGTGTCTGTGAACAGAATGATTGTAGGAAATAGACGCTAAATGGACAGTCCTAGATCGTATTTCTCGCCTGCCCTGGCATGCGAAATTGGAGGCAGCTGGAAGACACGGACTGAAGAAGAAGAGGAAGAACGTTCAGTGATCAGGCAGTCGAGAACTCAGTGTTCTGGAAGTCTTCTCGATGCTTTCTCCAAAATGTTCCCACCGACTGCCATGTCCGGTGTACATTAAAATGGACCTAAAAATGGTCCATTGGGTCATGAATGGTCAGGGACCCCTATTCCTACCGCCCCTACTGATATCCTTTGCTAAAGCTCACAGATATCGGTCTCTCCCCCCGGGACATGGCCTGACGAGCTTACTTGCACCATCGTGTCGGGTCCATTGTGCCCTGGCATAAGTTCAAAAGGATCATGCAACAAATCCGAATAATCGAGGCACATGGGAGCAGCACCAGGACCTGACTGACCGATGACCCCGAAGCGGTGATAAATGACATTCACTCCTGTCCCTCGTCTGACCCCGACCCCAATCGAAGCACTTGAACCCAAACACGGTCAGGCGATGTCGATAACCCAACCGATCACCGAAATCATTTGAATACTCGCATCTCTTGAAATCCTGCGTGCAACGCACCTTTTCTGCGTGCGGCCATTAGCCGGGTCTCTCTTTTGTTGCACCGGCCACGGGCACACATTGTCTCGGGACCCATTTAGGCAATTAACCCCCTCGCTCATCGCACTCAAGCACATCACAATGCAATTGAACCTTCGACCCGACCCGACGCGCGATCCGAGGCAATCCGACGCGACCATCGAACGCCCCAAGAGCAGATGATTTATTTCCCCCGAATCACTTTGCCATAATTGCATCTGCCATAGCGCGCCTGGCCACAATTATTTCCGTATTATCGGTTACGACAATCAGTCTCGCGGGGAACTTCTGATCGAAATAAATTGTTGTGGCCTAATCTCGGCGGGGTGCCAGCGGCTCCTAATTGTGAATTTGTCAGTCGTTAACCGCCAGCAGACGTCGTCGTCATCGTCTGCGTCTGTGTCTGCGTCTTCTCTCGACTTTCGGTTATTAAATCAAAGTTTCAAGTGGAAAGCGGCCTCCACTCCCACTGGATGCGGCGATGGCATGCCGAGTAGGGAGCAGCAGCGACTGATCGGACAAAGGAGACGACTTTCAGTGCACGTCATGGAGCGCGGTATGTGGCGTGCGATGGAAGACACGCATCGCATTGAGAAGTTTGTGAACGACACATTAACGATTGTTTTGCAAGTTCCTGAGTGCTCCGCTCGAAATGGCCTGTAAATGGGATTGATGGTCTCTAAAATGTGTCAAACAAGGCCGGGATGAGATGCGTTGTGTGTTTGCCTTTTATAGCTTTTCGAAGATAAGCTCTCCAGGGGGTGATGCGTGTGTGTTGCACAAGCTTGTCGGTGAGGAATGCGTCCGACAATGTGCCTCGAAATGATGTGTCATTTCAGGCGATGATTGGAGGATTCGGTGGCTGACTGCGCAGAACACGCATGCTGAGGCCAGTGAAGTCACCTTGTGCTAGGGGATTCCTTTTAAGATTTCCCGTTGACCCCATTTTGGGCGAGAACTAAGCGGCCTTACATGGGTTTCTAAAGAGCAGGGGCTCTTTTCAAAAAAGCGCATTCACAAGTCCCACGGTCCGGAGGTTGTGAGTGAGTCTTGCACGACCGCCAGGACAATGTTGAAGAAATGACATGTAGTCTTTTTTGAGATTCAAGATATCTCTGATCTGGTTACCGACCTTGATGGAGCAGGCGTTGGATGGCCGTCTTCATTTCTTGGTCTTTGTTGAAGAGATGCCGCAGTGTGAGGATCCTTTTGAATACTCGCACTTCCTTGGAGAGAAGCTGATTGGAATGTCTTTGGGCCAGTACACAAAACTGAAGAGAGGATGTTGTCCCTCGGCAGTTGGTGCAGTCAATCCTTTCTTGTAGGTCCTGTGACCGAAAGAGTGGTTGTTGAACTTATCGTACATGCATGGGAGCTCTATTTGCCTTTAGTCTCGACATCGCTAAGCTTAACAGACTTTGACGACTTCGAAATCAAGCTTCCAAGTCGGAAGAAGGTACGGGTTCCGGTGTAGACGGCAGTTCGTCGGAGATGAAAACAGCCATGCGGCTCAAGAACCAGGTCGAAGTAGTAGCTATCTAAGAGGCAGCCCTCCGGCTATCCTAATGACCCCGGTAGACGGAAGATCTATTGTGATTTACATAGATAGTCAGGCACGGCCATAAAGGCTCTGGAAACACAATCGATCAAATGCAAGATGGTAACACTCCTTTTGAGGGAAATAGCGGATAGATGCAACCTTACCCTGTGTTGAGTCCCTGGGCACAAGGGTATTCCGAGCAACGAAACAGCCCACGAATTAGCAAGAAGAGGGGCGCGTCTACCGTAATATATAATAGAATAATATATGGTCCGCAGTCCGAGGCGGACCAGGGCCTAGCTTCTCAGCAACAACTGGTGTGTGCGTGCTATTGTTCTTTCACGAGAGGAAGGGACCTACAGTTTAATGCCGACTCCGAACGGCCAAGTTTGAGAAGCTTTTTTTAGACAGGAATACACTTTGAGCATTGTCAGTGGCTCGGAAGAGGTGGAACCGTGAATTATAAAAGGTGGTAATTTCGGGTATCGAACCTGGCACCTTCTGCCTAGGAGTCGACGCATTAACCCACTACGCCACGGCGACCCACACGTGGCGCGTCTACCACTGGCACAAATTCAGGAGACACCTCAAACAACTCCTATTAAAATATCTAGAATCAATGCTATTGAAAGATGCCATAATCAAACCGAACCGTAGATGGTCGGAACTGGACACCTGTAGGACATCGAAAGCGATGTGGCCTACACTAGGTCCATCAATAACTAAAGCCCTCCTAGATCTGGACAGGATGAACATTAGTAAAGCAGGAGGCGTAATCACTGGCCATTGCCTAATTGGCCAGGAGGCTTGGAACACCCTACACCGACTTCCGTAGAAGCTGCAGGGGTAAAGAGGAATAGGAAACCTTGCTACATTGTCTCGGAACCTATCCAGCCCATGCACGGTTAAGAAAAAACACATGCCCAGCTATTTCCTCAACAGCCTTGGGGACATCCTTAAATTTCTAAGACCTATCAACTGGTTATAATCATCAATGCACACACCAATGGAGGGTAAATGCGGATCAGGTTCTTAAGTAGGTCGGGAAAAAAGCCGATGTGAGTGACAGCACAATGGGCCCTTAAGGTCTAAGTGAGAAAACTGGTTCCTGGAGGAACTTGTCAGTCACACCTACCTAGACCTTTGGTATGGCGGCAATATACCATTCGGTAACTCCATGCATCTCTACACAGACTGATCAAAAACGGAAGGAGGAGTGGGCAGTGGAATTTTTCTCTGAACATCTTAATCTCAATAAATCAATCCATCTACCTAATCACTGCAGCGTTTTCCAAGCGGAATTAATGGCGATCAGCGAAGCCCTGTCCTAGCTGAGATGGAAGATGATGTCCGCCCGTGATATCCTTTTCGAATAGCCAGGCAACAATCAAATCCCTAACATCGTTCGCATAAGCTGTCGCACATCTCTTGACGATATATCCGAACAGTTTCGAATTCGCCTGCGTTGGGTCCCAGCAGACCCCATACAGACATCATTGGAAACTGCGAAGCTGATAAACTCGCAAAAATCGCCACAACACTTCGGTAACTTAGGTACCTCTCTAGCTTCCTCTAGCTTCCTTTCAGTTACAACTCTCACTCACTCGTTGGAGACGCGCATAAATATCAAGCAAGCCTGTGGAACTCGTAAAACTCAAATAAAATGATTAACGCACCCTAATTGAGGGGACCAATGACGAATTGGGGGTACTTACGCTGCTGTGCCATGCCATTGCAACCGAATGTTTGGCATGTAAGCATTTTATGTAAGGAATTCCCCCCCGTCAATGCCAGATGGAACACAGGCAATACTTGCAAATTACCAAACGAATCTGGCCCAGTCTTGACCTCAAAAGGTCTGTTAGTCTGATATCCTTAAAAAGACCCAAATTTAGCACGGCAGGGGGTATAATCACCGGACACTGCATTTTTGGATTACACGCGAAAAGACTAAGACTAGTTTCTAACGATGCAGAAGTTGCCGAGACGAGGAAGAAGAGGAAAGGGTACAACACCTTCGCCGCAACTGCTCGGCACACGCCTCAGCTAGGAAAGCTTCTCTAGGCCGCTACTTCTTCGATAATCTAAGCGAACTGAGAGAGACATCAATCAAATCGCTATTAGACTTCATCGACAGATCTGGCTGGCTGTCGTAATCGGCCCATCGCCTTTCTTTACAGACAACCCCAGTGGCAGTACAATGGGCCTACTTTGGCCTAAGTGCATCTAAGCCACTTACTACCTAACTATCTACCTACCTGCTTGCATACCACACTAGCTTGACTGGGACTGATTTCTTCTTTATCAAACTCAATTGTGTGGCCTGACAGCAGTATTGGTGACTTCAGACTTGCAGCAGTGCCTGCGACTCTGTCGTCCAATAGGCTTCTGTCCTGGCGTAACACCTTTCAATTTCCTCGATCGGCCCTTTTCATGTTCATTCTTTTTTCCTTTTGAAGGAAGCCGGTCCTCTGCCAATCTTTTAAGTTCGCAGATCTCACGAACCACTCTCATTCTTCTCCCACACATTGAATAGTCACCCTCAACTGCCGCTAAGAAGTCGAAGTCTTGCCTCACAAACTACGAACAACTAATTCACGTTCCCCTGCAATGAAAGGTCATCGCGCGATCACTTTGTTGCTACATGGACCGCTCTCTCTCTTTCACTTGCCATGCGGAACATGCGTCTTCCCGATCGCAGGCCGCATCACCTCTCACAGATGTCGTCGATGACACCCGACCCAGCAGCACCAGACCGCTGGATGTCGCGGTGGCTTATCACGTTCTCGCCCGGTCGGTGTACCCTTTCGAAAGTGACATATCGCCTCGCATGCCCCGGAGTGTCTATTTTCGTCACGACGCTGACGGAACAGAATCCAATTGGATCCCCTCGTTGCCGCCTAATCACGCGGGGAATTCCTTTCACAAAATGTTTACATGCCAAACATTCGGTGGCGATGGCATGGCACAGCAGCGCAAGTACCCCCAATTCATCGTTGGTCCCCTCAATTAGGGTGCGTTAATCATTTTATTTGAGTTTTACGAGTTCCACAGGCTTGTTTGATATTTATGCGCGTCCCCAACGAGCGAGGATCTGTACGAGTATCATAAAATTAAAAAAGAAGAAACAGTGATTTTGAAACATTCCCGAGATGAATTGATTGTGTCAGAGGATTGTTATGAAATACTGCACAAGGAAGTGCACACTGGGAAGGGCGCGCCGCAGCAAGGATCGTCGCGATGCTGGGAATAATTAATATTAACGATCGCCCTGCGTGGTGGATGTCTTTGTCAGAAGTGCTTTGGGGAATCATTTCGTTTGAGTTGTCAGATGGGACAAGCCGGCCATATGGCATGTGGATCCTCCGCGAAAGATGTGCATTCAGCGTGGAAAGAGAGGAGTGTAGGGTTGGCCGGGAAGTTGAAGCGAGTGGGTATTGTGTGCTTTAAGGTCTGATCTCCTTTGGTTGTCTTGGCATCCAAGCCTAAGTGTCATCTACGACGCTTCAGAAAGGAGCGGAGTCGATGCAAGTTCAAGAGATCTCTGATCTTGGCTCTTGCAAGATGCCCTTCAAAGTTCCTATTTCTAACTGCATGACGAAGTCTAAAGTTGAGTGTCAAGATGGCGGCTCTGTCAGACCAGATGAAGGTGCACTATGACCCCTCCTCTCATTGTAGTGATAACGCCGGTGAGACAGAATTCCGAGACGAGACTTACTCCGTCTGATCAGATCGTGTGAGCGTTTAGAGCTGAGATCATTTCGTGACGACCCACTTCTGTCATCACTCCTGTAGACTGTGGAACGGCGATGAGGGCCCGAATACAGCTCTGAGGCAGAGTGCTCCACTCAATTCCATGATCTGGACAAGGTCAAGATGGCAATATCGGGACTTAAGCCCAGCACAGCTGCTGTTACGGCCAGGCGAAGATGGTTTTGTTCAGCTCATCCACCAGCTCATCTTTAAGATACGACGAGTGGTAGCAGTACCGTCTGCAAGAATGGAGATCGCTCTCAGTGCGAAAACGATCGCTTGATAAGACTTCTAAACGTGCAGCACGACATTTTCTCTGGTATGTCGTGTACTCGCCTGAATCCTTTTATGAAAGAACTCGATAGGCTTCAGATCAAAGAAGTCCACCATCGACATGATCATCACAGCACGTCAGATCCTTGAAGGGATCCACGAAGTGTAAATCGACACCCACCGCCTATTCGCCGATTTCTACGCAGTACATGCCAGCAAGCATAGAGACGAGCTATAGCTTAGGTTAAGTTAGGTTAGGGAGTGGAGGCTGAGCCCAACGTGGACCTGTTGGTCCACCTTGCTACCATTAAACACTGTGGCTTTATTTAAGCAGAATGCTCCAGTGGTTGATGCTGTGGTTTCCACATCATTTAGGGATTTAACCAATCGTTGGCCTGGAGTATTGTATCGAGCTTTGGCTAAAGCCGGGCAGAAGCAAAAAAGATGCTCCAGAATTTCGACCACATCGGCTTCTTTGCAGTTTCTGCATCAATCAGTGGGAATCAGGCCTCGTCTGGGCACATGGTGGCCCACCAGACAGTGACCTGTAGTGATCCCTACAAGTAAGTTATCCCTCGGTAATGCGATTATTAGCGTTGTTGTACTTGGGACAGAATATTTTGGCTTTGGGGAGTTAATTACTACAATTAAACGCATTGTTTGCCTTGTCGAGTTCATTGAAGAACAATTTTATCGGAGTTGCGATGCTTAGTTTGTCAGACAACGTTGTGACGCCACACTTAGCTAGTTCGCCAGCTGTTTCGTCTCTCTGGACTCCCATGTGACTTGAGACTCTTAGGAGGGTGTCTGCGTTGCTACTACCGAGATCGAAGCACATCGACCTGAGCTGAGTACCGTGCAAGTGCGATTCGCGCTGCCTTTCAAGCTCTCCGCTGCTTTCTGAACGGCTACCAGTTCCAGAGACGAGGTACACCAGGTACACATTCATGATGTGCAGGATGACGATGGAGTACTCTCGCTGCTCCATCAAGGTGGGTAACGAACTCACAAATACCGTGAATGTCATAAGTGGCGACGTCCTATGATGTCTTCTGAATTCTTTAACATCGTTCTGGGGACTGTGCACGATCTTCCAGAAGTCCGTTCAGCTTTGAGCATGACATTGACCCGATTGGCAAGAATACAGCCAGCCGTCAATGAGACGTTTGCTGGCATTGAGACGGAAGCCGCTAAAATGGGTGGATGAGGGCAATATGCAGTACAGGCCATAAGAAAGGACATACAACAGGACGTCTTTGATAAAGCTAGCTGCCCGCTTTAACTAACTTTGAGGTGATGAAGGACTTCGTCTACCTCGGCTCCAGAGTAATCAGTTCCGAGATCAAAGGCAGGGTAACTCTTGCTAGACGCCCTTTCTTTGGGTGAGGAGGCAATTGAGTCACAGTCTCTCAAAGGACCAAGCTGACTTTATGTAAGACACTGTTCATCCCAGGCCCGCACCGTGTTCAGATGCCAATGAGGAAGTAATTGGTCTCTCTGAGAGAAGACCTGCGTCGACTCACTTACATGCCAGACAAAAGTACTTAAAACTAGCTTAACTATCTGAAGAATTTACAAACGTTCTTAATACTTACCTGCTGACCCTATGCGGGTACTCTAAGCTAAGCTGCTTGCATTGAGGTGCAGGAAATGATTCAGGCACGAATTTTGCGGGCCTTACAGCGACTTGAGCTTAGGCAGGCGTCTACGGGGGCAACGCCTTCACAACACAGCTCCAACCCGAAGAGTCTTCGATGCTGAGCCTGTTGACCAGCGCGACAGGGAACACCCTCGCCTAAGTTAGAGCACATAAGTGAAGAAGGACCCCAGCAAACTTAGCGTGCGAGATTGGAGGCAGCAGGCTTAAGATCGTGCAAGTTAGAGTGGCTCGTTGGTTGAGGCCCAGGCCCACTGCGGAATCTAGCACCACACTTGATCCTGTGCGAGTGAGTTGTAACTTGGTAAGATCAACGCGAGCCTTGTACAGAAGGCTCAGACGGAGACAAAGTCGAGTATTGCAGCATTAAGCAAGCTACCGAATGGAGAACAGCTAGAAAGGCTTCGTTAAACAGTTGAGGAGTCATTGCGTTAGAAGTCAGTTTTTGTCAAGCTACTTAACATAGACTCTACATGTTAGTGGAGTCCCATTGAAGCAGGTGGAGACGTTTAAGCATCTCGAGTGATGGGAGCAATGCTGTGCTTTGGTGTAGGATTGGTCAAGCTGGGTTAGTTTTGAAACAGCTTGGAAGACCTGTAATCAGGAAGGCTGAGCTTGGGTTTCAACTCAGTACTTATTCCAAGCATCCACGGTCGCCGTGGCGAAGTGAGTAAGTGCGTCGACTCCTACGCAGAGGGTGCTAGGTTCGATACCCGAATATACCCACTTTCTTAATTCACGGCTCCACCTCTTTCGAGTCACTGACAATGCTCAAAGAGTATTACTGTCAAGAAAAAGCTTCCTCAACTTCGCCGTTCGGAGTCGGAATCAAACGTAGGTCCCTTCCACACGAGTGGTTGCTGAGAAGCTAGGTCCAGGGCCACCTCGAACTGTACCGCCACCCTTATTATTATATTATTAGATTTATTCCAACTCTCACCAATGGTCATGGAATTTGGGTAGTGACGGAGAGAATAAGATCTCTGTGCTGATATGAGATTTCTAGGGGTGGGGTGAGGAACACGATCGTGTGCGAGGAGCTCAAGGTTGAGCAGGTGCTTCTTCGTACGGAAGGGGTATGATTCGTTGGTTTGGTCACGTGGCACGACCCACCATCACGACTTCCGAGGCTGACTTTGAATGCGATTCCTGTGGTGGTTGGACAAAGATCAATAACTCGCCTAGTCACGCTTGAGCATAGTTCCTGATTAGTTGAGTTAGAGTCGATGGCAGAGGATCGAGTAGGCTTGAGATCGCTCGTGTGTGCTCATGCGGGTCAGAAGAGGATGATGATGACTTAGAGTCCTTGATGTCCTCGTCACACTTCAAGAAAAACCGTAGGCCCAAGGGCCATTCATTTAAGTCCTTGCTGTTCCAGGTGACAAAGTCTTTTCATATAAGCCTCGACGTTGGATCCACAGGTCAAGGACAAGGATATTCCGATATAAGCCACGACGCGGTATCAGTCCTTGCTCGTTATTCTAGGTCATAGTACAGTCGTGGCTGTTTACTAGCAGCTTATTTTCCTTCGACGCATCGGTCGTTTTGAGGTTGCCTTAGGTTAGGTTAGGTAGGTGGGCTGCCCATATTGGTCCATTGTGATACCCCTAGTCGGACTACTACCACTGATTGACTACTCCTGTGATGTGCCAAGTGGTGACTGGACCAGATTTGAAAACCAGATAAAAGCGTAATAACTTTGCTTTTACTGGGATTCGAACCGGGGACCCCGCTTACCAGGGGCAGGCACTCTACCAACTGCACCATCCATTCGTGAGGTTGCCTTCCTCTGAGGCTCTGAAAAGGTTTTTCTTTATTTCGTCATCGTTAGGGAATAAGACAAGGACACGACAAAGCGCTTGCATGGCTCATGGCTCCCATGGAGATTCCCTGCGAGCATTTCTGATCAGCATGCCATTTGAGGAACCGCATCGACTTCTGATGAGCACGCGTTGTCTGAGCTTCAAAGTGAACAGAGCGTAGTATCGTTTGTCGGCACATAACTTGCCTCCGTCTGCCATTGTGTGCGATACGGAACCGGATAAACAAACGGCATTTGAATTGAAATGAAAGTGCACTGAAGATGCTTCCTGTTATCGCTCTCGTTCAAATGGATTCCTTTACACTTTTATGGCTCGCTCCACCGCCTCGTTGGCTCGGTTGCCATAGCTGCCAGTGCCACCAGTGCAGTGCGCCCTCATCAAATGGCCAATTATTTTTCACGCTCGACTCGATTTATTGTTCCTGCTTGTACAATAAAAGCGAATATCGAAGACCTCCAACGACATAACTCATCCTGGGAGATAAATGCAAACACAGAGTGTATCCCCCACCAACCCCCCCAGCGGCATCAAAACAATCCAAGCTTCTCGAGAAAAAAAAAAACATCATAAAAACATAATAATAAAGATTGGAAATAAATTATCCTTGCGGCAATAAAAAGTCTCATAATTTTCCCCGATTCCTCGAGGATAACACACAGTGAGCGTCGAAAGTTTTCGCCAAATTGAATACCAATCCCCAGCCCCGGCCGCGACTGCAGCACGGCATGTGTGTACGTCCCTGATGTCCTAGGACTCACAGTCACAGCAAAATATGGAATTTCCCATTTGAAAGCAAACGGAATCAAATTATGCAAATTGGGTCCTGATTTTTCACGCTCGAAGAGATTTTAAAACCTTCGCACCGATACGTCCACACACACAGAGAGGGCCAAAGCGCCACAGCCCAATTACATATTCATAAACGGCGTGCACAATAAAAGAAAGAATTCTGCTTCGCCTGTCTTCGGAATGTCACTCCGAGACTCCGAGTGTGTGTGTGTGTGTGCGCGGCAATGCCTGCAAGGAACCGCTGGATGTGTGCATTCAAATTGGAAATGAAAATCGCTCAACTGAAGTGAAAGTCGATTATATTTATGAGTCCTTTAAGTGGAAGCCACAGCCAAAAGGAGTTTCTTGTTTTTTTTTTTTGTTGGTCCTGTGGTTCGTAATGAGATGTTTGTTAGGTGTGTTCAAAGATTGAATATACGCGCGGAGACAGCTCGCGATGAGGAATTCGATGGCATTTGGAGGGGTCCTGGGAGTGTGGACGAAGACTGGCGGCAATCTTAAGTCGGCTGAAGCCATGAATGTTTGCGTCGGGGATCAGTTGGGGAATGATATGATACGGAGCTTAAGGACAACTGACATGACTTCCAAGATTGAGCAGCTTGACTCCTTTGCACTGCGAGCGAAGACCGGGTCACAAAAGGGTGGTTGTTTTGTGCAAGACGACGCGTATTTGTTGGGCAGTGCATCAAAAATGGACCAAATTATTTCCGAGCCGCTTTGATATCGCAGCTCTGTTTGATCATCAAGCGTCGCTCAGGGAATTTTTTTTCTTAATCTTTTGAAGCTTTTTTCGGATATCTCGGGGAAAAATTCAACGAAGGGCTGTCCTAGAGTCCTTCGTCTAGCAAGCGCTGGACACGCGCACAGGGAGTGAGTCAATGTTTCTGGTTCTGTCGTGTCAAAATTGTTATCTCATCAGCACTGATCCGCTATCGGCCAGTGCTCCGTACATACGCTGCTATTTTTCTGATTTCGGTGCGAGTAATCTTTTCTTGCATTCTGTCGTTCAACATAACCCACTGAATCCTAAATCTACTTTAGTTAGCCAGACCGACACTCTGAGAATGGCTCTGACGAGACGAGCTGTAATTCCCGCAGGAATACACCCTCACTATGGTTCCGCAACGCCGCTCTGTCGAGCGGTATGCAACCGCCCAGAAATCAGCGCCTAGTTCCTTCTATCTTCTCGTGATCGGATTCAGCCAGCCTCATTTTGGGAATCAGCTAAGTTCCTTTGAAGAGATGAGGGAGACGTTGGCCAGTTAAGGGATACCCTCTAAGCTTAGCCAAAATGTGATGCAATTTGTGCCTTAACTAAGCCAAATGGTGTGTGTACCTCCGTAGCGTGCGAGCGGCTCCGTGTTTAGTAGCATGATCGTCGTCTTTCCCATCACCGCAAATGTTTCCATGTCCTGGAGCCCAGATGAAGTTAACTTCGAAAATCACTACGCGACTGCAGCGAGCTCATTGGGCATTTTGAGTCTAGTTCTAATATTGTGGTGGAAGTGCAAAAGCATTGAATGTCAAGACTTCTTCTTCTTCTTTATTTTGCGCTACAGTCCGGGTGGACCTGGGCCTCAACCAACAAGCCTCTCCAGCTAGCACGGTCTCTGGCTAGCTGTCTCCAGTGTCGCACGCCAAGTTGGTTGAGGTCCTTCTCCTCCTGGGTGCGCCACCTTAACCGCGGGCGTCCTCTGTTGCGTTGTCCCACGGGTTCGGGATCGAAGACTGTCCGGGCCGGAGCTGAGTTGTCCATGCGCTCTACATGGCCTGGCCATCTTAGGCGTTGGATCCGAAGACGCCTGACAAGACTCGTGTCCCTGTACAGCCCGCACAGTTCGTGGTCGAATCTTCTCCTCCAGAAACCGTCAACGCAAACAGGACCAAAGATCGCACGCAGAGCTGTTCTCTCGAAGAGACCAAGGACTTCGTCAATGCCTCCTCGCCGTACAGCAGGTCTGGAATGATCAAGGTCTTGTATGAAGTCAGATTGGTCCTTCGAGAGAGGGGTCTACTACTCAATTGCCTCTTGAGCCCATAGACACAGCGGTTGGCAAGAGTTACTCTGCGTTTGATCCCGGTACTGATGCTGTTCGTACTATTTACTGTTCGTACTATTACTGCGGTGCCGATTTATACGAAGTCCTTGCCTACCTCGAAGTTATAGCTGCCCATTGAGACGCTCTGTCCAAGACGTCGATGTTGTTTGTCCTTTCTTAAGGCTTGTACCGCATATTGCCCTCATGCACCCATTTTAGCCGCTTCCGGCTCAATGCCATCAAACGCCTCATAAACGGCTCGCTGTGTTCTGCCAATCACGTCAGTGTCATCCGCGTATGCTAGCAGTTGTACGGACTTCTGGAAGATCGTGTCTCTAGTACGATCTTCTTCAGGATGATGTTCAAGAAGTCACATGATAGATCGTCGGCTTGTCTAAAATCTTGTTTGACATTGAAGGTCTCGGTGAGTTCGTTACCGACCTTGATGGAGCAGCGAGAATTCTCCATCGTCATCCTGCACAACCTGACGAGTTTGGCAGGAGTGTCAGAAAAGACATGGCGTTGTATAGCTCGTCCTTATGCACGCTGTCATCGACGAATAGGTGGTGGGTGTCGATCTGCATTTCTTGGGTCTTTTCCAGGATCTGCCGTAGTGTGAAAATCTGGTCGATGGTGGACTTCCCTGGCCTGA
Source organism: Eristalis intricaria (assembly GCA_964034865.1). Classification (NCBI taxonomy): domain Eukaryota; kingdom Metazoa; phylum Arthropoda; class Insecta; order Diptera; family Syrphidae; genus Eristalis; species Eristalis intricaria. The sequence goes on along the minus strand of OZ035875.1, from coordinate 7,013,524 downwards.
AGCCACACTGATAAGGATCTATCAGGTTATTTATAACCGGCGTCAGGCGAGTACACAAAACGGCAGAGAAGATCTTGTATGCGATGTTCAGGAGACTTATCCCTCTATGGTTGGCGCAGTCAAAGGGGTCTCCTTTCTTGTGGATCCTATTATGTCACTCTGGCTGTATTCGGCTCCTGTGTGTCCTTGTAGGTCCATCGAAGTTGGGAAATATCCAAGAAAGGTTTCCAGTGGTCTAAGCCATGACCTTTTTGTGGCACATGGTCCTTCTTGGTTTCTGTTACATTCTGTCGTTCAACATAACCCACTGAGTCTTAAAACTGCTTTAGTTAGCAAGACCTACACTCTGAGTATGGCTCTGACGAGACGAACTGTAATTCCCGCAGGAATATTCCCTCACTATAGTTCCGTAATGACGCTCTGTCGTATTCTCGAGCCGCATGTAGCCGCCCAGAAATCATCGCCTAGTTCCTTCTATCTTCTCGTGATCGGTCATTAAGCCAGCCTCATTTTGGGAATCAGCTAAATTCAGCCAATTCCCACAACTGAGCTGAGCTCATAGCCACTTCGACTGATTCTCGCTCGTCGTCTCCTTCACAGAAGACACAGGTCCTCAACCTCTACTCCCATCATCCCCCGCCCCTAGTCCAGTCCAGAGACAGAGTTTATTACTCCCATTCCAAAGCAAACACACCATTTACGCAACCCCGGGGTATCCCCCTCAGCGCAGCGCAGCGGTGTGTCATCTCCGATCTATTCATCTCGTGTCTCCGCATTCAAAGAAAACAATTGACTTCCAGTCAACAGCGATCTTTTATCAATTCACAAACACACCAAAAAATGGATACAAATAGATACGAGTACGTTCCCATAACACGGCCCGATGCACTGCGACAATATTTGGTCATAGGTCGCTATGACTCATGACTCACCCTAGGTGTCATGAGAAATCGTTCTCGTACCCCGAACACGTTCGTTGTTTACATTTGATTTGGTTCCTCTTCAACCGTCTTCTCGAAGTCCGGTCATCAGCCTGGAGGTGTGTGTGTGAATGTATCGTTATCAGTGAAGATCAGATTAGTCATCACAAGATCACCAGACGCGAGTGTGTGTGAGAGAGAGAGAGAGAGATTTTGGTTGCTTTTGTTGTTTGCCTTTCCCTGGCATTGATCTCAATTAGCTTTCTTGTGCAGACGACGTCTTCGTCGAGATGCGTACGCGTAGATACTCGGCGTTGTGTGTTGATTTTGAAATAATTGACAAGGTTTGTTGTGCGTTGTTTGTGGTGCTAATTGATTTTGATGTACTCCCTGCCTGTGGCCACGCTCCGGTGAGTCACTGCGACAGAAGAAGAAAGAGGTGTCAGTACGCCGCCCTGAGGCACTCCAAGATGCACTTCATTATGAAGAAAGTGAATTTCAGATTTCGCAATCATTTATTCATGCAACAGATACACGATGCTTGGACTGCATCACCCAGCTGATGATGGGAAGGGGGGGACAGGGTAAGGGGTGGGGGTGTAAAGTAACTCTGGCAGCCAATTAATAATATCCTTGTTAGCATGGATCGCTCTGAATTATCACGATAATTGAGTTTAGATAGATGAATGACAAAGTGCATCTGCACACACAGAGGACGGCCACGGCTACGGCCACGGTCAAGGCGCGGCGACGGCAGCGGCCTCCTAATGCAATCGGGTGTCGTTAAATATGAAAGGATGTGGAAATTACAAACATGGTTGCGCCTTGCAAATCCTGTCTAAAGTGCAATAAATTGAGGCTGAGCGCCATTAATCATCACCTGCCATTGCGGCGGGCTCGCATATCCTTGCGCAAGGAGGCAATAATAATTTGATAAATATGCACGACACACAAACGCACATACAGCTTGGCGCACACACCGATGAATAGGTAATGACATAAGGAGGCCCTGGCCGTCGTCGTCGGGAATGGGAACAGCTTCTGGTGCGACGGGTGTGGGTGGATGGGTGACTGGATGCCTGGGGGCTGAGCGAGAGAGGTGAGAGATGAGTATTTAAATTACTTTGACACATGAGTGAATCGACAAATTATAAATGACCATGGCCGGGCACAGTCGAATAAAGCGAGTGTAATCAGGTTCGGCCGATAATATTGGAAATATGGCCCGAGCATGATTTGCCCTCGAGTGCAGTTAATCCAATTAAACAAAGGATTGCCGAGGGATGTGGGGTGGGGGAGGCGAGGAGGAAAGTGAATTAATGGAGTCTTTGCTGAGTGGCTGAGATGGGGCTGGGACTGAGTTCGAAATAAGTTCAAGGGACATCTAGTTCTGACGGGTGAAGGGAAAGGAAATCTATTTATTTTTGACAGGTCGATTATCTAGTGAGAACCAGTTCGAGAATGACACAGCAGATTGGAATATCAACCCTCCGCCGACAGCCCTGAAAGAATTGCTTGCAGAGAGATACTCGTCGACGAAATGAACTTATCACTTGAGCGGGTGACGACTGTTGAGTGGACCCGTCCTTTTTAAGTCGTGTGCTTTAGGTCTGAACAAGTTACATGAAACTGAAGATGCAAAGTGACTGAGGTTGACGTCCAAGCACTCAGGGTAATGTCACAGAGACAACAACAAGACTCGCTGGTGATGGTCATCGCCGTCGGAGAAATAGATGCTGTAGAGGCAATGCTGCAACAGTTTCGTAAGGCAAGGTAGGAGTGGCTGACTGCAGAAGACAGACACAAATAGACCAAAGTAGGCTAATTGTGAGACCACGCGGATTAGCTTCTCCCAGGCAAGGTTATGTTGGGTATGTGATTAGAAGGAGTTGGAAGGCCAGGTCCCACTTAGATCCTGTGATGTCCATGGGAGATAGTTAACCTCCTAGTTTCTGCTCGTACTCCCAAATCTCGAGCTAATATTTTACTGTTGTTGCGTTGTGCAACCATGCTGAAATCGTGACGAAACTGAAAGCAGGGGTTAGTGGGATTTCTGATAGTTCTTGGAGATTCTGGAAGAAGTGTTTCCCCAGTGTTCTGCATCTCAGTTGTTAGAGGCTGGCTCAGCGACGAAGATAGTGAGGACTCGCCTCTCTTTCATCTGCATATGGTGTCATGGGTAAATCCCATTTTGTTCCTAAGGTAACTCCCGACTACCATTCGCAGCAGCCTTTAGTCTCCTTATCGCAGGAATTTGTCGGATTTTGCACTGCTGAACCTGGACCATAGCATCCGAATGCTCGTCGCGCAGGTGGTTAGAAGGTCCCGCCTTTCGTATGCTGGCCGTATGATTTTTTCATTCACTTTTTCTTGACGTCTGAAAGAGGTGCATTAATGCATAGGATCACCTGAAGTACGTCAGTTTTGGCTCCTTTTCTTGGAGGTTTATCCACTCCCTCATTGCCAGCTATATCCCTATGACCTTGGTTCCCAGGTCATAGCGAGTGCTGCGTACTAAGAATCTTAAGCTGTCAATAAGGAAATATCAGCCGGAGGTATTTCCAACAATGATATCAGGTTGGCCGCTTCCTGCCAGGAAGGAGTACAAGCATAGGAATTCTGAGAAAATGCCCGCGGCTAAGCCATCTTGACCGATGACATTGCATTGATCAGGGAGCCTCAAAGAAATAGCTATTTTGAGATCTTTGGAATACACACCTTCGTCTTCGATCCATCTGTGAAGATACAGCCTGCGTCTGATTGTCAGATATCCAAACCGATCTGGAAGGAAAGCTGGGGAAGAAAGAGTAGAAGATCAGTATCGTTAGGGATGAAGTTGGATAAGCTAAGACTGGTTGAGTGACCAATGGTGAGTGAGTTCGGACCATAGTCGGAGTCTCTCAGCTGTGCTGGTTGCTACTTGTTTGCCAAAAATAGTGGTGGAAGGTAGATGAGTCATCGTCTGATGGAGTGATCTTCGCTGATGCACATCCAGGCCAGTTTCTGCACCTAATTGAGTTCACATCTGCAATATTTACAATATCGAGATATGACATGACAGGCATGACAAACATGACCCATCACACACAGCTTGTGCTACGATACGAATCGAGATAATTTTTTTTCCTGCGATGTCGACTGATTCCTTTGGTCTTTCGGAGGATATAGTATACTCTACCGATTAAAGCACAACCTTGGTGATTTCGCAACGAAATTATCGAAATAAGGCTTTAAGATCTGCGACATGAAAACTGTGACTCTGTCAAAGGGTAACCTTTTGTTGCTCACTACGAGATCGCCATTCATTTTGATAAGTAAGGTGTAGCAGTTTTTTGTACAGGTTGAGCCATCTTCACGTTTTTGTTTTTACGAGATGTATGTAATTTTGACACTTTTCCTCGAAATGTTGACAGGAATTCAGCATCATGCCTCCGTGGAGCGAAATGCATCGCTTAAGGCTTGAACAACTTTGGAAAATATTGAAGAATTATAGACAGTGCGTTTTTTTAAAGAAGTGAGCGGAGTGTAGCACCCACCGCGACTGCTGTAAGCAAGCTTTTGCAAAACTATCGTGAGACTGGTATGCAAGTCGACCACACCCATGGTCCCCGTTGTCGTACGGACGCGCAGAGATCAGAATGAGGCTGCTGTGGCCGAGGGCATTAATGGACCATTTTTCTTCGTAAATGACGCTGGGAACAACGTTTCGGCCAAGAGTGGGCTTTACAGAGCCAAGTAACTGATTTTTTTTGGAACGACATCCGGTTCATGCAGGATAGTGCGCAATGCCATCGACAGCCGTCTTGGCGATGTCAATTGGCAGCATTGGAGCTGCCATTTGACCCATTTAATAATAATAATATGGGAGGCGCGACAGTCCCAGGCGGACCTGGCCCTAGCTTCTCAGCAACCACTCGTGTTGTGCATGCTATTGTTCTATCACGAGGGGAAGGGACCTACAGTTTAATGCCGACTCCGAACGGCGAAGTTGGGAAGCTTTTTCTAGACAAGAATACTCTTTGATCATTGTTAGTGACTCGAAAGAGGTGGAGCCGTGAATTATAAAAGGTGTTAAATTCGGGTATCGAACCTGGCACCTTCTGCATAGGAGCCGACGCACTAACCCACTACGCATTTGGTATTTTTCTTTGAGGGTGACCTTTGGCAACAGTCTGGAAAATATTCAAGCACTTAAATCCAATATTGTCCAAGCAATCCATGAGCCAAAGCCCGAAACGGTCTGCAAGGTCTTGGCGAATTGGGATGCCAGAATGCGCTACTGCGAAGCCAGCCAGACACTTGAACGACGTTGTATTTCATAGTTAATGGAAATATTTGTTCTTGTTCTCATTTTGTTCCATTCTTAAAACGAAACTTGTACTTGGCCCACCCTGTATAGAACAACATCAACCTGGAGTATAAAAAAAAAACGCTGTGCAACCTTGGCAGCACTCCGTACTATAAGAACCCGTGCTGACGTCGCCAATTCACCAGCGTTATACTTCCCAAAAATTGTTAATGACCACACATTGATGTTAGGAGTTATTAGAAAAAGACATCGACCTGGAACATTAACCAAGCCCACTCAACCTTCGTGTCAACGTCTTCGACGCCAAATCACTGCCCTTGACTCACCAGTCCATTCCCCAAAGGAACTCCCACGACTTAAGGCAAGCGAATTAGTGCTCATATCACATCCCCACTATCGACACGCGGAAAGCTCATAAAAGCCAAATGTCACAGCGCCAGACAAGATGTGGCGCCGATTAATTACGTCTTCACACCGAGAGCAAAAAAGAAGACAAATATTCAAACTCAGACATCACGCCACCGTCGATATAATTAACGCTTCCCAAAAATGCAAGAGACTCATTAACTGTCAAGAAGCCCTTGGGATTCTCAACCACCCACCCATCCACCCACCGGTCGTCAGTCTAATCCCCAGCAGTGGCAACTTAAAAGGTGACACCACAGGGATTAGGTGCATCTGAGATAAGCGCAAATTGCAAATAGGATTGCGCCCCCATCGCCGCCACGGACTCGTCCCTTTCGGACTCACGAGCGACACGTGGGGAATGGCGAAAACTGATTACTTGCTGGATTTGCGTTTTGCTTTTTAATTTCCTCCCGAGGATCCTTAAAAGCGTTTAATTGCTTTTGGGTGCAGTTGCCACAAACACATTGTGTCCCTTCGCTTGTGCCTGTGTCGTCTTCCTCTGGGAGAGGGGGAGTACGGGGGACGTGGGACGATCACACACTTCCTATGTATTGTCATTTGTCGCTGCCATCCATTTATCGACAGATTACCAGTCGCATGCATTCGCCGCTGGGATGTGTCCCTTCCTGGGATTTTGATTGCTACGCGCTCGTTAAGTGCAAATGCATAAAGTGGACGTTCTGTCCTCCCATGTGTGTGTGTGTGTGTGTATCCTGAGATAAGTTACCTTAATCAAGGATTCACTCATAAAGTTTGTTTGGTCTCTGCTGTCCATCGTGACCAGCCGCAGTGACTGTTGCCATCGAGTGACGGTGGCCAGCCGGCAAAAAAGGACTCTGTCATGTTGTTACTTCATTTTTCTTATTTCAGTTTCGTCTTAATGTTTACGATTGCCATCGTAATGTGACTCCTCGCAAATGATTGTGCACTTCGTTGTAGTCGTCGTCAGAGAGTCATCACAGACGGAGCGACTCGCAGTCGCTAATGGTGGGGCGATGGTAGTCGTGGCTGGTGGCTGGTTGGCTTTCGCGTTATGTCCTGCCGTTGTTGTCCTAGTCGTTTGCGCCCTGTTCCACGGTGCTGCGGGGATCAAAGTTAATGCCGTTATGAATGTGCCACCCACCGTTTCGGCAAAGGTGTCTGAACTTTCATGCACAAGCGGGACAACGCGGGACGAAAAAAAGGACCTCCAAGCGAACGAACGAACGACCAAATCCCAGAGTATGACGAGTTTAAGTTGACACTCCGGTGTGTGGTGGTGGGTGGTGAGTGGTGGGGAGGGAGTGTTGCGCAAAAAAATTGCAAAACAGCGAGTACCGTTGATGGAATTACTTTTTTGTCAAGTTTATGAAAGGACATTAAAAAAATATTTTCACCGCTTCGCCGAGAAGGAGGCGATCGCTTGGGATGAAGTTCTGTTGTGGCATGCAATGGCTTTAGCTGTGGCTGTGGCTCTTCGGTTTGCTTCTTCGATTGCGTCGCTGGTGTCGCGTGGGGAGTGGGTGGTTGCAAAAATTGTTTATGGCATCGTAGAGCGCATTGCTTGTTCAGAGCGCGCAACAATTCCTTCCGTTTTTTTTCTTGTTGCTGTTTGTATCTCAGGCGAGGAAGACTGACAGTGTTTTGAGTTTAATGACAATAATTAAACTTGGTCCCATCACTTTGGCCGGTGACGATCCTTGCTGAACTGGGAGGAGCTGGCTGGCCCGTAAATGCTGGTTGCTTTTGTTTTTGCCGCACGGTTGAGTAATTTTTTAAGGGCTTTACCTTTGGATGCGCACCCCTTCCCGGTGGGGGAGGCAACGACGCCGCGACGTGGGATGAGAAATGAAAAGTTTCTGAATGACGTGACAGAAATGGTATCATTAATTGAATTAATGCTCGCAACTGAGTGATTTCAATTGGAGTGGGGCGGGGTACGGGAGTGGGTTGGAGCAGCGACAAAACGGTGATGGGATACTTTGTTCTCGGGGGAATTGAATGTCCTCATGAGTGACTGTTAAGGTCAGTGAAAGCGGAGCTAAGCTGTGCAGGACATGGAGGAAGCTACTGGAAATGATGTGTTGATGGTACATGGGGAAGGTGTTTACTGTCTGTGGTCCTTTAACACGAGACACGATATTAAATTTTAGAGCCTTAGATTCAGACCGACACGCACGTGCCATAAGTTCACGTGTTCACGTGTATGATCCAATTAAGTGCGAAAATTCATTAAATCATGTGATTAATTCGTACGAGAAGTAATTAGACACATATTTAGATCGCACACTTTATCACGTGATATGGACGCACGTGACACGCTAAGCCAAAATTCACGTGATTTAGAAATTAATTCCTTCAATCATGGAAATATGTAATTCATCCGAGAAATTATTTCACCATTATTTCTGTTGCAGACTTAATCACGTGATACGGACGTACGTGACACGCTACACTAAAATTCACGTGATTTAGAAATTAATTCCTTCAATCATGGAAATATGTAATTCACCCGAGAAATAATTTCACCTATATTTGAGGTGCTGACTTTATCACGTGACACGGATATCAGTGACACACACCAATTTCACGTGATCACGGGATCGACCAAAATGTGCTTGAAATCACTTCACATGATCTCGGTAACGTCCTAAATGTACGCGAACATGATGTACATAGGCACGTGATCACGTACGTCCGTATTCTTTAAATGAGCGCGTTTGCAATGAAATGAGTTTGAAATCTGGACATGGACATTATGAAATTTGAAGTAGAATGTGAGATCCGGTAAAACTTGGGAAATTCACCTCGAATTAGTTTCACGTGTAATTGGATTCACGTGTAATTGTCTTCACGTGTAATTTTCTTCACGTGTAACTGTCTTGACGTGTAATTCTATTTACGTAAAATTGAGTCACAGAGTTGATGCCACATTCTTTTTTTCATGCACTATTTTACATATCACGCTAATTTCACGCACCTACATCGTGTGATTACGCACACCCGTGAAATCGTAAGCCCTAAGTCCGCTGTCTGCTCTAAGTCATGTCCACTCGTTGAACACGTCCCATTCCACCATGAGTGCGATCGCTGCACTTCCACATGACAACCTGTGTGTGGTCATCCACCTCATCGCCATTAAGCGCTTCTCTCACAAACATCACAAACAAAGCCCCATTTTCACGTCATGCACTTCAAATAAAACTGATTCATTTGCAAGACAGGTAGCCAAGACGAAAAGATGCATTCCATTACCGACCAATCAGCACTTGTCGTTTACAGTTCCCTATACATTATCCACGCAAGCAGCTCCTGAAGGTTTAGGTCCAAGCGCACCGCTCCCTCTGGTTTTTGGTGTAACCCCGGCAGGCTCTGCTTCATTAAGTATGTCCAACTCGGAGTTGTATAATTATGCAATTACCAATATAACCAATTGATGCAGTGATGTGGCGGCAATTCCAAAGAGCCACCGAGGAAGACGCTCGACTCATTATCGAGGCGACGCGGTCGGTCTTGAGGGGGATAGGGGTATTGCCAGACGGACAGTACCACACACGTGTGTGTGTTCGCCTTTTTTGTTTTGTTTTCGAGAAACCGTCGCCAGCCATCAAGTGTTCCGACCGCAATTAAGTGCCATTATGACGAGTGATTACATCCGTGGAAATGGGCAAATCTATGATGCCACTGCCGCTGGTGGCGGCTGTAATCATCTCCGGATTGCCGATAACAATTACAATTATCTTCGTGCGGTTGTTGTTGAAATTTCTAATGTCTCGCCACGCAGAGATGTCCTAATGGGTGCGAGGCTGGAAGGAGGCGAGAGATGAGCACTTAATTTCGAGCGATCAATGTGTGGGGAGAGGAGTGGAGTCTCTAGATTAAAACAGGATTAAGTCGCAGAGGATTTCATTCGCAGAGGAAGTGCTGGCGTCGGGCTATAAGCATAATTTCAAGGCGCCAGAATTTTAGCGAGATTTTTGTTGAACGAGTATGCCTGCTACTTGTCTAACTTAGCCAATCGGAGTCGCGTTAAAACGCCGCAGAATTCACAAAGCGAGCTGTTGCTGTCGGAGTTAGGCCCAGATTCACCTCGAGCACATATCTTGCTCTGCCCTCATCGGCCACTTCGTCAAGACAAGGGTGTAAGGATTCAATCGATTGAAGCCCATTCAAACTCCTGAAACCGGTTGTCAACATCCACGTTGCTCTGGCTGACATCCTTAACATGGCCAAAAGTCAGTCGACAGAAACACGCTCCTTGTGGATTGAAGGTTCAGAAAAGTCGAGTGTAGGCCCATACCGAAATGAGTTCCAGGACACTAGGTGTCCAGGACACAAGATGTCCAGGACACAAGATGTCCAGGACACAAGATGTCCAGGACACAAGATGTCCAGGACCCAAGATGTACAGGACACAAGATGTCCAGGACACAAGATGTCCAGGACACTAGGTTCCCAGGACAATAGGTGTCCAGAAAGTAATTCCGGCCCGTACGGAAATGAGTTGATAATAAATCTTACGTCGTTTTTTATGTGACTTAAGCTCACAAGGCTCACAAGATCTTCTCTGCCGTTTTGTGTACTCGCCTGAAGTCGATTATAAATAACCTGATAGGTCCTTGTGCGGTTTCAGTCCGGGGAAGTCCACCATCGACCAAATCTTCACATTACGCCAGATTCTGGAAAAAAAACCCAAGAGATGCAGAACGACACCCACCACCTATTCGTCGATGACAGCGTGCATAGGGACGAGCTATACAACGCCATGTCTAGTTTTGACATTCCTGCCAAACTCGTCAGGTTGTGCAGGATGACGATGGAGAACTCTCGCTGCTCCACCAAGGTCGGTAACGAACTCACCGAGACCTTCAATGTCAAACAAGATTTTAGACAAGGAGACGGTCTATCATGTGACTTCTTGAACATCATCCTGAAGAAGATCGTACTAGAGACACGATCTTCCAGAAGTCCGCACAACTGCTAGCATACGCGGATGACACTGACGTGATTGGCAGAACACAGCGAGCCGTCTATGAGGCGTTTGCTGGCATTGAGGCGGAAGCGGCTAAAATGGGTGCATGAGGGCAATATGCAGTACAAGCCTTAAGAAAGGACAAGCAACATCGACGTCTTGGACAGAGCGTCACTATGGGCAGCTATAACTTCGAGGTAGTCAAGGACTTCGTCTAAATCGGAACCGCAGTAAACAGTACGAACAGCATCAGTACCGGGATCAAACGCAGAGTAACTCTTGCCAACCGCTGTGTCTATGGGCTCAAGAGGCAATTGAGTAGTAGAGCCATCTCTCGAAGGACCAAGCTGACCTTATACAAGACCTTGATCATCCCAGTCCTGCTGTACGGCGAGGAGGCATTGACAAAGTCCTTGGTATCTTCGAGAGAAAAGCTCTGCGTGCGATCTTTGGTCCTGTTTGCGTTGACGGTTTCTGGAGGAGAAGATTCAACCACGAACTGCACGGGCTGTACAGCGTCATGAGTCTACTAAGGCGTCTGCGGATCCAACGCCTAAGATGGCCAGGCCATGTAGAGCGTATGGACAACTCAGCTCCGGCCCGAAGAGTCTTCCACTCCGAACCCGTGGGACAACGCAACAGAGGACGCCCGCGTTTAGGGTGGCGCACCCAGGAGGAGAAGGACCTCAACCAACTTGGCGTGCGACACTGGAGACAGCTAGTCAGAGACCGTGCTAGCTGGAGAGGCTTGTTGGTTGAGACCCAAGTCCACCCCGTACTGTAGCGCTAATTAAAGAAGAATAAGAAGCTCACAAAGGGCTTCAGTGGTCACCAAGCCCTTCATGTGCCATTTGTAGCGTCAATCGCTCACTAGACCAAATCCTCTCCATTCTGTTCATCTGATCAAGTCATGGACTCCCTCATGTACCATCAGCAGAAGTAACGCATTACCTGTTCAATCTACAGCGGCCATCAACAACTTGAAGCCCCTTTGATGGAGCTTCTCTCACACCGGCCGCAAGCCACAAGCTTCCGATAACAAGTGAAGATTAGTCCCAATCAAATGTCTCATCATTGTATCGCCTGAAGTGGATGCAACAAATTCGAACACGTGCGCTCTCTTGAGGCTATGCCCACACTTGGGATCCAAGCCAACTGCACCAGCCGTGACCGTTGCTGCGCAGCACTTCAAGCCCAACTCAAGTTGTATGCACATTCAAATGTTTCGGCCAACAAAACACCAAGACAAACACTTGAGCTTCGTCAACAGACACCGAGCACTACACAATCATCCACGGCTGAGTTGATGTCCAAGTGCTCGCGCCCAAGTACAAGCCAGCCAGCGGATCACAGAGCGAGTGCACTCGAAGCCTCGCCATGGAAGCCCCGACTCAGTCAAGTGTAAATGAAACAACAATCGAATCGCTGATCACTCTGATAATGTCAAAATTAATTTGTAACACGAAATCCCCACACACACACACGGGGACATGGTCCACGAGGGGCTTGCGGGCGGAGAGAGCTGACACACGGTTTCAGCAGCTCATTACTTCCATTAGCATCGCAGTGGGAACGGCTGCCGGCGGCTGGTGGGTCAGTGTTTGGACGAGTAGTTAGCGGTGGATAGGTGGTTTTCGGTTGACTGGGCCTGATTCAATGTTTGTCCACCGATCGGCGAACCAAATCCAACAGCCAGAGAGGCTACGACGTTCCCAGATGATGGGCCTCCTCAAACCAGTTCGCAGTTCCCACAGCATCACGCAAGCAATCAGTGCGAGATACAAATGACAAACGATTCATTCTGCGCGTAACTCCGTGTCAAGAGTGACACTGTCAAGGAACTTGAATTAGTTTCGGCACTCGAAGACGCTCGCAGATACGCAATTCGTTAGGCATTCATACGGCCAGAGATCAATTTGTTATCTGACACCGAAGTGACGCGCACAAGATTCATCTATTCGCCTGCGAGGTGTGCGTAAACCCTTTCGGGATGTGGTGATTTATCTCACAGACAACAAGTAACACGTTCTTCTGGAACAACAACTTAAGCTGCTCGAGATGAAAAGATGAAAAGATGAAAAGATGCAGCCGAAGGATGACAAAAGTCCAGTCGGCCTGCCGCAACCCCCTTTGCACGTGATGTTTATTGATGACCATGCGATGGACCGTATTGTTGCGTAATTTTGATGGAAAACCATCATGTGCTTACCAAAGTGGAAGGACTATCATGGGCAAGATTAATAAGTGTCATTAATCGTGGTTGAAAAAAAAAAAAAACGGAGAGAAGTAAAAAAAGCGGATAAATGCAAATAATGTGAATGGTCAGTTGGAGAGCGAGGGGGACTTTTGTCGGCGTTGCTACTTGAATTGGGTGACGTGCGTGTGTGTGTGTGGAAGATGCCCGTGGCACTCAAGGTGAGAAATCTCACTTTTCCTTGACGGTGGCACTGAATGCATTTAAGTTCCAGGTCGATGTCCATTAAGCGTGGATTTTGTTAGCAAGTTCGCTACAATGCCTTCGGATCGGGCAAATGTACAGTAGATACAGCTTTCAGTATACCGACTTTTGGTATTATCTTCGCAAGGTCCTTGCGAATGACCGTCCTCAGCCGTCATTAAGCTCCATCCACAAAGTACACGATCCTACCTCGTGCTACAACTATAGAGGTAAATCCCTGCTTATCGTCGCTTACAAGATGCATCGCAATAATCGGCACGTACCAGTACGGCTCCTGGACCGGAAAATCGACTTTAGACCAACTTTTCACACTAATCCTGGAGAAGAGCAGCTAGTTTCGAATCGATACGCACCACCTTTTCATCGATTTTAAAGCTGCATACGACAGCATTCATCGCAAGGATCTATTCGATGCGATGGCCGAATTTGGGATCCGGTTGTGTCGCACTACGTTAACAAATACCCGTTGAACCGCGCATTTCGACTCAAGGAGTCCCGAGGCGTACGAAGCCTGCACCGGATTACGGCAAGGAGGTGCGCTGTCATGTGATGTTGTCAATTTGGCACTGAAGAACAGTGGCGGCATCCATAAATACGGAAGCCACTATTCCCTATGAGTCAATCCAACTGTTAGGATATGCAGATGCCATCGACATAGTCCCGCGTTTCAATGAGCCATATCAGAAGCACTCACGGCAGGTCAATGAGAATAAAACAAAGTATATGCTGTCTACCGAGAAAAGTTCCATCACACATTGGTCAAAATAGGACGATCGACAGCACAATTTCGAGGTAGTAAAGGAGTTTGTCCACCTCGGGGCAGACTTTAACTCCACGAATCACAGTCCACATCACTGATCCGACGTAGACACGCGCTTGGCAACCTATGTAACTTCGGTTCGTGAAAACAACTGGGCTAAGATCATTCTCTAAGCAACTCTTATTTTGCCAGTCCTGCTGTATGGAGCCGAAGGCTGGACGATAAGCAAAACAGCAGAGCTGATGCTTGGTGCCATCGAAGGAAAAATTCTACGTCGGATATATGTATGGTCCCGTCTGCGAGGTAGGTAAATGGAGGAGAAGACTTTACTTCTTTCTTTATTTGGCGCTACAGTCCGGGGTGGACCTGGGCCTCAACCAACAAGCCTCTCCAGCTAGCTGTCTCCAATGTCACACGCCAAGTTGGTGCGCCACCTTAAACGCGGGCGTCCTCTGTTGCGTTGTCCCACGGGTTGGGAGTGGAAGACTCTTCGGGCCGGAGCTATGTTGTCCATACGTTCTACATGGCCTGGCCATCTTAGGCGTTGGATCCGAAGACGCCTGACAAGACTCATGTCCCTGTACAGCCCGCACAGTTCGTGGTCGAATCTTCTCCTCCAGAAACCGTCAACGCAAACAGGACCAAAGATCGCACACAGAGCTGTTCTCTCGAAGAGACCATGGACTTTGTCAATGCCTCCTCGCCGTACAGCAGGAATGGGATGATCAAGGTCTTGTATAAAGTCAGCTTGGTCCTTCGAGAGATGGCTCTACTACTCAATTGCCTCTTGAGCCCATAGACACACCGGTTGGCAAGAGTTACTCTCCGTTTGATCCCGGTACTGATGTTGTTTGTACTATTTACTGCGGAGCCGAGGTGGACGAAGTCCTTGACTACCTCGAAGTTATAGCTGCCCATTGTGACGCTCTGTACAGGACGTCGATGTTGTGTGTTCTTTCTTGATGACAGCGTATACTTCGTTTTGCCCTCATTCAACGCTAGACAAATTTTAGCCGCTTCCGCCTCAATGCCAGCGAAAGACGCAGCCGCGAACTCTACGAGCTGTACCAGGATGTGGATGTAGTCCGGAAGGTAAAAATTCGTCGATTGCATTGGCTCGGGCACATCGAGCGCATGCATCCAGGTAAGAGAATCTTCGAATCCGAGCCTCCTGGTTCGTGAAGGAGAGGAAGACCGGATATCCGGTATAAGAAACAGGTAATCGCGGATGCAAGGCAGCTTGGTTTTGATGAACGGAAGCAACGTGCCAAGGTTCGGACCCTCCATGGGCCGCATGCCTGATGAGTAAGAATGTAAGTCTTCAAGCGTTAATCTGGGCTTGACTTCCTTCAGTGCACCCTTTCATTCGTCGGTGTCGGAGGATCGAGTTGCCTGGAGATCTCTCGTCCTTATTGGATCATGTGGGTCAGAAGATGATGATGATGATGACATTGATATAAATCAAACCATAAAATCGTGGGACAAATCGATTTCACCTTTTTGATGTCATAAAGCTGAGACTGAATTTCTTGTAAAACGTGCGCTGTTTGAGAGTAACGTGGCAGCGCTTATTTGGAACGACGTGTTCTGTAGATCTAACAGGTCAAATTCGAGAACAAGATCTTCTCCCACCAAGTCCTGATGAAGGACCGCTGACGCAAATGACGCCTAGCGCCACTACTGTACAAGGCTGTGATGGTCACTGGATCTTTTGTTCGTGGTCTTGGGTGCATTAATTCAGTTTTTAATTCCGAGCTTTGCAAAACCAGCGCCTATCCGTCTCCCACCAAATTCTGTGGTGTCGAAATATGACTCGTCCCTCATAATCATTGGGCATTAACGATGGAATATTTTCTCCAATATTTGAATTATTGAAGCACCCTGTTGTACCATTGACCGATTCGAAAGAATGCCGACTTTCAAATGTGATCGCGACCGAATAGAACCCCAATCGAAATCGAGTTGGAACAAAAGAAACACCCTGTCAGCTTCATCGAGTGCACTGTGTTTCCAACCTGTGGGGTCCCACCTCACCAAACATCAGTAAATTTCCTTCTCTTACGAAAAGTACCTTCGCTCACACGATGCCACACAATGAGCCACCCATTCAGGCATAAAACACTAACTACCTTCGTCAATGGTTTCGATTTCGTTACACTTCGCCACTGAAAGTGTCACTTCTGTCAGCTCGCAGCAGCTCCCCGCCTGTCGCATTCAAACATTCAAGCAACACATCCGTTTACGGGTAAAATCATCTAATCGGCATAAATAAACAAATTACACACGTTCCCATGTCGCTTGTGAAGGAATCCAACGCGCTCTAAGGGACCACTGCGATGGAATGAGGGAAACTAAAAATACTCGTATCTTCAAGTTCCGGTTAACCGCACACAAACGCACGCACACACTAAGGAAAAAACACATCCTCGGGGGAATTTAGTTTCAAATTACCCCCAAGGAACTAACCACTTTATGGCCCTGCTTAGGGCGGCACACAATCGCTGGCAGTGGCCAACCCCTTCACCCGACAAAGCCCACTTGACCGTTCTTCTCCGGGTTGCGTTGGACCGATCCCGACCCAAGAAAGGATGCAAGGACTACGATTTTACTTACAAATTACTCACGGATAATAAATCATTCCGGTTGTCAAAATAAATGAATATTTCGCTACGGCCGGCGTGTTGTTGTTTGCATAAGACTGTTCCCTCTCCGAATGGATTAGCACACGGGCGCTGGCCGACACGTCGGAGAGCGGGGGGTCGATGTAATTCAGCTGATTCAAGGATATTTTAGGATTCTCGTTGTTCGTCTTTTTTTTGATAATTTTTCGATTTGTAGTCAGGGCAGGATAATGTATTCGACACCAAAGACTACGATTGTCTGGCTTTGGACAATCGTTCATTTGTATCGTTCTTCTTTTTTTGTGTGTGTAATCGGACTGCGCAGACAAGGTGATTGATGATCCTGGACCGGGTTTGACTTATTTATCATGTCTCGGCTCGTTCGGGGAGCAATTTGGTGATACACCAGTGAATTTCAACTCAATTGTGAGGGATTAAGAGTTGGTTTTTTTTTTATTTATTTCGTTTTTTTTTTTCTCCTGTGAGATATCTTGTGAGTCTGGTGGGGGAAGGAAGGGGTTCGGATGGAGGCCAGCACTGGAGTGGGCCCTTGCGGTGGTCGTTGTGTGATTTAGGTGGTTTCAATTTACTGGTGGTGGGTGGAAAACCACCATGCCAAGCTAGCATGGTCTCTCGCTAGCTGTCTCCAGTGTCGCACGCCATGTTGGTTGAGGTCCTTCTCCACCTGGGTGCGCCACCTTAACCGCGGCCGTCCTCTGTTACGTTGTCCCACGGGTCGAAGACTTTGGGTTACACCACATTGATACATGTAGCAAGTAACGCTGTTTTTTTGTTTAATTTGTTTATATGTACAACTTAAAATTTCCTTAAAACAACCCTAAACTATGTCGGCTAAGTCGGCCGTAGGTTACAGCTAATGAATATGCACCAATCCGCTGCAAGACAGGACCGACTACTCCCCATAAGGGGATCTGTACTACCCTTTCTACCCCGGGGTATAAAGGGTTAGACGAGGGAGTTCCCTCGCTCCCGCCGCCACGCCACCAGAACTTTCGATGTTGCATAGCAACATCCCATTTATCCCGTCTTGAGACCGCCGTACTGAACCGGAGGAGACCCTCCTCAGCTCGTTGTGCGACGTAACGGTCGTGGTTGAGTCGCCCATCCGTACCGCATTTATATCTTGTAACAGTCCGTTCTTGTATAAATGGAGAAAGGCTTCTGGGGGGATAAAGCCATTGTGCCATATCCTTTCGTGGTATTGTGAATTGGGGTAGTAAGCCCCTGAGATCAAGTTATTGACCGAGTTCATCGCTCTAGCAGTGTGACCTCGAATCAACTTCAACAGGAAATTGTCCACTCTTATCAGGTTTGCGCTGTTGTATAAAACCTCATTGGATTGGAATTTTATGTACTGGGACTCTGGAGTTCGATAAAGGCGAAGGCAAGCCCTAAGACAAGCCCTCTCAAACAACCGAATCTTTTCCATCAAGCTTGCACTCACGTTGAACCACACGGGACAGCCATAGGTGAGCATTGGCCGGATGAGCGCCATGTAGCGGATGACCTTCACCCTCGCATCGAGTTGGCTGTTGTAAAACAGTCTCTTTGTAAGGGCAAGAGCGCCTCGGGCCCTGGCTAGAGCTGCATCTACATGTTTATTAAGCAAGTAACGCGGTATATATGGAAGTGGTAAGTAATCGATAGTAATCAATGGAATGATTTTAGACAAAAAATTAACTCACTACACATTGTCCACAAAGCTGTACAGAAGTCATAGAAAAGTCTAAAAGGGCCTAAATGGCAGTGGGAGGATGAACTGAGGAAAGGCGAACAATTTAAATCTCAGGGTGGGGGTATTGATTGAACACTGTGGTGGCTAGAAAGTCATAGCGGATTTACACTAAAATGAGTTTCTGGACACTCTGGTGTTTCTACGAGATTGTACTCCTTCCTGACCAAGAACACTTCCTTGTGGTACTCCAGCTTGTATAGATTTAAATAGGGAGTATTTTTTTCACATATTTCACACGAAAGATCCTATCCGATAGCTTGTTCGATAAAATTGTGCAAAGTTTTCTCAGAAGGAATTGTTGAAGCTTGTGTTTCAAGCCTTCGTGCCAAACCTTGTCAAAGGCTTGAGAAACATCGCGAAATACAGCTGAACATACTTGCTTTTGTTCAATCTAGAGCAACACAAGAAACGCTTTCTGAGGTAATTCTTTCAGAACTTCTCCTGTGATTAAGTCATAGCCAGGAGCTTTCTTGGGTTTGAGTTTTTTCAATTCTTCCTTAAGTTCTGTCAAAGTAGCATTTCTTGTAAAAAAATTGTCATTATTTGAGTTTGAACCGTAGAAGTATACAGGAGATGTTTGTCCATCGCGTGATTTGAACGTTGCTACCAAATGATCTGCGAAGAGATCTGCTTTCTCTGTATCGTCTTTGGCCCACTCGTGTTGGTTTTTTTCCGAATTGAGGCCACATGTGGTTGGGGTTTTCTTAAACCATTGGCTGCTTTCCAGAGTGAGTAGTTGGTATCTTTTTTTCGCTGACAAGTCTATTAAGTAGGCATTAAGATTTTTATTTTTAAACGACTTAATTTTCGCTTTCAGAAGGTTAGACAGTTGGTTGATGCGCGTGGATATCGCGATACATTTTTTAATATCGTTTTTCTAGCGAGAGGTGTATTGCTGAAATAAGAAAGTGTGTACAAATGAAATAACTAAACTGAGATCAGTTGAAATGTATCACACAATTTTAGAAAAAGTTGATCAATCTACAAGTGGGCATTTCCGAAACTAGAACCTAGACGCATAAGCGAATCCATCGAAAGACAAGACAAAATACAGAAGACCAGAACGCTCAACCCCTTAAGTCTGTGTATTTCGTAACGTGGGACATACTGTTTGCTGAATTACCAAGAAGGTTTTCGAACAAGAACGATCTTCTGAATTCTTTATAAATTCGACGATCCTCTAAATTCAAGTCAATAACCTACGATGAGTTGGATGTAGACAAAAGGGTATCTTTGAAAAATGTAGGTGCGTTATTTTGAAAAATCTAAACACAACTCTTGCTGCTTGTACTTTCTTTTTCTTCAATTTACAATTTCAACACATTTGTCAAATCGAACAATTCCATCAGGAGACGAGGCTGCTATAGACAAGGCCTAATTGAGTGGTCGCGGGGATAAGACGGGAAGTATTAGAGAGTCGTTAGACTCGCTCGAACATCGACGTACCGTGTCTTATTTCTCCGTGTTTTATCGTTATTTCAACAAACGATGCTCAAGTAAGCTAGCCAACTTCATTCCTCCACTCCATGAATTCACCCGCAATACTCGTCTCGCCAGGAATGCCCATCAGTATACCCTTAAGCCTACTTTCGGACGCACAGTTAAATTCAGAGACTCGTTCTTCAGCCGCACTGCACGAATATGGAATGCTCTTCCCAACCAAATATTTCCCACAGACTACAACCCGCAGATATCAAAGACCAATGTGCACATGTACCTCCTCTCCCTTTCTCCCTCTATGCCATCGTCCCGTGCTGTGTCTTGACCCCGTCTTAGCAATCCCTTGTACCCCGTACAGGCTGTGATATCGAACTTACGCCCTCCCTTAAATTCAACCCAGACTACGGCCCTACCTTGTTCAAAGTGGCCCCCCGAATCTTAAGAGTACTTACCGGACTTCAAGCACACTCATGCTCATCTTAAAGATCTGTCTAAAAAAAAAAGAAGAAAGGCCAGTTCCGTGTCCATGTCCAAGACAAAACTCATAGTCGCCTGCGCTAATGACACACCTCTCCATCAGTCCCCAAAGGTCAATTAGCGTCCTTCATCCCTGCGGGCTCTGCACCCATCAATAGCTGGTCAATTAAGGACCACAATTTGTATCGACCCGAAAACAATTGCTTCATTTTGGCTTGCCACCCCGCAATCACTGCACTGCACACACGATCCCCCATCCCCTCACTTACTTAGCGCTTTACTTTCGAATCTCTTCACGGAAAGCAGTCGACCCTAACGGGCCATTATGCTCCAACAATACGCACTAATATGCAGCGGCCTGACTCACCGCAACGATCGACGCGACGCGTCGTTCCCAAGTGCCCCAAAAAGGTCGTAAATAAAAAACCAACAACCAACCGTCGCGTCGCGGTCGTCATCGTCGTTGATTCGAAGGTAATTTCACACGGTACCCCTTCGCCGTGTCGTCGATCGGCTGTAAGTGGCAAAAGACAGGACAATTGGCCGCAGTAAAATTGCCCCCATTATTCATTTTATGATCTACACAGGTCATGCATTAGATGCCCATGCATACATCCGAATCCATCCGAGATCCACATCCCCAGATGGATTCGGACAAATTTTGAAATAACAAAACGCCGATCGTTAAAGATGCCCATCTGACTGATTGAAAAGAAAAACCAAAAAAAACGAACACAACGGCTCCTAGGAAACATCACCAGATACGCATCTGTAATAAAGTGAGCATTATGGGGACCTTTCTCCGGCGGGCGGTGGCGGTCTGATCTGAATTGAGGAATCATTTTCCAACGGATTACTCAACTTTGACAGGACAATTTTTTTTTGTTCCTCCACTCTCGTGCGTTCGTTGATGTCTCGTCGGTTGTCTCTGTTCGAAATTTGGTTTTCATTATGATTTGAGATGAAAATTGAGTTTTATGATCAGTTTTTCGACAGAAGGTTGCCTTTTAATGAGTTGCTGGTGGTGTCATTGACCACGTCGGAGGGAGGGCGGCTGCGAGTGCGAGTGCATCTGTGTTGGGAATTGAAGTCGTTAAGCGAGGGAACTCGGAAGAAGTGATGGCATGGGTTGGAGTGGGAATGTTCGAAAACATATATTTTTCTTGGTTTCGTTTCGAAATGAGATTGTGTAAAGTTTTATGAGTTTTTAATAAGAAACGGTTTAATTGGGGAGATTTGTATCTCCTCTGAATGAGACTCGGATTGGATTTGTTCATCGGTGGCAAACACTTGACGGGGCTAATGAAGAATGATGTTGTCCCGGGATTACATGTGGCACTTTAGATGTACGCGTCATCATTAAGTCGCGGATTGAATCTGATTGAGAGTAATTGAAGGGCGGAATGGGGTACCGCAGGTTGACGGATTGTGTCCTATGCTCTTCGTTTTGGTGGTGGGAAAAAAATGTTGTACGGTGACGGTGGGAACAGAATTTCGAGACCTTTTTGAACATTTGAAGTATTGTCCACGATTGTCCACGATTAATTCAAATATCAGTAATGTTTGCCCTAAAAGAACGCCAGATTTGTAATATTTGGCTAATGTTCAGACTTCTTTCGTTTTCTCAAAGGGTAAAAGCACATTGTCCATAAACCAGAAGTTGGCTCCGTAATTGAGGCTGTAGTTAGAGACACCGATACCGACAAGATGGTGACAAAACGATCCCAGCCTGTTGGCAGTGAAAATCGTATCGGTCGTTGCTGAAGTTTATTGTCACATCATCACATCATCAAAAAGTGCCCGAAGGGGAATTCCATAGTCTTTTGTTTATGCGAAGTACAGAAGAGACTTATGCGAGCAAGGGTGTGCATTTGTTTGTCATCACCCTAAAATAAAGACCTGAAGGTGAATTAAGACTTGCTCTGATGATTTCGTTTTTTTCAATTTCACTCAATGACTGCGGTTGGTTTGATACTAAGCGACCAGTAGCCTTTGATCGAGCGTTTATGAGTAGTTCTCGTCGACCTCTCGTTGATCGTTCCTTAAAAATCAAAGTGCTTCTGTGTTCGTTTGAAGAAGATAGCTGAAGTCACTTGCTTTTCTTCTGTTCAGTCGTATGCAGCTTTTGAGACCATTAAGAATTTCTCCACCATTTTCATCCCACTCAACAGAATCCCATTCGATTTATGAAGATGTCATGCCTCAATTGTACAAACAAGGGCCGCGATGAAGAGGTATCTCCTTGTCCTGATGGAGACATTTTCAACTCCCCCAACAAGCCAAAAGTGTAATGCGCAGCCAGCATCCCTCACAATACGAGCGGCTTCGAGGTAATAAAGAAGTTCCCCCGTCTTGGGCTAAGGCCACGCAATGAGCGACGTATGCCAGGAAATTGAGTCCGATGAACGTTGTATTGTTCATCGACGCGTTGATTAGTCAGGAAAAGTTAGTTGCATGCTGTCCGAGAGAACTCCTGAAGGTCTCGAAGGCACTATCATCTTTATGTCCGCAAGATCCACTAAAGGGGTCGCGGGGTGTAAAGCATGTAAGGCACACGAGTGATCTCCAGACCATCGATTCCAACTTATTATTGAACTGGATTCTACCACCTTATCTTCCCCTGAGTCTGTCAAGCAGTCGTCTTCTTGATGGAATCGCATTCATAAAAAACCAAAAATAGAAAGACTAGCTTCCAGACAAGTTGGCACACGACTTCTTCTTTGTGGCTACAGTCGGGAGTGAATCAGAGCTCCTCCTCCGTTTTGGGGACTGCGTTCGTTGAGGTCCTTCTTCATTTGCATGCGCCACCTTAACCGTCCGCCACATATTCCGCTCGAATTCGAAGAGATCTCGGAGGAGTCAAGATGTCCATGCCTTTACAAGTAGGGAATGGGTCCGTAAGTGCCTAGCTTGCTCATGTTGCTTAACAGACCATGGATAAATTCTTGGCATCCCTGCGAAGACTACAAAAGTTAACACTGAGGTTTGGTATTTAATTGATAAATGCCCCCCTTGATGCTGCCTAAATTCGGCTCTATTTTGCATTTCAACTTTTCGGATGGCATGGGCCTATGCATGCAAGGCTCTCACCTTGATCTCTTTCAACTTGAAAAATGCGTGGCTCAAGTTGACATAGACAGACATAGTCTCATCGTGGTGTACTTTTTCTGCAGTTTCAACTGGATAGCTCAAGCCGGCCAGCCACCTCTGGCTAGGGGTTTGAATGAGGACACAGCCCTCCAGGTTCGGTACGTTAGAGATCTTGCGATCTCGAAAGGCTTGTTGGTGGAGACCCAGACCCACCCCGGGCTGTAGTTTCATGTGGAGAAGAAGGTCTGCAGCTTACATTGGCATGAACTGAACTGAACTTAACTTTTAACACAGATCCAAAGCATAACTGCAGAATGGTCTATATCAGCACGAGTGCATGATCTCAGCAATTTTACTGTTTTCTATCAGTGCAACTGATTTCTTCAAGACTTCAGACAAATTCTCTGCCCACTGGCGCCCAACAAGAAATAAGGTAACAACACGGTCGAACCCACACAATGCATGACTCATTCATGCCAAAATTAATGTGTCCATTTGACGAATGCAAGCGTCCTGGAAATTCGTCAAGCAAGAGAGACACTGTACCAGCGGCTTGTGCCATCATCCGGATGGACGTATACAAGCCCTCCACTTCAATGGAGTCCATTTTAGGCCAAAACAAAATTTTGTCACTCAACACCGTAGATATAGTTTTCCAGCACAAATTTTGGCAGTAGTGTCAACCGTGAGCGGAGAGTGTGTTTGTCAACTCAATTTGTCGCGCATCTTGAGTGTTTGACAGCCTCATCTTCTTCTTCTTTGAGTGACACTGCAGTCCGCGGTGGTCCTGGGTCTCAACCAACAAGTCACTTCAACTTACTAACTCTGGCTAGCTGTCTCCAGTTTCGCAGTCCATGTTGGTTGAGGTCCTTCTCCACTTTCCTGCGTCATCTTAGTGAGACATAGACTGAGGCCTTGGCCCACAGGCTCAGAATTGAAGACTCATCGAGCGTGAGTTGCCCTCTACTTGGCCCAGCCACCCCAGATACGTGCAAGCCTGGCAAGGCTCGTGCCATTGTGCAACTTGTCACGCAAATAGGACGCCAATGCCGTCAACTCAAACAGGACCAAAGATCGGGAAGAGACCAAGGACTTCTTCATCGCCTTGAGAGCTTGTCAAAGCCTTTGATCCTTCGAGAGATGGTTTTATCACTCAATTGCCTCCTGACCCCATAGAAGCAGCGGGTGGCAAATATTAGTCTTCGGTTCTGATTACTGCGGAGTCTGGGTAAACGGATCCTTGGCACTTAACAATTCCCGCCTTTGTTACATCGCGCTGCGTCTGGAAGTCGCCTTTAATGATGTCACTTGAGGGGACGATTTGGGACGTCTTCACTTACAGTCTTACAAAAAATCTGTTCAGCTGGCATGACTAGGCGTTTAATTGAGGATACCTCCTTGGATTGAAACACGCCTCGAAATCCGCATTTGAACGGACACAAATCCCAGTGAGTTTCATCGACAGGACCCTTCCCCTTCAACGGTCGTCATGCAAATGACCCATTCCCAAATGAGCACTCAGTACCCACCCATCCAATAGATCAAACCCAGCGTCCCCTCCGCGCGTCTTAAAGAAGCCCATTCACGGTGAACTATTGCCGCAATTAAGAAGCATTTCTTTGCGAACCGCTACATCGCGTCCATTGTCTCCGCGGACACACATGCACACATCTGAAAAGCAGTCTGATCAAATGGCCGGCATTCATCAACCCTTTACAAGCGCGCTACACGATCATTGTCCACGAATCTGTTAACACCCCATTTGCTGTGAATGCCCTCGAGCAGGGGTAAGGCCTTGAACGCCATTATCCACAACCCGAGCACCGTGCGTATGTCCGAGGCACCCCTAATGGGACATTTTGCCAAGATTTATTCCGCTCATAATTAGACTGAAACTGTGTGCCTGCGAGGATGTGAAAGGATCGAACGGCGACCGTTTCATATGCAAATGATGCCGCGGCACTGTCACTGGATATCCGACGGAATGACCGCGCCGATTTATGCGGTGCGGTCCATTAGGCGACTCCTCGCCGGGGCATCAGCATTAAATTTGAATCAAATGTGTGCACACATGTGATTGATGCGCTTTTTGATGCTAATTGCGGACGGGTTTCTTATTCCGTCGCGTCATTAGCTGCGCTTCAGGATGTCACACCTTGTCCTCGCTGCGGAGAAGCAGTCCTTGCTCCCTTGGAACTCCACCAGAGTGGCACGTCCTGAGGTGCCTCCAGAGAGAGTCCCACAATTGTGCGGTGGCATTTTAATGAATCCCCAAGACTCCTGGAATTCCGATCCTCGTCTCACAGTTGACACTTAATTATCTTCCATCAGCAGAATCATTTATAAAGTCAAGCGAACAGCTCCGGCCATCCCTTCGACGGGGGGATGATGGTGGCGGATCTGTTAGCAGGACGGACGTCTTATTCCCGAGTGGGATGGCCTCGCGCGATAAGCACGGGCAAGGGAATGAAAGAAATGCGGAAAGAAGAACCGAAATTATAGAGAAATTAATTAATTTAGAGTTTGACTCAATTAAGGCGGCGCGCGGGAATGGCTTTAACGAATCGACGGTACGGCGGGAAATGACGGAGCACGTAATTGGAAAATCTGTGCATTCCACGGACGTAATCTAATTGCAGAAAAAAAGGACCATCTTGGGGTCGACTTGGGGTGGCTGGTGTGGCACGTGACGGAGGTTTGATTGAGATGTTGTGTTGTGAATTGAAGAGCTCCGTGTCGGGTTTGGATATTCCTGTCAGCTGGAGAGTGGCGACAGAGACGCATCGCACATCCAGGGGGGACACAGACTCAACGAGACCATCAAAGTCAACGAGAGGCTTTGGGGAAGACCTCTTCGCGGTCGAATACTTGTCCTTTCTTCAATGGTCTCAGGCATACGCGGACGACGTGGATGTGACTGCACAACAGTGGTAAATCATCAGAGAAGGAGGGTTTTTGGAATGAAAAGCCAGGTGGGCATGCTGCCGAAAAAGTTGGACAGAGGCACACCGTGTAACACATACAGGCTGTGCAGTAATAGCTCGCGAGTGATTCGGCTTTCATTAAGAGAAATAGCGATAAAAACATAAGAAAAGTAGAGAAAGTGCCACGGTTTCGTTAAAGCAGCCGTCAGCCGATTGTGTAGGGTCAGTGCTCTTGACGCGTGAGACCCAGGTTCAATCCCCGCTGGGGACGGTCCAAAATTGTTCTTTTTTTAATTTCTTTCCGTGGACCACAAACATTTAGTCAAGTCAGTGAGTGAGGAAAATGGATAACCACGAGCGGTCCGCGCTCTCGGAAGCGGGCAATGACCAGCAGAAACCGGTGGCAATGTCAGGCCACCAGACAACTGTGTCTATAGAAGGCGCAGCAAAAAGGAGGAGGAAGAAAACTTCTCCCAAAGTTACTAAACGCCGTAACACTAATGCCTCGCCCGAGGAGCTGCAGGGGGAAGAGCAGAGTGAGGCGGCGTCGAGCACCTCTGGGGAAGAAGGAGAGGAGACGGTACAATACGTCTCCGACGGTGGGGAAGGGCTATTTGCCATCAGCAGCAACAGTTTCGATTCTCTGCCCTCTGATACTGAGGACGAATTGGAGAGAATTGTTAAATTTAAAGAAAATGAAATTGAAGACATGAAGGAGAAGATGCAGCAACTTCTTCATGAAGTAAGAGAGCTGAGATCTCGGACTCTAGCAAGGAGGAAGTTAGAGAAGGAGACAAAGCTGATGGCGAAAAACAACAAAGATGGGCAGAAACAACAACAAAAGCCCACAGCACAACAGCAACAGCTGCCAGCAGCTCAGAAGCAGCAACAACATGCAAAGCAGCCGCAACATGCAGATCAACAGCAACCACAGCGGCTAGCAGAGCAGCAAGAAAGGCAAGCAGCTGCTCAGCAACATAAGCTGCCAGCAGCCAAACAACAAAAAAAAAGTACAACGCAACATATAAAAGAGTCAGCTGCACAAAAGAAGCAGAAGCAACAGATGACATCAGCGCAACATCAACAGCAGCCAGCAGCACATCAGCAACAGCAGCAGCAAAGAAAAGAAAAAGTGCCGCCAATAAAATTATACAAACCCGACGTGGAGCAGACAGCTATAGTATGCAAGCGGGCCATAGGTGCAGGTAATTTTATTATAAGTAAAGACAAAGGTTATGAAAAATATTCAATCCACTGCAATACAGTGGAACAATATATTAAGGTTAAGGGGTGTCTGAAGGTTTCGGAGATGGAGTTTTTCTCCTTCACTCCAAAAGGCGAAAAACTTCAGTCCCAACTTTTAAAGCTTTCCTGGCCGCTAGAAGCGGAGAAGGTCTTCCAACTGCTCAAAGAGCAAGTGTGCGACGGTGTCGAGTTCGTCGGGGTCAAGCCCTTCTCCACTGTTAAGGCACGGAAAGAGGGGCGGAAATTGCCCTTTTACATAGTTCAGCTGTCTCCCACAAGTAAAACAGACAATCTAAAAAAAATCACCAAGTTAGATTTCTGTCCATGCAAATGGGAAAGTATAATTAGGCACGACGGCATTGTGCAATGCTACCGCTGCCAAAGGTTCGGGCACGCCGCGTCGAACTGCCAAATGCAGCCTCGATGCGTCAAGTGCGGGGAGGACCACAATGCGGAGAATTGTTCTCTGGGGCAAGAAGGAGCAGCTGACAAGAGTCAGCTCAAGTGCGTACTCTGCGGGAACGCGGGGCACACCGCCAACTATCGGGGTTGCCCTAAATTCCAAGAGCGGAAAGCAAAAATGGTTCTGCAGAAGCAGCCCCCAGTGAAAAATCCACTCGGGGCAGCCATACCCGTAACGCCTCAAATGACGTTCGCCCAAATGGTGTCCGGTCAGGGGAATACGGAAAAGCAGCAACTACCGAAGGTAGTGCCGCAACCTTCAGTGCCAAAAGCACACGAACCAGCGCCTGAATGGAAAGCTTCCATTGAAGGGCGTATGGCTCGGTTAGAGGAGCAGGTCGGCCAAATTCTGGCGCTCCTGCAGAACCAACCACGTCAAAAGTCTTAATGGCTGCGCAGACGGAGAGCATTTTTAAGATCCTTGCAGTGAATGCAAATTCATTGATAGGGATCCCACGGAAAAACGAGCTCTATAGATTGTTGGACGATCAAAGCCCAGAGCTGATGCTGATTAGCGAAACCAAGCTAACTCGGAGAGGCATACTGGAGCACAGCAATTATAATGTTGTTAGAAGAGACCGGCCCAATTCCAGTGGTGGAGGCGGTGTTGCGATCTTCATAAAAAATAACATTAAACACAAGGTAGTGTATAGTAGTGAAGTACGAAGGTTTCAAGAGTTGGAGGCCTGCATCGTGTGCATTTCGCTCCGCAGTGGAAGGAGGTTGTATGCGGTGTCGGCCTACTCCTCTGGCAACCCTAGTTCCAGAACAACTATATCAGAGCTCGATTCACTCTTTCGATGTCTGAGGCTGGACTCGGAGGAGAACTATTTTATTTTGGCCGGGGACATAAATGCCCGACATGGATATTGGGGGAACATGGTTTCCAATAACAGAGGGGACCAGCTTTATAACTGGTTTTGCTTACACAGTGTCGAGTATAGACTCGATTTGAAAGCAACAGAGATCTCGTCGTTCCCCAGAACCGGGTCGTATCTGGATCTACTACTATTAGACGCAAGACTGCAGCTGACAGACACAAACGCACAAACGGTAAACTGTTTGAACACATTCGTGTATCTCAGTGACCATTGCGGACTCAGTGCCGAAATCAAGATCCCCAACGACATTGCGGAATTAGGAGAGTATGTTCAAACGTACACTTACAACTACAGTAGGGCACGATGGACACGCTTCTCCAGACAAATGACACGAGCACTCTCTTCGAACGCGCTCCACATACCGTCCAATAGAAACTTGTCAAACGAAGAGATTGACATGTATCTAATTCAATTGGACGAGACAATTAAACGAACCATGGACATTACTATACCTCGGTATACACGGACAAACAACGAAAACTTGTACCGCAATGCAACAATCGACGCACTCCACCAACGTAAAAGTAGACTCCTGTCAAGATTAAAAACCTTGTACAGGCGGTTTACTGACAGACGAGACGAGGAAGTTAGGACACTGAAATCGCTAATTAAGAACATTCAGACATTAATTGCCCAGAATTACAGGCTTTCTGCTAATACGTACTGGAATGACAAGATACGGGCTGTAAGATCTAACAATCCGAGCATGTTCCCGCAAATTAACAAATTCTTTCGAAGTAAACATAGCGATCTTCCGTGTCTTAAGCTTTCCAGAACGACGGACAACGAACGCATACTGACTACAGCAGGTATCAATCCAGATAATGCCGTACTCGATGATAACTTCTTTGTGGTCGAAGATCCGCAAGAAAAAATGGAGGTACTAGGCGCGGTCTTCCAAGAAGTGTACAAGGTGAATGAGAGCGTTCGCCCGAACCACGACTTGGATAACCGCGTACTGGCTAGCAACTCTCAACTTCGAGAAGACATGCAACAATGGCGATCTGAGAACACTGGCTTTGTCGTGTTCAATGATGATAACATGGCAGATAATGCCATCGCCGACGAAGGGGTTCATCCCCCGTTCATATCGAAGACAGAACTCCAAGCGGTCTTCGAATCATTAAAGAAGAAAAAGTCTGTTGGAATCGACGGGATCTCCAACATTGTGCTAAGACACCTCCCCCCGGAAGTGGTTAATATGTACACAATCCTGTTTAACAAT
The DNA here is from genome assembly GCA_964034865.1 of Eristalis intricaria. NCBI lineage: Eukaryota > Metazoa > Arthropoda > Insecta > Diptera > Syrphidae > Eristalis > Eristalis intricaria. Next base: position 6,983,597 of record OZ035875.1, on the reverse strand, counting down.
GCTTTGAATAATGCACATTATCCAGAGCATTGGAAAACTGCGATTGTGCAACCCATATCCAAGAGAGGAAAAGATTCTTCGAATCCTTGCAACCTCCGGTCAATAAGTCTCCTTCCGAATATCAGCAAGGTATTCGAGAAGGTGATAAATAGAGTTCTGATCAACTGGACTAAGGACAAAAATATAATTCCGGATAACCAATTCGGTTTCAAAGCGGGGCATGACACTATTCATGCCGCGTCGAAACTGGTGTCGGATATCCAATGGAACAAGAGCCAGAAACAATGTACGGGTGCCTGTTTGATTGACCTAGAGAAGGCCTTTGACACCGTATGGTTAGAAGGACTTTTCTACAAGCTCAATCGGCTAGGCATTAGCAAGCCACTGCTGTACCTTCTGTGTAACATGCTTACCGGTAGACGGTTCGTAGTCAAGAATGGCAACGTGACCTCCACAGGTATATTTGAAGTAAAAAATGGTCTTCAACAGGGTGCCGTTAATTCGCCGATCCTGTTCAACATTTACTTGAGCGATCTGTTAAGTTCTCTTCCTCATGCAATTGCGTATGCCGATGACTTGATCGTGTACAGATCAGGCAAAAAGATCGAGGAAATCACTACTCTCACGCAGGGTGACTTCGATTCATTCATGAGAAGTTGCGATGACTGGAAGTTGAGTATCAACTTCCGGAAGTCGGAAACCATTCTGTTCAGGACGCCGTTGTATAAGGCCTCGGCTGATACGAGAAAGAATTGGCGAAAGTTCTCAATCGCTGGACGACACGGGGAACCACTGGCACAAAGGACTGTAGTCAGATACCTGGGGATTTGGCTAGATCAGTATCTATATTTTAACAAACATGTAGATGCTGCTCTGGCCAGGGCCCGAGGCGCTTTTGCCCTTACAAAGAGACTGTTTTACAACAGCCAACTCGATTCGAGGGTGAAGGTCATCTGCTACATGGCGCTCATCCGGCCAATGCTCACCTATGGCTGTCCCGTGTGGTTCAACGTGAGTGCAAGCTTAATGGAAAAGATTCGGTTGTTCGAGAGGGCCTGTCTTAGGGCTTGCCTTCGCCTTTATCGAACTCCAGAGTCCCAGTACATAAAATTCTATTCCAATGAGGTCTTATACAATAGGGCAAACCTGATAAGAGTGGACAATTTCCTGGTGAAGTTGATTCGAGGTCACACTGCCAGAGCGATGAACTCGGTCAATAACTTGATCTCGGGGGCTTACTACCCCAATCCATTATACCACGAAAGGGTACGTCACAACGGCTTCGTCCCCCCAGAAGCATTTCTCCATCTAGATAAGCACAGTCTGATACAAGACGTAAATGCGGTGCCGCTCATCTACCACGTCGCCAGATCAACCGTGGATGGGCGACTCAACCACGACCGTTCCGTCGCACAACGAGCTGAGGAGGGTCTCCTCCGGTTCAGTACGGCGGTATCCAGGCGGGACATTCGAGAAGTTGCAATGCAGCACCAAAAGTTCTGGTGGCTGGGAAGCGAGGGAACTCCCTCCTCGAATCCTTTAGACCCCGGTTAGAAAGGTTTTAGTTCAGAGCCCCGCATGGGGAGCAGTCGGTTTCATGTCTTGCAGTGTATTGAATATAAATATTCATATTATTAGCTGCAACCTATGGCCGACGTACTTAGCATAGGGTAGTATATTTTAAGGTAGAGTACAAAAAAAAAAAAAAAAAAAAAAAAAAAAAAAAAAAAAAAAAAAAATAAATAAAAAAAAAAAAAAAAATCGAAAAAAAAGCAAATAATGTATATATGTATACATGACGATACATGTATACATTGTGTATAATAAGGATATATGCGTATAAACATGTGCATATGGGTATATACATGTGTATATGCATATATACGTAGGTTAGCTTAAGTTTGTTATTAAGTTTATTTTAAGGTAGAATGTAAGTTAGCTTGTAAGTTTTTATAAAAACCGTCCTGTAGTTAAGTTTTCAATTTTTTCTTAACAGTAATGTGTTCCTATTAAATTTCCATTTATATTTTATTCGTTAGGTTAGGTTGAAAGACATAGATTAAGATTAAGTTTAGCTTAGAGTGCCCGCCTAGGGCCAGTAAGTTAGAAATAAAAGCATTGTTCGTCTAACTAGTTTTAAGCATTTTTGTCTAGTATGTAAGTTTATTATGAATTAAATAATAAAAATGAATTAAAAAAAAAAAAAAAAAAAAACAGGCTGCTTACCACCAACCCTAGCTCTCAAGAACGCTTTCTGGACCAGAAAGAATTAAAACAAATGGTAGAAGAAAAAGAGGTTATAGCCGGGTTATTACGAGAGCGAATAAATGCGCGGGGGTCTTCTGTGACCACTTTGAGAAATCCTTGGCCCTAGGTAAGATAGGCGGGCTGCTAGTGCATTTACCACCACACTTAGACCATTGGTCCATGATGCCCATAGTCAGACTACTTCCACTGAGAGTACCGTTCATTTGATCCCAACGGCAAATGGTGACTGGACCAAATTTGAAAACCAGATAAAAGCGTATTAACTTTGCTTTCACTGGGATTTGAGCCGGGAACCCCGCTAACCAGGAGCAGGCACTCTACAAAACACTTCTGCAGACTGCTAAACGGCGATGATGACACCAATACCGCTGTCAGGCAGAATGTTCCACTCAATATGGACGATGATCGATGAGAATTCCGTCCCCACGACTTAGACGAGGTCAAGATAGCAATATCAAGACTGAAGTCTAACAAAGCTGCCGGTGCGGACGGACTGTCGGCTGAAATCTTTAAGGCAGCTGGAGATGATCTGATTGGGCGTATGCATCAGCTCATCTGTAAGATATGGTCGGAGGAGAGCATGCCCGATGAGTGGAATCTCAGTATCGTTTGCCCGATCCACAAGAAAGGAGACCCCTTTGACTGCGCCAACTATAGAGGGATAAGTCTCCTGAACATCGCCTACAAGATCTTCTCTGCCGTTTTGTGTACTCGCCTGAAGCCGTTTATAAATAACCTGATAGATCCTTATGAGTGTGGCTTCAGGCCAGGGAAGTGCACCATCGACCAGATTTTCTCACTACGGCAGATCCTGGAAAAGACCCAAGAAATGCAAGTCGACACCCACCACCTATTCGTCGATGACAGCGTGCATAAGGACGAGCTATACAACGCCATGTCTTTTCTGACACTCCTGCCAAACTCGTCAGGTTGTGCAGGATGACGATGGAGAATTCTCGCTGCTCCATCAAGGTCGGTAACGAACTCACCGAGACCTTCAATGTCACACAAGATTTTAGACAAGGCGACGCTCTATGATGTGACTTCTTGAACATCATCCTGAAGAAGATCGTACTAGAGACACGATCTTCCAGAAGTCCGTACAACTGCTAGCATACGCGGGTGACATTGACGTGATTGGCAGAACCATCGAGCAGTCAATGAGGCGTTTGATGGCATTGAGGCGGAATCAGCTAAAATGGGTGCATGAGGGCAATATGCAGTACAAACCTTAAGAAAGGCCAAACAACATCGACGTCTTGGACAGAGCGTCTCAATGGGCATCTATAACTTCGAGGTAGGCAAGGACTTCGTATAAATCGGCACCGCAGTAATAGTACGAACAGTAAATAGTACGAACAGCATCAGTACCAGGATCAAACGCAGAGTAACTCTTGCCAACCGCTGTGTCTATGGGCTCAAGAGGCAATTGAGTAGTAGAGCCATCTCTCGAAGGACCAAGTTGACTTTATACAAGTTCTTGATCATCCCAGTCCTGCTGTACGGCGAGGAGGCCTTGACAAAGTCCTTGGTATTTTCGAGAAAAAAGCTCTGCGTGCGATCTTTGGTCCTGTTTGCGTTGACGGTTTCTGGAGGAGAATATTCGACCACGAACTGTGCGGGCTGTACAGGGACATGAGTCTTGTCAGTCTTCGGATCCAACGCCTAAGATGGCTAGGCCATGTTGAGCGTATGGACAACTCAGCTCCGGCCCGGACAGTCTTCGATTCCGAACCCGTGGGACAACGCAACAGAGGACGCCCGCGTTTAAGGTGACGCACCCAGGTGGAGAAGGACCTCAACCAACTTGGCGTGCGACACTGGAGACAGCTAGCCAGAGACCGTGCTAGCTGGAGAGGCTTGTTGGTTGAGGCCCACGTCCACCCTGGACTGTAGCGCCAAATGAAGAAGAAGGATCGACCTAAAATTAATTCTTAATTGTATATATAGCCAATTCATAAAACATACCTGACAAATTAAAAAAATTCAATTCAAAATGAAGCCCGCTTTATACACTTAAATCATGCTTTCTGAAAAACTCATGAATTCATTTTAAACAATTTGATAAGAACAATGGCAATATATCGCAACTTTTGCTAATGCTAAAAAATGGTTGTCAAAATATCTTATTTGTGATTCACGCTTCAATAATATTTTTATTATTGGTTAACTGAACGTGTGAATGTATTATTAATTTTTATTCATATGAAAAAATTCACACTATCTTGTGCATTCATTAATTAAGTCTAAGTATCTCAGATTGTAAATTGCTCAAAGTTTTAATGAATCGACTTCATGAACATAGGCATTGTTCCTTCGTTTACCCCTCCATACTGTGTTGAAAATTGAACAACGAAATATGAAAAAACGTTCAAATAACGAGCGAATTTTCAAATAGGAACTCTAATTCACACCATTACTAAGGAGGAGAAGGGTACCAGCTGCTCTCAAGAGCTCACACGTATTCACAGACACGCGACAAAAAGCGTATACAAAATGCTGTCAGATGAAATCAAAGGGCAAGGGAGGTAGAAGTCGGATATCTCTATTATAGGTTATCTCTGCGCACAACACGAGTGGTTGCTGTGAAGCTAGGCCCAGGTCCGCATCGGACTGTCGCGCCACCCATATTATTATTAAGTAGAATTAATATGATGATACAAATAAAATAATAATGGTCAAACAAAGGCTGGTTTGATCCAATTTAAAAAGGTTTTGTGGGTCACAGCCATTACGGATGGTTTTCAAAGTTTTTCGCTGCATTGAACCTTTCTTGGCAAGATCTCTCTGAGACTAATGTTGATCACTGAAACAATTTATAACCTCAATTTTTCTTTCTATACATTTTAAACTTTAAGTTAAGCTCACTGTTATTTCGTGTACTAATTTACCTTATCTTTTTTTTTTTAAAGCGTGTCACATTGAGCACAAATCGTTTGTGCTGAGTGAAGATCTACTGCCAATAAGCAAGCTAAATAAATTCAAATTGACTTATTTGCCAACTAACGAAACTAAAATGCGATGGAGATTAGTACATTAAGCAACACATGCTATTTTAGTGGTCCATGGTCCGATTAGTGTGTCCCAATTGAAGAGAGGACATCTTGTGAGAAAGTCAGATTGCAGAGTGTAACGACTAGCAGGTTTCACTGTACTGCAACTGATATGAATAGTTAGCAAAAACAATCGAGAGGCCGGACACAGAAGTATAACTTGCAAACACAGTAGAACAGTACGGCTTACTTAATTTCCCGGATTGGATGATATTCTGTCGAATGCCGGATGTTTGGAGCGCCCCGATATCCGCGCCCCGATGTTTGGAGCCCCCGCCTATCCATCTATTTCCTTAATGTTCTCTTTTTTCTTCTCAATCTAGCTCAATCTATGACAAATGTCCTCGTGCCCCTCCCTCTTTTCCCACAGTAAAAAAAAAAATCATTTAAATTACCTAGCCCGTCATCCACCACCTGCGCCACAAATCGTATCTAATCCACCCGCAGCCAGCTTAGCGCAGTGACAAAGTGATTAGGTGCAAAGTGCACACTAACGGGCGGCGCAGCGGCGCTCCAAATTCATGCGGAGACAAGCACTTCCTCTCTCCCGAGTCGAGTCAGAACAGTAGATTAATGCGAGGACATTCAAAATTAGTTGGTACCGCTCGACGCTCGCCTAATTAGCTTTATTGGACATTTATTGCCTTTTTTATCGTTTGTTTCCCCAGAAACACTGCAAGGCACTCGAACTCCGAGCCAAACGCGATCGGTTCCCTCCGCTCTAGGTGCCACTAGGTCAGCTAATTTATTACCCACTCGGAGTCCTCCCACGAGAAGCAGGAAGGGTGCTCGCGTGAAGACTCGTAAAATGTGTCGCAACACAGAGCCATTAAGCTGGCGATTGATTCTAACGATAACAACGACGACGACGACAATGAATCGAAAATACTTCTCACAGGATCGCGGCAAAGGCGAATGTCCTGTTGCTCTGCGGAAGGGAGCGGCTGGTTATTGGTGTGTCTAATCAAGAGCAAGGTGATCGGCCGGCGGGGAGAGAGAACTCAATTTTTGGGGTGTCATTCGGAGAAATGGGAGGGCGACAAGTTGTTTTCGTTTCTGCTTCGGTTCCCTCAGATCATAACTCACGCAGTAATTTATCACGGCGCGGTAAAAATAACAGCGCACACTGCGTCTGCTGCAGTTTTTCGAGGGGATTCGGTTGGGGTTCCGCCACGGGATGATGTGTGATGCAAGGCGAATGCCAAAAGGTCGCCCACTGAGATGGAACTCTGAAGCTGACGCTGACGCTGGCACTGTCGCAGTGGCTGCCGTCGTCGTTGTCGTTGTCGGGCGAATGCATCAATTTCAGTGGAAATCCACTTGAGTGAGGGGGATCCCTAAAACACAGGCCCTTTCGGATGAATCCCGAAGTGCATTTGGCAAGAGGCGGGGACCCTTGCTTGACACGGAATTTCCACAGAAGATGCATTAGACGGCAGCGAGAGTCGGCTGCCGGCCGAACTGTCAATTGCGTGTAAAACGCTCGCGGTTACAGCAATTTGTTTACGTTACACGCGCCTCGGATGCGTGTACGCGTTGTTGTTGTTTACAGTCGGATCTATTAGGATTTCCAATGAATCTGCGGCGCGTGAGTGCGGGAATCTATTTCGATGCTAATTAAATCCAGGAGGGGATTGGGATAATTTCAATCAGGTGTCGCAGCGCAGATGTTGGCTCGCTGAATGCTTGTCCCTTTGATGCGTCGCAAAGCCTTGCTGGCTGACAATTGACGGCGCACGAGATGTGCTGTGTGCTGCGGTGGTAGTGGCGGTGTCACGGGGAATCACGAAACGCTTGTGGGGATAATGTCAAGGAGAGAAATGAAATGAATGCTCGAGCTTCACGACGCCGACGATCGATTGTCCAATGTCAAGTGAGGGTATTTGTCAGTGGGAGCGCACTTGAGACGTTGCACGATGGCTTTTCAATGTCAGAGACGATGTCGAAAACTTCTCGAGAACAACTGGCGGGCAATGCTGCAGACGCTGATGGATGTCGAATGGCGCTGGCAGTGTGTCTGGGGATTGCTTAATGCCATTTACAAGCGTTGCCCGCGGTGCGGGTGGAGGAGTGGGATCAAGAGCTTTATGGGACGAATTTATCTGGCTGTGGTATGTTGTCATTGTCGTAAGAATGGTTTCGATTTGATTTGAAGGAGAATTATGATGACAAGTTCGAGCGGCAGCGCGACATCGCTCAGATGTGTCGTAACAAGAGGCACCATCACGCTGATCCGCGATGAGGAATTGGCTGTCCGTCGCGTCATCGTCAGCGTCTGCGCTGGATTATGCGGCATTCAGAGACTGAGTGGATGTTCGTGATGATGTGACCATTTCGAGAAGAGTCAATGCACTGAAGCCGTAGGCCGGGGAATCCACTCTGAAGTTCTAGGGCAGCGCAAGAGACTTGAACGAAGACTGTTTAAGACAGGTTTGCAGATCTGGCGACTGACCAACTCCGTCCGTCTCATGAGCTCCATCAGTCCCCCGAACTCCCTCAGTCTCCTGAGCTCCGTCAGTCTCCTGAGCTCCATCAGTCTCCTGAGCCCCCCTCAGTCTTCTGAGCTCCATCAGCCTTCTGGGCTCATTCAGTCTCCTGAGCTCCGTCAGTCTCCTGAGCTCCATCAGCCTTCTGAGCTCCGTCAGTCTTCTGGGCTCCTTCAGTCTCCTGGGCTCATTCAGTCTCCTGAGCTCCGTCAGTCTCCTGAGCCCCCTCAGTCTTCTGAGCTCCATCAGCCTTCTGGGCTCCATCAGCCTTCTGAGCTCCATCAGTCTCCTGAGCTCCATCAGCCTTCTGAGCTCCGTCAGTCTCCTGGGCTCATTCAGTCTCCTGAGCTCCATCAGCCTTCTGAGCTCCATCAGTTCCCTGAGCTGCGTCAGTCTTCTGAGCTCCGTCAGTCTCCTGGGCTCATTCAGTCTCCTGAGCTCCGTCAGTCTCCTGAGCTCCATCAGCCTTCTGAGCTCCGTCAGTCTTCTGGGCTCCTTCAGTCTCCTGGGCTCATTCAGTCTCCTGAGCTCCGTCAGTCTCCTGAGCTCCGTCAGTCTCCTGAGCTCCATCAGCCTTCTGAGCTCCATCAGTCCCTTGAGCCCCCCTCAGTCTTCTGGGCTCCATCAGTCTCCTGGGCTCATTCAGTCTCCTGAGGTCCGTCAGTCTCCTGAGCTCCGTCAGTCTCCTGAGCTCCGTCAGTCTCCTGAGCTCCATCAGCCTTCTGAGCTCCGTCAGTCTTCTGAGCTCCGTCAGCCTTCTGAGCTCCGTCAGTCTCCTGAGCTCCGTCAGTCTCCTGAGCTCCATCAGTCCCCCGAACTCCCTCAGTCTTCTGGGCTCCTTCAGTCTCCTGGGCTCATTCAGTCTCCTGAGCTCCGTCAGTCTCCTGAGCTCCATCAGCCTTCTGAGCTCCGTCAGTAACCCGAGCTCCGTCAGTCTCGCCGTTGGGCTCGTTTGCAGTCAGCCTTTCATGATTAACTGGCTATCTGGCTGGAATATGACACATCCTCAGATAACTCATGAGTGCATGTTCCGCAGTCCAGGTGCACTCGATGCCCACGTCCGTTACCCGCCCGTCCATCATAGGACCCGTCACCCGTGGCCAGTGGAACACTATCCTCGCCCATTCACCGTTTACAGTCGTGAGGATAATTTTTATTTCGCGCTCAGTAGAGCACCTCATTAGCTAGCATCTGCTCGGTTCACCAGAAAATAGCGTAACTGCGCACTAGACACGTATGGGCTCATAGATAATAGCACGCCACCACTCCGAACCGCATCGATTTGCATTTTAGCCAATTAGCGCGACGCTCTTGACTTCCTCGTGCACTCATTAACCGCGTTGACTATTTTCTCATAGATCGCCTAGAAAACTGTGTGTGTCCTCCACTTGGCGGTGTAAAGTCCTGTACGGCTGCTCGAATAGCATTCAATCACGCAATCAAGGTTTTTTTCCCTAGCGAACGATTATACGCGAATCGATGCAAATTTTATGCTAAGTGCGCCCGCTGAGCCGTCAAGCGTGTCTAAATGTCATGCTCGACGATGGTCGGAGTGTTGTCGACTGTGTCGATGAACGAACGAATGAGAGTCCTTCGCGGAAGGGGGGCGCGCTCTAATATGCGTGCAATTTCCCCGTGACATCGTGACATCTTGGCCGTGGCAATGGGATGGGGTGCTGTGCTGGGATGGTCGTTGGAAGGATGTCTGAGTTGATGTGGTTGCTGGTTGATGGGGTCAATGGGGGTTGTTGGTAAGTGGTACTTTTTTGAGTTCCAGGAACTTTATCAATCTGCTGATAAAGGGTGTCCTATAATTCGGGCGAATTTTGACCATTTGCGGGGTATGGTGTGAAATATGATGGCGACAGGCGCCACGCTCAAAGTGAAATCGTTGAGAGCAACATCAAATAAGCACTTGGCTTTTTTAAGTTAAGATGGTTTACGGATGAAACTGGCATATTTTTCTACAAAGTACGGTCGCAAGAGCGATCCGGGTTCACTGGACAGGCCTTTGGCTTCATCTATAGCGAGAAGAGTCTCTGGACACTATGGTGTCCAAGGGATCTGACCCAGAATCGATAGCGATTCCTCCAAGCAACTGAATTCTTTGAACACAACACATTAGTCAAGTGACGTGGTTTCGTTACGATCATGGCGTCATGTCATCACTAACGGCTTCCACAGTAGCTGCAGGGATGATGAGGAGACAGAAAGCGGACAACACTTCATTTGCTTCTACTTGGCTCAAGTGGTGGACATTTTTCATCAGGTTACTAGCTGAGTACCAGAAATAGTGGTCCGAGTTTTTTTACCAGAAATGGTGATCTGTAAGTTCAGCGAACACTAATCCACTTTTCGTATCTAAAAACAGTTCCAGACCGAAGAAGTTCAAATGGAGACCGATCACTCATTCGACTTCAAAGCTGTTTATGACTGCGTGCATAAAGAAAGGCTATGTCTGGTTTTAAAGTTCCTACGAAATTGGTCAGGTGCTGTAGGAGGCTGATGGAGAATCATAGCTGCTTCGTCAAGGTCGGCAACGAACTCACCAATGCCCGTAACTGTATCAACAATCGACTTAGTGTCATGTGTCTCCATCAACTCCTGGAGAAGATCGCACATTATGACGGAAGCGGTGTCCGCAAAACTGTTACTTGGGAGCCTCTACGTCAGCCCCAAAGTGAACAGCATGATTTCCAAAATGGTCAAATATTGCTATGAGGCTTTGCAATTCCCTGCCGTAAACGACAAAGTGAAGCTTAACTGGGTCCTTGGACACTACGAATCCGCAGATGACTGCTGGCTCAGAATCTGCGCTCATCGGTCCACAACCGTACTGCAACTTCAATTGGACAACCTTCAATACAACAGATCTATCCTGGTCGCGGTGTCAATGCATTCACGGCAAGGGTTGTACAAGAGGAAAATAAAAAAAACATGATTAAACGTCTTTGGATACACCGCCTAAGTCGGCTGAGCAATGTAGAGCGCATGAACAATTTAGCTCAGCGATAAGTATTTGCGTCCAAGCCTGTGGGACACCGCAACTTAAGACATCCGTGTCTAAGGTGGAGAAGGACCTCAACCAACTTGGCGCGCGCAACTGGATGCAGCAGGACCGATATCGCGTTAATTGATGGCTTGTTGCGGGCTTGGACTTCAGCCAACCTCACATTGTAGCTCCAGATAAAGAAGACGAAGAATTGTTTGTATTAATTTTGAATTTGAAAATTTGGCGATAAGCTCTGACGAGCTCCGTCAGTCTCTTTAGCTCCACCAGTCTTCTGAGCTCCGTCAGTCTTCTGAGCTCCGTCAGTCCCCCGAGCTTCCTCAGTCTCCTGAGCTCCGTCAGTCTCCTGAGCTCCTTCAGTCTCCTGGACTCATTCAGTCTCCTGAGCTCCGTCAGTCTCCTGAGCTCCGTCAGTCTTCTGAGCTCCGTCAGTCCCCCGAGCTTCCTCAGTCTCCTGAGCTCCGTCAGTCTTCTGAGCTCCGTCAGTCTTCTGAGCTCCGTCAGTCTCCTGAGCTTCGTCAGTCGCCTGAGCTCCGTCAGTCTCCTGAGGTCCGTCAGTCTCCTGAGCTCCGTCAGTCTCCTGAGCTCCAGTCTCCTGAGGTCCGTCAGTCTCCTGAGCTTCGTCAGGCTCCTGAGCTCCATCAGTCGCCTGAGCTCCGTCAGTCTCCTGAGCTCCGTCAGTCTCCTGAGCTCCGTCAGTCTCCTGAGCTCCGTCAGTCTCCTGAGCTCCGTCAGTCTCCTGAGCTCAGTCAGTCTCCTAAGATAGTTGATCAACCCGTGCCCTTGGGCATTCCAAGCCTTCTTCATCAAGTGACCCAGCATGGAACGCAGAGCAGTTGTTGGACAAGCAGAAGTCGACGGTCGAATGCCAACGATTTTGAGAACCAACCTTTTGACTTCCGCGCTCGAAGCAAAATTTCTTCTAAAATGTCAACATTTCCGCAACATTGAGACGTCAAAAATAGCCAACACTTCTGAGGTTCAAATTTTTGCCGCCCTCTCAAAATTGAATCACATGTGTGTCCTTTATCAAACCATCGAGCCACCGACACTCTCTCCGTGCAGCCTAATGAATCCGAAATTGCCTTCCCATTCCCACCTTGGCAGCAATCTAAATTGACTTCAATCAACCTTTACACTCTTACACTCTTGTTGCCTCGCACTGACAAAGTAATCGAGGTCGACGAACTGTGACCAATCTAGCGCCCAAAATAAAGAAACGCACACACCCAATGCACCCCGGCAAGGATCGGTTTTCGGTTTCCCGTTTTTCAAATCAAAAAAAAACTTTTTGAATCGTTCCTCCGGTCTACCTGCAGTCCCTCGTAATAGTTTATCAGCCACACATCCTTGAGGACATTTCCCCCGATTATTGTGTGTACATGTGTGTCACTGGCAAAGTGACATGTATCCTTCCCTCCCCGCTGCCATCCTCAGATGTGGAACATGTTTACAAAAGTCTATTGTTGCACTGTTTGTCGCCGTATCCCTTTTTCCTCTTGTTGCTGCTGTTGTTTGGCTCCTTGCCAAAGTGTAAATCAATTTAAAACTCTCCGAGTCCTTTGTGTCACGGTTGGAATTGTTTAAAAAGGACATCAGTAACACAGTCGGATTCTCCATGGGTAATTCGTTGTTTCATTCACTTTCCGAAAAGTCTACGTGATAAATTGACAATTGTGCGTTCGGGGTCGGCCGGTGTGCGTTGTGTGTGTGCATGTGTGTGTGTGTTCACTGAGCGAGTGTGCGTCCCTTGGAAATAATTACGAAATTATTTGCGGTTGCATTGTGGGGTGGTTGCTGTTCGACACAATTGTGTGTGTTCGTGTCTGTGGGACTTTTCAAAATCAATCAATTAAATAAAAGGATGTCAGCTCCTTAATGGTACAACAATCGATTAATCATATGTGATTGGTGTTCCTCAAGGAAGTCGACTTGGAGTTGGCCCGGCTGCGCTGGGGTGGATGTGACCGGGGACGGGGATTTGCCGCTGTGGGACTAGATGCTTTGGGGTTTATTGGCGATATCAATTAGGGGCTGTTGCGAAAGGATTAGAGGACGGAGCTGTTTAATTATGAAAATTGAATGCGCTTACATTGATTTGATGTATCGCTCTCAGGAGGGGGAATGTGTGCTGAGAGTGGTTGGCCAGACTGGTGGCATGCAATGGAATGCTGTAGACTTGTACAGACTTGACCGTATACCGGAAGTTAGCTGATACCGCTCCAAGGCAATATTTAGCATCATTTCAATCAATCTGTTGTGGATTCTTTCGACGAAGTTTGAACTTTTGGGACAGTTTCGTGGCGTGGAGGTTGTAACTGCTGTTCGTGGGGCAGTTGCAACATTCGGTGCTGGGGAAGAGTGTGTCCGTGGGGACCTTGTCTATGGATGGCAGATCACGTGAATGAAGCTACGAATCATCCACAAGAATATAGACCACCGCTGTGGTTGGTGGAGACCGAGGAATAAGTTTCCTAAATATGGCCCTAAGGCTCATACAGTCTCCTGAGCTCCGTCAGTCTCCTGAGCTCCATCAGCCTTCTGAGCTCCGTCAGGCCCCTGAGCTTCGTCAGTCTCCTGAGCTCCGTCTGTCCCCCGAGCTTCGTCAGTCTCCTCAGCTCCGTCAGTCTTCTGGGCTCCATCAGTCTCCTGGGCTCATTCAGTCTCCTGAGCTCCGTCAGTCTCCTGAGCTCCGTCAGTCTCCTTAAGTCCGACACTCTCCTGGTCTCCATCAGTTCCCCGAGCCCTAAGGCATTCTCTTTCCCTGCCATTTTGTGTGCTTGCCGTTTATAAACAGTCCAATGGTCGATCTCCATGTGGCTTCAGGCAAGGTTAATCCACCACCGACCAGATCTTCTCACTACGGTAGATCCCTAAAGTCGAATCTAGTTTCGACATTCCTCTCGTCAGGTTGTCCAGGATGACGATGGAGAAGTTTTGCTGCTCCATCAAGCTCGGCAAAGAGCTCACCGAGACCTTCAATGACAAGAAAGGCTTTACACGCATATCATGCTGTCATGGCATGACACGCTGACATGCGATTTCTTCAGCATCGTCCTGAAGGACATCGTGAAAGACTCACACGCCAACACTAGCGGCATGATCAGCCCAAAATCCGTACAACTGCCAGCCGAAGACAGTGGCATTGGCATAACATGGCGAGCTGTCAATGAGGCATTTCTTGGCTTTGAGACAGAATGGGTCGGGCTGTGATTGAGGACAGGACGAAGTATATACTGTCCTCGAGAAAGGACACACAGCATCGATGGTCACAATGGGAAGTTGTAACTTAAAGGTAATTAAGCTCCTCAGTAAACAGAACAATACCGAAACTAAACGCAGAGTAACCCTTGCCAATAGCTACTTCTATGGGCGCAAGAGACGATTGAATAACAGGGCAGTCTCGGGAAGGACCTCGGTGACTTTATAGAAGGCACAGATCACCTCAGTCCTACTGCACGACGTGGAGGCATGGAGAATATCCAAGGCAGATGAAAAAGTCCTTGATTTCTTCGTGAGACAAGTTCTGCGTGTGGTCCGTGGTTCTGCTAGCCTCGATGGGACCTGAGGGAGAAGATTCTAGCACGAACTGTTCGAGCTCTACGTCGTGAGCCAAGCAGGCATCTACCGAACCCTCCTCCCCCTCCGCCTCTCCATCCCCCCTCCTCACTCCGCCCTCCCACCGTAAGATTCTGGGCCAAGTATAGCGCCTGCACACCTCAGAAGAATCGTCGACTCAACACCTGAGGGACAACGCAACAGAGGATGCATTTAGGGTGGCAAACCCAGGTGGAGATGGACTTCAACCAGCTTGGCTTGGCAGTATCGCACACTGAAGGCAGCTGGCTAAAGATTGTTTGTTGGTGAGACTTGTTGGTTGAAGCCCAGGTCCACCCGGATTGGACGCAGGCAGTTAGCGGAAGACCATTATGTCGGAGCACCGTCATGTCTTGGATGGAAAGTTATATCTGATCGTAGTTTGTTGGCCATGTAGTAGAGCGCTGAATTAGGCAACTCGGAGCTGTCACACGCCCGAGCCGATAGAGGCAGGTCGCAAAGCTTAAGCGGTAGAAGGCGTGGCTGGCTTATGACTATAATCTTATGGGGATACCCCTTGCTTCTCAAGTTATCAACTCCAAATGTTTACATCCAATTATTATATGGAGTCTATCGACGGTCGTCACGTCAGAATGTCTATTTGGGTGAGCTGAATGTTTGGCGTCACCTGGCTGGCATCAACTCAACGACGGAACGACTCCGGAAGCATTGCAATTAATGGTGCAAAGTTCGCATGATATTCAGCAATCTGTGGTGGTTTTTTCATCATCAGATTCCACATCAGTCAACCAGTAACTAAATGGCACAGCTTGCTCGAAGCTTGACAGAAGTCGAGTACCAAACGACGCGACCTGTGTTGTATTTCTGCGCGCGCTGAGCGGGTAAGCCAAAAAGTAACTGACTCATCAAAACACCATCGTAGCACCATGATCCAAGGCGTTTCCTTTAGTCCTCAACCACTACTTTGTAACAGCAACTACACACAACTGGGGAATGCCCTCAGAGTTTTGTAGAGCAAAGTCCGCCTGAGTCCAAGATGAACTGCTCGCATTATCGATGCTTGGTTTATTTATTCCACTTCATTACCGCTCTACCACGTCCACTGGAACAACATTTGAAGACACCTCCAATCTGCAGTTGCAAGAAACAAGACCTGTTCCAGTATATCAAGTCTTGAAGAGCTCCTCAGAGATCCCTGAATTAGTCCTCGCCTTCCACCGGGCGCCACTCGAAGAATGATAAACAGAAGCGATTCGCAAACAACTCGAAACCATCGCAGAACGAGGGCCCCTCAAGTGTCGTGCTTACCCCCGGTCACCCACTCCGAGAATCCCTCTTCAACAAGGCCTCATCTAAAACGCATCAAATTGTCAACAGCTTTACTCAAACATTTCACTCTTTTTATGCGGCAATGAAATTTTTCGCCACTTACCACCCGACAACAGCCGGACAACGGGACAGCCCTCGAGCCACACAGTTCCCCTTCATCGGCTGCGGCCAGTCAATCTAGCGCACTTCTCCAGAAATGATTAATTCGTCGGTCTTCTCCGTCAACAACTCACTTCTTTTTTATGCACTTCCACATGACCAGCAATCAATGACAACTTGTAGCTCCCAGAAGCCCGAAGACCTAATGGCCAAACAAAGAGCAAACAATGCACGCAACAATGCCCGCCGCGCGACAATGGCCGAGCTGTGTGACATCAAATGGAAATGATTTGCACTTACGCAACCCACATAGCTTGGCGTTGTCACTTCAATGGACGGGCGCAAATGAGGAAAACAACAACGCCTGGATTGGGACCGATGATGATCACAATTAAAAGGATGTCAGTTGGTGCAGCTATCCGAGTTCAATGGCCAGTCAATAAAGTCGGATAGTTGGCTTGGTCGTGCTCAGAGTGGTTGCAGGGTGCAGAGTGCATGCAGGAATTTCTTCCGCGAATGGCCTATGAACGCATAGACAGAGCGCGCGCACACAAACACCCCGACGCGGCGTCCCAGGAAATATTATCGCTCCGAGCATGATATGCAGATATTGCACGTGTTCCAAATGCCATCAATTTTTTATACGCATGCACGGGGGGAGACGAGAGAGACTTAAGCACACAATATGTAGCGAGCTATTCGGAATTCTATGCGACAGATGGTCAGTCATCATAGTCATCATATCGTCGACAGCATAGGGGTTGCACGACGTCGACTGGGGATGGGGAATGGAAACAAAAAGAATAAACGGCACTGGGGTTTGTTTCTTGTGTGTTTTTTTTTGTAGGAATCTCCTTGGTTATGGGTTGGTTTTCTTGGACAGTGCTCTATGGTCTAGGGCACCGGGAGGAGGAGGAGGCGGAGAGAGTTGCCAAGGAATCGACTTGGTTGCTCTCAGGTGTTCGACAATGGAAAGCGAAACAGAAACAGAGGCAAGTCCTGTCCTCCTCGGCGATGAAGTATAATTACTTGCGTTCGATTGTCGCCATAAATACGCATTAGGGGTGGAAGCCCGTTCGGGGCGAGTCGGAATGCGGGATGGAAAGTTGTGTTGACAAACGTGTCTAATCTAGATGACAATGAGTGCGTTTCACTGCTCGTGTGGAGGACATGCATGGAGACTGAGTCATTACGCAGAGCAGACGCATCTTTTGTCTTCGGAAGCTATAACAACCGACGGAGTTAAGGGAGTAAATGCAGCACAAGGTGAAGTCATTGGATTAATGTCAGATTGCGGACTTGATATGGAGGGCTATTTGACTAAGCTCTTCACGTGGTCAGAGCGAAGAGCGTAAAGAGGTGACAAGGGCTGAGACTAACGGTGAGACGATTTCAACGAGATTCGGACCACGTTTTCCAACTCGTCACGTTTTTCGGGTGCGATTTCATCGACGTGGTCCGACTTTCACGACATTCCGACGCGACTTTGACGACAATTTTCGACAAAACGACGACTATCTATTCCGAGTCCTTTACGACGACGATTTGAGACTCCATTTCGACATGACCCTCTGGACGCTTTACGACTCCAATTCGACTCGACAAACCAGACTTATTCTGAATTCGACTCAAATTCCATGCGACAGTCAGACCCAACTTCGAGGACGTTATCCGACTCCATTTCAACCCAACTTTTAAGACGTTTTCCGGCTTCATTACGAGTCGAATTCTAGTTATTTTCCGACTCCTTTTCAACACAATTCGACGATGTTCTCTGACCCCTTTTTCTACTCCATTTCGACTCGACTTGCCACTCCATGCTCCGACCCGATATTGACGACGTTTTGCGACTCCAATTCGAATAGATTTCCAAACCGACTTCAATGATATTTTTCGACTCGTTTTCGTAAGGACTTGGCAAATATGAATTATTCTGGCTCGACTTCGACGACGTTTTCAGTTAAATTTCGATTATCTATTCCGAGTGCATTACGATAACGATTTTCGACTCAACAGACTCGACTTATTCTGAATCGACTTCGATGACATTTTCCACTCCATTTCGACTCGACTTTCTTGCTGGACTTCCACAACGTCTGCCGACTCGACTTCGATAAAATTTCCTGACTCCATTTCAGCTTGACAAACGCGCGGTATTCTGTCTTGACTTCGACGACATTTTCGGAGTCCATTTTGAGTTACTATTCATACTTAACTTCGACATCGTGTTCCGAGTCAATTTCGACTCGATTTCTACGAGGTGTTCACACTCCATTTCAAATCGACATTCACGTCGTATTCCGAGTCGAACTCGGCGACGTTTCGCGACTCCATTTCGACTCGTGTTCCATTGTGACTCGACTTCCGAAACGTTTTTTTACTCGACGACGTATTCCGACTGTATTTTGACGAAGTTATGCGACTCTGATCGACAACCTTGCTTTCGACGCATTTAGACCTAACATCGAGGACGTTATCCGACTCCATTTCGACCAAATATTTCGATTCGGTTCCTACGAGATTTTTCGACTCGCTTCGACAACCTTATTTGAAGCAACGTTTAGTTCGATTTTTGACTCGATTTTGACCACGATTTCCGACTGCATTTCAACTCGACTTTGACGACATTTTCCAGCTTCATTACGAGTCGAATTCAAGTTATTTTCCGACTCAATTTAGACTTGACTTCGATGACGTATTCTGCGTCCATTTCTACTTCGTTTTCCGAGTCGATTTCGACTCGTCTTTACGTGGTATTTCGACTTCATTTCGACTTGACATTCACGACTAGTTTCGAATCGACTTGATCGACATTTTCCGGCTCGACTTCGACGACGTATTCCGAGTACATTTCGACCCGATTTCCACGAGGTGTTCATACTCCATTTCAAATCGACTTTCTCGTCGTATTTCGATTCCAGTTCTTGTGTTCCACGACGTATTCCGAATCTATTTCGAGTCGAGTTGCACGACGTATTCTTATCCAACTTGGACGACGTTTGCCGGCTCGACTTTGACTTGACTTCGACGACGTTTTCAGAACAAATTTCGACTATTTATTCCGAATCCATTACGACTACGATTTTCGACTCTATTTCGACTCGACTTTCACGACGGTTTCTTACTCGACTGCCGCAACGTTTTCTGGCTCGACTTCGACGACGTAATCTGACTTCATTTTGACAAAGTTATTCGACTCGATTCGACAACCTTATTTGACGCTACTATGAAATCGATTGCGGACTCGATTTGGACGACGTATTCCGACTTAATTTTGACGAAGTTTTTTGACTCGATTTCTACGAAATTTTTCGACTCTATTCGACCATCAACTCCGACTTCGCTTTAAGACTCTACTTCGACACGATTTTGGCACTGTTTCCTATTCGATTCGATGACAATCACAGACTTCGTCGTGAAATCGTCTAGAATAAAGCATTAGTCCTCCCTGGAGACTCAAACAATATCACGATACAAAGTCAAACATTGCCCCGACATTGCTCACCCAATGAACCCTCCCATTTTTGCGGTCAATTAAGTTCCAATTTCAAAACCGTATTAGAATCCTCAATTATTCCATCAATCGACCAACGGCATGTCAAAAAAGAAACAGAGCAGCCAGCAAATACCTAAACCAACCGTTATGAATAAATTAACTCTGCCTTCAGCAGAGCCAATCGAATGTCAGGCGGGCCCACCCACCGTCTCGCCGCCGCCGCACTATCAATCAAATCGGAGAATTTTTAATGGAATATGAATAAAGTGAGAATTTGCATGGCCCTGCCGTGCAGAAAGGACTCACCGATGTCCTTTATTCCCGCAAGGGAAAATGGAGAGAATGGAAAAAGAAGAGAAAATCCGTGAAATGTTCCGCCGGGAAATGGCGTGTCTTCGGCTGGTAAATGTCTAATTTAAATGCATACACTCTCTCTTGCCTCTCGACAGAGATTGATGATTCGTTTCCATTTTCGTATGTTCGAATTTTTCCTATTTCCACTGTGTAGCTGCTTGTTGCTCAATTTCCTTTTCAGTCATCTCCCCTGTCCGCGCGTTCGTTTTGCACTGTCAATGAGAGAGTTTTCTTTGAGGAAACTCGCCGTGAACCTCGGCTGCGGGATTTTTAAAGGGCTCGACACTGCACACGATACGGGATCCTCTTAACCCCATCTGTTTGTCTATTAATCTTGTATCTCGTGAAGGCAGTGCCGTCGCTGCATGAAAGTGCATTCGATCGATGGCACGTCGCGCCCGCATTTGCGACCCCAGTCGAGGAGGATGGTGAGCCGTAATTAATTTATCTCGAACAACAAATCTATGAGCTATCGATGTGCGCCGAGTGTAAACAGGCCCAGATCTCGACATGACGAGCCGTCCACTCGAGCAGGGCGACACTGAGCTCGAGATGGGGGAAGGAAGGGCAAGCGATCATTAATAAAAATCAAAGAACAACGAGGCGTAACAAATACGTCACGTTTTGGTAATAAGTAACCGCGTGTTGGGAAGATTCTTTTCCGCATCTCGGAACTCGACGGCGACTGACCCCCTTCAGTCAGCGCCGCCACCGCGCCGAGTGACAGCGGATTGATGCAGCCGAGGCCCGTGATTGTTGAACGATAAGGCATTTCGACATTAATTCATTTCGACTGTGCGACTGTGCGACTGTATGGCAACTGTAAAGTGTGACAAATTTTATTAATTGATAACTCGGAGATGAATTAATTGCTGCGGTGTCATATTTTAATTGAATTCCTTGGTTGAACGCTGGAACGTTTACGCTTCGACGAGGCCCGTAGTCGCATCATCAACTCGAAGTGGGTTGTGAGGGGAAAGTCGTTGATGCAGAGCTCTGCTTTTAGATGGGCATCCGTTCCTCACTCTGTTTGCGAGAATCTTACAAAGGCTTTCGTTTGCGGGCGAACTAAGCTTCAGAAGAGGCAGCTCTGTGAGAAAATGGAAAAGGAAGAGATAATCCGTGAAATGTTAAGCCGGGAAATGACGTGTCTTCGGTTCGAATGGGTAGTCCTTCAGCTACTTCGGCCGACGTTACAGACCTCGTGGACAACTCGCCTTTTCAGCCATCTAATCTAGACAGGTTGTACCAACTGTCCCCATCCTCCTAGGCCAAATACAGGATTCTTTTTAAAAATGCAATAAAATAAGCAAAATTAAATTCGTCCGTAAACAGTGGACTTCTTCTAAGTGAATTCTCACGATACCATAATTTGTTCGATTTAGAGAGAGTTTGACTAAGAGAGAGCAAATTGAGCGCAGTGTATGTAAAATATGGCGAAAAAGTTGGAGTTAGAGAGAATTTCGACTGAGGAAGTGTTCGCCTTAGGAAGAGTCCACTGTATTATGGCTTTAATACGAACTAACATTCCCATTAATTATGAAATACAACATCGTTACAACATCGGCTGCATCGGCTGGCTTCTCATGACCGCATTATGTCACCCCAATTCTCCAAGGGCTTGTTGAGGGTTTCGGGGTGTAGCTCACGGATTGCTGGATGGTATTGGCTTTGAATCGTTTCCGGATTGTTAGCATAACATCGGTCCTTCACGGTTCCTCACAGAAAAGTCCAAATGGGTCATATCGTAGCTCCGAAGCGGCCAATTGACATCGCCAAGGCGGCTAATAACATGATTTTAGGAATTCGGTGCACAAAAAATCGACTGTCTCAGGGGCTGTGTGCTGTGATCAGACCCATCGTCTTATATAATAATATAATATGGGTAACGCGACAGTCCGAGGCGGACCTGGGCCTAGCTTCTCAGCAACCACTCGTGTTGTGCGTGCTATTGTTCTTTCACGAGTGGAAGGGTTAATGCCGACTCCAAACGGCGAAGTTGAGAAGCTCTTTCTAGACAGGAATACACTTTGAGCATTGTCAGTGGCTCGGAAGAGGTAGAGCCGTGAACTAGGAGTCGACGCACTAACCCACTACGCCACGGCGACCCACACGGCACAAAATCAGGAGACACCTCAACTCCTATTGCAAGATCTAGAATCAATGCTATTGAAAGATGCCATAATCAAACCCAACCGTAGATAGTTGGAACTGGACACCTGTAGGACATCGAAAGCGATGTGGCCTACACTAGGTCCATCAATAACTAAAGCCCTCCTAGATCTGGACAGGATGAACATTAGTAAAGCAGGAGGCGTAGTCACTGGCCACTGCCTAATTGGCCAGGAGGCTTGGAACACCCTACACCCACTTCCGTAGAAGCTGCAGGGATGAAGAGGAATAGGAAACCTTGCTACATTGTCTCGGAACCTATCCAGCCCATGCACGGTAAAGAAAAAACACATGCCCAGCTATTTCCTCAACAGCCTTGAGGACATCCTTAAATTTCTAAGACCAATCAACTGGTTACAAGCATCAATTCACACACCAATGGAGGGTAAATGCGGATCAGGTTCTTAAGTAGGTCGGGAAAAAAGCCGATGTGAGTGACAGCACAATGGGCGCTTAAGGACTAAGTGAGAAAACTGGTTCCTGCAGGAACTTGTCAGTCACACCTACCTAGACCTGTGTTATGGCGGCAATATACCATTCGGTAACTCCATGCATATCTACACAGACGGATCCCAAACGGAAGGAGGAGTGGGCAGTGGAATTTTCTCTGAACATCTTAATCTCAATAAATCAATCCATCTACCTAATCACTGCAGCGTTTTCCAAGCGGAAATAATGGCGATCAGCGAAGCCCTGTCCTAGCTGAGATGGAAGATGATGTCCGCCCGTGATATCCTTTTCGAATAGCCAGGCAACAATCAAATCCCTAACATCGTTCGCATAAGCTGTCGCACATCTCTTGACGATATATCCGAACAGTTTCGAATTCGCCTGCGTTGGGTCCCAGGTCCACCCCATAGAGACATTATGGGAAACTGCGAAGCTGATAAGCTCGCAAAAATCGCCACAACACTTCTGTAACTTAGGTATCTCTCTAGCTTCCTCTAGCTTCCTTTCAGTTACAACTCTCACTCACTCGTTGGAGACGCGCATAAATATCAAGCAAGCCTGTGGAACTCGTAAAACTCAAATAAAATGATTAACGCACCCTAATTGAGGGGACCAACGACGAATTGGGGGGTACTTGCGGTGCTGTGCCATGCCATTGCCAACGAATGTTTGGCATGTAAGCATTTTGTGTAAGGAATTCCCCCCGTCAATGCCTGATGGAACACAGGCAATACGTGCCAAATTACCAAACGAATCTGGCCCAGTCTTGACCCTAAAAGGTCTGTTAGTCTGGGGGTATAATCACCGGACACTGCATTTTGGGATTACACGCGAAAAGACTAAGACTATTTTCTAACGATTTCTGCAGAAGTTGCCGAGACGAGGAAGAAGATGAAAGGGTACAACACCTTCTCTGCAACTGCCTTGCACTTGCCTCAGCTAGGTAAGCTTCTCTAAGCTCCTACGTCTTCGATTATCTAAGCGAACTGAGAGAGACACCAATCAAATCGCTATTAGACTTCATCGACAGATCCGGCTAACTGTCGTAATAACCACGCCGGCGCATCCCCCCTTTCTTTTCAGACAACCCCCGTGGCAGTACAATGGGTCTACTTTGGCCTAAGTGCATCTAAGCCACTTGCTACCTACCTACCTAAGGGCTGTGTAGCATGGCGCGCTATCCTGCAGGAACATGTTTTCCAAATCCATGTCTTCAAGGAAGGAAAGAGTCGCTTAACATAGGTCTTCAAATTCCGCCATTGAGAGAAACGTTGTGCCCAGGCTCAGTTTCGTCGAAGGAAGAAGCTCTCGGCCACATTCACATCTGTACGACGATGGCGGGACCACGAGTTAAGCGTCAAGCGACAGAAATCAGGGAACGCACCTATCTACATCAACTCCTCGAACATCAAGTCTATGTTCGAGTGTATTTTAATGCTTCACGACGTTACAGACTCTGGTGGACCTGGTCTACAAAGAATTTGACTTTCATTTTGTTTCGCTTCACAAAATTTCTCCAAATTTCTTCCCCATAACAACTGCCCGATAGTCAAATACGGTCAACTCTCCCATAAGCGGACACTGACGGTACCGAAAAATGTGTCCGTTTATCAGGGGTCCTCGTTCGGAGAGATTTGACAGTATTTCATGAAATTAGCCACAATCGAGGATGGCTACGTTTAAAGTAAGACATGTGAAAAGACCTCTCCCCAACTTCCTCCTTTCGGCGCTCTTATCTGAGCCCTCCGATCCACGATGGAATAGAAGGAAAGACAGACCTCCGGAGAAGAATGAGAGTAACAAATCACCCACAATTAAGCTCCCCATTTGTCGCTGGTAAGTGAGGTGCACGGACTTTCCCTCCATTCTTCTTTGAATGGTGAGCCTAGTCACTAGATTCGAGAGCTCCTTAAATTCTCTAAATCATGTTCCGAGACTCCCAGCAATGCTCCCAGGAACTGCTTCCATGCCTTGCACTTTTCGAGTTAAGGCCAATTCATTAACCTCCCTCCAGTCATTCCTCCCTCCCCCAGAAGGTGCCATTGGCTTCTAAGCATTTTCAAGAGAATCAGTGCCATTAGAGCAAAGTCAACTCCCTGTCCCTGCAGAACTCCCCTCATCCACCACACGCCCGGTGCAGCGTCTTGTCAAAATTGAAACGCTCTCGTACAGCGCACACACTCGCCCCTCTTCGACAAATTGAATCAGCACAATCGAGCCCAAAATCGCACTTCATTTGCTCCCCATCCTCTGCGCTGGCCCAAGATACAAAAGCCATTTCCGACTGATTGGCAAAATCCAAAACACGCAAACACAATCCGTTCTCTGAACTTCAATTAGCAATGTAAATACCAACGATCTCTATTTTCTCCATTAATTTGATTAAGCCAACAGCTCCGGTGGGTGGGGTGGGGTGGCTGTAGTTCGGTCTCTCGGTCTCTGGCTGTGGCTGGCAGGGTTAGGCTGGCAAAATTCATAAACATATCGGCGTACACATCCGTTTAGCAGGCAATTAGGTGTTTGTTGTTGAAAACACATCTCGGTGTCCCCCGTCGTCCCCAGCAACAGATGTCATTGTCAGTGGGTGTGTCTGGTGGCAGGGCGCGACAGCCGCCCTCCGTCGAGTATTTGCATTTGTTTCGAGTTTCACTGACACTTTGTGCCGCGGCGCCGCGACTTTTCGTCACAGTTAAACAATTTGAGCACACAGATGGATGTGGCTCGAGTGGTGTCTGGTGGACTGACAGCGGCAGAAGAGCAACAATCGAACCACCCATTGTCGTGGGGTACAATTGACAATTAACCAACCTGGGATGCGTTTGCGTTCGCGTTTGCCAGACTCTCACTCTGGGGGAATGGAATACATTAGCAGCGCGGCAGAAGACAATGGCAATCAAGTGCGAGCAACTGCGTGACGATGACTGCGACTTTGAATGCATAATGGGCGCGAGGTTTGACAAGGGGCTAGATGAATGCCTTGAACTGTTTGTTTTGCTGAGAGCTTCCAAGCCGTGTGATTGGAAGGAGTTGAAGGGGGGAGGAAAAGCAATTCGCGGGGCAATTGGTGAGTGGGAGTGAAGGAGGTACCACGAGCGGTTTCGTTTTGCTTTCAGAACAAGATGTTCCAAGACATTTTGTTGTCCAAGAAATATCTCATACAGCAGTGGAATGTTGATTGAATGTCTGTCATGTTCAGCAGATCTCTAGTCAGGCCTGCACAAACTTCCCAACCAGTCGTGGCCTTGCCTGAAAACATCTCTCACATGGAAGCTGCCCGTCAGCTAGGCACAATGAGAGCTTATTATCGTCATCCTCCACAGCCCAACGAGTTTGGCAAATATTTCAAAACCAAGCAAGCCACTGTTTGAGTCAACTATGTGGAGGGAGTCACTCTGCATTTCCTTCCAGGATGAAGCTTGTAAGCCTGGTCACGGATGACTAAGCTATTCGAACATTTATTCATTTGCCAAAAAGCAAGCGGTTTCAACAGCCACCCCTAATGCCGTCCGCCCCGCAACCACTGGCACTCAGCTGCCTCGGGCCATAACCTCCCCATCCAATATCCTCAGAGGAATTTTTCGAATTAAATTGTTCACGACATCTGATCATTTGTTCGACAAATATTGTCAAATTGTCGTTAAAGTCCCTTCCCCAGATGCCGACTCAATCGCGGCTCATCTGCAGACAATCTGATTTAAAAATCCGTGGCGAATTTGTGAATTCCCGAGTCAAGTGGGATATGGCCCAGTTAGAGCATTCGGCAGATAACTATTCAAAAACTCAATAAGGTGGAAATAATCGACAATACGCTACGTACACACCCCGCCATCGACAATCGGCAATCGACGCGAACAAAAGGTGAACGAGACGAAAGTAAAGTTCAGCCGCCAGAGCTGTCCTCCCCTGTCTTGACATGTTTATTAGGCGATTTTAAAGTGCACATCCCCGGAGAAGCGGCCCGCAGCTTACCGAGGACGGGCACAAAGGCGTCACCGAAATGACCAACAAACATGACCCCGAATGCATGCGACGGGCAATAAAAACGAATCGAATCGAATTTGGAAACACCGTGGACGAGGGGTTGGCTGAGAAGGGGTATCCTTTTCGACAGTGTTTCCTTTTCTCATTTATCGCGGAGCAGAACTGAATCGAATGATAAATTGCCGCCATGGTCAGTGAAGGAGCGCTCATTACTTCCGGGACACTTTTTCATGGATAGTCTGTCGCGTTGGATGTCCTGCATGGCTCTGGATTCGTTGCCTGCTTTGGATGTGTGTGCATCCTGTGTGTGCGTGCGTGTTGAGGGGAAATTAATATCAATACGCTGTCGGGGAACGGTGGAGATTCATATCCACAGGCAGTCTAATGAGCATACGATTGACCACTTGAGGCACTTTCGGGACCAAATGAAACTAGATTAGTGAGATCGTAAATTTCTTTAATGGCCTCCTCGATTGAGGGCGAGTCCTGCTGTGGTTATGGGAAGCCGCTGGGAAGCGCGCATAGTGTACACCTGGTTGCCGGGATGCCAGATTGCCTTGGGTGCTGGTGGTCGGTTGTGTGGGAACGTTAGGGTATCGATTGAGTCTTCAGGTTGACTGTGTTGAATGGTGTTGGACGCGTAAATGGCGACAGCCTCATCATCAGTCTTATGCTGGAGATTTGTAAGCGTTCAAGTGACATCGTCACTATCGTCACCACCGTCACTATCTTTACTATCGTCACCAACGTCACCATCGTCACTATCGCCTCCATCGTCACCATCGTCACCATCGTCACCATCGTCACTATCGTTACAATGATCAGCATCATCACTACCGTCACCATCGTCACCAACGTCATAATCGTCACTATCGTCTCCATCGTCACCATCGTCACTATCGTCACCATCGTCACCATCGTTACCATCGTCCCTATCGTCACCATCGTCACAATCGTCCCCATCGTCCCTATCGTCACCATCGTCACCATCGGCACCATCGGCACCATCGTCACCATCGTCACTATCATCACAATGATCAGCATCATCACTACCGTCACCATCGTCACCATCGTCACTATCGTCACTATCGTCTCCATCGTCACCATCGTCACTATCGTCACTATCGTCTCCATCGTCACCATCGTCACTATCATCACAATGATCAGCATCATCACTACCGTCACCATCGTCACCAACGTCATCATCGTCTCCATCGTCACCATCTTCACTATCGTCACCATCGTCACAATCGTCCCCATCGTCCCTATCGTCACAATGATCAGCATCATCACTACCGTCACCATCGTCACCATCGTCACTATCGTCACTATCGTCTCCATCGTCACCATCGTCACTATCGTCACTATCGTCTCCATCGTTACCATCGTCCCTATCGTCACCATCGTCACAATCGTCCCCATCGTCCCTATCGTCACCATGGTCATCATCTTCACTATCGTCACCATCGTCACAATCGTCCCCATCGTCCCTATCGTCACCATCGTCACCATCGGCACCATCGTCACCATCGTCACTATCATCACAATGATCAGCATCATCACTACCGTCACCATCGTCACCATCGTCACTATCGTCACTATCGTCTCCATCGTCACCATCGTCACTATCGTCACTATCGTCTCCATCGTCACCATCGTCACTATCATCACAATGATCAGCATCATCACTACCGTCACCATCGTCACCATCGTCACTATCGTCACTATCGTCACCATCGTCACCATCGTCACTATCGTCACTATCGTCTCCATCGTCACCATCGTCACTATCGTCACTATCGTCACCATCGGCTCCATCGTCACTATCGTCACAATGGTCAGCATCATCACTACCGTCACCATCGTCACCATCGTCACTATCGTCACTATCGTCACCATCGTCACTATCGTCACTATCGTCTCCATCGTCACCAACGTCACCATCGTCACTATCGTCTCCATCGTCACCATCGTCACTATCGTCACTATCGTCACCATCGTCACCATCGTTACCATCGTCCCTATCGTCACCATCGTCACAATCGTCCCCATCGTCCCTATCGTCACCATGGTCATCATCTTCACTATCGTCACCATCGTCACAATCGTCACTATCATCACAATGATCAGCATCATCACTACCGTCACCATCGTCACCATCGTCACTATCGTCACTATCGTCACCATCGTCACCATCGTCACTATCGTCACTATCGTCTCCATCGTCACCAACGTCACCATCGTCACTATCGTCTCCATCGTCACCATCGTCACTATCGTCTCCATCGTCACCATCGTCACTATCGTCACCATCGTCACCATCGTTACCATCGTCCCTATCGTCACCATCGTCACAATCGTCCCCATCGTCCCTAACGTCACCATGGTCATCATCTTCACTATCGTCACCATCGTCACAATCGTCCCCATCGTCCCTATCGTCACCATCGTCACCATCGGCACCATCGTCACCATCGTCACTATCATCACAATGATCAGCATCATCACTACCGTCACCATCGTCACCATCGTCACTATCGTCACTATCGTCTCCATCGTCACCATCGTCACTATCGTCACTATCGTCTCCATCGTTACCATCGTCCCTATCGTCACCATCGTCACAATCGTCCCCATCGTCCCTATCGTCACCATGGTCATCATCTTCACTATCGTCACCATCGTCACAATCGTCCCCATCGTCCCTATCGTCACCATCGTCACCATCGGCACCATCGTCACCATCGTCACTATCATCACAATGATCAGCATCATCACTACCGTCACCATCGTCACCATCGTCACTATCGTCACTATCGTCTCCATCGTCACCATCGTCACTATCGTCACTATCGTCTCCATCGTCACCATCGTCACTATCATCACAATGATCAGCATCATCACTACCGTCACCATCGTCACCATCGTCACTATCGTCACTATCGTCACCATCGTCACCATCGTCACTATCGTCACTATCGTCTCCATCGTCACCATCGTCACTATCGTCACTATCGTCACCATCGGCTCCATCGTCACTATCGTCACAATGGTCAGCATCATCACTACCGTCACCATCGTCACCATCGTCACTATCGTCACTATCGTCACCATCGTCACCATCGTCACTATCGTCACTATCGTCTCCATCGTCACCAACGTCACCATCGTCACTATCGTCTCCATCGTCACCATCGTCACTATCGTCACCATCGTCACCATCGTTACCATCGTCCCTATCGTCACCATCGTCACAATCGTCCCCATCGTCCCTATCGTCACCATGGTCATCATCTTCACTATCGTCACCATCGTCACAATCGTCACTATCATCACAATGATCAGCATCATCACTACCGTCACCATCGTCACCATCGTCACTATCGTCACTATCGTCACCATCGTCACCATCGTCACTATCGTCACTATCGTCTCCATCGTCACCAACGTCACCATCGTCACTATCGTCACCATCGTCACCATCGTTACCATCGTCCCTATCGTCACCATCGTCACAATCGTCCCCATCGTCCCTATCGTCACCATGGTCATCATCTTCACTATCGTCACCATCGTCACAATCGTCACTATCGTCACAATGATCAGCATCATCACTACCGTCACCATCGTCACCATCGTCACTATCGTCTCCATCGTCACCATCGTCACTATCGTCACTATCGTCTCCATCGTCACCATCGTCACTATCATCACAATGATCAGCATCATTACTACCGTCACCATCATCACCATCGTCACTATCGTCACTATCGTCACCATCGGCTCCATCGTCACTATCGTCACAATGATCAGCATCATCACTACCGTCACCATCGTCACCATCGTCACTATCGTCACCATCGTCACTATCGTCACCATCGTTACCATCGTCACTATCATCACAATGATCAGCATCATCACTACCGTCACCATCGTCACCATCGTCACTATCGTCTCCATCGTCACCATCGTCACTATCGTCACTATCGTCTCCATCGTCACCATCGTCACTATCATCACAATGATCAGCATCATCACTACCGTCACCATCGTCACCATCGTCACTATCGTCACTATCGTCACCATCGTCACCATCGTCACTATCGTCACTATCGTCTCCATCGTCACCATCGTCACTATCGTCACTATCGTCACCATCGGCTCCATCGTCACTATCGTCACAATGGTCAGCATCTTCACTATCGTCTCCATCGTCACCATCGTCACTATCATCACAATGATCAGCATCATCACTACCGTCACCATCGTCACCATCGTCACTATCGTCTCCATCGTCACCATCGTCACTATCGTCACTATCGTCTCCATCGTCACCATCGTCACTATCATCACAATGATCAGCATCATCACTACCGTCACCATCGTCACCATCGTCACTATCGTCACTATCGTCACCATCGTCACCATCGTCACTATCGTCACTATCGTCTCCATCGTCACCATCGTCACTATCGTCACTATCGTCACCATCGTCACCAACGTCACCATCGTCACTATCGTCTCCATCGTCACCATCGTCACTATCGTCACCATCGTCACCATCGTTACCATCGTCCCTATCGTCACCATCGTCACAATCGTCCCCATCGTCCCTATCGTCACCATGGTCATCATCTTCACTATCGTCACCATCGTCACAATCGTCCCCATCGTCCCTATCGTCACAATGATCAGCATCATCACTACCGTCACCATCGTCACCATCGTCACTATCGTCTCCATCGTCACCATCGTCACTATCGTCACTATCGTCTCCATCGTCACCATCGTCACTATCATCACAATGATCAGCATCATCACTACCGTCACCATCATCACCATCGTCACTATCGTCACTATCGTCACCATCGGCTCCATCGTCACTATCGTCACAATGATCAGCATCATCACTACCGTCACCATCGTCACCATCGTTACCATCGTCCCTATCGTCACCATCGTCACAATCGTCCCTATCGTCCCTATCGTCACAATGATCAGCATCATCACTACCGTCACCATCGTCACCATCGTCACTATCGTCTCAATCGTCACCATCGTCACTATCGTCACTATCGTCTCCATCGTCACCATCGTCACTATCATCACAATGATCAGCATCATCACTACCGTCACCATCGTCACCATCGTCACTACCATCGTCACTATCGTCACTATCGTCTCCATCGTCACCATCGTCACTATCATCACAATGATCAGCATCATCACTACCGTCACCATCATCACCATCGTCACTATCGTCACTATCGTCACCATCGGCTCCATCGTCACTATCGTCACAATGATCAGCATCATCACTACCGTCCCCATCGTCCCTATCGTCACCATGGTCATCATCTTCACTATCGTCACCATCGTCACAATCGTCCCCATCGTCCCTATCGTCACAATGATCAGCATCATCACTACCGTCACCATCGTCACCATCGTCACTATCGTCTCCATCGTCACCATCGTCACTATCGTCACTATCGTCTCCATCGTCACCATCGTCACTATCATCACAATGATCAGCATCATCACTACCGTCACCATCATCACCATCGTCACTATCGTCACTATCGTCACCATCGGCTCCATCGTCACTATCGTCACAATGATCAGCATCATCACTACCGTCACCATCGTCACCATCGTCACTATCGTCACCATCGTCACTATCGTCACCATCGTTACCATCGTCCCTATCGTCTCCATCGTCACCATCGTCACTATCATCACAATGATCAGCATCATCACTACCGTCACCATCATCACCATCGTCACCATCGTTACCATCGTCCCTATCGTCACCATCGTCACAATCGTCCCTATCGTCCCTATCGTCACAATGATCAGCATCATCACTACCGTCACCATCGTCACCATCGTCACTATCGTCTCCATCGTCACCATCGTCACTATCGTCACTATCGTCTCCATCGTCACCATCGTCACTATCATCACAATGATCAGCATCATCACTACCGTCACCATCGTCACCATCGTCACTACCATCGTCACTATCGTCACTATCGTCTCCATCGTCACCATCGTCACTATCATCACAATGATCAGCATCATCACTACCGTCACCATCATCACCATCGTCACTATCGTCACTATCGTCACCATCGGCTCCATCGTCACTATCGTCACAATGATCAGCATCATCACTACCGTCCCCATCGTCCCTATCGTCACCATGGTCATCATCTTCACTATCGTCACCATCGTCACAATCGTCCCCATCGTCCCTATCGTCACAATGATCAGCATCATCACTACCGTCACCATCGTCACCATCGTCACTATCGTCTCCATCGTCACCATCGTCACTATCGTCACTATCGTCTCCATCGTCACCATCGTCACTATCATCACAATGATCAGCATCATCACTACCGTCACCATCATCACCATCGTCACTATCGTCTCCATCGTCACCATCGTCACTATCGTCACCATCGTCACTATCGTCACCATCGTTACCATCGTCCCTATCGTCTCCATCGTCACCATCGTCACTATCATCACAATGATCAGCATCATCACTACCGTCACCATCATCACCATCGTCACCATCGTTACCATCGTCCCTATCGTCACCATCGTCACAATCGTCCCTATCGTCCCTATCGTCACAATGATCAGCATCATCACTACCGTCACCATCGTCACCATCGTCACTATCGTCACCATCGTCACTATCGTCACCATCGTTACCATCGTCCCTATCGTCTCCATCGTCACCATCGTCACTATCATCACAATGATCAGCATCATCACTACCGTCACCATCATCACCATCGTCACCATCGTTACCATCGTCCCTATCGTCACCATCGTCACAATCGTCCCTATCGTCCCTATCGTCACAATGATCAGCATCATCACTACCGTCACCATCGTCACCATCGTCACTATCGTCTCCATCGTCACCATCGTCACTATCGTCACTATCGTCTCCATCGTCACCATCGTCACTATCATCACAATGATCAGCATCATCACTACCGTCACCATCGTCACCATCGTCCCCATCGTCCCTATCGTCACCATCGTCACAATCGTCCCCATCGTCCCTATCGTCACCATGGTCATCATCTTCACTATCGTCACCATCGTCACAATCGTCCCCATCGTCCCTATCGTCACAATGATCAGCATCATCACTACCGTCACCATCGTCACCATCGTCACTATCGTCTCCATCGTCACCATCGTCACTATCGTCACTATCGTCTCCATCGTCACCATCGTCACTATCATCACAATGATCAGCATCATCACTACCGTCACCATCATCACCATCGTCACTATCGTCACTATCGTCACCATCGGCTCCATCGTCACTATCGTCACAATGATCAGCATCATCACTACCGTCACCATCGTCACCATCGTCACCATCGTTACCATCGTCCCTATCGTCACCATCGTCACAATCGTCCCTATCGTCCCTATCGTCACAATGATCAGCATCATCACTACCGTCACCATCGTCACCATCGTCACTATCGTCTCCATCGTCTCCATCGTCACCATCGTCACTATCATCACAATGATCAGCATCATCACTACCGTCACCATCGTCACCATCGTCACTACCATCGTCACTATCGTCACTATCGTCTCCATCGTCACCATCGTCACTATCATCACAATGATCAGCATCATCACTACCGTCACCATCATCACCATCGTCACTATCGTCACTATCGTCACCATCGGCTCCATCGTCACTATCGTCACAATGATCAGCATCATCACTACCGTCCCCATCGTCCCTATCGTCACCATGGTCATCATCTTCACTATCGTCACCATCGTCACAATCGTCCCCATCGTCCCTATCGTCACAATGATCAGCATCATCACTACCGTCACCATCGTCACCATCGTCACTATCGTCTCCATCGTCACCATCGTCACTATCGTCACTATCGTCTCCATCGTCACCATCGTCACTATCATCACAATGATCAGCATCATCACTACCGTCACCATCATCACCATCGTCACTATCGTCACTATCGTCACCATCGGCTCCATCGTCACTATCGTCACAATGATCAGCATCATCACTACCGTCACCATCGTCACCATCGTCACTATCGTCACCATCGTCACTATCGTCACCATCGTTACCATCGTCCCTATCGTCGCCATCGTCACAATCGTCCCCATCGTCCCCATCGTCACTATCGTCTCCATCGTCACCACTATCGTCACCATCGTCACCATCGTCACCATCGTCCCTATCGTCACCATCGTCACAATCGTCCCCATCGTCCCTATCGTCACCATCGTCACAATAGTCCCCATCGTCACCATCGTCACAATAGTCCCCATCGTCCCTATCGGCACCATGGTCACAATCGTCACCATCGTCACCATCGTCACTATCGTCACAATGATCAGCATCATCACTACCGTCACCATCGTCACCATCGTCCCCATCGTCCCTATCGTCACCATCGTCACAATCGTCACCATCGTCAACATGGCCAATATGTGCACAAACGTCACTCTCGTCACTGCATAGCACCGTAATTACTCAAGCTCCCGCCGCAAACGATCCCCGCTGAGCTCGCTTAACATACTCCTTGGTTACCTGACTGGAGGCAGTTTTCCACACCGATGCCTCGTTGGCTTGACAATCTCTTGCTGCTCTTCAGCTCGTCAGTGGCTGGCAGCCAATTATTTCTCTTAATGACCGTCCTGTTTATGGCCAGTTCCATTGAATTAAATTCACATCACCCAGCCAGCACCTACGCCATTCATTTCCATTCACTCCCTTTCAGCCTCGAACTCCGAGGCACAATTTAAATTAACTGCTACGCCATCGTTTGTGGCACCATTAGGGGCGACTTCCTCAATTTAAATTACTCCCCGATGTGCGAGTGTGTATCCTGCTCCTTTGATTGCCAGCTTCGGTGTTTATTGCCGCCCCCATTACGTAATGGAGGCAATGTGACTCCTGCCCCAGCGTTACGTACGCGCCCGTGAAGGTAATAAGCTCGTGGATTAGAAAACTATAAAATGGCTGCACACTGCAGAACGCTCCAAGGAGTGCAATAAAACTTGCGACGACAACAGCCACCGACTGCCGATGTTTATTGCTGTCAACATTCTCCCGGTCGTCAGATGGCTTACAATTGCCAATAAAAATAGCTTGCAATCATTTGCCGTTTAATGACAGACGACGACTATCGTATCGGGCTATCACCTGGTCGCTGCTTGGTCCCGACTTTATGGGGTTGACATACACAAGCTTCGCCGCCGCGCCGCCGGGAGCGCCAACGCAATCAGTTGTATCTCAATCTTGGTTTGATTACCCATCCGGGTAGTGGCGGTGCTCCTGCTGGCTGTGACACGAACGCGCAAATTGACACATTACCCGCGCGCTCTGAATTGGCGGTCATGCTGATCGTTTAGTCCGGCGATAAACTTCAGGGGATTGCCAATAGTTCTCCGGCGTTGATGATTTGGCGATGAACGGCGAATTGGATTTGGAATTAGATTTTTTTTCTTTATGGCTGCAGTGATGTCAAATGAGATGTCGTGATTGACGCGACTGGGGGTGGTTTTGGGGAGGGAGCACCAAGAGATGAGCTCAAAGCGGCGACTCAAAGTTACCCAAAAGGCACCCAAGCGCTTGACAGTTGAATCCGCTCCTTGTGCTGGTAGACAGCCAAAGGTGTATGATTGCATGACGTTCCTTTGATCCCTTTGAGGGTCCCCTCTGAACTCGTCCGCAAGAATGCACTCGCACTTTTCATTCACAAAGCCTTGTGTGCCTTTGACGGAACTTCGCCGCCAAGGCAAGTTCAAAGTCAGTCTTTTGGCGGCGGCCAGCCTATTGTGCGGTCTCAGTGAACCTCCGTCCAAGCCACTGTACGAGTCCTTCACCCGGGCGCCAGACGCCCCTGTGACAAGTTCAACACACCACATCCCCCTCACCGAGCAACCAAATGGCACAAAACCCATTAACTAGCGAACTCTAAAAGCAAACGAAAAAAAAGCAGAATAAATAAAAATAACGAACGTATCCAAAACAATTTTAATTTTATTACAACTCGCAGATACACGCATTGTATCTCGCCATTGAATGGCATAATAAAAGAAAAGCAACAACACAATAACAAAAAGAAAAATGAAAAATTACTCAGCAATCATGAGAGGAATTTATTTTTAAAATCGAATTTATCATCGCCACAGGAGTTGACACCCCAATAAAAGTACAGTTA
This sequence comes from Eristalis intricaria, assembly GCA_964034865.1. NCBI lineage: Eukaryota > Metazoa > Arthropoda > Insecta > Diptera > Syrphidae > Eristalis > Eristalis intricaria. Next base: position 6,947,088 of record OZ035875.1, on the reverse strand, counting down.
CGTAGATATAATATTACCGTCAGTTCAACTCAGTCATTGCTCGTTTTAACAAGCACCACCCAACCCGTCCCCCAAGACTCGGCGCAGCTCGGCTCGGCGTAGAGCGAGTGAGCGGGAACGCATGTCCTTGATCGAAAATAAAAGAAATTGCCTGTGCCACTAAAGATTTTTAACAGTTCTCCTTCTCGGCTCGGCTCCCTTCAGTCCCCGGGGAAACAACGTTCTTCTCATTTTTTTGAAATATCATCTACTGAATTGTAATGTACTGTTATTTTTTATTTTCCTCGAAGAAGGATAAGGATTTTATAAGGAAACCAGGCGAACGCAGGAATGTCATATTAGCAAAATTATTGGTTGCGGAGATAAGGATATGCGAACCTTATGGAATGAATGAGAGAGTTTGTATCTTTGTATCTGTCGGATACATAACTGGGTTGGGAAGTTACTTTTCATGAAAGGACATCACCTTGCTTGGGCTGGATTGGGCGATGTGAGACGAGGGTACGATGCAATATCAGATAAGTGGTGATAAATGATGGAAGTTTTAATGTGATATCCTTTATTGGTTGATGATGTTCGTTTCTTGTTATTTCTTTTTTTTTTCTTCTCCGTCGCGAAAGGAATAATCTTGATAGTGGATCCGGATGAGCAGTTGTATCTGTGACAACACAAAGTATGGGGAAATTTCCAATTTTTTGGATGGGACCCAGGACTCCGAATTGACATCATCTCACAGCAGGTGACTGGATGGCCTCTTATGGAGTTTTGTCTACTGGGACTAAGAAGAAGAAACTCAGATGGAGTTTTGAATAAGACCGGCGAGTCGGAGTTATGAGAAAAGACGAGTTGAACTGAATAAATCCGTTTAACAATATAATAAAACTGGATGACAGGCAGTCTCCTTATATGGACACGAGGCATGCCACCGACATTTATAACTTCAGTGGTCATAATCGCCACCATTGGCCCTTCCGCCACCATAGTCATAATCGTCTCCATAGTCACCATCGTCCCTATCGTCACCATCGTCACCATCGTCACTATCGTCACCATCGTCACCATCGTCACCATCGTCACCATCGTAAGCATCGCCACCAGCGTTCCTACCGTCACCATCGTCACCATCGTCCCCATCGTCACCATCGTCACAATCGTAAGCATCGCCACCAGCGTTCCTACCGTCACCATCGTCACCATCGTCACCATCGTCCCCATCGTCACCATCGTCACCATCGTCACCATCGTCACTATCGTCACTAACGTCCTTATCGTCCCCATCGTGCCTATCGTCACCATGGTCACCATAATCACTATCGTCACCAGCGTCCCTACCGTCACCATCGTCACCAGCGTCACCATCGTCACCTTCGTCCCTACCGTACCCATCGTCATCATCGTCACCATCGTAAGCATCGTCACCAGCGTTCCTACCGTCACCATCGTCACTATCGTCACCAGCGTCCCTACCGTCACCATCGTCACTATCGTCCCTACCGTCACCATCGTCACCATAGTCCCCATCGTCACCATCGTCACCATCGTAAGCATCGCCACCAGCGTTCCTACCGTCACCATCGCCACCATCGCCACCATCGTCACCATCGTCCCCATCGTCTCCATCGTCACCATCGTCCCCATCGTCTCCATCGTCACCATCGTCTCCATCGTCACCAGCGTAACCATCGTCTCCATCGTCACCATCGTCTCCATCGTCTCCATCGTCCCTACCGTCCCCATCGTCACCATCGTCACTATCGTCCCTACCGTCACCATCGTCACCATCGTCCCCATCGTCTCCATCGTCACCATCGTCTCCATCGTCACCATCGTCTCCAAAGTCACCAGCGTCACCATCGTCCCTACCGTCCCCATCGTCACCATCGTCACCATCGTCTCCATCGTCACCATCGTCTCCATCGTCACCATCGTCTCCATCGTAAGCATCGCCACCAGCGTTCCTACCGTCCCCATCGTCACCATCGTCTCCATCGTCCCTACCGTCACCATCGTCACCATCGTCCCCATCGTCACCATCGTCTCCATCGTAAGCATCGCCACCAGCGTTCCTACCGTCCCCATCGTCACCATCGTCTCCATCGTCCCTACCGTCACCATCGTCACCATCGTCCCCATCGTCACCATCATGAGATGGTTCATAATTTTCAATTCATTAATTTACAAACGATTGATTGCTGCAATCCATTCGAGTTCTCAAAGTTCTCCAAATAAAATACCTCTCAAGGCGCTCAACGCACCTCCCTATCCGCACAAATCCCAATCGTCCCACGGTGCATGAGTAAACGAGCCAATAACTGATTGCCATCAGCGCGCCTCGAGAGCCACCGAATCCCATTAACGACTCAAATTTTTGAAAATCAAATAAAAGCCAACTTCAAAACATAATCGATTACTCGATTGTTTCCATTTTTAAAAAAAAAAATAAAAAATCCCACATATCCCCTACCCCCTTCACAACAGCCCTTTATCAAACAAAATCAACACTCTCTAGGGTGCAGGGCTGAATTAACAGCAACATATCAACACTCCCTGGCCATCCGTCGAACCCTTTTGCCCGCTCAGCGTAAATAAATCATTTCTCTTCGATTAATTCCCTTGATGACATTTGGCAACCTACCCCTACCCCCGGCGAAAACCTCTAAATAACCTAACTTTCAAAAAAAAAAAGGAAACAACGACTCCGAGCACTGAGCAGGCACAGTAATGCTCTCCTTTGTAGTGGCGTTTAAAATTGCCTTTCTGCTGCAACCCTTTCACGTCGCGCCGGCCGGAGGGGGGGAGCGCAAGCAGGGAGGAGGAAAACATTTTTGTAAAACATTGTAAAGGACTGTAAACTGTAAATTAAATCCGATGAACAATGATGTCCTTCCTGCTGGAAAAGGAAATCCCTTTACGCCCAATTGATTTCTGTTAGCAATTGTTATTGATATTAATTTTGTTGTGAGCGGTGTGGCGCGGCTCGGTGCGGCAACGAGGACGAGAACTGAGACGGAGCTGGTCGTGGCGAGGAGGAAAGCGCCCGCTGTCTTCGGTGACGTACGGCCTGGTCTGTGTCAGTGGTGCAGCCGAGAACCCCCCCCACTTTTGTGAGATCAAAGGAAAAACCGAACGACTAGTGTCGGCTAGTTTTTCTCTTTGTTGCCAACTCCCAACTGGGTGTCAAGTGGCCCTCGGCGTGGTTTGCAAAACGTATTTAGGTCGAATTGGGAACACATAGGGGCTTGAGGTGATTGAATTTCAAAAGAAACCCTGGCTCAAGTGACGACGATGACTACGACTGCGGCGAGTGGGTAGGGTTAGGGATGTTTTTTCTGTAATTACAACAACAACTGGGGCGATTGTATTGACATTTTGAAGTTTGTTAAGTAGCAGCCAGTTGCTGGTAGGGGAGGGGAATGGGACATGCGATGATTACAAGATTAAGACGGAGTAACAAGCCTTTGATTAACGCACTTTGTGGGAAGAGATTGATGGGGGAAACTACGTCGCGTTTGAAGACGGTTGCCGTCAGGTAAGGTTGGGATCTAGCGCCGGCCCGCAGAAACCACTTAACGAGGGCTAACGATGATCACACGATGAAGGAAGTATGGTACGACTCTCTACGCCGCTCTACGTCGAGTTGTTCTTCATTGTGTGGTACTGCCCTTAGCTTCAGGCTTGCTGTCTGCACTTTCGCACACACTTAGTCCTCTCACATCCTTCTTAAGTTGTGTGGACCACGTTGCCCTAGCAGGGAGTCACTAAAATTGTTGAAATTGTTCAAATTGTTCATCTTTTTTAACCTTGTCTTATCCACTAAACATTCCATTATGATGGCCTTTTTCCAGATGCCTCCAGTTTCGCCCGTCAATCTGTTTCCCTATCATTCTTGACTTGTCTTCATCCTCTTCTCCACGTGGCCCAGGGTGGACCTGTGCCTCAACTAACAAGCCTCTCCAAATAACGCTGGCTCCAGATTCGCACATGAAGTTGATTGAGGATTGACATGGGTGTCTGCTGTTGGCCCACAGACTCTCCCTCGAAAACTCTTCGGGCTGGAGCTGAGTTGTCGTTTGGGTCCATAGATGCTTGTGATGTAGAGTCCGTACAGGACGCACTGACGGAGTTTGGATGAGAAGATTAAACCACTTCTCATCCAGACTCAGTCAGCGCAAGACAATCACAAGCAGAACCTTCCTCTCGAAGAGACTAAGGACTTCTTCGCCCTCTTTTGCCAGGGCAACGTGGCTCTGTCCATGGCTATGCGCCGGACAGAAGGACTGGGAAGATAAGCGTCTTGTTCAAAGTCAGCTTGGTCCTTCGAAAGACGACTCTGTTACTGAATTGCCTCTTGAGCTCAAATAAAACAGCGGTTGGCAGTAGTTATTCTGCATTTGTTCTTGGTTTATCGCCAAGCCGAAGGTAGAAAAAGTCCTCAGCCCCCTTGAAGTGGTAGCTGCCCACTGCCACGCTCTGCCAAGACGTTGGTATGTCCATTTTTGAGGACAGCATTTAGGTTAGGTTAGGTAGGAGGGCTGCTAGTGCATTCACCAGCACACTTAGACCATGTTGGTCCATTGTGATACCCATAGTCAGACCACTACCACTGATTGACTACTCCAGTAATAGTGCCCTTAATTTGATCCCAACGGCAAAAGGTGACTGGACCAGATTTGAAAATCAGATAAGAGCGTGAAGGGGACAGCATTTACTTCGTTTACCCTCATTCCTTGCCCAACTGCTTCCGTCTCAACCCCAGCAAACGACTCGCTGTGTCCTGTTTTTCTCTTATTTGCGAAGCTTTAAACGGAGGCCTGCTCTGTTGCGTTGGCCTAGGCAGAGAGGTCGAGGACGATTAAAATGACGCCAAATACCTTGCCATGTGATATAAAACATAAAGCTGGGCGATGAGCACAAGGTGGCCGCTACACAAGACTTTGCCCAATTATTGGTGCCTTCGATTAAAGAATACGGTGGCTATCGTGGACGAATTGGCGCTAGAAAAAAGGCCTTCCAAGGGTGATGGTGTGAAATAAAAGAGATCTTGCACGAGGTGCACACACGCCATGTTTATTCACGAATGACAGATTACAATTTTGGTGGGACAACTTAGCCTATGAGGTTAGTAGCACTAAAAGGAGCCGGTGGAAAGTACCCGGCAGTGATAGCACGAAGGATCCAGCTAGAATCTAAGTGGGCCGCAACTGCTTCAGTGGTGGCAATCACCCAAACCTTACCTAACCTAGACTACTAGTACTAAAATGGGTGTGTTCACAACTTTACAGATGGCCAAGTTAATTTGCAGTTGTCGTTGTGCCGCGCATTGGCTTCGGGATAGGATCATGTTGCTGGGCCTGTCCATATCCCTCATCTCATTGAACACGTTTCTGGACCAGTCAATTGGAAGTCATTCCTTGCCAGTCTTTGGAGTCTCCTCGTCGCATTGACACGAAAAAAGACTCGATCGTAGTGGAAGTCAAGTCGAGGACATAACCTCTTTCTCAAAATTCTCAGTCCAACACAAGGGATCTCTTGGTTTCCCATAATCCTTCTTCCAACTCGAATGAAGAGTAGATGCTCTATGACGGCCTTTCGCGTGAAGACAAAGTCGGCTCTACGAACAGTGAACATTTAATCCCTAGCTCGGACCCATTGAGACCATGAAGACTAACACGCTGGCTTCAGGCTTAAGGACACAAGGAGGCCTAATAGTTTGCCCATCGCAGTAGGTTTAACACGACTGGATGGCGCAGTTGGTAGAGTGCGTGCCCCTGGTTAGGGGGGTCGCCGGTTCGAATCCCAGTGAGGGCAAAGTTAATACGTTTTTATCTGGTTTTCAAATATTGTCCAGTCACCATTTGCCGTTGGGATCAAATTAACGGTACTCTTAGTGGTAGTAGTCTGACTATAGGCATCTCGATGGACCAATATGGTCTAAGGGTCCTAGTGAAAGTACTAGAAGCACGCCTACCGAACCTAACCTAGGTATGGAATAGGCTCTCGGCACTGAAACTTCATTGACCAGCCATGTCGTGCTCGAGACAAGCTCCTTTGAAATGGAAGATAGAGGCGTTGACGCAAGCAATCCACGAGAGCAATGACATGCGCAACAAAGATGAGAGAAGATGGAGATAATCGAGGGAGAGGTCGTGGAGATTCAAATCGATCGTCCAACCGGCACCGGGCAGAAGATAGGCAAAATCACTCTCAAGGCGACCGAGATGGAGACCAACTACGACCTGGACAACAATATCCTCGAGTGTTCAACAAAGGTGCACGTGCCCCATACAGTCCAAGGCTGCAGGTTTGAGACGTATAGGCCCGAAAAGGCAAATGCTCACGTACACAAGTCTTCGCCTTCGTGCCTTCACTCGTCTTGGAGCAGGAAATAGGTGAGTGAAGGTTTCGTTAAAACCAACTTCTTTCGCCACAGTCGTCAAAACCATAACCATCGTCACACTCGTCTCCTTCGTCACATGCCGTCATTACTCGTCACTATCGGCAGAATCTTCTCAGTCTGCACAGTCTTCTCAATCTTTGCTATCATCACATCCATTCAAATAGCAAAAGTCGTCACAATCGCCAAATTTTAGCTACCGTCACGTCGGTATCGTTACGTCACTTTCGTCACAATCAGAGAACTACAGTACCGGCTAATGCGCTCCTTTGAACGGGGGTGTCACCAAATAATGCAAAATTTATTAGAGGCGTCGTCTCCGTGAAGAACAGAACAGGAGATCCAACGCAGGACAGCTCTTACTCCGCGCTGCTTCTTTGTCCTCGGCGTTTCTGACATCCCTCCGAAGTTGAGAAGGATTTGTACCAACATGGTGTGCTCTGAACTGGTGCCTAGCTGGATAGGCTTGGAGTTGAAGCGCATGTCCGCCGGAACTGTTGCGTTAGACGAGGAACACCAGGCTCCAGGCTTCTAATACACTCATCCTGGACCACCGACGATTAAGAAGATTAAGAAGCCTCTGCAGACGGAGAAGATTGTACCGATAGTCAAGGTAGCGGCGACTTCTGACGAAGGAGACGTGACACTGTGCCACGATAGTGACGACTTGTGACGAATGTGACGAGTAACGATGGAGATGGACTGCGACCAAATAAGTTATCTTTAACGCAACCTTCGATCACTCCCTTTTTCCTGCTCCAAGACGAATGAAGGCACGAATGCGAAGACTTGAGTACGTGAGAGTTTACGGGCCTCTACATCGCAAACCTACAGCCTTAGGCTGTATGGGGCACGGGCACCTCTGGTGAACACTCGAGGATCTTGTTGGCCAGGTCGTAGTAGGTCTCCATATTGAGAGTGGGCGAATCTCATCTCTCTCATGAATTTTCAAAAATTCACATTTATTCACTTCACTTCACCCCTTCACGACGAACATCGCAGACCATCTTGACCACAAATGGACACCCTCCCAACACCCACCTTCCCTCCACAACCATCACTCGGTCGCCATGCACAGCGAGAGGAAACAAAGATGCGTTTAACCACTCACCACCCACCACACTCAACCCTGACATTTAAGCACATTAGCTGTACAAGTAAATGCCACAACCCATGGACAACGCAGTCAACTAATCCCGTCATCCTTCCTCAACACACATTTACCCACACCCAGCCGTTGGCCCTCCCCCATCCCACACACCAGCCCCAATCAATACTGACGAAGAACACGTCCCCATGTGATTACCCCGCCCTCCACCGTCCATGATGACAGTCAGTCAGGATCTGGGCGAATTTTAATTAGCGCCCAACATCCCCGAATGCGTAATAAATTCCAACCCGGCGTCATTCAAACATTCCGTGTTCCGTTTCAAGGATAATTGTGAGTTGCATTCAACTAAAAGGCAGCAAATTGCTTTGACAAACCCTCCCAAGTCAATGTGAAACCGCAAGCCCGGCGATGGGGGCCGGGGGGTCGTACACAAATCCTGGGGACGCATTAGGACCGCACACATGCACAATAATCGAATTAGGTTCTTGGTGTAATAAAGTTAATCTCAGACACAGTCAACGCGGATCGACGATGCACCTTGTGCCTTCGCATGGAGATTGCCGTCGACGACGTCGACACCGAGACGACGGACGTGAATTCGTGTTGGGCGCCATTACCGTGGAAATATTGCCAAAGCACTCTCGACATCACAGTCGATTGGAAATTAGATTTCCATTCCTCCACCCGTCTCTCTCTCTCTCTCTCTCTCGACGACGCACGATGACGATGGGGTGGGAGGGGGAGATGAGTGTCCTTGCCTGGTGATTCTAATTATCTCGATGTCACACCAAAGTCGTTCCTTATACGGCCACGGTAACGGCATCCGGTAGTCGTTTGTCCTGCGACTTACATTATCTTAATTAAAATGAGGCAAGTGTGTGCGATTGCAGTGATGAAAGGATTTTATGGATCTTACATGCCGTAAATTGCCAAGGACATTCCTCGTCTGATGATTTACTGGCGAGAATTGTGATGGGTGCTGCGGCTGAAGCTACGAAGTGCAAGCGGCAGAAGGCTGTTGAGTGGCATCGGTTACTGAGTGTCGCTTGTTGGTGGCTGAGAGGACCCTTTTGCTGTGTGGACATGAGTTGGTGTAGACGATAGGCCCAGTTGTGATGGGTGTGTTTCTGCAAGGCGTGATGGGATTCCGAGAGAAATTCGCAACGTCAATGAGGATGCTTTGAGCTAGAGTCCGGACTTCCACTCCCTTGCCAAACTTTTCTATGATGCCTTAGTTTGTTTTCTGGATAGCTTCAGCTTGGAAGAACAGTGATCCTTGCTAGATTTGGCTCTCTTTCGAGACAGTCGCTCTCTCTCCCAGCTTGCACAGTTTCGGAACCGATACCCCGGTCGGACGCGATAGTGGTGTCGACAAAAGGAGAGCCATCGTATGCCGAGATCCTATGGGAGGTTAGGGCGAATCTCAGCATATGATAGCACGCCTTTTGTCGACACCACCATAGTGTCCGTCCGGGGTTTTCATCGTAGTGTTTTCTTATTTGAAAACTTATTGTGGTCTTTCAGGGACAGCTTAGCTGGTGTTTCTTTTTCTTCTTTTCGGCGACCGTAGACCAAGCGTCGTCACCTTATCGAGCTGCTTGAGCCTTCTGCACTGCTTCTGACCGCTTTGTCCTTGTGCCTTGATTTGGCTTGGCTGGAGAAGATTTCTTCAGCCCCTGACATCTGTCGTCATGTCGAAGAGGCTCTGTCAGCGATCTCCGGTTTCCGCTTTGGACCTGCTACAAGCTTTAACCATGGAGACTTAGTTGTAATCGCTCATCTCAATCCCAGAGAGCTCTTAGAGTCTCTTTATGCCTTCTATGGCGTCCGGTATCGGTTAGTGGATGGATAGCCTTTTAGCTGTCTTCCAGCATCTCCAGACAGCCGTCGTCTGTCGTCTGTCGACTGCCGATGGCATACAGTGAAATCGGCGATAGTTGTCCAGTTGCGGTGTAAGGATTTTTGGCCAACTTCGTCAGGTGGCCAACATTGCAGATTTCACTGAACTAGATTTTGAAACAGGTTCACGTATGGACTACAACCACGCTTGGGACTCTGTAGCCCGGTGTTCTTTTGGAAGGATTAGTCCTCGTTGTTGCTGACTTCCCTGCTTTGTTAGTGTTAATGTTTTTGTTTTTGAGCTGTCGTTTATTTTTGGTTTGTGGATGTTGTTACATTCATCCCACCCCTGTTCCCCTCTCAAAGCCTCTAACAAAGCTCGGATATATAATCACCTCTTGATCTCATGGTTATCCTTGCATGCAGTGAGTCCATCCGAGGATTGGCACAGGCCCTTAGGGTGTTCTGTGTCAGAGCCGGATCGGTGCCAATCAGGAATATCACATCTGGACCTACACCACCATCTTGGGGGCGACGAAGCGCTGAACGTACTTTGAGGCCTGCCAAGATTTTACGGGGCGTCTACAGCTTAAGCCTGAAAGCCATTTCAAGAGAATGTCACTCCACTGTCAAATGTAAGAGAATACTCCCGCCGTCACCCCCGATGGGATGACGATGGTTCTGTTTTCCCAGGACCTCATCGCGTAACTTTTCAAGGCGCCTGTGGTCCTGTCGATTCACTTCAGTGATATCGTTGATGATTTGCTTCTTGATAGACTATCACTATCGTCTCCCCTATCGCTTAATGTTTTTATACAGTTTGAGTTATCTAAAAATTAAATCTCTCATGAAAGACTGACATTTGTGCTCTCATAATATGGGTGGCGCGACAGTCCGAGGCGGACCTGGGCTTAGCTTCTCAGCAACCACTCGTGTGGAAGGGACCTACAGCTTAATGCCGACTCCGAACGGCGATGTTGAGAAGCTTTTTCTAGGCAGAATTACTCTTTGAGCATTGTCAGTGACTCGAAAGAGTTGGCACCGTGAACTAGCACTGGTGGTAAATTCGGGTATTGAACCTGACACCCTCTGCGTAGGAGTCAACGCTCTTACCCACTACGCCCCGGCGCACAGTGGTCCCGCAGTGGAAATAAATACCCGAAGTGACATATTTTTTCCGGCCAAATGGTTTATGTTTTTCGATTCTACAAATATGAGAGGCAAAATTTTGTTGACTATGCATCACCCGTTTGACTGTACCGTTAGCTCAAAGTTGGGACTTTGAAAATTACGAAAATTGACGTATTTTTTAAGCAAATTTGATGTGCCATATTTCCTAAAATTATGTACATAGGAACTTAAAGTAAATTTTTCTTAAAAAGCTCATACATCTTGCTTTCAAACTGCGTTTTCAGTTTTTCATATTTATTACCAATTTTTTAAACCAGGCTTTTAAGTAAAGGCACATTTTGAGAGGGTCATTTCAAAGTTTGATGGACTATAACAAAAATGTTCCAAGAGTCTTCAACGGGAGACCAACTCTTTTCTGAAAGCTTAAGGTATTGTCTATCGATGCTAAAAAAAACTAGAGACTACTTTGACCACTTTGGGAGTACGAGGCGTTTAAGTGTCGTGCATTTTTCGGCATTTTCAAACGATTTCCCTTGCAATGCATGTATTGTGCAAACGCTATGCGAGATGCCGAGGATGTTTTTATTATTGTGAATTAGAATTCTTTGGGTCATCATTCCTCTCAAATTGCACATTCGCATTTCAGTTTGCGCCCAAAACTAATCCAAATGCATCCTATCACTCGAAATTCGTCTCAAAAGTGTAGAACAAGATATGCACACACAATTTGTTCTCATTTCAAAGCAGACGATACTGAAACAGGGGCGCCAAAAATCATCCATCGATACGATAGTTAATGACAGTTTTCAGTCTATTCGAAGCAGGCGATCTCTCAGACGCTATCGCTTACATGATGCGAAAGTATCGTCGAAACGCTAACACGAGACGATGGTCGACATACGAGATGAGAGCCCAAGTTTTCATATCGTCAGTATACCTTAATTACAACCTCACTGGCCTCGAAAGCCAAAATCCAGTTTCAGATCCTGATCCTGACTCGTCTTTGCAGAGAAAAATTCTCAGGACCTATACGGCCTTTTCATCCGCGCCCTCCTCCTCTGCCGCTCGAACTAGGGGACTGCTTATCTCTCTCACCTGCAGTCCGTTCATTATCCTCCATCTACGACACCCAAGATAACTTGAGCTACAGCCCTCAATGCCGAGGCTGTCGTTAACGAACTGACGCTCTAACAGCTTAGCTCATGGGTTTCTTCATCGCATAAAGTTTGTCCTAGAAAGGACCAAGTTCCTGGACATTCACTGGAATGTCAGTACATTGGGTGTCGATTGCATTCAGTGTAGCCCCATCTGGGTCTCATCTGTCATCCGTCCTGCACGAGCATTCCCTGCCTTTCTGTCTGCTACCTTCGGACTTCATTTGAAGCACACATGTCCATTGGAAGGGCAGTCATCTTCGGCAACTGATCCAGCGCATTTTTGACTATGTCCAACTTTCACCCAAACGAAGTCCCTTTAAATGATCCACTTGGACTCCCGCTTGTCTTGAAATAGCCTTCACTCTTCTGGCTCTTCGATCCTCCGCCATTGTTGGCTAGGGCATCGCCAATCATCTATGCCCGCTGTTGCCCTTTGCTGACTAAAAAGGACAACGATCAGAAGGTTTTGGATCGGTCCCCTGAACAGAAAGGTTCTGCGCCAAATATTTACTCCCGCTCGTGACTAGAAGAAGCGGACTCATCTACGAGCTGTACAAAGCCGTGCTTGTTGTCCTGGCGACAAAGAGCCGTAGTTCGGCAGCAACAAAGCCCGAGACCAACGAGACCCAACCACGTTCCCACAACCACCGACCCTGCTGATTTTCACGCTGGACACGGCACAAATTACATCTTGATCAAGCACAGTCCCTTTAGTCAGACTGACCATACACACACATCGTGAGAAAGTCCAGTCCACGTCGCAGCATCATCCACAAATGCACATCCCCGCCTGCGAACAAATTGATTCCGCAACCAAATGAGACACTTCAGCTCGATAACCGCAGCGAATCGATCTCGAGCACGATGTCCACCCGGCGGTAGTTGAACCCCCTGACCTCTAGGCAAATCAGATGTCCTGGGAAAGACGACCCGGGGCCATTATCACATCGATTCATCATCCATCGGGCTTGCGTCAGGCCACTCAAATGCCCCGTCTCTCAAGGACGCACTAATTAGTTCAGAGAAATTGATTCATCGCGACGCCGAAGTGTGAAGTAATCCCAGTAATCGGCTTTCAATGGCCAAGGCCAGGCTCTCGTCGTGTCACGTGCTGCAGATACCGCCGAACATTAATCCGCACCACTTCCAATTGGATGCGCTCTGATTTTTCTCGAAAAACAGGAACACGCACACACTCGGCCACCGAGTCAGTCGAGTCATCCGTCGGGGTTAAAATAAATGAACTCATCCCTGGTTGACATTTCACCCCACCCTGCAGTGGCACGGGTTTTGTCTCTCTGCTTGGCAGAGACCCCTCGGCAAGGCGGGTGCCAACGCTTGGCCGTAATTATTCTGAGTAGAGCGCCATCCCCGCCACTCCCCCACCCAGCCACACTCTCTTGACCCGGTTTGAAGGAGGGTGGGTGGCGGGGGGGAGGCTACCAAAGAGTGCTCACATTTTTCATTTTTAATGTTGCACGACGAAGAGCCGCTGATAAACGTGTAAAATAATCCGGCAGCAGCTCCGCAGGATATCCTTCGCTTTCAAGGAGGCGCCCTTTGTGTGAAAGGAAACAAGACCAACAAGAAGAAGAACAAAACAAAAAATACCCCCTGGAAGGACGATTATCCTTCCGTGGATGTTAAGCAGCTTTTCGTGCATTTATCACCGTATTCTGCGATTAATTTTTGCCGCCAGATATGGTGGGGCGCTGCACGGATGGGCTGGCTGGGGTGGATCCTGCACGGATTCTATTAGGTTCATGAATTTCGAGAGAATATATTCGTTTGCCGTGTCTCGTGGCGTCCTTTGATGTAAGAGGCGCACACGATGGAGCACACAAAGGCACGCCCCGCAGGCATGCCCTCTGCGTTCGTTGCAAGTCTGCTTCACTTATAATTTTCTCTTTTCTTTTTTTTTTGTTTTTGTTTTTGTTTCTTTTTTTGTGTTGCCTAGGATAAGACTTCTTTCATGGCGTATCCTTCGAAAACACGAAAATCCGTTTACCTAGGACGGGGAGAGGGGGGTTTCACGAGTCTTGACATTTGCTGTGACAATTGCCGGGATCCATTGACAGGGCAGAGTTGGACTGGTGGGGTGGGGGTACCCCGCACAGTGTGTTTGGATGGCGTGCAGGATGTATGCTAATTACTCGTGTGTGTGACATGGGAACACATTCGGGGAGCTGTCGCTACTTGTGGACGGTTGCCAGGTGGTGTGCTCTGCCGGGTCATGGATGCAAGACCGGCACGAAATTGTGCCCTGACAAGATGTCCTCAGATGCATTAAGGAATCGACACGATTTGACATTTTTTCGAGTGGGATTTTTTCGATGAGATTTTCTGTGTGGCGCCTCAACGTTGAGCGGCGATTGACGCAGAGAGTGGGTGATGTCTTTTTACTTGAAAGTCATTGTTTCGTGAGATGCTTATAAAATGTGCCCCACCAGTACAGAGATGTGGGGGCACTGTGGCCAGGTGAGAAGAAACTAAGGAGCACCTACAAACACCGTCCAAGCCTTGCATAAAAGCCTATAAGCACAACATCCATCACAAGGAAAGGCTTCCAAGAAATCCCATCTGGAGAAGCTGTCAAATTTATGAAGGCAGCACCTAAGTCCTTGACAAAATCTAGTGCCCTACTATGGCACACACCGAGTTCTTCAATTCAATTCGTAAGACAGATCGTAAGCCAATGCTTATAACCTGTCATCTCAAGTCTCTCTTTAACCTCAAAGGTCCCTCAACAGATTTCCGATGACCAATACTGGCCAAGGCTCGATCCCCTAGGGCGACTCACAACCTTCACTTGTACAGAAAGAGAGGGCACCTACATGTAGATGAACTGACTGCTCTTTTCTTTCTTTTCACTTTCTGCTTCATTTCTTTGTCTTGTCCTTTATATGGCATTCCTAGCCATCTTCGACATAAACTTCATCTTGTTCAACTACTTCGTAGCCTCCGTCTTTTTTCATTTCTTTCTTCTTTATCATCACCATCTTCGTTTATCATCCTCCTTCTGCTCCTTCCTCTTCTTTCCATTCTTCTTCTTCCCCTTGTCCTTCTGCGCGTCCTTATTTTTCGCGGCTCAAAAATTTAGGTAGAAAGGCTACTCAGTGGCAAATCTATGTTACCCCATAGAAAGATCAGTTTGACTTCGCTCCTCGCGGTTCCACATTGGAGATTTGAGGCCCCGTAGAGCCTGTGATCCCATCAAGCCATAAGTTATTCGTAGACAGATGAATTTGACTTTTCAGAGACGGCCAACACGAAGGATCATTTGCAGAACCTTCCTTTTTGGTGACCGTCGCTTGCATCTTGGTGCTTATTTACATTCCATGCTTGGTGTTCAGTTTGCTAGATTCCAGATTCCCATTTCAAGTTTCTCCTTGACTGTAAGACCTTTAACACAGGCCTGCTCTTCTGTCCTGTCCAACAGTCGGTGAGTCGTCGGGACGATGCCTAGTTGAACTTGTCTAAACTTCGCTTCCCTACCGCTTTTAAAGGTCGACCTTACCTCCATTTAAATGATAAACAAAACCATGGTTGAGCTGATCGACGCGATCATGGAGATTGCCCGCAAATACTTGAAGGAGTGTTCTTGAATGACTGAGCACCTCGCCCGCTCAGTTTTGTGCCTGGACCCATAGTCTTGTCCTCCAATCGCCATCAATGCAAAGAAGGCTTACCAACCCACGGAGGACCTCGAAACATCGCGCCTCGGAAGCCTTCGACTACGTGCCTGCTATGTCTGGGCATCGCAGAGCAAGACTAGAATGACGATACCGATTCTCTCCACTCGTTCATGGCCAGTCCGCCGAGTCCAACCGAAATAAGCACCCTTAGCATGGTTAATAGAAGTGTGTCGGCAAGGAAAAAAGGACGAAATCAAGCACATCTTCCTCTAGTTTCGCAGTCGGTGTCTCTGCGTTGTAGACCCACGTCTCCCAAAAGGCCTATTTAATCTTATCTACGTGAGATATCTGCTGATCTGCCTGTGAATCTGCACTTTTATGTGGATGCGTCCAGGGAATGGTAAGAAACCTCTTATCCGGCTCGAAGGACCAACAGTCTTCTAATGAATGTCGAATGAATGCCAATTACGGTCTGAGCCTGAACGCCCTTCCTTTTTTGATGGTTAATGGCACACTCATACCATCCATTAAGACCAAGTCGTCATGCATCGACGATGTCTTGGCATCATCCTCGGCTGGGGTTTGAAGATGAAGCTTAGGTGTTCCTTCTCTCGTGGTGGACGAGTCAGCATAGTGGACATATCCTTGCCTCTCGGAATGTAAACATACGAATGGCATCTCAAGGCTCCATCCCTTTATCTCGCCTTGATTATGAATCTCCTTGGCGTGGGCGCCTAAAGGACGGCAGTTGAGGCCCCCTCAGCGTCGCTTGAGTGGCTAAACAATACCAGGAATCCAAGTCGCGAGTAAGGAAGCTTTTGTTACTTCACGGTACCAGCTAGCAGTTGAAGAGACTTTTGGGGGTTCGTGACTCTAGTACTAGTCCATGTCTTCCCCACGAACTCTTTAAGTCGTCGACGGTGTGTCGCCTGCCTTAATACTTCTCTTTGACATTGAATGTCACGTAGCACCTTTTTCCGGGCTTGATGGAGCATCAAGCGATCTCCATCGTGGTCCTGAGAAAAGCCGCAAATGGACATGACACTGTCCAGCTACGTGACTTCGATGGCGACGGCTTATGTGGCGGGTGTCACTTCTCTTGTATCTGAGCTGCGTCCTGCTAGAGTTTGAAATTCAGGCCAGCTGTAGAGCCCGCTTGCGACGAGGACCAATCAGAGGACCAGAGGATGACGTAATAGGACCTATCCCTTGATGGTTTTCCGGTCACCCTTTCTCGATCGACCGAAAACGACGCAGAAATTCCATTCATCGTCTTGAGAAAACCAATCCATTCAAGGCACTCAACGCAGCAAATCAAGTCCCATTTGGGCAACAAAGTCCCGAAAGTCCCCCTCATCCCGACGCATCGAGAGTCCCTCATTCATTTGAAAACCCTTTCAATCATCTCCTTGGTTTCGCTTTAAATCGCAATTAAGTCAATCATTTGCCCGCCACTTCAAAAGCGAATCAATTCATCGGCTCTCGCCGTGTTTGCATTTCCCACAGGATACCTCAGCACGACTGCATCCTGCATGCGTCCATATCACCGCCATAAGGGTCGTCCTGGACTTCTTCTCAAAACAAATTTGACATCAAGATGCCCTCCAACCAGAAATCCATCTCATCAAAGGCCTGAATGCCCACATATCTGGGCGTACACCCCTCGCACACGGGGCTCATTACAAGTACGTTAGCCCGTCAATTTGCCAAATTACTGGTTCCAAGTGACTAGTGTCTCAAAGCACAACAATCCCCCAAACCTCAATCATAATTTAATGCCTCATCGATTGCAGGATTGCAGGATCCCGAGGAACTGCATACTTCGCTGCCGCCGCCGGGAAAGGGTTCGGTTTTGTGGTCGTAGCGCGACGTAACAACCCCTATCCGCTGCGGCATGCATCAAAGGCTCTGGCCGGCCAGAAAAGAATCACTTTTGCAAAATATTTGCAAGGATGTACAAAAGGCGGTGCCCGATGCATTCGCATTCACACGTGCTACCCATTTCGAGTGCACGTGCGATGCATTGATTTAGACTCAAGGACCCACTCTCTCTCACACACACACACAGTCCTGTGTCCTACATAATGTAATTTGCTCGACGCTCAGAAGAAGAGAAAAAAAGGACTCCAAAGGACCCCGTTCCAATTTGCATTGCACGTCGAAAGTGAGCAGTGGAAGCCGTAAAAAGGGTTAAACAATGGCGACGGCGAGCGAAGCGTTAAAGGGCATTTCACGCTCTCGCTCTCTCACGGCTCAAAGGTGGACATCTGCCGTGACAGATCCTTGATCCTAGATACCGCACGTTATCTTAATTCAAATCGCAAATTTTTTAAATTTAATTGTTCACGTCGGTGGCGCGGCGGTGGTGGCACGCACCCTTTCACGACGACTAGCAGGGCGCCCATCTTGCTGACTTCGCGACCTCTTGGGTAATTGGAAATCCGATGGTTGGGCGCGATAAAACGGTTCTCTCGCAATTACTCCGATCTGCAGGACGAAAATCGCTACACTTTGCGTGTCGTAGGCGGCGGCGGCCGTGGTGGTTGGCATCGAATTTCGGCCAGGACATATGGTCCTGGAAATATGCTCGCATTTTATGATTGACTAATTGAGGTAATTTTTGTCGCACCACGAGCTAATTGACGGGTTCACTGGAATGTCCTTTTTTTTTGCCTCCGCACTCTCTCTCGGTGTTCCTGCCCCTTGATGGCTATCTGAGGCGGTTGTTGGTTTGTCGGTTTGTTGCACATGTGCACACGCGTTGCTTTGCAATTTGTCACTGAAACGAGGTGCGAATCATTAGTCATAAAAGTTTGAACTTTGGTTGGGCGCCATTTGCCCGGGGGAATTGTCGAGGCATGTGTCAACTATTTGACTGACACGAGCTGTCGATTGGCGGTTGCTCGACACGAATAAGAGATCTGTTCTACGATATGATTGTGGCTGTCCTTGCTGGAGGAGGCACGCAGTTTGCTGCGTGTTCCTTTATCTAATCTCAGCCGAACAACACTTCAGTCCCAGTGGCCACTCCTCTGACCCTTGCGGTCGCATCCCATCACTCACCTCCGTCCGGCGATATCCGGCAACAGCCTCGCACCCCCTTTCGAGTGTAAGTTGAGAGCATTTTAAATTAAAAAGGAGCGTGCCACACATCAGTTCACATCCGCGTCCATCCGGGGTATCTCCCGGAATCTCTCACACTTCGCACTTCAAACAGATCGCTCGTTGAAAAATGCTCACAAAGGCCACATCAAACCGGATGAGGCATCATTAATTATTGTTTCACATCCCCTAAGCGCCGCGCCGGCTCACTCCCACCCGAGGACAGTTGCCTCTTTTTCAGTTGTTTTGCATCGCCAGCGTGGCACAAGTCGGACAGCGTTCATCCATTAACTTCATTTGGCTCAGCTTCCCAGAGCGGAACTTCCGTTTAACCGTGTCGACGACGTCCACAAAGGACGGACGCTAGCGCTGAAATTAATTACATGCCACGCCGAGAGAGAGGTGTCAGTTCGCAGGAAATGCAAATATTGCAACATCGATTCGATTACCAAATGGAAGCACACCTCCCCGCCCACCCCCTCCCATGCACGCCATCCCCGGTGATTTGTGGTCAATGGATTTTTGAAAAATGACAAATCTCCCATCCCGCCGAATGGGTGGGCGGGGGTTGACAAGGGTACCGGGCCGGACAACAACCCCGAACAGCGGGGGGTTAATACACTGCCCTGACACTGATTTGAGCTGAGCGACGTGCCTTTGTTGATGTAATGAGTATTATTGCCCTGCCATCAGGTAATGTCCTCCTCTGGCACTGCACACGGAAGGTTGGCTGGTTGTTTGTTTCTTTCATTTCGGGCACCGTGCACCCTCCCGTGTGTGGCCGGTTGCGGAGTGGCGCATCAATTAATCATAAACTGACCTAGGAGGACCTCTCGGCTTGGCTTGTTCCTTTGTTGCGCGAGAAATGCTGCTCATTAATTCTGGTAGGACACGCCACGGTGGGAATCGTGTTTGAGTGAGTCGATGTGTTTGTGTTCTCGGGGCGAGGGAACACAGGAATATATTGTTCTCGGGTGTTGACATTCTTGTTCGGGGCATCGATGGACTGGGAATCATATTTCGGTGGAAATGCACATTCATCGACTCGGCGGCGTCGGCGGCGGTAATTGAATAAATTGATATTGCTTAATCGTGTTTTTGGGTAATTGGGAAACGAGCTCTGTTGCCCGATGTGCATGTGGATGTGGATGAATGCCATTCATCGATTCGGGGCACTTTGCAAAGCGATAAGGGTGGCCGGGGTGAGATATGGTAAGAGTGTCAAAAGAGCACTGAAGCGGGAGGAGCTGTTCAGTCGATCAGTGAAGTGCATGACATGAGGTTGTTTGGCGAAGGAATGTGACACGAATTCCATTGAAGGCAAATGAATTGACCGATTTGCTTAAGAATTCTACAACTGAGGTGCTTGAGTGGATCAAGAAGTCATGCTTTGATGAGTGTCAAGGGAATTGTCTTAAGCATTCAGTTCAGTAGGATGGCCTGGTGCAACTCGTTTGAGATCGCAGTTAGAATGCGTCTTTCGACGGAGAAGGCAGTTGGTTTCAAAATTCCAGAGTTCACCTCTTAATCCTTACCTTAGGCACAGAAGCAGGATCCGTATAGAAAAGCGAAGAGCAAATATTGGAAAGTAGAGTTCAGTGCCCATAGTCTAAGTGACGTAGATGACATGAACAGAAGCACCTACGGAATTAAAATATGAATCATGATTTTTTAAGCGTTAGGTTTTTAACTGCCAAACAACGAGACAGATCAGTATCTATATTTTATCAAACATGTAGATGCTGCTCTGGTCAGGGCCCGAGGCGCTTTTGCCCTTACAAAGAGACTGTTTTACAACAGCCAACTCGATGCGAGGGTGAAGGTTATCTGCTACATGGCTCTCATCCGGCCAATGCTCACCTATGGCTGTCCCGTGTGGTTCAACGTGAGTGCAAGCTTAATGGAAAAGATTCGGTTGTTCGAGAGGGCTTGTCTTAGGGCCTGCCTTCGCCTTTATCGAACTCCAGAGTCCCAGTACATAAAATACTATTCCAATGAGGTCTTATACAACAGGGCAAACCTGATAAGAGTGGACAATTTCCTGGTGAAGTTGATTCGAGGTCACACTGTTACAGCGATGAACTCGGTCAATAACTTGATCTCAGGGGCTTACTACCCCAATCCATTATACCACGAAAAGGTACGCCACAGTGGCTTCGTTCCCCCAGAAGCTTTTCTCCATTTAGATAAGCACAACGAGCTGAGGAGGGTCTCCTCCGGTTCAGTACGGCGGTATCCAGGCGAGACATTCGGGATGTTGCTAGGCAGCACCAAAATTTCTGGTGGCTGGGGAGCGAGGGAACTCCAGCGTCGAACCCTTTAGACCCGGGGTAGAGAGGGTAGGGCGTTCCCCCTTAATGGGCGCAGTCGGGCTCTGTCTTGCAGCGGATTAGATGGAAATCTATCAGCCGCACCTATGGCCGACTTATATATCTTAAGGTAGTTTTAAGGTGCATGCGTATACCCATGTGTATAGGGGTATAGACAGGTGTATATGCATATATACGTAGGTTAGCTTAAGTTAGTTTGTAAGTGTTATTTTAAGTTAGATTGTAAGTTAGCTTGTAAGTTTTAAGTAGTTAAGTTTTCAATTTTTCCTTAACAGTAATGTGTTCCTTTTAAATTTCCATTTATATTTTATTCGTTAGGTTAGGTTGAAAGACATAGATTAAGATTAAGTTTAGCTTAGAGTGCCCGCCTAGGGCCAGTAAGTTAGAAATAAAAACATTGTTCGTCTAACTAGTTTTAAGCATTTTTGTCTAGTATGTAAGTTTATTATGAATTAAATAATAAAAATGAATTTGAAAAATAATACAACGAGACAGGCAATTTGCAAAAGTGTGTACAGCTTTTATTTGTTTATTGTTAACCTATGTTTGGCATTTAATCTTTAAGGATTATTTTATGTAAGAGTTGACCAAGGCAGTGTTCTGTGAGGAGAGTCCAATTCCAATTGGGTGGTATATCGCTAATAACTCTTGTAATGTTGTCTTCCAAAGACGGCAAGTGACGCTGTCCTATCGGTATAGAGGCGGGTGATTTGACGTTTGAACCAGCATGAACCAGCCATACAATTCACTGGAACAAAACGGGGAATAATCAGCTCACCGAATTCATTTTCCCATTGCTTCATCAATTCCCTTACCGTCTCGCTTGCAGCGCAAACTTGCTGGACCCACTTGACAAATAGACTCACCTCGTTGCTAAAAACGTTGTCCAAAGTCATTGATCGCAGCACAATCCGGATAGAATGGCAATGTTTTCTTTCGTACGCAACCGGGTGACTTCATGCTCAAAAGAGTTCAATCATTGTGAAATGTGGTCACTCTGGCTTGATTCGCCTGAGCGTGAAAAACATATTTCACAGTATGAATGTTGATACTAAAATTCAATGATTTGCGATGAAGCGTTGTTCGGCTGTAAGGTGAAGTGGCAGTTGTAACTGGGCTCGTTTTACCTTGACACATGTCCACCACTTCAATGACATAGTTTCAGGAGATCGATAAGTGGAAAAGAGGAACAATTATCCCAGCCTGGTACTTCACAGCATTTTCCACGTCACCTAAATGGCAGGATTCCATCCACACCAGCGAATCGGCAGAATGACTTTCATCACTTGAACCGTCGGCAAGTTGTCACCTCTTAAGGAATAGTTGTTTGCAATCAAGAACACGATCTGAAAACCAACGAATGGGGCTTAAAGGCTTCGCACACCCACAATGTGTCAATCTATAATAACAAGCATAAGAGCACAGGCATTACACAGAGCTTGGACAGCATGTCATCATGAGTTTAGCCGAGTTAACAACAAACGTTGCATGAAAAAGGAAAGTAATGAAATACCAAATTTTGTGGTAAATCCTACTTTATTCACACTATTTCTGTTTGAACAACACAGCGTACCTATAAGACATGGTCACCGAGGAAACATTGCCAATAATGAACATTTTATACAAAAAAAGTATGGGACCAAGTACGACGTTATTAACTAATCACAGTATCTTTTTCAGCTGCGGATGTATTGTTGAAAAATTCGCGTTTTGTACGTTGCATTTGGATCGGTAAAACAAGCTTAAACCATCATAATGTCACTTTAGTGGTACAGACACTAAATAACTTTTTGCATAAAGAATCAAAGAATTTTTAAATAATTTTTTTTTTGTCCTTACTTGAGAGAACCATACCGTACCCAGAGAAAATGTGTTGCATTAGAATTTAGGCTTGAACGAAACAGTCGATCTGTTAGTTTTTAAAATGATTGACCATTCACGCTCGCAAGGTGTCTTGATGGCGCTAATGCAGGGAAACTCGTTTATTAAACGTGTATCTTGAAAAGTGGTGTTTAATACTCTGTAATAATTTAACAATAAACTTATTACAAACTAATTACAAAGAAGATATATGCAAACTTACAGTTTGTGTCGCTTCGGCACGAGCACGCTCCATCAAGTGAATATAATGAACGAGATTAGAGATAATTTTCGCCTAATTCAGTGAGTTTACATGGCTACGCGAAGCCTACTAGATTTATATTCGTTCAGTGCATTCATCTGATGTGCGTTTACATGACTACGAAAAGCCTACTAGGAGCGTGCTAATATTCAAATGGAATTCAAATGCATGCTTTCAGGAACATAATTGTAAGGAGAAGTTGGTGTGATGTAATTGATGACGTCGAGTTCATCAATGTCGGCTGCGCTGGCGATTTCCTTCATGCTCAGTACGTATTGCTGATGGTTCTCCTCTCTATGTTTTTTTTTATTGCGCAATGCATTGTGCACGTCTGAAGCTGAAGAGTGCTGATGAAATTCGCTGAGAAGGGCTGTTTTCAATTCCTCCCATGATTGGCACGGCGTTGATCGCAGAAATAGTTTGGCCGTTCCTCTGAGAAGCCGTTGAGTCGAAATGTGACATTTCGATTCCTCAAGTTTGTACAAATATTTTGAGTCATCGAATGCCTTTATCCATCTGATAACGGGAAAGTTGTCATCACCCGAGAACGTTGGTAGGGATTCTTCAATATCCCTGAAGCTTACGACTTCACTTCTTGTTCTCGTTTCTAGCGGCCCATCCAATTCAAGGAGTCGCTGCTGCAGATGACGAATCTCTTCTTTTCGTTTCACCAATTCGCGCAGGGTTTCCAATTGCTGCGTCACCTGTCTGTTCTCGCCTTCGAGCTCGGATGAGCTTTCGTCGACAATAACACCATCAAGAATGCTGGCTGGGAAGTTATCTTCTTGTTCGATTCGATCGAGTTCCAATCTAATTTTTAGCGCTGGTTTAAGACCATTTGTAGGCAAATTCATTTTGTCCTTTAATTGAGGTACAGTTGCCATCTGCAAAAATCTCGTGACACGCGCTGCCATATTACACAAAATTAACCACAATTGTCTGCAGCACAGAGACTTTAATCAAATTTGTGTGGTATACACTAAATCAGACAATTTTCAATTCACAACACAAAGTTTAGCAAGACACTGAAAACTTAAACTGACAAAACATTAGTTAACACTTTTGGGTACAGTAATCCCACTTCTGATTAGTTGTAAGGGTTATCTGGAACAGGCAAAAATAAAAAAAGGAGACGATGTTTTCTCTTCGAGCGCTTTATTACAACTGTCCTTTTAGGTTGGTCTTTTACAAACTTTGGCTGTACTTTCTTAATTCTAAACATCGGTAAAGTGGTTCGATTAGCGTTTAACATACATACACACATAGTAGATTATTCATCAATATGAAGCGTTAGGTGAACGACAAACTAAACGAAAGCTTAAGTGTATGGATCAAGGGATGAATAATTTATGTAACATTTGAAATACATTACGTGCCTTACATAATACTACTAGATTTAAATTTTAAAAGAGTAAACAAATTTATAATTTTTGGGACACAACACAAGGACCACTTCAAATCGAACAATTATCGTCGCTGCTTGACATTTGACCAAGGAAGGAATTTGAATGATTTCTTGATTTGATGAACAGAGGAACAAAGTAACCACGAAACATCAAAGTGTGTAAGGAATAAGAAAAACGTTATTTTCAAACTCACCATGTTTCGCCACAATATCTAAAATGTCCGTAAAAGTTAATCAAAATCTAATAAATCGAAAAAATTTAAGTAAAATTAAATACAATAAATAAATTTAAAATTGCAAGAAAACCCCACAAAATGTTTCCAAACACCCAAACGTCAAAAACTTTCTTCCCTCAATTCCCATCACCAAGATTGGCATCGAAAATTTAAATAAAATCCACAAGAAATATATTTTTTTTTTTTGCAAAATATTATTTATTCCAAAATTATTCGCTACGTGATTTAGTTTACAAAAGAAAATAACTCATGATTGATTAAAAAAAAATATGTTTACACTTAAAATTAATTCGTTTGTACAATTTCCATTTGTCTGGCTGCAAGTTACACAATAGTTTACAGTAAATTACTTTGTTTTAGTATTTTAGTTTTTCATTGACTGAGTGAAACGAGTCGAAACAAACACTTGTCTTACAGTAAATTGATTGAAAAAGAAAAATATAGTATTTTTGGAGTGAGTATTTATGCGCTGAATAGGAGTCAGTTGAGTAGTAAACATGATTTTTCGTCGTTCGATGGACGAGAGAGTTACGAGTTCCGTCGGGATATCCAAACACTGTCCGCAGATGGAGAGATTCGGCTGAAAACCACTTAGTTATATTTTTGGAATCACAATACGCTTTGATTGAGCTCCCATCCGCGTCGGAGGGACTTTAGTTCTTGCTGGTGGACTGGTCATCGTCGGGCTGTGACGATGGCGGCGGCTGAACGTATTCGACGGATATCTGCAGGATGCCATTGCCGGCGGAGAGTTGATGATAGCGCAGGGCATAGCAGAAGACCTGAGCGATCAGCTCCCAACAGGTATTGCTGGCCAGCGTGTAATTGTTCAGCGGTATCTTGAAGTTCTTGATCACCTTTGGCTTCTGCTGGCCCTCGGCCAACTTCTCCTGGTCGGGGATGTAGTATGCAATGGCCATGGTGTCTCGACACAAGTTCAAACAAAAAATTCAAAATTTAAAATGAGACAACTTTGGCGCCAAATATCGAGGAGCAGCGAAACGAAAGCAAAACACGGGAGGACTGCTGAGAGACGTGTTGCCACTTCGGCGGTTCTAAACAAACTGATTGAGAAGTCCTTTAGTCAAGAGGATATAAATAAAGTTGCGGGAAGCAACAGTAGTGCGCCGATAGAATGAGAAGGTACATCGAGGGCCCACCCTTGCGGGAAGCGAGCAAATACGAGCGTAATCCCCTTCAATGAAAAGCAACTGGCTGCCGCAATCGAGGACACACTGAGTCACCCTTATTTCGTGCGGCAGGGGAAACCGTGTTGTTTCCGTGCACAGTAACACGACGACGACGACGACGGCGAGTACAAGTACATAACATTATGTATTCAAAGTGCGCTCTCCCTGAACTCGAAGTGGGAACGAAAGCCAGCGCGAGGAGGGTTGACACATATAAATGTGTTAAGCCATAACCATGACTTCCCCGTTTATCTGTACGGACGATGTGTACATGCCGTTGCTGCTGCTGATGGTGGTGGGGATGGAGATGATGTTGGCCAAGGCCAAGGGACGGGCAGGGTGGCTGAAGTGTTCGCTCTTTAGAGCAACAGCACTCTCGACTGGGGTAAGGCTGTGTTTGCACGAGTGGAACATGGCAACTGTACTGGCGTGTACTAGGACTGTTGCTAGGACGACGAGGCGATGTGGCGAGTGAGAGCAGCACTGTGTGCGCGAGGTGTTCGCCTGCGGACTTGGGCGCAGGGGAAATGGGAAGCGTCCTTGCTTGGGAATAAGGATACTCTTGCGTTGCTGGTTTTGTTTTTCCGTTCGGGGTGGGGAACTGAGAACGAAGGGACTACTTAAGAGAACAGTGCTGTAATTGGTGACAAAGAGAGAGTGTGGCAAGGGCTAAGTTAACCCACTCGGATGTGTTCTATTTTTTCGAAGATGATTGGAGTCGGTTGAGTT
The DNA here is from genome assembly GCA_964034865.1 of Eristalis intricaria. Lineage (NCBI taxonomy): Eukaryota > Metazoa > Arthropoda > Insecta > Diptera > Syrphidae > Eristalis > Eristalis intricaria. Next base: position 6,920,707 of record OZ035875.1, on the reverse strand, counting down.
GGGAGGGGGCAATGCATTTTGCTCTGTTGACGGATTTTTGGGGAAGTCGATCCTTGTTGTCGAAGGATGCGAAGATGTCCTGAGCTGGGGCTCCAGTCCATGCGCTAGTGGGTGAGATAAAGATCGGAAATCGATGACATTGGGTAGCCAAGTCACTGGGCTTCGCAAATCAGGCCGCTGACAGAACTAGAGCCATGCATCCGCTGACCACCACCATGAGCCCGACCCAGTGGATCCATTAGTCCGCCCAGCAGCCACAACCAGCAATTCACAGGCCACCACTAGGAGCACCAGTGACCGCAGTCAACCACCCCCACCCACCCAACGACGCCACTGTCTTCCTCGCCAGCAGTCCACCGACTGATCGACTGATGAAATCCCACGCTCCGTCGATTCCTATTCCCGCAATCGCCATGGGACGGGCCCGAATGCAGACAAACTCTTAATTACCCAGTTCGCCTCCGTCGAGACAATCGAATAACCGAGTCCTTATCGTGGTCGTCCCAGAAGTCCCACTCTCCCTCCCTCCCCCTCCCTCTCTCTCTCACTGACAAATTAGCCACCATTGTGCGATTGAGGCAATTCGGTCTTATTTTTGGCTTGAAATTCAATTGGACCCGGACCTCGGCGTAATCAAATGATTCCACCCACCGACAACCATCCTGCCGCCCTCAACGCGAACCGTGTAATCACTCTGAATGGAGCAATGCATCGTCGAGTCCTGTAATCGGAGCCGTAATCACCCATCGCGCTGTTTGTAAACCATCTCACCGCAGGCGGCCTACTCAACATTTCTCTCCCCGCCCCGGCCAACCTCCGTCGACGGCTTTTTAATGAATTCACTGTACAAAGTCGCCCCCGGGGAGTGCACCTGCCTGCCATTGAGATCCAATGAAGCACGGACGCACGACAGAATGTCTCCGAAGTAATTATTATCTGTCCGATGAATAGTTGCAAGTTGTGTCCTGTCGTCGGGATAATTGGCCGTTTGCCACATTTCGGCGTTATCCCCACATCCACCCCACTTCCCCAAGAGAGAGAGAGAGAGAGAGTGCAAGTGACGGCCAATTACTCACACACGGCCGGGTCCACAAGTGAATTTAATTTTAATTACTCAGAGACATTCGCAATTTATGTCCTTGTTCTGTTCACAAAACCGGGCCCTTTCCATCCCCTCCCTTCCACCCACCCCACCCCTCCCCGTCGTCACGTCTTACTTTGAATGTGAAGTTGTCGTAGGTCGTTCAACTTGTTGTGCTTATCAAAGTGATTGCAGCGATGCTGAATGAATGCAGAGCACAAAAAAACAAATGCAAATTACTTTTGTCGTGCTTCGCATTGAATGGGAATGCGCCTGAATCTGAGTGCGCTCGCTGCAGTGTGCGCGCTCAAAGGGCGCTCAAACGGGGCGCTCCCCTGACACTGGAAGGATAATTGTAAGGAAAGTATCTGCAGAGGATACGGTTTGCGATGGTTTTCTTTACCAAATGCGGATTTATCGCATGCCAGTAAGTCGGTGAGGAGGTCCACCTTAACCCTGCTGCTGAGTCCTGAGGAATCCATTTGCCTTAAGAACCCTTGCGCACACGTCCACACTCACTGGCGTGCACAGAGTGTCAGTGGGTAAGTAGAGCACGAGAGGCGGCAGCTGGCTCTGCCGATGGTTCACATTTCAATTTTTCGGGAGATTGATGGAGATCAAGGGACTGATGGAGTTCAGGAGTCAGACGGACCTCAGGACTGACGACGGAGCTCAGTTGGACTGACGACGGAGGTCAGTACGACTGACGACGGAGCTCAGTAGGACTGACGACGGAGGTCAGTACGGCTGACGACGGAGCTCAGTAGGACTGACGACGGAGGTCAGTAGGACTGACGACGGAGGTCAGTACGGCTGACGACGGAGCTCAGTAAGACTGACGACGGAGGTCAGTACGACTGACGACGGAGGTCAGTACGACTGACGACGGAGCTCAGTGGGACTGACGACGGAGGTCAGTACGACTGACGACGGAGGTCAGTAGGACTGACGACGGAGGTCAGTACGGCTGACGACGGAGCTCAGTAAGACTGACGACGGAGGTCAGTACGACTGACGACGGAGGTCAGTACGACTGACGACGGAGCTCAGTGGGACTGACGACGGAGCTCAGTAGGACTGACGACGGAGGTCAGTACGACTGACGACGGAGGTCAGTAGGACTGACGACGGAGGTCAGTACGGCTGACGACGGAGCTCAGTAAGACTGACGACGGAGGTCAGTACGACTGACGACGGAGGTCAGTACGACTGACGACGGAGCTCAGTGGGACTGACGACGGAGCTCAGTAGGACTGACGACGGAGCTCAGTAGGACTGACGACGGAGGTCAGTTCGACTGACGACGGAGCTCAGTAGGACTGACGACGGAGGTCAGTACGACTGACGACGGAGGTCAGTACGACTGACGACGGAGGTCAGTACGACTGACGACGGAGGTCAGTACGACTGACGACGGAGGTCAGTACGACTGACGACGGAGCTCAGTAGAACTGACGACGGAGGTCAGAACGACTGACGACGGAGCTCAGTAGGACTGACGACGAAGGTCAGAACGACTGACGACGGAGCTCAGTAGGACTGACGACGGAGGTCAGAACGACTGACGACGGAGCTCAGTAGGACTGACGACGGAGCTCAGTGGGACTGACGACGGAGCTCAGTAGGACTGACGACGGAGGTCAGTTCGACTGACGACGGAGCTCAGTAGGACTGACGACGGAGGTCAGTACGACTGACGACGGAGGTCAGTACGACTGACGACGGAGCTCAGTAGGACTGACGACGAAGGTCAGAACGACTGACGACGGAGCTCAGTAGGACTGACGACGGAGGTCAGAACGACTGACGACGGAGCTCAGTAGGACTGACGACGGAGGTCAGTAGGACTGACGACGGAGGTCAGAACGACTGACGACGGAGCTCAGTAGGACTGACGACGGAGGTCAGTACGACTGACGACGGAGCTCAGTAGGACTGACGACGGAGGTCAGTACGGCTGACGACGGAGCTCAGTAAGACTGACGACGGAGGTCAGTACGACTGACGACGGAGGTCAGTACGACTGACGACGGAGCTCAGTGGGACTGACGACGGAGCTCAGTAGGACTGACGACGGAGGTCAGAACGACTGACGACGGAGCTCAGTAGGACTGACGACGGAGGTCAGAACGACTGACGACGGAGCTCAGTAGGACTGACGACGGAGGTCAGAACGACTGACGACGGAGCTCAGTAGGACTGACGACGGAGGTCAGTAGGACTGACGACGGAGGTCAGAACGACTGACGACGGAGCTCAGTAGGACTGACGACGGAGGTCAGTACGACTGACGACGGAGCTCAGTAGGACTGACGACGGAGGTCAGTACGACTGACGACGGAGGTCAGTAGGACTGACGACGGAGGTCAGAACGACTGACGACGGAGCTCAGTAGGACTGACGACGGAGGTCAGAACTACTGACGACGGAGCTCAGTAGGACTGACGACGGAGGTCAGAACGACTGACGACGGAGCTCAGTAGGACTGACGACGAAGGTCAGAACGACTGACGACGGAGCTCAGTAGGACTGACGACGGAGGTCAGAACGACTGACGACGGAGCTCAGTAGGACTGACGACGGAGGTCAGTAGGACTGACGACGGAGGTCAGAACGACTGACGACGGAGCTCAGTAGGACTGACGACGGAGGTCAGTACGACTGACGACGGAGCTCAGTAGGACTGACGACGGAGGTCAGTACGACTGACGACGGAGGTCAGTAGGACTGACGACGGAGGTCAGAACGACTGACGACGGAGCTCAGTAGGACTGACGACGGAGGTCAGAACTACTGACGACGGAGCTCAGTAGGACTGACGACGGAGGTCAGAACGACTGACGACGGAGCTCAGTAGGACTGACGACGAAGGTCAGAACGACTGACGACGGAGCTCAGTAGGACTGACGACGGAGGTCAGAACGACTGACGACGGAGCTCAGTAGGACTGACGACGGAGCTCAGTGGGACTGACGACGGAGCTCAGTAGGACTGACGACGGAGGTCAGTTCGACTGACGACGGAGCTCAGTAGGACTGACGACGGAGGTCAGTACGACTGACGACGGAGGTCAGTACGACTGACGACGGAGCTCAGTAGGACTGACGACGAAGGTCAGAACGACTGACGACGGAGCTCAGTAGGACTGACGACGGAGGTCAGTACGGCTGACGACGGAGCTCAGTAAGACTGACGACGGAGGTCAGTACGACTGACGACGGAGGTCAGTACGACTGACGACGGAGCTCAGTGGGACTGACGACGGAGCTCAGTAGGACTGACGACGGAGGTCAGAACGACTGACGACGGAGCTCAGTAGGACTGACGACGGAGGTCAGAACGACTGACGACGGAGCTCAGTAGGACTGACGACGGAGGTCAGAACGACTGACGACGGAGCTCAGTAGGACTGACGACGGAGGTCAGTAGGACTGACGACGGAGGTCAGAACGACTGACGACGGAGCTCAGTAGGACTGACGACGGAGGTCAGTACGACTGACGACGGAGCTCAGTAGGACTGACGACGGAGGTCAGTACGACTGACGACGGAGGTCAGTAGGACTGACGACGGAGGTCAGTACGACTGACGACGGAGCTCAGTAGGACTGACGACGGAGCTCAGTGGGACTGACGACGGAGCTCAGTAGGACTGACGACGGAGGTCAGTTCGACTGACGACGGAGCTCAGTAGGACTGACGACGGAGGTCAGTACGACTGACGACGGAGGTCAGTACGACTGACGACGGAGCTCAGTAGGACTGACGACGAAGGTCAGAACGACTGACGACGGAGCTCAGTAGGACTGACGACGGAGGTCAGTAGGACTGACGACGGAGGTCAGAACGACTGACGACGGAGCTCAGTAGGACTGACGACGGAGGTCAGTACGACTGACGACGGAGCTCAGTAGGACTGACGACGGAGGTCAGTACGGCTGACGACGGAGCTCAGTAATACTGACGACGGAGGTCAGTACGACTGACGACGGAGGTCAGTACGACTGACGACGGAGCTCAGTAGGACTGACGACGGAGGTCAGTACGACTGACGACGGAGCTCAGTGGGACTGACGACGGAGCTCAGTACGACTGACGACGGAGCTCAGTAGGACTGACGACGGAGCTCAGTAGGACTGACGACGGAGCTCAGTAGGACTGACGACGGAGCTCAGTAGGACTGACGACGGAGCTCAGTAGGACTGACGACGGAGCTCAGTAGGACTGACGACGGAGCTCAGTAGGACTGACGACGGAGGTCAGAACGACTGACGACGGAGCTCAGTAGGACTGACGACGGAGGTCAGTACGACTGACGACGGAGGTCAGTACGACTGACGACGGAGCTCAGTAGGACTGACGACGGAGGTCAGTACGACTGACGACGGAGGTCAGTACGACTGACGACGGAGCTCAGTAGGACTGACGACGGAGGTCAGAACGACTGACGACGGAGGTCAGAACGACTGACGACGGAGGTCAGTACGACTGACGACGGAGGTCAGTACGACTGACGACGGAGGTCAGAACGACTGACGACGGAGCTCAGTAGGACTGACGACGGAGGTCAGTACGACTGACGACGGAGGTTAGTAGGGCTGACGACGGAGGTCCGTACGGCTGACGACGGAGGTCAGTAGAACTGATGGAGCTCGGGAGACCGCAGGAGCTAAGGGGCTCACGGTGCTTAGGAGGTCGTCAGTCTTTCAGTCTTGCCACTGCTTAGATGGGAAGTTCAATTCCATTTGCCCCTTACGAAGGCTCAACTTCAACAAAAACATCGCTTGGGCACAACAGAGAGCCGCGGTGCTTGAGAACGAAGTCAAGAATGCCATGTCCTGATGACTGAATGTCTGAAGACCTGCTTATGACTTCCTCCCGAGATCCGTTTCAATTTGCCACGAATGTGCTTCCACCGGAGATGAAGAATCCCAAACAGCAGAAGAAATCCCTTGAAATCTTTTGAAATCCTTTGAAATCCTCCTCCATTGCCTCCTTGTTCTTCCTCCATTCAAGTGGAAATAAAAGCGAAACAAAACACACATATTTACTGCGGTTAGCTATGCGCACGATGCATCCAACCCCCCGCCCCGCGTGCAAAAACGCAGGCAGAACAAGAAAAACACTTCACCGCCACTCAGTTATGCGGGTGATTTCTTTCGCCTCCCTATTTATGACCATCACCACCGTTGTCGGTGGTTTTTATTTCTGCTCCCCCCAGCGAGCCACACACACAGAGGGAGTGGTACATATCTTTGGGGTACGTTTCTAATTAAGAGAAGAACTTTCCGTCGAACCACTCCTGGAGTGGTGCTTCAGCTTGCTGATTCCCCATCAATACGGTTTACCGAGCGCAAACAGTTCACCGTTGCCCGTGCCAGAGCCAGAGTCTCAGAGTCTGTGTGCTCCATCAGGTATATCATTATTTTATGCAGCGACTCCGCGTCCCCCCCTCGGGAGTTAATGTAGATTTAAACACATTTGCATTTGTTCGGTCCTGCAAGCGGTTACAGGGATAAACAAGTTGTACGTACGTACGTACGGCGCGGCGCGGCGCTGCATTGCCGTTGCAACCTGGTGTCGAAAGGGTTGTGCTTGTTTTACTGGCAGCCGCCTCCCTCTCGGTGGATGGTTTAACAGGGTTGGGAGCGGGGCTAAACTTTAAAATTCAATCTTCGGGGATGTTTTTCTTCGGTTCGCTCTTCATTTGATATTCACGCAGAGTGCATCTTGAAGCGAAAAACTGCAAAAAAGGAAATTGGTTTTGGCGTGAGTGGAGGGGTGGCACTGTGGAGATGTTTATGCACACACCTTGAGTGCGCTGAGGAGCTCAGGTCGATCCTTTGGCGGGTTCCCATCAGCATTAGTGCGAGATTCGGCATAATCAAGGATTCAGAACTTAATTTGAAAAGTTTTTCATTGCTCTTTGATTAGTTTTGGCCGCCGAGGGGTGGCGGGTGGGGGGTGGGGGGGGGCATGGAAGCCCTATGAATCGAATTAACCACTCCAGGATATAATTTCTTGGGAATTTTTCAAACGAAACGAGTTGAAGTTAAGGCAATCAACGGGAGCGATGCAAGGATTTCCATAAACTGCGGAGGAGGCAGTCACTAGGGAGTAGGTGGGTGGGTCGCAGATGGCTGGAGATGATGCTAGCAGCAATGGACGGTAGCTTGCCGTTGAAATGGAGACCATTTACTACTCTGGCATGGTGCTAGGAAGGATGGTAGGAGTGGTGAGTGCCTAGTTTTGGCAAACTGGCTACTCATCAAATGCAGCACTCAGGATTTTTATCCGATAAGCGCACGCTTCAAAAATGCAATAGAAAACGAGCCATTTTCTCTAAGACTGACCAGAATTTGTCGTCCAAACGACGACTATGATCTAGACCTCCATTGCATCCGTGGAAATGATGTTTGAAATTACGCTAGTGTCTGTCGTGGTTTGCCTTATGAGCGGGAGCATAGTCTTCCTGGAGGGTCCTTACCATGATGTTAAACGTCTTGACAACGTTAACCCGATTGCTTACCATTCGTTGAAATGTTAACACCTTATTAGCGAGCTTGGGGACTCCATTTTAGCGACCAAACCGTCATAGAGGGAATGAGTCCAGCAGCATGTGGTGATGACCAAACATAATTCCTTCATTCTGCTTGCTGAGCGGTTCCTCAATCGTGAATATTATCTCATCATTAAACAGTCTTTCTCTGTGGCCATTTTTCGCGTACTGACAAAGCTTTACTCATTCCATGGAATCATGGTGAAATGTGGTTCAGAATTTTATCTCGAACATGTTCCATGAATTTGACTTGTTAAATAGCAGTCAAATGCATTTGGGTGCATTCAATTCTTTTTGAGAAGCAATGAGTTGCACGGTTACCCTAGCTTATGCCAGACGTCTGTGCCCGGTCTTTGACAGGAATTAAAGCCCCTTCGTTTGTACAGCAACGGCCGGTGATTTAGGAAGAAAGGATGCAACGAAACAACTCGTATGATTCCTGCGAGTGAACCCGGATTGAGATGGATTAGTCTTCGAAGTAGGAGCCTCCACCTACACCCGAACTGTCTGGGGGACCCTAACAGAAGAGACACAACGACGTAGATCTCTGGATTCAACGATCTTACTTTCATCTCGAAACTGCGGCCCGGTATGAAAACAGTGAGGCTTTGAAAATGAGAACGGAATGAGCGCTTCCTGACGTACTGCAACACTTCACCTGCTATCCGCTGATTTCGACAAGGTGCTCGACATTGTGGGCAGAGAGTTTATCATGAGTGTCTTACGCAGTCTTGGGGGTTTTAATTGTGTTTACGGTCACATACGACGGATCCAAAGGATAGATCTAGTTTGTCAGAATCAAGCGACAAAGTGGTGTGCCAGGGGACATACCCTTGCCCGAACTCCTTAAGTCATCTAGTTTGTCAGAATCAAGCGACAAAGTGGTGTGCCAGGGGACATACCCTTGCCCGAACTCCTTAAGTCATCCTTGGTGCACGCAAGGATTAACGACTTCCACACATAAATTCCAATCTCCGGCGCAGAAGACTTCACAAAGTGGTGTGCCGCAGGGTTGCATCATTTCAACTTAACTCTTTCTCTTTGCAAGATTTGTACTCGGATTTGGTTCCAACAGACAACGAGCTCAACGGAACCCAACGAAATGTCAACAGGCTTAAAATTAACATCAAAACGATATCATCATCCTTCTCGAACTTTCTATATTTCCGAAGCTCACCTCTGAACACTGCCGTGCTTAATGTGGCCGAAGAGAAATGACATCCAGCTGCGAGCAAAATCAGCATGCCGAAACGTCGACAAAAAAATAAATATGTACCAACATTTTTCATGAACAAACTTGAAAAATGTTTTTCAATTATTTTCGTCGTGAGGTCTGCCGTGCGGCATGACTCCATTGTCCCGACAAATTCGTCGCACCGTGGAAAAGTTTGAGCGTTGGTACATTACACAGTCACCAAAAAGACGCAGATTGACGCGAAGTAGAGAACATATAACCACCGTAGCGGCCAGTATAGATGAATACCACAAAATGTTGAGTCGTCGCCGATCAGCTGACTTAACCATCGCTAGAGAGTCAATCAAGCTTGGTGATGGACCTCCGTTCAAGATTGCACTGACCCAAGGAATTAAGTTGGACGACAATAGATAAGGCCGTCAGTTTTGTAATGGGTTGGTGGAAATGTTGATGGAGGAGGGGACGTTAGCACGGAGGCCAAATTACCATTTATTGGTGCGAATACAATTTACAAGTGTTCGACCAAACAACTGTGCAGACACAATGATCAACTGTTTGGTGCAGTTTATGACATCTCATGAGGAAGGATATACATAATTCAGTACCGATTTTCAGTGTCTACAGATCGACAACATATGTGCGACCATCCGAGCTGTGGACGTCTACCACGACGCCACTACGTGTCAACACAAGCGCGCGGGAGCGCTCGAAGTCAACTCACGGTTAGCGTTTATAAATTAGCCTCCACACCACTCGACTAATTTTTCAAGTCCTCAGTCTACGCTGAAAAGCCAAGGAACTTGAACGAGCTCGAGGTCAACAAGAAAGATGTTCCTGCCAGAGTAACGTCGCACAATATGTGGAAAGAGTCATCAAAAAAATTAGGCCGTCCGATTGAAGCAATGCCATCAAATCCGCGTCGGTTATTTGAGTGGCGTGCCATTCCATACATAATGGCATAAGCGTAGCCAGAAAATTAAGTCAGAATCAATATTATATCGCACACCCGTGTTGTTTTATTCAAATTTATCTTCCTATCGCTGTTACCTGGTCACCCTCTATATGATGGTACATCGGAGCCGGACAGCAAGAGGACCTCAGTCGGCAGCATAAGGTCTGTCTCCCAACTCAACATTTCAACAGAACGGCCACATATTCTACGTCGATGATTAAAAAGTGGCTCTAGTGATGAGCTAGCTGGAAGTTAGGTTTTCTTTTAAGTGGCGACTTCTGTTGGACCTGACTTAACAGCTTAGGATCTTGTCCTATGAACTTTTGCTTATGCCGAAGTTTCCGACAATTTATTCACTAAAAGCGAACGTGGAAGCCTTTTGAAACAAGGAGCGCGAACAGGAAACAAAGTGATGTGAGAAAATGTACTGAAACGTGACACCAAGGGGATGAGTGTACGCAGGCAGTGCCAAGGCAGATATTTGTCAAATATTATAGCTTATGCCTAACCGCATGCCTTGCACTTAATAATAGGAAAAAGGTTTGATTGATTTTCAAAAAAGTTGGAAATGTCGCGGTGTTCTGAAAATGACACATCTTGTTGAATGACACATGTCGCTCTACGCCTCGTCGCCCTAAGGCTCGTCGCTCTAAAGGTCGTCGCTCTAAGGGTCGTCACTCTACGGCTCGTCGCTCTAAGGCTCGTCGCTCTAAAGGTCGTCGCTCTAAGGGTCGTCACTCTACGGCTCGTCGCTCTAAGGCTCGTCGCTCTAAAGGTCGTCGCTCTAAGGGTCGTCACTCTACGGCTCGTCGCTCTACGGCTCGTCGCTCTAAGGCTCGTCGCTCTAAAGGTCGTCGCTCTAAGGGTCGTCACTCTACGGCTCGTCGCTCACTCTGCAGCTCATCGTCATTTAGCTTGTCGCTCTTAAGAGTGTCGCTCTACGCCTCGTCGCCCTAAGGCTCGTTACTCTACGGCTCGTCGCTCTAAGGCTCGTCACTCTACGGCTCGTCGCTCAGTCTGCAGCTCATCGCCCTTTGGCTTGTCGCTCTTAAGCGTGTCACTCTACGGCTCGTCGTTCTAAGGCTCGTCGCTCAGTCTGCAGCTCATCGTCCTTTGGCTTGTCGCTCTTACGCGTGTCGCTCTACGCCTCGTCGCCCTAAGGCTCGTCACTCTAAAGCTCGTCGCTCTAAGGGTCGTCACTCTACGGCTCGTCGCTCTAAGGCTCGTCGCTCAGTCTGCAGCTCATCGTCCTTTGGCTTGTCGCTCTTAAGCGTGTCCCTCTACGGCTCGTCGCTCTAAGGCTCGTCACTCTAAAGCTCGTCGCTCTAAGGGTCGTCACTCTACGGCTCGTCGCTCTAAGGCTCGTCGCTCAGTCTGCAGCTCATCGCCCTTTGGCTTGTCGCTCTTAAGCGTGTCACTCTACGGCTCGTCGTTCTAAGGCTCGTCGCTCAGTCTGCAGCTCATCGTCCTTTGGCTTTTCGCTCTTACGCGTGTCGCTCTACGCCTCGTCGCCCTAAGGCTCGTCACTCTAAAGCTCGTCGCTCTAAGGGTCGTCACTCTACGGCTCGTCGCTCTAAGGCTCGTCGCTCAGTCTGCAGCTCATCGTCCTTTGGCTTGTCGCTCTTAAGCGTGTCCCTCTACGGCTCGTCGCTCTAAGGCTCGTCACTCTAAAGCTCGTCGCTCTAAGGGTCGTCACTCTACGGCTCGTCGCTCTAAGGCTCGTCGCTCAGTCTGCAGCTCATCGTCCTTTGGCTTGTCGCTCTTAAGCGTGTCACTCTACGGCTCGTCGTTCTAAGGCTCGTCGCTCAGTCTGCAGCTCATCGTCCTTTGGCTTGTCGCTCTTACGCGTGTCGCTCTACGCCTCGTCGCCCTAAGGCTCGTCACTCTAAAGCTCGTCGCTCTAAGGGTCGTCACTCTACGGCTCGTCGCTCTAAGGCTCGTCGCTCAGTCTGCAGCTCATCGTCCTTTGGCTTGTCGCTCTTAAGCGTGTCGCTCTACGGCTCGTCGCCCTAAGGGTCGTCGCTCTAAGGCTCGTCGCTCTAAGGGTCGCCACTCACTCTGCAGCTCATCGTAATTTAGCTTGTCGCTCTTAAGAGTGTCGCTCTACGCCTCGTCGCCCTAAGGCTCGTCACTCTAAAGGTCGTCGCTCTAAGGGTCGTCACTCTACGGCTCGTCGCTCTAAGGCTCGTCGCTCAGTCTCCAGCTCATCGTCCTTTGGCTTGTCGCTCTTAAGCGTGTCGCCCTAAGGCTCGTCGCCCTAAGGCTCGTCGCTCTAAGGTTCGTCGCACAATCGCTCGCAGTTTCATAACTTGTCACTCGATTTCTCGTCGCTCCACAGATCGCCGCTCTATCTCTTCATAGCTTGTCGCTCGACAGCTCATTGTCCTTCAGCTCATCGCTCTTAAGCGTGTCGTCTACCCCAGTACACCCGACTATCTGCAGCGTGACCTGGCAAAAGGAATTCCTCTGCTGGCTCGAGCGGCCATAACGTATCGAGCTTGAGGCCGGGTTGCCTAAGCATAAGCATCACGCGGTACTCCAACAGTATCTAAGAAGGACAATGACCCAAATAAGAACGCCTATTTCTTAGAGACTAGCACTGACTCTGCCACCCATCGAAGCGGCTATAACCCAGCAGGGGACTAGCCATGTTCTAGAATCCGTTTCAGTTTAGTCTCCAAGTCTAGCAAAGCGAAGTCTTTTTAAGGAAATCGCTCGAACTGAGGTGTCTACGCAGCATCGTCTCCTTGATCGCCTTTCAGCATCGTATTCTACGACTTTGAGGAATAAAATGTTGAACCACCTTCAATTATTGTCATCTCTATACTCTTTCCTGCCCCACCACCAGAAATAACGGTTAGTCAGTCTCCCCACCTAGCTCATCTTAAAGACCATGCAATTCCCCTCAAGACTCCTTATGGCCACTTTTGTCATAGGACCACGCATTCTCGAGATATTTGCCACTCAACGTCGTCTCAACGAATTCTGGAGAGTGATTTTCTCGTGGCAGAAATTTGCGAGTGAATTGGTTCGCTTTTCGGCCGACTTTTTGCTGAATTTGAAATCATTCCACTTTCTCGGCAGAAAAAATGGAAAAATACAAATATCTCCGAAACGGCTGAATCGATTGCAATGAAACTTGACATACCTAAGCTAAGTATGTTGAGGTACGAAAAGAAGGAAAGGTAGTCCTTGAAGGACATGCAGATTCAAGGATATTCGACGTTGAAGTGCATTTTTTGTAGGTTCATCTCTCTTGGTGCAAGTAGCTCGGATTTAGTTATCAGGTTTGACTGAATCACTTGTCACGTTGAAAGTGCATAGATGGAGCTACAGTCGAAGGTATAAATGATCCTTTAAGGACCTTTATGACGCTGTATGACATAGCTGGGGGATGTAGTGGAAGCCGAAGGCTGATGTATCAGACGAAGATCGATAGTCTCTCCAACGAGCACCATACTGATGCAGAGTTCCTTCCAGCTCTCCCTTCCCTCGAATTCAGGCTTCAAATTGGAATTTGGAACAGAGAACCAAACTGAAGCCGATGCATCAGGCGAAGACTTCGCCAGCTCCTAACTGACTTCCCTGTCATCTCCCTGTCGAAGCTATGAATCCCTCTGCCATTCCAACAGCCATTCATTGCCAGACAAGAGAGGAAAATATCACCGCACCGCACAACAGACTCTGAATACAAAGTCATTAGACTCTCATTGATTTCCGTCAATCCGGCGTTCACTTTGGCTCGATAATGTGCATTCCTCCAGAATCCTGCACAAATCCCCGCGTCCCATCCAGCGCCACCCAGCGAATGGATTTCCATTCAACTCGACCCACCTGACTAGTCGGCAACAATACACCAACTCATAAGAATGCACAAGCAAAGCGAATCAAACCTAATATCCTGAAAATCCCTTTTCTTCGCACAACCTCGACAATTTTCCCACACCACCCCGCCTCCTCCGCCGACGCCCGAAAGGGTTATTATCTAACGAATCGATTCACTTGTGTCGAGCGAAAAAGAAAAATGCAAAAAACAACAAAAAAGGAAAGGAGTCACGGTGGAGGATGAATAGGAGAATAAAAAGAGTAAAAGGAAAGCCATCTTCCATCATCATCAACCAACATCAACATCCCGCAAAAGTGAGCACGTTAACCCCGGCAGAGTATGACTCATTCGATTCGAAACTCCATGGCAGAGCGAACTGAAAGAAGACAAATGCTCGTTGGCATCCCAGCGGGCGGGCAGGCAAGGGGACATACCCTTGCCCGAGCTCCTTTAGTCATCCTTGGTGCACATCTATCAGTGTGTGCGAGAGTCGATCGCTAAACGCGAGGACTAACGACTTCCACACATAAATTCCAATCTCGGGCGCAGAAGACTTCATAGATTCGGAATGTACTGCACGCTGCTGCTGCACCACAAGTGGTTACGGGCCGAGGTAGCTGCCTCGGTGACTCAGAGTGCAGCACTCACACATTCACTCACGTAATTGTGCATACGTTTAAGTCAGGAATTAGACCCTTCTTCCTTGCGGCTCGGCGTACTCGTATCTTCGCTCTCCGCACTTGGGGAGGGAAAGATTGAACACCTGCATTACACTTGAGCCGTAAACGGACGCAATTGAATGTGTGTGCGCACTGTTTGCTGCCGCTGTTTAATACTTAGGGCGGGTGGCTGCGGACGGGGCGGGGACGGGTGCCGGCGGAGGGGAGGACAAAATTAATTCTTGCACACTTGGGGAGTATTGTGTTCGATTTTCTTTCTTAAATGGAATTTCTAAGGACCCTGACTGTGCATGTTTGGAGAGGGTGAGTGAGCGCTGTTGCTGCTGCTGCTGGTTGCCACTGAACTGTCACAGTGATTTTGACGGAGCCGAAGGTGAAGGCATCCAACTATTCCTCCGAGTGCGTGGAGTGCATGGAGGGCCGGACTGCCGGCAGAGGTTCTCACAGTGCCGTCGTGTGTGAAATGGATATGGGACAGGTGAGGTCGCTCGTCGCCGCCGAAAGTCCTCCGTTCGATTGGGACTTGTTGACAGGCTTTTGTGAAAGGATTAGGCGCGTGAACTCGATGCGATCGATAATCTGGCCGTGAATTACGTGGGATTGCTCTCGTGGGACGGTGGCGATGATGACCGCATTACATGCGTTCAATTGAGATGTCATGGGGGATTATCTTGGTCAAGGGGACTGTGGGAAAGACTTGGTTGCATTTTGGTTGCATTGTTCATCTTGTGACTGGTGTGCCTTTGAAAGGGGGTTTCCCACGATGACGAGTGGATCGTTAGAGTGCTAGAGTGTGTCTTGTGGCACCTTTTTTTATGGTTTGCGCCAATGCTTCTTCAAGATACTGGTAACCCGTGTTAACAGCATGAACGACTCACGGGATATTATTCTCCTGTTTCCTCGCGCCTACGTCCTAAACCACACCTCTGCACACTTCTACCACTCTCCCCGCGGAACTGCCGTTAGGTATTACTTCGCGGGGCTGGTTAGCATATCGCGCTATGTGATCTATATTTGCCAATTCGGCCTTTCTTTCTCTTTCCGGCCTTCTTAGCTCGATCTGGACCCTTGTAATAAAGGAACATGTCACCAGCCATTTGTCAGCTGACTCCATCATATCGCTAACTAGGAGCTCGGGAGTTGGTAGACTTCCTCTCGCCACGGCAAATGGAATATTGCCGGCTCTGCGTCTTCATCTTCGCGCGCGCATTCTGGACAAGTGGGTGAGCTGTCGTGGCCGAATCTGTGGAGGTATTTTCGGTAACCCCCATGGCCCGACAAGAACTGCGTGAGGTGGTACTTGCAGTTCCCGTGAGCTCTCGTTGTGCAGGCTTCTATTCTGGGTATCAATTTATGGGTCCATCTGCCTTTGGTTGTGGTGTACCACTTGGTTTGCCACAGTGCCATTGATGTTGCCCTTTCTTCCTTTTTTATACCTCTTGCGCTAGTCTTCGAGTGATTTGCAGATCTCCGTAGGTAGAGCCTTTGCATTTCGGTGGAGAGAGCCTGTATGATGATCGGGACCATTCCCGCAATGACGCAGGCTGCTTCGTACGAAATTGTTCGGAAACCGCTGACTGCTCTTATCACGCAGAGCCTGTATGATGTCGAGAGCTTCCTTGCTCTTTCCGTGTTCTCCAGGGCCCCCACCCATACTGGTGCAGCGTATAGAAGGATTGAGCCTAACACTGTGGAAAGCAGGATCCTTCTCTCGTATCCAGGTCCTCCGATGTTGGGCAGCATTCCTGAGAGCGCTGCCTGCATCCTTGCTGCTTTTTTGTCTTGTGGAACCTCTCGTGGTCGATTTGGTCACATTCGGTGGATTCTCATGCGATTGGTTGCCTAATTTTGAGTCGATCGCAATCAGTCAGCTCCCGGAGGTATACATGAGGACCCGGGCATTCGCAAACACCAGATTAGCGAATTTTCCATCAGGACTTGCCCCGACAGTAGAAAAAAAAACCCCAAAACCCATGAGTTGAAGGAACTGAAGAACATCGATTCAAGCAAAAAAATTACATTCAGTGACGAGGCCGGTTTTTGGATCAGTATGCTTCAGCATGTGGCTGAGGTGCATAAGGACGTCGACCCCTGCGCTTGGGGTTCCAGGTTCTATTCTCGAACTCCAGCACTTTTCGAGTCATGAACAATGCTTAAATAGCTCTTCGCCGTTCGTAGTCGCCATTAAGTTGAAGGTCCCATCCACCCGTGATTGTGTCTGGAAACGTCCTTAGAAACTAAACCCAGGTCCCCCTCGTTACGAGCCCCACCGAGAAAAATTTGCGGGGTACAAGCTGCTTACGGACTTAAGACGAAACACACGGATAGGGGCTGTCGAACTGGTAAAGCTGCTAAGGGAAGCCTTAACCAACATTGAGGAGGTCCAGGGGCAGCAGAAAGTGAGTTACGAATCCTGGTGTCAACAAGCGTACTCACCGAGAACGAGACTGCTGCTACCGATAAGTAAAGAATGCTGGAGCCTCGGTATGGACCGTATATAGCCACGACGGTCCTGTCTAGTGGATCTTTAGAGCTTATGGCGAATTTGGTTTATGTAGAGTTGAGCACCGCGAGAATTTTATCTTCTCTTGTGATCGAGTTGCACTCTTTCGACGATGTCTCAGTCGTTGGGTGGTCAAATTCGATTCCATCGGTTTGGCTTACATGAGTTTCAAAGGCGTAGATAACCGCGGAAGTGAATGTGAGGAGGGCCTGGTCGTTCGTGGACATCAGCTTTTCAATTGGGATGTAGCCTGAGTTTCCAAAAAATAAGTCCAACTGACTCAGGAGCTGTAGGAACTGAAGAACAATGATTCAGGGAATAACATCATATTCCGTAACGAGGCCCTTTTTTGGATCGGCATGTTAGAGCATATGGCTGGCGGGTCATAGTGAGTAGACAAGAGCGTCAACTTCTGCCCTGGGGTGCCAGGCTCAATTAACCTTCGTGATACGCGGCTCCACCTCTTTTCGAGTCATTGACCATGGTGGAGCTCCCATTCACTCGTGATGCACGCACAACACAAGTGGATGTTGCGGCTACTTGGCTCATACCCCCTCGGACTTAAGCATTACCCAATACTTAGGACTGTTCACAAAGAAATATAAAATTGCGAATATTACTCCACCGAACCAATGATCTAACTTTCACGCTAAATACCTTAGAGTTATTGTCGACAACAAATCAAGCGGAAAACATGACGTACAGGAAGGCATCCGCAAAGCAGGGACCCAAGTGGGGAATCCTACAGATTGGCTATACCCTCTAATAGCACGGCCAATACTGCACTACGGTGTCCTAGTCTAGTTGACGGCACTACATCTCATTTCATCGCATCTCCAGTGAACAGCTTGATCCACTATACGGGCATGCAGTCACTCGATTCTTTGCCATCGACCCCTGCTCATCAGAAGTTATGCCCGCTCGCAACCAGGTGAGTTTTTGGACTCCTAAGCAATGGCGTGCCACGCACAACACGAGCGGTTGCAGAGAATCTAGGCCCTGGCTCTCTACGGGCTGTAGCGCCACCCAAATTATTACTATAGTTGCCTACTTGATGGAATCGCATATAGTGCCAGCCAGTCAAACGAAATGATCAGAATACAGAGATCGGTAGGCATTTGTTTTGCAGGTGCACTCAGATCATCAACGTCAACATCTGTCCAAGAAGTGTCACTGCATCTTCTCCGCATGGAGCTTACAGCTGCAAGCAAAGGACATATCTTCGGAATAAAGTGCAAAACAAGGGAGACGATTGGACTAGGCTGCAATGGGAATCTGAAGGCAAATGCTCTGGTGTATACGCTAGGTAGTCCTCATCTTATTCGAGTCCTGCGTCCAAAGCTCTGGCTATCTGGCAGGCCTGACTGAAAGGCTCTGGAAACAAAATTCCAATATTTTTAAACTCTGCCGCCTACCTTCAAGGGAGTTAGTTAGAGTCCCTTGATAAAAGTGTTGAAAGGTACACGCAATGGCTCTTCACCGAGGCAGCAAAAACCAAAATAAAAAAAGGGTCCTCCTTCAGTGCGACGACACACAAAACACCAGAAGAGCGGACAAATTGTACATTCTCCCTCCGATCTCTCACGATATCCGGCCAATGAAGTGCCGATGAATGACATGGATTGGGTCTGCACAGGATCATGCGACACGCCGTCCCAAAGTCATTGCTACTGGCGGCTTGAAAAAGTTACCTGTGGGTTAGGTAAGGGGGCCGCTAGTGCATTCACCAGCACACTTGGACCATATTGGTCCATTGTGATACTCATACTCAGACTGCTACCACTGACCGACTACTCCAGTGATAGTGCCGTTAATTTGATCCCAACGGCAAATGGTGACTGGACCAGATTTGAAAACTAGATAAAATCGTAATAACTTAGCTTTCACTGGGATTCGAACCGGGGACCTCGCTAACCAGGGGCAGGCTCTCTATCAACTGTGCCATCTAGTCGTTCACCTGTACATGTAGGTCACACACAATTAAAGCACCCC
Organism: Eristalis intricaria; assembly: GCA_964034865.1. Classification (NCBI taxonomy): domain Eukaryota; kingdom Metazoa; phylum Arthropoda; class Insecta; order Diptera; family Syrphidae; genus Eristalis; species Eristalis intricaria. The sequence continues at coordinate 6,901,920 of OZ035875.1, read as the reverse complement.
TAGACTTGGACAGGGTGCAAGTTAGTACTGAACACTGCCTCATAGGCAATTGAACCATAAAACTTGGAGCGGCCTACAATGACTTCTGTGGAAGCTGCACACGCTTGCAGAGACTAGATGAAGATCAGTAGTTATCTTCTAACGGCCTCGAAGATTTGACAAGGAGCTGCAGTAAGCTCAGTCATTTTTTTTTTTTTTCATCTTTTACATCTTACCCATGCCGTGTAAGCAACGACACCGCGACCAGGGAAGATTCATTGTGTCGAAGGCCTCATGAAAGATAGTAAGTCCTTGGTAGTGCTTTTTTTAATTCGACTGAAGTGAGTGTCTCCCCATGGAAGGTACGTTTCCTTAACCAGATTATTCCCGGATGTGCTCGGAAGTCTCATCCCCTTCGAGGCAAAGCCAACAAACCGCGTCTTGACATAGGTTAAGTTTGTTAATGTGATATTTCAGGCCGGAGTGGCCGATAAGAAAGCTTGTTAGCAACCTTAGGCTATACTTGTTAAGATGGAGTATTCCGTTCTTTTCCCATTTGTTAATTAGATTTGTAACAGAGTCCAACCTTGGCGCAGTTGGTAGAGTGCCTGCCCTGGGGCATGAAACCATACATGCCGCGTCAAAACTGGTGTCCGACATTCAGTGAAATAAAAGCAAACAACAATGCACGGGTGCCTGCCTGATTGACTTGACCGTTTGGTTAGAGGGCCTCTTCCTCAAACTAGTCAGGCTTGGCATAAGTAAACCATTGCATAACAAGTAGAAAGTTTGTCGTGAAAAATGAAACAGGGGCGGTTGGTTCGCCGATCTTTTTTTCAATATTCACTGCAGATCTTGTAGGCTCCATGCCGCACTTAATAGCGTACGCCGACCATCTAGTTGCGTACAGAACAGGTCCGAAGATAGAGGTAATAAATATCTTGTTGCAGCGTGACTTCGATAAAATTCAGCGATTTTGCGACGACTGGAAGTTGGTTATCAACTTCCTGAAGTGTGAAACTACCCTATTCAGGACCTCGTTGGACACGGCACCGCGCCCACGGGATACGCGCCAAGACTGGCGCAAGTTCGGCATAGTTGACCCACAAGGTTGGCCGTTAGCCGTGAAAAGTGTAGTTAGGTATCTTGACATTTGGCTAGATCAATATCTGTATTTTGACAAACATATAGATATGGCCAGAGGCAAGGAGGTTGTTTTTCAGCAGCCAACTTGATACCAGAGTGAAGGTAATCTGCTACATGGCCCTCGTACGGCCAATTATGGCGTACGGTTGTCCTTTGTGGTTCAACGTGAGTCCTTCCCAGATGGAAAAGATGAGGTTGTTCGAGAGGCAGTGTCTTAGGAGCTGTCTTCGTCTGTACACGCACACCCGAGTCTGAGTACAAGAAGAACTATCCTAACGAGTTCCTGTACAAAGAGGCAAACTGGAACAGGATAGTTAATTTTATTATTAAGCTGATCAGAAGGCACATCGCACGAGCTATGACTTCTTCGAACAGTCTGATCTTTGGGGCTTACTACCCAAACGCTATGTACCATGAAAGAGTGCGCATCAACGGCCTTATTCCACCTAAAGCATTCCTCTATCTCGATCAAATTGGCCCAATACAGGATACGGAGGGATGCCCGCTGATCTTCCATGTCGTACCCCGAACAGTGGACAGGCGACTCCAATGCGAGCCGGAAGTCGCTCGCAGCCACGAGGATCTCCTCCGATTCAGTAGAGCGATCTCTACTCGGGACTGGAGAGAGTGTGCCAAAGAACGGCACTTTTATTGGTGGTTGCACCAGAACCGGAAGGAAGTCATACGAAAAGTGACAGAACAATGGACCATTGTGGTCTGAGTGGTGCATTCTTTTACATTACCTACTCCGCCCTCTCTCTCTATCTCTCTATCTCTCTATCCTGCTCTCTCTCTCTCTCTCTTTCTCTCTCTCTCTCTACGTCCTCCTTCATAACATTGGTAGTTTCTTCTTTGAATTCGATTTCAAGAACGGATTACAAGAAGAATTACTTATTCTTGTACTTTTTAGTAAAATCAATAAAATGAGACAACAGATTGCTTGAAAATTGTAATTTGATCATGAGTTTACAGCGAACTGGGTAACTCGTCAAAGTCGACAGCTTGGCGAATGAATCACTGCGCTGAGACCATTTGACACCAGGTCTTGCTTGAAGGGTTGAACTTCTGGGAAAGCTGCTGACAAAGGAGATGGGGTAAGGGTTTCGGCGAGCCTGTCTACCTTCTCAAGAATTATTCCATGAGGTCCACCTGATTGTAATATCCGCAACAGTTACTGCGACAGAGCTGTGTGTGGGCTTGGAGGGAGCCTCATCGAGGCAAAGGATGGCATCAGCACATCTGCCAGAGAAGTGAGTATCTCTGAAGAGACGTCATTCATTTTGTTGCCAAATCATTGCTCCATCCAAATGACACCCTCTCCAAGAGGGTCTTCGAAATCCATGGAATCTCTGGTAAAAATGTGTATCCGGACCAGGCCAGACGAGTACCGTGAAAGTTCATGACAATAAAGCAACCTTTTAGCTTCGCTTGCCCTCAAGGACCTCGACAAATTGCTGACAAGAGACAAAGCGATATCCAACCTTGAAGGCAACCCCATCAAAGACCCATCATCCGCTGACATTTTGCAACCAAATCCCCGCTCAAGTGCCCAAAAGGGTCATTACCGCACAAAACCGAACAGAAATGTATCTACACAATCTGAAGATAAATGCGTGAAGTTTACATCTTCAAACAGAGACTGCTTGCATGCGGGCTGCCACTTCAAATTAACAGACAGAGGCGAACGAGCGAAAGAGACTCTAAAAGATCGGCCAGCGAGGAGTGCCATTCGTAGACATTGTCAAGTGTCCTTGTGTCCTCCATCCTCATCGTCGTCGTGTCATCGCATTACACTCAAGAGTATTTCGTTTCGATTCATTTTTTCTTTTTTGATTTTCTTCATCCCCCACCCGACAGCGGCGTCGTCGGCCGATTCGTTGAAAGGTACACGCAATGGCACTTCACCGAGGCAGCAAAAAACAAAACAAAAAAAAAGGTCCTCCTTCAGTGCGACGACACACAAAACACCAGAAGAGCGGACAAATTGTACATTCTTCCTCCGATCTCTCACGATATCCGCGTTGTCATTCATTCCATCAGAGGGGTCGACCGTCGAACTCCACACGGGAACCTGAAATTGATTCCGTATGCAAATTTCAAATTTCTCTCTCGCAGCTACAGTATCGGTGTGGTTGTGCTGGCCCAGTCCCCGATGATGGTTGCGTGAAGGACGCGGGGGGGAGGGGGACGAACTTTGGCCAGATTGCTGTGACTAAATTGTACTCGGAGTTTAATCACTTGAAAAATATTCAAATGATTGCGGAGAGATGGCATTCAATCCGTGCGTCGTTTTGTTGTTCGTGTCCTGTCACGGTGATGATGTCGTCGTCGTTGTCGTTATGCGGGTACAAACACAAACACAAACACAAGCACACACTCAAACCGCGAACTCACGCACAAATGATGTGTTCTTCAGAAGCGTAATTGAAGAGTGAAGGAGCTCAAGCTTGCTCACCTCAAATCACATCCTTGTTCGTTCCGTCTTTTGTTGCGGACTCTGTTGTGAATTATTTTCAATTTCAAAATGAAATCGTTGTTTGTTGCTGTTGCTGTTACTGGTGGTATTATAATTTTATTCAAATATGCATCGGCAGAGAAGTAGACATCCCGGGCGGTGGATGGAAGTCCTCTGGAATTTATCACTGTCTCTCGTTACTTTGCGTGAGGGGTTTCTTTTGTGCTCTACTCGCTCTCGGTTTCGTCTAACCGCCGTGTTTGAAGTGTAATGACATCAGGAAGTGGAGTCCCTGCAATTATTCGAAATGGAATCTACACATTATTCAAATGAAAATGTTTGTAATCACGGATGGAACTAATCGGCCGGTGATTTGATATGGGAAGGACCTTTTTTTTTCTCTCTGTGGTGACATCAGCGCATTGTGCGGCAGGGGGTACGGTGGAAGTGGAATTTATTTTGATTACAAATGTGAGGCGAGGCATGAGTGGAGGGAACAAAGGAACAGTCAAACGGGAAGCCAGAGGAATCGATCGACTCCTGTGATCTTACGGCAGTCCAAGCCCATCGCCCACTTGTCAGTCAGACGACAGTGAGGAGTCGAAACATTGAGTCCAGCTGGGTATACAGTTTAGATTCAGTTTTATTACAATATTTTTACAAAGTTTGTTTGTTTCCGCGAAGACTTCTGAAGGCTTTTTCTGCAGAAGATTATTTTCTGTAGCGTCTTTCAGACTCAAACTATAGCGATTAAGGAAGCCCTGTCCTGGCAGAAAAACAGTTTTTGCAAGCGTATATACGCTTAATACGCTAACAACAAATCCTATATCCGCTTAACTTACTCATCATATCAATCGCTGCTTAGGAAATAAGCGCGGATAAAATCAATGCTTCCAATCATTATTTTCTGTGTGTTAATTCCTGAATTTAATCATCCATTATTTTGGTTGGTGTATGTGGTTTACGAGATTAGCCCCTGCTCCATTTTGTGAATGCATTTGAAGGTGTGGTTGGTGTATTAGATCATTTTTAATTGTCTTGGCATCCATAAGTATGCAATTTTCGCTATACCCAGAGTGTCTCTGCTATACATTCCATTTAGGTTTCGTAAACGATTCTTTTCATTTGATGCATATTTTCTTTGAATATTATCTTTGTTAAAATATAGATACTGATCTAGCCAGATCCCGAGGTATCTGACTACAGTCCTTTGTGCCAGTGGTTCCCCGTGTCGTCCAGCGATTGAGAACTTTCGCCAATTCTTTCTCGTATCCGCCGAGGCCTTATACAACGGCGTTCTGAACAGAATGGTTTCCGATTTCCGGAAGTTGATACTCAACTTCCAGTCGTCGCAACTTCTCATGAATGAATCGAAGTCACCCTGCGTGAGGGTAGTGATTTCCTCCATCCTTTTGCCTGATCTGTACACGATCAAGTCACGCAATTACGTGAGGAAGAGACCTTAACAGATCGCTCAAGCAAATGTTGAACAGGATCGGCGAATTAAGGGCACCCTGTTGGAGACCATTTTTTACCTCAAATATACCTGTGGAGGTCACGTTGCCATTCTTGACGACGAACCGTCTACCGGTAAGCATGTTACACAGTAGGTACAGCAGTGGTTTGCTAATGCCTAGCCGATCGAGCTTGTAGAAAAGACCTTCTAACCATACGGTGTCAAAGGCCTTCTCCAGGTCAATCAAGCAGGCACCCGTATATTGTTTCTGGCTCTTGTTCCATTGGATATCCGACACCAGTTTCGACGCGGCATGAATGGTGTCATGCCCCGCTTTGAAACCGAATTGGTTATCCGGAATTATATTTTTGTCCTTAGTCCAGTTGATCAAGGCTCTATTGATCACCTTCTCGAATACCTTGCTGATGTTCGGAAGGAGACTAATTGACCGGAGGTTGCAAGGATTCGAAGAATCTTTTCCTCTCTTGGATATGGGTTGCACAATAGCAGTTTTCCAATGCTCCGGATAATATGCATTATTCAGCGCATTGTTAAACAGGATTGTGTACATATTAACCACTTCCAGGGGGAGGTGTCTTAACACAGTGTTCGAGATCCCGTCGACTCCCACTGACTTTTTCTTCTTTAATGATTCGAAGACCGCTTGGAGTTCTGTCTTCGATATTAACGGGAGATGAACCCCTTCGCCGACGATGGCATTATCTTCCATGTTATCATCATTGAACACGAAAAAGCCAGTGCTCTCAGATCGCCATCCAAGACTTCCCTTAATTGTCGCCTATCTCTTAACGCAATGGCCAAGTATTTTAACATCCAACTTATGTGGGTGCCAGGACACTGTGACATTCCAGAAAATTACCGCATTCATATCTTGTGGCGTACCCTTTCGTGGTATTCTGGATTGGGGTAGTAAGCCCCTGAGATCAAGTTATTGGACGAGTTCATCGCTCTAGCAGTATGACCTCGAATCAACTTCAACAGGAAATTGTCCATCCAGAAAATTGCAAAGCGGACGAGCTCGCTAGAAAGGGCACAAATTCCGTGCTCTTTCCGGGTGGAGACCCACCCTCCACATCTGCTAAAGCTTGAAACGCTTGCTCAAACAAACCGCGGCAGGATATCTGGCACAGGATGCCTCATTACCAACCAACTATGGCCTATGATCGATCCCAAGCGATCACTTAGCTTGATCGGATTAAGCTTGACATTTTTCTTGTTGTTTTTAAGTTCTTGTGGAAGTGAATTGAAAGCTTCTGGCACGCTGCATTTAAGTTGTCTTCGCCCGTAATTGTTTGAAGATCTTGGCTCTTGAAGCATTCCTTGAGCCCGCCTTGTTGTAGTGATCCCATGTTGGATTGGTGTTATGAATCGGCTGTCTTCGTAATATTCCAGAGTAAGGGTCATCTTAAAAATGTCTTCTACTGAAAGAGCTTTGAACTGATCTTGTATAGGAGCACTTCGTCTACCATCAGTACGTATTTTCGTCAACGCTGTGTTTTGCAACTTTCTAGTGAGTTGCAGATGCTTTGCCCCGTGCAAGTTCGATTCTTCTTAGGCATAGTACACTTGTCTTAAGACAGACGTTGTAGCATGATATTTTAGATGGGTGGACGCTTTTTTCAGGCTTATGCGCAACTCACCAATATGCGCATCTCACAGGAAATTACTGTCGATGACGATATTTGGAGGTCTTTACTATACCAACTGTAAAGACTGCAGGAATCATTTCTAAATTTGATTTGCTGCTCAGTACCCTTGTAATGGTGCATCATCTTAGTTTTTGATGCGTTGATTGTGAGACCGTGATCATGGCACCATTTCACTGCATTCTTGCTGTGTCCATTTCGAAAGACCGGTGGCTAACCACTATTGCCGTATCATCTGCATTCGCAAATGGTATTGCCTCTTTAAAAACTCTTAGCAATTCGTTTGTGTAGAGGATAAAGAGAAAGGGGCCCAATTTCGATCCCTGAGGAACGCCATATTCAACGCCTTCCTTCTGTTATGGTACATGTTTGGTTTATTTTGACACAAAGTTGTCTGTTGGTCAATCTGCCAATAAACCTCTTATACCAACGTTTTCGAGTCCTTTCGTGGCGTGCCTTACAATCGTCTATCCATCAACATAAGTGACTGTTGATTGATTTTAACCTGAAGGGACAAAAATGATTGCAATCATTTTCCATGGCCCTTCGTCTTATGCGTCGGACACGTCAGGGTGGCTAGGGGACTCTGGCCCTCTCGAGTCTGTAGCGTAACGCAAAATGATTTATTCGATTATCTTGTCCCGGCTGCTTATTGCCCGATATCGCTTGATTGTTGCTTCTTCTTCTTCTGGTGGAGCTACAGTCCGAGGTGGCCCTGGGCCTCAACCAACAAGCCCCTCAACCTTTATCCAGATGTCTCCAACTGCAAAACCAAGTTGATTGAGGTCCTTCGGTTCCGTGGCCATCGGTTCCGTGGGCGTCCTCTATTGCGTTGTCCCACTGGTTCGGAGTCGAAGACTTTTCGGGCTGGAGCAGTGTTGTCCATGCGCTCTACATTGGTAGTTACTTGAGTTTTTGTTAATTTGACTTGGTCATTGGCTGCAGTCTGTTGTCTGTTGGAACTTCTGGCCTTCATTGCTGCCACAGGTCCTCTACATCTCCTTCGTCGGCTCCACATTTGTCATCCTCTAGAGCATGTGGGTGCCTCTCCCCTTTTTTTGATCGTAGACTTGGTGAACAGCTCTCACAGCGTTTCTTTATGGTGTCTGCCTGAACTCGGCATCGGCATCAGCCATCTCCATGAGTCCACACAGTGGACTCTCCTTTGGAGGGTCGCTTTCTTAAGCGTAGAGATCCCAACTTTTCTCCACCTTGAGTACCCTCTACGACCTCCTGGGTGGACCTGGAGCATGTCTCAAACGACTGCTGGCCTATTTAGTCAACAGACAACGCTGTCAATTAAGAAGCTATTTGTATGAGCAAAGTGTCTCAACTGACGACGTGTCAACGCACCCATTGACTTGAAAGGTCTGAAAGTATGTCAACGACTGCAAGCCGTCGTCGCCAAATGCCATCAGTTCTTTGTTGCAAACCACAAGGTAGCGTCATAAACACTCGCTCGTAGCAATAAACAGCTTCAAGACACACAAATCACGGCGAACGTCGTCGACGGTTCCAGAGAGTCCACCTCCGTCCCAAAACCACACAACCGATACGCCACAGTTAAAACCGCCAAAAGAGCTGCTCCTTGCCACTTAATTTGATATACTGCCACGCTCCGACGGCGTCGGCGGTCATAATTCAGCGAATAATAGTTAGCGCCGCCGTGCATACCCCAACACCCAGTGTCGGCCAAGGAGCAGCAACGCCAGCGTGCTTCTTTGCGTTTGTCGAAATTGGATAATTGCCAACGCGACAGTGGTTTCATAAATTCCCGAACCGCCTCCACCCCCATCGCGGCGACTAATACACCAGCCATCGATCCTTCTCGAGGAGTGGTTGGTGACGATGAACTACCACCACGGCCGCTTCACCGCCCGCACAAACAAATGTCAAACGCTGTCAATTGTTGAATACGGATCCATGCACACGCAACAACAACGCAACAGAGCCTGCATGCATGTAATTACGGGACAAAAATATTTTCGGAGTTTTATAGCCGCTTACATAGAACTTGACAGGAGTGGGTTTTTTGTGTTGTGTGTGTGTTAAATGTCATCAGGACACACAAACGCACGGGGTAGGACACGCAATCCAACAATCTGTCTAATGAAGGGTACTCTCGCTTGGACGGTGCATGCATGACTGTACTTCTTGGCGCTGGCGAAAGGGAAGACAATAAACGACTTCAGGTGTTCCAAGCCAGTCAGCCACCACCGTCACTAAATCAACCCCATCGCCATCGGGTGTAATCTTTATGAGCTGTGGCGTAAAAAAATAAAAAAAAACGAAAACGAAAATAAAGAAGAACTGTATGCAACTGTGAAATTCGTCGTTTAATTGATAAAATAAAACAGAGATCCTTGAATAATTTCCCCGCTCTCCATTGTCTGGGCTGAGGGATGTTTAATAAAAATTAATGATTGCTCCTCTCTGACAGGAGGAACTACACGATGTGGCTGGGGTTTCCTTGTCAGATGGGAGAGATTGAAAGACTCAAGGACTGTGGGTACAAGGGATTTACGGGTGACGAGAATATTTCCGTCATACGATTTGGAATTGAGCTTAGTGATAGCCCTGAAAGTAACACGATGTCCTTACAGATGATTCCGGCGTCAAAATGGGGGAAAATCTCGGACGACTCTCAGTCGGCTTCACGATAAAAACGAGGCTTCAAGGACTGATGAAAACGACAAGCTGATACTGAAGAAATGACCCCGAGGACTCAAGATTTAGCTCAGGGCAAGGAGAGGACTGTCTTTTTTTTTTTTTAGATTTTTAGTACCCGATATCCTCGCGTCAACATGAACAAAAAATCTCCGCAAAATTTATATCGGCGTCAACGTAGCGGCGTCCCGAGGTTGTGCACTGAGAAATATTGACCGTACTTCAATATTGCTCCAAGTCTGATGGACGGCACTACATTTCAATTCATCTCCAGTGACCCGCTTGTTCCACGTAAGAGATCGCGGGGGCAAAGCAAGCACGATAGATCTGAAGGCCTCTCGAAACTTGGATTCGGACTGACAACCGGTCGCCCACTTCCCGGGATCGCATTCAATGCACGCAAATCGAACAGAATCTGTCAGACAAGCAGAATAGAGAGGTCGGCCTGCATCTGTATCAGCGGTGCAATCAGATCAACGCCCTCAGCGTCTTCCCGCGAAGCTTACTGAAGGAATCCAGCCGATGGGGTGAACCTGGCGACAGTGGATACATTCAGTTAATTCGAAATTAAATACAAAACAGTATATATTCTCAAAAATGTATCGTTTCACACATCAGAAGCCCAGTCTCGGTGAATAAAATGTCGATCACTCAGCATGCCTACAACAAGGGCAAATCTGTAGAAACAGCCCTTCACTCGCTTGGTGACATTATAGATAAATGCCTCGAGCATGAGGAATTTACCCTTATGTGGACATTGAGGGAGCTTTTAACAAAGTCGAACCCACTTCTCAATTATAGAGCAGATCGCTCCAAGCTTGGTGATACCACGATCTGCAGAGCGATTAATAGTGGAACTCACCAAGGTGGAGTGCTCTCTCCTCTCCTATGCCGTTGATGTTGCCCTCGGGGCCTGAGTGTTTCTCCGCAGAAAACAGATATAGTCCTCTTTACAAGCAAGTTTAAAAGCCTGTCTTCGATTCCCCTAATATAAGGGGAGTCCCTCTAAAACCAAGCAAAAGTGCCACATTCCTAGGCCTCATTCTGGATGCGAAGTTAAGCTGAAAACCCAACATCCAATAACGCGTCAAAAAAGGCTGTACGGCTGGATATTGCTGTAAAAAAGCTATAGGATGCAAACTGGCTATTCCTCGAGAAAGAAATGGAACGGAGATAACATAACGTTTATGTGATATGTCAGCTTAACCAACCAACCTCAAGCCAACAAGTCTTGGAGGGTCTGAACCAAGGTAATAGATGCCTTCCATCGCTGACTGTCCTGGTCATGCTGCTTCAAGTAATCAAGTGCAAGCTGTCCTTCGTACTTTGTGCTTACACCGGGGACTCGGTCTTCCACTCCTTCTCGAACCAGGAGGCTAGGATTCTAAGACCCTCTTAGCTGGAACATTGGTGTCCATGCGCTCGAGCCAGTGCAGTCTACAGATTGTTGGCTGCTGGGCTACATGCACATCATCTTAGACCTCGTAAGGCTTGCGGTCCCTTCCTTTCAGATGGGACCATATATCTGACGTAGAACTTGTCTTTCGAAGGCTCCATGAATCAGCTGTCCAGCTCTCGGTCTGTCAAAATAAGAGTTTCCTAGAGCATGATCTTAATCCTTCCATAAAAGAGTTTTGAGCCCAGTAGCAGCGGTTGCTAAGGACGATTCTACGTCGGATATCCACTATGATGACGTTTTGGCCCGATGTAGACAAACTCCTTTACTTCCTCAAAATTGTAGGTGTTTTGATGATTGTGACGTTTTGACCCAGGTGGCTTGTTGCAGACCGTTTTCTGGTCGACAGCATATATTTCGTTCTGGACACACTGAGCTTGAGACCAGTTAGCTTCACATGTTCTTCAATCGCCGTAAAAGCCCCGTGGGGAGCGCGACGTCGTCTCTGTCATCTGGGTAGCCCAACAGTTGGACTGACTTGTAGAAGGTAGTGGCTTCCGTGTTAACATCTCCATGCCGAAAACCGGTGCAGCTTTTAAACGGCTCGGCGTGGTGCGACACAAACGAATCAATTTTCCCGGGATCCCAAATACGACCATCGCTTGGAATAGTGTCCTTGCGAAGAATGCTGAGGTATGCGGCTTTAATATCGATGAAAAGGTGGTGTGTATGGAATTGAAACACGCTGACCTTACCCTGGTCCTATTCGAATGCTTCATACCAGAACATCGCCACCGTCCTTGAAGAACTCTTATGGTAAACCATCCGAGTCTGCGGCTGTGTTGTTCTCCAGCCTGTGCCGACTCCTTCAAAGCTGAGTTTCTAGACTCGTCCGCTGATATCGATGATGGAGTCGATGGAGTCTAATCGCTGTTCTAGACACGTCCGCTGATCAAAACTCGATCACTGTTCTTGACTCGATCGCTGTTCTGAACTTGTCCGCTGATCTAAGCTCATTCGCTGGCCTACCCTTGGTCGCTGAGATTGACTCGATCGCTGAGATTGATTGAAGTGGGTCCCGATTGTCCGACTTTCAATGAGACCCTTTACTTCCTTTATACAGATAGTTAGGTGACCATAAAAGCCGGCAACACAATCAATCAATTCCAAGATGCTTTAACCCAGCCACCTAGCTCTAAAGGAGTTACCGGACAGTTGCAACCTTACCCTATGCCGGGTCTCTGGGGACAATGATATATAGGACAACAAAAAAAACCGATGAGTTAGCAAGAAATGGGTCGGGTCTGCCATAGACACAGAATCAGACAACACCATTCCTCGTAGGCAATCGACCCAGAGGCAGTGCCCTAAAAGTACTGCGTTACCTCGAAATGTGCTCCGTCCTTGCAGAAACAAGAGGAAGAGAACAAGGCAGTTACTCTTTACTCGAAACCACCAAATGGTTGAAAAATGGCCAAAACAGACATCTGATTGTCTAAGACAATGGAGCTGCAGTAAGGCCAACGAGGAGATAGTTCATAGCACAATGGAGCATCGAGGTCGGAGTGCAGCATGCAAGTAATCTTAAAGCCTCCACACACGAGCCAAGGCGTGAAGGACTCATGGCAAACGACAAGCCAGTAGGCAGGAGCTGGGTGACGGACCGATACTGACATGCGTAGCTAAAGGAGATTTAACTAAGTAACTAACCGAAAGGACAAAGACAGGAACCCCATCTTTGGGTCCTTAGTACTCGAAATCCTTCAAAATGATGGAATATCTCCCATCTAGTCCAGTTCCACAAACATTCAAGTCAAGGGACAACGACAAGGAATACTGAGGAGCTGGGCGATGAGATGACTGATGGTGTGGAAGAAAGACTGAAGTCTTAAAATTGAGCCCAGTCAGGAAAGAGGTGAAAGGCTATTTTCACGGTCTGCACTTGATGTCCTTGCCGTCCTCCTGTGAATCAGTTTGAGCACTACACCTCAACAAACAATCAACTTCCATTCGCCCGCACCTTTCGAAGCTATCCCCGAACTTTGCCCGCCTCCATGCCATCCGAACCGAAGTACATTTCAGAAGTAAAAACCCTCCTCCCCCACATCGCACGCCATGATTGCCATCAACTGTCAGGATTTTCAGGACGATTTGAATGCCACCATAATGAGGACAATAAAGAATGTAGAACCGCAGCGAAGATAACCATCTCCCGGCATCGATAGACGACGGCGCGCGGCGTTAAGTCCACTTCACATCGCAGGTGAGCCACTCTCGTTGACCCTCGCACAGGATATTCCACTTACTCGTCGTTTATTAAATTAGGATCGACAAGGACTATTCTTTCTCGGTTTTGTTTGTTCCTTGATTGCGTGACAAGTTGCAGGCAAAACTCCTTCAACAGGGCCGACAGCCGACGGGATGGCCCCCTGGGGGTGGCCCCAGGAATCACTCTACACCGCCAGCAGGCCACACTGTCAATTATCCTGTCAATTTCACATGTAAATTGATAGATTCCTCGCAGGTGACTTACTGATTGCATTACCGGCGTCGTGCATAATTTCCAATCGAGTGCTGGACACTTGTAATTATAAAGCCATCTCTCCACACTCCGGGCAAATCGTGCTCCGTCTCGGATCATTAAGCTCTCTCCTCCTGTGACAGATGGCCAGCAGTGGTGGCGGCAACTACAGCGGATTTAAAGTGTGACATATGATTTGCCCGGCGGCCAGTGACTGCGACTAATGAAGTAATGAGGTTTCGTTTTTTATGGTGGCCCAATAATGTCGTCAGGTGTCGACAACAAAACGTCGCACAGGTCTGCAATTAGAGAGCCACTTCTGGCCGTTGTCCACTGTCCTGAGTTCTCTGGATGCGGGACCCGACTCTGATCACAAGGGGGAGGGGTGCGGAAGAATAAAAAAAAACCTAAATTGAAAAATGATCAGTTCCGATATTATTGACAACATTTCAGCCGTCAATTTTGAGTGTAATTGTGTGTCATTTGCGGAATTGCAATCGGAATCCGAGGGGCATTGGCGAGGGGTGGCGGCTTTTGTGCGAGCGCGTCCTGAGAAAGGGTACGCGGCGAACATCATTATCACGAGGGTCTTGCCGTGCTGGGGTATGTTCGGTTTTTTATTGCGAACGATGATGTATGATGTTTGCCAATTTCGGTCGCTGTGGGGGAAATCATTTTTCATGCGACACTGGAGGAGGACGCTTGATGTGATTGGTGTTGCTCGTATGTCTCACATTTCGAGGCGTCTGCTGAGCGATGATTTGCAGATGTGGCTTGGTTTTGAGGTCATTTTGGGAGAACGCCGAGAGAATGCTCTCGATTAAGGGAGGAATGACATCATTAGGTGCAAAAAGGATACGTCACTGTTCATGTGGGCGAAACAGATGACTGAATCAGGATTCAGGACACGGCAAAAAAACTGTACTTTCATTGAAGTGAATTGCTTGGAAATCGAGACGGGCTTTGTTTGTTGATGTCGACTGTGGTACGTTTTTTGGGTGCTTTACTTGCTCTAGGTTGATGTGTTATTTCGAATAACTCTTCGAAATTATGGGCAACTTGGTAATTTGTGTTCGACTAGGCGTGGCAATGTACAAATGATTGTGGGGCAGCTTCTGGCCAAGTACTAAAAACCGATGCATTCGTAGACTTCTGTAATTACCTCGTTCATCAGGTGGCGCTGCAGTTCATGTTGAACCTTCTTCTTCTTCTTCTTCTTCTTCTTCTTCTTCTTCTTCTTCTTCTTCTTCTTCTTCTTCTTCTTCTTCTTCTTCTTCTTCTTCTTCTTCTTCTTCTTCTTCTTCTTCTTCTTCTTCTTCTTCTTCTTCTTCTTCTTCTTCTTCTTCTTCTTCTTCTTCTTCTTCTTCTTCTTCTTCTTCTTCTTCTTCTTCTTCTTCTTCTTCTTCTTCTTCTTCTTCTTCTTCTTCTTCTTCTTCTTCTTCTTCTTCTTCTTCTTCTTCTTCTTCTTCTTCTTCTTCTTCTTCTTCTTCTTCTCCTTCTTCTTCTTCTTCTTCTTCTTCTTCTTCTTCTTCTTCTTCTTCTTCTTCTTCTTTTTCTTCTTCTTGTAGTAGCGACTGTGGTATAGTTCGACCTGAGCCTCAGTTAACAAGCCTCACTACGCTCGAGTGCCTAAAGCAGCTAGCACAAGACTCTTCTAGTTGAAAATGCTTGCTGATAGAGGTCTTTCATTAGCTTGCTGTCAGTCGGAGTTGGAGTAGAAGACTGTTTTAATCGCAGCTTTGGTATCCATTCGATTTATCTACACAACGCGAGTTGTTTGTTGAATCTTTGTTGCCCATTCGACCTACGACCTACCACCTAGCCACATTAGCTAGCGTTGACTCCGCAGACGTGTGCTTAGACTCGTGTCGTGGAACGGCCCCCATACAGCTCGAGGTAGAACCTTCTCCTCCAGATCCCACCAGGGCCAAAGATCGAACAATGGCTCTGGCGGAGATGCACGAAAAAGGCAGTTGGTGGCCCTTGGCCGCAAAGGTGGTCGCCGGCCTGTGCTCAACATTGGCGCTGTTGTTCGAGGGTGACGCTACAGGCACAGTGAAGGAGTGACATTCTCACAAGATGCCTAGGACATGATGGAAAACATGGCAACTATGCTTGTTATACGAATTCAGTTCTTGGATTTCTGTTCAAGCTCTTGGGCTCCAGCTTCGACTTTTAGAATCCTTCGCCTGTTGGCCTCCAGCTTCGACTCTTGGCCTCCAGCTTCGCCTCTCGGGCACCGGCTCTTGGCCTCCAGTTTCGCCTCTCGAGCACCAGCTTCTCCTCTCGAGCACCAGTATCTCCTCTTGGGCTGAGCTCCCTCTCGACGTAGACCCCACAAGCTGCTCGCAAGATCCTAAGTCCAAAAGAAGCAAATTCCAAATCCAGCCCGCCTATCGATCCATCGCACTCCGACTTGACAGGAAACCCTTTCAATCCCCCAAAGACGTCTGCCCCCGAACCTCCCGCCCGACCAGTCCCCATCGGACCTCCAGCAAGGTAAGTCGTCGGCAATGGCCGATAATTAAGACCAGCGTGACGCCCAGACAATGACCCACTATCTCATAGCTGATCAGATCAAAGCCGATGCCACGACACGCCAAGCCAATCCCAGGACGCGGGCATACCAGCGCTCGAACCACCACCGGCGGCGTCCAGCACTCGCACTGTCACTCGGCCTCGGACACGGCTTATCCGCCACTTAAGCGCGTAGAGCCAAATCAAATAGAGGACCAACCTGCCGACCTCCTCCTGCTCCCCGGCCCCGTCCTAGTCTGGTAATTACAACACTTTAGACTCCTACCGGCATTGTTCTTGACTCCTTTCATCCATTAAACATGCCCAATGTCCAGCTGTCAGCTTTGGGCCACGAACACGAGTCTGGCATCTCGGCGCCGGAGCTGCTGGCTACCGATTTCACTCGATCGCTCGCAGTACTTTGCTCTCGATAATACGAAAGGCTTTTTCATCTGCTCTTGTGACTGTCCATGCTTCCGCTTCAGGGAGTAGGACATGGTTTATCAAGGTCTTATATAATGTTAGCTTGTACCTTCGATAGACAAATCTACTAGTCAAACGCCTCTTGAGCCCAAACAGCGATTGACAAGAGTTATTCTGCGTTTATTCACGGTGCTGGTGGTATACGCACTGTTTACTTGGGAGCCGAGGTAGACGAAGTCCTTCATGTGGTGGCGGCATGTGTATTTCCTTGAAAACAGCTAAGCCCATTTTGGTCACCTAAGTTTCAACCAGAAAACGCTTCATTCTCGACTCACCTTATTCAACCAATCAAGTCAATATCGTCAGCGCATGGTTACAATTGTACAGGATTTTGAAAGACCGTGACATTTGAGTCGGCGTAGGAGCCTGGCGCGATCTTCTCCAGGACGATTCTGAAGAAGTCACACGAGCGATCGTCGCCTTGTCTAAATCCTTTTTTGGCATTGACTTAACGAGATTTAGTTCGTTTCTGAACTTGATGGAGCAGCAAGCTTTGCCTGTCTTCTTCCAGAAGCTATCGAGTTTGACGGGAATGTCAGAACTAGACATAACGTGGTATAGTATATATATATATAGGTGGCAAGCGCCGATCTACATCTCTTGGGTTTGCTTTTTTCCCCAGGATCGGCCGCAGTGGGGAAACTTCCCTTGCCCGAAACCGCACAGATAAGAGCCCATCAGAGTATTCACGAATGGTATCACGTGCTCACACAAAATGGCAGAGAAGACCTTATAAGCGACGTTTGGGAGCTTAAGGTGGTTCAGCTGATCCTTTTTTGCGGATCCGACAAGCGATACTTAGATTCCACTCCTCGGGCATGTTTTCCTCGGAACATATCATATAGTGGAGTTGATTCATGAGCTCTAAAGATTTCTCCAGACAGACTCCGCCCGTCCGCGTATTAACTTCATCTAGGCCATGGGGATGGAAATCTCTTCTCTCATCATTCTTCTGGTCAGGTTCTTCGGTGTCTTCGTCGCCGTTTAACAGTCTACAAAAATGATCTTTCCACATTCTCAGTATCGACTGTGGCTGGAACACGAGTTATCCTTCGCTGTCTCGACAAGCTTCTGCCCGCTGTTTATCGGATCATATTCAGCCATCATCCTGCCGTAACACCTCTCCATTTCCTAGATCGCGTGCTTCTAGCTCAATTTTCTTTCCATTTGAGAACCCTGTGCTCTCTTAAGTTCCTCGAGCTCACGAGCGGCTCTCGTCATTCTTCAGGCAGAGTTTATAGCGATAAAGAAAGCCCAGTTGTGGCCACACAAGAATGGACAGTGAAACTTCTCTATAGCGGACAGCAGAGAGACCATCGCGATTGTCCGTTATGTCAGTGCTGCTTCATTCCGGCACCATGACGATTTGTCCGTAAAAAGAGGTGTCCCTTATAGAGGGGTGTCCGTAGATGAGCTTGAATCAATGCAAGTCACCTGTTCTGACAGCCAGGCAGCGATCAAAATTCCGAGTGTTCACATTCACCCCGAAGACTACCCTGAATTGTCGAATATCTCTCAATGAGATGACCGAGAATTTTAGCATCCAACGTGGGTGGCGGGACGTTTTGGCATTTGAAGCGCACGAACTGTCTTGAAAGGGCCCTGGTCCCGCGGATGGGGATCTGCCATCCATGCGTATCGCCATCTACTGAAGTTTGAAACACTTGCTCATACAAGGCGAAGATGGTCCACAGTCGCGAGGTGCTTGATTAGAAAATAGGTATGACCTACTCTCGATCCAAAACATCCACTCAACCTGATCAGAATGACTAGGCCGATCCTCTAAATTAGCCCTGCCCCTCAATACTTCCTAAGAACCTGTAGAGACCAGGAGGAGGCAGAAACAAGAGTGCATTTTCTTTGCAATCGCATCTCCTTCTCCTCACGAAGATGAAGGCTCTTGGGCGCCTACCACTTGCGAATGCATGCTGAGCTGTTGATTGCCACGGGGGGCGAGTGAAAGATCAGTTGTTGCGTGCACTCAAGTTAAGGATCAGTTTTCATTCAAATGAGTGCATGATGCGCGTGTTTGGGAATGGAAAAGAAATATTCCAGACATCAAGATGTGATGGGATGAAGGTGCTGCCCTCTTTGTTGTGTTGAGTGACGGTTGAACTGATGTTCTGTCTGTGGACCAAGGCCCAATGTTTAGAAGCGGACTTCAACGTTGATCATGGACTCATTGGGTGGCCAGTCATTTTCTGGAAAGAAGCATCAAATTTCACCTTTGCCTTGAGTTGGACACAACTACACAACTAGAGCAGGAGCCATCCTAGCCACCTTTTACAACTGGCGCACTATATTTCTAGACACTGTAGTGTACATGACAAATCACTGGCATCCGCGTGGTTAAACAATGGCCCCAAGTGTGATTGCTGCCAATCAGGAATCAGCCACTTCTACCTTGTGTCGCTCAACAGCGTTGAATTCGACCGATGACTCGGAAATTACATCGCACCACCGTCCAGCAACATCGCCCAAGACCGACACATGGTCCCCAGTATTCCGTCTCATAAGTCAACAGCTCGTGGCCCAATCGTCCACTCGTGGCCTAAGACTAAGAGCCCAAGTTCGCAACAAAAGTCATCGATCAACGCATAAGTCCAACGAGAAGATTTGAGACAAGCCCCACAAGTCTCCCGCCGTATCTCAGAGATCCCGAAAAAAAAATCAAGCATTCCACTCGTAACACACGCATAAGCTCTTCTCGATTTCTGAGAATCCGGCACGAGCGCTTCGCCAGAAAGCGTTCAATTCAATTGGAATGCGATTACAGGCGAGGAATTACCACGGTAACGGCTCGAAAATGCCCGCGCTCCGCGATAGCATCTCCAACAAAGGCGATTGCATTTCGACCAAATGCCACCCATCGCTCGTGTACGTGTCACTTAATCTCGCGCAACAAGACGCGTAAACAAAGCCACCTCGGCGGCGGCATGCTGCATCATCTAATCGAAACCTTTTTCGAGCTGCTCTTGGAGATAATCGCTCGTAGAGACGACGCACGAACCGATTAACTCATCGGATTTCACCTCGATTCAGTTCTTTGTGCTGTGACACCAGCAGCACCTAGCACTAATCAATTTGGCCCGCGTCCGCGTGGACAGCGGACAAAGCAATCGTTTACCGCTTTAACGATGGAGTCGTTAACTGTTCCAATAAAAGTGGAACACAGCCACCACCACGCCATCACGCATGACTCATTCGCCGTAATATAGCAAATAATGACATACGTGACGGGCACCTTAAATTTATTGCCATCCATCAGCTCGCGGGTCAAGCCCCACCCCGATCGTCAGCCGCGTGATCTTCGTGCATCTTCATCTTTTCTATTGAAATTCCGAGCACTCGCTGCGGTTCTCGGAACAAAGATCCAATCCGAAGGCAGCGAGCTCTGAAAATTTGTGAAATTAATTTCCCCCCGAAAAGGGAATAAGTGGGTTCGGATGGAGGGCACCGTTTATCGCCGCCGATAGAGTTATAAAATTATTATCTCAGCGATGGATGGATGGGGTTCTGGGGAACTCGTAAAGTGGCCAGTCGGTATTCGAGCCGATTTCTCACGTACTCGCGCGCACATCGGCCCGGTCGAGATTTATGACGAACCGTCCGCTCCAGAGAGAGGGAGAGAGCTCCTCTTCCAACGAATCCAAGCGAACTTGACACCAAACCCAATTATCGCTATCGGATCCATCAATCTCCGGCAGAAATTAATAGACACAGTCCCAGTGACCACGGCCAAGCGACACATCATTACTCATCGTGTGGATAAATTGGTGGGTTGCGCCCGGGGCGGAGGGTTGAGCCGCTCGGCCCGAGGCGCATACGCACGCGCATTGCCCTTATCGCACTTAGCAAGGCAATCAATATCCTTGGTAATTAAATGAAATTAACGATGCGCTCGGGTGTGAGTTGCCGTGGACCGGCGAGAGACAGATGTCGAAACACCCTTTCGCCGGGACGCCGGGACGATTTTTCAAAAATATTCCAAAATCACAACTCAGGCGCTCGACTCGACTTGACTTGACTCCACTCAGCATCGCGGGATCAATCAAGTGCCTCGGAGTCAGTCGAGTGACCCAAAACGATTTATTACGTCCCCGGGACCGTGACAAATAGAGTCTTGCGGTGCAGCAGGGTCTGACAGTTTTCGCTTTTGAGGAGCCACACGGTGACGGGACGGCCCCAGCCTCATCCGGGTGTGTGTTGTCGACGGGAGACAGATCATCGAGGGATGAGCAACGACCGGACTGACGGATTGGGACGCACATACGCCCTTCGTGTTAGGCAATCCATTAATATTGATAATGTGATTGGTTTTTGGTTTCTCGGGCGTCACGCATCTCCTGCAGGGGTTCCGGTGTGCGGACGCATGTTCGTCTTGTTAAGGGAAATGATACGTCGCGACGTGACTTTGACATGGGCAACCCTTTCGTTTGGGGACTGGTGACGGGAGGTGCCTTGGGGAGGCGACTGAGTGAGCAGGAGGTGAGTGGGATCGTTTGGACGTTGAGGAGACGTTGGACTAGCAAAAAAGTGTTCCCTCCCAACATTTGTTTTGAATGGCTTGGGCAGCTTGCATCGTCTCCCGGATTGGACGAGCACGACAAGCTGCCAGCGACGCCTGCAGTTCTACCAAACATTGAAACGAAAGAAGGCTAAATTGGAGCCTATAAGTAATTTGAGGGGGATATGCGGTTACCCTTTCCTTCGTCCTAATGTCACATCTAGCACTAGACACAGATTGCCCAAGGGGACTTCGCTTGAAACGCCGTGGCGCGCCGTAAACGTCGAAGAAGGCCTTGAGCCTGAGTGTTTTTACGAGATCCAGAATTAATAAAGAAGTGAACTTGTGATGAATTTTTCCTTAACCTCGGCGCCAAGTCATAAATCAGCTTTTCGTTCAAATCATCGCAACAGTACGACTCTCCAATCAAACTCCGAAGCAAGAGTTATTCAGAGCCGAGCTCATAATTTTCGAAATGCAAATAAGAACGACTGAAAATCGATGGCTTGATCACGTGGAACGAGTGTCCCCTTCATCATGTGCTTAGATTGCGATGCCACCAGGCGACAGCTTGGCAGACCCATGACGTCTTCTGGTTCTGCTTGGCGATAGCCCATGATGAGTTCGAAGCAATGGCGAGGGATCGAGTAGCCTGAAGATCTCTCGTGTGTGTCTTACGCCTGCAACCTCTGTGGGGCAATGAAGATGAGATGAGCCTAATAACTAGTCCCACAAGCTATTTACTTGAATGGGCTATATCCAACGGAACTGAACATCGATGTCTGGGTTCGATTCCCGGTATGGGCAAAATAATTTTCACGACCCCACCTCTGTCGAGTCACTGAAAATGCTCAATGAGTAATAAGTGTCTAGAAAAAGCTTCTTAAACTGGACACTACGGTGTCGGCATAAAACTGCAGGTCCCTTCAACTCGTGAGAGAACAATGGTACGCCCAACACGAGTGGTTGTCGTGAAGCTAGGTCCTGGCATCTACGGGTTGTAGCGGAACCAGTATTACATACATACACACATAGGAGCGTGGACGAAGCGGCGAAAGTTATGCAATTGCTTGGTGCAAAAAAGCTTGGTGTCACGACCATGGATTAATAATCAACGCACTTTAGACAAAGGTAATGCACATTCGCCCGCCGCATATTCCCACAAAGAAACTTAAGATACAAATGCACAGCATAGATTGTTTACGCAGACATGGATGTGATGGAATAACAGAATGTGATGATGATTGCACCGGAAATATTGATTATGTCTCAACGTATAAGTATCTGAAGAATGACTACAACTTTAAATGGAGCTACCATATAGAGATATTGAAGAAGAAATTTCCCCAATCTGCGTACGCCCTTTCCCACCTAAGCGAACTCTGTACACCAAGAGTACTCAGTGCTACATGGGCTTGGTGGAATCACATCTAAGATATGGAATATTAGCGTGGGGAAGAGCGTCTCAATTGCAACGGCTACATAAAGTGCACAGAAAACGACAAAAGCTTGTGCTAGAATCAGGAAGTACAATAGAAGTTCATCAACAAAGAACAACCAACAACCAACGCGCATGCTCAACATCTGCTAAATATACAATTTAGAAATCTATGCCAACTTCGATGACGACAGCACATACAAGATTCAGACAAAGCAGATGGTCATTTTTTTCATTTTAATTCATTTTTATTGTGGAATTCATAGCAACTTATATACTAGACAAAAATGCTTAAAACTAGTTGTACGTACATTGTTACTACTTCTAACTTACTGGCCCTAGGCGGGCACTCTAAGCTAAACTTAACCTTATTCTATGTCTTTCGACCTAATCTTACGGAGTGAAATATAAATGAGAATTTACAAAGAACAACTTACTATTAAGAAAAAATTTGAAAACTTAATGACTGAACGGTTTATATTAAAACTTACAAACTAACTTACAATCTACCTTAAAATAAAACTTACAAACTAACTTAAGCTAACTTACGTATATATGCATATACACCTGTCTATATCTCTATACACATGTGTATACGCATATATCCTTAATATACACAATGTATACATGTGTCGTCATGTATACACATATACATTCTTGCTACTTTTTTTTTTTTTTTTCCAAAATACAATTACTTAAGATAGTTTAAGTATCGCAGCACAATTTTGTTTTTAAGATTGTTGATTCATATCGTTTTTAAGTATAAGAGAGAGGGGGAACACTTTTTGGTTAAGTGTCCACTTTTCATAGTCTGCTGAAGTCTGTAAATATTATTATTACGATTTTGAAGCTGTTAATATTGCTTTGTAGCTAATATGCCATAGAATAGTGTTTGTCTGATTAACTGAGAGTGCCTTAAATATCAAATATTTGCAAGCAATGATAATAAGCTGAGACAGAACAATAATTTATTGCACACATCCTACTGTAACTAACCAATAGTTCCTTGCATTAAAACAATGAATTTATACACAAAATTCCAAGTAAAATATAAACTAAAAGATATTCCCTCTTATAAAGAAAAGCCCTATCGTTTTGCAAAGGTTTTGATATTTTTTTCTTACTTCAGTCGGTTCGTAGCAGCACTTCGAGTTGAAAAGCAATTTATTTATTTTTTAAACAATGTTTATAGCTGAGCTAGAAATCTTTAAGTATTCGTTTCGAATTAGAAATCAAATCGCGGAAGAAAACTTAGCGTGAGTTTTACAAAATTCATTCAAAATCTTATTTAAATTAATTCCTACAAGTAATACACCGTCTCCACTGGACATACAGATTATGTGGTCGCATTCGAATGATAATTCGAATGATAAACGATTAATACAGCGCCTCGAGATCATCTCGATTATCGAAATCATTCGAATGACTTCTAACTCATTCGAATAATTACCTAACTCTTTTGAATAACTACTAACTAACTTCTGACACAAGAGAACTCGATAAACGTCTCTCACCAAAATCATTCGAACAAATTTAAACTTATTTATTTTTTTATGAACCGAGAAGTGGAGTAATACTTGAATTAATTTCCTTTGCGTTTTTCTTTCACTCTGGTTATGGTCCTGATTAGTATTTCTGGACGAGAACTATTAGTTACTTGTTCTCGCGCCCAAGTCAGATATTTATTGAGCTACCTTGTGCTAGTAGTTACTAGTCATCGAATGATTGTGAGAATCAACATGTGCTGATCGATTTTCACTCGAATCATTCGAATGCGGCCATCTCGCGTGATCAATCGATTTTTAAATTACCTCGATTACCACAAAGCAGATGGTGAACACTAGAAGATGACAGCAGCAGCTATGTATGTGAAGTGCCGAGGTACTGGAACGAATATGGTCGAAGGACATTTAACGTGGCAATTCCGATGAACTTTAACGAACTCCCAAGGGAAACTCGCAACTTACCTCTTTTCCGTAGGTAATTATTAAAAAAGTAAAAGAAATCTACTTAAATTCTTCAAATTTAATATTTTAATTTAACGGTAAATTCAAATCCAAAATTTGTAGCTTTTGAATTGTTGTGTAGCAATGAACTGTAACTTGAAATAATTTTTAATTGTTAAATGTACTATTTCATAATTTTTTTCTTTCTTAACTTTTAAATAAATAAAATTTAATTTTAATGAATTTCAACATTCATAATTGTAGTATGCTATTGTGATTAATCATCTGCGGACAAGCCATTCCGGCTTTGCAGATAAACATGTGCAAGAAATGCGAAAAGGAATTATAAATAAAGTTGAAAAAAAAAAAAAAACATTTCCCTAAATGTTCCAAAAAAAAAACCTCTCTCTAAGTCAAACTCCTTCTAAATCGAACAAATTATGGTATCCAGTGACAATCCCACTGTATGTCCTTATTGGATTCATACTAATCACCAGGACTACATGGTATATTCCCCGGCATGCTCCGAAGTCCTAGTGTTCTTCCTGACGGAACTGAAGTCAATCGTTAGGGCCTATTTAGTGTGTAGCATGAGTATGAAATACAAGCTTCCTGCTGGCGCTACAATCGAAAATGGACCTGGATCTCAACTAACAAGCCATATCAGCTAACGCATCCTCTGGTAAGCTGCATTCATTGACGCAATTGATCGGTCCACACTTGAGTGCATCACGGGTCTCGTGAACGTGCTCTGTTGTGCTGTCCCACTGGCGCCGAAGGTAAACCATAACTACCTCATGTGTGCTTAGTCTAGAAACTGTCCATGGTCTGGTGGGCAATCGGATGGATTGACAGAAGTCTAAAAAAAACCCAACCTACTCCAACTAAAGGGATCCTTTTCGAAAGAATTCAGCAACTTAACACACAGACCCACTCTCACTCTGCGCGCCCATTCGAATTGCCCCTAAAATTCCGATCTGTTGATCCTAATGACAGTCCATAAATTAAGAGGACATACTGCACCCCAAGCCATTTGCACCTGTCACTGGAAAAGTCGAAAAAATTACCCATAAGCGCACACAAAAGGACCACGCTCAGCCAATGAGCCGAAACTAATTGAGTTCCCAAAAAACACTCGTCCGACGCGGATACAAGTGTATCCTTGTCAAGGCCTGCGCCGCTCTAATCTCTCGACAATTACCATATTACTTACAATCAATCCGATTATTTTGACTGCGCCGGCAGAAATATTAATAACTCCGCGAGGGCCGCGGCAACAAAGGCGAAGAGCCCGTAATCCCCGTCGCACTCACTCGCTACATATGGCCAAACTGAAACACCGCACAAGGGGGAGGGTCTAAGGAAATCTGCGCAATTAGAATGCTCGATGGCGGCTAATGCGATTAAGAGCGAAGATGCAAATATTGCACGTGCGCTTTTTGCCCATCCTCCGCACGCACAGGCGATCGAGACAGATGGCGATGTGAGGGGATGTTTGGCGGTGTTGGTGTTAGTGCTCAGGGATCATAATAAATAGCCGCCCATTCGACAAATGTTACGATAATTGAGTTGAAAAGGAGCAACGTTCACCTGCCGCATGCCAAGCGACGCCAACGTCGGTCGATTAGTTCCCACAAGCGTTACGTGTGAAAACTGTTCCCGTGAGTCGCAGCGAAAGGATTTCCTCCATTCTCTTCCATTTGAAATTAACGCCGGCAACTATTCAGGCCGATCCCATCTATCGAGCGAGTGCCAGCGAACACAAAGAATAACTTCGGTATCCCTTCGCTCAGCTATTCACTGGCCGTGCAATCGCGCTGGAAAATCTTAAAACAAATAAAAATTTGACATGACATTCCATTAGCACACCATTTATCAGGCGAAATCCATCGGAGGGCACCTCGGCCCATTGTTAGCGCACCGTTTGTCCGACCGACAGACATTTCCTGTCCATTTACCCGTGCGCTCGCCGGTCTGGGGTACAAAAGAAATGCCAACCAACGTCAGATCCTTATCAGCGCCAGCGAAGCCATGGCCACAGGTGTAGGTGTGCAGTCCTATCGGCCGAGGCGTACAAAATGTCAGTTAATTAGACAATTAGTCAAAATAATGTGGTTTCCTTTTTGGCGAACCACGTCGTCGCTGTAACGCTGGGTAAGGGTTGGGGGTGGGGGAAGAGAGGCTATTATGAACGCCTACGACGGTTGACGAGGTGTCGGACCGCGCGTAGCTGTGCGAGGGAGCGTGCACCAGGAGGAGTTGCCGTGGTATGCTAATGAAGGTGTAGACTGGCACTTGTTTCAGGCATTCTCCCCCGTCCAGCAACCGGTGGGAGATTTATTGGTGCGCATTATGCGGGACTCGATTGCGACGAGGGGGTGCGCGCTTAAGGTGTTGCTAATAGGCCGCCGGAACTTCCGAGTTAAGCACGACTACGATGATGACTTGATTTCGTGTTGGTCGAGAGTGGAGGGCGGTCGAGTGCATGGTTCAGGAGGAGCTGCTGATGTACCTTCTGCTTGGCATTACGACACTATGGGAGGACATCTTAAAGCCCCACCAGAGTTCCTTAAAACCTAAAGCATCCCTCGCGCGGCAACATCCCGAATCCACTGAACTCGCAGCCAGAGTCCATAAATCCCCACATTGACAATTTATGCGAAGGAATCGCCGGCCAAGTGAAAGACTCCAGGCAACCTCGATTCGCCACCCAGACGTGCTGACACCGAGCAAAAAAGCCAACTGCCAGCACGCGGAATGGAAGATTTATGAGCTGAATCGCAAGTAACCCTTCATGCCCATATGGCCGACCACAGGGGCTGCCTGGCTGCTTGGCTGCCTGACTGCCTGGGTGGCTGGCAGTAGTTCCTCTCCCACCCAAGGATCGCTAGCAGCTCATAATTGAAATGAGCTCTGGAAAAATTGCTAAAGTGTAGAATTTTTTTGCATAATCATTTGGTTGCTTACAATGTTGCAGCAACCCTTCCCTCCCTTGCCTGCTGCCGCCGCCACCGTCGCCGCCACCAACAAAGGACTTCTTGCGATTGCGGGTGGATGTGGATGCGGCGATGATGCCGGTGGTGGTGGGGCTGTGTGCTGTGATGCCACGAATCGTTCCGCATAATATTCTCATTAATCATAAACAAAGTTATCATGCGAAAGTCAAACAATGAATGGGCGAGACGTTGAATTGGAAGCACACCGACTTCCACTTGGCTGGTGCACACCGTCATCTCTGCTGTTGTATAAATAAGTTTCTGTTTAACATGAACGGCAGTGGTAGTGGGAGTAGATGAGTGAAGCGAAAACCCTTTCCTCGGGGCCATGGATTTTTAATTTGTTGCCGCGCTGCCACCCCAACCCTCCGGCACCGCTCTGTGGCGGATGACATGGCTAGAGTCTCTGGTTTTGGCACTGCGTAGCCTCGAATTGGGTAATTTCAAGTGACCATGAAGTGTATCTGTTGTGGTCAGGCTTCATGGCTTCTTCTCCGTTTTGTTGCATCAGTTACTATTTGAAATGCTGACTGTCAAGGGAAGTGAACCAGATTGCGGCTGGCACTTGGCTAAATGAGTGGAATTTGAGGTTCAAGCTGACGGGGGACACAAATTAGCGGGAATCTGTCGCGGACAAGGCTGGGGCAGTGAATGTGGCACGAGAAGGGAAGGTAATGGCGACTATGAGACGACAGGCGACTGATGACTACTAAAACCCCGCGTTTGGAGTTTTGATGGACACACAGAAGGATGGCAGATAGACAGGACAATCTGTGCCTAGTGACGACGTAGATAGAAATTTAACGAGAATAAGTGCGGTTGTTCCTTTGTAGCTGTCCAGGGCCTCCGCGAGTTCTTCGACTGCACGTGGTCTGTTAAGGGACCTAACATTCCACATGCAGAACCGAGGCCTTCAACATTAATTCCGTCCGTATTCGAGGCAGTTGGTTGTCTCTGAACCATTTTATTTTTACCTTGTGCGAGAGTTAACCCCACGCACAATCCCCAACTGGGAGGCCAGGGCCTATTCTTTAACCGTCGGGCGGAGGGTGCGGGTTTATCCGGTGTCGTTAACCTCGCTGAGGCTATGAGCGCCGCCGTTGTCCCTAAAACTATAGGGATCTTCCGCCGCCATCTCAATTATAAGGCCCCGACTTGGTCTTGAAAGTACCTTCTAGACCTGTGCTCCGAAAATGTCGAAGTAGCTCTGGAAGGACTGCGCACCAGGTAGCTCCTTCTGACTGGAGTTTCGGATGCCGCCGTGGGCCAGACAGTTTCCAGCTCCTCCGCCGCCATCCATAAAGAGAGATGAGCCCTGGTACAGGCACACTCTCCCCCCTCTCTCGTCTGCAGCCGCCAACGACGTCCCACGGGGGTTGGTTACCCCATCTTCGATCGGAGGTGCTCGGCTCCCAGATTTCACCACGAGGAGGTGAGAGTAGGAGTTCGCTGATAGAGGTGCCTGCATGAGACGCCATATCAACGCTTTGAAAATAAAGTTCGTCGTTCGAAATACGATGCAGACAGATCGATAATACTCCACACTCCTCACGTTCCACAACTATATAGCAGCACGGACTCAAGCTGTAAACCGGAATACAGTCGTAGCTTTGTGCATTGCTTCACTACGCCGAACTGGCATCACAAACGCAGGCTTTGCTCGTTCGGCTTGCAACATCCAGTCAGTATTGGAAACTCTCTACCCTTTCCGCCGTTTGTCACACAATGCATACTTGAGCTGATGAATTCTGTTGGAGGATGATTAGTTTTTGGTTTTGTAGAATTCATTTTCGGCCAAACGACGTCTGCCTCCCTCTGCCACTTGGTGAAGGCCCATTATTCTGTTATGTAATAAGCTACGTCAAATCGTCAGCGTAGTGGAGATGTTTGAGATGAAATGTTAGAATCCATCGAAGTCCTGCATTTCCTGTCGAAAAAGCAGACTCAAGCACATCGCTTATCCTACACATAAAAATAAATCGCTATTTCCCTTGGTAACGGCATAGTTTGAGAACGCCTTTACCGATATCGCTTACTTTTTTTTCTAAGTTTCCTAATACTTTGTAGAAGGTTCTTACGGAGAGAAACATTAAGAAAAGGGCGCAGGAAGTTGGCTAACATCAAAAAACTACTATTTCAACTTTGGTAAATGTGAATCTATTAGTAGGAGGACATGGGCCTGTGCATCCAGGGCAAAGTTGTTGACTGCTCTCAACTTGGCGAGATGCCAGCAACGATCCCTTTTAAATGCACAGGTCAAGTTGACATACAGTCTCCTCGCGGCGCTCTCTGGATAGCAACCGCTTAGAGGTGAACCAATCTTTGCAGCAGCGGTTTAAACCAGGACCCGGTTCTCCAGGTTCGGGGGTTGCGCGCGGGGTTAACTTCCCCACCGTGTAAAAAAAATCTGTAGTTAAGAAACAACGAGAAGCTTCGGATACGGATATAATGATGATAGATCCATATCAGTGCGGTTTCAGGCCGGGGAAGTCCACCATCGACCAAATCTTCAGTTTTCGGCAGATCCTGGAAAAGAACCAAGAAATGCAGATCGAGACCCACAACCTATTCGTCGATTTCAAGGCCGTATATGACAGCGTGCGTAGGGACGAGCATGTCGAGAATTCTCGCTGCTCCATCAAGGTCGGTAACGAACTCACCGAGACCTTCAAAAAGGTTTTGGACAAGGCGACGCGCTGTCATTTGACTCCTTTATCATCATCCTGGAGAAAAACGTGCAAGACTCACGCGCCAAGACTAGAGGCACGATCTACCAGAAGTCCGTACAACTGCTAGCATACGCGGATGACATTGACGTGATTGGCAGAACAAAGCGAGCCGTCAATGAGGCGTTTGCTGGCATTGAGGCGGAAGTGGCTAAAATGGGTGCATGAGGGCAATTTGCAGTACAAGCCTTAAGAAAGGACAAACAACATCGACATCTTGGACAGAGAGCCACAAGGGGCTACTATAACTTCGAGGTAGTCAAGGACTTCGTCTACCTCGGCTCCGCAGTAAACAGTACGAACAACACCAGTACCGGGGTCAAACGCAGAGTAACTCTTGCCAATCGCTTTTTCTTTGGGCTCAAGAGGAAGTTTAGTAGCCATCTCTCGAAGGACCAAGCTAACATTATGTAACACCTTGATCATATCTGTCCTGCTCTATGGCGTAGAAACATGGACTATCTCAAGAGCGTATGAAGAAGCGCTTGGTTTTTTCGAGAGAAAATGTCTGCGTTCAATCTTTGGTGCTGTCTGCGTTGATGGTTTCTGGAGGAGATGATTCAACCACGAACTGTAAGGGCTGTACAGCGACATGAGTCTAGTCAGGCCTCCTCGTATCCAACGCCTAAGATGGCTTGGCCATGTGGAGCGCATGGACAACACTGCTCTAGCCCGAAGACTCTTCGACTCCGAACCAGTGGGACAACGCAATGGAGGACGCCCACAAAACCGATGGCGCACCCAGGTGGAGATGGATCTCAATCAGCTCGGTGTGCGCAGTTGTTACTCTTTCGTGGGACTGTGATTTTTGGTCGTACCGGCCGGGAATCGAACCCAGACAGGTTCGTAGGGATCCACGCACATACCCACAACGCCACGGCCACCAACGAAATTAGAAAGTAATAATTTCCTCTACAAAGCGACAGCAACGCTTGGCCGGGTCAGCCAGTGACCAATAACAACGAAACTCCACTTCGTACTTCGAATCCCTCCGACAGGCGTCCTCTATGCAATACGTGACATGTGGACGAAGCGTCGCATCTGTTAATCTTGCTGTTGATTTATCTAGAATGCCTCTACTGCGCAAGACAGGCCAAATAAATTCCCGAGTAACATCGACAGACAGCAGGTGAAGTTGCGATCTATGTATATTCAACGCACTGTTCGATGATGATCCGTGTTGGGGTTGGTGTGGTCGACACAGGACTCTGGAGGATCCAGAACCGGAAACTAGCTTGTTCTCTGATGGGTCCTGTGCGGTATTAAGGTTGTAAGTGGCCAGTGAGGTCCTGAATCCTGGAAATCAGCCAAGAAATGCAGTTAAGGATACCTGAATAAGGACTAGAATCTCAATTTATGACATTCCTGTCAAAGGAGAACCTGGTCTTGTAAAGCAAAGACGTCAGGTGTGCCATAAATCACCAAGGGAACCAGTGAATGTTCTTGTAGCCACCATAACTCTCGATAACTGCAGCCTGTTCTGTCATAATCGACTCATCTCTTCAGCCGCACTTCAACATAGCCCATTTCTCACACATGAGCTTCTCCCATGTCGTCATGAATATTTTCATACGCCATCCAAGACGTTCCCCCTTCCGTGCTGTCAAACATGCCATCAACATAAATGCAAACAACTCTCGTGTACTCAATTGCAAAGCGATAAGCACTAGAGTTTCTACAGAATATGATTCCTGCGATAACATTATCCTCTCCCTTGGCGGCACACTCGCTGAAGGATAATTGTCGAAAAACTTCCTCGATTGCGTCTGTGACCAATCGGAATTGCCAATTCCACTCGTCCGCCCGCGTCCCACCGTCGCTCTTGATTCAAAGATAACACACACACTCCGCCCACCCCCACCCCCACTCACCCATTCATTCACATACGCGCGCAGTGGAGGGAGTCAGCGTCTTCATAATCATAAAAATAATAACTAGGAATAAATATGTCAAGAGTGCCATCGCCATCATCGCCATCATCATCACGGCGATAGGATAGTTGTGGCAATAATAGTAAAAAATTATTGATGCCACCAGAGGACATGGGTGGGCGGCCATTTGCCCGATTGCCCACTGTGTGGTGTGCGCGCTGCTACCGTGGCTCTGACATGGTCCTTCCCGGGGAAAGTGTGAATCGATGTTTGTCATGTTATCTCGGTGGATCCCGTAAGTGCTGGTGCCGTCGCCGATGTGTGCGGAATGCAAACGCAAACGCAAACGGCGGCGGCGGCGGACAGGACTTGTGTTTGTTGCCCGAATTGATTGCTGCTATTATTTACACTTGAATAGTTTTCGAATCAACTCCGGCTCAGTGGGTGGGTGGAAGAGGGGGGGGGGGGGGGGGGGAGGATGGCGAGTTTCTTTTTGGTCATCGATCGATTTGGCCGTCTCTTGAGCAACAATCCGTCCACGGCTGGTCAGGGAGTGCGGGATATTTATGACAGTGGTCATCAAAATCTATTTTATCGACGCGACCATCGCCGATGAGGGTGCCGAGCATGTGATGGAACACTTGGATGGGATGTGAATGTTTGCCTTGATTGATGGGCTCGTTCGGTGGTGGATGGCTTCAAGTGGGTGGGACACGAGGAGGGATGAGAGGTTTTCATAGTAAATGAAAATGAAATCGCTGTCAGTACTTGCAACGGGTCAAAATCGCAGAGATTTTGAAAATAAAAAAATAAAAAAAATTGAAAAGAAAATTGGCGCCCAACGCGAGTCCATGTCGTTTAAATAAGGAACCTGAGGTCTTTCTATCCATTCCATTGGAGAGCCACTAGCATTTGCCACGATTGCTCATAAGAAGAATCTGCAGTCATGAAGGGTGTTCTTTAAATGCCGGGAGCGAGGGCAGTACAAGACACACTTAGCCTTCTGATCGTTGGTCCTGTTTGTGTCAGAATTTTCGACATGTGATCGACCCTCTCCCTGTTTATGAAAACACCACGTTGAAACATGGCCATCTAGAGAGCAGGATGAGATCAACAGTTGTTTGGTGTTCTGAATGATGAGAGCTTTTGTGCTCTAAGACCTTTCAAAATCCGAAGGATTTACTCGTCTTTGAAGTCGAAGGAAGTGTGGGACAAGTTTGAAGGTTGAACAGAGCTACACGTCCGAGCGAGAGACATCTTCTTTTTGACCTGCAGCCAGCCACCTTCTCGTGCGCCAAGTTGTTTAGCGTTTCGTGCCTTTTTCTTTTGTCAGGCCGGGGTGGACCTAGGCCTCAACGTCTCCTTCCAGGTCTTGCGTTCCCTTTCGAGCAATTTGGACGGAGCAGCTTGTGACGTTGTCCCCAAGCAACTGACTTGTTGTCCGAAACTGGTACTCCTTGGAGAATTCTTCGGATTGATGCTTAGGATCTCCCCAGACAAGACTCCAGCTAGACGGAGATTGGGGCAGAGATCGGTGGGTCTTCACCATTTCAGAGCACTCTACTAAATCGGACCTCACTGCATGTGACCACGATTAGCCACATGTTGTGCTTATCAGACTCTGTCTCCAGACTAGTGCCTGCTGAGGGGTGCTGCCTGTGTCGAGTGCAAGTCACCAGCCTGTGTTCGCTTTATGACTCTGGTACGTTACGTCTCAGTTGCTAGTGGCTCACTCGGTGGCCTTAATTTTAGTCCACCTTCTGGTCACCGGGAGGAGGAGAGGAAGGTGTCATCAAGCCAAGCAGCGGGGTTAATGTTGGTCTCAAGAGGTCCTCTGGTCGTCTCGAGTTCGGATGTGTCAAACCGCACAATCATCACTTCGTTTGTCGGCGATTGTACTCTCCAGCCACCGCCGCTCCCACGCTATTGCACGCCTCACTGGCGGCTATCACTGTTTATTTACACAGTATCCTTTCGAGGACGCGGCACGTGTTTTTCACTTCAAATCAAATTAGAGCGCATTAAGGTCGTCTCGAGTTATTTGAAGTCCTAGGCAAGGAGCCAGACTCCGCTCCGTTGGCTCACAGGCTCGCACTTGAATCGTAGCCAAAGACGTTTGATTTATGGCTCTTGTGCAGCGCAGCTTGTCGCTCACTGCGTGGCGTTAGTATCAGTCCCCAATTAATGGGCTGTTGGTCGTTGGGTCAGGTTCAGTCTAAAACAAAATGATTGCCTTTTTGAATGTACCTCGAAGAAGCTAAAGCTCAGCATTCCGGGGCATGCTCCCCGTAGGACCTTGAGAACTAGCACCCTCTCTCCTGCTTCTATCTCCCATCAGGTAGCCTGTCTATGAGCTATTTCGAAATGTCCCAAATGTTGTCGGGTTCCTCCCTGAAGCGTGGCAAATGCATACACAGGCTAGTTCCGATTCCTCAAGCGAGATGAGTCTGCACTTTGATGGACTTTATTCGCTCTGCTTTCGACTGTCAGCCAAGTCTGCACACGCCTGTCCAATCTGCGCCCTGGGACATCACCTCGAGAATGAGTGTACTCATATGGCAGCCTTTGCATCCTTCATTCTATTCCGCTTGCTGTCTCGAGCGACTGCTTCGACTTAACGACGTCAAAATCAGAGGATCATCGCTTCAGAATCACTCTCTCTCTCTCTCTGACCAACCGGCTCCAGTCCTAACGACTGATTCATTCAAAAGAAAGCTTATCTGCCCAAAAATGTCCTGCTGTGAGTTGACCGCCCCCTCCCACAGAAGTGATACATCACACCACCCGTCCATGCCACCAACCTTCCACTGGTCATAAACTTACAATCCATTCAAGCATGGATATGGTCGTGTGTGCTCCTGTGTATCTGAAGTAATTTAACTTTTTGTCCGAGAGTGTGAAGATAAAGTGTCGAAAGGACGACAATCCTCCTTCGCACATGCAAAATGTAAAACTTTCCTTATCTCGAGGAGGTGATTTCGTTTCGCTTTGTCAATGTCCAGCAATTGTTTGGTTGCCTTCTGCTGCCCTCCACGCCATGCCCCTTCGGCTGCAACAAGGATCCCCGGACACACTAAAAGATGACGACGAGGACGACTGCAGATGACGTGAGTCTCCGACGGACGACGTTTCGACTAAATTAAGTGAAACTCAAAATTTACTTCAAATGCAAATTAGCCAGAGCCAGAGCCAGACAAGCAGACTGCCAGACGACTGTCGCTGTCGCCTGTCCACCCCATGATGGTGGTCCACGGACGCCTGGCCGAGCGAGGGCCCCACTCAAGTGCTGATGCAAATGGCAAAAAGGTTTGACTTCTTCCACTTCGATTTGCGTGCCAACGCAAGCTCACATCGTTTATAACAGGCAGGAGGGGGTGGGCGGGGGTGGGCAGCAGGGGCTTATTGTTATTCATTAATTTCAGTGTTTGCCTTATAAAGTACGAACGGGCTGTAGAACAATAGATTAACCCCTTGGCCAACAAGGTGTTTCACAATTCGATTAACGGAATACAATTTCGGTGTTGTTTGACTAAGTGATTATCTTTGGCCAAGTGGGGTGACGAGGGGAGGTGCACTCGCCTGGCAGAGACTGCCTTTTGTGGAGGACTTCTTGACCGCATGGCGTGGCGTAATCAAATTCATCCGCCGGGGGGTGGAGATGGAACATCAATCATGCCCGACAGGGGTGAGATATGATGGATTCCACTTGACGAAGGAGCACTTCTTCATTGTGGCCCTTTGGTGGGGACGAGGTGAAGTCTAAGGACACTCTCAAAGTGAGCACCCCCTTTGCCAGCAAGCAACCGCCCACCTCGTTAAGGGAGCGCCTTCAATTCAACGGTTCCCGTTCATCAATACCTCGTCACCGACACTCGCCGCCTTTGTATCCCCGCCGCCGTGCGTCGTCGACACAATCGAAAACGAATTAAACCCGAAATTAAAAGAAAATCACTCGCCAACGTCCCGGCAGATGTGTCAAACCGCACAATCATCACTTCGTTTGTCGGCGATTGTCCTCTCCGGCCACCGCCGCTCCCACGCGATCGCACGCCTCACTGGCGGCTATCACTGTTTATTTACACAGTATCCTTTCGAGGAGGCGGCACGTGTTTTTCACTTCAAATCAAATTACAGCGCATTAATAAGCTCGCAAGGAGCTCTCCCAAGTCCCATGGCTCACTCCCACGCGCACACAAAGCATCCTTCGCCACCGGAATCCTTTCAGCCTCAGCCCCGCTCGCAATGAGCGCACAATTAATGAGACTCGAAATGCGGTGGAATTAATAACGTCGGGCCCTTTCAGCGTCGACTTTTTCATTAGTGCCGACATTAGTTAGTTGCGATTAAACACTATGAACTGTGACTGTGACGAGTGACCGGACACGGGTGATAAGGGTTGTCAAACCGCCCGGCAAACGGACACTTTCTATTTATCGCAATTATGCGCCGTGTGCAGGCGAGCCGGGCCTGCACGTGCGCCAATCTAATGACCACGGCCACAATGGGACGCAGAAATCAACAAACATGCTCCGGCTATTGTTCTACCGACCGACCTATGCCCCCCGCCACCGCCACCGCCCGAGTCCTGGTCATCGATAATGCGTCAAGGGGGAAGGGGATGTCGTGTTTGTCAGGCGGGCATAAGTGCTTTCACTTCCTCTCCAACCAGCCACTGGCCAGAGGCCAGGCCGCAGATAGACTCGACTCGATTATCGGGATGGCATTGATGGATGAGTGTGCAGCAGCGCGTCGTCGTGTCCTGTGGACAAAACATCGACAGATTTAGATTTTGCCAAA
This sequence comes from Eristalis intricaria, assembly GCA_964034865.1. NCBI lineage: Eukaryota > Metazoa > Arthropoda > Insecta > Diptera > Syrphidae > Eristalis > Eristalis intricaria. The sequence continues at coordinate 6,865,352 of OZ035875.1, read as the reverse complement.
TGATTTGATGCGCCGCCGGAGTGGTACGCCAGTGGAATGCAAACGCCTGCAAATGTGCAGCCAGCGAGAGGGAGTTTTTCGCGCGAGATGCACTCCTGTCATCGATCCCGAGCGGACGACAGAGAATTCATTTAGTTAATTGATTTAATTTGTTCGAAGTAATTTAGCAAAATAATGGAGTGCATGGAAATTGGAAAGCGTTTGTTGATTTGATGCATTTCGAGCGACCGCGGAGTGGGCGATGCAGGCGTGTGGGGCTGCAATTTATCTTCTTCCTTCGTTGAATCCTTTCGGCGTGGCAATGGGTGAAACCGGTCACCTTATGCTCACATTTGCGGGAAGGAGGAGGAAGGAGGAGGATGGAGGAGGAAGGACAAGGAAGGACGAGGAAGGTGGAGTAAGGAGGAGCAAGGAGGAGCAAGGAGGAGGAAGGAGGAGGAAGGAGGAGGAAGGAGGAGGAAGGAGGAGGAAGGAGGGGGAAGGAGGATGAAGGAGGAGGAAGGAGGAGGAAGGAGGAGGAAGGAGGAGGAAGGAGGAGGAAGGAGGAGGAAGGAGGAGGAAGGAGGAGGAAGGAGGAGGAAGGTGGAGGAAGGACGAGGAAGGTGGAGTAAGGAGGAGCAAGGAGGAGCAAGGAGGAGGAAGGAGGAGGAAGGATGAGGAAGGAGGAGGAAGGAGGGGGAAGGAGGATGAAGGAGGAGGAAGGAGGAGGAAGGAGGAGGAAGGAGGATGAAGGAGGAGGAAGGAGGAGGAAGGAGGAGGAAGGAGGAGGAAGGATGAGGAAGGAGAAGGAAGGAGGAGGAAGGAGGAGGAAGGATGAGGAAGGAGGAGGACGGAGGAGGAAGGAGGAGGAAGGAGGAGGAAGGAGGGGGAAGGAGGAGGAAGGAGGAGGAAGGAAGAGGAAGGAGGAGGAATGTGGAGGAAGGAGGAGGAAGGAGGAGGAAGGAGGAGGAAGGAGGAGGAAGGAGGAGGAAGGAGGAGGAAGGAGGAGGAAGGAGGAGGAAGGAGAAGGAAGGAGGAGGAAGGAGGAGGAAGGAGGAGGAAGGAGGAGGAAGGAGGAGGAAGGAGGAGGAAGGAGGAGGAAGGAGAAGGAAGGAGGAGGAAGGAGGAGGAAGGATAGGGATCGAGGAGGAAGGAGGGGGAAGGAGGAGGAAGGAGGAGGTGGGAGGGGGAAGGAGGAGGAAGGAGGATGAAGGAGGGCGATGGAGGAGGAAGGTGGGGGAAGGAGGAGGAAGGAGGAGGGAAGGAGGAGGAAGGAGGATGAAGGAGGGCGATGGAGGAGGAAGGAGGAGGAAGGAGGAGGAAGGAGGAGGAAGGAGGAGGAAGGTGGAGGAAGGAGGAGGAAGGAGGAGGAAGGAGGAGGAAGGAGGAGGTGGGAGGGGGAAGGAGGAGGAAGGAGGAGGAAGGAGGATGAAGGAGGGCGATGGAGGAGGAAGGAGGAGGAAGGAGGAGGAAGGAGGAGGAAGGAGGAGGAAGGAGGAGGAAGGAGGAGGAAGGAGGAGGAAGGAGGAGGAAGGAGGAGGAAGGAGGAGGAAGGAGGAGGAAGGTGGAGCAAGGAGGAGCAAGGAGGAGGAAGGAGGATGAAGGAAGAGGAAGGAGGAGGAAGGTGGAGGAAGGAGGAGGAAGGTGGAGGAAGGAGGAGGAAGGAGGAGGAAGGAGGAGGAAGGAGGAGGAAGGAGGAGGAAGGAGGAGGAAGGAGGAGGAAGGAGGAGGAAGGTGGAGCAAGGAGGAGGAAGGAGGGCGATGGAGGAGGAAGGTGGGGGAAGGAGGAGGAAGGAGGGGGGTGGAGGAGGCTTGGTCTTGGCCCATCTTTGGTTCGGGCTATAGCTACTGGATCCAGTTCTAAATGGAGGGTTGGTCCATCTTCGTGTGGCGCTTAATTACAAGGTGCCCTCAAGACGTTCTCTATGCTAGTAGTCGTCTGCAGGTTTATACATAAAGATGCATTAGGTCCATTTCAACGAATGCCCACGGAGACACACTCAGCCTCGTACCAGTGCCTTAACTAGACTCTTGTGCGCCCGGTGTGAGCTTCTATAGTTTCGTCCTCACATGCATGTAATTGATGTTGGTCCTGGTCGGTCATTTTTGCGCCCTCCTGGGCCTACCCCCTGAGCTTGAGAGTCGTCGGAACCGCCCAAGTTACGGCGCTGTCTCGTACGAGCACTTTTTTAAACGCAGACAGATAGTCTACATGGTCTAATCCCTCAAGGCTATTCTGAGATATTCCCTGATGGCCAGGCAGTACCTAAACAGGCTTACATTGAACTCCAAGTCTTCATGGGAATGCCTGGACATGTAAACCATGAGGAAAATGAAAAGTTAGACGTTCAATGACAAAAGGACAACACTTCTTTTATTGGGCCTTGGCTTCTTCATGGATCTTTCGACGTGGACATCAAACAAAACTTAAGCAACTGGCCAAACAAATACGAAAACAAAATCACACACTCCAAAAAACTCATGGGAGTCGATCCCAGGCGAACCAAGAGCTCTGGTCTGAACAAACCTCTGACGTGGTGTAGGTTGCGGACAAGTAAAAGAAACCATGGAACTCCTACTAATCGAGTATCCAAGTCTGACATTAAGCCGACATAAATTAACGAACAGAATCACCTTAGCACATTGGCTGTCATTCGAGGCCTTTTATAGACCCCACTAGCAAATCCGGCATGGGCTTTGCTTGACACCCCACGATGGTATGAATGTGTGTTGAATGATAGCCACGGCCTTAGCTCATCGTGTGGTGCCATAGCTATCGTTTTTGAAAGGGAGGACTAAATTCGTCCTGGACTTCCAGGAAGCGTAGGTAATGTATTTAATGTCGATCTTTTGTAATTCTTTGACCAAAAGCATAATTAACGAATTTTTTTGTGTTGGCGGCCAGTATATAAACAGACTATAAGGATATCCCCTCTCTCTCAGCTCTAAACTCCCAGATCAAGAGTGGTGCCACAGTACACCTATCGGGGTCTATGTGGTGTGTGCTTGCTACCTTCAATCCCCATCTTCAATTCAATTGAGTTGGATTGGTTGTGTAAACTGCTGGCTAGACTAATGCCAATGGGCAGTCCATATAATTCTTCTCCTCCAGACACTACCAATGCAAAAAAGCCCAAAGGCCGGCCCAGAATTTGTCTCTCGAAGCTCTTCTTCATCAAGACCAATCAGAGCTCAACTGGGATGGTTAATATCAGCTCCTTCTTCTTCTAATGGCGCTACAGTCCAGGGTGGGGCAGGGCCTCAGGCAACAAGCCTCTCCAGCTGACCCGATCTTTCGCCAGCAGTCTACAAGCCAACTGAGGTCTCCCTCAACCCTCTCAACTTGTGTGCGCCGCCTTTTACGTGGACGGACTCTGTTGCGTTGTCCCACTTTTTCGGAGACTCTTCGCGCTGGAGCAGTCTTGTCCATGGTCTAGCCCTTTTACGCGTAGACGCCTAGAGGGGCTCAGGGTGCTGTACAGCCCGCCCCCTCCTCGTCAGGCAGGTCCAGTCCATGGTTGAATCTTCTTCTTGAAAAACCACAAAAAGGACTTCTTCATCTGCTCTTGAAATTGTCCAGACTGAGGCGCCTACCTGTCAGTCGCATGAGATGATGTGTAGGTGACCTAAAGAAAGCGCAGTTGCTCGGCGCCTGCAATTAAGGCTCTCAGAGCAGCTAGTAATAGACTTCATTCACAGTCGCCTCCTGTCCGAAAATCAACGCTCACTTCCTTGCACCTCCCCCATTTCAGTCCGACAGCCCTCCCTACCCGCCATGCATCAAAACAACGCATCCATCGGTAAAACAGAAAACCCTCATATAAGGGCTACTGCCAACCAAAAACCGAAACCCGCTCCAGCAACCAATTCCCCTCCTCATCATGCAGCTGCCGCAGAAAACCAAAAAAACCGCGCACAACGCGCCCGTCGAGCCATCACTCTTCCCGGAGATCCATCAAAACATGAATAAAAGTTGAATTTTATGAAACAAATAACTCAAGACCGCCAGCGTTCCGAGTTCCATTGAATCTGATTACTTAAATTAATCAAAGGACAGATCAAACGAGATTAAACTGCTTTTATGGACCGCCGGCCTCTACCCCGGCCACGGCCGCGGCCCCCCGGCATTCCCTCGAATTGCCAATTCGGAAAAATAGAAATTTTATGACACACTACTGTTGGCACCCTTCTGCTGCTAGGGGTGAGCGCCGCTACAATGTTGCATTCTCTCTCAACAAACAACAAACTCAACGAGGCATCCTATTAAAATTATTAACCACCACCACCACCGCTCCCCGACTGTCAAGCTTGCTCGCCTTTCATATTTTTTCCTTCTTCAACATTTTTATATTTTTTCCTATAAAAGGAATTAACGATTTGAGGCATTTATTCGCAATAAAAAACATTTTTCTCTTCTCGCAGGACTTGTTTGTCTGTGTGCCTGTGTGCGTTGGTTGCGTTTTCCAGTCTAATCGCGACGTGATGAGCGGAGGTCTGGAGAGATTTACTCGTGACTTTGAAATGCACGAATCGTCGTTTTATGAATCTTCGAATCCGAAGAAGTTTGTGATTTTATTCGGCTTCCTTGGCGACGCCTTGGGATGGCACTGCCAATCAATTGATGTGCAGTCACCACCAGCAGCTGCAGCGGCAGCGGTGGCACTGTTCGCCTCCAGATTGAAGTTAAACATTGTAATGGTTTACTGGATTATGACCGCAATATTTATGGCCGAGCACAATGTTCCATTTAATTTTAATGCTCCCGGTTACAGTTGAGAGTATAAAATTTGTCCAACTATGGCTGTTTAATTTGACATTGTTGGCACGGAGATATGGAGCGACGGCGATGCGGGGACGCATCTTTGGCTGTGATTTATTTGAAGCGCGTTTTATCGGCTCGGGCAATTAAAATGATTATTGGAGACCGAATGGATGAATGGGCGATCGACGTGATTACGAGAGTGATTGCAATCGCATTTAATTGCAAAAATGCTGCGGGTTAAGGCAGCGACGGGCGAAGAATGGGTCGTTGCAAGGGAATTTGATTATGACGAGGGAAGAAGTGGAAAATTATGTAAGCCTGTCTCCATGAAATTATGATAAATTCAGACTAGTTTTCGAAGAGTCTTCTGCTCGTCTCAGGAGACACCAAAGATACTCCCTAGACCGCTTGATTGCCTTTAGTCATCTTTAGATTCGTAGGCCAAATTGGTTGATGTCCTTCGCTCGTGGGGGCCACTGTTCTTGTATTATCTTAGGCCAGACGATAGTTCCTTCAAAGCTCATCAAATGACGCTACGGTCAAAGGTGGGCCTCAGTTTGGACCCTTATTTCGTACTCCGCGCAGTTGATTGATGTCCTTTTTTTCACATAAGGCGCCTAGTCTTCAAAGACTGGACAGCCGGGGAATGCCCAGTCCATCACGGCGAATTGGTTCCGAATCTGAACTTCAAACTCCCCTGGTGTCTTGTTCTATCTTACATCTAATTTGCCTTAAATGCCGGGTATGTAGACAAACGATCATACTCTCGCTCCTACTACCATTCCATGGAAACTCGTGCCTGACGCCCAAAAATTGTTCACAGAACTTCTCCTGGAATGAATTCCCCGAACCAGCACATCCGAACTGAAAGGTTGACGTTCAAACTGCCGTCTTCATCATCAGTGGCTCGCATGATCCACTAAAGGAGTAGCGGGGGTAGAGCACGCACGAGAAATGGCACTCGTTCATCCACCATCCACTCTTCAGGAACTATATCTAAGCGGAACAAGGCGATTCCTTGCACTTTCTCCAACCACCTCGTCCTGGGTGTGCTAAGCATTCAAACCACGCCGCGGAAGTCGTGATTATGAGGTCATTCGTGTTACGAGACCGAATCATCGAAGGATAGTGCTTTCCATTCGAGGAAGCAGGATATTTGAGAAGCTCAACATTGAGTTCCTCGCGTAGTACCGTGTTCCTTGCCCTATCACGACGAGTAGCTTCCAAAAGAGCACGAAGAAAGCTCAACTCGATGAAACTCTTCGCAGCCCAAAGCTAGTTCAACACTAAACAAAGCAATGGGTGTTTCAAGTCATAGCAATTTACTCGGGAATGAGGAACCTTGTGAACTGGCCAAGGAGGAGGAGGAGTCGCCCTACGGCGCTGTGTTCCGATAGAAGTACATATTCTCCTCCCAGAGGATCGGAGCACATTTCTTAAGGACGGCGCCTTGAAGTTGCCAATAGATCCCTACGGTATTTGTCATGAATTCAAGAGACATACAAGAGAGACAGACAAGACAAGACAAACAAGATCAACAAGAAAGACGGACAGGACAATTTGAAAATCACGAAATTGTCCTCATAGGGATGCCCCCATCTTGTAGCTATGACAATGCAGATATACGATGAACGTGGAATGAGACTTCTCAGACCCAGTTTGAGAAAAAACCCCAGTCTCTCCGAGATCACCGAAGTTTCTGGATACCACGCACCGACTTTAGTCGTATCGAAATCTAGCTCTTTTTACCACTTGCCAGAGCTGTGGGATCACAGCCACAATGACTGAGCTGGACTGAGAAGAGCTGGATGCTCCTAGGTGCTTGGACCTATCTCCCGAAAAATCCTTTGACAACGTTCAAGTGCCTCAAATGCCACAAAACATTAAGGAGTGGCTTAATTTGAGAGATGACAGCCTGCAAGGACTGAGAAAAGCTGGATGCTCCTAGGTGCTTGGACCTATCTCCCGAAAAATTCTTTGACAACGTTCAAGTGCCTCCAATGCCACAAAACATTAAGGAGTGGCTTAAATTGAGAGATGACAGCCTGCAAGGAAACATAGATCGACTTTATGAGCCAAAATTGCTACATAACCTCTCTTGAGTCATAATCCGATATGACAATTGGCGTGTTCGATTTATGAATCAATGGTTAAGATAACAAATGCCGCCCCGAACAAACCAAACCACGAGTGCTTGGTATTGCATCTTTCTTTAGCTTCCAAAGTCACCCAAAGAAGGGCAGTTCCGTAGGCTACGCTTAATAAAGGGACGACACTTTTGGCTAGATGTCCTTAAAAATGGCATCATCCAATGAGACTCTACTGTGTAAGCATTTGAGTGTCCAAGAATGTCCACGAACAGCTTCTGTACATGTTGCAGGCTGGGAGGATGAAACGCAATCGGAACCAACTCGCAGGGCTATCCTATTGTCCTACGGCAGTAAGTAAGCGATTTATAAAGATGCTGTTTTCAGTCACACATGACTTATTCGAACTTTGCTGCCGTGGTTTGATTCAAACGGTTGTGCGGGGTGAGGGCGGTAGGCTAAGAAAGGATTCTTTAACGTCAGGATTGCCTAAGCCGCTCAGTCGGAACCAGCCCTTCAGATACGCATGAATTTGTCTATAATCAAACTTGACTGAAAATGCTGAATACACACCTCTTCTCAGTGGTTCAACCTTTGGGAACACAAACATTTTGAAAAATTGACTTCGCTCTTCTGTACACGAAAAACGACTGGCCTCGTTATACTGGACTTGACCCTATACCCCGACAGAGAGACGCATTCAAATTGAGTCAAATTCGCATCCTGGCCTCTGCACTAGTCTTGTTCTACCTCTATACAAACTTCTGACTCTCAGCAACTCGTGAATTCTCTTCGTATTTAAGGACGGACGGGTTGAAATCGACAGAGGGTGTGGGTTGAGGCGTCTGTTATCAAGAACTCATCGCGACCCTACTGAATCATCCGAGCAGAAATTAATGCAATTCACGGCGCACTTTCTGCACACACTCACCCCGTCACCCAGACTAGATCTCTAACGATCCAAAAAAAACACAGCTGACATCGACTTACTGACTTACTTATCAAGCCATCGACCCTTGGATGGTCTCAGCCTAATCAATAGCCGCCATCGCTGTCGGCCCTGGACACACTGCTTCCAGTCATCAAGACCTCGATAACTTCGTCTTTATATCGAAGACTCGTGCTTTCTTTCCTTCTCGACCCTTGTGCGCATTCCAAGACATTCTTGACAGGATCTTGTAAGCGACGTTTAGTAGGGATATAACTCTATGGTTGTCGAAAGAGGAAGGATCGCAGTTTTTGTGGTTGGGGCATACGGAGCTGATATTCCAGTCGCGGGGCATGCTTTCGTTTTCCCAAAATTCTGCAGATGATCTTCCGCTTCTCTTGGCCAGGCCCTGCAGCTTTTGCATGTCCTGCTTAAAAGCATCCACCATTCCCCGCGAGTCGGACACCAGATTACCCACAAAATTTCAGAGAGCCTTTCGCTAAGGCATGCGGCCGTGCTTTTGGCTTTTTTTATGGACATCTATGCTTATCTCTAGACTCCTCGATATCCTTCGACGGAAATGGAAATTGTCATCCACCTTCTCTGTACTTGATCGACTCTGGAGTCCCTTATACACCTTCTCTGCCAGCAAACAGCAGCGACATTTGGGCCAATGTAGGACCAGGAGCCTGTCCGAAATCGTGTCCATCGATGATACTTTGGAGGTTCCAAATGGTGTCCCTCTATAGGACGAGTAATTTACAAAAAGTGTTCTCTCTCTCTGTAGCATCCTCCGTCACCCAAGCCTGGAGGTGGTTGTGCAACAGGAGGCCCAGGCGCCACTGTATAACCGAACGACTTACTGTCCAGCTTATCCGCTTTCGAATCCAAGAAGTGGGTCTAGCTTTCTCGCAAGACCGAGGCTCATAGAGGTGGCTGCCAAAAGATGTCCCGGGGTCCTTAAAGTTTCAACAAACATGATCGAAGTGACTTCACTTTTGGCTTCTTTGACATGTTTTTTTTCATCGACTTCCCATGCGCCAAAATCAGAGCGAAACGCTAGAGCTGCTCCTGGTGACGACCTACTTGGCATGACTTCATCGGAATTCATCTCGATATGGATACACTCTCTGTAACATCGCAATAAAGTCTATTTTGATATGTTCCTCAAACACAATCACACACCATCCTTCAGCCGTTAAGGCACTCATCTGCGAACTCTCTCCACGGACTGCGCCATCGACAGCAGCAGCAGCAGCAGCAACAGCAGAGTTCCGATCCAAGAGCCTATAGAATAAGGAAACACTAAAACTTAACGTCTTCGAATGCCGAATGAATGCCGCCTTCTTCGTCTCGTTCGATCTGCCTGACGGATTAACAGCACAACAATACCGACGGCAGCTCTCGTCTGGCTTGAGATAAAATAAAATTTTACGATCTTCCGTCGTTCTGTCACAGAGTCCACGACACCGGGACACACAGGACATCAGTGCAGGATTATAAACTGCGTACTTCGGTCGAGTGCGCTTAAGAGCGCGTGGGGTGGGTGGTAGGACAAGTCCAATAAATACCGCTATGCCGGAAGTGAGGAAAATATTCGCCAGTAACTGCTGTGCTTGAGACAATTTCCGTTCCGAGGGATAATAACACAACAAGAACTACGAGTCGTCCTCCGACTCGATTCCGAGTCGATAATGAATGCACATCGCAGTCGGATCTGTCGACGGATGTAAAACAATTGGCGAGGAAATAACACTAAAATGGAATTACCCCTCGTTAAGATGTTGCCGCTGTCTTACAAGGACAACGGAACGATGAACGACGAACGACGGACAAACAGAATCGAATTCGAATTCCTTTCGTTGATTAAAACGTCGTCTTCGACGACGAGAGCCGGCCGAATCGTGTTGTAATCGCTCGCGGCGACCACTTAAAGCTGCCGATGGGCTATTTGCCGAGCCGAAGCACCGGGGTGGCAATACAATTGAGTCCTTAATTGCGAAATTGACTTTGTGCCCGCCCGGGCGCCGAGTGTTCCCATGGAATAAGTTTAAATTCGAAATCACCCTCATGACGGGGTGGGTGCCGGGCTAATTTGTCAAGGGATGCATTAGTCTCTTTCTGTTTCAGTATCTAGATCGACTGAGAGTTGTGCGCACCTCCTTGGAGTGTTGTCTGAATGGTCCTTGTACCCGCATTATGTTGCGTTCGGTTCCGGTCCTGGTTGCAAAGGGGTGGCGGTGGCGGCGTCGGCGTTGGTGTGAATTTGATTTCGATTCGTGAGTGGATTGTAACAAGATTTGAAGAAGTCATCTGTGTGTGTTGTTGGATGTTATCGATGACGCGCCGGAGTGACAATGTTGCCAACACGTGTCGCATCTCTTGTAGCGTCGCGTGTTGAACAAAGGTTAACACAATTTTTCACTTCACTTCACATTGTTTGGCGTTTCGTTGGTTTGCTTGTTCTCGGTCGGCTTGACATACGGTTTGTTTTCGGAATTAAGGGCCCGACTGACGTGAGTCGCTGCTGTTTGAGATTTTAAAAGCGTTCGAGTGATAAAAAGCGGAAAGTCGACGACTTGATGGACTTCATGCGACGTTCTGTTGTGTGAATGAGATTTTTATCTTTCCACGGAGGAGGGGGATTTGGCGGATTTGAGAGCCTTGACATTTTTACTTTTACCTTCTTGTGATGCGCTCTGGACACTCAGGCAACACGCTTGTGCTTTTGAACCGGCGACAGCAAGGGCTCTCTACGTCCTCAGTCAAGCCTTCGGAAGTCGATTCCGTTGGTCGTCCTTTGACGAGACGGTTGGTATCCCTTTTCAGTCGGATTTCGCACACAAACTGGATTAGTTACACGACTTCCAAAGGTTGCTAAGTCACCTGTAGCGCCTGCACACTCTCCTCTTTCCAATCTCCTTCAACTCAGGCCCTGAGGCTTCAACGCTCTTCCTCGTTGCACTCTCCGTCAGCTCGGTTCCACAGGCTTCAACGCTCATCCTCGTTCCACTTTCCGTCGGCTCGGTTCCACAGGCTTCAACGCGTTTCCTCGTTCCACTCTCCGTCAACTCGGTTCCATAGGCTTCAACGCGTTTCTTCGTTCCACTCTCCGTCAAATCGGTTCCACAGGCTTCAACGCGTTTCCTCGTTCCACTCTCCGTCAACTCGGTTCCTCAGGCTTCAACGCTCTTCCTCGTTCCACTCTCCTTCAGCTGAGGTCCTCAGGCTTCAACGCGTTTCCTCGTTCCACTCTCCGTCAACTCGGTTTCACAGGCTTCAACGCTCATCCTCCTTCCACTCTCCGTCAGCTCGGCTCCACAGGCTTCAACGCTCATCCTCGTTCCACTCTCCCTCAGCTCAGCTCCACAGGCTTCAAAGCGTTTCCCCGAAATAGAGACGCCCCGAAAAAAGGCAGCACTGATCCACATTCATCCTCGCAGCATTACGAATTAAAATTCCACCGCCAGGATAGAGGAAAAGTCTATTTAGCTAGTTTCCATCCAACCGCCTAGGGGTGCACTTAATTTAATTGACAATCATCGCTCGCCGCCCCGCCTTCTGTCGTTGCCATCAATTCCATCGTCATCGTCGCGTGGTTGTCGTCGTTGTCATCGACGCACGGTGGGGTTAGTTGTTTACTCACGCCAAGGATATTGGCGTACATGTGTGTCGACACATCCGCAGTTCATATTTGCGAAGCCAAAACCCTGACGGGTGGGTGGGTGTAGCATGTGCATGCCGTAGCTGATATCGTCGTCGATGGGTGACGCGCAAAAAAGGATGACAGAGATTATTTGCTAAGCCAAGGATATGCTCGTTTATTTGCTTCGTGTTTGCCAAGCCCCCAAAGCTGGAGTGCGCTCGCGATGTTGTGCTTTGTGTGCTGTGTCGTTCCACGGTGTCACACGGGGGAAGCCCCGTCCTGGGTGCGGACAATTCAATTTGATTTGTGGCAGTTGTTGGCGGCACGAAACTTTCCATTTATGCGGATATGCCAAATGGATTGAATGAAACTATTTCGGTGTGTTGCTCTTGTCTTGTTGGCTTGGGGGGGATAAACAAATCAAAAGGATGCGGCCACGGTGGAGGTGGATGGAATGCTTGGGATTTGTAATTTAATTAAAGTCAACGACAATCAGGCGAAAGTGCATGGGAGAGGATTAGTCTGCGGCAGGACACTGTGTTTTGTCGTGATTTTGGGTATCCACCTCGAGTCGGGACTTAAAAGGAAGCGATCGGGTTCAGATGGTCTGAAGTGGGATTTGCTTGAAGAAGTCGACAGTGGCATTGTGAGGTGGACTAATGTATGCAGCGTATGCCTTGGCGGCTGTGCGGAGACTAGCCTCGGACTAGGTTAGGTTAGGTAGGGGGGGCTGCTAGTGAATTCACCAGCACCAGTCCATTGTCATACCCATAGTCAGACTACAACCACTGATCGACTGATCCAGTGACAGTGCCATTAATTCGAAAAGCGGCAAATGGTGACTGGATCAGATTTGAAAACCAGACAAAAGCTGGAATTCGAACTGGGGACCCTGGTAATCAGGGCAGGCACTCTACCAACTGCGCTATCCAGTCGTTCAAAGTCGGACTAAAGGACGGATATACACGAACGACACGTCGGAAAAAAGGACCACGACTTGCGAGCCTGCTCTTCAATGACCGTCGAATACTCGAGCAAAACTTCAGGTTTCTCGTGGTGGACCTGCCGAAACGGGCCTTTGCCAGATGTCTCAAGCACCGCAGCCCAAGTTGATTGAGCTCCGATTAAGCTACTGCTCCGATTAAGCTACTGCTCCGTTTCAGTCAACAGCACAGTCGTTACTGGATGGTATCGTGAATGATCATCTTCTTCCTTCGTTGATTTGAACCGATTCCTTAAGAGGATGCCACAAAGACGCGTTTAGTGTCTCCAAGTTACAGCAGCTCCACATGGCAAGATGAGTCCCATCACCAACTCACAGATTACAGCAGACCCCCTTGCCTCTCGCTAGCTTGAGCGGACACGCAAATAAATGGCATCCCCACATGAGCTTGAAGAAAAGAAAAATAAATAGTTTCTCCCCACGATTTGCATTGCGACCCTCACCGGAGTGCTGATGCCTTTCAATCGGCAGCCCTCAGCCCAAGAGTCCTCCAGGCCCCCTCAAGATCTCACCCCCACGCCAACATCCTCCCTGTTGGCTTGGCAAACACTTGGCGAATGCCCCAAGAAAACCCGGCATCTCCTCGTCGAGTGGTTCAACGGACACGGGGACCATGTCTAACTGACACAACTTATAATTATTTCCGCAAATAAATTGTGGAGTAGCATTTCACATAATAATCAGACCCATCGACCATCCTCCTACTTCGCCCCACACCGCGGTCGGCAAACAAACTTAATTACAACCCTCCCTCGGCGTGCCGAGGCCTCTCCCCACTCCCCACGACCGAGGGGAATATTCTAATATCCTTTTTTGTTTAAAAACAAAAGCCCCTACCGTCTTTTTCCGTGCCTCGTCCAGCAGAGCACACTGCGTCGCAGTTTTTTCCTGTTGCACATGACTTGCATGAGTCACTGTGTGTGTGAGAGCGTGCGGTGCGGTGCATCGGATCGGTCATTGAACCGGAAAACGGTTTCGTATCTGCATCAGCTTCTTCTGCCACAAAACTGCATCCACCCCAGAGGTTTTAAAGTCGTCCCCGCGTAGCGCTGTAACCGGACGAAGGACGTAAAGAAATGCACATGTGTCAGAACGCTTGCTCATTCCCCCATCACGCTGTGACCGTGTGTGAGTGTGTGGCATTGTGTGCGCGAAAATACCCTTAGGCATTTGTTCGCGCTTACATCTTGGCACATGCAAAATAAATTGCAAAACGGATGCAGTGGAGGGTTAGATGCGGAGGGCCGACGCGACGCGAGTGTGAGGACAATAGATCCGCATAAGGAGATTGCTTGCCGTTGAATGGACGGGAGGCGCAAGAAAGGGAAATTTAATGCGTAAATCCAGCGGTGAAGGATTTGATGACGATGGCGACGTTTTTTGTTGTCGTAGGTCTTGAAATGCATTTAAAGAGCGATGATGGATTGCGCTGTGCTGCGCTATTTCTTCGTTGTTCTTGTTCGAAAACCGCACGAGGGGACATCACTTTAAGGAGCTAAACAGTTGAGCGGTTGACTGAGAGAAGGAAGCATTGTGTGCGTCGTTCTGTGATGTGGAAATCCTCCGCGCCTCATCAACAGGGAGTCAATCTAGATCTGATTGACTTCTGTGGTTCTGTTGGCGTCGGAAACGAGGGCTTCAACGGAAAAGTACACAGCGAACTAAATGGACTAGATCAAGGACAGAAGGCGGAGGAGTCAGGAGAGCCGGAGACCAGGAGACCAGCAATCCAGGAGACCGGGAGACCAGGAGACCAGGAGACCAGGAGACCAGGAGACCAGGAGACCAGGAGACCAGGAGACCAGGAGACCAGGAGACCAGGAGACCAGGAGACGAGGAGACCAGGAGACCACTAGACCAGGAGACCAGGAGACCAGGAGACCAGGAGACCAGGAGACCAGGAGACCAGGAGACCAGGAGACCAGGAGACCAGGAGACCAGGAGACCAGGAGACCAGGAGACCAGGAGACCAGGAGACCAGGAGACCAGGAGACCAGGAGACCACTAGACCAGGAGACCAGGAGACCAGGAGACGAGGAGACCAGGAGACCAGGAGACCAGGAGACCAGGAGACCAGGAGACCGGGAGACCAGGAGACCAGGAGACCGGGAGACCAGGAGACCAGGAGACCAGGAGAACCACGGGACCAAGTGACCAGAGGACCAGGACACAAGGAGACCAGGAGACCAAGAGACTGGAAGATCATGGAACCAGGTGACAGATTGGAAACGAAGACCCACATCGTTCTCAGGTGGCAGGAGTGTCTTTGACCAAATAGGCCTCGAGCCAGTCCCTCATTCAGCTGTTCACCCATTTCGGGGCTCCGCCCAAAGCAAACTGTAACCAGTCGCCCATACCCTCCCACGTTCCCTCCAAGACCACAGTCGATCATCGACCCCATTGCCGTCAGCCACGACAAGCCGCGGCCTCATTATGCACTCCACCACGCTACGCGAGCGACAGCATTTCTCAGTTCGATGAAGCAACTCCATCATGTGCGCTGCAAGTCACCCGTATTCACAGAACCATCATATTTTCGCCCATCAATTGTCTAAACGATGCCATATGTCAGTTCTGCAATAACACTCGTTTGCGCGCAACCCTAGATTGCAACAAAGGATGCAAGGAACCGCTTTGGGTGCGCTGCAGGAAACGATAATATAATTCGCAAAAGTCGTTGCACAAACAAAAAGCTCCCGACCATAACTTTGACTGTACTC
Organism: Eristalis intricaria; assembly: GCA_964034865.1. Taxonomy (NCBI): domain Eukaryota; kingdom Metazoa; phylum Arthropoda; class Insecta; order Diptera; family Syrphidae; genus Eristalis; species Eristalis intricaria. Next base: position 6,850,227 of record OZ035875.1, on the reverse strand, counting down.
TGAACCAACGCACGCGATCCATCCCGAGCGCCTTCCACCCAACGACACCCACCACCTACCACCCATCGTCGCACAGAGACAAAGGAAAACACAGAATATATCACTTTTGTCAATTCTGTCATAAATTTTAGAAAAGTTCGCTTTTGTTGTAAAGGAGAACCGGAGTCGCCCCCCCCCCCCCCCCCCCTCACACACACACATATACCCACGCCATAACCCCACGGAATTGAATAAAAGCTTTTTTTGATTACGCCCTTGGCATTTATCCATGGTTACGCGATACCCGATACCGGGATTCCGATTCTTTGTTTTCCCCCCCAGCTGCAAAAGGAAAACCGAAAAAGAATCCTTTGTTCATGGTCTCGTTCAAGGCTCCATGCGCCACGCTCCTCCCGTGCATCCGCAGAAACTGTGCGAATTCTCGTTGTTGACAAGAGTGTCAGATGCAAGGAGTTTGTTTAAGTGCCAATGCCAAGGTAGTACGCTTCCCGGTTACCTTGAAACGGACGACTAGCGAGGACACACAGTGTGCGGGAATGTGCAGCATACGATGCTTAATCCAAGGACAATAAAATATTCACGGAAAAACTGAGCGACGGAGGGCGAGAGTGCAAGCTGAACGTGGAGTGTAATTCCATAGCCCGGTCGCAGCGTGGGGATCCTTGCGAGAATGTCATGGTGACTTGGGGACTTCGTGCTGTTGATGACGATTTTTTTTGGTTTTTTTCTTTGCCTCGCCGCTGCTGTGCTAATTTATATTTAGTTAGCACGTATCATTACCGGAATGACAAAATAATTGCCAATAAGGACCGACGTGAGTGAGCTGAGCTGAGGAAGCAAGCCAGATGTTGCTGGTGTGTGGAGGCGGGAGGCGGGAAATGTGCATAGTCAGGCAATACAATGACTGATGGAATGCGAGATTCGAGTAAGCGAAGTCTGTTGGAGACTGGTGCATGGGGGAAGTGGAAGGATCACGATGTCTGGTTGGCCTTGGGGATGGTTGGTGATAGCAAGATGGGAGGGGGGCGAGGGGGGGGGGGGGGGGGTCGTTGTAAGGGGTTGCATCGAATTTGTCGCTCCTTAAGAGGAATGAAGGAACGTCACGAGAGCTGTTCTTGGCGGAGATTTGCATTTGATGCAAGACAACTGCGATTTTGGGCAAGATTTGTTTGATCGTTTCCCAAGCGCGATTTGAGTATGGTGGAAGTAAGGGTGGCTCATGCAAGAATAGATGTCTGCCAACATCCTTTGCATCCAGATCAAGTTTCTCTCTCTCTCAATTTCTCCTTCTCTCACTCTCTGTCTCTCCCTCTCTATATCTCTCTCTCTCTCACTCTCTACATCGCTCTCCCCCTCCCCCTCCCCCCTCCCTCTCTCTATCTATCTATCTATCTCTCTCTCTCTCTCTATCTATATATCTATCCCTCCCCTCTATCCCTCTCCCACCCACCACCCATCCTTTCGCTCTCTCTCTGGCGTAGACCTTGCGACACGATTGTGACGTCTCTTGGATGCGGTTTCGATGACGTTTCCGAATGCTGTTCTCGAGACAATTTTTTAGACACTTTTTCCGACGCAGTACCGATGATGTTTTCCGACGGTTTTGACGACGTTTGCGTCTGTGCGATTTCGACCACATGTTCCGTCGGCGTTTCAACGACATTTTCTGCCGCGATTCCGACCATTTTTTCCAGGAAACTTTCCGGAGGCAATTGCGACAACACTTCCCGGATGCGGTTTCGAGTCGTAGTCTTCGGACATCGTTTCGACAAGATGTTCGTACGCAGTCTGGATGACCTTTCCAGATACGGTTTTGACCACATTTCCGACGCAGTTTCGATGACGTTTTCTGACGCGGCTGGGACAACGTTGTTCGAATCGGTTTTGAGGACGTTCTCCGAAGCGGTTTCGGTGTCATATTCTGACGTGGTTTCGAGCACTTTTTCTAACGCGGATTTGGTCAAGTTTCCGACACCGATTCGGTGACGTTTTCTGCCACGGTTTCGTTGAATTTTCTGGTGCGATTCCGTCCATTTGACCCGAGAATGTTTTTGGTCGCCTATTCGAGGAGGTTTTCGAATGAGATTTGAAAAATTTGAAAACGATTTAGGACGCGGCTTCGACAATTGGCGCGGTATTATCGACGTTTTCTGATGCGGTTTCCATGGTATTTTTAGGCGAGATTTCGATGACACTTTCGAACGCGGTTTCAACCACAATTTCCATTGGGATTTCGTTCACATTTTCTGACGCGATTTCAAGCATTTTTATCGACATGGCTGCCGGACTCCCATTCGACAACGTTTACGGACACGGTTTAGATGAAATTTCACGGTCTCGGCCCCTTTTTTCGAGTTTCCACGGCCTTTTTAGACGCATTTTCGGATACGTTCTCGACGAGGTTTTTGGACATTTGACATTTTAGTATTTACATCTTTTTCCCAAGACGGGTACAATGACGTCTTGCACGTTTTTGATGTCATTCTTGTACGCTGCTTTGTTGACGTTTTCGGACATATATTAGATGAGATTTTCTGACTCGCTTTTGACCAGTTTTTCAGGTTTCAGCGGCCTTCAACGGACGTTTTTCTACGCGTTTTTGACGAGGTTTTTGAACGCGATGGTGATGACATCTTCGGACGGGGTATTTGCCACTTTTTTTTTAATACGGGTTCGATGACGTTTTCGACCGCGGTTTGCACGATGTTTTCCGACATCTTTTCGGTGACGTTTTTTTGTCGGGATTTCGGCCACGTATTCCGATGCGGTTTCCCCGATTTTTTTATCTTTTCGACTTAAGCGACATACACTACGGAAGACGAGGGCGTAGGGTCAAGCTCCGAAATTTGGCCTGAAATTCGAAAAAATCGAATCCAAAGTGTTGACAACCCTCATTGATCTTAATCAGCACAGACTACCACGTGATGCCTCCAAAGAACTGAAATCTTCTCCTGAACACCAAGGCAACAAAAGAGTCTTAATTTTGATATTTAAATTTTGGGTCTGAATCTTCTCTTTACTGACCAGACCTAGATTGATCTTGGTCTGAAATCGTAAAAATAGACATCGCTACATATTCGTTTGTCAAGATCGAGGTCCAGAATTGGGGGCCAGACTCAGGAAGAAAATGCAGGGCAAGCCTAGAGTCAAGCTATAACGTCTAGCCCCGAAAGCTAAAAGACCTGGGTGCCGTCAGAGGAGGCCGTATGTTAAATAAATTCGACTGAAGCTTATGAAGCCGCCTTAAAGCCGAATTTTCCCTTGAAATTGCACCTACCTGCCACAGCCGATGGCTTTTCTCCAGCTGCCGTGAGTGACTACCCTGACCCTTCAAACACCGATGTTGGCCTTTAAGCCTTCAGACTTAATTAGATCCCTCGTCGTTAGTTTGTTTGCGAAATCATGTAATCATGTTTACATTTTGACGAAGGTAACCTGACATAACCTCATTCGTGCTGGACAATTGCGGGTTTTAATTAAATCCCTCAGCATTCCCGACACGTTGACAGTCCATTCACTAAAATCACACATAACAAGTGTGCACACAGTTCCACCACCCGCCACGGACTATTTGCCACCACCACCCCCCCGAGAAAAGTTACATCCTCTCTAATGAGTTTCGTAACAAAACAATTTACACACTTATCCCCAGAATTAGGTGGCAAACGACACCTCACTGGAATTCTTTCTCTCCGAGTGCCACAGAACACATACACGCGTGCACACTCTTGACACAATCCGTGCGGTATTAGCTGCAACTAACAGCAGCGCGGTGGTCCAGTACGGCACTTCGTTTCGGAAACGGCTGCGAACCGACACAAAGGAGCTTAATTGAATTTTAAATTACTTTCGCCAAAATGTCTTGCAATGTGTGAAGGTCCTTCAAATATGCAAAATTGAAATCACCCCAATCATCCCCTTCGCCACCCCCTCCCACCACCGGGGGACCCACTGAATGGGAGAAACTTTATGCCAAGTGTTTTGTTTACCAACGGTGCCGCACACAAGCGCAGCATAAATGGTCACTCAGCCCAGGACACAGCGTCAGAGGAGCTCTCAGTTAATCCTCGACGCCCTGAATAATGCATTCATTATGCAAGACTCTCTCCGGCAACTGCTGCCAGAGCAGCCTGAATGACAAAGGATCAGCAGCGCGGCAAGGACTATTGAGGACTTTGCACACTTCACTTAAGTCGGTTCATAAGCCCGAACTGTCGAACTTCCTCCCGATGAGTGGGCGAACGGCGAGTGGGAGGGAAGGTGTCCATTGTCTTGCAAGGACCAACACACTATTTAAGACAGTCTTTTGTGGGCGAGAGGCAATTGATTGCCGCTCATTACGGCCATTAGGTTATTTGGCTCGGTTGCCCGGTTACCGTGGTGGCCCACCCTAATGATGGATCATAAAAGATTCATCCGAACCCGAATGACATAGGCATTGAGTGAACGGCTGGCAGACAGACAGACAGACAGACATACAAACGAACGGATGAATGGCCAAATGGCCAAATGGCCGCATGGCCGCTGTCCTGGGGGAGCACTTGAGAACAATGAAAAATAATTGGACACATGAGTGGTCATTTGGTCCATCGAAGTCATTATTTCCGCTCTTCAAAATGAGATACGCGCCGATTGTTGTGTCGTTCGCTGTCGATGGCCGAGACCATTGTTTAGTCGCCTGTGCCGTGGGGTTCATCTATTTTTGAATGGGCTCTGGCCGGAGGGGTGGCCACATGATGGGTGGGTGGGTGGTCTGTGGAATGCATCTACGAATGCGTTGCGGCTATTTATCGGATGCAACTGGGGAATATCTGGAATGCAATCGGCTTGATTGCATTCGGGAGAAATGTAATGCAGTTTTCCGACGTCGTAAAAGGGTTGATTTTGAAAATGGCTGTGCGTGGGGGTGGGGGTGGGGGTGAGGAATTTGACGTGAAGTTGATGACAAATTCGACCGACGGCTGGAGTGGGTTTGAATGCCTTTAAAGTCTTTAATTGCCGTAAGATTTCGCTTCACTTTGGGAAAGGAATAGAGAGTGGTTGCTGTCTGTTTCAAATGGAGCCACTTGCTTGGGCGCCATTTTGATTGGAACCAAGGGGAAGGGTGCTTTTAGTCAGTAAAAATCTGACACTACTATGTGGACACGGGTCACATAGTGTCTTGTTGAAGATTTTCACCAACCCAAGCAACAAAAAAAAAATAATTTCGATTGGAATGACATTTGTCAGCGGATATCTGACAGTTTGGGAGAACGATCGATAGGAAATTTTTCAAAGCATTCATAGCTCTCCAAAAACTTGAAAACTACTTATTAAATGAATATTTTCGTTATGAATACGTTAAGAGCTTGAATTAAACACTCCGAATTTATTGATCGTTAAGACATATCGAACATCGACGTACCGTCTCTTCTTTGCCGTGTTTTATCGCTATTTTAACAAACGAGCTACCCAACTGCATTCCTCCTTTCCGTGACTTCACCCGCAATACCCCCATCTCGCTAGAAATGTCCATAAGTTTACCCTTGAGCCTACTTTCGGATGGACAGTTAAATTCAGAAACTCGTTTTTCCGTCGCACTAAACGAATATGGAATGCTCTTCCCAGCCTAATATTTCCCACAGACTACAATCCGCAGATATTTAAGAGTTTGTTAGTTTGTAAGTCTTTTGTTGTAAGTATTGTAAGTCCTAAGAATGGATTGAAACCCCTTCTTTTCTCCAAGCATCAACATCGTTGGGCGCCATTTGGATGACAGTATAATTAGGTCACATTTATTCAGGGCGTAAAAAAAATTGAAACTTCTTGGAAAAAATTCAGTCTCCGAATTGAGCCATTTAGGTCTGCATGACCAGTGGTTCAAGTCAAGATGGCGCCACATTCCGCACAACTCGTGCAACCCTACCCCACGCCCGAATGTTTTTGAAATTGGTGATCCTGATTGTTCAAAAAATCCCTTGATTTAAACATTCTTGAAGAAAGAGTTGTATACAGGCAAATCAAACCCCTGTTTCTGGGACTATATTCAAAACGAAATTGGTGTGAATTCACGGATATTCTTGATATTCTTGAAATGTGTTCCAAAAGGGTCACCTTTGCACCATGGTCAAACGCAGTCACATGCTTATCTCATAGCCCATAAGGGAAAAAAGGATCCGGGCAGAAGCCCTTTAACAACCCTCATCGCATGAAGCAAACACAGAAAGGCTTGATTGACTCAAGCCCAAGCGTTAACCGAAAGAGGTTTGAAGCATGTATCAAAATGAGCAAGATGATCTTCTGTATCCCAAGAGGCTTCCTTCAGGGCACTGCAGACTGAGGGAGCACCTAAGGAAACTGGGAGCATCAGAAGAAGGTCTCTGCAGACTCTGTGGAGAATCTTATGAAATTCCAGAACATGAACTAGGATCTTGACATGCACTAGCCCACAAAACACAAAGACATCCGGGCAAGCAGCTAATATCAGAGGAAGAATTCAAGTCACTAGAGCCATCTCTCATTATCAGATTCCTAAAGTAAACTGGCTCAGAGAGAATACTCTAGAATAAATCTCTTCCTCCACTGGAGTCCATAATCAACAATGCAACGCTGGAAAGAACGCATGTAAAGGAGTTCCAAGAAAGCAAAGCCATAAAAAGGAGTGCATCCTTGTAGATCCTTTCAACAATAATTATATTAATTGTAGGTATATCCCATAAATAATGCTAAAGATCACATAAATTCGATCTGTAGACTGCAAATAGTCGACTCGTGGTTCATTTCAAAGTTCTTAGAGAAAAACATCGGCAGGCAACAAAAAAAGAAGTGTACACATACAGCCATTTTGTTCGAGAAGTATGTGTTTGATGCCGTTGTCAGTTGCCTTTTGCCCCCCCACCTTCCCTTCCCACGCACTGGTTAGTGCATGACATGTCTTTCCCCCACTCCTCCAACTGCTCACGAGGCCTCTGACGGGTAGCTCGTACATCCTTCGGGCTAATCACAACCGACTGCCGAGTGGGACATGCCAGCCACCAGACGGTCTTATACAACCACCATTCAGGCCTTTCTCCAAAATGGGCCCTGTCGCACCAAGGTATTAGAGGCCATTATTGGGGGGTTGAGCTTCGTTAACCAGGCTTGAAAAATACGAAAATACATTCGTACACCCAAACCTCGCACCACGAGGAGGTGAACTGTCGGCGGTAGTTCACGAGGAACTCAACGTTGAGCAGCTAAGCGAAATGAGCTGAGCTTCGATGGTGGCACGAACGTCGAACCCCCCTCCCCCCTCCCCACCACCCACCGGGCGTTGAATGCAATTCCGTCATCTAGTTGACGACTTGGCAGACCTATGGTAAGGTGCTTGGAACAAGGCCATAGACTCGCCTGGTCGCCTCGGCGTTGGAATTCCTCCTTGATGAGTTAGAGTCTATAGCGGAGGATCGAGTTGCCTGGGGATTTATCGTGCGTGCCTTACACCCTCGTCCCCTTTCGTGGATCATGCTGGACAGGAGATGACGATGACGATTAGTATGTGTTTGAGAGATCTTGCCATTCCGACTTTGGTTGGATGACTGCACTCGTATTCCATAAAGACTAAGGTCAAACTAAAATCATTTGAAAGTTTTCAACAAAAATGCATTGACCAGGAACATAAATAACATCGTAGGTACCTTGTGTGGATAGGAAGTACCGCGCAAAGTGGCTGTTCAGGCAGAAAGCCCTGTTGTTTGAATAATTCAACGACTTTTGTCACAATTGCCTTCGTTATAATAGCAACGAGTCCCCATTCGCGACTATGAATGTATTCCCCGAATGATCGCAAGACTTTTACCATAACCCTCTGCGACTGACGTGCCCTAATTTTCACAATTCTACCGAGACTCCACCATTCTACACCAGACATCATTTTGAAAGCTAGTATTGTCTACATTCGTTTTATATTCTTATTTTTAACTATTTTATTTATAGGTCACAGTCGCGTAGTGTGTAAGAGCGTCGACTCCTACGCAGAGGGTGACAGTTTCGAGTCCCCAATCTACCAACTTTCATAATTCATGGCTCCACCTCCACCACCAGTCACTGACAATGTTCAAAGAGCATTCCTGTATAGAAAAAGCTTCTCAACTTCGCCGTTCGGAGTAGGCTTTAAACTGTAGGGCCCTTCCACTCGTCAAAGAACAATAGCACGCACAACACGAGTGGTTGCTGAGAAGCTAAGCCCAGGTCCACCTCGGACTCTCGCGCCACCCACAATAATAATAATAATAATTTTAAAGTTAATAAAATTAAAAATTATAAAATAAAACTACGCATAAAGTTAAGCAACATTATTTTTGAAATGACATGAATAATTTTCCCAAAATTTAGAAAATATAGATAATGTTAAGAAAAAATCGACATAAAATGAAATAAAATACAGTGAAAGCTCCCATAGACGGACAGCGATTTTGCCCGGCTGAGAGAGTTGACCCTCCATGGGAATACAGTCGACTCTCCCTAAGTGGAAACTCTCTCAAACTCTCTCGGAATTTTTCGCCATATTTTACATAAATCTCGGGCAATTTTCGATACAAAACCTCTCTCTAAGTCCAACTCTCTCTAACTCTGACAATTGGACGTAAGGGAAGTCCACTTCAATATTTTCTTCGTTTACTTCTTCATCTAATCAAGTTTGCACTTCGCTGGATTAGTTAAAAGATGTGTAACCTCAAAATCGTCATTTTTTGTGGCGGTCTGCACGAACTGTCTTTGAGCATTGAAGGCAAATTGGCTTCAGGCCTTAAGATACCTTAATACTGACGTTGCTGACTCGTAGACACTCGCACGGCACGACCGCTCGCGTTAATACTGACTAACGGCCGTCTGAGCATACGACAGAATGGTATTGAGACCTACCTTGAGACCCCTTTGTGGTGTCCGTCAAACTACCACCTCAGTCGCAGAGGGTGAATTTGCCTCGTGCCAGAGCAAAGAGAAATGCTAGGATGGGCACCGCCTGTGCAACTTAAATGGACTTGTCACAACATTTCTCCAACACACCTCTTCCTTCAATGGCACCCCTCATCTCTGAACTGGCCAAGGGACATAGACCTCATCCCCATTCCCCATCACCTCGTTACAGACAAGCAACCTCCTCGAAAAGTTTAATTCAGTTCATTTTTTGCCAAAAAATCTAACGATCCTTGCACAAATTTCAACAGAATTGCACATCACCAAGGACACTCAGCCACCCCCTCAGGACTGTGACGAAGCAGGTGCCTAGTGCACAACTCCATTCAATTAGCATCCACAGTCGCATCCAGTTCCCAAAAGGGACTGGAATCCGAAAAATTCATCCAACCTCAAAGACAAACAAATTTTGCCTCCCTCCTCAAGCATCGCTCTCCATTCAAGCGAGAGAACTCAACTCATCATCGTCGCTTCATCACTTATGCAGAGCCATTCGTCTTCATGCAGGATTCATTTAAACTCCTCACATATCCTTGAGTTGATGGCACAAACTTACGGCATTTTGCCCACTTTGCGGCGTAGACCAACTGAGATGAGATCAAATTTTAGGGATCCTCAACCGAAATTGCATTCCCTGTCAAAGGAGCCATGAAACTCTGTTCCGTCGCCGCTCCATCTTCGCCCTTCCCCGGAAACAACTCGAATGACATCCAATATGCAAAAGTTTGTGTTTCACTTGTGCAAGCTCGGGACCGACTACTCAAACGCCAAAAGTTATTTCTTAACTCGCTGCCACCGCTCGCTCGTATCGTTGTAAGTCGGAAACTCTTGCTCGTCATCTCTCGGGTGGCAGAAGGAGTCTCCTTGCTCGTTGCTCGTTGCTCTCCTCGACCGCTTGCCATGGCAACTGGATTGGCTTACAGAACACGACAACAATTCCCTCCCATCCACGAGATGTCTCGTATTTTTGCTCAAAAGCTTAACCTAAACGGCGTCTCGTAAACATTAATGGCTCTTGCGAAATTTCCGTGTTTGCAGACGACGGCGACTACGTGGTGGGGGAGGGTGCGGGTACGGGTGAGGGTGAGGGTGAGGGTGAGGGTGAGGGTGGAGATGAGGGTGAGGGCGAGGATGAGATCCCATTTTGCCATCGTCAGAGATTAGTGCGAAAATTTTCAATAAAATTATTTATGCCCCTTCGTTCTGTTGCGCCATAGGCGGGGGGTTGGGTGCGGGTGCGGGTGCGGGCCCGATGTGCACGGCGGGATGTTTCTTGTTTTGAGGTTAAGTTTAGCTAACACCGGTACGTGTACATCACTAATGGACGGCGGCAATGGCAACAGCGACGACCAGCGAAACCAACGAAATAAAGGATGTGGCCTAAGCCAGGCACGCACAACGGTCGTCGTAAAATTTAATATTTCCACTTTGAAGTTTACCAAAATTCCAATTTATTTGCACGCCCTCGTAATGATGCACTCGCGCTGTTCACATCGCGTCGTCGGTCGTGGTGTGTTGGCAGTCAATAAATTCACAAAACGGCGAATTTGCTTTAAAACGATTTTTTATTTGTCATCAGACGATCACGGGGCCAATGGGGCGTGCAGAGGGGTGGGTGGGTGATATATTTTTTTTGGGTCGAATTAAGTGCGGCACTTGGGAGTTTGGTTAATGAAGGAATAGGAACTTTGGGATCGCTTCTAGATTGCATCGTAAATCTAAAGTGGCTGCGTTATGGACTTGGAATAATAATGAACGGTGAACAATTGTGTGGGGGGCATCGGGTGGGCGGTGGGGCGGACTGAGAATGCAGAGTGGAAAAGGAAGGAGCTCTGTCCAGCTGCAACGAAGGGGCTGAAGGTGGAGGGAAGGGGTCTCGTTAAGTCGTGCTGCCAATGAAGGTGGGGAATATCTTTTCAATCGGACGTTACGTGTCACGCTGCCTGTCCTGTGACTCCTTCAAGATCTTGCTTGAGACGTTCATCAAGCTTGTTGGACACCTTAGCTTAGTGCGGGCGCTCAAGTCGACCCGCAAGACATCTAAAGGGGATGACTCTGTCAGGAGATGCAAAGCTACAGCTTTGGACGGGGATGCTTCAATGAAAAGGCTTGAATTGAAGAACTTGATAGTGTGCCCACCTCTTGGCCTAAGTCTTAAGTGCTGCATTAAGGAAATTCAACAACGTCTCTAAATGGAATTTCTTGAAGATCTCTTAATGTTACGAGCGTTCTCTTTATCATTTTGAAGCTCTCTCGGACAAGTGTTGGTCAGTCGGTTAGGAGGTGTTCCTTAGTTTCTTCAGCCTGGGCTCAGTGCCTGCAGATCCCTGTACTGCAAAAGCCCATTTAATGGAAGTGGTAATGAAATGCTCCCATGAAGCGCTCTTAGGCCAGCTTTCTTAAGTTCTAGAGCTTCTTTGGCTCGTTTCGGATTGCTGTCCTTGAGTGTGTCATACAATCCTGGTTGTCCAAAGCAGGTTCTTTTGTTTAAAGGTCTGTATCTGCATTATTGAGTCCATAAAGTGGCGAGGGCCCAATGAAGAGAATCCGAGCCCCTGTCACGGCTTGTATGTTCGATATTTGGGTTTCTGTTTCGTTTTCCAAAATTTGCCGTCGATTTTTCTTGCTCAAAGCCACACTGGTATGAATCGGCCAGGTTGTTGACGAACACAGCACGACATATAAGATGTGGAACGCGATGTTCAGACGACCGATGGTTCTACAGTTGACTCAATTCAGTGGGTCTTCAGTGGTCAGTGGTTTCGTTCACGCGGAAGACGTTGACATGAATGACTGAACGTTGCGAGCCGTCCATGAGGTGCTTGCTTTAAGACTTAGTCGATTAGAAGTGGGAAATTGGGTCGTCGTGAAAGCGTCACAATTCGCGATCATCGTTTCGTCACAAATCTACCAGAGCGACAATGAGACCTTCAAGCGGAGATCATCAAGTGGAATGGATTCAAAACAATCACGAAGAGCCTGGTGGCCAATAAGACATAACAATTTAGTCTCCTTTACTGTGGAACTTGAATGAAACTGTCGTTTGTTTCTCGACGAGATTGCTCATCGGCTGAACATTCATCTTTGCCGTCTTCTCTGGCACATAGGCATTACAGCGCTACAGCGTTTCTTCTCCACTAAACTTACTAGGAAAGCGGTGTAATGGGACGGCACCAAACTAGCTGCGGCGTGATGGCAGTCATATCTAGGAGACAGGACCCAGCTGCTTGAACAAATTGTATGTACGATACGGACGTTGGTGTCATTACACGACTTGGAAGCCTTTTGAGTGACCATACACGCAGATTACACGTCTGAGATATATTTTTCTTCAACCAATTCACTTGACATTTTTTTGAAGCGCCAATTCAGTACAATCCTAGCCGTGAATCGCTCAGACAGGGACAGTTGCAGATCATCGCCATGCTGTTCAAGGACGTATCAACGCCAAATACGTTCCAATAGATTCATTGGAGTGGTAAGAGAGAGCGTTACCGAGAAACCACCCGTGATGTATCGTAACTGCAACCACCTGGCGCAATTTGAGGTACAATTTCCGTGTAAGTGCGTGAAAGAGCATTGACTCAAGGAACACCTCCCAAAGACCGTCCTCATCGCTACGTCCAAACTGCCGCTCGTGTGGCTGACTCTAATGTCATAAATTTGGGAAGGGAAGGTGATCCATAAAACACGATTGATACAGCGAAGGTACCAAAACCAACACTGAACCATTATTGGACTACAGGGACAGATAAACAGTTGATGGGATTCGAGATCGGTGCTTGTGGGCTCAGTATGCCTGTCCAAAATGGCCTTGACGCTGACGCATGTCCACTGCAAATCAAATCAGACAATTTCTGCAACGAATACTGCATGGCCAAAAAAACGCCCCCATTGACTGGTCATCCATATCACCAGACTCCAGACTTTTTGGGCAAGTCGCAGACCATTCGCGAGATGGGCTGACATTCGTGTCGAAATACGAGATAGTTGATAGCATGCAACAGCCGTGTTGTACTTACTTATCAGGCTGACGACGCATGCAGGGACCTAGCCTGAGCGATAGCTGCTTCCCATTCTTGACGGTCCTGGACACGCTGCTTCACGTCATCAAGACCAAGCCGTGTAGTACGCGAACATGAATTCCTGTGAATCCACTTTACCAGCGACTCTAATAATTTAAGTTGGCTACTCATCACTCAATTTCCTTCGCTTTATCATGAAACCCTATTACAAGCTAAGGCTATGGATGGTTCTCCGCTAGCAGTCAAGGGATCATGTCCAAGTGCTCCGAGTGCCAGCAAATGTACGAGCCCATGCACACCCCTTAGCAAACGCAGCTTTTTTTCTCTGTTGTCCTGCAAGCTTCGCGTTTTCTCCACAAAATGGCACCACGTGCAAAATATGTTAATACAGCCTGTCCGGTGCCACTTAACCCGCCCCTGGTCGATTCACTGTTGCACCGAGAACAGGCACTTTCATGAACCTGCCTTACTTAAGGTGGTCATGATTATGCATGAAGCATTAACGACAATAGCCCCTGCCCGTCAGTCATCGCCTCAAGTATCAGTTAACACCTTCTAAGCCACCAAACACCTCCACCTTTCGGCGTTCCCCACGCACGCCAAATGGCACTCGAAGAAAACACCTTGTCACCGCTAATCTCTCCCTCCACAGCCGACATCGGCGAACACGGCGAGGCCTTCTCGAGCTTAATGCGTCGCAAACAGGACAATAAAACAGAATTACATTTGCCTATCCGCGTATCGCATTACTTTATCTCGAATTTACTTCTGGCTGCGTCTCATAAACTCCGTCTCCCTCCCCCATGCACGCACACCCACACACACACACGCACCATCCATTAGAATTAAAAGCGAAACCCACCGCTCCACCTAACGAACCGTAAATAGTTCGTAATTAAAAGCAGCACTTAACGCGATTTTAATGGCCCGTCAGCAAGTACTGCTTATCGCGTGTAAATCAATAAATTATCCTTTTCCTAGTCGCGAGCTGTTTCTCTAATGCGCCCCTCCCCGCCAAGCGCACATGTTGCCACGGAACGCGTAAAAACTGCCGCCGCGACAGGTTCCTTCCGCGCCAAGGAATTCCAGCGCCGAGAGTCGAGCTCCAGCGAACGCCTTAAAGAACCGTAACGAGCCCATTGTCAGGACACTCGTACGTTGCCACATATGCGTCGAGGGTGGAGCAGCCACACTCACACATCCACTTTGTACCGTTTAATTTGATTTACATACTCGTATGCGCATGCATATTAAAACAAAGTGTTAACGGTTTTATTACCGCCAAAGGATCACACATTCCCGGGCAAACAAGGCGCAGCCGAAGACAAGTGTGCCCGACGATAATTTACGTTCAATGGTCGTGCGTACGGAGAGCGGCGATGGCGGGGGATGAGGAAGAAGCGATTCGTATCTTGTCCCCAAATTACAGAGCGGCCAGACCGCCTTGATGAAGCGAACGCCAGATAGTTTCCGAACGAGGGCACTGCGCAGTCCACACACACGGGCAAGGATGTGTGCTCGTAAGATGATGATGAGTTATGAGCGCCTTTGTTGGTCTTTCCACTCGGACGCCTCCCCCAGGGCGAGCGAGGGCGAGAAACGTTTTTCAAAATTTTTCACCACGACCTCGTGGATGAGAAGGACTTTTGAGTGAACCCCCGGCCGAAGGACATGTGGAGGAAGTATCCGACGCAATTAATTACGAGCGACAATATAAATTACCCGCTCTACCCTTTCGACGCTGAGTGGGGAAGGTCCTAATGGATGGGTGGACTGGGGGAAGACATGGGCTCGCATGTGTGAATTCCGCTTGTGGCTGCCGGGGTAATTTGATTTGAGGGAACAGAATTAATGATCGAATAGAGACGTTTTGAAGTGAATAGTTTTCAGCGTGAAGCTGGGGGCTCAGCGATGATGGGATGTGGAAGCTCGACCGGAGGGTGAGTGAAGTCAAAGTTGGGCTTCGCTCTGAGTCATCATTGATTTCGTTGACGAACTCCTGACAAACCCCAAACTGCACCAATCTGGAGCTAAAATTCCGCAAATACACAAAATCACTTGCTCACCGAAGTGAAAGCGTTTACTTAATCCCATTGTCCCCAGCCCATGCCCACACACATGTGTGCTCAGGTGTAATGCCCAAGAGCCTACGACGACACGACATGATTCCGTGTGCAGGGCTCTGGCCACAGGAGCGAACGAGAGGTGTGCGTTATTAAAATCCTGAATGCAAACCCACATCCGATGTAATGCAAGCTGACACGTTGATGATAAATAAACATGCACGTATCTAAGAATTCATGCATACGTAATGGCTGCAGTGTTTGCATAAATTATGCCGCCGGGTGGGGGGGGAGGGGGCTTACTTGACCGACACCCGGCGGGCATGGCAGGCCGACTGTTGTCGATTGACTTTGGAGACACGACACTCTGTGGGGAGGGGGTGGTTGCTGGTTAGGCAAAGGTGACAAGAATTTAAGCACTCTCCGGAAGCATTTCAAGATTCCCTAACCAACTCTGAATGGGACATCGAGGACTGGGAGATCCTGGCTGGTTTTACGACAAGCAAGTGACAGAGAAGTTGAGTTCCAAGGTGTTTCATAAAAGGTGATCAGAAACCGAATGAGCGGAATTTAAAAATAAAAAAAAAATGACGCCACATGAATTCTGTCGCGATGTCGGTCGTAACCATGCGCCGTTGAACAGTGTTGAGTGACCAGACAAAGATTGATGTGTAATGGAGCAAACATAGCCGCCAGTATCGAATCATTCTCCAGTCGATTCGACGACGATCAGCCGAATTGTTCATCGCCAGAGAGTCAACCCAGGTTATTTGAAGATTGGATTAGGGCTTACTTCACACAAGCTTATTCGGAAGTAAGCCCAAAGCAAGAGTTCAAGCTGGACGACCGTAGACACAGCCGTCTGTTCGCAAATTCGACGCTCCTTGTGTTCCACTGACATGTGGATTTTGACCAAAAAATCGTCCTCTCCGACCAGGTCTACTATTACTGAATTAATTTATTTTATACTAATTACTAAATTCATACAAATTCCTTTAATTGAATGTGTACAGAGCGCGGATGCTTACATCCACTATTCGGTGCTTCCGTAGTTACTTATGCGACAATCGCTGGCTTGTGGTGTAACAGCGTCATGCAGCACGTTGGCAGCTCCACAGCGCCGCGAAGGATTAATGAGATGAATGCGGATGAAATAACCCTTCATCCCAGAGCTCCTCTGACTCATACCTTCCGCGACAAATCTGCCTGAAATGAAAAATGAGGCGAACACAAGACACAAGTTCTCGACCAAGCATCAATGCATCCACAAAAATTGACAGAATAATGCGGTTAATGCACGGCGGCATCATGGGACCCTATTTCTTTCGGAATGAGGAAGGAGACACATTTGTCGTCAATGGTCTCAGGTATAGAGGAATGTTAAGTGACTGTCTGTGGCAAGAGCTCAAGCTCCGACCCAGAGTGGCTACGTGTCATACAATGGATGCAACCCTCGAAGTGAAGGGGAACTAAACTGAACTAAATTTGGCGCAGTAGTCATACCACTAAGTCTCATCCGTAGTTAAAGCAAGCCGAATTTTAGGTTGGAGTTAGGTGAGAGTGGTTGACTACCTAAAAGGTGACCACACTTAGGCCAACTGTGTCTCCTTCCTCATTCCGAAAGAAATAGGGTCTCATGATGCCGCTAAAGGTAGGCACCTTGTGCTACCACAAAGATCTAGACGAGATCTCCACGAATCTGGGGCTTTTGACAAAGCGAAGAAGTTGACGGATGCTAATCTTGCTTAGTTCTGTCAAGGTCAAGAGACCAAGTCTGCGAGGTGAGAGAGCATTGGAGAAGAAGGTGTAGTGAAAGCAAACCATTTGGAGCAGCTCGAGACCAACGTTCGGCACACTATTGCCTGAATAAGTCGACACATATCGGACTGAGTCATCAACAATTACACCGACCATTTAAAGCACTTCCAGCGAAGTCGAAGCTACCATTGGAATCACATGCAACTCCATACCTAATGGCATAAATGTGGCTTCAAAATGAAGCTGGAAACTGTTTGTACCATCTTTCCGTTGTTGGTTTATTGAGATGTCTTTTCCTATCGTTCTTATCTGGTCACTCTGTACTGAAGACATGGGTGGCATTTATTTTCTTTGAACCCAGGCATGGACCCAATTGAAGATGCTTCATCGTCTTGCTTTCGCTTCTTCTAATTAATGTCCTGGGAGACTCTCTTGCGATGAATTCATGACATGTGTTGTTATGTTTGTCTCCCTGCATTGGTGACAGGAACTCGTCATTATCCAGTTGATAGCCAGTGCAAAAGGGCTCCTTTCTGTGGCAATTCAATACGCGGTGGACATGGGTTCCTATGGCAAGTCTCTGTTCTTCCTCAAGAGTCTTGTTGAGAACCGCTCCATAAGAGACTCGCCTTAAGACGAATAGACCCCAATCAACTTGGGCGAAACCTCGTACAACTTGGTTTGCTTGAACTCCATCCTTTGCCTTGTCGTATCGTCATACTTCCTTACTTACTTATCAAGCATACCCACCCACCTCAGGTGGGTCAGAGCTTGAGCTAAAGATGCCCTCCACCGCTGACGGCCCTGGGCACGCTGCTTCCAGTCATCAAGACCAAGCTGTCTTGCATCCGCGATTACTTGGTCTCTATACCGAGATTCGGTCTTCTTCTCCTTCTCGGCTCGACTTCGAAGACCCTCTTAGCTGAAGCATTGTTTTCCATGCGCTCAATGTGGCCGAGCCAGTGCACACGACGGACGACATCGACATCCGCGTACAGCTCGTAGAGTTCGCGGTTATTTCCATTCGCCTTCCTCGCAGACGGGACCATATATAGGCCGCAGAATTTCAGCTTAGCGTCCAGCTTTCGGCTCCATATAGTAGGACTGGCAAAAGGAGAGACTTGTAGTGCATGATCTTGGTCCATCGAGCAAGGAGTTTTGAACCCAGTTGTATCGACAAACCGAAGTAAGATCAGTTGCCAAGGGTGATTCTACGTCGGATCTGTCAACCGTAGAGGTCACCCGAGGTAGACAAGCCCCTTCACTACCTCAAAATAAACTCAACCATATCGCCATGCTTCAAAAAATTCCGCAATGAAAGGCGTCATCCGGGAGAATCCCCTTGGAATTTCGCACAATCCTTCTCAGGATTAAATCATCTCCTGCATTTCCTCTCGACCTCGTCTAGGACTGCGGGAAGAAAGTCCTTAACCGTTTCATCCTGTGGAAAATTATTCCCGAATTCACTTCGACCCATCCCTGTGTATCAAAAATTGTAGATGCGGCACAGATAGAGTTGATCCTGAGATGTTTTTTTTTTTTGAATTCAGCCTTTGTCCAAATCGAGGGCATAAGTACCCAACCGAACAGTCGTTTAAGAGCCGGAGCTCCACAAACAACCAAACTTTCTAATTCATTATACCTCTCCTAGACTTCCAGTCACGCCATGGCGTCGAATCAAATGATTGTGCCACAAATCCTTGACACAATGACTCTGATTCTAAGCAAACTCGCTCCATCCGCTCACCGTCCGCAGTCGCTTTTCCATTAATTCATTTCAAACACACCCTCACCCACCGCAGACTTCGCAAGTCAGCTTCCTGAAATCAAACTCCGACATCCTTGTTTGAAGATAATTAATCTCGAAATTTCGCGGAACCATATTGTTTCCAGTTCGGGAACCGCACCAGACCAGACCGCGCCTTGAACCCACACTCCATCCGCCACAGCCCACTCCACCCGCCCCCCCATCACTCCACCCGCCTCACACCAATGAGTGGAAAAATTCATACAAATCCCTTTAATTGAATGTGTACAGAGCGCGGATGCTTACATCCACTATTCGGTGCTTTCGTAGTTACTTATGCGACAATCGCTGGCTTGTGGTGTAACAGCGTCATGCAGCACGTTGGCAGCTCCACAGCGCCGCGAAAGATTAATGAGATGAATGCGGATGAAATAACCCTTCATCCCAGAGCTCCTCTGACTCACTCCATCCGCGGCAAATCTGCCGAACGCTAGAGAGATCCTGAAATGAAAAATGGCAAAAAATCTGCATATCATTGCGACGGGGGTAATGGAGCCCTGTCCTGGCTGCTTGTTGGTGCCCCCATCCCCCTCCGTCGTCATTACGCAATTTCGATTTTGTCTTGCAAAAAAACGAAACGAAATGAGGTCCTGTCGCGAGCGACGGTACATAAACGCTCGGCGCTGGTAGTGATGGCGATAATGATGACATGACGGGGCTGCGTGCGGATGAGGCGTTTCTCTCAATCAATCATTTCAGCTGGGATTGCCGCTGAATGAAAAGCTGGCGGGGATGATATCACTCAAGGGACTCTTGACTCGATTGCGGCAAGATGGCTGGGGAATGAGTTCAAGAAGGGGGGATGCAGTGGTAGGACCAACAGAAGTGATACCTATTCACCGTTCAAGAGCGTCGATTGCTAGGGAAGTGGGGCAAGATTGTGGGATAGCGCAACAGTTTAGAGCGAGAAACTGAAGGAAGCTAGTCAGAGGTCGGTCTGCTTGTAGCACTTATCCTTCAACTAGTCGCCTTCACGTTTTGGATGGTCTAACGCATCTTTGACTACCTTGTGCATTCCAATCTAGAGCTCCTCTTGTGATGTAGTCATGGTGCTTATGGAGTGTTGGCGCTTGTGATGGTGTTGGGCCAGCAAGCGCGCATGATCTTCCAGAGGCTTCGGTTGATGAAGCCAAGGTGCCAAGGTAACAAAATTCAGGCACCACTTTGACGTTACAGCCGAAGTTCTGTAGAGACTGTAGAGACACACAAACCAACCAAGAAAGGATTTATTGTGGATTAACAAATTCAATATAGCAAGTTTTCGTACAAGGAGTGAAAGGAAATCCCGAAGGACTGCATTACCTCAGATTCGAAGAATTGCTTCCAAGGCATAGGGAGCAGCGTCAGTACAAACAACAGGCGCTGTACCAAATTCAAATACGACTGCTACTACTGCAGTAGAAAACAGGACTTAGTAGCAATGACCAGTTATTGAGAAACCAGGCAAGAAGCTTGCAAAAACGTGAACAATCTTGAAAGCCTGGCCACAAATGGAAAGTGTCAATTGATCCAGTCTCAGCAGGTGGCAGTAGAAGACGGCAGAAGCAGTTAGGCGAAAGACATTCAAAGCAGAAATTCTAATCGACCTAGGAGCTTCATCGATAATCGCCTGACTCTAATTCGGCCCCTGCTGGAGTGCTCGAACATCATTCACCAGGAACCAGTAAGGATTCTCGGACATATCGATGATTTTGTGACCTAAACGCTTCCCTTCACTGTTTAGGATACCCGCTAAAAATTCTGGTGGCCTGGTATCCTGGGAGAAAGAGTAACCCTCATTCAAAAATTACCTAAATTGCGATCCCGATCAATCAGACAAAAAGTTATGACTTCATCATGGTGTTGGTCAGTCGGGGGGAGTTGCAGCCTCATAAGCTTAAGGAGTGGGTGGAGGAAGTTGTCAGGCAAATGTACCTGATGCAAGCGACTTAAGTCCGAGACCGACGACGACGAACAAACCTATTTATTTTGGCGTCCGCTGTTAATTGAGATGGAAACGGGAGACCGCACTGATCGGTGGATCGGTATGATCATGTTGAGAGAGCCTTGTTGGAACAGGGGCTGCATTTTTCTCTCCTGTTCTCGGCTATGACTTGCATGTTGGTTCGAAGAGAGGTGTGCAGGTGTAAAGGTTGGAAGTAGCAGAGCTTAGAGTTTTGTGTGAAATTTCAAAAGTGAAGTTGTATTATTTTTAGTTTTGTGAACATTAATAAGAAAAAAATAAAGAAAGTTAAAACTTTAAATTAAAAGACCTCTTTTTCCATCTGTGCTGTAACTCGCGCCGTGATCAGACATTAAGTCGAATAACTGGTGCGGAATGAAATGGTAAAGTGCGTACAGAGGAAGCGTTGCAGAGATGTCCCCAACAGTGAAGTGGATTTTTTTGTGGTCCAGCAAACATCGATAGACGAATAATTGCCCTGGTGGAGGGCTGTGGTTGGAGATTTATCGTCGTGGCATTTACCTTTGCGATTATGACGTGGGCAATAATCTATTCTGGTAGCCAGCAAGGTCCATGTAGCCAGCACCTGTGGGATGGGGGGGGGGGGGCTAAACAACAACCCCAAGGACCACGCTACAACGTCCATGGAAGCAAGTAACACCTTGTATACATTTGTGCGTCAGCTCCTTTCAAACATTTCCAAACGTGGTAAGCAGACTGGAGTCAAGTAAGTACGAGGTCCGCCGATGTGTCCGGTGTCAGAGAATTGAAGCTGATTTTCTAAGGCGCGGTGAAAAGTGGGTCGAACGACTTCAATAAGAAATAAATTAGTGGCGTCCAAAGCCGATCAAAATTCGTGAATTATAATTTTGTTCATTTTAGAGTCTCTTCATCTGCTTTATAGGGCTTCCTGAGGCTTACAGGCACCAACAGCTCTACTAAACGTCCCTAGGGCTCGGGTTTTTTTTTTTTCGATTTCAAATACTAACGTATTTCCCAAGTTCATAAGCCGCGTCTCATTTATGTTCTGGTGCATTGATTGTGATGAAGAAGGCTCTCTTTTTGTGTCATGTGTCACTCGTCTATCTTAAGCAATCAACGAAGCAGAAATGAAGTATTACTGAGATAGCCGACTTCACAGCTGACTGCCCCCTAGTCCATCGACGAATTTGACGGATAATCTGGAATTTTTACGAAATAACGTAAGTGCCGTCCTCTGATTGGTCAATTAGGCTTATGAACACGTTATAAAAAACAGTTGACAAAAATCTTAAGGAGCAAGATGGGTAGAATGGATAGCAAAATGCGTGAAAGGAACAATGCGTCGTCTTGCTGTCTTCTTGTGTGCTTAGATTATTGTCTTCTCGTCTCTATCATGCTCGGTCTTCTCCATGACCGTCGACCGTCACCTTGTGCGCTTGTGTCCTTTAATTCGACTGCAAACTAAAGCAGAACTATTTACGTACTGAACGGATGGTCATAAGATTTCCCTGATGACAGTCGAACTTGCTGCAATACCCTTGCAAGGGGACTTGAAACAACAGCTCTCCAAAGGGAGATAGGCACCCACAGGAACTACTTCGTCATCCACGAAGTTTGTGGTTACCTAGAAGCAATGTTTGGACCTGATTTTGAATGGAAATCAAAAAAATCCTTTTAGGACGTGGATGATAGCACTGGGACCCTCATAAGAAGGCGCCTTAACCCGAGATCCTCTGTCGCTGTCCAAGATGTTTTGGATTCATACATAGCTCCGAACAGGGACATCATTTCGACAGCAAATAAAGGAAACCCAGTCATGCGATAATCTTGTTGCCCGTCCTGACCCCACAGCTCTCCAGTGGTGGCCGTAAGCCCCGACTTCTGTTCACTTAAATGTGGTTTCCCAATGACCAACCTTGAAAAGTCTCTTCGCACAATCACCCACCACACCTCGTCCCGCCCACAGCATCCATGCAAAGTAGCCCCTTGCCGAACAAAGGGCCATTCTAACCCTTTCACTGGCGACCATAGTAAAACTTAATTAGTTGGACAGTTCTCGGCGCCCGTATCTGTATCGGATTTCCCCCGAGTCACAATAGTGTTATGATGATTAGAAAAGTTTTTCGTTTCCATTTCCAATTTGTCCCAGACCCCCTTGGACGCCTCCGCTCTGCTTTCGATGCTCAAAGAAAACGATGCAATTTCCCATAGAAATTCAATTTCGAATCGCTCCGCAGCACACACTCACATTCTCCGCTTGTCACAACTCATCACTGCGACTGTGACATGTCAAACAATGAGATTGCGACTCCTCATCCGAATGATTCAAAAGCGCCTCATTCCATCGGGCAACTGGTGACTTTGGGACGCACAGAGCGCGCACGCACACACTCACCGTTTCGTTCCTTGATTTCCTCTTCCAAATGTGACGTGACAAGCCGTGTTCTCGAGAGCACATTGGCGCGCATCGTTGCCGCGATTCGTCTCGAATTTCACGGCATGTCAATGCCACTACCACTCAAATGGGATTTTTCAATTTTCAATTTTCCATTTTTCACTGCTTTTTGATTGAAATTGAAAATCGCTTAGAGTGGGTACGGGCGAGGGGTGGTGGAGGCGGGCCGCTGCGTTAAGATGCGACGCGTGCACGCGATTTGAATGGGTTCTCATGTCGCTGAGGCATTGTTCGGAGTGACAGGCAAATGGCTGACGGATTGATGGATCGGGTTGTGACCACTGGTCCATGTTTTAATTCGGTCCACCAGCAGCGGCCGCGACGACGTTCAACGTTGAATTAATGAGCTCGCTTGTTACGGTGCATTAGGCCAGTGTTGTGTGCTAGGCGGTGTTTACTTTTGAAGGATTATCCTTTAAATTTTAAAAGGACCTCAAAAGGACATCGGATGTGATGGGATTGATTTGACTGATTCATCAAGGGATGCGATGGGTGGGTGGCGAAGGGGTTGCGCAGAGGGAATGAGAACTTGCCATAGATTGGTAACGGTTTGAGTGCTTCCGGTTAAAAAATGCTGATCAACTGTTGTGTGCTGGAAACGATTGTGAAGTGTCTTGTGGGAATATGGATGTCTGCTTGATTTTTGTGGAATCCAGCGCTAGAGCTGTCTGTTTCCGGAGTCTCCCCTGAAAAATGTCGCCCGACAGAGGACAACAATCTGCAATTGATGTCTACTGACAACTTTTCGGGAATTTTGTTGCTATTCTTTCGATATCAAGCTCAGATCAATCTCAGCGCCAGCCCTTTCTTTGGCTAGTTTCCGTGTTTCCCGTTCAAAAATTGGCGCCCAACGGCAGTAAAGGATGGAAATGACTGTGGAATCTAATATAAAAATGATTTTGGATTTCCGTGATGTCACATCGATCACTTTGCGCGGCCATTTTTGAAGAGTTTCGGTGTTCCTCGTTCAAAAACTGACCCCCAACGGTGGTGTGGACTGTGGAATATAACATGAAAATAATTTTGGGAGTACTTGATGTCAAGTCGAACTTTTGGCCCTTTTTTAACAGTTTCGGCGTTTCCCATTGAGAACTGGCGCCCAACAAAGGGCAATGATCTGCTGTTAATAACAGTGGTAGACAGGGTTGCAAAGTGTCCTTGCCCTTACTCGCTTATTGAGCTTCAATCGCATCCGGCGACTGATTTTTTTTTTTTTTAATTTCGAAGTTTCAGGCGCAACCAATGACGTTACTGCTGGCTGTCACTGGTCAGGGATCAGCTGTTAACAACTGAGACAATGTTTTTGGCATTCCTCTATCCTTCGATGGATATAGAGGACAGACCTAACTAAGAGTCAGTCCACCCTTTCTTTGATCAGTTTCGCAGTTTTTTAAAAATGGCGCCCAATGGTTGCCAAAGATGCAGATGACTGTAGATCAGATTATGGACACGAAATTGAGGTCCTTTTTTGTTCCCGACTATAACGCTCAATTCGAACTTAGCTTCCGACTCTCCTGGATCAGTTATAGAGTCCCCGGGTTTGAAAATGGCGCCCAAACATTGGCTAGGGATCTGGTCTTGATGGCTACCGTCAGTGTCTTGGACATTTCGTTGCTTTACGTCGGATATTGAGCTGAGGTCCATGTCACATCCAGTTTCAAAGTTTCCGACTCAAAAATGGCGCCCAACGGTTAAGAGGGATGAAGATGACTCTTGACTAGATTATGGAAATGGATTTGAATTTCCTTGATGTCTAATCGATCTCAACGTCCTGCCTTTTTTGAACAGTTTCAGTATAAAAATGGCGCCCAACAGTTGCCTACTATTAATTATTGTGTACTGTGGACAGGGTTAGGGCACCACCTTGCTCTGAGTCGGCTATTGGTCTCAAATCAAGGCCAACCTCCTCCCCTCTTTATACAGTTTGGGCAGTTTCGACTCAAAAATGGAGCCCAACGGTTAAGAGGGATGCAGATGTTGGTATTTCTAGTTTAAAAAATGGCGCCCAGCAGTTGTCTGGAATTAGTTACTGTGGACTATGGACAGGGCTTTGACGCACCTTGTTCTGAGTCGGTTATTGGTCTCAACTGGGAACCAACGTTCTCCCCTTTTTACAGTTTCGGAATATTGGACTAAAAAATGGCGCCCAACGGAAAACTGAGCTAAACACCTTTGGCTCCGGTCACAGGGTTTTAGGGATTACCCTTTACTGTTGGCCACTCATAAAATTTGATTCCAACCCAGCATCCGTCTTGTTTTGAAGCCCAATGATCCCACAACCATAGAGGACGCCTTAATTTCCTTCTGCCACGACGGTTCCTGCGACCGGACGTAGAAAAATCCTTTTCGAATACCGCACACCCACTCTTGCTGACCATAAAGCACTAAATCCAATGGACTACATCCAGAGGCAGAGATGGCGGCGGTCCCTTCAGCACTCCAGCTCCAAGCCACCCAAAGACCCCGCAATGACGGTGGGTTCATGAAGTCCATTCCACAGAGTACCTGTTATCTGCGCGACGGCTTTATTCATTTTCTCGTTTTTATTGTTATCCCCCTCCCACAGACGATAACAGATTAGACCGCTTCAACCCCGCCGTTGCCATATGTAATAAGTGACGGATTAAGTCGCCGTAAAGCGTTTATATAGCAATTCCGTCAATTAAACGTGAGTTAGTGCGCCGTTCCGGGCCATCCGTGGCCCCGGCGAAACTCAATTGTATCTGCGAAACAGATTTAATGATCGCATCCACATCCCCAGCACGGAATGCCATTGGAATGCCGCACGGAGGCCATCAAATCTAAATAAATCCCCAAGCCGCCTGACGGACTGATGTTGATTCCGATGTTGATTGTGCTGGGGGCACACGTAATCCGGCAGTCACCTTTGTGCGCCCCCACCCCACCCGGGCGGTCCGAATTGATATGCCCACAGGACATCTTAGCCGCCCCGAGTGAGTGAATGAAAACAATAAACCCTCGGAACTGAAGTGAGTCCGGTTTTACTACCCAAACGGGCTGTCAACCACCTTTATGGACGATTACAGAAGTTTAATGCTGTTGTGTCTATGTTTCGTTCACAACTCCTGCACAGGCAATCGCCCTTATCTTCGTTTTCATTACACAATCCGAACCGAGGCGGAGCGGTGGGGGCAGGGGGCTCGGTCTGACTGCACGAATCATCCTCAAGATAACCACCGTTCTTCGTTCCTTCCGTCGAGACCGAGTCGACTGGACATTGTGGAATCGCTTTGGGGCATCATTCCTTCCAAGGATGCGCCTTCCTTCACCCCATCCTCCACTCGAGTCCTTATCAAGGACACACTGTAGAGTGGCACTCGGACGACTGCCAGGAGTAGTTGCTCGGAATAAATTGCATATAATTGCTTTTCTGGTGCACAGTAAATGTCCTAGAAGAGATTTATGGATTCCTGGTGAGCTGCGCGAAGGAATTCCGCAAAAAGAGTTCCTGTGGCGCGTACACATCGGCGCGGCGCTGCCCCGGGGGTAAGGAGCGTGCTGCTTGGCTGTGGTTTTGGTTGCAATTACAATAAATAAATAAGTAATTAGATTGCGGTTCGGTGTTGTTGTGGTTTTCATCGAGTTTGTTATCCTCACTGTCATGGTCAGGACTTAAGTGAGTTATTCTCGGACGGACGGTGCCTTTGTGTGCGACGATGGCGACTATGATGCGACACCACGACAACAACAGCAATGGGTGGCTGTGGCGACTCGTTGGGTGTATATTTCGGGATGAATTTCCAATTCAAATTGATTATTGAATCTGTGAGAGGGAATTTATAGATAGCAGGGATTAGGAGTGACATCTTCGAGCCGAGGGGGTGGTGATTTATTTGGCGAAGGATTTGCCGTGTGGGTGGACGGAGGGAGGGGTTCTTGGCCACTGGCATGATTTCATTTACATCTTAAGGGAATTTATGAGAAATGTCGAGGAGATTTTAAGTGTAAATCACCGTCGTGGGGAAGTCAAAGCAGGATTGCCATTCGAACGGTGAAGGGATGCGACATCAGTGGCATATTTGGATGTTTGGTAATGACGGCATCGATCTTTTTTCTAATTTGTTTTTAGATCCATCTCAGCGTGCACCCTTTCTTTTGAAAATCTTCGGCATTTCCGACTCGAAAATGACGCCCAATGATTTCCAGCAGATGACTCTGAACTCGTTTGCCTGTGCTCACGTTCTTTGGAATGTCCCTGTTTTGATAAAGTCTCATGCAACTCGGCAGGTGCCTGTTTTGAATTCAAATGATGGCCAAATTCATAGAAGACGCTACATTTCAGGTCGCTTTTGGGCCCTTTTTTCAAACAGCATCCAGTCTACGCCTTCAATTCCAGACAACGCCAATCACCAGTCGACACCTTGAAACCTATCCATCAGCCCTCAGCACCATCCTCACAGCCAGCAGCCTTCAGTCTCCGCAGCGTCCTTCCTAAGTCATAACATTCAGCCTTTAACAACAGTTCTAGCCTTCAGTCTGCAGCTTCAATCCCAATTTCCAATGTTAGCCTCCAGTTCCCGGCTCCAGAACCCGTATTCAGCATTAAATCTTCACCTCCAATCGCTGCCTTACGTCGTTGAATCTCCTTCTCTAGACAGACCATATATTCTTCGAAGAATTTTTCTCTCGAACCAAGCAAGGATATCCTTATCCGCTTTTGACAAAGTCGATGCTTCTGCGCCATAAAGTAGGACTGGCATGATCATTGCTTTATATAAGGTCTCTTTGTCGTTCGAGAAAGGGCCTTCTTACTCAATCGCCTTCAGCACTTGGCTCCAATCATGCCTCGACAGCCTTCGGCTTCCTTCACCACAAGCCGTCACCCTCAGTCCTCGCCATCACCCTTCAGTCTACGCATTACGTCTCTATTTTATGACTTCGTATTCAGCCTTAACCATTAGCCTTAATTTCCCCATCAATGGTGACCTCTAAGCTGAGCGTCGCAGCCTCCAGTCTTCGATTTAATCCCGTCTTAGAGCCTCTGCCACTAGTTTTTGTCTTCAGTCTCGGCTTCCTGTCCTGATCTCCAATCGTGGCCTCTAAGCCTCGACTCCAGTTTTCGGCTCTAGTGACCGTCTGAAATCGCTGCCAACAGCCTTTGCGTTCAGTCTTCGTGATCCTCCGGTCTTCGTCCTCAGTCCTCACCGTCAACTCATAGCCTTTGCCTTCAATCTGCAGCTTCAATCCACCAGCCGTAATATAACCCTTCGCGTAATATCATCGCTTTCAACCTTCGTTTCCGGACTCAGACAATCTTCAGTTCGTCCTTGGAATAGTCTTCGCCTTCATCTCTCGGCTCTGATCATCAGTCAATTGTGACGGCCAGCATTATCCTTTCATCGTTTCCGTCAGTCATTGCCAATAATTCTCGCCTTCCTTGCAGTATTCACCTTTTCATCCCGACCAACAGCTTTCAACGCCAGTCTTGATGTCTACATGCGGACTTCGCCTTCAGTCTTCATCATCAACATTTCCCTGCAGTCTTCACCACCAGACTTCAGCTTCAGTCTGCAGCTTCAATCTAGGTCGCCAACTGTTCCCGCCAGTTCTTTATCTTCCCCGCTCTGTAGTCTGGGTTGGACCAGGGCTTCAACCGCCAACAAGAGCTATCTCTGGCCAGCTTTTTCAAAATTTCGTACGCCCAGTTGGTTGAGGTCCTTCTCGAAATAGGTTCGTCACCTTATATGGAGCATCCTGCGTTGCGTTGTGTCTCAGCTTTGGTTTAAAAAACTCTTCGGGCCGAGCTGAGGGGTTTCTACAGACTCTACCTGGCGCAGACACCAGTACTTGCTACTCCTAAAGTATTCGTTTTCAGCTGTCACCTGCAATAGTCGCATTGCGTATCCAGTTGAAGCTAAGATACTGGCTATCAGCCTTCACCTCGTACCTTGGTCCTAAATCGTTTCCGGCCTTAGTGATCGCCTGTCTTCGCTAACAGTCTACGCCTTCAGACATCACCTTCTTTTTATTTAGGCTACCCTTGCCGGCTGTCCCAAGACTAGGATCCCTGTCAATGATTAATCAGCTGCCGGTCCAGTTCTTAACTCGTAAGTTTCCACATTTACTGTCAAGCCGCTGGTGTCTCTGCGCTGAGGATTGCAAAAAAACTGAGTTCAAAGGCATCACGCGGTGAACCGAGACAGAACTAAATTTGGAGTCCATATCGACGACTTTAGTCCGGATTAGCGAAAATTGTCAATTATCTGGTCTCCGAGATGGTAAATCAAGGGACATATGCAAAAACTTTCTTTTCAGACCTGTCCGGATTATAAAAGCATCCGGATTATTAGCTGTCCGGATTAAAAAATGTCCGGACTAACGAAAATGTCTAATTTGCTTTGATACATATCTCCTTATTAAGTCCGGATAAAAAAATGTCCGGACTAACGAAATTGTCTTGTTTGATTTGGATATCTCCTGACATCCCTATGTGAGGAAATTTGGCAGACGTTACAAAGGAATCCTCGTCTTCTTTCGGATTTGACCAAAGCTCTGACTGTCGCTTCAAGTCAATCACAGACAATCAATGTTGTGCCACGAAAGTCTGATGCAACTCAATCTTCTCCAGCCACAGGGCCAGCTCCAGCTTTACCAACTTCTTAAAGCCCTCATTCATGCCCTTCCCTGGATGGTAAACTGCTTGCTGCATTTTCACCGCGATGCTGCGAGATACCGCCAGACGCTTGTTCACACGACGCTACCTCATTTGAAAAGGTAAACTAGTCCGATCCTCATAAGGAACCCCCTAGGATCCCACCAGACTCCTTGATGCGTGCATTCCAAGGATCGTGGCAATTTACTGGTCTCTCCCCCTCCCCACATCATTGGCTATTTCAATTCCCTAATGCCCTCCGCGCTCGGTGCAATCATATTCGCATATTCAAAGAGTTACGGCCCACGCCTCATTGAACTCGTCAAACCCAAGAGGCCACATTAGCCACACATGTCCACCAGAAGCAACCCTTCCCCGGCCGCGGCCATCAGACGCACGAGTGTGGGCCCATTAATCCCCGCTTTGGTCATAACAACTCTTCCGTTTTCCCGTCGAAAATCGCATAAAACTCCCAAAAAAAGGACTTCGGGGAAAAACAACCGCATCGTTACATTCGTCCCACCACCACCGACCGTCACCACTGACGAGCTGAGAGTAACAACGTCATTTCGCCATCATTAACGTCCATTTGCTGCAAAAGAGGACAAAGGACATTTCTTTGGTGATTTATCCACACTCCCAGAAAAAAAAAAAGGATGAAACTACCAAAATGGGCTCAACGCATGTTACTTATCGTCCTCCACTGCTGGCCGATGGTGCCGAGGACACAAAGGGGTTGCCCAAAACACAAACGCTTGGTCACTCGAATTTGGATGTAAATTGTTGGGTTTGCCACTTCCATTTACCCCCTTGAACAATAAACAAAAGCAAAACCCTCACCCAGGGCTGGGTGCACAGAGCACACACAAAAAACCCAAAAAAAAAAGGACTCGGCGCTTGGCGTCTCCCTCCACCACCGCCAGCGCAACACAGACGTACTTACGATGCATGAAAATTTATTTGTTACGGAACAACTCAATAAGTTAATAATTCAATTTCGCCGATAAAAATCTGATTTTGGGCCTCAAAAAAAATAACAAGGACTAACAGCAACCCTTTCTAGTCAACCGTGAACCGGAGAGGACCCTTCGGGTTTTTTTTTCTCCTTTTTTTGTGTTCGGCAAAGGGGTGAGAGCAAACAATTCACAGGACGACCGATGAACTAACCTCTAAATGCGTTGGATGACGGGATGATTTCCTCACACATGGTCGTCTGGGGTGGGGGAGGGGGTTGACGACGCACACACGACGACGCCCGCCGACGACGGTGTAGCAGAGCAGCGCCTTTTTGCGTCCTTATTGCATATCCATTATTTTTGCGTGAATTTAAAGTAATTGCCAGTGGGGGAGTGTGTCTTCTAAAAGGAGCACTAAATCAAATTCAGTTGTCGTCCCTGGCAGCGTATCCTTGCTCCTCGCACATGTGTGCTCGCGCTTCGGTGAGCGTGTTTTATGCGCTGAAGGACATGTGTAGCTGCCGGAAGAGAGAGATTTAATTCACAAAACAAATCGGTCTCGGGTATCATCGGTTCCATAAATAATTCATTTCGATGGATGCAAATGTAAATCGTTCGTTCGGTCGGGGATGTGCCTCGAGGCGTGGCGCATGTGGGTGGGTGGGCTTCTTGAAGCCACCTGGAGGTCTCTTTATCTTATGCTGGAGTTCGGTGGAAAGACGTGGTATTCTTCTCTTTGCCTCGAGGTGGTCCTGGGCCTTTAATAAATCTCGCCAATTTCTGGTCACCCAAAGGACGTCTTCCTAAAAGGACATTCCGCCAATGATTCTCCATTTTTAATCCAACTGGTTTCAGGTTGAATCAACACCGGACTTGATGAGGCCTCGGCTAAACTGAATTTTCGCCGGTACTTCAAGGACCTTCGAGGGTGTAGACGGATCTCCTATGTTTTCAGAATTTACCTCCTTCAGACGCCCAGGTCCACTTTCGGGCGCTCGGGCTCTAGGGCAAGTAAGGAAAATGAATTTGTTCCCCGATATGGATGTGGTCCGAAAGACCAAGATCCTTCGACAACATTAGCCACATGGCCAAATCGAATACAGGAACGCCAGAGCTGTAGCCAGGACGGTTTTCGAATCCAAGCGCCCTCGTTCAAGAAATATCGATCTTTTGGTATAAAAATCAAAAGATCCGCGATCCAAAACAACTTGGTCTCGACAATAGGAAGCAAAGAGTCGTCAAGAATGGAAGACTGATTGGGTCGATGGACTTCAAGCCACAAGACAAAGCAGCGGTGGATGAGCAAGCACAACGCTGTGCCCTACTGGAGGTCAGAGCCTCAGCAATCGACAGCATTGATTAGAAGCCACTTGGGTGCTCCATCTTAAATGGAGGCTCGTGTTGCGTTGCATCGAGCTGAGTGGAGCCTTAGTTAAGGACTCTATGTGATGGGCCTATAGGACCTAGTCACCTGAGGCATTGAATCAGTAGTCAGGCTAAGCGAATGTCACTCTACCGATCATGCCATCAATCGCAGGCAGAGCCTTTCTCGAAAAGAAATAGAACACCGATCGACCATCTGCTTTGCGATCATAAGTTTCGTTATCCTTCAACGAAGTCAATTGCAGCTTGGACGCTAAAAGACACCACGAGTGAGTGAAAGATAAGCTTGGTTCACGATATTCTGCCCAAGTAGGGGTCTTCCCTCAAAGTCATTTCCTCTTCAATTGACGGCTCTCTCTTTTCGATTGACTAATAGCAAGCTATGCCAGTAGTTACATGGTCTTTTCATTCAAAAGGCGCGACGATAAAAGTGGATGTCCTTATTGCGCCTCCAGACATCACCTCTTCTTTAAATAGCCTGTCCTTGCCGGCTGTCACAAGACTAGGATCCCTGACGATGATTGATCAGCTTACGGTCAATTTCCTAATTACGGCCAAACCGTCGCTGTCTCTGCGCTGAAGATTACATTCAATTTGAATTAAAGCTGCGTTCAGGTGCATCACGCGGCGAACCGAAACGCAGAACTGGATTTGGAGTCCATTTCGGCGGCTTTAGTCCGGATTATTGAAAAATTGCCTATAATCTTGTCGACTAGCCGGTGAATTATGTTAGAATGATTTCTTTTGAGACCTATCCGGATTATAAGAGCATCCGGATTAATAGGTATCCGGAATAAAAAAATGTCTGGACTAAAGAAAATGTCTAATTTGCCTGGATACATATCTCCTTATTAAGACCGGATTAAAAACTGTCCGGACTAACGAAAATGTCTAATTTGCCTGGATACATATCTCCTTATTAAGACCGGATTAAAAAATGTCCGGACTAACGAAAATGTCTTATTTGATTTGGATATCTCCTGACATCCCTATGTGCATCTAAAATTTGGCTGGCTTAACATAGGAACGTAAAGCTACCACTCTTGGCCACTCCGAAGGATGACTGGATTCGGAAATTCAATTGCCATAAGGAGTTCAATGAATCTATAGTCTGAGCAGCAATACGGTAAAATGGTGTGCAGATTGATCAAGAACTGATGAAGGAACAGAGGCAGGAGTATGTGGACCCCGTGAACCCATGAGCAAGCTGAAAGTAGTCTATGCCAAAGACAGATGCGCTCAGATCAATATAGACGGAGACTCTACCAACTGCGGCGGAGCAATCATGGCGGACAGTAGTGCCGCTATTCTGGCACTAGACTCCTGTATCATCAAATCCAAGCTCATGTGGGGAATGTCTACAGAAGCTCAGAGAGTTGAGCAGGAGAAACAGAGTAAAACTCTGTTGGATACATGGCCAAACAGGGATAGAAAGCAACGAAATGGCCGACGCCCTTGCAAGGAAACGAGCATCGGAATCTTTCACAGGCCCCCAGCCATTCTGCGCTGTAGGCCTGATCTCGTCTTCAGGGAAGGGTACAGGGAACTAGAGAGAAAGAACCGGCTGATACATAGAACAACGCTCATGGCACGAATCAGGCCAAGAATCTCTTGGGTCAACATAACCGAAAGAGGTTTGAGGCATGTATCTGTCAACGGCAACACTGACGTCGGTGGTCAAATACCAATGATGACAAGGTCATGCCACGTTCGCGTTGAAATATCTTTAGTTAGTTCTGTCAAGCTTAATTAATGTTCTTTCGTGTCTTAAAAAATGTTGAAAGAAAGTTTCGGTCTTTTCTATTTTAACTTGCGTATCAGAAGGAGCAAGAACAACCTACGTATCCTAACAGGCTTCCTTACAGGGTACTGTAAACTCAGGGGGCTCCCAAGGAAACTAGGGGTGTCAGAAGAAGGTCCCTGCAGATTCCGCGGAGACTCTAATGAAATTAGAGAATATGTACTGGGATCTTGTGAGGCCCTGGCCCACAAAAGCCGAAGATATCTTTGTAAGCCCCTACTATCAGAGGAAGAATTGAAGTCATAAGAACCTGCCATAGAGAGAGCACTCTAGCACCCCCTTCGCGCTGCAGGAGCAATATAACCGTCTGAAGCTGCATGGGAGGGGAGCTCTCAAGAAAGCAAAGATATGAATAGGGGGTACTATAGATCTAAAAGTCGCGCTGCAGCTTACAATCTATCCTTATTCCTTATCTAAGAGCATTCATACTGATGTCGATCCAGACAATCCGACGAGGTTAAAAGGGATACCAAGCTGAATGGGAGGGGTGCTCTTAAGGAAGCAAAGGTATGAATAGGGGGCACTATAGATCTAAAAGGTCAATCTTTGGTCCTGTCTGCGTTGATGGTTATTGGAGAAGAAGATTCAACCACGAACTGTACGGGCTGTACAGCGGCATGAGCCAGTCAGGCCTCTTCGGATCCAACGCCTAAGATGGCTGGGTCATGTAGAGCACATGGACAGCATTGCTCCAGCTCGAGGAGTCTTTGACTCCGAACCAGTGGGACAACGCAATAGAGGACGCCCATGGAATCGATGGCGCACCCAGGTGGAGAAGGACCTCAATCAGCTTGTTGTGCGCAGTTGGAAACAGCTGGCTAGAGATCGTGCCGGCTGGAGAGGCTTACTGGTTGAGGCCCAGGTCCACCCAGGACTGTAGCGCCACCAGAAGAAGGAGAAGAATAGATCTGAAAGTCGCGCTGCAGCTTACCCTCTATCCTCAATCCTTATCTAAGGGCATTCATACTGATGTCGATACTGAAAATCGGACGAGGTTAAAAGGGACACCACATTTGGCGTGGCGGTGAACAGCGCGCCTAGACGAATGGGTGGTGGACGAAGATCTGCAATTTCTTGAGTTCTTCCGAGATCTGTTTCGAATACTGTTCTGATGTACCGATGCGATGGTCAGGACAGTGAAAGGACTCTCTTTTCTTGTGGATCCGGCAAAGGGTGTTAAGATCTCTGTTATTAGCCTGTCTCAGATCTCACTTCATGAGCTTTTTTTAAGGAATTCTGGCGACAGCCTGAGAAAGAGAAGATGGAACTCTCGTCAACCATCGTCACGACTGAGTAGCTGTAGGCCGTTCATAGTCAGTGACGGACCTCTCCGGACCAGTGGCTCAACTCTAAATGGTTATAACCTGATGTGGTGACCTGAAAGGCGTCTCACATAAATGACCACACTTCAAGGTCTTGAAGACTCATGTTTGGCTGCGACTCATGTTTGAGAGCTCGTGATTCAAGACACAATCAGACACAGGGAGTATGTTACAATTGATGGACTGGAACGGATGAGGTGCTTCTAAGGCCCCTGAGAGCCATGTTTGGATGTTTGCTAATGTGGAGCAGTTACTTCTGGAACAATGCTGAAGGGGGATGGTGCGGGCTTCAGAATGAAGTCTCCTCTTGCTGGGGTTAGGTTAGGTTAGGTAGGGGGGCTGCTAGTGCATTCACCAGCACACTTAGACCATATTGGTCCATTGTGATACCAATAGCCAGACTACTACCACTGATCGACTACTCCAGTGATAGTGCCGTTAATTTGATCCCAAGGGCAAATGGTGACTGGGCCAGATTTGAAAACCAGATAAAGCGTATTAACTTTGATTTCACTGAGATTCGAACCGGGAACCCCGCTAACCAGGGGCATGCGCTCTACCAACTGAGCCATCCAGTCGTCTTCTTGCTGGGGTATTTCCAGCGTTCTTGGTGTACGGAGCATCTACCTTTCAAAGATCGAAGGCGTCTCCAAGCAGATCCTTGAAATGGTGTACCATAAAGGGAACCAGGTTCGAGTGCCTGTTGGACTTGAGCCCGCAATACTTCACTCAATTCTTCGTATTGCCACAAAATTGGGGAGGACTGCCTTAATGTGCCGCTAAAGGGCTTCTAATCTGCATCTACCTCCGCATGGTCTTCTGAAGCACAAGAGTCCTCTGATATTCAACAATGCGCATCGCTGCTTGCGTTGATACTGAGTGACTCTCAACACACTTCCCTCTGAAGGGGAAGAGTCTTACATGGACTCGGGTGGCAATAACCCCACCTTCGACTCTCAACGTTGCTGCCAACTGACGACCTCCCCCAACCCCAACCCCAAGCTCGCTCACTCGTCGGCCGGCCACTCAATAAATTGTAATGTACCTGATCTGGACACAGTCAATAACCGTCCTTAATTGAACATTACAACTGTTGTTTGCTGACGTCCCCCGGCGGCGCGCTGCCTGCGTGCCGTCAAATTTTTCGAATTAGTTTCGCTCGAATTCCTATCGGACACACTTTACGATACTGAAGCATCGCAGATGACAACCTCTGGTGGCCTGCACCTCCACCCCCACCACCTGATGCTGACTGTTGGTTTATGTAAGTGCCCCTTGGAATGGCATAATTTATTTGATTACATGCAAGCAAACACCTACGACTCAAGTGACGCATGGCCCGGCAGCGTAGCGTGCTCACCCCCGCTCCGGGCGGGCTGGGCGACACTCATTACCTCCGCACCAAGTGTGCCCACTTGTCCGAAAAGATGCACATCGACAGCGGTGCAGCTAAATTAGAGGTTTTGTGAAGTCATCAAACGACTGATGCAACTTGAGATAAGGGATTTTATCTCGTGCCGCTGCGGTTGGACAACATATGTGCTACCTGTATCCCGGAGTGTGTGGCGTATGCCGCGCTGTGACGGGGATGTGCGCGGCATATGGTTAGCAACGCAAACAAGCGATCTCTGTAATTTTGCCGTGACTGCTGGACGGGAATTAAAATTGCCCTCTCCGTGTGCGGGGGTGGGACTCTGCCACGCAGGACAATGGGGCAAGATAATGTCGGAAGCAATTAAGGCTAAGTTCGGAGTGTACTCCGGGAGATGATTTATTAATTTTTAAATCGTCCTGACGCATGACGCTTGTGATGCGATCCAGAAGACCGGTGAGTGGCGGAGTTGAAGTTGGTCATGGGGGAGGACTGCTTTGTGTCAGTTGATATACATTCCACAGGGGACATGATGGCTTCCAATGAATCCTAGGAGGAGAGTGGAGGGTAGGTGATTCCAGAGACGCACAACTTGAGTGACATGTCAAGTGGTGTCAACTATGAACTTCTCAATGCGATAACTTGGCTTGCCCTTCAACACGAGCTACGAGCTTCAAAGTGCGTCTAATTCATAGGCAAGACGTTGCTCTGAGACATGGTCGAATCCTCGACGTTTAAAAACAGCCCGTGCAGTGGCTTTGCTTCCATTTAACAGTTTTGGAAACATAATTGAACGGCTAGACGCCAAGAAAATAAGAAAAAGGTAACTGAAAGTGATCTGCGGTGTTACAGTCGCCACCACAAGCTTCTAGACCGACCCCAAGAAAAATTACACCAGGCGCCTAAGAAGACTCGTTCCGATTTTAGCACAATGGGCCTATGCTTGGCCTAAGTGTGTCTGCTGTCCGCATGCGTGGCAGTAAAGAGGTTTTCCTCTCAGTTCGCTTGAAATGGATGTCATCATGGTTACGATAACTTCATGATATCCTTCCCGCACTTCAAGGACAGTGGCTCAATGGCAACAATGCAAATGTATCCCAATCAGGATGCCATCTAAGAATGGTTAGAGAACAAATGATGGGCGTGACGAGGCGCAACTTATGGGCTCTGCCTTTAAGTCGGCATTCCATGCAATTCCTTAGATTGTAGACTACCGTGGAGTGGCTCAAAATTAAAATCAAGCCCCTAAGTGACTGATGGACGGCACGACAAGGGCAGAGAAGGTGCACGATCGAATCTTGTCCAGTTCTAGTTCCACTGTTCAGCCTGATCAGACCATGTGAGCGCAGAGAGTTAGAGGGAGAGTAGGTCATGGTTCGCTCTTTGATTAGTGGGATTAATCCTAGAGCCATGATTGGCAGGTCTCCCTCGGAAAGGTTGTATGAACTAGTACCCTTCACAGAGTCTTTGTAACAAGGCCATAGCACAGCAATGTCCTTTGTGGAATCCTGATTGGCTTGGATTTCAAAATGTTGTGTCGCTCACTGTCTTCACAACGTCGCTCATTCAAGCCTTTCAAGCGTGTGACTTCTAAAGCAGCTGCTCTGCACGTACCAGTGAGGCTTCTCCATTCACCACTCTCTTCACTCTATGACGCTTCCTGGAGAAGACTACAGCCCTTATTTTAGTCTCTTTAGCTAAATGGAGCCGAAAGCTGGGCGATAAACGAAACAGCAGAGCTGACTCTTCGTTTCTTCGAAAGAGAAATTCTGCGTCGGATTTATGGTCTTACTGCGAGGAAGGTGATGAGAGCAGAAGTCACAACCGAGCTGTGCCAAGATTGGGAAGAGCACTAGCTCGTGCACATCCAACGCATGGACACCAATGCCCTAGTTAAGAGGGTCTACCAATCCAAGGGATCGCCTGGATCGACAGGGAGACCGAGTCTTCGGTATAAAGTCATCACGGGGATTGTTCTTGATATCTGAAAGAAGCGTGCCCCAGGACCGTCAGCGATGGAAGGATGACGCTTCATGTTTGACAGGCCTGATAAGTAAGTTAGACTTGGGGAAGCTGAAAAATTGGTGTATTCTTCTCATGAGTAAAGCGGGTCGGTTCAGAGAATTGCTTTCGAAAGACCTCGCTGCTCCATTAAGCTTAGATTAGGTTGAGGTGGCTGACTGCCGTGCTAACGGACAGCAGACACACTTCGGCCAAGCGAAGGCCCCTGGTGTTACCACGAGGCTCTTAGGCTACCTATTCCGCAAACCAATTTGTGCTTTTGATAAAACGAAGAAGAGGGCTGATCCTGATGCTGCTCAGTTCAGCCAGCTCAACAAAGAATTGAGCCCCCAGAAGTCTGAATCTACGGGATGAGAGAGCACTGCAGCAGAGAGCATAGCAAGTGTTCGATGGTTTCTGTCTCATCCTCGTCCATGCAGCTTCTACAGAAATCACTGTAGGGAAGGCCTAGTCTAGAGGCGTGAGTTCCGATGTCCCTGTTAAAATGCCAGTCCATTAAGGTTGTCTTTGCACAAATATGAGGAGGCAATTATGTGGAGCAGCAAGACGGCTAAGACGAGGCACTATTGCGGTTAGTCCATGTGAAGTAGTCTACTTCATGGCGAAAACTTAGCCGGTCCTTGCCGCCAGCTCATGGGGGTCCAGAGGAAACAGATCTGAAGAACCTATTGGAAGAACTGTTGCTATCCTTATCGTCCACTGACTGCACCGAGAAGGGAAGATCGAGGTTGGCATTCGCCTTAACAGCCTTAACACTGACTGCTCCGAGGTCGGAAGATCGATGGCCTTAACAGGGTTTCAAACTCATACTCGGACACGAGGATGGCTCTCAGCCACACTTGGGGAACAACAATGTTTTCTTGAGAGAAAGTCTTAAGATTCGCTTTATTCCTAGATTTAAGAAGAGCTTAGCTTTGGACACCAGGCACCAGGTACCATAAAGGACCATCGACGCCAAATAAACTGATCAATTCCAGCAGATGGGAGGTTTGTAACTCGTGAAATTTAGCTCGCCTAAAGCAGGCCGTCGTGAAAATGACGGAGAGAGAAAAAGTCTTAAGATCCGCTTTATTCCTAGATTTAAGAAGAGCTTAGCTTTGGACACCAGGCACCAGGTACCATAAAGGACCATCGACGCCAAATAAACTGATCAATTCCAGCAGATGGGAGGTTTGTAACTCGTCAAATTTAGCTCGCCTAAAGCAGGCCGTCGTGAAAATGACGGAGAGAGAAAAAGTCTTAAGATCCGCTTTATTCCTAGATTTAAGAAGAGCTTAGCTTTGGACACCAGGCACCAGGTACCATAAAGGACCATCGACTCCAAATAAACTGATCAATTCCAGCAGATGGGAGGTTTGTAACTCGTGAAATTTAGCTCGCCTAAAGCAGGCCGTCGTGAAAATGACAGTTGGTGGACCCGGTATCGAACCAACGACCCTTTAAGTACAAGTCGACAACCACCAGTCTTTCACCCTGAATATGGCTCCTAATTCTACGAAACAACAAATAAACAAAACAAGGTGGATGTAGACTAGAGCTAGCCGGTAAGACTAAGCCCGTCTAGGACATTCTGTAAAAATAAATGGCACTCGTAGGCGCAAAGGGAGAAGACATTCTTGCAGACCTGCTGCCGTTCCACTGCCACTGGAGGGAATTCAGAGAAGATTGACCCTCTAAATGATGTCTGTACTCAAAGCAAGCTCTTTCTTTGAATGGAATTCAGGACGACGTCATGTTCGGCACGAGATAACCTTCTAATTATCGCAACGATGACTTAAGGACAACTTGGACCCTTCAACCCCGAGTCGCAGTCATGTCACATGCAATTGCTTATGTCGTCAATAATGACGGTCTATTGAGACAACATCCTTCGTGACTGGTTCTCAAATTACCTTCCTTGCAACCCACAGTGCGACATGAGGTTTCATCGCAGCCGGGGTCCCTCACTGCCATCCACCACCACCCCACCGGCGACGGGCAAACTGCGACCGCAAGATAATTAAAGGTGATTGCCTGTCAAAAGCAAAGTTGTGACATTTTTTTCTTGTTTGTCCTTTTTATTCCAACTCAACCACAAAAAAACGAAGACTCCTCTGTTGCAATTACACGAGATGCGCTTGTGCGCCCCCTCTGTCCTCCCCGCTGAGTGATGTCATTTGACACCACTTAGTGCGGATTTGAAAACCTCAATAGCCGAAGGGATGGTCTCGCTCTCCATCGATCGAGTTACCACTTTAATGTCACATATGTCAGC
Source organism: Eristalis intricaria (assembly GCA_964034865.1). Classification (NCBI taxonomy): domain Eukaryota; kingdom Metazoa; phylum Arthropoda; class Insecta; order Diptera; family Syrphidae; genus Eristalis; species Eristalis intricaria. Next base: position 6,809,538 of record OZ035875.1, on the reverse strand, counting down.
TCTGATAGCAAGCGGCGCGGCGCCGCGCCGAGGCGAATAAAAGTCAAATGATATCCTTTTTGTTCGAAACTAAAATATTTATTGTTCGACGGTTTTTTAAAGGCCATATGCCGTTGCGATTTGCGTTTCACGTTCGTCCCCAACGGCGAACTTGGCAACAATTTAAATTAATTTCGTATGCAACCCCTGCGCTGAGCCCACACACCCCGGGGATGATTGCACATGAGCCGGTGACAGCTCAGTTCATGCGGAAAATTCGTTAAAAGGTTCTGATGATGGGAATGAATGGATGTCCTCTCGACGAGCCTGTTATTTTGTAGCCGATCTCAGATGATTGCATTTTTAATCGGATTCCGTTTAAATTGATTCCGATTGGTGGGGTAATGACTTGGGCTTATTTTGCTTGAGTGTGGGTCGGTGCTTCTGGTGACAAGTGTTGGCCGCTATTACGAACCCTTTTGTGCGGTGTTGGCGCGATCAGCCGAGCGGAAGGGTGCCACACGAGATTGACACTGTTCCGCGAAGCGGAAGTTGAATCCATCAGCCAGATGCAAGCCGCGTTGACTTTTCGATCGCGCGGTCTTGAGGCGAGGGTGATGGTTGAAAATGGCGCCCTACGATAAGCCCCAAGGCATTTCAATCATAACTCAAGAGGATTAGTGCCCCCGCTTGCCGGTTCATAAATGCTGACTTCAGAGTGAACCCACGTCCGACTGAATTCGAAACCGACTCAAATCCGATATTTAAAATTCCGCCGGATTAAAAGTTAATTAAGACTTCTGTGGGCCCTGCGAATGCGACTCGGAAGACAGCGAAATAAACAACAATCTCCTAATTACAACCCGTAGCTGTGTGCACTGCGTCTGCCAGCCCTGCGCCTGCATTCGGAATCTATATCCTTCCTCGAAGGACGTCTGCTTCTGCATTATTTAAGCGCGTACTTTTAATTAGAGCCAAAGAAGCGCCACTTCCACCCGCAAAAAAACCGAAAGACTGAAAGAAACAAAAAAATAAAAGTACGCAAACACCACGAGCTTGGTCATAATGAGCAAAAAGGACAATAATTATAAGCAGAGAGCTTATGCAGTCTCTCCTTTAAATTACATCTTCAACATCAAAGGAGGGCAAACGGAAGCAGCATCAACAAACAAATACGAGCGAGCGAGCGAGCGAGCAGCGGAAGGCGGATAACAATAAACAGAGAGCAGCGAGGAATGCGTTTGTTGCTGTCGGGGAATCCTCCGAAGGACGAGATGACGATGACGGCGACGACGTCGAGGACGGCTCATTTGCTTTTAATTCATTGATTACAATTTTTCTGTGTTTCTTTGTTCGTCCTTTTGGTGTTGAGTAAGGGGCTGGGTGGGGGCGGTGGCGGGGGGGTAGGGGGAATGAAATATTTTCCAGTCAGTGGGCGGTGTGCGGCGCGATTGTGGATTTGTTGGAAACCATAATCAACCCTTTCACTTGGACGGGTGATGAGTTCCTTAATTTTTTTTTGTTTTTGAGTGGTGGAGGGTGGTGGGGGGGGGGGGGTCCAGCGAAGGGTCGTATAATCAAAGATTAACCGTTTCAAGCGGACGAGTAATTTGCGGGGTTAAAGTGGGTGGAAAGTTGAAGATAAATGGAAATGGCACTTGGTGAAGAGATGTCTCATTTTTCAGAGATCAACAGATAAGGGAGTTTTGGGACAGCGGCGTGGCTGAAGTGAATCCAAGGAGGCAACAGACTACAAATGAATTTACGAAAGGAATTGTCTTACTGGTGTGTATGTGGTGACGTACTTTCTGCAAGGACGTCAGCAGCTGTCTCAGCGACAATTGATCGAAATGGGAGTGAAGTCTGTTTGACGATCGCATCCCACGCATGATCCACCTGTTGTGTGTATTTAAGCCGAAAAGAAAGTGAATTAATTAAATCAAATGTGCGCACTTATTCAAATTCATCCGATCCATTGAGAGTAGGTTCTGATTTCGAAGGACACTTGACTATCTTGGCGCGAAAGAACAATGAAAAGCTCCAGTCATCATAGACAAGCTTATGGGTCTTATTGACCTATAGACCTGTGATTCAAGGAGGATCTGATGCTAGTTGCTGTCCTGGGGAGGCTGCTGCCAAGATCAAACTGTCTTCCGTCAGTAACTACTTAATCTTTATACCGAAGATTCGGTCTCCCTCTCGATCCAGGAGACTCGGGTTCGTGGACCCTAGTTGCTGTCCTGGGCAGGCTGCTGCCAAGATCAATCTGTCTTCCGTCAGTAACTACTTAATCTTTATACCGAAGATTCGGTCTCCCTCTCGATCCAGGAGACTCGGGTTCGTGGACCCTTGCACTGTGTTTCCGTGTCCTCCTGACAATGCACTCGTTGGGTTTTTTCCTTTCGGACTACATCTAAATCCAAGCACAGGATGTAGAGCTATCCATTGTGTCTTATTGTCCTCCATTCACCTTCCATGCAATTGTAGCTGTCGAACATGATGCTTGGTCCTAAATGGTGTTTGGGAACGATTCTTGCTCGACAGCAAATCATTAACCTTAAAACCAACTCGTTCCGCGTTTTCTTCAATCGCCGTGAAATCCTCCACCACGACTCGTGGTGGATCGCGCAACTTTTAGACTGACTTGCTGAGGATTGTGACTTCCGTGTTTACGGCTGCCCGCTGCACTGTCGTCCTCAGTACCAAATTCATACCGCATGGCCATCTTCTTGCCGAAATTGCCGGTCTTTGAAGTGAACTGCACGATAAATCGAGTGTGGGTTAGCATGGACACAACACGATCAATTTTCCCCCGATCCCGAATTTGACTAACTTCCTTGCGATAAATGCTGTCGTATGCGACCTTAAGATGGATTCAAAGATGTTGTGTATCGATCAGAAACTCACTATTCTTCGCCAGGATTTATCTAGGGGCTGCAAGCCGTACTAGTGCGTTCCAAGGCGGCTTGAGATATACGCACAGCACGCTTGAAAGGATTTTGTGGGCGACGTTGAGCAGGGATAAACCTCTTTGGATGCTGCAAGAGGGGGGACCGTCTTTTTTGGAGACGTCCGAATTGGTTTCATCTTCCTGGTACATGCATCCTACCAAAACATCACCACCAGCCTTGAAGAGCTCTGGTGATAAACCGCCTGAGCAGGAGGCTTTGCTGTCGTCGCCTGGAGATGGGATTTCTTGACCTCATCACGCTGCCCTGGCCAGACCCTTTGAGCAGCTTTTTTTTGCTTCATTCAATGCTTCCACCATTCCCTGCGGACCGAAAAAAAGATGACAACTTAAATGTGAAGAGTGGGTGCATTTCATGCAGTCTTTGCCTGATGTGACGTTTTCCTACAGTGAGACCATCTTTAGTCCTAAAACTTGATGATCTTGATGGTTTCAGTTCAACACCGTTTATGTCCTCCAGGCCTATGAAGAAGTTCTTTCCCAGCAACTGATGATCTCTCTCTTCTGTGTTGGATGGATCATATTTGTTCCTCCTCTCTGCAGCCTCTACAAGGCTGTTGTGCGGGACGTTCCAATGCATTCGCCTAGAGTACGTTACCCGGTAAAGACGACTATAGGCATAGTATATGCCACTAAGACTGATCAATCTCTTCACTCGTCATCAAATCATGGGTTTCTTGTCGGAGGTGGTAGGCGGCCACTTGATGGCTGAGAGCCAAGTCAACCACAATCCGTTGGCGTTTGGTTTCGGCGCAGCCAGACTGAATGGTCTCTCGCTTGTTGCTCTTCGTGGATTCTGGCAATCTTTTCAAGAAGTCCATGGAGTCTCTCGTAGATTTGTAGGCGGCACAATTTCCTCCGTCATGTCACACTGTTAAAATTCCTTTCCCCTGAATTAGGGCTAAAAACTCAGGCCACAGGAAACATGTAGTTGAGCAATTTAGAAAAATTGTGATGGAATGGACGCCTTAATTGAACTTCGGTGGGTTTCTTCATGCTTGTCCTCGAGCCGCAAGTAGATCTTGACCAGGTTAGCACTGACTGGTGCCCAAAGCTTAGGGTTGCCATGTGTCCTACAGAGAGTCCTACAACGTTTTAAGAAATTGTCCTCTTTTTTCCCCTAACAGGTGATTTTGAATTCGAAAATAATGAGAATCATCGAATTTTGAATTTTAAGGAAAAAGAGAGTCAGCGCAAATCTGACAGCAAACTTAAAATGAAACAGACTTTAATTTGACTCTCATGTGTGAAACAGAAATGATGTATTACGGAGATACAAATCCACTCCTCTGCTGACTTACAGCCAATTTGTTTTCCTGATAAACTTAGCTTGTATCTTTACACAGTGTGACATTTCCTCTAGGTTACGGAAAAAGTAGTGGCCTAGTATATCATTTCTAGCTGTTTGCAAGGTCTGGACAAGTACCTAGGAGGTGAAGCATATTTTCTTCCTCATCCTCGTCTCAACAGCTTCTGCAGTAGTCAATGTGGGGGGCTCCCATTCTTCTGGCATGGATACCGAGAAGACAGTCGCCGGTGATAATGCCCACTACGTTCCTTATTACATTCCTGTTTAGTTTTAGGAGCATATTTGTTTTGTTTGGATTAAGCCTCGAAGGCCTACATGTATTCAATTCCATGCATTTCCGAATCGCGGAGTCGAAGGCATCTGTAAGTTACAGGGTGTTTATAGCTTGAAGGAGTGGGATAAGGAGTGTCCTGATTATTTGGCAGTCCCACCCCTATTCTTGCTAACTCGGGTCGGGTTAGCTTAAACCGCAATGGCAACCCTACCAAGGCTCAGATAAACAAACCGGGCATGTGACCTATCGCCGATCACAACGATCACCAAATTCTCACTCTTCCCACACAAAAATGTACAGACATTGGGTTGCAGTGACAAGCTATTTTGTTCCAAACTTCGCCACAAATTGCTTTAAATTGCATCTCCCAACCAGCAACCCCATCGCCCGCGAAATCAAAAATTCTATTAACATATGAATGTATCTCACGATAAATCATATTGTCAGGAGAAAGGCAGAAGTATGGCAGGCAAGAACTTTTGATTAATGGCCGCAAACGGATAAATGAATTCTTCCACAAAATCCGACTTTCGACGCAATCAATTCCGCTTTTTTCTCCCCCCACCCGCTGCCACCCATCCAACTGCAGCTTTGTGCGTCTTGATTACGAGCGACGACAAGTCCTCCGGTTGACAAAAAGCTTAAGCAACAGTCCTGTGGTAGCGGCGGCGGTGGTTAAGCGCACGTACACCGAGACGACCAAGAAAAAAAATCGAAACCAAATTCGAAATGTTGTCATCGCACATGTCATGTACTTGTTGATTTATTGTCCTTCCTGTCTGCAGGATATTCGTCTTTATCTCATGTGGCGTCGATGTCGACGTCGGGGGGAAGGGGATGGTGAAGGGCGGTTGCCCCCAAAATGGCATGGCAATTTACTCACATCATCCATGCGAGAGTATGTTGTGGCATCGTGTGCGATTTGTAAGCAGGATTATCCGTGAGCACAGAATGAGAGATGGTCTCGTCCATGAGAATTTTAAATTTCTCATATCATCCGCTTTGGAAGGATACATCAGAGGGAAGTGGAATTTTTTCGTGTTGTCGTGGGATCTGGATTTAGCTGGTTTTGCAGGCGCTTAGTGGGGGCTTACTGGGTTTTGTGGGTCATTAGGGAGGGCAGGAGTCCTTGCTGACCAGGCGGAGGGACATGGAAGGTTAAGGGATGGATGAACAGTGGTCGCTTGCCATTCTTGACGGTCCAGTGTACAGTTCTTCTAGTCATCAAGGTCATATTGCCTGTCCATGAAGCAACTGCTTTCTGAAACTAAGAAAACGTAAATTTAGGTCGGCTGTGCATGACCGAACTCAGTCCTTTACGCTGATAGACACCCGTTCCAGAGCCCATACGAAAAACCTCAATTAAGGGCGGCGGTGGATGACCGGCCTCATTCCCTCACGCTGATTAACGCCCGTTCCAGAGCCCCTACGGTAGGGCTGAACACTCTTCTCCGATGGTCGAGTAGTGTTCACATCCTTCCTCGATTTTTGAGTCGAGCCTTTCGCAGACAGGTAATGCTTGTGGGTAAGGTAGGATCCTCAGAACCGAGTGGTGCTCAAGTGGACATTTGTAAGGACCATGAAGTGCTCTGTCGTGGTCTTCGTTTGTGGGACTGTAGAAGGTACAGCTTTGACTTGCATGGCAACTATTTGCTTCTGGCCCCTAATGCTCAACGTAAGATTGGACGACGCTCACCGTAAGATGGGACGACGACGTCCCTGTTGTTCCAAGAGCATTTTCCCAACGCACTTTGCCGCCGCGGTAACGCTTGTACATGCCAGAGAACTCAGATTCGTAAGGTATTGAGTTCCATGTCACCGCGGCACAGCGGCTTTATGTCGCGTTATATTTCACCGCGGCGTTATCTCGCGTTATACTTTACCGCACCAGCCTCTTCGGTACTGCTTGTATGTGTAGTCGTCTGTCAATGAGCGACGCTTCAATAGTCAACTCCTCCGTGACCTAATGTCTGTCACGGGTTCGGGTTCGACTCCAGTCTACTCTCAGACGAAACTTGAGCGTTTTCTTTCAGAATGCGCAGCAACAACTTATTTTAAGAAGTGCGTATTCTTGTCATGTCGCAGGAGTACCGCCGCGGTAAGGCTGCGGTGCGATGAACACGGAGGTTTTTCTTTAAACGTGTGGCACCTCTGCGTTACCTCTTGTAGACCCTCTCCGCTGTCCAGGAACAGCCCTCAGCCCTTGTGAAATGATGTCGAGGCCCAGGATATTTCTACCATCAGAATTTAAAGGAGTCCTGGTTGGTGTAAATGAGCAGTTTTTTGAAGGGCAACCCTATAAAAATAATACATCTTGTATTGATGCGGTACCGCGGCGTTACCGCTCGTCCCATTCCTGTGCCAAATCCCTCTGACAAAGTAAGGGAAGAAGAGTGAAGTTCTTTAAAACGTCATACGGACATCTTCCTTGACTTGAAACAACTGCCCAGGAATACATCAAATCGTCCCACTCCCATTGTGTTTGCCAAACAATCTAACAATCATCACGTCGTCATCGTCTAGGAAGTCCCCTTCATCAGCTATCGCCATTCCCACGACTGTCCCCTGCCGACTCCTCGCGACTCCTCATCGCTCAACTGTCTCTCAGCGGCCTGCTACGTAGTCTGGTCTCTCCGCAAGCACATAACTTGGCAGTAAATTGCAACAAAATTTTAATTTTATCGTCAAACATAAAAATTTTTCACCGCAATCTCGCCGCCAATACCTCGTCATTTGCCGCGCCGAAAACTTTTTCCCATAAATCCTCGGCGACGCTACATACAAAGTCACTCATTAGCTGGACAATGGTCAATCGACATCCACACACACACGGACGCACACAGTCAACTGAGAAAAAGACAATTCCGTCACTTTGTCTCCTAATCTGGCAATAAAACCGCCAAAAAGTGGAACATTTCCATCTCCTTTGTCCCGTTTTTATTGATCAACTTCTCTGCATATAAATCCCCAGATTAGCTGCCAAGGAGCCAAGAGCAAGGACACTTTTATAGAGCAGCACTGTAAATCATCATTAAGTTGTTAATTTATTTGCAGTTGTGTTGTGTGCGATGGGTGTTGTGCTGGCTGTCGTCCTCGACGATGGTGGTGGTGATCTACTGTGCCAGTTCTACCGCAACATAAAATCTTTAAGTGATTTTATTGGCGTCACTTCCCTGCGCTGTGACACGTCACACTCTGCCGGAAAACAAACAGCACAACGAACGAAAGGGGATTAGTTTGGGTCTGCGCATCCTTTCTTGGTTTGAGATCGCGCTCGTGAGACAATGGGTGGGTAGTAAAGTGTCGATAATTTCGGAAAAGTTATTGGCATTCATTTGCCAGCCTAGGCGACATTGTTGCGCGCAAGGACACACGGGGCTGAGGACAATATTTTGTCACGACAGTTTGGGCAGTCGCAATTGAAATGTTTGTTCGCGCTGGTTGCTCGCATTGTGATCTACATTGTTGCGCTTGACGGGTGTGTGACAGGGCGCAAGGATAATGATCCTGCCTACCTGAGCGAATCGCTGACATGCTGGAGCGAGGGGTGTTTTGGTTTTTATTACGATTCCTTGGGGATTAAGTTAAGATGTTTGCTGTGTTGAAGAATGATACGCAGATGCGTGTTTTGAACGCATTCCCATTGTTCATTGGGAGGGTGCGTGATTCAATGGCGGTGGTTGACAACTTTGTTGGCACGGAAGAACGGCTGTGCGATGGAGAAGGGTTGTCGATTTTGGGATTGATTAAAGGAAAGTCTTGAGACACTACAAAGTAAACTTAAGTTTGGGTAAGAACTAAATGAAAAGTAGCATCTTCCTTGAAATCAACTCCAAATGACGATTTTGTAAGCTGAGACCGGTTGATTTTGTCCTACTATTGTAAGCAAGAGTTAATGGAACTTGACGAAACTTAACGAAACTTGACAAAAACTTTACAAAACTTAACGAAAATTGACCAACATTTACGAAACTTGACTAAAATTTACAAAACTTAACGAAACTTGACCAAAAATTTACAAAACTTAACGATACTTGACCAAAAGCTTACAAAACTTAACGAAAATTGACCAAAATTTACGAAACTTAACGAAGCTTGACCAAAAATCTATAAAACTTAACGAAAATTGACCAAAATTTACAAAACTTAACTAAACTTGACGAATCTTAACCAAAATTTACAAAACTTAACGGAACTTGACCAAAATTTACGAAACTTGATCAAAAATTTATAAAACTTAACAAAAATTTACCAAAATTTACAAAAATTACCGAATGTTGACCAAAATTTACAAAACTTAACGAAACTTGACCAAAATTTAAAAAAAAAACTTAACTAAACTTAACGGAACTTGACCAAAATTTATGAAACTTAACGAAACTTTACAAAACGTAACGAAAATTTACCAAAATTTACAAAACTTAACGAAACTGAATGAAATCGATGTTATGGCATATAATAATGGGTGGCTTAATGGAACTGGTCTTCCAGTATCCAACTTCAAGTCGACTGAGATCATGGATAGTTTGTCTCCAGTCCAAAAATACGGCACACATGTTTCGCCGTTGTATGCACAGGCGTCGTTGTATGCACAGGCTTTTCTTACAACCAGCGAGTAATCTGTCCATCACTGAATTTCTTCCTTCATGTGCAAATGCGACCTAATCCAGACATTTGCCCTATGCCCAGCGCTCCTTGAGCAGATCCCTGTGCAAACAGCAAATGTCCCCAAGCCCCCTATGACTGCCCCTCCCACCACTGCACTGCACTGCACATCAAACATTCGCCCATGTCGGAGTCTCCTCAATCAAAGGACTACCAATCCACCTCATCGTGCATTTAACCAATTTTCAAATAATTTATTTAACTATTTGCAAATTGCCACCATGTCCCGGCTGCTGCCCAAACTAGATTAGTTCAGGCAAAGCCCGAGTTCGTCTTTCAACTCGCAAACGACATGAAATCATGTCCTTTGCACGGCTGCAGCTCCATCGGCTGTGATGGATATTTGCCCTTGGGGTGTGTCAGTTTCTTCGGTTCGGCATGATCTCAATACATGCACGCCATGCCATGCCACCATGCCGTCGGGCATCCATGCGAAGGTGTTTCATAGCACCATTAAATATTTACAGTTAATTTTATGAGCAAAAAGGGCAATCGCTTCTCGGGATACATAACCCGGGTCAACGGAAACCATAAAATGCTCGTTTGTCACGAAATGCATGGAACTTCAGGCTTACGCCTCACAGCACCTCGCCCACACAAACAGCTGCAGTTGAATGCATCCTTAGTCAGCTGCAGTGTGTATCACGTTGCATGTGGTGACTTGGAATTCTGTGTCACCACAGAGAGCGCGCCACACCACCAACGCCACCGCCATCGCAGGGGTAAACTTTACTTTTTATGGCTCATTGTATCGTAACCGTAAAAAAATACTCTCCCTCTCTCTCCCAGAGGGGGGCGCTGAAGGGGAATGCAATCACAAGGCTCATTACCAAAAGGGCGGTGTACGAAAGAAGAGCCAAGAATGGCTTGAATTGAACTCCACCTTATTGAGCGGCGCTGTGACGTCCCCAACCTTTGTTCGCCGTTGCTGAGGAACGGCACGGGGGGAGGGACACTGGTTGTATTGTAATGCTTTCACAAATTTCCTTGCCAACACAATAAGGACGATTTTTTGTTTGCTCAGCAAGGAGCCACCATAAATCAGAAAACATCAAAGGATATATGGCCGTTGCTCGGCAAATGTATGACAAAGTAATTCGAAGGATTTGGATCTGGGCTGTGCAGGGGGCGGGGTGACGCTAGCTGGGATAATGGAAAAGTATATTACAATTAGGAATGAGTGAATGGAATGCGGTCAGGGGTGGATCATCAGGGGAAGCCTATCAACGGAATGAACGTTATCTTTGACTTTTCGGCTGAATGATGGATGCACTAGGCATATGCTACAGACGCGCTGAGAAGGAATTCTGGTCAAAATTCTGATCGAAATTCAAGTCAAGTCTTAGAGCGTGAATCAGGGAAGACTGGCGCCCAATTGTCAGAATTCCCGTCAGACGTTTAATAATGACCGAAGTCAGAAATGGTGTCGAGATTCGACTCAAATTCAAGGAATTCCGGTCGAAATTGAAGTCAAAATTCATGTTCAGACCATGACCGGAATTTCGATCATATTTCAAGTCAGTATTTAGGTCTACTAGTCACTCGGTCTCTAGATGGTCGAAATTCTGAACAAAACTCACGTTGGAACTAATGTCAAAAATTGGTGAAAATTTGAGTAAAATTCAGAGGTGGCGGGGCTGGGGGAATGTGGTCAGGTGAAATTTAAGCCAAAACTCGGGTCAACCGAGAGATGGAATTCTGATAAAAAAATCCAGATGACCTCTTCGTGGTTGTCAGCAGGAGAGCAGCATTTCTTGCACTTATGGACCGCCACCTGTCTTCTCCGACACCAATAACCATCAGTGAGTATATCATCCCACTTGTAGAACATCTGCCACCATCACACCGTGTCACCACTCTCCTTCTGCATCTCAATCCATTAAGTAACTTCCACAACCCCTCCCCCAACCACAATCCATCTCATTTGAAAAAAGCATCCCAATTTCTGGTTCAATTCGCCTCGCATTCTATTCATCACACCCCACTCACTTTTAATTCCCCCATCCCCCGGCCCCCCCGGGAAGATCAAAGGACTGCGGCGGGTGTCTTTTCGGGGCGAAAAAATCCTTTCAAAACTGTGTTCTTATCCTAAGTAAACAATAAGCCAAGTGTCAAGCGCAAGCCCGCCACTGGAACGCGATACAACCTATTATCCTTTCCTCACCCACCCAACCATTCACCGCCCACCGCCCACCGCAAATCCCTTTTGGGTCAAATTGAATCCGGAAAATCTGAATTTGACGAATAGAGCCGTGCGTTCAAATTTATAATTAACAGCCTCTCACGGTAAACCGCCAAAAATTCAGCTCAACATCGAACTGTTTATCCTCACAAAAGCCTCCTAAACCCTGAATAATTACATCAGCATAGCGTCGAGCGACGCGAGGACACCGCGCCGCGACGGTACACACTGTCGCTCATCGCTGCTCTGCACGATGCTGCTTTGCAGTTCGATCAAACGAATTTCTGTCCTCTGCCACCCGCGAGCGGATGGGGTGGGTGCACTGACTCGCACTGAGCTGTAAATGTATCTAAACCTGAACCTGAACCCTCACCGGCGACGCCGCAGAGTAGCGTTTCGCGGGCACATTCATCTTGAAAATAATGTTTAATCAAGGAGATTAAAATTTCCGCGACGCGGAGGATAACGCGGTGCGCTGCGGCTGAAGCAGTGGCAGATCCTTTGTTATTAATTATGCGCGCTTGAGTGATTTCTTGTGCTCGAGTTTTTCATTTGATACCACGGTGGCGCTCAGCGACGCGAGCATTTCTAAGCGCGGTACGCGGGCGGGTGGTGGCTGACGGATGCGGCCGTAGTGATGGTATAGTTACCACTTGCTTTCAATTTTATTTGGATTAATGAACAAAGCTTCGATACGACTCATTAGTCTACCTTCTGAAGGATTTCCTGTGTGCTTCTGTGTTCCTGAAATGCCGCCACCGCCCGCCCCGTCGTCCGCGTCCGCGCCGATGATTGTAGACCGAGTGAATGGGTTACCCGATGGGGATGGGGTTCGTCGCAGGGATGTGTGATTAAAATGCCTCCTCTCCCGCGGTGGCAGATACGGATTTTTCAAATTAAGAATTGATTCTTGTGCTCTGGCGAAGCGGAGCGGGTAGCGGCAGCGGGTCGAGCAGCAACGATTGTTCGTGTGGACCTCATTGTGATTACTTCGGCTATTGTTTGGGGGAGCATTTGTAATTAATTTTAATTATTCCGTCTTGTGAAAGGACTTGATTCTGTTCAAATGAGCGGATGAGGCGATTCGTGGATACATTCAATTGCAACAAGTCATGCGAGCGAACGAATCCGGCCTCTGAAGGACTGCGCTTTTCAATGGATTTCTCCACTTGTCGTCGTCTGGAGAGGTGTGAATTTTTTTTTTTTTTTATGAGCCGGCCGGATGCACTCGTGGAGTCAATGATTCGAACTGGAAAACAGTCTGCAGCTCCGTCTTTTCAGCCGGTCCACTCCTGAAGCTCATTTCATCAAATTTGTGGCAACCCACACTCAGGATGGAAGGAAGCAGACAACTTAATCCTTCCCCCTTCCATCGCCACCCCTTCTCAATGCCAGTTGCAAAACCAAGCGAAACTAATACCTCATCACTGTCAATCCATTTGAAAAGTCGACTCGCCTCGCCCTTCATCCCCTCGCGGCTTAATTAGATTCAATGAACTATCCCCGATCGGTCGACTAAGGGTGACAGGTACATGTCATCAACCCCGACATCGTCGAACAAGTGGATGACAGCAACGCATTAGTTTCCATTAAATGTAGGCCACATCTGAGTACATTCATTATCCTGCGTGTCCCCGCGTCCCACAGAAACCGAAAATAAGGCAAAAGGAAAAACACAAACCGAAAGCCACTGCATGGCATGGCACATTAACTTATTCACTTCTCCGCTCGCGCTGGTGGGACGGAATAACTTTTGCAATTTTTCGCCACTTGTGATGGATGTTCCACATGTGACAGGGCTAAAGAGCGCCATCAACCCTCATCGCCGAGAATTGTTTTATTTCCACTCGAGCGACCGTCTCCGAGTCGCAGCAAGGAAACGCCGAAACATTCAATTGAATCGTATGTGCTGGCGGCGTTTTGTTTGTTGACTTCCGTCGATTTACTTGATAAATGGCGGGACGATTCGTCAGCTCGTCGTCGACCGACTCGCCCCCGTCAAGGGGCATCCCTCATCCAGCCGAACAAAAAAAAACTTGATAAATACTCGATATTTCGTAAAAAATTGATGCCCATAAAAATATGGACCGTTCGCCTGTCGATGGCTACGCCGATGCCAAGGAGGGTCGTGTGCCCGGTGGGAGGGGGCATCATTTGATAAACACATAATCACATTACGAAGGAATGATGTGTTCACATTCGTGTTGTCGGAGTGAGGCGGGTGGGGGCATCCTGCGGAAGTGAAAGAAATTGTTTTGTTCCGTCTGAGGAGACGCATTACCATGCGAACGTTGCGTCGCGTCGTGGAGGTCGTCATCAATATTTTATTGTCAGAAGCAACCTCTCGGAAGACAATGTGATGTGGCATGTGATGAGCCGTGTACAGTCATCTCTGGCAGCAGATGGAGCAAGGACCAGAGGAGACTACCTACGTTCTTGATGGAAGCGAGTGGGATGCGAGGAGCTTATGGCCTGGCAGGTGGTCTCAGTCGTTGGAGCATCATGCTCGATTTGAGCCCTTGCGATGGGCGCCCCTTTCAAAAATCCTAAGCAGGGACATTGGACCTTGAGAAGAACAATGACATGCTTGTGGGTGGCTGTGGAACAGTAGAGTTAATGTCCAGGGCACTTATCTCGAATGCTAGACAGGGACACCATGAGATACCGCCTCATATTGGGTGCCATTTTCAAAAACCCTAGGCAGGGGCATTGGACATTGAAAAGGGCAATGACATGATTGTGGTTGGCTGTGGAACAGTGGACCAGTAATGTCCAGGGCTGATATAGGGCTCTCATCTGGAATTTTAATCAGGGACACCATGAGATTAGGCCTCATATTGGGCGCCGTTTTCAAAAACCCTAGGCAGGGGCACTGGACGTTGATAAGGACAATGACATGATTGTGGTTGGCTGCAGAAGAGTAGACTTCATGTTCAAGAACTCGCGTTGAGCTCTATTGCTGCGAAAGCTACGCAGGGACAGCATTATGTTAGGCCTCATATTGGGCTCCATTATTAAAAAGTCTAATAAGGACCACTAATAATAATATGGGTGGCGCTACAGTCCATAAAGAGCCAGGGCCTAGCTTCTTAGCAACGACTCGTATTATGCGTGCTATCATTCTCTCACGCGTGGTAGTCGGACCACTGAGGTAGCATATTATGTCTCATCTAGGGTCTCATGTTTGGCGCCATTGCTTTGAGCGCTATGAAAGGCCAACATTTCAACAGAGCCTCTGAATCTTAGATTGGAACATCATGTCGGGCACTTCTGCTACACATGATAGGTAAGACCATTAACACTCTAGAGCCTGACACTCTTAATATCTGCTTTATCTTGCGCTGGGCGCCAGTTTTCGAATCCGAACCAGAGAGACAACCCACTAGAGGATGCTCACGAAGCGGATGGCGCACACAGGTGAAGAAGGACCGCAAATAACTTGGCGAGCGAAGTTGCAGGCAGCTGGCTATAGATCGTGCCAGCTGGAGAGGCTTGATGGCTGAGGCCAAGACACACCCCGGCCAATAGCGCCACTAGAAGAAGAAGTTGGGCCCCATTTTGCAGGCGCCGCTAATGAAGTCGAGCAAAGAATGACCTGTCGGACCCTAGTCACAGCTTCCAGAGTAGTGGAGCACGATACTTAATAGCAGCTTCATACCTCATGTTGGGCGCCATTTTTGCAAACACTGAGTAGGCCCACCAATGCAGTGATGTATGTGAATTTTATCCGGGACGAACCAAGCAGGGCTACGAGGAGGGTAGAAAATGAGACGCTTGTTCATAAGCTTGGACGAAAAGTTGGGCGCAATTCTTGCTCATTTTAGGCAGGACCAACATGACAGGACAACATACAACGCTTGACCTTAGGCTTGTGTCATTCTCGTCGATGTTTAAAATATCATGGAGGGACACTGAGGAACCTTCGGTATCGTCGATTATATCATTGATACTTGTGGAGCAAGAGACACTTAACCTCGTGTTTAGACCATTTGTTTGACTCCTTTGTTGCAATCGGTTGGCAGTGCCAGAAGAGCAGTAGCGACGTAGTCTCTGGTGTCGCACCTGATATAGGTCGCCATTGTTGTAGAGACTAGGCAGGACTATTAAGGCAGCTTCGATTTAAAAAAAAAAACGCCTTAGCAAAGCTAGCTCAATCGGTAGACCATGATACCCTTAATCCCTGGTTTTGACTTTATGTTGTTCGCCACTGTTTCAAATGGAAAGCACCTCCGCCATGAAAGTAGAGCCTGTGACTGTTCATTTTAGGTTCGAACCATAGAATGCCAGGCAGAGCCATTGGGCAAGTCTCAGCGGCAACAAAGTGGACACAGGACACTTATGGTTGCAGGGCTAGCTCTGTCAGTGGAGCAAGTGACTGAGTTCATGTCAAACGCTATTTCAGAGAGGTGGTTCATACCGCCTGTTGGGTACCATTGTTCCTAATGCTTGTCAGGATCAATGGATAAACGCATAATCACATTACGAAGGAATGATGTGTTCACATTCGTGCTGTCGGAGTGAGGCGGGTGGGGGCATCCTGCGGAAGTGAAAGAAAATGTTTGCTTCTGTCTGAAGAGACGCTTGTCAGGATCAGGGGTGAAGTTTTGTTTGTCGATGAGTCTGGTGGCTACACGCTACAGATTGCACGGGTAAACCGTCAGACGGGGCTGTTCTGGACTTGGTCCTGGTCCTCGACAACGAAGCCATAACAGTTTGCAATGCTGATGCCAGCTGTTGATCTTGATGATGATGAGCAAAGGCCGTCCCACTTAGTTTTGCAAACAACTAGAGGAGGCAAAGCACGGATTCATTGATGCTCATCCTAAACCACGACTAAGTTCGTCTTCTTAACTAAGAGGTGAGTGTCACATGGATATAATCGGTGTTCAGGAGAAGACAGTCTGGTCATGCTGGAGCATGCCTTATCACACGATGCATTCGACGTGGCTGAGTGGGTACGGGTGAAGTCATTCAAGAGGGGATGTCTCAAATCCAATTTGTGGCATAAGACAAGAACGATCAATAAGTAAGCAATATTCTGACTTTGACATAAGGCAGAGATCTGGACATTTGCGTCTGAGTTGGCTGGTTGAATCCCCTTTTTGGGCTCAACTAACAAAATTGACATCGAAAAAGCATCAATGTAGCCACAACGATTAAGTGTTAATTTTGATGCGAAAATGAGTAAAATAGACTCCGGTACAGAGCCTTGTGAACCGACTTACTGAGCACGACAGCATCTGAGCTCTGTTGTCGACCAGACGGCCCTACATGCTAGACAAGCAATGCATGACCAAGTACCCACTCCACTCTTGATCATATTCGATGCACAGTCGCTCAACAAAATGTGCCCTGAACCACTCATCTTCTTCGTCTTCGTGTGGTGGTCTTCTACTTCAACATGTGTTTGGCTGTTGGGCCTTGAAGGCCCTCGAATATTTTCTCAAGTTCTTAGTCCATGTTGCCAAGCCAAACACTTTGGATGGTCTCGTGAATACCATGCAAGACCCTACTGTCTGAATAACGCCGTGCATATCACACCCACCGTTTGAAGTATTGCCAGCGAAGCCAAGGCAAGCATTTGACTGTTCAGCTATTCTATACATAATGGCATGAATGTGGCTTCAAAATAAAACCAGACTCAATATTCTACCTCACACCGTTTCTGATTTATTCGAATTTCTTTTCATATTGTTCTTATCTGGTCAGCCTGCATAAGTTGTGTATGAATAAGTCCTGTAGATCGAAGGGCATGACTTGAAGCTGAGTTTATAGCTTTGAGTGCCTGATGACAGATGGCTGGTTATAGGAAATAAGGTCGTAGTATAGCATTTCATAAAAATAAAAAAACTACGTTACCGACATACTGACCACTAGACCATAGTGATCTAGTGCATCATGGGACTACAACTTTCCCAAAACATTGAGTACACACAATAACTGATTCAGCAACCGATAGACTTTCTCAGAAGGACTGCCTTTTGAAACTCAAGTCCACATCCTGGCAGACCACCCCCGAAAGTCACTTCTTTCCAACCAGAAAACCAGGAAGACCACAAAAAAAGTAAATCAAAAGCGATTCCATCCAACTTTTGTCTGAACATCCTCCCCGCCACCAAGTCGAGACGGCTTACCGTCCCACCCCCGCCGCAGCAATCCAAAGACTTCAACAATTTCGAATCCGATTCCATGATTTTTTAACACCAAAACCCTTAAGCTCACCGCCCCGCGGGGAATTGCAACCGAACCGAACTCCATCCGACAATGAAATGGAATATTATATGAGTCCATTCGTCCTTTCCCCCAGTTAAAGGAGTCTCTCCCACTCACCCACCCTCCCACTCTCTCTCTCTTTCTCCGTCACTCCGTTGTATCAGCTTTTATGATGGAGGATGGTCATAAAAAATGCCATTACTGCTGTCAGTTGATGACGTTTTACCTTGAATTTACGATATCCTTCGAGTGAATGCTTCAGCTTCAGCTTCAGTTTCAGCTTCAGCTGGAAGCTCTGCTCTGCTCGGCAAGCAGCAAGAATATTAATTTAAATTAGAATTTTCTGATTAACTGCCAGCAGGACGGTTGAAGGAATGCGGGAGGGTGTGCACAATGATCCTTTTTAATTACTTCCCAAGATTATGAAGCGCATGCATTGCTTTGTGCATCTTGCTAATTGATGAGCGGGCATAAATTAGCCCCCGTAAGATACTCAACTTGTCACAGGACACTTCATTGAGCCGACACACAGCCACTTGCTGGCAGGGTGGCTGGAGGGAGGGTTGTTTAACGACGATGACACACAAGAGCAGCGATAAAATCCCGAACATTGCACTCGGCTGGTGGCAAAGCTCCCGGCCAAGCCGCCACAGCGCCGGCCACCGCATCGGGTCGCTCATAAGTTATTTACGATCCATCAATGGGAGAGCGTATGTCAAACCTATATCAACGTCATCGTTTCGCACTGAAGTGAGACAACGATTCGATCCTGATGTGGGGGAGTCGATGGAGTGAGTGTTGTCCGTCAAGTTATTGACCATCGTGATGGAGTTTTATATCCCTTCAGTGGATAATAGGATTTACTGAGGAAGCACGAACTGAACCGAACTGCCACTACAGTCGTCATGTTAATGTTGGTTGTAACTCAATTTACGACTGGACGCGGGGAGAGGGGCCTGCCGGCGCAGTCTTAATCCCGCGCAGAGATCAGAACGAAGACGCCTGGCAATTCTCGGTTAATACCTGCTCAACCTATTCAATTAAAGTTTCCCCATTGAGCGTGCAACTTTACAAGTTTCAATGGAGTGCAAAGTTTTTGACTTTTACAATCGCGAAGACAACGACGACGACGATGATGACGACGCCGACAAGGACGAACGCTCGACTGGAGCTAATTAAGCGAAGAGATAAGCGAAAGTTTTTGCGCTGCCAATGGGCGAGTTCGCACGCCTTTTAACGGGCTGCCAGGGAGCAGTTCGCGCGTCGAGAGCGTCAAGAGCGCAGTGAATGCGAACGAAGAAATAGATTCTAATGACGGGTGATTGGACAGAAAACAGAGCTTTCTTTCGCTGCGAACCGAGGTAATGGTCATGTTTGACGCTTGGGCGAAGTTTTACAGAAATTGCATTGTTCTCTTGGGACTGCTGGTGGCATGGGGCGGGACGAGGGTTGAGGGTTGCAAAGAATGATTTGAAGAATGTAACAAGTAGTTACGGACGGTGTGTGAAGTCAAGTGAGCACTCAGATATGATGAGAGTTGCTGTGATTGAGTTGAAAACTTCGACAACGACTGTGATGGCGGGGAGGGGGTTGGTGATGGACTGGGATTGTGTAGGGGAGGGAGAGGGACTGAGTTGGGGACTCAGACCGGATTGAGACCGGTAGACAGCAGAACATTTATGGCTGTACAAACTTGAGAGCAGTTCCTTAACAGGACCTCTAGCTGATGTGGCGCCAGACAAAGCGCTGGACTTCATCATTTTCTTCACATCACAGTTCGGAGCGGAAGAAGGAAATAGATGAGGTCTTGATCAAATTCGAGGTCCCGTGACATTTCTCTGAAACCCTAGTCTCTTCGTTTGAGACGACTGTCTAGAGAGGATCCCAACTACGCGAATTCTTGACCATATTCGGTGCAGGGTCCAAGCGGCGCCCTAGAGCGTTCTTATTCTGTGACATCGTGTGGTGGTCTTCCATAGCAGGCAGTAGAAATTTTTGCAGGGTGGGGGAGGGGGAGGGGTGCGAATGAGGAGGGGGAGGGGGTACAAAATCTGTTCTAGTAAGAAATAATACAACATTTTGGTTGGATCCCAGAGCTCGAGGGGTGGAGGGGGTGGGGGGATTGGTGAGAGGATGGGTGAGGGGAGGGTGGTTGGGGGAGGGGTGGTGGCAGAGGAGACGCGCCTACCTCCACCGGGAGCCTATGTGGTCTCCCCCCTCATCATGTGGTGCTATAGTCGATCCGGTCCAAGCTCTTGATCGCATTCGAGACGCGTTGTTTTAACAAGACTCCGTACATCCTGCATCCTCGCTCGGCCTTACAGTCGATGGTGGCCCTATAACCCAACTAACAACTGAAGCCACTCTCTAGGCTCTTGACCACAACCTACGAGTGATCATTAAACCCTGGAATGTTGTTTGGGGAACACTCGTACCACAGCCATTCTTAAAAAAAAATGTTTTTTTTTCTGGGGTACGGTTGTACCCCAATGTGTAAGTTTTGGCCTAGACGCCCTAGACGGTAACAATGCACCATCTCTAGATAGGACGAGTTGACGACGCGTGTGTCAGCTCAAACGCGGCCACACCCAGTAGCGCTGTCCAGGTCACCCTCAGTAGCGTACCCAGTGGCACCTCAAAAGGGGGCATGCTTCGTAGCGTCATTCCAATGACTAGGAGTCGAAGGCGCCCTGGTCACATGCGTTGTGCCAGCTCAAACGCGGGCATCCTCCGCAGCGTCGTGCCAACGGCTTGAAGTCGAACTCACCTGGTCGCATGTGAGAGCCACCTCAAAAGGGGGGCATCTTCTGTGGCGTCGTTCCAATCTCTAGTAGCTGAAGAAGCCCTTACCTCACGACTCTTCGATCATTGGACCTGAAATTAAGTCCCAAAAAGTGCCACATTTTTGACTTCCGGCAGTCTTAAGATTCGTCACCAAGAGACTATCCCTGCTCCCAGCCATCAAAACTATCGGGTCTCCCTTCGGCTTGCAACATTTTCCACTTGTTAAAGTTTCCCCATGCAAATAGGTCGATGCACTTCCACTCCTTCGATCTCCCCAGCGCGCCCCAACTGTGCAGGAGAGCCCATGCAAATCGATTTCAATAAGCAGTAATGGTCCATCCGCATCCCCCTCAGCCAACCCGCTATCCATCTCGTTATGATGCAAACTCCTGCCGCCCATCAAACTGATCAAAGCCAGTCGTCATCGTCATCGTCATCGTCATCCTTTTTCCGTTTTTTTTTCCCTTTTTGTTGTTCGTTATTATCCTCGATACTCTTTGATATGGCAGCGTGCTTTGTCATCGGACTGTGTTGTGTTATGACTAACAGACGAGCGAGGACCGATGAAATATGCCTCGTCCTCACAATGTCCTTTTCAAACCGACGTCATATCAAATAATCCTGCCAACGTTTTGTTCACACAAAATTCCCCCACAAGCGCACCGACACACACACACAGAGATACAATGGATTCCCACTGGGATTTAAAGGACATCTTTCACCGCAACGGTATCGTTACAGCGAATCAGTCGCCGGTAATTCCTTGTAAACATATTCCATCTCAAGACGATAACAATGACTGCGCGACGAAAGCGAAAAAGTGAACAGTTTCATCCTTTTCCACCGTCCTCTCTCTCCCTGCCCCTCATTCAGCCAGCAGGAAGACGATTGAATTGTGGAAGCTGTGTGAGCTGTTTAGCTGAGAGTTGGCAGGCGAGTGCGAACGCCATCGGTTATGGTGGCAACGAAGGGCGCGTCAAATTACCAAAATCCAACCAAAAGGAACGCCACCGAGATAAACTGTACCCGAAGCAACCCTTCACCCAACCAACCCCCTCCCCACGGAGCCGGCAACCCTTAGGGTGGCAGGAAGCCGAAGAGTCTCTAATGATTGACACCAGAGAGTCTCACAATGACACGACATTTCACGAAAAGTGAAATTCAAATTCGCCGCCTCTCATCCCATGGAAGGGTTGGTTTGTTGTGCACGGAAAACTCCCCGAGTTAATGGCTGCTCCCGGTCGGCGGTGGTGGTGGTGGAATGATGGAACACACATTCTAATCGCCTGATAATTCTGTTTCTATTAATTCGGGGTATCTGTCGCCGGTTGCCGGTTGCCGGCTTGCAAAGGGTTGTCTTGTCAATTTGCCACATTGAAGCCTCGACTGGCTTCCATTGACTGACACTGGCTGATGAGGAGGAGGTGTCACCCGAAAGTGCAATTACTTGCCGAGTCATAATCAATTTTTTTTCTTGTCTCCCTTTGTTGAGACTGCGTTGCTGCTCCTGCTCCTGGTGGCGGTCTGAAATGTGTACGCATCTGGGTTTTACACTTTAATCCTGTTGAATGGAATATTTGACGGAAATTCTAATCAGGGTACACCATAAATGTTTACGGTTATGCGTGTGATTTAGGCACGATTTGGATTTGGCCCGTCGAACTGTGCCGCTGCCGCTGGTGATGGAGATCGTAAAGTGTTGGGTTTTAGCAGCCTGACATGAATGGGAAGGGCAATTGGAAGACTTGTTTACTC
Source organism: Eristalis intricaria (assembly GCA_964034865.1). Classification (NCBI taxonomy): domain Eukaryota; kingdom Metazoa; phylum Arthropoda; class Insecta; order Diptera; family Syrphidae; genus Eristalis; species Eristalis intricaria. Next base: position 6,787,409 of record OZ035875.1, on the reverse strand, counting down.
TTCTAAAGACGTCATTTAGTGATGGGAGTGGGGTGGTCTTTTAGGCAATAACCATCACCTTCGATGCGGCTGGAGGATTTGAATGGATGAGAGGAGATTTCGAATAAATTGTTGCCGCAACAGGATGTGGAAGACCTTTCAAGGAAGCAGGAGCTCTGGAAACTCCAGAAGATAGACTCTAGATGCCTCATTTACATTTGCTGGATAAAACCTTTAGAGCGATAGTACGTCACAAGCTTAGTAAGTTCAGGAGGTCTTTTGGCAGAAAAAAGGAGTTTGGGGACCAGTGGATACCTAGATAGACTTTCAGAGACATGGGTTAACACCAGTCAGCTCCTTCGAAACATTCTCAGTTAAGTCTGATTCATTAAAGAAGACCTTTGTTCCCCCAAAAAATATGGGACCAAGATAGTAACCCAGCGGGACTCCGAAAGGTGCTTTCTACATCCAAGCCCTTCCTATCACCTTCATCAAGTCTATGACCTTCTTGTATACCTTCTTGATCTGAATACATAATTATCTTGCATAGAATATGAGGACCAGAATGGTAGCCTTGTGGTACGCCGATTGATGCCCAAAATCAACCACCTGACCAACATACCCAACACCTTCGAAGCTTCCCCGATCAAATGAATGCCATTCTAGGACCATCAAAGCCAGCAAATGACTGGAATAGAAACCAAGGGTCCAAAATGATAACCTTGAGGAACTTCAATAAGTTTTTCTTGATAAGCGACTCTCCATCTCCTCCAATGCGCCCTACGAGCTAGTTCAAGCCATCTCAGGAAACCAATTCCAGTAACGTACAAGAAAAAAAAATTGAGGACTAATATGACAATCCTGGGGAACTACAAAACTGCCCATGCCCACTCTAGTATGTAAGTCAACGACTGGAATAAGAAGCAGGGGACCAATATTGTAACACTGCGGAAATCCATGAAGCATATCTTGATTCGCCTCTGACTGCCTACCTCACTTGATCTTCCTTAAGTACAACAAGTGCGAAGGAGAAGGAGAAAAAATCACGGTCCAATGTTGTCGACTTTCGGTATTCCAAAGGAAGCTGAATCATCATCCGCATTTTCCCCTCTTTAACTCCTCTGAAGCCTCCTCCTACAAATGATTTAGTACTAAAAAAAGGCAAAGGACCAACATGACTTTCCTATGGTACCCCAACAGCTAAAATTGTACCAGTCTCTGCCCAACTACTCCTCCGAAGCATTCTCAATTCTCAATGCCCCATAAGGCCCATAATTGAAGAGACAACAAATACACAAGACCAAGACGATCCCCCTGCGGTTGTCCTACTAATAATAATAATATGGTTGGCGCGACAGTCTGAGACGGATCTGGGCCTAGCTTCAACAGCAACCACTCATCACGAATGGATGGGGCCTACAGTTTAATGCCGACTCCGAACGGAGAAGTTGAGAAGCTTTTTGAGCATCAATGACTCGAACCTGGCACCCTCTGCGTAGGAGTCGACGCACTAACTCACTACGCCACGGCGACTACTAGCGTTTGTCTTACAGATGATAAGATTAGCTACTCCTTCGTATTTTATTTTATTTCATTTAAATCAGGATATCAATATGGTAACCCTGCGGAGCTCAGCCTTTGCCCACAATATACTACATCGCCGCAGAGTCCTCGGTCAAGAGCAAGCCATTAAAGTACACGAATACTTAACAAATAAGAGGAGGAAGACGCAAGGCCCGAAATGGTAAGCCTACGGTATTCCAATAGATTGTAAGATTTCATCAGCCTCTGTCCACTCTATTGAACTCCTCTGAAGTATCCTCGGTTAAGAGTACGCTATTGCAGTACATCGACGTAAATGATTCAGTACTAAAAACGCAAGGGACCAGGCTGCCCAAGCCTTGCCAGTCTCCTTCTCCCAACTCCACCGAAGCATCCTCAATCAAGACTAGCTTCTCGCGGTACCCCGACGCCAATAATTGAAGAGACAAAAGCAATACAAGACCAAGACGTCTCCCCTGCGGTACTCCAACAGATACTCAAACATGATCAGCCGCTGGCCATGGCACAAAAGAAATCTTATCGACTTTTTTTCCCATGTTTTCCCATTACAGCTCGCAAATACGTTCTCTTTCACTTTTCACCTGATTGATTATCAGAAGCAAATCATTTCACTTTGCATCCCATTCCATCGCCAGGAGTCAATTTAAATTAGAAACCACCGTCCATTCATTCAAATAATCCCCATTTGTGAGTTATTTAAGCGAAAAATCACTTAAAGCCAAGTTAAGTTGACAATGAGAAGTGCAAAGGCCACCCGACACCTCAGACTCCCCAAGGAGACCGCACCAAATGAATGCCAAGTGAAAAGTAAGCGCGCCCAATGCGAACGCAAACGCAAACAGGAAAATATCGAAGCGCAGTGAAGCCTTAACGACAAAGCCGGAAAGGAGACTAATATAAATAAAATTCCAATTACTCAACAATTAATTTTCTTGTGCGGCCGGCCAAGCGTTAAGACAACCATGTAATTCGATGAATCTCACTCGCAGGGCCGCCACCACCCCCGTCCATCGGTCCGCTTCCGGTTGGCGCGATGCTCTCTTCCTTGTGCGACGACTTGCCGTAGTAGCTGAGGTGGCTCAGTGGCGGCGGCGGCAGCGGCGGCGGCACACACTCGACGGGGGGGTAATCTTGAATTTTAGATTCGCAACCGGATGAGATCACAGTTCCTTGAAGAAACTTCAACCGCCCTCCCCTCCGCATCCACGGCAGGGCGACGAAATTAGCCAGACGCCACAGCCACCACCCCACAGGAGGAGGCACACAGCACCCAGCACACAGGACGAAGTTATCAAATATTTGTTCTGAAGAAAGGATAATATGGGGATTCATGGCGCATCGCATCCTGACGATGTTAACACGTCCATGGACTTAAGCAGTCGCTTCCAACACTTCCTGCGCCGAGGATAACGACGACGACGACAAAGCGGACGGTCGGGGGCGAGTGACGAACAAAGCCGAAGCACGTTCGTGCGTGTGTTGGTGCGTCGCTCGTATTGACACACGAATCATCACATATTCTTGGACTGCAGTCCTAATTGCTATTGACACTGGTCAGCTGAAGTGCGCGCCGTGTTTGTTTGCCCGGATGCAATTAGTGGTTCGGCGGAGGAGCTTATTGTGTTTGTTCTTCGGGCAGAAACTTAATTTTATTCCCAGACGCTTGACCACCGTGGACATGTCTTTGATTTGTCGTGTGCCCAGGGGGTGGCTGGGCTGGGGATCAATGCGCGTTTGTTTGTTCGAGGTGGTCAGTTTCGTTGTGTAAATATTTGGTGGTGCGACGTTGTATGAGATCGAACGCGTCATTGACAGGTGAGTGTGCGGGGGGCGGGGGCGGTGGTGGGTGGACTGCTTTGAAGTGACGAAAGGATGTGTTGGGTGTTTGTCACAACCATTGGCACGTGCCAGTGAGTGGAGAGGTTTACATTTTTTAATGAGAAATAAACAGAAGGTGACTTGCGGTTGGCTTGAAGGCTTTATGGAACGGTCGCCTCACCATGGGAAGGAGAAAAAATCACGGCCTAAGATGGTCAACCTTTCGGTATGCCAAAGGAAGCTAAGCCCTGATCCACCTTTGCCCACTCTATTTAACTCCTCCGAAGCCTCCTCGGTCAGGTCTCCATGATTTAAGCACATCGACACAAATGAATTAGTACTAAGAAACGGCAAAGGACTAACATGACTTCCCTACGGTACCCCAACAGCTAAAATTGAATATGGTTGGCGCGACAGTCCGAGACGGAGCTGGGCCTAGCTTCTCAGCAACCACTCGTGTTGTGCGTGCTATTGTTCCTTCACGAGTGGAAGGGACCTACAGTTTAATGCCGACTCCGAACGGAGAAGTTGAGAAGCTTTTTCGGTATGCTGTAGATCGACGAAGTCAAATGCTAAGCGTTTGCCGGAAAGGCCAAGACTTTAAGTTACTGGGAACTACTTGGTTACCGTCGAAACGATTGGCGCCAGAGAGATCTTAACTTCCAGAAATTAACGGGGATTGGTCAGAGAGGCAGACAGTCCAGTCCCAGTTAATTTCTGGAAGGGAAGGTGGCTGTCCCTCTGTCGATCTCTCTGGCGCTAGCAAAGAGTAGTCGAGAGTAACACATTTTGACAAGTCTGAGCACAGAATTGTCTTGATCCTGACGTAGTTTATGCATATCCTACCCACTTTCATCCATCAATGTCCTTTAGAATCCTTAAAATCATCAAACTTGAAATTTGCATTCTCAGACCAAGAAAATTCGACCCAATCCATTCACCATTTTAATGCATTTTTTCCGCTGAGATTTGCCAATTTCTTTAAAGTCGATTTTCTCAATCATTTTCCATTCAATTGACTGAACAATAATAGGGCCAAGTGTGGAGGACTAAATGCAAGATATCGTCTTCGAACGTGTCGCTTTACCAACCACCAAAGAGAAGGTAGAGTAGCCATCAGCCGCCTCAGAGAAATATGACCCTTAGATGCATGCGTCGCTAATTGTGCACCATATGCTTACTCTGCGTCTTTTAATTGCCGGCAATGAATGCAACGAAGCCGAGTGATGGAAATATATCTGCTCTGAGCAGTAGTTGAGTAGAAGAATCCTCTCTCGAAGGACCAAGCTGACTTTATGCAAGACCTTGATCATCCCAGTCCTGCTGTACCGCGCGGAGGCATGGAAAATCTCAAAAACGGATGAAGAAGCACTTGGTCTTTTCGAGAGAAAAGTTCTGCGTTCAATATTTGGTCCTGTCTGCGTTGAGGGTTTCTGGAGGAGAAGATTCAACCACGAACTGTACAGGCTGTACAGCGGCATGAGCCTAGCCAGGCGTCTACGAATTCAATGCCTAAGATGGCTGGGCCATGTAGAGCGCATGAACGACACCGCTCCAGCCCGAAGAGTCTTCGACTCCGAACCAGTTTGACAACGCAAAAGAGAACGCCGTGGAACCGATGACGCACCCAGGTGGAGAAGGACCTCAATCGACTTTGTGTGCGCAGTTAGAGACAGCTGGCTAAAGACCGTTTCGGCTGGAGAGGCTTGTTGGTTGAGGCCCAGGTCCACGCCGGACTGTAGCGCCACCAGAAGAAGAAGACTTCGAATCGTCCCTAGACCAACACACAGAAACCTCATTACAATGAACTGAAAATACAAATTAAATACAATTGTTATCGACGACACTTTACGATTTTCAAATGCTAGAGATCAAATCTCTTCCGAAGCGAAATGGCGCCCGACCAAAAACGACCTGTTGTACTCTGTGGCGTGGAGCGAGGAAGGGGGAGGGGGGAGGGGGAGGGGGAGTTTGGTGATGACTGCTGTTTTCAAGACGCCCCACATCCCATCCACATCAGAGCACTTCGTCGATCTGGATGCGAGCCAATTTAACAAGAAACTAAAAGACCACCGAAGTCTTCATCGGTTTCCGTCACTTTTCCCACAGACTGCAACTCCAAAAAAAATTCTCTACCCCTTCACTTCATCCCCCGCGCAGCACACTTGCAGCAGACAATTTTGAATGACACTTCACCAGCCAACCACCAAAAGACCTTCTCAGCGCCTTTCCAAATGCTCGAGTGCACTTCTGATTCACGGCCACTGCAATGTTGACCACCCCAAGCACCCAGTCGCTGCCCTCGCACGCAACAACCACTGCCATGGTGAAAAATAGAAGACTTATGGCCGACAAATATCAATTAATATCGTCGCACTGTCGATGAGCAATTCGCCTCCTCACTCGGGGCAACCTCGCCGCCCCCAGAACTGGAATGAGTAATAGCTTCCGAACAATGAACGTCGCAATACGTGTACAGATAGGCAAATAAAAAGTTCAAGCCCCAGCCCGGCCGGGCCAGTAGCAATTCATCTAATTTGAATGCCACGGCCATTGTGGCACCCATCTTGGTCCATTGTCCGTCACAACACGGCACTTACCATCGCCCCCCCGCGCTCTGCTGGCAGGACGGACAATAAATAAAATTAAAATGATCCAAACAATAGACCCCGCCACTGTCGTCAGTGCACTTCAACCCCATGCCGCGGACGTCGTCCACTCCGCCGAATGGTCAACCGAAACGAGTTCATTACTTTCGCACCCTTTTCGGGCATCGCGTGGCCGGTGTGGTACAGCTCCCCCCGAAAACGTATGAATTCGACAAACATCCGTATCCTTTTTTAATTAAAATGTTGACATGTTTGTACACGCTGCCCATCTAGACTGGACGTCGATAAATGACTTTCTGCGAGAGCCGCCACCGCCACCACCGCCGCCGTCGGCCAGAGGAAACCTGTCAAACAAAAGGACGAAAATGTCAACGCGTTTCGATGGTTTTTTCTGTTTTTGATTTTTTTTTTTTGTTTTGCGGAACACATCTCGTGCTTATTGAGCTTCCCCACCCACTGGCCAGAGATGGTGGAGCATTGTTTGACAGGACGACAGCTCGGCGAGCGAGACAAGTTTTGAAAGCATTTTAATCAACATTAAGCTTCATGGGTCTCCACGTCATTAATTTTGCGAATGCCATTGCTGGCGTTTTGTTTTTTGCCCGCCGCCATCGCCGATCGACGTGTCGGCATGTGTGCTGTTCGGTCGGTTTTGGCGCGCTCAAGGGGGCGGAAATAAAGCGAATTAAATTCGCAGGAAAATCAATTAATGTCATGTGCAGAGCGGCGACCGTCACTGCGGATGGAGATGTGCCCTGTGCCGCCCCAGATTCGATTGAGACTTCTGGAAAATTCGGGAAAAAAATCCCGCGGTGCTCTTTGCGAGAATCCATAAATATTTCCAATTCGCTGAGCATCCCACTGTCGATGGGAGGTGAAGGGGGCGCGCGACATATGCGAGGATTTTCTGTTTTTTGTTGCGAATGCGACCACGGCTTGTGCCCAGGTCACGGGGATCGTGGAGATGCGTTAAGTGATTCGCGGAGTTGGGAGAACTTTCGAATGGGTGCTCGCGGTGTCGCCGCTAAGAGCACTTGGGCCGTGTCGAATCGGTGGAGATTTATGTAGCTGAAGGATGTTAGCCTGTTCTGGTGGGCGGCGTTAAGTGCTTTTTTTTTCCTTCTTCTCTCTTTCTGTGGGTGTGTTGTAGTTTTCAAATTTATCGGTTTGGAGAAGACTCCTTGTGCAAGGATCAAGGCTGCCTGTGCCACAGTTTGACTTTCAATTCTAAAAAAGTAATTCAATGTATGAACATACATATATTGTCGAGTTATCGCACCGCTGCCAAAAGGTCGTCGCGCTTCACAAGAAACGTGCTGAGAGCATTGCCTACCAGAGCTCGAGGAACGCACAATGCGTGACTCACTAAAGACACAGACGACGGATCAGTGAACGGCTGCAGTTAGGAAATTATTCACTACCACACCAATATCGGAGATGATTCGCTTGGGGGTCCTTCTTCTACTGGCACCACGGTTCGAGGTGCAGTTGAGTCAAACTCCAACAGTTTCCATTCTTCTTGGCGTGGTCTTGTTCTCAACCAACTGCAGATACGACAGTCGAGTTCAGCCACAAGATGGGACCTCTTTGTGATTGCAATTGAAATACTGATAGAGTTTCATTATTCATTAAAAAACAAAACCGACAGAAGAGGCAAGCACCAAAACCATTCTCCATCTCAGTTTGATTGGCTTCCTCCTCTTCTTCTTCTTCTGGAACCACTAGGGAAGGACCTGTGCCTCAACGAAAAACCCTTTGGCCAGCTGTCTCCACGCCAAGTTTGTAGAGGTCCTTCTCCACCTGGCTGGGCCATCGGACACGTGGGCGTCCTCTTTTGCGTTGTCCCACTGCTTCGGAGTAGAAGACTCTTCGGGCTGGAGCGGTGTTGTCCATGTGCTCTTAGGCGTTCAATTCGTAGACGCCTGGCTAGGCTCATGCCGCCGTACAGCCGTGGTTGAATCATCTCCTCCAGAAACCCTCCACGCAGACAGATCAAATAATTCTCTCTCGAAAAAACCAAGGGCTTCTTCATCCGCTCTTGAGATTGTCCATGTTTCTGCGCCATGGAACAGGACAGATATGATCAAGGTGCATGGTCCTTCGGGAGATGGCTCTAGGAATCAATTGTCTCGCGGGCCCAAGGAAACAGTGATTGGCAAGAGTTATTCTGCGTTTAATCTCTCTCTCGGATGCACAGTCCCATGCCCTCCGTTTGATTGGCTTAGTCTGCCCTTAAGACGTGGATAGACAAACGCACGTTCAAAGTTTCAGCACATGCACTCTGAATTTAGAAAAATGACAAGAGACAGCTGGACTGTTTGGCCGTTGAAGTCGTCTTTTCTGCTGAATGCTTTGGAAGCCTTTGAGGCTTGGCACATCCTTAAGAAGCATCTGCCGAGTGTTGTTTTTTCCGTGCTGAGCAATTTCATAGAAGCTAGGTAAGCCGGGTGCCTTGGCAGCCTATTGGCCGCGGCTCACTGAGACCAACGTCTTGGGTCCATTGTGCCCATGTTGGGAGTTTTGAGCTGCCAGCCAGATTCTTGTGCGAATCCTAGGAGGTTTCTCAGACCAACATCTCTTAAGTCCTCTGGAATCGAGAAGAGGTGTTTTTGCCCAGGCTGGGCAGGTGTTGGAGGGATTCTATTGCTTCCTCGTCTTTGCAGCTTTTGGATGGATTCTATTGCTTCCTCCTCTTCTCAGCTTCTTCAAAAGTCTTTATGCGATATGTTCAGTCGCATCGCATGTGTACATACAGTGTCCTTTAAGACCTCCTATTAGCGTACATACACACGTCCCTGCGACTAAGGCCGATCAATGACGTTGGTCTGTTCTTGTTACAGTCCAGGGAGGATCTGTGCCTCAATGAACAAGCCTTTATCCAGCTGGCTCCACGCCAAGTTTGTAGAGGTCCTTCTTGACCTGGCTGGGCCATCGGGCGCGTGAGCGTCCTCTATTGCGTTGTCCCACTGCTTAGGCTAAGGCAATATGGCCCTTGCTGTGGTTGCATAAAAAGATGGTTGTTTAGATGTTTTTTTTTTCATGTTTAGACTCCATGGCATTGTGTGATATTAGCTTAGGTTTGATATGTCGTAAGTCACCTGCTGGACCCGTTGAGATGAGGAATTTTAGTTGGATGCAGGAGGTCTTGGTAGATTATGTTCTCCCAGTGATCTAAATCTCAACGGGGAGTGGCAGAGGTAGTATACTCATGGCTGGCAACTTCCATCGTTAGGAGACGGTTTTTGCAGAGCTCAACTTGGGCCAGCGCACGCTAGTGGTTTTTCCGTGGCTTTGTGGTGGTGTCTTCCACATTTTCTCTTGACATTGTTTCCTGTGCCAGGTTGGTATCGGCCCCTTTCCTTGCAAGTTCATATCCGCTATTTCAGTGCCGGTATGGTTTCTATGTAATTGAGCGTGTCCTGAGAACCTTAAGCTCTTAGCAGCAGCATGGGACTTTTGATTCCGCTTGGCTGTCAAAAAAATATCTATAATCCTGGCCGGTTCCTCGAGTGCCACGATGCTGCTTGCCATATTCCGGGATTCTGATGGACCAGTGCATGGCTAACACTTCGGAGAAAATGCCCACAACTTCGGGCAATCCGTATAAACCTGGATAAAACGCTAAGCAGGACAGCTTCAGTGTAGCCCCGACGGTGATTATTCGCTTTGATTTCTCAGACAAGTCGGTGCGTGTCCTTTGTCTTGTTGACCATCCATAGATGTGTGCGGAGTGTCCAGCTCAATTAGTGTCCAGCTGGCCAAAGGTCGCGATGGTATTAGAATCTCGTTGGTTTAGCTCAGACTCTTCCGGACTATAGCATGTTGCACAAAGAAAAAGTCTTGCCTTCTCTAAATACCCGCTTTTCAAGCTCTTCTTCCATTTCCAGTGTTCTGACCCCCTCTCCCCCCCCCCACCATCCCACCATCCCTCCACCCCGCCACCACCTACCACCCCCGGTCAGTCAACTGTTCAATTTACCGCCCAGAGGCCCTAGTCAAACGATTGCGTTTATCAAATAATGGGCCACACGACACCTTCAAGTTCTCCAACATACTGTCCCCTTTAAGCCATAAACCCTTGCATCCAACAGTCGCCTTTCAACTCACACCGGAAGTGAGTACGTGACACACAGTCCGCCCCCGCATCAGCAAATTGGCACAATAAAAGCAATTTGTTGGAAAAATTAACCCCCTCCCCCAACCCCTATATCAACCGCACACAGTTATTTATCGCAAGGATCGCACACAAAAGCACAGCAACGGGAAATAATTACCATTTAGACCATAATTTAGGTAACCGAAGTGAAAATCCCGAGCCAAAGTTGCATGTCGCTCCGAACTGGAACTTTCTTCGCCGCAACCGAAAGGACGATTAACTATCGATGCATAAACCATACAACTGTGCACCGAATAGCCGAATGCATGCAATACAAATTACGGAGCCAAGATAAGGGCATGGATTTATATTCTCGAATCGCTTACCATTGTGCTGAGCGGTGTAGTCTATCTGGTGAGTGGTTGGCGGTTGGTGGTGGCCGACCGCAGACGTAGCGAGCGAAAAATGTGACTGCAATGGCTTACGCTGGGTGATACAATCAGCTAGACACATAAAAATCGTTCCTCTCCCCCCCGCTGTAGCCAACGACTCCCCACCGAGGAGTTGAACAATGGTCTCACAATGGTCGCCAAATAGTCTTGCGAACTGACCTTTCCCAGTTTGGCTGTGGGTGGTCGGAGGCGGGGGTCTGCGACAATTAATAATAAGGAATCGTGTGTTTGCGACAAATGTGAGGCATGCATCTTCGCTTAGAGGCGATTGCTGATAAGGCGTGGATGAATGACTTCGAGGAGTTGGACGTTGGGTACTCTGGGGGGGGTCCATGGGGTGGGCTAACGACGAGTCCCTTTGTGGGCTTCAAAGGGCGAACAAGTCGCTCGAGGGCTCGGAGGTCACGTGAAAGACGCAGAGGTCAATGGTGCTTCCGGGAAGTGGGTGGGCTTGATCAAAGGCTTTTACGGTTGTAGCAGGGTCTTACGACATGATCGGAATCTGCAGACTGGTCAGAGATCAAGCGACTGCATCATTGTGCTTCAATGTGAAAACATGTATTTTTCATTAAGAGGTTGCATTTTAATGTCGCTACATTAGCCTCAATTTTAAGGGTCGGCCTAAATAGTTTTAGTTTTTCGAAAATGATCAATGAATCAGCGTTTAACATGGTTGTAGCAACTTTTATTAATCTTATTGGCCTGCTTCACAACAATGAGTGTTTGTTCATACCGCATTTTCCCTAAAATCACTCTCGTTCAGTAGAAGGTTACAATTTGAGTTGCATCATTTATGACAATTTTCAGAGACCAGTTCATAATTCTTTACTTCATTTGAATGCCAATGAACAGAGATTTTATTATCTGCTACGGGCATCTGTACTATTTAACTCTGTCGCCAAGCATTCTGTCGCAAAACATTCTCTTTTTTTCACACCTTGTGGTTCATTAAGAGGTTGCAATTTTAGTTCCATCACTTGTCACATTTTTCAAAACTAAGCTCAGAAATGTTGACTGCATTCGAAAGCCAATGAATAGAGGTTTTTTTGTATGTTATGCACATCTGTACGTTTTGAATCTACCGCCAAGCATTCTGTCGCAAAACATTCTCTTTTTTTCACACCTTGTAGTTCATTAAGAGGTTGCAATTTTAGTTCCATCCCTTATCACATTTTTCAAAACTAAGCTCAAAACTGTTGACTGCATTCGAAAGGCAATAAATGGAGGTTTTATTATGTGTCACACCTATCTGAATGTTTTGAATCTGCCGTTAAGCATTCTGTCAGGAAACAGTCCTACATTCCATATAGATTCACGAAAGCCATATAATTCAATACAATTTGAATTATCTCATTAACCACATTTTTGCACTCGACATAGATACAATTTCAGTTCAATCGACTGCAAATAAATTGAAGATAAGAAGATTGTGAAACAGGCACGCCTGCACATTATAGCACAGCTGCCAGTCATTCAATCACCTCTTGCCACGAAAGCCCTCATGATTCACTATGAGGTTGCAAATTCAACTTCATAGTTTCTCTGATATCTTGGACGGAGTACAACAGTTATTGCATTTTTTAAATCTCAATTAATTGCCATTTTTTATACAACAAAAGCAACTGTACATCTTGGCAATGCTGCAATATGGTCGTCCTGCCGCAAAGCAGTCAATTTACTTCACGACGAGATCTAGTACATTCCATTTGGAGGTTTCAATGTGATATGCTTCGCTTTTGAGACTTTTTTAAATACATTCAAAGGCCCTTAGTCCACTAGATAGGCATTAAATCAACATTTTTCATGTCATCTGCGGTATCTGTAGGTTTTCGAGCGAAAGTCATCGTGCCGCTTTGTCAGGAAGAAGTGCACACAAACAGTATGCTTAAAGGCAGCAATCGTCAAAACCGTGCTTGAAATGATTGTCTTGGTACCACGATCCTATAGGTTCGATTTTTAGGCGTCATCCCACATAAATAACGATGAGGACCAAGCTTTCTATCGGTAGACCACACACACCAGATTTGTGTTTCGTTCAGAAGTTATTCAAAAAAACATCGTTTTATTTCAAATTTTAGCCATATCCTTGATCTTCGCAACCCCGTGTTGGACGCATGAATGCAAAAACATCAAGGGGAGAGGGTAGGGCTGCCACCTCCACGGCCCACACTGGACACGGTCAGGACAACAAAGTCAATGGCCGTTCGCAGGCAACCAAGTCGACTGTACCACGTTTCTCATTTTCAAAAACTCAACTGCAACAAGCTCGAGCACACGGCTACACCATCCCCCACCGGCTGGTGGATGACTCTCGTCAGTGCGCATTTATTTTAACGAGCTTGTCGGACGGCTACTTAAATGTTTTCACAGCCATTCACCGGCTTGTTGATGTGTCCTGTTCACTCGCATCCACAAGTGAAGTGGTATTTATTTTTCAGCCCGGGACCAGAAGCGCTGCATGACAAGCTCAATAAGTACTGCTAACCAACCGCTTAATGATGGTCTGAATTATTTTAAACAATAACCACCCCCGCCCACGTTACTTTGTTGTAACAGCTCTGGAAGCTGGAGGAGTCGGTTGCGATTGCAAATAAAAATAAAATGTTACAACCTGGACAACAAACTGCACCCTCTCCCCCCCCCCCCCCCCCTCCACAAACCACCCCTCTACACACCACCACCCCACCGGCGAACACAATGTGTGCAGATCGGTTAAGCATTCTGGAAACACATCTCGAAAGCCATTCGGGATAATAACCCGAAACGGCAAATGGTTCAGCCTGGTTTAATGTTTTTTAATTTAATTTGCGTTCCGGGGCTGTTCCTGGCCCGGAATGGCTGCGCTTTAATGCGACGGAACGGAACGTAATTGCCGCTCGAATGGGGAATGCTGCTTCTGCCGGTGATGGACCAGAATGTGTGGACAAGGACACGAGTGTGTATGCAAATCACCGACCGTACGTGGAGTGCTCTCTCTCTCTAGTCGCTTTAATGGACACACAAAGTGGTCAACTGGATATGGCGAATGACAGTCCGAGTTCTGTTCCAATTGGGAGTCCACTCGGTCGGGTGTGCCTTTATGGCCAGATAAACATTGAAATTTTATGCTGTCGGCGGTGGTGTTACGAGTATGTTCGGCAAAAGAGTTACTCAGCCAGGCTCTTGAGGTCGTAAACTGCCGGTGGCTTGATGTTCATGCTGTGCCTCGGGAGATGTGCGATACTCCAAAAATTGGATGCTGGGTGAGAGTGCATTGGATTTGGTCATGCTGCTGTGGAACCAGCCGATGCTTGTCAAGGGGAAGGGAGGCCCAACGGAGATGATGGTCATATTGACTTTGTTGACGACAACATGACAAGAGGATTCTGATGAAATAGAAGCACATAAACTGGGTGTGGTAAGCATACACGCCTCTTAACACTCTGTTCATCATTTGAGGGAATACAGACATGGGCGGGGGCACTGGCCTAGACTGTGCAGACGACAAGTCGGTTATATCAGCCTTATGTGTGCTGTCGCTTCAAGATAAGGGCGAGAGTCTTGAAAAGAAATGACGTGGCTTGCAGAAAATCATAAAGTCAGCGCCCAAGAGTCCCTGCGCCTGGAGGCCTCTTGTAAAAGGATCAGGGACCCGAGCCGCTTTAAAACTAAGCCCATTTGCTAAGGACGGCAACGAGAACACATGTCGAAAGCCAAGTCGAGATCAGAAGCGCACACGAGCACCACCGAAGCGACAAAGTAAACCCCAAGGCCCCCAATCTTCCCCCAAAGGAAGTGGTAGCAGAGGAACCCTTAAAGCTCTTGCATCCCTTGGGAGACACTGGGTTCAGTGATTGTGGTTGCCGGCTGACGTGCGTGTTTTAGATGACGTGGCATTTGAGAATCAAAAACGCGTAGAAATTGAAAAGCTCTTCAAAGCCCTTCTGGAACCGTGACTGACCTTCGATAACCTTTTGCAGGGACTCCAAGGAATTTCGTTTGGGCGCCATTTGATTTGATTCAAGCCAAGGCTCAAACCGACGTGGAAAAGGAAGCGTGTTTGCACCTTCAGCAATGACATTGTACCCTCTTTCCACTCTGATCGACTAGCTCATGGAGGCACATAATTCCAGGACCTTCTGTTGGGCGCCATGAATGTTAAACCAACCCATAGGCTGAAACCACTTGGGAATCTGACAGCGGGTTGCACCGTATCAAGGACAGTCTGACTACCTTCTCAGGCACAAGTTAACTTTCAATTCAATAAATCGCAAGTAAACTTCCACCTTTTGGTGGTACCCCAGCGACCATCGTTTGGACCAAGACAACTCTCAAAACGAGGTGGAAAATGAAGTGTGTTTGCGCCTTCTGCAGTGACGTCGTACCGTCCCTCAACTCTGAGCCACAAATCAACTTTTCGACTGCCTCATGAAGGCACCTCCAGGATCTTCTGTTGGGCGCCAGGTGCTTTTAACCAACCCAGGGCTAGAGCCAACTTGGAAATGAAAGCGTGGATTGTCCTTCCACCGATGCCAGTACACAGACAACGATCCCAGACTCTGTCGAGGCACTCAAGTGGAAACATCGCCTGTTGCATGACTCACTCCATCAGTCGAAGTCAAGGAAAGGGAGTTCGTTGGTCTTTTCTAAGATCGAACCCCTTTCCAAGTGAGTCGAAGAAGAAGTAGCTACACTTCAACCCATCATCAGGACCCCTGACCATTTCCTTGCAATTTCCAATTAGCATTCAATTCGCCACCGTAGCTCATAAGTGATCTGATGAGACTCAAATGCAACCGCAATCAACCACAATTCATACCGCCACTCGTTCTTCGTCAGCAACTGCTCCTCGCTCCTTGTTCCTCATCCATTCATACGTCATCATTCGTGTCCTTTTAAGGATGCCAAATGTCAAAACACCCAGTGGGCCGCCCAGCCATCCACACCATCCACACGCGATTTGGGAAAAAAGTATTTTCATCCGTGTTGGACCATTAATTTTTGCATTCATCGTCAACCATATTTTATTGGTTTTACGAGCCTTCACAGAGCAGCGCCAGCAGTCGGGGTTCGCATTCAGTGGCCCTGACACGCATTACGCAACGACTATTTCTGTCATCATAAAGCCGTTATTTATGGGCAATCAATGCGAGCGTATGTCAAACGCATCAAACTCATCAGTTCTGGCACATCAGAGCGCTCGAGAGTTCGCTTCCTCGATGTGACGCGGATTGATGCACATCATCGCCATCATCATAATCGTCATCACCACCACCACCACCACCAGCCTGCCGCTTCGTCCCTTTTTGACTGGCGGAAAGGAGAAGGTCCAACGGACGTACATTTGTGCGTTTCAGGCTCATCTGGAATTCGCACGGAAACAACACCATCAGCGGGGGGTCCCTCGCACTCACTCACACTCTCGCGTCCGTCCCACCCCGTGGTGTGCAGTCATAATTGTATTCATATGTGAGCGTCGAGGGATGACATATCGTGCGTCGCCCGGTGGATGCCATCGGCACCTTGGGCCACGTCGGACGGCACTTTTCCCATCCGACAGGGCGTTGATTTGACGGCTGACAGTGTCAATGTGTTTCGCCAGGAAGGTCGTTTGCTTTTATGAGGTTTTTATTTGTTTTGCAAACAGTTTGGAGGCCGCTAGATTGAGATGCTCGCACTCATAATCATTTCGTTTCATTACGCACACACGCTGCCGCGCCCGGCGGCCGGGGGTGCAAGGGATCTGCGAACGCATGCAAATGGACAACGCGCAGCGAAGTGCGCTGCTCCTGGATGTGCCCACAGCCGTCGGGCTTACGTGTAATTTGTCGTTATGACGCACGATAAACAAAAATTAATGCTTAACATGCGTTCGGCGTCGTTAATTCGAATGGAATGGCAGCGAGTTGAGTTTTGGCCGACGGTGGGATTTCGCAGGGAACTCGGGTGCGACTTCCCTTGGGAGCCGCTGGGTTCAGTGATTGCAGAAGGATGGCCGCCGGTGGTGCTTGGGGACACAGCTTCGGTGAGGTGGCACTTGATGATCAAATTAATTGAACCCTTTTAAGGGCTGGACTTCTGTTGGGCGCCATTTTCTTTAATTAAAACTGTTGCCTCCACCGACTTGGAAATGGGAGCTTGGGTTGAACCCTCAGCGATATGAATGCACTGACCGACGAAATCTGAGGCAAAAATCATCTCATCGACCACCTCGGGATCACCTTGTGTCGGGCGCCATTTATTTCAATTGAGGACGAAGACCAAGCCGACATGGAAATGGAAGCGCGAATTATACTTTTAGCATTAAGGTTGTATCTTTCTCCAATGCTGAAGGAAAAATCTGCCTCCGGTAACCCCGTAGGAAGTGTGTTGGGCGCCATTTATATCGATTTAATTAAGAACTCCAACCATCTTGGAGAAAGGCACGCTGATTGTATCTGTAACGATTCCAGTGTACCGTCCTTCAACCGTGAGACACAAATCATCTGCCGGTGAAGCTACCCCAAGGGACTTCTGTTGGGCGCCATTTATTTTAATTCAAGAAAAGGGCAAGCCGAAATTGGAATGAAATCGCGGGTTGTACCTTCATCAAGGACGTTGCACCGGCCCTCAACTCTGAGGCACAAATCAACTCTCCGACTCATCAGACCTTCCGTTGCCATTTGTCTTAAACCAACCCAGAGCCTGAACCAACTTGGAAATGGAGGCGCGGATTGTACCTTCAGCAATGCAAGTATATCTCAAAGTCACCTCACCTGTCCTGTGGCATCAGGGGCACGACCGAAGCAATGGTCATTGGAGCAAACACACATCCTATTCCCCACCTGCGACAGCAGCCACACACGATTGAGTTATATTTTGTATCATTTCCTGCCTCATCCAGCTCATCTTAAAAGCCACCCCCGGGGACAAATCCAATTGACAACAGCACAACACAATGCCGGCATTCTGTTCCGGATTACCTCGCCGAGTGGATTCTTCCTGTTTTTTTTTTTTTGCTCCCTAATTGTCAATCAGGACGACGAAGACGTTGTCATGACCGCACTCGCATGCGGACCAAAGGCAGGGCATAATGGCAAATGTGGTTTTAAATTTCCTGATCAAACTGAAAAGTTCCGCTGAGTGATTCAATAATCCTTGGCAACCCGACGGAATGTGTGGGCTCTGCACTTCGCCGTAATTGGTTATGGATTGGACTTGAGACGTCGAGCAAAAGTTTTTGCCCAAAAGACAAACAAAGCCAATTCAGTGAGAGAGTCTCGGTCGTTGGGTAATTCGATTTGAGCCACACGGGGGCAACGGCTGATATCGATATGTGGGTGAGGACGTGTGGCCGGGTGGTCGGGTGGCCGCATGAGATGCTGTGGAATATGTCCATCTTGTGGGTATTCCCTTGGGGGAATGTCTTCTTCATTAGACATGCTCACTTCCGAGTGTTTTAAGGTTTCTGCCACGATGGATGGCCATGTGGAATTAAATTGAATTTCTTAAAAGTTTTGTCTTGTGAGATCTGTGGCAGGAGGGTGGGAAATGGTTGAAGGATGGACTGGTTGCTGGTGTTCGCCAGGCAATCTGATCCCAATTAGAGGAGTTTGGTGGTGTTTGTGACAAGTTTCGGACACAAATCTGACAAGCCTTCCGAAGGACCTTCATCGCTATGAGGTCCACAACAAGTGACGGGGAACCGAGGACACTGATGAGGTCATCTAGAGAACCTATGAAGACATAGGGAGCCTTGGATCAAGGAGCAGCAGAGCGCGAGTTATGTATATGAACAGAACAATAGGAAATGCTGACTCGAACCTAGTCAACGAACTTAGGATTGCACACCGAAGTGCAAGCACAGCCAAACCGCTTGCTTGGTGATCACCTTGAGGTTCGTTCGTTGACATCAGACATAAGTTAATTGGCATAAGTTGACGAGTCGGTATCTTGTTGGCGAGTCAACGTATTGTAAGCGTAGGTCATAAGTTAGATTAAGAAATTAATGAATAATTAGTCAATAAAGAGACTCGACACCGGATAGTTGTGTTGCTTATTATTTTATTCGGGTTACGAATTTAACTCGCGCGTCCTCTAAAAATGAGAAGACGACTCGCGGAAGTCTTTATCGTCCTATTTCTCTGTAAAAGTCGCGAGAATTTATGAGATAATGGATGGCTGCACGATATTTGACAAGAAATCGATGACGTTTGAAAAGCTGATAAGGAATCGTTGACGCTTCGGGCACTGAATGAGGAACCTACCAGATGGAGATTTGGCGCGTGCTCCAAAAAGCCTCGGCTGCAGCTGGGAATAGGTTCCGAAGTGCTTCAAAATAAGGCTCATTTGATGTTGACGCCCAAGAGATCACAACTTGGGACTCCAGTCGACGTCCAATGAGAACGACAGGCCGTCTGAAGCGACTATGTGAGCCTCAACGCTCTCAGTCTTTCTTCTAAGAGGAAGTTGAGATGCTCTGAAAGGTCCTAGGAATCTTTTCATGGTCGACCACTGGGATATTTTTGGAAGAACGAAGTGAATCTGCTCCAGTCCCAAACTTCCCTCAAAAAGGAAGCAGGGTGCCCTTGTGATACCTTAGCTTCAAGTCAACTCTCCCATTCTCTAAAACAAAGATTTTACGGAAAGTCTGCACTCAAAGAAGAAGCAGATGAACCCCAACAGACTTTAGGCAACTTCCTCATGGTCTACCACAATGATTTCTGTGAAAGCGTGAGCTTAAGTGCCCACGAAGCGTCTACGGAACCTACAAGACTTCCCTCAAAGATGAAGCAAGAGTACCCTGGGAAGCTTGTTAGTAACTTGGTCTTGAGAGAACAGAAAGATTGTTGTGAGAACTTGGACTAAGGCGCTACAGAAGCGACTAAAGAGGCTCAACGCTCTCAGACTCCCGTCAAGGAGGAAGCAAGTGAACCCTACGAGCATTTAAGAAACTTCTCCGTGGTCTGCCACAAGGACTTTGTAAAACGAACATGGTCCTCAACGTTACTTGAATGAGGAACCAGGGATACACTGAGAACTTTGAAACATATTTGTGTGGTCCAACGGTCATCAACGCGACACTGAAGCGAATATGCGACCGTCAACACTTCCAATCTTCCCTCAAGGAGGAAGCAGATATAGCCTTCTTAACTACCTTCCCATAGTCAACCACAAGCATTCTAGGGCCTACGCGCTCTATAGCATCAACGAAGCGACTACGGGGCCCACAAAACGCCACTGAGATCCTTGGCAGCCTTGCTGAACATGGTTCATGGCAAATTACAAGGGTGTTGGGCGAGAACGTGCACTAAAGCGCGACCAAGTGACTGTAGACGTTCCAACACTTCCAGACTCCCGTCAAAAAGGAAGCCGGTGAGCCTTTGAATGTAAGACACAAAATGCGACTTAAGACGCCAACGAATCAAAGCAGAAGAGTATCTAATGACTTCTCCCATGTCAAACCACAAGGTTGTGTGCTCTATGCTTCCAATCTTCCTTCGATAAGGAAGGACAGGAAGCCTGGGAGCTTCTTAGCCAGCTTTTCCTAGTCAACCTAAAGGGGCTCCTGAGAAAGCGCGACCCAGGAAGCGGCTACTGAGCTGAAAAAACGCCCGGACTTCCCCCAAAGATGCACTGGGAGTACCCTGAGAAGCATGGATGCAACCTTCATGAGTAACAACAAGGATTCCTGAGATAACGTGTCCTGGAGCAACTATGGGAGTCCCAACATCCCGAGACGT
The DNA here is from genome assembly GCA_964034865.1 of Eristalis intricaria. NCBI lineage: Eukaryota > Metazoa > Arthropoda > Insecta > Diptera > Syrphidae > Eristalis > Eristalis intricaria. The sequence continues at coordinate 6,767,191 of OZ035875.1, read as the reverse complement.
CCCTAAGAGTGGGCAGCAAAATTATTTAAGCCAAAATGAGAACAAAGGCTCAACCGACTCGATCCCTAAGTTCTTGTTCCCTGCTCAACCACAAGGATTTTTGCAGAATGCGATACCACAGCCACGGTATAAGCTCCAAACTTCCCTCGAAAAGAAGGAAAGCCTCCAAACTACTATCCCATGGTCAACCACAAGGGTCTTTGTAAAAACGCGGCCTATGAAGGGCCCATGAAGCGGCTATGGAACCCATCAAACGCCTAGTCTTCCCTCAAAGATGAAAGAGGCTTATCGTGAAAGCTTCGAAGCAGCTTGTTCGTGGGCCACCACAAGGCGCTGCCGGAGCTTCACCACTGCCAGGCTACCAACAACGGAGAACCAGATGAGCACTTAAAAGTATGCAACAAAAGGATTTTTGCGAAAGTGTGAACTAAGGCGCAACCGACTCTACGCAGAGTGGTCCTACGGGGCGATAGAGACTTTGTGAGCTTCACTACTTCCAATCTTCGCTCGAAAAGGATGGAGGCACTGGTCTTTTGGAAGAACATGGGCAACCAAAAGAATGTTTTTTTTTCCGAAAATTCGAACTTAAGCGAAACCGAAGCGCTCATATGAACCTCACCGCCCCCAGTCTTCCCTCAGAGAGACTCGGAGGAACCCAGAGAACCCATTTAAGCCACTTTTCCCTGGTCAACCACAAGGCAAAGTTTTAGTTTCCTCTTAAAGACTCGAGGTCGCTGAGTTTTTCACTCATCTTCTGCTCTCGTCAGGTGTTCATTAAGGAGTCATAATGCCAGTCATTCCCTAACGATGATGAAAGACTCACCCACACCCACCACACCCCCTCACTCAGACTCAGAGGATTCTACAAGAGCAAAACTTTGCCAAAAACTCTCTCTCAATAGTGACTTAATAGTCAATTAAATCCAAGATAATATGCGCATGCATTAGGGCCTGTAACTGTAACTCTCTGCCCCATCTCCCGTGCTCGTTTTAATATTCAAAAAGTGTGCGCTTCACATGAGAACAGGAAACGCCATCATCAACCTCGGCTCGCCGCCCGTGACGACAGTCGCTCCTTCACATCGTTGGAGTGCCTTGCCGCCGCGCCGTCACACCGTCTTCATAAGCAGAGTCAGCTCTTCAGGAGAAGCTTTTAAGGCAAAACTTCGAACAGAAAAACCACACACACAAGCCATATCCGCAAATGAGAAACGATAAAGTTGATGTGCCACCACTTCATCCATTGAAATCCGTTAATAAACAAACAGAAGTTTGCAATTAGATTATTCCAGGACCTGTACAAGGATCCCCCATGCCCCATGCCAGCGCCTGGACTATAACCAACTGCTGCACACAAATTTAATTAAGTAATCAAATCCATTAAACTGAACTCGGTCTCTGTTGCCATTGCCTCGTGCTCCACCTCCTCCTCCTCCTCCTCCTCGTGCCAGTCGTCGTCGTTGTCGTCGTCCTTGCTGAAGATGAAGTGCTCGCACACTTGAAGCACTTCGAGAGCATTCGGTTGCACATTTCTCTCTCTCAAGGAAAACTTTATGTCAGTCATGGTCGGCGTTGAGATCGGGGAGAAGGACCACCTCCTCCTCGCTGGTTCCCAGGTTGTTCGTTTCGATTTGAAAGGACCCCCGCTCCCTGCAAGCACGCATTCGACTTGCATTATTCTAATTGGATTCCGCAAATGGATTCGTTCGCATGGGCACAATAAATCTTTTGTTGTGTGCCCGTGTCAAGACGCCTCGAAGACAGGTCCGGGCGGGATGTCAAAAGAGATTCATTAGTTTGACACTTCGGCTGTGTGAATGGACGCGCAGATGTGTGAGGCCTGACGTGTGGGAGCCGACGATGAATGGCCGAAATCGAAATTGCCCGGCAATGGGTGGATGGAGATGGTTGACCGGGCCGGACGGAATGCGGCTGCAGACACACGCACCTTCGAGTTGATGAAGTTTTCCTAAGACGATGACCAGTGGAGCGTTGCGGAATGTCTATTCAGATGTCAGTTGTGTTTGGCCGATGCCAAGGGATTGAGACGATTGACTCAGACCGACCATGGATGTCAGAGGCGAGTGGATGGGGTGTCACACGGAAAGTGCTTTGAAAGGGAATTAAGGAGATTGCTTTGGAATGGATGTATACTTAATTTAGAGGCAACACTTGCAAATCCCTTACTTTGACGGTGGCTCTGGGAATGAGTCCGTTTCTGTAGATCTGGTTCCTGTCCCAGTCTCTGGCTCTGGCTGTTGCACTTGGCCGCATGGCTCTAGCCGTCTGGCTCTGACCGCCTGGTTCTGACCGCCTGGCTCTGACCGCCTGGCTCTGGCCGTCTGCCTATGGCCCTGGCCCTGTTTCTGGCTCTGGCTCTGACCGCCCGGCTCTGGCCCTCTGGCTCTGGCCGCCTGGCTCTGGCCGCCTGGCTCTGGCCGTCTGGCCCTGTTTTAGGCTCTGGCTCTGGCCGTCTGGCTATGACCCTGCCCCTGTTTTTGGCCGCCTGGGTCTGGCTCTGGCTCTGGCTCTGGCTCTGGCTCTGGCTCTGGCTCTGGCTCTGGCTCTGACTCTGGCCCTGGCCGTCTGGCTCTGGCTCTGGCTCTGGCTCTGGCCCTGGCCGTCTGGCTCTGGCTCTGGCCGTCTGGCTCTCGCCGTCTGGCTCTCGCCGTATGGCTCTGGCCGTCTGGCTATGGCCCTGGTCCTGTTTTAGGCCCTGGTCCTGTTTTAGGCCCTGGTCCTGTTTTAGGCCCTGGCCCTGTTTCTGGCTCTAGCCGCCTGGCTCTTACCGCCCAGCTCTGGCCCTCTGGCTCTGGCTCTGGCCGTCTGGCAATGACCCTGGCCCTGTTTTAGGCCGTGGCCCCGTTTCTGGCCACCTGGCTCTGGCCGTCTGGCCCTGGCCGTCTGGCTCCGGCCGTCTGGCACTGGCCCTGGCCCTGGCTCTGGCCGTCTGGCTGTATCCTTAACCTCATCCACGACCTCCACTCAATGATGTCACGTTGTGCCGCCCATCTCGTCCACACCATTGACCTTCGCATCACCAATTCAAAGCCACTTCGGCTCCGCCCCTGGAGCCGAAGGAATAATAATCCGTCTCGGAGTGGCATTAAAAAACTAGGCGCGGTCCACGGTCAATAAAACACGGGCATTCATTCATCGGAAAGGGAAACAAACCAAAAAACAACACTGACCCAGGAGCTAAGTGAATGGGCAATAGAAAATCATTTTATCGTCGCTTCCTGCAGGACGCTCACCGCTCGCACTGTTTAGGCACAAAAGGGCCGCGTTCGCTTTTATTGTCGCTTAGTCGCTTTCAATTAATTCTCCCGCAAGGCGGTCTGGACCGACGACGACAGAAACGTGTCTAGCAATACAATTCCATGGAATCCACTGCCGCCTACATGTGTGTTGCCGCTGCTGTCGCTACAGATTTATAGCGCCCTCCCTTGCGGGATGGGATGGCGGGGATGCCTTGACGCACATAACGGATATCTGCAGGCAATATCTCATCCATAAAAATGTATGTTTATTGTCGTTAATATTAATAAAAGTTTACTTTGTTCGCTCGGTGTCATTGTGTGCGCACACGGATCACAATGACGCTGATGGCTGATGACTTGTGCGACAGTAAAAAACTAAAGTTGAGGCACTTCGTCCTTTTGGCTGGGGACAGATGCCAACACACGGCACAGCGCACCGCACCGCACCGCACCGCACTCTCGGTGGTCCCCGGTACCGGTGGAAGGTGCGAGAATGAATTCTTTTAATGGGATCCGACGTTATACGAGCAGCTCGGGTAGAGAATCCAATTTGGTCATGGTTTACATTGCAAGGATCCTGCTGGCGGTGTCATAATGCCGCCGTTCTGCATAAGCATGCGGTTTATGATTGTTTTCTTGGATTTGAAAGGGGTGTGGGGATGGGAAAGAGGCGATGACTGGTGCAACATTGTTGCCACATTTCCTCGAGGTTGACTGAGACTCGCCCTTTACATCTGTCCACCCCACTTTGTTGCTTTAAAATGTTGTCCAATTTTCCACTGAAATGACAATGAACCCAATTAACCAGTCGCCCCTGTCCAGCCACCCGCAAAAAACGCCGCAACAAATTAAATTATCCTAATGGCGAAATTATGTCAAGTCAAATGGTCGGGCTTCGTATCTGTTCATCGGTCCATTCCCCCCGCCCGCGGGGTGGCTACGAAAAGAATCCTCTCCACTCAACCGGAAATGCTATCGGCAAGGATCCGTCGCATTAATCATACGACCGACTTCTTGCCAATCGAGTTTGGCATCTAAATTTGATTCCATCTCGGCAAGGACACGCACCGCAGGACGCAGGAATCAGTCTGCGAGGACTCGTCGTCGTCGAGCGCCACAGTGATGGAGTGGAGTCAGTCGCTCTCGCTCGCGCGAGGAAATTAGTTTTTCTCCGTCGATAATGGAAGGTAGACAGTGTCGTCATGCGTTGTGGCATCGCATGCCATCCGCAACCGGTTTTGATTGATTGTCCTCGGCGATGGGTCGTGCATTAATTATTGATGTCATGAAATCTGGGGCGCGTGACTGCCGTTACGTTTCCGACATGTGACGCATTAGGCATGAGGTCGTCTTGGAATTTTCAAGTCCTTGAAGAGGGTCCTCTGTGACTCCTGTTGTGCTGATTAATATGTATTTCTTTTTTCCTCCCGCGGGGGAGGAAGCTATTCATTTTGTGGTGGAGAACGCCGAGAGTGGGTGGTGTGGTGCTGGGTCTTCTTCCGGCAGTGGACGACGCACGCATCATTTGCGTATGATCCTCATAAACGCACCCTCATTGCGTTCTAATCACATGCGGGTGATGGGCTCACGCTCTACTCATCCACTGTCGTCACGCTTTCCTGCAAGAGTGTTGGCAATTAAGCCGGACTGAGTGGCTCGTCGTCTTCAACCCCTTTTCGGGTCTTCGCCATTCGAAGTCAGGTTTGATTAATCATTTGAGGCGCTCCTTATGCGGGACAATCGAAAATAAAAAGGACTTCTCATCTCGCTTGCGTGTCTCTCTGTCTGATGTAATTGTGAATGAGCCACAGACACAGACGGCCGAAGAGGGAGGAGGGCAGGCAGGAGCATCAAATTAACCCTTAAATCGAATCAATCTCTCGCAATTTATTCAAATCAAATTATTTGTCTTGTTTCGTTGATTTTTCAACTGACTGCGGCTGTGGCTGAGGCGGCAGCAGAGGCTGTTGGCGGATAATTGCAGCGCTCAAGTCGAGTGGCAGTGAGGGGTGTTCTATTTGCGTAAATGGGTTGGTTTGGGATCGAGTGGTCGTCGGGGTAATTTTGAAAATAAATATGTCATTGATGGAAATTGGCTTGTCACTCGATTGGTGGGGAATTTGGGAGTGGAACTGAAGAGGAGATCGCAGGGGCACATGGAAATCGTGGAGGTCCTGGAGATACCTGGATAGTGGCCAATTGATTGAGCCCATTCTTAAGGTTAGGTTAGGTAGGCTTTATGTCAGGGTTGAAGCAATTGTACTTTTTTCGCGCCGTGAACAACTTCTCGAAACACAATTGCTAGCCCCGTGGCCACTTCTTAAGCAGTAAAGGCATAGCTTATGCGCTTGCACAACTTGTATACGTTCTACAACATCTTTTGCAAGCTGGGTATTGGTTGCTTGTCAACTAAACTAAAATTTGTGTCCTTCATCACTCCAAGCATAGGGCTTCCAATTGGCATCTCATGACAAGTTTTCGCACTATTCCAAGTGAGGTTGCGTTTGCCTAGTTCCAGGAGTACCGATCGTCTCCAGCTGTTCTTGGGATGTCGCTGGGCTTGTGTCTACGTCTACTTTGACACACGCTTGAGTTGCCGTGTGAGATTAATTCACGTCTCTGCATGCAGACTCCTCTCATAATTGCATCCATGACAATTGCTAACAGTTGGGGTGAGAGCGGGAATTCTTTGCTTTTTTCCTGTATTTATTATGCAGTTATCTGCAGTTATCTATTTTCGTTGGTGCTCCTTTCTTACTTAATGCTCTCTATGTTGCAACTCTTTTGGTGTTGTCAAAGGCCTTCTTTAAATCGATGAACAGCAGCTGTAGAGGTGTACACTATTCTACAGATTGCTGAACTATTATGCGCAGAATGCTGGATGCCACCCTCGCTAGCTGCTTTGTTATACTTCATCTTCATTATAGCCGCTTTGCCGCATTGACATCTTTGATATTTTCATTTTTGGGAATTTTTCTGAGCTAATAAGGTCTTCTTCTACCCTTTTCTGATTGACCTTCGGCAGGCAACGCATCTGACCGTTCCTCGATAAGACTTCGGAGGGAGCTCATGATTTGCGCCATTTGATTTTCTTCAACTGTTTCAGTCGGTGCCCTTGGTTGATTGTTGTTGATTTGATGTCCGAAGTCGACCGTGTCCTGTCTTGGAATCGATCTCTGTACTCTTGAGATTTTAGAGAAATATCGATCATGTCATTCAGTAATGAATTTATCTTCTAATCCGCTAGTTCTAACGTAGCCCAATGCTGCCTTAGGTGCTGCAAGCATCCTTTAAAATAGCTCCTTGACTTTTGTCTGCCAATGGAGTCCTTTGGTTCGGTTTGTTGACCAGTTCTCAACTGTGTCAGAATGATTTTTTTTTGCTTCAGCCTTGTCTGCTATCTCCTGATGGCAGAAAATGGATTCGTGTTCTGAGGCGTTTTTCTGAATTTCCATGCAAGGACAAGGAAAATGACGGTGGGCCACTACTCATTCAGCAGCCTAGAAGGAATGTCAAACGTTTGTGTGGGCACAGAAAATTTCATCAAGAATACAAATTGGCTGAAACCCAGCAAAGGAGTGGGTCATCGAGGGTAGGCCACAAGGACACCTACCATTACCCAGGTGGTAGACTCCTCAGCAGAAGGGCGAGCGAGGGGCAAATTTGTTGAACGCTACCAACTTGGCGAGATGCCAGCAACGACCCTTGTCGATTCATAGATCACGTTGACACACAGCCTACTCGCGGTGCCTTCTGGATAGGTGAGCTCAAGTTATGCATGCAGTGATGCCCTTGCCCAATTCTTACAAGAGAGCAAACCAGCCTCGGAGCAACGGGCGGATCTACAACGGCGACACGGCGGCGAACTCTACGAGCTGTTCCAGGACGTGGATGTAGTCCAGAAGCTTCACATCGAGCGCATGGACAACACTGCTTCGTGATTCCTGAAGGAGAGGACGACCGAAACCCCGGTATTTTGACCAAGTCATCGCATATGCAACACAGCTTGGTCTTGATGACTGCATGCAGCATGCCCAGGAGCGTCATCGATGGGAGGCGGCTCCATGGGTCTTCGGGCTGAAGAGTAAGCAGGTAAGATAGCACAATGGATCCAATCAGGATCTAAGTAGGAAGCCTATGCTTCCAAGAGGAGTGATAAAGGACACACATTTTAGTGGAGACAATATTTTAATATATATTCTTCCAAATGGTTGACAAGCAATCAATACCCAGCTTACAAAAGATGTTGTAGAACGTATACAAGTTGTGCAAACGCATAAGCTATGCCTTTACTGCTTAAGAAGTGGCCACGGGAGAAAAAAAAAACACAACACTCTGCTAAATACTGACAGCAGCGCGATTTAATTGATGGCGTATCCAGAGTTGTGATGGCTTATCGACTGTCTACTGCCACAGATAGCAGGGTCTATAAAGGTCATTGGCAGTAAGCGGTCAAACGCTCGGATAGCTTTGACTTCTGCCGGATACTACGTCCCTTTTAAAGATCAGCTGTGTTTCTTAATGTTTGGTGGATTAAGAACTGGTTGCGTACATCGAGTGTGTCAATATCGGTTTCAGGTTCCATTTGGAGTCGAGAACCTTCCTGTAAGTATAACCACAGCTGTTGTCGCGCAGCCTTCTAAACGTGGTCCCGAATATTTGGTTTCCAGCTTAGCTTACTGTCTACTCTGCCTAAGTATTCGACCTGACATGTAAAACTTAGTTCTTTGTTCTTCGCTCTCTCCCTATCTCTCTCTCCCTCTTTCTATCTATCTATCTCTATCTCTCTCTCTGTCCCTCTATCTTTTTCTCTATCTCTATCTATCTCTATCCATCTCTCTTTCTCTCTATCTTTCTCTCTCTCTCTCTCTCCCCCGCTCTCTCTCTCTATCTCTCTATCTCTCTATCCCTCTCTTTATCTCTCTCTCTATCTCTCTCTTTCTCTCTCTCTCTATCTGTCTCTCTCTCCCTCTGTCTCTCTCTCGCCCTCCCTCTCTCTCTCTCTCTCTCTCTCTCTGTCTCTCTCTCACCTTCTCTCTAAACTCTTTTTTGGGTGGGTTCACGTCTAGATCAACTTGCCTTGTCTCCTTTTCTTAATAAATTAGTAGTTAGAAGTTTCCCTACAATCTTGAATAGTCTCAAGAAGTTTCGTCATAACTCAGTTCCGTGAGGATTTCGTCCACCACTAGTATCCAGAGAACCATCCTTAAAGGCTAACAAGCAACCTCACAGCTTCTATGGATCAAGTCACCTGCCACTAACATTCTGAGTCAAGTGCCACCCGCCTTAAGTCCAGTGTTCAACCGTCATCTGCCGAAAATCAACCGCCGCTCGTTACCACGCAGTTAATTTCAAAAACAAACATCCAAACCATAACCACTTTCATTGATCGAGCTCCCGCCCAAGTCACTCAATTCAAGTGGATTCGAAGGTGTTAGCCGAATGATGACTCAATTTGTGCTGTTGTCTGCCTCTCTAGAGGGCTTCTGCTACAACTCAGATGAGTGACCTCAAAGAGCACATCTCAGCCACCAAAGTCCATGCGAGAAGCACTCTTATTTTCGCGTGCTTTCATTTCCCAAAAAAACCTGTTCTGAGCCCGTCTAGAACTGGTTACGTGACACGTCAGTTAACGGTGTCTGTTGCCACAGATTATAAGCATTTTTTCGTCTCACCGCAGATATCAATTATGACGCAACCAATCGCGGGTGAATAAGTTTGGCGTCTTGATCTCAAAAGGGGGCCAACAACAACAGCGGCGGGCTTCCCCAAACGAATGACCAAACGATTGTGCTTGACGCCATGATCCACTGTTGCCATGTTTAACTTTTAACAATTTTCTTTGATTTGAGATCGAAAGTGAACGCGTATGAAGGCATGTGGAGGAGTGTCTGGAGAGATCTTGGTGGCTTGGTAGTCGCAAGAGAAGGTATGTCATTTGATGTCTAGTTCTGATTTTTCTATGATTCGCAGTGGACCTTGGCATGCAGACCTTGGATGAATAAGCTTGAAGCCACTGAATGCCACTAGCGGCGTTCTAGTTACGTGAGTCTTGTGTGTCTTGTATATCATTATATATTGTGGTGTCGTGGAGGCTCCGCCAAGAAAGTTTTCCTCACCGATCTTGGCACTGAAGTCTCCGAACATGAATTTTACATCGCACCCAGGACAGGCTCAGTAGGCACCGTCCAAGCGCTCGTTAGACTCTTTGAGAGAGTCTTCAGCCTCGTCAGTAGGGGCGTGTGCACATACATATACGACTGGATACAGATCTCAACCAAGCCGCGATCGAGAAGAAACCGAATGACGTGACGTGGACAAGTTGAGTAGAACTTCATACGAACGCTGGTTGGCTGAGTCCATTGCCAACTCCGGATTACACCTCGAATTGAAATGATCGTGCGTAATGGACGGTGCGTCCTTTGTCTGCTCAAGATGACTAAACGATAAAAATACCCCATCAGTCATTAACCGTTATAGGAGAAAGTCAAAGCCTTTCGTCGTGTCATTACAACTGAATCACCGGTCTCATTAAAGAGCCCACACATGGAGACCATCGTGGATTCTAGGAAGTGACGAATATGATCAAGAACTGTATCATCACGTTTGTCATCCCTACCGAACGCATCCGCATACCCACGCATTCGCAGAATTCACAACGGGCGGTCAACAACCCCGTGAAACGAACAATAACGCATCTAGTCTACGAACAAGAGCGCACCAAAACCCCAGACGTCATTCTTCGATCGGAATTTACTTTGCAACCACAAATCACGTTCGTTCTCCACGCGCGAAACCTCCAGCCAGCCTTGACCTCATTCTCGGATTATTTTCCGCACTCGAACGGCGGTAGAACGACAACTCCGCGCCGCACGCCACCTTCACCACCACAACCAATCGAAGACCTCATTTACCACTCGATTGGTTGTAGCGGCGCGGCGGACCGGTTCGAACATGTCTCAACCTGCTCGCACTTGTTCGAAATTTTGGGCGCCAAAGCGCACGCCGAACATTTGTTGCGCGGGGAGTGCCCACACACATACGTCAGCCGTGCGATTGGCACCACTTGACGAAATCGAATTAAGAACAAAGCCAAATGCAAAGAAAAAAAAAGAAACTTCCCATGAGTCACCGTGCCAATGACCTGAATAAGGAGGGAAAAAAAATAAACAAAGGATTTCACGTGACTTAAGTATTTGCTTTATTGTCTCTTGTTCTCCTCTCAAGGCTGCCAGGGCCCACAAACGTTTAACATAAGATTTCACAATTTCACTCTTCTGCTGCCGCATCCTCTGGCCGACCCTCGGCTGGCGTTGGCGTGGCGTTCCGTCTTCGGCGGCGGCGGCAGCGGCGTTGTTGCTGCCGAAGCAGGGTCCTTGGTTTTTGTATAGAAAGTTGATCTTCTCGTCGGAGGATCTCTCCTGGTGTGGGTCTCATCACCGCATGATGAGACGGACTGGCGACTAATTCAACGGCTTGTACTCGGTCGCCACGTACCGCTTGAGCGCGTCCAGCAGCATCATGGCCAGCAGCTTCCACTGCAAGCGGCGCATCTTGAGGATCTCCTGCTCCTGCTCCTCGGCCTTGCGACGAAGCTCCTCCTGATCTGGGATGTAGAATGCAACTGCCATTTTTTTTTTGCTTCACAAGTGTTTGTTTTTTTTTTCTCAAAGTATCTGCACACGTAGCGATTCTCTGGATTGCCTCTGCTCAGCACACAACCTTCTTCTCTGATGCCACAAAGCGAACTGAAGTCGAAGAGTGTGTAGTCATCCTAATATACGCGCACTCAGCGGTCGTTTCGATTGCTACCACTGGCGCTGCTGGCGCTGCTGGCGCTGGTGCTGGTGCTGGTGCTGTTGCTGCTGTTGCTCGGTTCGGTTGTCCAAAAATCAACCCCTCGTCGGTCGGTTGGCTGGTGCTCAGCAGTTTCGGGGTGGTTACAATGAACCCGGCCGGCTACGAAAAGGGAACACGAAAAATAGACGAAAACACACACAGAACGGAGTATCTGTCGTGTATCTCGCATCCGTGTGCACCGTTCTAGCTCAACAAATGTCATTTACAACAGATTACACCGCTCGGCATGGGCCCTGTTGAAGTAGAAGAAGCATTTCCCCTTCCGGGTGCACAAGTACATACGCTGCCTCTCGCTCTGGCGAAGGGCCCGCGCCGAGAGGGAACTAGCTACTCCTCGTGCGTAAGGTTAAGACGTTTACTTTTCGGTTATGTACTCTCACTAGGGTGGGTCTTTATTTTTTTGTTTGTTCGAACTCGTCGTTGTTTTTGGGTGTTTTTCTTTTCGTTTGTTTGTGTTTTTCTCGTGACGTATCGAGGGGAGGCGTGCTTTGGGCATGTTCCCGTTGACCTGGGGGAGGACCTTTGGCAGCTGATTGGCGCGTCAAATTGGGCTGCTAAGGGCTATGAGTCATCGCTGGGCGGAGCGTTGCAATTGTGCGACGTGATTTGACGTGAAAATGAGGAAAATCTTCGCTGAATCGGGGTCAAGTCATGCGTCATAAGCTGAATGATTCTGTAATTAAGTGGAAGTGTGACTTGTCGGATTGTTAATCAGGAGATAAGGATGCGGATTGATGTTTTGTTTTGGCATCGTTGCTAGGGACCGCGGATGTGGAAGGAAATGATGTTCATTGAGGGAATTTGGCGCGGAAAATGTTTGAACTGGGCTCGGAAGATTCCCCGATTGTTTAGCATCCTCAGACGGAACATTTTCAGACTCCGTTGTATCAGCCTTCCTCAGCAAGCTTAAGGCGATTGTTGGACTAAATTGCAATCTTGTTGCTGACAGGGTGAAGCGACGCATCGTGATACTAGCGGCCGAACGAAGATCGCTTAAGGAACGCAAGCAAGTAAAAACAAAATGACCATCTCATGCGAGTGGTCATATACTTAATCCTTGAGCAGTGAACTCTGCTGTTAGTGGACAGGACGACGCGTCATTCGTGTCTCAATTTTATTGCAGAGCAACGCTTCAATAATGTAAGACGGCCAATTTTGTTTGAAATTTGAGTGTTTTTTTAAACGTTTGCTTTTTAATTGCACTGTAAAATCACTGAAAAATGGAAAAAGTGTGAACAATTTGGATTCGAATTGATAAGTCAATGCCTGCTGTTTACTTATTTCTAGTGAATGTTGATTGCAACTACGTTTCAAGTGCTCCAAGCGGGGAGTCCAACTTTATCGATCACTTTTACTGGCATCTCGCTCAAATCACGTGTTCTGTTGCCCGTGGGTTCACTTGACGCTGTCATCCGACAAATGATTTCCCTTGTTCCCACAAAAATTATTATTTATTCAATCAGAAATGAGCATCGTCGCTGAAGAACATTTTTGAGAAAGAAATACGGATCTCTTTAAGACCTACTCCCCGTAAAGCTGACAATCAACTCACAAGAGTTGTTCAAAGTCAATCTTTCCACGACAAAATGGCAAGACTTACTGACCATGATTGACATTAATTGATGTCACAAATCATGTGAGATCTGTCAAAAGTAGAAGCTTCAAAAACCAAACACCATTCCAAGCATTCATTCAGAACTGCATTGTGTGGTTAGAGGATTCAGAACCGACTGAAGGTCATTCATGTTATCTGGACATAGGCTACTTGCAGCGAACAGGAGTTAACAGTGTAATTGTCGAAACAATTCGATCAAGTGATCGCGATCAGCTTCCATCGCTTTTACACCAAAGCCTTCTAATTAAGGTCTATCTGTGATCTATGACACGGATGTACGCGCTTCGATGAAACTACATCTTTTGTGTCTTCTTCTTCTTCTTCTGGTGGCGCTACAGTCCGGGGTGGACCTGGGCCTCAACCAGTAAGCCTCTCCAGCCGGCACGATCTTTTGCCAACTGTCTCCAACTGCGCACACCAAGTTGGTTGAGGTCCTTCTCCACCTGGGTGCGCCATCGGTTCCGTGGGCGTTGTCCCACTGGTTCGGAGTCGAAGACTCTTCGGGCTGGAGCGGTGTTATTCATGTGCTCTACATGGTCCAGCCATCTTAGGCGTTGAATTCGTAGACGCCTGGCTAGGCTCATGCCGCTGTACAGCCCGTACAGTTCGTGGTTGAATCTTCTCCTCCAGAAACCGTCAACGCAAAAAGCTTTTCTCTCGAAAAGACCAAGAACTTCTTCATCCGCTTTTGAGATTGTCCATGCCTCCGCACCATAGAGCAGGACAGGGATGATTAAGGTGTTGTATAATGTTAGCTTGGTCCTTCGAGAGAGGACACTACTACTCAATTGCCTCTTGGGCCCAAAGAAACAGCGATTGGCAAGAGTAAATCTGCGTTTAATCTCGGTACTGGTGTTGTTCGTACCGAGCCGAGGTAGACGAAGTCCTTCACTACCTCGAAGTTATAGCTGCCTATGGTGACGTTTTGGCCAAGTCGTCGATGCTGTGCGTCCTTTCTCGAGAAAGGATCTTTTGTTTCAGATAATTTATATTCAGGCAACAGTTTGTCAGTCTGATCCATCTGAGGTTTGCTATTTCAAGGGAGTTAAAAATCTAACTAGGCCTTGACTAGGCATGCGAGGGCTGAATGACAGATCTCTGCGTAGCCAGTTCATCGACTCGCTGATTTCCTGGAATGTTACTGTGACCTGGAACCCATTTAACGGAAATGAGCTGGCTTTCTAACGACGCTACCTCAGCTCGGCATTCCTGTACTAATTTTGAATCTGAAGTAAGGGAGGCAATGACGGGATGGCGCAGTTGGTTTGGTGCCTGCCCCTGGTTAGCGGGGTCCCCCGTTCGAATTAGCTAATAATAATAATAATACGGGCGGCGCGACAGTCCAAGGGACCTGGGCCTAGCTTCTCAGCAACCACTCGTGGTGTGCGTGCTATTGTTCTCTCACGAGTGGAAGGGAGCTACAGTTGAATGCCGACTCCGACCGGCGAATTTGAGAAGCTTTTTCTAGACAGGCACACTCTTTAAGCATTGTCAGTGACTCGAAAGAGGTGGAGCCGTGAAATGTGAAAGGTGGTAAATTCGGGTATCGAACCTGGCACCCTCTGCGTAGGAGTCGACGCACTAACTCACTACGCCACGGCGAACTATATGGCTATGCATTTGTGTATATCTTCATATACACAGTGGACTCTCCCTAAGTCGAAACTCTCTCTAACTCGAAATTGTTCGCCATATTTCACATACATTTCCCTCAATTTTCCATACAAAAACCTCTCTCTAAAAAACCTCTCATGTCGACTTATGGGGAGTCCACTGTATATGTAGTTTAGCTTAAGTTAGTTTAAGTTGTACATTCGGATTGATTTTCAGTTCATTAAACAGGCAGTTAGGTTAGGTCGAAAGACATAGTTTAATATTAAGTTTAGCTTAGAGAGCCTGCCGAGAGCCAGTAAGTTAAAATCGAATCTTTGTTCGTCCAACTAGTTAAAGCATTTTTGTCTAGTATGTAATAAATTGAGAAATAAAAATTAATTAAAAAAAAAGTAGATAAGCTCAGGCTGTTGCACTTTTACATTGCCTAACTATCTTGTTTCTATAGCCCGCAATCGACGATGACCTTGGTGATCTCCTGATCGATCACCAGCCGAAAATATTTATTAAACTGCTGTCGACGTCAGACTGAGATGCAAAAGTTTCTTAAGACCTCGAGACACTCTTAGTTTGAACTTTATTTATTTTTATGATAAACAGTATTCAAAGATCAGCGTGTATCTGCAACACAAGGGCATTGCGATCCCCTCCCACAGCCGCCATGGAAACATTGCTACAGCTTCTTCCCATGGACATCTATGGAAAGCTGATAGCCACCAAGCCGGCGTTAAGGCTACGGAAGTGTAACCGCTGGCGCAGTTCACACAGCTTTGATCATACAGAGGTAATCAGAAATGCGAGACTACCAACGCATACAGATTATACAACACCCGAGTTTACATTCAAAACACTTATCCCAGTCAGAGAGAAGATTGGAGAAAAGATCTGGTAAGAAAACCAGGGTACCTAGACATCTACACAGATGGCTCAAGAACCGACGAGGACACCGGACTAGCAGTATTCGCGATATCGCTGGACATATCCTTCTCCCTGTCTTATCGACTGCTCAACCATTGTAGTGTAGTCAAGGCAGAAGTTAAAGCTATCCAAGAGGCTGCCCGCTTACTGTCAATGAACCCGATAGACGGGCTATCGTTTAGTCCAGCGGCCATAAAAACTCTGGATAAACCATCGATAAAATCTAAGATGGTAAAACTTTGCCATCTATCTCGAGATAGCGGTTAGATGCAACCTAACCCAATGCTGGGTACCTGGGCATAGTGGTTTTCCTGGCAACGAAAGAGCCGAGTAGTTAGCAAGAGTAGGAGTGGGACTGGCACGGGCAAATAATCAGGACACCCCATATCCCTCACTCCAGGTAATAAATACCATGTTACTTAGGCCGCTTTCACACGGAAAAATTTTGTCGGCGATTTTTCCATCTTGTTGGCAAGGGAGGTGAGACGTGCTGAAGGTAGCCCGCGTCTGGTGTGCTCGGGGTTTGCTTTCGGATTTTCTATTCTGTTTTAGCTCTCTTCTTATGTGAGAAAGAGACGACGCATGTGTGAGAGGGGGAGGGAGAAACAGAAAAAGTTCAGCATTGAGATCTCAATTGCAGAGACTGAAAGATTTCCTGTGTGAAAGTGGCTTGAGATCACAAAAGGGAATTTGAAAGAATCGCCGACAAATCTTTGCGAGTGTGAAAGCAGACTTACAGACCGTCGACTCCGGACTACTGCGGAAGCTGTATAGACATAATGCACACTTATAATTGTTCAACTCGAACATTTTGAGCAAAATAAATCAGAATTCATTTTACTTTGTGTACCTACAGCCCTTAGAGAGCCAGGGCCTAGCTTCTCAGCAACCGCTCGTGTTGTTCTACCACGGGACCTACAGTTTTATGCCGACTCCAAACGGCTAAGTTTGAGAAGCTCTTTCTAGACAGTTATTACTCTTTGAGCGTCGTCTGTGACTCGAAAGAGGTGGGAACGTGAAAATTATTTTTGGTCAAACAGGCCGGGAATCGAACCCAGGTAACGACGTTAGGTTGCGGGTCGACGCACATACCATCACATACCACGGCCACCTACCTACTTATCCCGTTTTCGAATCGAGTTCAGTCACCATTTGCCGTTGCTATCAAATTAACAGCACTGTGACTGGAGTGGTCGATCAGTGGTATCACAATGGACTCGCGATCGATGAAAGACCTGCAAACAATTCCGAAGGCCCTTAAATCCTGTATTTTCCCGGCTCTCGCCTAAGGCTGCTCATCGGACAAAATGCGGCAGTTTTGTTTATTAACATACATATTCAACCAGAAATGAACACCGTCGCTGAGGAGACCATTTAACAGAGCTCTCGATCGAGAGTTGAGTCTTAATGAGCGTGATGAAATGGCAAAGCCTAACTGAGCACTTTGTGCCTTGAGAACTGTCACAAGTCATGTGTGAGCTGTCACAGATGGAACACTGAAAAACCAAACAGCATCAAAATCACCCATCCATCAATTATGAACCAGCTGCACAGCGACATCGTAAGCCAGCTATAAACCCTGCGGATTTGTGAGTACTTGAGTATGGTCCCCATCTCTCAGACGAAGCCAATCTCCTCACCAGAGTACAACAACAAGTGGGTCGCGCACAACCTGCGCTTCAAGAGGAAGCCTGAGTTCACTCGTGTCATTTGCTCAAAGCAGACAAACAGCACAACGTTCAGATGCTGTGCTGATCTTCGCCGAATGTCATCCAAGTCCAAGACGTGGGCTCAAATTAAGGCACTTTCAGATCCCCTTACGTTTGAGGTTCTCAGGCAAGGAAGACGTTCCGAAAGTCGTTGATGTTCTCCTAGTGCACCCTCCCATCTCCATCATCGGCTACCTGCCCCCTCCACACCCCAACTTCTGTTACATCATTTTCATTTCGCGGACGGCAGTAAAAATACAGAAAGACAAAAAAAACGAAGAAAACACCAACCAAACGGACATAAACTTAAATGCAGAATCTATACAAGTAACGATAACGAATTCCATTCCATTATCCTTGCACGGAGCAGCGGGGCTCTGTGGAGCTCGCTGCTCGCCATGAATACGGATACATTTGCGTCGCCTCGCCGCGTCTTGCAATCCTTTTTATGGCCTTTATTGCCCCAACTATGACATCAGTGATATGGCGAACTATGAGTTGTGAGAAAACATTTTATGGCTCATTTCCCGGCAGAAAGGAGTTCGCATCTCCGTCGCCTCTCCGCCCGCCTGTCATTACGTATTCAACGTTTCACGGGATTTTATTGGGAACTGATAAGAAATTTGAATAGCGACTGCCAGTGAATCGAAATGTCATTCTGACAGTTGTCTTCGCTGTTTTTTCGGTTTTGTTTTACATAAAAGCATTTAATTTTTTTTTGTTTGTGGGAGATTTAATGGCTTTTGACGTATGCATGTGACGCGGGGAGAGAGCCGAGTGTGTGGGGTGGTCCGTCGACGGTTCTAGTTGATGGATGCACACACATGCACACACAGCAAGCGACGTGCCGTGGGATGAGTCATGAGTGGAGTGACCTGATTCTGGTGGCAGTGCAGCGCGACTCCGACTTGAACAACTCGAACGGTGTCGTATTACACAACACGGGCATGTGGAGCGGTCGTTGCGTTAGTCATGCTTGAGTGTGTACCGTTGACTTCAACGGCGACGATCAGTCTGCTCTGGAGCCGACTGTTGGCAGCGAACCTGTGTAGGAAGGCAGGTAGACGACGACGACGGCGGCGGCGACGTCAGTTGGGCTATGAGTCATGCAGTAGGAGCAGTGGCTAGTGCTGAATGTTGGAATTTGATGGAAACTGGTTGCGATCAGTGCAAATGACCTCGATGTCGTTGAACTATGAGGAGGACGACATGGACTAGGACGAGCATGAGGAAGAGGATGAGGACAATAGTGGGGACGTGGGTGAGGACGAGGATTGAGACGAAGATGAAGACGAGGATCAGGCCGACGATCAGGACGACTATCAGGACAAGGATGGGGACGAGGTTTAGTACGAGGATGGCAACGAGGATGAGAACGAGGATCAGGCCGACGATCAGAACGACGATCGGGACGTGGATTGCCGACGATCGGGACGTGGATGGGGATGAAGGTGAGGACGAGGATGGCCGACGATCGGGACGTGGATGGGGATGAAGGTGAGGATGAGGATTGAGACGAGGATCAGGACGAGGATGGCCGACGATCGGGACGTGGATGGGGATGAAGGTGAGGACGAGGACGGGGACGAGGATGGGGCCTAGGATAGGGACGAGGATCGAGACGATGAAGATGACGTGGGTGAGAACGAGGATCAGGCCGACGATCAGAACGACGATCGGGACGTGGATTGCCGACGATCGGGACGTGGATGGGGATGAAGGTGAGGACGAGGATGGCCGACGATCGGGACGTGGATGGGGATGAAGGTGAGGACGAGGATTGAGACGAGGGTCAGGACGAGGATGGCCGACGATCGGGACGTGGATGGGGATGAAGGTGAGGACGAGGATGGGGACGAGGATAGGGACGAGGATCGAGACGATGAAGATGACGTGGGTGAGAACGAGGATCAGGCCGACCATCAGGGCGAGGATGGGGATGTGCATGGGGAGCAAAGAGAATAGGGCAATTAAACACCTTGTTTGCTTCCAAACCAGCGACCGAGCGGGATCTTCGGTGGATGGCACGATGGAAACGAAGGTTGTTTCTCTTCACAGCTCGTTCATTCTGTCCTCTCATACATATAATCTCAGACAGGCCCGACGATGACCAAAGGACTACAGCTCACCAAACGAATTCCTCCCTGCGCCGATTGCGTGCCACAGAAGGCAATAAATTCTCACAAAATTTGCATCAGATTTAATGCCCCCGCTCCCAGCCACCCCCACACGGAGCACTGAACAATTTATTGTCCACGCAAACCTCATCGGCCATGCGAATCGAATCAAATTAACCACTTGCCGGACCCCACTTTAGTCTGTTTTTTTTATTTTTCCCGACACCACAACGAAATTCAATTTAAACAGAACCTCTTTCGCTCTCTCGGCGAGCACACAGATTTCCAACCGAAATCCTGCGGAGATATAAATTTTCCTTTCAATTGAATAATTCCAATCAGCTTAAGAGCATCAGTGTCGCCCGGTCCATTGTCCAATGCACGAATGGCGCAGATTAAAGCGGTCACATTGTTGCACTTCCCCACGACCAACCACCAGCCCCATCCATCAGCGTCATCTGGTGTCGGCACCAAAGTCCAGGTGAGTCCACGCCCAACGCCACCCTGCCGGCAAGCAAAAAGTGCAACAGTTGCGATTGTATTCATGCGGCGAACCGAAGTGAAACCAAACTAGTCCGTGTCCACATCCACCGACACGAGATGCGAGACGACGGCCGAAATGATTGGCATCAGATCTGATTCGGACGGCTACCGGAGACAGACCCTAACTTGTGGCAATTGTTAATTTATTACACTCTGCCCACCGAAGAGGGATTATGCAGAGCAACGGATGTGCTGCACACCCCGGCCGGGTGTGGGTGCGAAATTTCATTTTAAACAGAAGCTATTTAGTCGAGTCCACCAGACGCTCCCCCTCATCCCATCCACTGGACACAGTCCTTCAATCAGTTTCGGTATCGATTTTAATTAAAGAATTAACAGGAATATGTCAACCGTATGGTCAGCCCGTTGACAGCACTGTGGACAGTGCACAGTAGTCACTCGCATTCCATCGGACATCCATCCGTTCATCCAGCCCCCCATTGAGTGTGGCACACCGACCGGAGGGGAGGATGGGTCGCCGCCATGACATGGCCAAGAGAGAAATCAGTTGACGTTCACGGATATTGGGTATTTCACTGCGGACTGGTGTGGTGTGGACCCACTGCTCGGCAACGACACTAATCCCGACTAAATGAGAACGGTCGGTCTCTGGCTCTGGCTCTGGCTCTGGCTCTAGGTCCGGGTGTGGGTCCCGGTGCAAGAGCGGGTGTGGATTCATTCGTTTCCGAATCGAAGTCCTGCTCCTGTCAGCCTAATATGAAATAGAGTGGTGTGTTGTGTCTGTTGTGTGCAACATTTTATGCCATCGTCGTCGTCGTCGTCGTCGCTGTCCAGGGACCGCCATCCTTCGTGCCTGCCTGTGGAATATGTCCACAGCTGCAGCCCGGATCGGAGAACAACGGATATGCTCGGCAAAATTTGGATTAATTGAGTAAAAATTCACAGTAAATGCACCTGCTAAGCTGTTTGCTTAATTGATTTATGGCCGCTGCCGGAGCCCGGCCGGCCAGTGAGTGTTCTTGATTTGCATTCGGAATTAATCTGAAATTACAAAATAAATGATTTATTCAAACAATTTGGTTGACGCGAGCCCGGTGGGCCGGCGGGCGTGGGTGGGTGGGGCGGGATGGTTTTACATGTAAGCCCTTAAGCTGAGGCTGGGCGGGGTGGTCTGCTGTTTCACGGACGGATTTGTGGAAAAATTAGCGAGCGCTGAGCGATCATGTGTGATTAACGGCCGAGGGGATAAGTTGCCATGAATCGCGGACGCTCTTGGTGGCGCCTGAAGCGATTGGGTGGCTTGAAGCGGTTCGAGCATCGGGATGGGAGCTGATTTGGGAGCGGATTTGAGACAAGTGAGGGACTGGACCATCGACAAGGGACTTAGGAAACGGAGGAGATTTGGAGGAATTTTCTGCGTAGCTCTAGCTCGGGCTCTTAGTCTGGATCTGGCTGCCTGGCTCTGACCGTCTGGCTCTGGCCGTCTGGCCATCTGGCTCTGGCTGCCTGGCCTTGGTTGCTTTGCTCTGGCTGCATGGGTCTGGTTGCCTTGCTCTGGCCGCCTGGCTCTGGCTGCCTGGCTCAGGCCGCCTGGATCTGGCTGCCTGGCACTATCTGTCTGGCTCCTCCTGCTAGGCTCTGGCTTCCTGCCTCTGGCTGCTTGGCTCTGGCTGCCTTGCTCTGGCAGCCTGGCTCTGGCCGTCTGGCCGTCTGGCTCTGGCTGCCTGGCCCTGGTTGCTTTGCTCTGGCTGCATGGGTCTGGTTGCCTTGCTCTGGCCGCCTGGCTCTGGCTGCCTGGCTCAGGCCGCCTGGATCTGGCTGCCTGGCACTATCTGTCTGGCTCCTCCTGCTAGGCTCTGGCTTCCTGCCTCTGGCTGCTTGGCTCTGGCTGCCTTGCTCTGGCTGCCTGGCTCCATCTGTCTGGCTCTGGCCATCTGGCTCAGGCTGCCTGGCTCCATCTGTCTGGCTCTGACCGTCTGGCTCTGGCCGTCTGGCTCTGGCCGTCTGGCTCTGGCTGCTGCCTCCGGCTGCCTGGCTCTGGCTGCTTGGCTCTGGCCGTCTGGCTCTGGCCATAGTCCTGGCTCTGGCCGCCTGGCTCTGGCAGCCTGGCTCAGGCCGCCTGGATCTGGTTGCCTTGCTCTGGCCGCCTGGATCTGGCTGCCTGGCTCAGGCCGCCTGGCTCTGGCTACTTGGCTCTGGCGTCCTGGCTCTGGCCGCCTGGCTCTGGCTGCCTGGCTCCATCTGTCTGGCTCTGACCGTCTGGCTCTGGCTGCTGCCTCCGGCTGCCTGGCTCTGGCTGCTTGGCTCTGGCTCTGGCCATAGTCCTGGCTCTGGCCGCCTGGCTCTGGCAGCCTGGCTCTTGCCGCCTGGATCTGGTTGCCTTGCTCTGGCCGCCTGGATCTGGCTGCCTGGCTCAGGCCGCCTGGCTCTGGCTATTTGGCTCTGGCGTCCTGGCTCTGGCCGCCTGGCTCTGGCAGCCTGGCTCAGGCCGCCTGGATCTGGCTGCCTGGCTCAGGCCGCCTGGCTCAGGCCGCCTGGCTCTGGCTACTTGGCTCTGGCGTCCTGGCTCTGGCCGCCTGGCTCTGGCTGCCTGGCTCAGGCCGCCTGGATCTGGCTGCCTGGCTTTGGCTGCCTAGCATTGGCTTCCTGCCAGGCTGTGGCTTCCTGGCTCTGGCCTCCTGGCTCTGGGCTCCTGGCTCTGGCTGCCTGGCTCAGGCCGCCTGGCTGCCTTGCTCTGGCTGCTTGACTCTGACTGCTTGGCTGCCTGGCTCTGGCTGCCTGGCCTCGGATGTCTGGCTCTGGTTGCCTGCCTCTGACTCTTGAGTGACGTGACGTCAGCATAACTTTAATATTAAATCCTTTAAACTCATTGTGCACATCAATCCATTGAGCCTATAGTTCCAAGCATTCAATCACAGCCTTCTTGTGCTGCGGACACGCTAATTAATCCTTTGAATCCCGATTCAATACATCAAAAGCCTGTCCTTTCATAGTTTCACATCCTTTGTGTCGAAATGAATGAAAGCACGCCTCTTGTGTAGTCTCACACAAGGATCCCATCACAGGCCGGGTTGGGCCCCCACCCAACCATGCGTGCGCCCTCACCCCTTCATACAATGCGTCTAATCCCCCATGTCACGCAAAAGCGACCGAATGCGTTCAATTAGCTTCAAAGCAGGTCCTTCTGGTCGGCAAATATCCGCCAGTTCACAGTGGAGGCATATTTAATAAAAAGAGGTGGACCCTCGAACCACTCCCGAATCTTTCAAACCGCAAGTCCACCTGTGCCCTGCGAACATCCGGAACTAAATTAATTCCCGGGCAGCGGATGGCTGCATTCATATTGACACCCGAAGGAATGAATGGGAAAGCAATTGCAATTGCTAGTTGGACATTATTACTTGTCCTGTTTGCTTTGACAGAGGCGGCGTTGCTGGAGCTGGATGGGAGGCACTCCCACCCACTCAGTTCCTCTGGGCGGTTTCATTTCATTGTATTTACCATTAAGACGAAACGGGGATTTTGTTTGATTGGAATTCGAGATCGTCTCTTGGACAATGGAAGCTGAACATCACCCTCCAGGCTCAAAATTTAGGAGGACTTCGAGGGGAACTAATGTCAGGGGGATGACAACACGGCGCTTATCGGTTTTGAAACTTGAATTTATGCAAGAGGACATGAGTGGAAAGACAAGCACAAGAGCACCCAGTTTACGAATGGAGTACCGCAGGATTCCAATTTAAGACCACATGTTTTTATTTAATGCAAGAAGAATACTTATAGTATTCATTCATTTTGAACCCAACCAAAGGACAGGAGCGGAGAGATAGATACAGGAGCACCAAGCTTACGCATGGGGTGCGGCAGGGTTCCACTCTAAGGCCACTTCTCTTTGAAAATACAGAAAAGGACTGGCTACATTCAGAAATGATTTTATTTACTTTATGTTAAAAGGAAGGCTGTCAAATGTTTGAGAAAGCAATGGACCTTGCCAACAGTTGGACTGAATCAGAGGCATTTACTATCCGAAGCCTCAACTAGATTTCTAGAAGCAATGTTGACTTGATGGTTTAACGAGACAGCATGTGGGAATGCTCAGAGAGAGCCTCAGAATCAGAGAAACAATCAATTCTAACCGAGATAAGTGGAACACCTTGCAAAAACGATGAATCTGAAAACCCGCAGAGAAACAAGCCCTGCGCCCTTCAACAATCCCATGACTCTGCACAAGAGGACCCCCAGAAGCACCCTAAATCACCAACCAGCCCCTCAACTCACCACGGAGAGGTAGAGGCCAGTTCAAGGGGCCAACGGCTAGGACCTGTAAAAGAGAGTTACACATAGAAATATACGACCCCCCGACTCTGACCCGAACGGACCCCCTTACGATTACTTCCCGCTGACACTTGAAGTCCACTTGCAGCCAATGACTTCCCGGAGACAGTTTCGAACGATAATCAAACGGGCTACTCACTTGGGTGTGCACTGACGAGGAATAGAGGTGCTCCAACGGTGACTGGCTGGACGTCAATCAGACTGAAGACCTACCTGCTTCGCTTGTCCATCGGTGGGTGTCCTGACAGGGAAGCACTCACACGCGAGACTGCACTTCACACGCGTCACTCCCGAAACGTTGGGGCACTCGCGATGGGCAGACAGAGAAAGGGGGGGGGGAGGGGGCTTTTTCAATGAACCAAGGGGATGCACGAACGAACTGGCACTCGCGACTCTAACCATTTCTCTTGTAACGAACGTCGCGTGAAAGATGGGCGACGCGAGGGTGTATACACTCGTGATCGACAGATACTCGAGCAAAGGGGAGCTAACGCGATGGACACTTTGAGATCAGCGCTGGAGACAAACAAACTCGGTAGGGAACCGACACTCGTAACGATCGTCACGTCAAAGGGAGCAAATACACTCCCGATCAACGCGACATGCAAAGGCAGAAATGGAAAGCTAATGCGAGGGATTTTCTAGATGGATACCGAGCCGACACTTCCGTCCGCATATCCTGATCAACCTATTCAGCTTAAAGCGGATAACGAGAGGGGGAATCTACTCGCGAGGAGGGGAAGCTAACGCGAGGGACTTCTGGACGAACATTGGGGACACTCAAACTGAATAGAGAACCGACGCTCCCGACACAAAACTGCGCGGATGACTTGTTGTAACGAACGTGAAGTGAAGCAGGGACGAGGCGATGGACAACTTCCTCACGACCGGCATAGAGAATAAGGGGATGCGAGGGACCCTCAAAACTAGCGAGCACAAAGATAGCAAACCGAAATACGCGACACATATCAATCATTGGCAACTAACGCCACGTGACGCAGACGCCCAACTCGGAAAAGTGACATCTATCATCATCCCGACCCAAACGTGGAAACGACCTTTTTGCATCGATAGCCCGGGACCTGGATGATAGCCACGAGACTGCGTAGAATTCAGCACAAGGAATTCATATCAAACTGATCGACTCACCACCTGCGCAGAACACTCGCGCACTCAACCGAAAAATACGCGCAAAGCAATGCATTCGCGAAACACTCCAACGCGCCGTCACTTTCAATAAACACCAAAAAAAAATCCCGCAAATAATTCCCCCCACTAAAAATGTCCCATCATTTCACATTTCACATTCCCACGAGTCGACGAAATTTCCTCCACAGCCATCCACAAAATGGCATCCATCTTGATTGCAAAAACTTGAATCCACAAAAAAAACACTAAAATCCATCGAATTTCGACCGAATTTCACACGATCCGTGGAATTTAACACATCAATTCGACTTTTCACATATTTTTGAGGCTGTAACTGCACTTTTTACAATTTTTTATTAATTTTGAAACTTTTCGCAACGAGCACAACGACCGGAAGAACAATGCGATTCTCTCTGACTGACTGCTGAGAGGTGTGGAGAGTTGCGATGTAGTTCTGTGCATTTGATGTGGAGACTTGGAGGGGTCGCCTAGATGGCGGTTGGAGAAAAACTATAGTTAATCAGTGGAAATTTAAGGTTGGTTTAGTTGGTTGGGAATTTTCTTGGAGAGGAGGAACATTTTTAAGCAAGCCATGAGCTGGAGGTGCCGTTGTATTGTGTGTTCAGCCGATTTCATGAGGTGGCAAATCTTGAATGAATTTTCACATATTTTTTTCTTCGTTTTTTTGGGTCGGTCTACGATGTCACACGTTTTAAAAGTCTGCGGCTAGGAGGGACGCTGGAGACATTAGTCTGTCACTCAGTGCACTAAATAGGCTTTCATGCGCCTGGTGCGGGCTTCTATAGTTGCGCCCTCGTATACTTGCAATTGAAGGTGATTCTGGTCAGTTTTGTGCCCTCCTGGGCCTACGCCCTGTGCCTGGTAACCGTAGTTGGGAACCCCAGTTAAACACTGGGAACCCTAGTTAAGCACTGTCGGCACTGATAATTCCGCAGACACACTTTGCATGAAAAATGTGAAATGAAATTAATTTACAGAAATAAAAAGGACAACAAGTAGTTGGCCCTCAGATTCCTAAGCAGTTGGACCAGCAAATGCCATCTTAGGCAGCGATGCCAGATTGACGATTTTTGACCACCGTGTTGATGTGACGATTTTTTGACAAAATATTGTTTAATTTGATGATTTTGGGCTCACTGGCATAAGATTGGAATGTCAAAAGTATTTATAAGAGAATTTCATTTAGCAAGCAGGAATGTGAACTTTGCCTTAATAGTTCCAATTCCCCTCAGTTGATTTTTTTTTTTATAATTTGTGCGTGCTCAAGGGATTGCTAATACCCTTATGTATCCGGGATCAAGACACAGCACGGGCCGAAGGTATAGAGGGAGAAAGGGAGAGGAGGTACCTGTGCACATTGGTCTTAAATATCTGCCGGTTGTATTCTGTGGGAAATATTAGGCTGGGAAGAGCATTCCATATTCGTGCAGTGCGGCTGATGAACGAGTCTTTGAATTTAACTGTGCGTCCGAGGGTAGGCTTGAGAGCATTCCTGGCGAAACGAGTATTGCGGGTGAATTCATGGAGAGGAGGAATGCAGTTGGCTAGCTCACTTGAGCATCGTTTGTTGGACTAGCGATAAAACACGGACAAAGAGGAGACGGTACGTCGATGTTCGAGCGAGTCTAATGATATTATTGTCTCCTATAAGTCTTGGATTCTATCTAGTAGGTCCAGGGTGATCTTGGGGGCACCAGACCAGATATGAGCGTTATACTCAAGCTTGGGGCGGATGTACGCCTTAAAAATTAAAGCCAAATCAGAAGGGGTGAAATATTTCTTGCATCGATTAAGAAAACCTAAACATTTCGCAGCATTTTTGGCGACCTCAAATATGTGATCGCTCCAACTAAGTTTTGTGTTGATACACATACCAAGGATGGAAAGTTTTCCGGTTTCATCGACACAAGCGCCATTCATGGTTAATGGCTGATTATCAAGGGTTCGCTTGAGTGACAGCAGACAGCATTGAGTTTTTGAAGCATTGAATTCCACTCTATTGTTTTTCCCCAGTTAATTATGCTGTCAAGATCGAAATTCAATGTGCTTAACATACGCTACCGTTCTAATTCTACGGCCGAAGGGCGGGGTCGTGGGTCTTGGAACGAATATGAAAAGCTAAGGATGCTGTCATCAGCGAAGGAATGGCTTGTTAAAATGTAAACAGGCAATTTTTGAATTAGTTGGCGCTCACACTTACCAACTCGTGTTCTCCTTCGCAAGACAGTTATACAAGCCGGTAATTGGTGTGAGCGAGATGGAAAGTCGTACGGAATGTTTTATTGCTACTGTCAAGCTAATGTTCCATTCCATTTAGCTTGGGTTGTTCTGGACAACTTGTTCCAATTTCTTATTTAAACTAATGCAGGAGTAAATTGTGTGCGAATGGAAAACTATATTCTCTCAGTATATCTCAGCATCGTTTGCCCGATCCACAAGAAAGGAGACCCCTTTGACTGCGCCAGCTATAGAGGGATAAGTCTCCTGAACATCGATACTCGTCTGAAGCCGTTTAAAAATAACCTGATAGGTGCATATCAGTGTGGCCTCAGGCCAGGGAAGACCACAATCGAGCAGATTTTCACACTACGGCAGATCCTGGAAAAGACCCAAGAAATGCAAATCGACACCCACCACCTTTTTGTCGATTTCAAGGCCGCATATGACAGCGTGCATAGGGACGTTGACATTCCTGCCAAACTCGTCAGGTTGAGCAGGATGACGATGGAGAATTCTCGCTGCTCCATCAAGGTCGGTAACGAACTCCCCGAGACCTTCAATGTCAAAAAAGGATTTAGACAAGGCGACGCGCTGTCATTTGACTCCTTTATCATCATCCTGGAGAAGATCGTGCAAGACTCACACGCCAACACTAGAAGCACGATCTACCAGAAGTCCGTACAACTGCTAGCATACGCGGTCGACATTGACGTGATTGGCAGAACGCAGCGAGCCGTCAATGAGGCGTTTGCTGGCATTGAGGCGGAGGCGGCTAAAATGGGTCTAGCAGTGAATGAGTTTTTTCAACTAGCAATAATCGCACCTCGGTAGGACCTCATTGGTTACGATATCGCCTCTGCGCAAAGCAGTGAATGAGGGAAAAACGAAGTATATGCTTTCATCAAGAAAGGACACACAACATCGACGTCTTGGACAGAGCGTCACAATGGGCAGCTATAACTGTGGGGTAGTCAAGGACTTCGTCTACCTCGGCTCCGCAGTAAATAGTACGAACAACATCAGTACCGAGATCAAACGCAGATTAACTCTTGCCAACCGCTGTTTCTATGGACTCACGAGGCAATTGAGTAGTAGGGCCATCTCTCGAAGGACCAAGCTGACTTTACACAAGACCTTGTTCATCCCAGTCCTGCTGTACGGCGCGCAGGCATGGACAATCTCAAAAGCGGATGAGGAAGTCCTTGGTCTCTTCGAGAGAAAAGCTTTTTGCGTTGACGGTTTCTGGAGGAGAAGATTCAACCACGAACGGTACGGGCTGTACAGCGACATGAGTCTAGTCAGGCTTCTTCGGCTCCAACGCCTAAGATGACTATGCCATGTAGAGCGCATGGACAACACTGCTCCAGCCCGGAGACTCTTCGACTTCGAACCCGACAACGCAACAGAGAACGCCCGCGTTTAAGGTGGCGCACCCAGGTGGAGAAGGACCTCAATCAGCTTGTTGTGCGCAGTTGGAAACAGCTGGCCAGAGACCGTGCCGGCTGGAGAGGCTTGTTGGTTGAGGCCCAGGTCCACGCCGGACTGTAGCGCCAAATAAAGAAGAAGAAGCTGGACACTGTGCAATTGGCATTCATGTCCGCAGGACGGGTGCCTCTTATAATGACTTCTGCAGAAGCTGCATGGATGAACAGATCACGTACTCTGCTCGTGTAGCGCTCTGGTAAATCGTAGGTAGGGGCCTACGACTTCAGTAATCTGAATGAGCTAAATAGCGTCAGCAGTCAGCTAGCTTCGTCACAATCACCAACTGGTTCCTTTATGAGAGCAAGTGAATCCCCATGGTATCACAATGAGCCTGCTTTTGGCCTGAGTGGGACGGTTTTCTGCAGTTAGCCACTACTACTTAACCGAATCTGGACGTGATCGACCTTTTTAAAGTATCTCCAGGTTTTCATTCAAGTTCTAAGTCATTTGTAGGGCTATAGCTTGCTTTGGAGCTTCCGCTTGGACTGCAAGATGTAGCTGATGTAGGTTTAGTATTTTTGCCCATTTATCTGCCTTCGCAGCAGTTCTCATTGTTCATGTGATAATATGGATGGCGCTACAGCCCGTAGAAGGCCAGGGCCTAGCTTCTCAGCAACCACTTGTGGTGTGCGTGCTATTGTTCTCTCACGCGTGGAAGGGACCTACAGTTTAATGCCGAATCCGAATGGCGAAGTTGAGAAGCTTTTTCTAGACAGGAATACTCTTTGAGTATTGTCAGTGACTCGAAAGAGGTGGAGCCGTGAAGTATGAAAGGTGGTAAATTCGGGTATCGAACCTGGCACCCTCTGCGTAGGAGTCGACGCACTAACCCACTACGCCACGGCGACCCAGATGCACGATAGCCTCTGGAATTTGCTTAGTTTGTTGATGGTCTGTCTTTGGTTGCATATTTTGCTCCTTGCCTCATTGACTTACTGCAGCTTCGCTCAAGAAAGCTAAAAGATTTCCGTCATCGCACTTCACCCAATCTAGATTCGTTTGGACAATCAGTTGTCCCTTATTGAAAATTCTCATTTACTCTTGTTGAGCAAAGGTCTAACATGGCCGACACTTCCGTCCGCATATCCTGATCAATCTATTCAGCTTAAAGCGGCTAACGAGAGGGGGAATCTACTCGCGAGGAGGGTAAGATAACGCGAGGGACTTCTGGATGAACCTTGGGGAGACTCAAATTGAATAGAGAACCGACGCTCCCCGCAGAAAACTGACTGGATTTCCTGTTGTAACGGAGGTAAAGTCTAGCAGGGATGAGGCGATGAACAACTTCCTCACGACCGGCATAGAGAATAAGGGGATGCGAGGGACCCTCAAAACTAGCGAGCACAAAGATAGCAAACCGAAATACGCGACACATATCAATCATTGGCAACTAACGCCACGTGACGCAGACGCCCAACTCGGAAAAGTGACATCTATCATCATCCCGACCCAAACGTGGAAACGACCTTTTTGCATCGATAGCCCGGGACCTGGATGATAGCCACGAGACTGCGTAGAATTCAGCACAAGGAATTCATATCAAACTGATCGACTCACCACCTGCGCAGAACACTCGCGCACTCAACCGAAAAATACGCGCAAAGCAATGCATTCGCGAAACACTCCAACGCGCCGTCACTTTCAATAAACACCAAAAAAAAATCCCGCAAATAATTCCCCCCACTAAAAATGTCCCATCATTTCACATTTCACATTCCCACGAGTCGACGAAATTTCCTCCACAGCCATCCACAAAATGGCATCCATCTTGATTGCAAAAACTTGAATCCACAAAAAAAACACTAAAATCCATCGAATTTCGACCGAATTTCACACGATCCGTGGAATTTAACACATCAATTCGACTTTTCACATATTTTTGAGGCTGTAACTGCACTTTTTACAATTTTTTATTAATTTTGAAACTTTTCGCAACGAGCACAACGACCGGAAGAACAATGCGATTCTCTCTGACTGACTGCTGAGAGGTGTGGAGAGTTGCGATGTAGTTCTGTGCATTTGATGTGGAGACTTGGAGGGGTCGCCTAGATGGCGGTTGGAGAAAAACTATAGTTAATCAGTGGAAATTTAAGGTTGGTTTAGTTGGTTGGGAATTTTCTTGGAGAGGAGGAACATTTTTAAGCAAGCCATGAGCTGGAGGTGCCGTTGTATTGTGTGTTCAGCCGATTTCATGAGGTGGCAAATCTTGAATGAATTTTCACATATTTTTTTCTTCGTTTTTTTGGGTCGGTCTACGATGTCACACGTTTTAAAAGTCTGCGGCTAGGAGGGACGCTGGAGACATTAGTCTGTCACTCAGTGCACTAAATAGGCTTTCATGCGCCTGGTGCGGGCTTCTATAGTTGCGCCCTCGTATACTTGCAATTGAAGGTGATTCTGGTCAGTTTTGTGCCCTCCTGGGCCTACGCCCTGTGCCTGGTAACCGTAGTTGGGAACCCCAGTTAAACACTGGGAACCCTAGTTAAGCACTGTCGGCACTGATAATTCCGCAGACACACTTTGCATGAAAAATGTGAAATGAAATTAATTTACAGAAATAAAAAGGACAACAAGTAGTTGGCCCTCAGATTCCTAAGCAGTTGGACCAGCAAATGCCATCTTAGGCAGCGATGCCAGATTGACGATTTTTGACCACCGTGTTGATGTGACGATTTTTTGACAAAATATTTTTTAATTTGATGATTTTGGGCTCACTGGCATAAGATTGGAATGTCAAAAGTATTTATAAGAGAATTTCATTTAGCAAGCAGGAATGTGAACTTTGCCTTAATAGTTCCAATTCCCCTCAGTTGATTTTTTTTTTTATAATTTGTGCGTGCTCAAGGGATTGCTAATACCCTTATGTATCCGGGATCAAGACACAGCACGGGCCGAAGGTATAGAGGGAGAAAGGGAGAGGAGGTACCTGTGCACATTGGTCTTAAATATCTGCCGGTTGTATTCTGTGGGAAATATTAGGCTGGGAAGAGCATTCCATATTCGTGCAGTGCGGCTGATGAACGAGTCTTTGAATTTAACTGTGCGTCCGAGGGTAGGCTTGAGAGCATTCCTGGCGAAACGAGTATTGCGGGTGAATTCATGGAGAGGAGGAATGCAGTTGGCTAGCTCACTTGAGCATCGTTTGTTGGACTAGCGATAAAACACGGACAAAGAGGAGACGGTACGTCGATGTTCGAGCGAGTCTAATGATATTATTGTCTCCTATAAGTCTTGGATTCTATCTAGTAGGTCCAGGGTGATCTTGGGGGCACCAGACCAGATATGAGCGTTATACTCAAGCTTGGGGCGGATGTACGCCTTAAAAATTAAAGCCAAATCAGAAGGGGTGAAATATTTCTTGCATCGATTAAGAAAACCTAAACATTTCGCAGCATTTTTGGCGACCTCAAATATGTGATCGCTCCAACTAAGTTTTGTGTTGATACACATACCAAGGATGGAAAGTTTTCCGGTTTCATCGACACAAGCGCCATTCATGGTTAATGGCTGATTATCAAGGGTTCGCTTGAGTGACAGCAGACAGCATTGAGTTTTTGAAGCATTGAATTCCACTCTATTGTTTTTCCCCAGTTAATTATGCTGTCAAGATCGAAATTCAATGTGCTTAACATACGCTACCGTTCTAATTCTACGGCCGAAGGGCGGGGTCGTGGGTCTTGGAACGAATATGAAAAGCTAAGGATGCTGTCATCAGCGAAGGAATGGCTTGTTAAAAT
Organism: Eristalis intricaria; assembly: GCA_964034865.1. NCBI lineage: Eukaryota > Metazoa > Arthropoda > Insecta > Diptera > Syrphidae > Eristalis > Eristalis intricaria. The sequence goes on along the minus strand of OZ035875.1, from coordinate 6,734,650 downwards.
GTAAACAGGCAATTTTTGAATTAGTTGGCGCTCACACTTACCAACTCGTGTTCTCCTTCGCAAGACAGTTATACAAGCCGGTAATTGGTGTGAGCGAGATGGAAAGTCGTACGGAATGTTTTATTGCTACTGTCAAGCTAATGTTCCATTCCATTTAGCTTGGGTTGTTCTGGACAACTTGTTCCAATTTCTTATTTAAACTAATGCAGGAGTAAATTGTGTGCGAATGGAAAACTATATTCTCTCAGTATATCTCAGCATCGTTTGCCCGATCCACAAGAAAGGAGACCCCTTTGACTGCGCCAGCTATAGAGGGATAAGTCTCCTGAACATCGATACTCGTCTGAAGCCGTTTAAAAATAACCTGATAGGTGCATATCAGTGTGGCCTCAGGCCAGGGAAGACCACAATCGAGCAGATTTTCACACTACGGCAGATCCTGGAAAAGACCCAAGAAATGCAAGTCGACACCCACCACCTTTTTGTCGATTTCAAGGCCGCATATGACAGCGTGCATAGGGACGAGCTATACAACGCCATGATTTGTTTTGACATTCCTGCCAAACTCGTCAGGTTGAGCAGGATGACGATGGAGAATTCTCGCTGCTCCATCAAGGTCTGTAACGAACTCCCCGAGACCTTCAATGTCAAAAAAGGATTTAGACAAGGCGACGCGCTGTCATTTGACTCCTTTATCATCATCCTGGAGAAGATCGTGCAAGACTCACACGCCAACACTAGAAGCACGATCTACCAGAAGTCCGTACAACTGCTAGCATACGCGGTCGACATTGACGTGATTGGCAGAACGCAGCGAGCCGTCAATGAGGCGTTTGCTGGCATTGAGGCGGAGGCGGCTAAAATGGGTCTAGCAGTGAATGAGTTTTTTCAACTAGCAATAATCGCACCTCGGTAGGACCTCATTGGTTACGATATCGCCTCTGCGCAAAGCAGTGAATGAGGGAAAAACGAAGTATATGCTTTCATCAAGAAAGGACACACAACATCGACGTCTTGGACAGAGCGTCACAATGGGCAGCTATAACTGTGGGGTAGTCAAGGACTTCGTCTACCTCGGCTCCGCAGTAAATAGTACGAACAACATCAGTACCGAGATCAAACGAAGATTAACTCTTGCCAACCGCTGTTTCTATGGACTCACGAGGCAATTGAGTAGTAGGGCCATCTCTCGAAGGACCAAGCTGACTTTACACAAGACCTTGTTCATCCCAGTCCTGCTGTACGGCGCGCAGGCATGGACAATCTCAAAAGCGGATGAGGAAGTCCTTGGTCTCTTCGAGAGAAAAGCTTTTTGCGTTGACGGTTTCTGGAGGAGAAGATTCAACCACGAACGGTACGGGCTGTACAGCGACATGAGTCTAGTCAGGCGTCTTCGGATCCAACGCCTAAGATGGCTGGGCCATTTAGAGCACATGGGCAACACTGCTCCAGCCCGAAGAGTCTTCGACTCCGAACCAGTGGGACAACGCCCGCGAAACCGATGGCGCACCCAGGTGGAGAAGGACCTCAATCAGCTTGTTGTGCGCAGTTGGAAACAGCTGGCCAGAGACCGTGCCGGCTGGAGAGGCTTGTTGGTTGAGGCCCAGGTCCACGCCGGACTGTAGCGCCAAATAAAGAAGAAGAAGCTGGACACTGTGCAATTGGCATTCATGTCCGCAGGACGGGTGCCTCTTATAATGACTTCTGCAGAAGCTGCATGGATGAACAGATCACGTACTCTGCTCGTGTAGCGCTCTGGTAAATCGTAGGTAGGGGCCTACGACTTCAGTAATCTGAATGAGCTAAATAGCGTCAGCAGTCAGCTAGCTTCGTCACAATCACCAACTGGTTCCTTTATGAGAGCAAGTGAATCCCCATGGTATCACAATGAGCCTGCTTTTGGCCTGAGTGGGACGGTTTTCTGCAGTTAGCCACTACTACTTAACCGAATCTGGACGTGATCGACCTTTTTAAAGTATCTCCAGGTTTTCATTCAAGTTCTAAGTCATTTGTAGGGCTATAGCTTGCTTTGGAGCTTCCGCTTGGACTGCAAGATGTAGCTGATGTAGGTTTAGTATTTTTGCCCATTTATCTGCCTTCGCAGCAGTTCTCATTGTTCATGTGATAATATGGATGGCGCTACAGCCCGTAGAAGGCCAGGGCCTAGCTTCTCAGCAACCACTTGTGGTGTGCGTGCTATTGTTCTCTCACGCGTGGAAGGGACCTACAGTTTAATGCCGAATCCGAATGGCGAAGTTGAGAAGCTTTTTCTAGACAGGAATACTCTTTGAGTATTGTCAGTGACTCGAAAGAGGTGGAGCCGTGAAGTATGAAAGGTGGTAAATTCGGGTATCGAACCTGGCACCCTCTGCGTAGGAGTCGACGCACTAACCCACTACGCCACGGCGACCCAGATGCACGATAGCCTCTGGAATTTGCTTAGTTTGTTGATGGTCTGTCTTTGGTTGCATATTTTGCTCCTTGCCTCATTGACTTACTGCAGCTTCGCTCAAGAAAGCTAAAAGATTTCCGTCATCGCACTTCACCCAATCTAGATTCGTTTGGACAATCAGTTGTCCCTTATTGAAAATTCTCATTTACTCTTGTTGAGCAAAGGTCTAACATGGCCGACACTTCCGTCCGCATATCCTGATCAATCTATTCAGCTTAAAGCGGCGAGAGGGGGAATCTACTCGCGAGGAGGGTAAGCTAACGCGAGGGACTTCGGGATGAACCTTGGGGAGACTCAAATTGAATAGAGAACCGACACTCCCCGCAGAAAACTGACCGGATTTCCTGTTGTAACGAACGTAAAGTCAAGCAGGGACGTCGCGATGGACGACTTCCCCACGACCGGGAGACAGAACAAGGGAAGGGAAGATAACGCAGGGGACCCAAGACCAGCGGTGGAAGGGCACAAAGAAAGCCAAGCTAAGCACGCGAGCACTCTAGCAACATATGGATCTTTGGTAAGGAACGTCACGTGACGCAGACGTACAATTGGGAAATGTGAGATCTAAAAGGCAGAGAAGAGAGGAGATTAAGTGTAACCTCTCATTGAATCATCCTGAAACCTGAAATCATCCACAAACCTGAATGAAATGTTGGACAGAAAAGCGTGGCGAACATGGTCAATTCATCCTGCTAACAAACCACAAGACATTTCGAACAGAAGTGAAGTGGTGCCATTTAAAAAGTAACCTCTAATTGGAGCGCGCGTTTTCTGGGTAAGTTAAGTTGCCTCTACTTGAGGAGCCAGGGGGGGGGGGAGGGATCTTATGATTCTCCACATCGTCAATTCCACCTCTCCATCTATGATAACACTTCGCTCCGGTTCCTCCAAGACCGCGGACGGGATTCCAGATCTACTGTGCAACCTCTTATTGAAACGCCTTTCTTGTCGATTCAAGACCTCTTCGAAGTGTGGAAACATTTGACAATCAGGACACACTTCAGCTCCTGCCTCAAACCAGGGGGTTCTGGGTTCGACCTAAGAAGCAAACACAAGAAGCATGATCACTGCCTCAACCATTCCCAAAGAATCCATCCCACCACACGATGCTCCCCAATTAAAGTCGCATCCATTCGCTCAGACAGTGCTCATCGTAATCCGCTTGGCTTCACGCAAAGATTTATGCCCCATCACGAGTTCATAACATCGAGATTAAGGATTAAGACATAAATTACCGCACCTCGTCGCAAGTGTTAATCTCGTGCGCTGGCGTTTACTGGCAATTAATCGCGCCCGCTTGTCACAGCGACTGCTGACTGCAGCCCGGCCCCGGAGCATATTTCATCGCCTAATCTGTATTACACGCCGAAAACATAAATTCCGTCGTCAATAACTCATATCGGTGGGAAGGAGAACCATCGCCTAAGCCGAATCGAACGCAAGGACACTCTGGCCAGGAGACCGGCAGCACATGTGTGGGGGGAGGATGTGCACTCATAAAGCGGCGCAACGCTTAATTGCCTCTCGGACGGAATTAATTGGCGGTCGGGGACCACGATGTGTGCGCCGTGGTGGCGTTCTATCAAAATCCACCGAATTCGGGGTTGGAGCGGTCATTTGGAAAAACTCAAAGATCTCTGGAATGACAGCGAGCGATGGGAACGCCACAGCAGTGACGGCAATCATCCAAATGAGCACTGCGGTTGGGGTGCATGGGTGATGGGGTGGTTGGGGTGGTGGGATGACTTTATCGTCATATCTTCTGCGGTGGAAGAGCGCGCACAGCCCACATGCAAAAAAAGGACATTCACAGGAGGTTTTTCAATTAATTGCGATTTAGCCAACTGATGCTTATCCGCCAAGGACACAGACACACAGACACACACACACGTCCACGCACGGAACGTTTTGTCAACATTCTGCGCCCGAAAAGGAAGCATAATTATAGGAAGCAGCGACGCGTTAACATATGTCGCCACATCAGCCAGGATCAGGAGGAAATTACCTTTCATCTTCTGCGCTCGTTTAACCGTTTAGTCATGATGCCTTTAATGTCTCTGGGGCTGGGCGCGTGTGCGTGTGTGTGTGCGCCTTGCCATGGGGGGAAACAATAAAGAGTTTCGACCGATTGCCGAGAGGTGTCCTCGGCTGGACGGCTTGTAATTTTATTACGGTCTCGTGGAAGGATTACGAGACCATCCTTTTGTGGCTGAGGTTTTGTTTTCTGTTTTCTGTTTTTTTTTTCGGTCAAGAGATGTCCACACATGCTCGACGGAGCGTGAGTTCTGCTGCACAACGTTTGATCTTTCACTCGGGAGACTCGTAGCAACAGTCGACATGTGAGATGGAGCCTGGCAGCCCATGCTCCGCTCCTGTGTCAAATCAGAACAGCCAGCGCCTTCAATTCAATTACCGGTCATTGGCATCCAGTTAATCGCCTGCATTGAGGCACATCCCAGCCGAGGCAGCCGAGATTCCGAGTTCGAATGCATTTCTTCAGCCCGACTACGTTTTATGGGATTAAGGCTGTGCGTCGCACAAATTGCCAACTGCCTACTCATCGAAACCGCACCGTCGCGTCGCATCGCGTCGGCGGATTCTGACAAGTCCTGACAACGCCCAAGGATACCCGCGCGTAATCACTTTAAATGAAAATGCAATTACCCACCCGATGCATGGCGGCACCGAACCCGGCCGGGCCTCGTAATCCCGCAGCCCCAGGCGAAGTCACCACCGGCATGGCACCGCCACCGTTGCAAGTCGAAGACGTGCACCACCACAGATGGTGGGTGCACTTGCAACGTCATTCAGGATGCACTTGGCATAGATGTAGTCCCGGGACGCCGACCGGCAGCCAGCTAGCAACAGCACTGCTCGGCATTATTGAATCATTGGCTTTTAACGCTTAAATAAGCTTAATTAAATTCCACCCGTTCGCTCCCCGCTGTGCCAGTCGGTCGCATCAAAAAGTCACAATCCAACGAAATGCACTTCCATTGTCTGGGCGAAGCGAGGAGGAAAATTCCATTAATTTTTGTACACCGCACGGGATGATGACGTGTGTGGCAGAAGGACGACGACGCAACGCAGACACGGCAAGGCGAGGCAAGGCAAGGAAAGGAGATATCCTTTCATATGCAATTCGGCGGAATCGGTTTGGATGTTGCTCAGCGCGAGCAGAGTACTGAGAGTACACAGGCAGCTTAAGGAGCGACACAGCTCGGTTCGCATTGTGCTGCCATTGTCTTATCCGGCGGACCGAACAAAAGGGTTATTAAGGGAATGCAGTGCCGTTTCGACTTGGTTACATGTTGCCCCTGTGCATGTGGATCAAGACAATACAGGTTTATTGTTGGGGTGAAACGATAATGACGATGGCGTTTTGAGGAAACCTGCTGACTCCTGCTGGCCCTACACACTCCGGCACCGGCCACGACCGTTGAGATGAGATACACAGGAAAGTGTCGAAGATACTGTCTAATCGAGGCGGAGATGGAGCAGAGTCCTCCCGTTCACTCGGGGGAAACAAGCGCAATTGCAGTTAACTGACTGGCTTTATTGGCACGACAATAATGGAAGCTTATTGTGTATCGTATGCTTTAGGTGATTTCTGGAACGTAATCTTGCAACCGTTGGGGCATGACTTAATCCACCGGCGGTGGACCACCTGGCGGGGGAGGAGGGCCATGGTGAAGCCGTTTCGGGGTGCAATTGCTGTGAAATTTTACGACGCTTTCGAAGGATTTCCTTTGGATTGACCATGTCCTTTGACTTGAGTTGGCATCTTGTGATGATTGTGGGAAAGGCTAGTCAAAAGATGGTGGGTGTCGATCTGCATCTCTTGGGTCTATTCCAGGATCTGACGTAGTGTGACAATTTGGTGGACTTTCCTGGCCTGAAGCCACCTATCCGGTTATTTATAAACGGCTTCAGGCGAGTACACAAAACGGCAGAGAAGATCTTCTAAGCGATGTTCAGGAGACTTATCCCCCTATAGTTGGCGCAGTCAAAGGGATCTGCTTTCTTGTGGATCGGGCAAACGATACTGAGATTCCACTCTTCGGGCATGCTTTCCTCCGACCATTGGGTGCATGCACCCAATCAGATCATCTCCAGCTGCCTTAAAGATTTCAGCGGACAGTCCGTACGCACCGGCAGCTTTGATCAGTCTTGATACTGCTATCTTGACCTCGGCTAGGTCGGGGTGACGAAATTCTCGTCGATCGGCGTCCATATTTAGTGTGACATTCTGCCTGACAGCGGTATTGGTGTCATTTTCGCCGCTTAGCCGTCTACAGTCTTCCAAATTCTCAGTATCGACTGCGACTCTACTACTAGCTGTCCATTCTCGTCCCGGCAGGCTTCTGTCCGAACTTTATATCCACTGGATAACTGCTTCACCCTCTGGTAAGACTTTCGGACATCGTTCCTGCCGTAGCACCTCTCCGTCTCTTCGATCGCGCGCTAACTAACTTACTGGCCCTAGGCGGGCACTCTAAGCTAAACTTAACTCCTCATTCAACAGCCGATGTCGCCCCCACCATGCGCCCAGTCGTTTGTTGAGCACGAGTCTCCCACCCACCCACCCACCCACCCACATTGTTTTCAGAGTACCCAAAAAAACAAAACGTCAGTTCATTATTTCGACTCACAGGACACTCACAGGATCCCTCAAATCGCATGCATCGCATCAGAAATCCTTTCGAATTCGCTCAACCGAGCATTTATCCCGATCTCCTAATTGCCGGGGTCCTTCGTCAGCGCAGCCAGCGCTCACCCCATCCCAGCCGCCGAGGCCACCACCAACGCCCGCAAAACATTCGAGTTAATTCCAATCCAAGTGAATACACACTGACAATATTGTTTAGTTGTTAAAGTAAATCAGGACACACTCCGAAAATTCCTGGCTAATACCCCCCGGGTGTGAAAGTCAGCCGCCATGGCGGGAGGGTTTCGTACGGCAAATTGCTTCGCAAGACGACGCCACGCATAGAGTCACAGCGCGGCAGTGGGGGTAGACGGAGACAAAGCAAGGCGCACACAAGGATTCATTTATTTTCTATTATTATTCACTCAGGTATTAGCAGCGCCTTCGCGTGTACAAATGTAAATGCTTCTTACCACTGCGTGGCGTGGAACAACACAAGGATCAGACACAAAAGGCTGAAGGACTCGCCACGATGAATATGTCTGCTCTTGAGCAAAAGCAGGCACAACAGGCAAACAAAAAAAAAATAACAGAAGGAAACTGAAAGCCATCCGAATCACTGTCGAGTGTGTGTTGATTTAGTGGCAATGAGGATGTGCGTGCATGCGTGTGTGTGTGGGGGTTGATGGGACGATGGAACGATGGGACAAACAAAAGGACGCATTTTGGAAATTGTAGAAACAAACTTTAACTCGGTTTACACGTGTCCAATGCGAGGACACGTGACCACCGTTGTGTTTGCATAACGACGATCAATCACATCAGTATCGTGGAATTATTTTGTTGTTCGCTCGCGTTTATGGGTTTTTTTTTTTTTTGGAACAGAATCTGATTGTCGGGCAGTCAACTGGAGATGGATTGGTGGCTCTGCATGATGCACGGGATCCTTCAATGTCCGATTGAGTGAGCTACAAGTACATTTAGTTGGACGCGGTATTTCATCCGGTTTCCATCCCCTCTGGATGGATGGCAGTGCCAGAGAGCGGAGCGGAGAGCGGAGAGATGTTGTTGGTAAACCATCCTGCTAATCGGTTAGGCTTGTGTTTCGTTGTGCCAAGTCAAGTGATGTGTGTTGTGGATAATTGTTGCGAAAGAGGATTGCCGCCGGGGATTGCTGCCAATGAGGGGTGGTTTCTGGGACTGACTGAGTCTCCAGTGGAAGGAATGAAGAAGCAGACTTTTTTCGCCCGAAACTCCAAGAAGTCGGCAATTTTGAATCATTTTCCTTTCATCAAGCCGTTCCTGGTCATCATCCAATTGTGTGCTGTTTTGCAGCAGCGCCTAGAATTTTTTGTTCCACAGTTTCGAAGAAATGTCCGAGGATCCTCACAGATCTATATTTATCTTCTTTCCAAAATCTTAAGGAGGCCGATGGGTTGTTGACATCTTTGGAATAATTCCTGAGACTAAGAGATACTAAGCTGCTTGGGCCACGGCCGTAAGGGGAAGGGCATCCTTGTTAAGATAGAAGGCTTCTATGTAACGTGAAAGTAGATGTGCAACAGTTTCTTCGTCGTCCTCGTCCCAGCCGTTTCCACAAAAGTCATTGTACGGAAGGCCTATTCTTGAGGCGAGAATTCCAGCGCCCAGATATAACGAGAGTTCTGAGACTCGACCGACAGGCAGAGTGAGCGTTTTTGATGGAGCTGAGGCCATCAAGGTCTTTGATGCCAGTTGATCATCTACGACTTACATTAACAAGCGTATAAAGCTTCAGTAAATGTCTTGGACTGACGATAGGCACGGACGGCGGATCTCCATGTGGAAAGAGTACGGATCCAGTGCCCAATCTAGCAAGTTCGTCCGCTTCCCATCATTCGGTACCTCGTCGCCTTAAAGCTCGACGCTGAATTACTTATCTCTCGTCTGCTCGTCGCTCTACAGCTCGTGGCTCCATCCATACCTTTTCGCTTTATCACTCGCCTTCATGTCGCAGCTTTTCCCTCCACCATCGCTCGCTGATCTATACTACTTGTCGTCCATGATTCTAGGCCTGTACGAGGTAGGAAACCTCGTTCTAGTTCAGTAGGGCAACTTGGACCAAATTTGAGGGTCTTGGTCCTCCTCAGACTGTGGAGCCACGCGAAGTCATCTAATCGCGCTTCCCGTCATGACTGAATGTCCCAATCAACGGCATCTCAGATTTGGTAAATACAACTGTCAACTTACACAACCCGTTATGTCAGGAGATTCGAAATAGTTGGCGATTGTATGGTTTGACACAATTTATCCGCTTGTAGCAAGTCACCTTTAACATGAATTAACTCAAAAACTGTGGCACTTAGAAGAAAAATGATTATAACGGATTTTGTAGCCAATAAAGAGATCTATAAAGTTCAATCATCAAATTCCAAAATTGGCCCCTGAATAAGTCACTTTTTCGTGAAAGTAAGATTCCGCGTCAAATATCCTTGAAATGGAATGTCCTTGAAGAATCCTGTTTTCATTCTCCTAAATCCCAATGTATCCACTCATAATCCAGCAAATTTCAATCAAATTCATGCAGCAGTTTCTGAGATATCTTTGGTAACACAAGTGACTAGTTCTCTATGCAGTATCTTTGAAAGCAAAGGTCCTTCAAGGATCATTTATACCTTCGACTGTAGCTCCATCTATGTACTTTCAACGTGACAAGATTCAGTCAAACCTATTAACTTAATGCGTGCTTCTTGCACCAAGAGAGATGAACCTACAAAAAATGCACTTCAACGTCGAATATCCTTGAATCTGCATGACCTTCAAGGACTACTTTTCCTTCTTTTCGTAACTCAACATACGTGGCTTAGGTATGTCAAGTTTCATTGCAATCGATTCAGCCGTTTCGGAGATATTTGTATTTTTCCATTTTTTTCTGCCGAGAAAGTGGAAGGATTTCAAATTCAGCAAAAAGCCGGCCGAAAAGCGAATCAATTCACTCGCAAATTTCTGCCACGAGAAAATCACTCTCCAGAATTCGTTGAGACGACGTTGAGTGGCAAATATCTCGAGAATGCGTGGTCCTATGACAAAAGTGGTCATAAGGAGTCTTGAGGGGAATTTCATGGCCTTTAAGATGAGCTAGGTGGGGAGACTGACTAACCGTTATTTCTGGTGGTGGGGCAGGAAAGAGTATAGAGATGACAATAATTGAAGGTGGTTCAACATTTTATTCCTCAAAGTCGTAGAATACGATGTTGAAAGGCGGTCAAGGAGACGATGATGCGTAGACACCTCAGTTCGAGCGATTTCCTTAAAAAGACTTCGCTTTGCTAGACTTGGAGACTGAACTGAAACGGATTCTAGAACATGGCTAGTCCCCTGCTGGGTTATAGTCGCTTCGATGGGTGGCAGAGTCAGTGCTAGTCTCTAAGAAATATGCGTTCTTATTTGGGTCATTGTCCTTCTTAGATACTGTTTGAGTACCGCGTGATGCTTATGCTTAGGCAACCCGGCCTCAAGCTCGAGCCAGCAGAGGAATTCCTTTTGCCAGGTCACGCTGCAGATAGTCGGGTGTACTGGGGTAGACGACACGCTTAAGAGCGATGAGCTGAAGGACAATGAGCTGTCGAGCGACAAGCTATGAAGAGATAGAGCGGCGATCTGTGGAGCGACGAGCAATCGAGCGACAAGCTATGAAACTCCGAGCGATTGTGCGACGAACCTTAGAGGGACGAGCCTTAGAGCGACGAGCCTTAGAGCAACGAGCCTTAGAGCGACACGCTTAAGAGCGAAAAGCCAAAGGACGATGAGCTGCAGAGCGACAAACTATGAGCCGCCAAGCGATTGAGCGACGAGCCTTAGGGCGACGAGCCTTGGAGCGACGAGTCTTAGAGCAGCGAGTCTTAGAGCGACACGCTTAAGAGCGACAAGCTAAAGGACGATGAGGTGCAGAGTGGGCGACGAGCCGTAGAGTGACGAGCCTTAGAGCAACGAGCCTTAGAGTGGCGAGTCTTAGAGCGACACGCTTAAGAGCGACAAGCTAAAGGACGATGAGGTGCAGAGTGAGCGACGAGCCGTAGAGTGACGAGCCTTAGAGCGGCGAGCCTTAGAGTGACGAGTCTTAGAGCGACACGCTTCAGAGCGACAAGCTAAAGGACGATGAGGTGCAGAGTGAGCGACGAGACTTAGAGTGACGAGCCTTAGAGCAACGAGCCTTAGGTGGATCCTTGCCTTTGACACAAATCAAAGTCACGACCCAAAGGAGCTTCAGAACGATTCCAGTCCCATCGCCAGGAGTCCAAAGGAAAGCGCCCACCGCCCCGCTGCGTATCAAATCAAAACCTTAACATTCGATCTCCATGGGGACCCCATACACCACATCTTGGTAGCCAAGGTATCGCTAATCCTCACAAACTGCGATTACGACGAAATGAGGGCATTATCCTGCGCTCGCCCGTCCACCTATTCCGCAGAAAGCAATTTAATTTACCAAATGGATGTATTTAAAATGTTGATAGCATAATTTTTCATCGCGCGATTTATTGCAACATCGGCCAGGCCTGGGACACGCTAAGCCCTCCCCCCATCGCCACCAACGGCAGCACCCGCAAAAAGAAAAAGGAAACAGAAAAAAAAAAAGCAAAACAGCTTGTAAGGACTTTTCGCATTAATTTAATACATTCCAAGGGATTTGTAAATACAGGACACACAATCGACGATGGAATAATAGGTTCATCAAGCCCGCCGCACATCTTGTTCATGGGTCATGGGTCCATGCCAAGGATACGCATGCCACCGCCATCCACCGGCACTCCTGCTGCTGACTACTGCTGCCCCGAAGGTGAAGTAAAATCATTCAAAGGCAATGGCAAACATACTTAGGGGTGAATTCCTTGTTTGCACAATCCATTTGGCAATAAAGTAGTCAAACACAACCACACGCACGCACACAGACTCAGAACGAGCATAGGTAACGACGACCGATTAGAGGACGAGAGAGCGACTTCCTTCTGTTTGCTGTGTGTTGTTTCATTCGCTTTTTTTTTATTTTTATTTTCTAATGGATTTCAGGATTGCTCGAGTGACATTATCTCGAAGGATAAACAATTTTAATGGACGGGATCGGATATGAAATAAAAAAAACAAGGAAGAAACGAAGAAGACGACGACGATGCAAGGATGAGTTTCGCAGCGCTCCCACTCGCAGTGCGTGGAGAGAAGACGAAGGAGAGAAAAAAAAATATAATCCTTTAATTTAAATTTTGCAAGGATATGCTTGCTGATGGGGAGAGGGCTGATGGCAGTCGGTGGGGACGGGCGACACGGGGGTGGGAGGGGGAAGGATAATAAAATAATGGAATTAAGTTTTATCGTTTATGAAGTTGTAATTCATTTATGCGCGCTTTGAGACTGCTTCCAGTGATCCCATCTCCGGGGCACGCCAGCGGAGGGAGGGCGCTTGTGTGTTGTGCGTACTCAAGTGAGTCGTCGCTGAGAGTCCCCTCGAGTCTTTTGTGCACTCAGCAAACTCACAGAGATGGCTGTTTTCTTTTTATGGATTCGAGTTTGCTCTTCTGATTAGCTAGCTGCGACTTCGATGAGAGCAATTAAGGATTCGTTAATGAGGGGTGAGTGGGGGGAGGGTGGTTTAGAGAAAGTCGGAGGTAGGCTGCGTTTTTATTTTTTTTTTGTTCTGGTGGTGGTGTATTGTCTGCATCTCCCGTTGAATGGCGCCCAACGGAGGCCCAAGAAACTGAGTTTCAGATTATCCTGCTCTTGCTAGAGCAGCCTTCTTTGTGGACAATGAAGCACCCAGTGAGCCCTCCGCAATGGAGCTGAACGTAAGGCATCCACGTCAAGTGCACCATGCTCCTGATGAGCCGATGCAGATGGGCAACAGCGAATGTCCTAGATGTTGACAAAAACTCAGTCAGTGCAACAGGATGGTTGCCCGAAGGTATGTCGATGAAGGCCTGTACTAGTACAGCCTAAATGGGAGGTCGAAAAATGTCCCAGGGACTGGAAGGATAGAGTTGTTGCCAAGAAACCAAAGAAGGGGAGCCTTGAAAACTGCAATACCTACCGTCTTGTCTATTTTTGCGAACATAAAGGCAACTGTCATTCGCGAACGGACAAAGGACAGGATTGAAAAGGACACATCAAGCGGGCCCTCGAGGTGGTCGGGTCCTATGCCCATCACATTAATGCCCTGCGCATAATAATCGAGCAGTCCACCGAGTTTAAGGCACCTCTTTACCTTATGTTCGAACATCGAGGCCTTTGAGGACTCGAGGAGGCCTTTGACCGAGTCAACCGCGAATGGATCTGGTACTTCTTTAGATAGGACAGCGATTCCCCCGAAGATTGTTGTTGCTATAAAGGAATCCCATCACGCCGCAAAATGCCTCGTTCTACAAACGACTCTTTCGAAGTTCGACAAGGAGTAAAGCAAGAGGTTATTCTGTTGTCCTTGTTGTGATGTACTGACTGCCACAACTGAGAGACATGGCATATAATGGAAACCGTTTGAGAGGCTAAGCCACCTGGATTATGCCGACGATGTCTGCTTCCTGGCAAGTACCGACAGTGGGCTGAACGTGATGTGCCAATCACTGCAGGTGGACGGAGAGATGGTCTTAACATCAATTGCAACAAGACCCTCAACACATCAGCAGATTAGTCTGATACAGACGGCCATTGGGGAAATCAAGCAATTTAACTATCTTGCCAGCTTTGTATCGCTCGATGGAGGAACGAATTTGGATGTTAATAGCAGAATAAGTAAAGCCAGCAGCGCCATTGGATTGGATTTGTCTTCAGTCTCGAGTGAAATAAGCTAAGGCTCTTCAAATCCAATGTCAAATCCGTACTGCTGTATGCTTGTGGAACCTGGAGAGTCTCTACCTCCATCTTGAGAAGGTAGCAGGCATGTCTTCGTTACATTCTTCCGATCCGATGGCCGCAAACTGTATCGAACCAAGAATTCGTGTCGCATAACGCGTCCATGGCCTTTGACTGTCGAAATTAGGCAGCGGAAGTGGATTCGGAGTGGCCACACGTTGAGGAGACCAAGCGACAACATCTCGAAGCAGTCCTTCGAAAGGATTCCTCAAGGTGCACGGCGAGGCGGTGGACCAAGAACTACTTGGAAATCAACAGTTTTGACACAGCGTAAAACGTGGCCACAGCTGAAGTATCTGGCAGCAGATGGAGAAGGATGGAGGAAACAGCTGAAGTATCTGGCCGCAGATCGAGAAGGATGCAGGAAGTTTGTCGCCACCCTATGCCCCACCCGGGTTTGAAGGACTCATATATCATTTATATGTCGATGAAGTGTCCCTGAATGACGTTTGCAAAAATGGCGCCCAACATATAAGAAGAAGCTCTATATCAACCTACCGAAATAGCTGGTCCTGTTTAATAACACCAAAGCCCCACTGCTTTACCCGACCACTCATCGTGCCGCCATCCTTCTCATGGATATCCTCAATTGCACTGGCTAGGGTTCGAAGTAACCTAACTTGCGACCAGCGCAAGTCTGCCGGCCTTGACTAGAAGCACCAGGTAGCCGAATACAAAGACCATGAGACGTTAAATCGAAGCAGGTGAAGTGGGATTCTTATAGGTTTCTGTCGGCCACCCAAGCGTTCACTACAATGGCGCCCAACGGAAGGCTTAAGCCCAGCGAGTTTGTGATGGAGAGGCGCTAAGTCTGCGGGCCAATGAAAAATACACTGTGCAGCTATTCCGTCAGAAGCTAGTCCAGTAGGCCTGGCGCGCAACGCAAGGCCCCTAATGAGAAGGCTGAAGATGAAGAGTCTCCTTCTGCCGGCCAGTAACAAATGCCGCGCTAAGTTTCTCATCGTCCTCCGAAGATACCCTAGTGGTCCTGCCTCTTGATGCCCACAATGGCGCCCAGCATGAGGTCCGGGGTAGATGGCAGAGTATTTTCAGTCTACTGACCAATAACATGCCCCACGATGCATTTCCCGTCGCCCTCTGAAATTACTCCAGTCGGCCTGCCTTACGAGTGTCACAATGGCGCCCAACGTAGGGCCTAAAAACAGTTGGCTGAAAATTAAGAGTCTCCCTTTGCTGACCGATAACAAACGCAGCGCTGAGTTCCTCATCGTCCTCCGAATTTGATCCAGTGGCTATACCTAAAGATTGCCACAATGGCGCCCAACGCAAGGACCGAAACAAGATGGCTGAAGATTAAGATTCTCTCAGTCTGCTGGCTAAAAATAATCGCGGCGCTGAGTTTTTCCTCCTCCTCCTCCAAAGCTACTCCAGTGGCGCCCAACGTGGGGTCAGGAACCCGCTGGCTGAAGATTAAGAGTGCTGTTGACTATCGCACAACGCCGTCGATTATCAACTTACTCCAGTGGGCTTGCCTATGATTTGCAACATTGGCGCCCAACGTGGCATTCAAGAGGCGAGCCTGACACTGCTGAAGGACCTACCACATCCTGACGACCTGGCAATGCCTAATTGTTGTCTCATCCAAGCCCACGCCCATTAAATTAACGCACTGGCCGTGTATTCGCAACGCAACAGCTTATCCATGTTCGCAGCTCATCAGGACTCAGTCCACTCACCCAACTGCGGTCATTAGCGTTCTTCAAATCACATTAACGGCGATTCACGGCGCCCGCATCGAATTCCAACGACAGCAGCAGCGGCGGCGGCGGCGGCGACGCACTCATCACTTAACAGGATACACGCATGCAATTAAAAGATCCTGTTTATCATGCAATTGAACGAGTGGATGCGACTCGGAATTTGTAACCACGGTCGCGTATGCAAATATGACGCCAATAACGATGTCCTGCGCCCAGGATACGGACACGTTCCGACAATAAAACACGAATTCCAGGACAACGACTCCCACTCGGTGACTATTAATAGAGTTTTCATTCAAATTGGAGTGGTCCCCGTGCATATGTGTGGCTGTGGATAACTCCCCGCCACAGCCTCGACCGAGCAAGGACTCCCTGAATGGACCACACTCGTGGTTGATTCTTTTCGCCTTCTTGTTGCGAGACGGCAGACAACTGGATCGGGTGCGGGTGTGGCTCCATCTATAAATCACTTTCACGAGGAACGAACAGACTCCTCGCAGGATGTGTGCAAGGACAACGACGATGAGAGGCAATTGTTATTCACATCCCGGCGGCAACAACATATGCTAATGTGCGGTGTGTGCGAATGCGAGAGAGGACACGGCAGTTTCTTTTTTTTTTTGGTCCTTGGACCATTAAGTGCTGGATTTATGGTCATACATCTAAATTTCGTTTTCATTGAGTTGTTCCCGTGCCTGCGCCAAGCCCGTGCTTCTGTGCCGCCATGGAGCGGGGCAGAGTCGAATTAAAATTTATACCATCACAGGCCATTGAGCATTTGGAACGTGTCGCCCTTAAAAATGCATCGCCATCCCCGGTGCGGGAGAGCGAGAGGGAAAAATCAATTAAGGCCTCTCATGTCATCGATATCGGATGGCATTCAATCGAGTGTTTTGCATAACATGCGAGCACATCCCGGCAAACATTCAAAACCCCGAAATACCCGATCGAACTAATAACGTGACGCGTGATGTGATGTGAGCGACGCACGGTGTGATGTGATGAGAGGGCGCGTCTCGTTGAAGGGGCGTGAGATGCATGCCATGATGGACTTTTACGATTGTGCATATAATTTGCGCAACACTCAGTCGCCCGCCCTCTCGTGCTCCGGCTCTCTTCTCGTGTATCTGAACGATACATTTTATTGTGCGATTTTATTTTCATCGATGCGTAGCTCGTGATGCGTGTCTAATTAATGAGTTGCTCGGCACATCGAAGGGGGCTGTACTGCACTGTTGTTGAGGCGTGTTGTACCTTGGATGCGATTGCCGTGTTGGCAGACAGCAACGCCATCGATGACGAGCGTTAGTGCTTGACGTTTACGACTTTAAAACAATTTTTATTGCTGCATACGAAGCGATTGCTTTCGGCGGACGAAAAGCCGTCAGTGAGGGAGCAACATCTGCCAGACAATGGAAGCGAACGGGCGGAAGTTTGATTGAATTTGAATTTGAATTTGCCGCGCATTCATGACATTCTTGTTGTTCTGCTTGCTCTGCTCTATGAGACGCTGATTCTGAAGGGGGTTTGATTTGTTAAGAGGTTGCACGTTCACTTGACGTCAATGACAACATTTTTCTGGGAACTGTGTAAAATCGTCAGTGGAATGGCGCCCAATGGAGCTGCACCAACTTAAGTTAGCTTGATAGTAAAATTACGCTTAGTTTGATAAACAGAGTTAAGGTGTCGAATAGGGCTCATGGTCAGTTTTCAAATGCCCACAACTAATGGAAGACTTGACGGTTCATCGATGGTATGGCCCTGCTTAGCGCTCACATATAATGGCGCCCAGTGTGGGACCCGCAACTCAACTATTCTGCTAAAGCAACTGAGTTTACAGTCAGTCACTGAGTTTACAGTCAGTCCTATTTGTCAACATCAAAGACACCCCCAGTAACTCTGAAACAATGGTGCTGTCTTAAAGATCACTTGCAGGTGTCCCACTCGTCGAGACTGAATTTTTGAAAGTGACGGAGGTCTTGATGCCTTAATGACCGATGCTATGGTTTCACTGAAGTCTACGTGACTACCGTTTGGAACAAAGTCTACTAGGAGAGGTCAACCTTAAGCTTGGGGACCCCCTTTTCACAAGCCTGTTCCCGTCCAACATATTAACAACGTGAGACTCGAGTGGCCCGGGTCGAACCAACTACTCTACCGACAGAGACAGCTGAGGAACAACAAATGCGCCGTCATCGCAATTGTAGCTGCCTCAATGCGCTCAAAAAGCTCCCACCAAACGCCTGAACCACATTAATAGCCTCGTGCCTCACTGGTCTCACGGAAAGTTGATATGCGAGCCATTGTTCTTACATAAGAAGCGTAGATAAGTTCAAACATTCACGGCAACAAAATTCATTTCACGAGGAACAGACACTCTTCTTCTTCTTCTTCTTCTTCTTCTGCTGGCGCTACAGTCCATGGTGGACTTAAGCCTCAGCCAGCAGGCAGCAGGCTCTTGACAACTTGAGTGAGCCCTCGGTTTCGTGGGCGTGCTTTGTTGCGGTGCCCCACTGTTGTGGAGTGGAAAACTCTCCGAGCTGGAGGAGCCACCTTATCCATCAGTGGCTTCCTAGAATGAGCAATCTGAATCCATTTCGAAGGCTCAGTTGATCCAATCTTGTGTTCTTCAACTATAATCAATTTGGACCGAGATTGAGAAGAAAATCTGTCTGTACCCAGACCAAGAGCATCAGTGGAAGAACGTGCCAAGACTTAGGCGTACCTGATCTTGCAATAGAAACGTTCGTTCACTCCACAAGTAGTGAGACCATGTCTGGTACTCCCAGTAAACCCCACAAAAATGGTAGTAGAATCCACAAGAAATTCGGACAGAGGATAAGACGCCTTCAAAAGCCAATTTATGTGCGCGGACACACCAAATCATTGAAGAATATGGCAATCGATTGTTGTTAGCAGACAGCGAAGAAATGAATAATGCGACCCAACAGGCTCTACCTCGGGTCTTCAACATGTTCTGTCGCGGTCGCCTAGACAATGTCAGCAGCAGATGAAGAAGCCCTTCGCCTTTTCGAGAGAAAAGTTCTGCGTGCGTTTGTTGCGTTTGTTTGCGAACAGCGACATGAGCCTAGCCAGGCGTCTACGGAGCCTAAGATGGATAGGCCATGTAGAGCGCATGGACAGCATTGCTCCAGCTGGAGGAGTCTTTGACTCCGAACCAGTGGAACAACGCAATAGAGACCGCCAACGGAACTGATGGCGCAACCAGATGGAGGACAACTTGGAGTGCGCAATTGGAGACATCTGGCTAAAGGTCGTGACAGCTGGAGAGGCTTGTTGATTGAGGCTCAGGTCCACCCCGGACTGTACAGCCACCAGAAGAATAAGCATGTCCAGCTTTCACATCGCCATCGTCAGTTGTCCCGCATGACTATGAGCAATCTGTCTTCTTGCTTCTTTAAGGTCCATGATAAAATGACCAAAATCTTGATGTAGTGATACTCTCCGATACGATACTCTCCGTCCACCTAACCATCGTCCTTGAAGAGAATATACACATCATCACTAAATAGCCGTGTAGGCGTCCCGAAAGCCCGTATAGGACGCATAGACGTTAAAAGAGAAGCAACGCCACACCGTCACATGTTCAGTGGCACCGCATCATATCTGGCAAATGCATAGGTGTTTGAGATCCAAGAACACTGCTTAACAGACCTCGTCTCCAGAAGGAAAAGGTATGAATTGGGGGCATTCCTCTGGTTTCAGAGGCAAATGTAGAGAGATGAACATTGCATGCAAGACTTCAGCCATTTTGCGTCAACAACGGAACCCGTTCATGAACAAGTTCGTACGTCAAAATTAGAATGGTTTGGGTCGGGGGGAGGGGGAGGGGGAGAGAGGGGGAGGGGGAGAGAGGGGGAGGGGGAGAGAGGGGGAGGGGGAGAGAGGGGGAGGGGGAGAGAGGGGGAGGGGAGGTGTTAACAAACATTTTTAACAACATTTACATATTCCACCAGGTCTACCAGGTACCAGGAAATTGAGCAAGATTGAAAATGTGCACAGAGACGCAATAGACTAGATTTGACAGACGCTAAGTCCAGGACGTGGCGTAGTGGGTTAGTGCGTCGACTCCTACGCAGAGGGTGCCAGGTTCGATACCCGAATTTACCACCTTTCATACTTCACGGCTCCACCTCTTTCGAGTCACTGACAATGCTCAAAGAGTACTCCTGTCTAGAAAAAGCTTCTCAACTTTGCCATTCGGAGTCGGCATTAAACTGTAGGTCCCTTCCACGCGTGAGAGAACAATAGCACGCACAAGACGAGTGGTTGCTAGGCTAGGCCCTGGCCTTCTACGGGCTGTAGCGCCACCCATATATTATTATTAAGTCCAGGACGACGTTGAAGAATTTTTTGCTAGTCCATCGAGGTCGGCTCCATCAAAGTACGGACGGAATTAGATCCTTTGATCCAGACTTTTGATGATCATGCCGACACCATCCACACTCTGACTTGATACTGAGTGTTCCAGGTCCACCCACTTCAGTCCGCCCGTTGAAGATTGGCCGTCGCTTAGAGCGTTGAGTGTACTTCACAACTCAGTGTAGACGAGGGCCATGTCAACGGCAGGCTGTATGAAGAAGAATGAGATATGTCAGCGTGTCAAGAGACGAACTATTCAACGCTAGGGATTCTCCAAGAGTTCTAACCACTCTGTTACATCGTTTGAAGATACTTAGAAGCTACTAGCTGCCTGATGGCCTTCTCGTTGACTCGGATGGAGAATTAATTTCGCTGAGATCTGAGACACTTGTCAGTAGGGACTGTGTGACTGCCTTGTCAGTGAACTTGGAAATATCACTCGTAGCTCACTCAAGATTTCCGACAATCAACTAGAATCTGCGGATGTTGGACTATTAAAGCAGTCCTTCCATGAATAACTCCCCCCCCCCGCCCGACCACTTTACAACCCCTCCCCCCTCTCGATGGCACTGAAGTTTCATCTCATCTCATTTCTCATGTCACGCATGATCCAGTGAAGAAGACGAGGGAACAAAGCATGCTCGAGATCTGCATGACCACTCGATCCTCGAATATCTTCCTCCTCCTCCTCCTCCTCCCCCCCCCTCCCCCCCCCCCGCGCTCCCACCTTACAACCCCTCCCCCCTCCCGATGGCACTGAAGTTTCATCTCATCTCATTTTTCATGTCACGCATGATCCACTGAGATGACGAGGGAACAAAGCATGCTCGAGATCTGCATGACCACTCGATCCCCCGCAACCGACTCTAACTCATCAAGCGTCAAGCAACTGATCCTGGGTCTGCCAAGGAGTCACCTTAACGTTCCAGACACGCCTCGGAAGTCGAAAAAATAGGGACGTGACTAAGCCGTCGAAGCTTTGTGCTTTCCGCTCACGGCGACTAACCGACTTGTGAACGCTGAAGTTCGCATTTTCCTAATTATGACCCCAATGAAGCACGTCTTCTAGAGGAGAAGACTACTGCAGACGGCAGTGGCATGCGATCTAATGTTCTGTGTTCGACTACTAATGATGTGGCCTCTTTAGAGCTGCAAATCCCTTCGGTGGTCTGTTTAACCAAGGCTCTAGGCGGATAGGCTAGACTATGTCGAACACTGACCCTGCTTCAATGGGTACAGCGCTTAATTTCTCAAATCCAAATAGAGACTGTAAGACCACCTGGAGGAGGCCGTTTTTTGTTTAAACACATCCTTGGGCAAGTTTAAGCAGGCGTCGCACTCAAGTAGCTGATCCTCCTTACAGAGTCCCTTCACCGCGACAAGTCTAAAAAATCCCCCCGATTTGACGCAAGTCAATAAAGAACTGCCTCGTTTACAAACCTCACCATTAACGGGCACCCCGGAGCCCGCTGACAGCACAGCTAAAGCCGATAAGACAACCGACAACCACGACGAGTGGACAACTTAAGGACGACAAATCAAAGCCGCTCCCCATCACCGTCGCGCCCCCCGCCGAGCAAGAAAGCCTCTTATTAATTACAAATGTTAACTTGATCTACACAGCATGTCCTGGGCAATGGCCTGCCATGAATTAACGTCTCGCCTATCAACGGAACAAATTGCTTATAAATATTTAAAAAAAAAATACCACCCCCTCCTGTCCTCAATCGACGCCAACAAATAGCTTCCATTCACTGGAGCAGATTAATGACGAACCTTCCGACGACGATTCTGCTGATATACCACGTTTTTTTTCTTTCCTCTTGCCAATGTCAGCACACACACACAGCCTCCACTGCAGCAGGAGACGAAGGACCCACAGCGAACAAGATAAACTACCCAAACATCCGTAACCGAGAGAGAGAGAGAGACGGAGCGAGAGAGAGAGAGGAAAATTAATGTTCATCTTCGCATGGAGTTGGAGGATGAATGGTTGAATGGTTGAATGGGTGAGCCCCCCTCCCAGCACGACGCCCAGCGCGTCCTTGTTGCAAATTGTTTTCGAATTACTTTATTCCATTAATGAATCCATAAATAGATGCCAGATACATCTCACCACCAACGTTCGATAAGGCGGTAATTAATAGCCCCGCGCCCGTGTGCACACGGGGAATTATTAAAACACGGTGCCACACCTTTAATCTTGATTGACAAAGTCAATTCCCCCGGGAGGCGGAGGCGCAGGGGAGAAGGTGAAAAGTGCGGTTACTGCCAGAGCGTATGCCAACCCCTATGACTGCGCTTAACCCTTTCGAAGACGCGAGAGAAGACTGTACTTTTTTTCGTTTTTGTTCACAAAAAATTCCCTTTTCTCACCGAGCATTAATTATGGGAATCCTCTGGACGGTGCTCTGTCAAGACTGTTGCAATCAGATACACGTAATTACACATGAGCCGGGAGCACCGAGCAACAGCAGCGTCAGCGGTAGAAGCCTTTCGTAGTCGCGGAGCTGACGCTGGTGGTGGTACCATTCTCGCTCGTCATTAACGTTTTGTTGATTATTTCCCGAGTCCTGTTCTCGGTCACGTGGCCAGTACCCGCATGAACTCATCGCGACGGAATGAGACTTCCGGGTCTACGGCCGTTCTCTACAACCGTGCGAAACAATAAAACGACCCCCGGCCGGTCCTTTGTGAACCCTTTGCTTCCGCTCTTGTTTCTGTGTCGTGGCAAATGCATCATCAAAGGGGTGGAAGTGGTGCCACTCGAGATCAGTTTTGAAGTAGTTTCACCGGGAATCGCGGTGCGTGCCGCAGGGGAGGGGGAGGGTCGCTGTATCTCGGTGAGAGACAATGTGTTTCATTTTGTTTTCCCAATTCAGTGACGTGTTGTTGACTGGAGAGATTTATTAGTCGTGCAAGCATATGCCGGCCGCTGCCGCCTCAAATTACCATATGAAGCGATTTGCATGCGACGGGGTGAGGATGAGGGGGAATGGTGATGGATTTGGTCATAAGAGTGGGTGGAGGAGTTGGAGGAGCTCAGTAGGACTGAAGAAGCCCAGGAGACTGACGACGGAGCTCAGTAGGACTGACGACGGAGCTCAGTAAGAGTGACGACGGACCTCAGTAGGAGGGACGACGGAGTTCAGTAGGACTGACGACGGAGCTCAGTAGAACTGACGGAGATCAGTAGGAGTGACGACGGAGCTCAGTAGGACTGACGACGGAGCTCAGTAGGACTGACGACGGAGCTCAGTAGAACTGACGGAGATCAGTAGGAGTGACGACGGAGCTCAGTAGGACTGACGACGGAGGTCAGTACGAGTGACGACGAAGCTCAGTAGGACTGACGACGGAGGTCAGTACGAGTGACGACGAAGCTCAGTAGGACTGACGACGAAGCTCAGTAGGAGTGACGACGGAGCTCTGTAGGAGGGACGACAGAGCTCAGTAGGACTGACGACGGAGCTCAGTAGGACTGACGACGGAGCTCAGTAGAACTGACGGAGATCATTAGGAGTGACGACGGAGCTCAGTAGGACTGACGACGGAGCTCAGTAGAACTGACGGAGATCAGTAGGAGTGACGACGGAGCTCAGTAGGACTGACGACGGAGCTCAGTAGGACTGACGACGGAGCTCAGTAGAACTGACGGAGATCAGTAGGAGTGACGACGGAGCTCAGTAGGACTGACGACGGAGCTCAGTAGGACTGACGACGGAGCTCAGTAGGAGTGACGACGGAGGTCAGTACGAGTGACGACGAAGCTCAGTAGGACTGACGACGGAGGTCAGTACGAGTGACGACGAAGCTCAGTAGGACTGACGACGAAGCTCAGTAGGACTGACGACGGAGCTCAGTAGGACTGACGACGGTGCTCAGTAGGAGGGACGACGGAGCTCAGTAGGACTGACGACGGAGCTCTGTAGGACTGCTGACGGAGCTCAGTAGGACTGACGACGGAGCTCAGCAGGAGTGACGACGGAGCTCAGTAGGACTGACGACGGAGCTCAGTAGGAGTGACGACGGAGCTCAGTAGGAGTGACGACGGAGCTCAGTAGGACTGACGATGGAGCTCAGCAGGAGTGACGACGGAGCTCAGTAGGACTGACGACGGAGCTCAGTAGGAGTGACGACAGAGCTCAGTAGGACTGACGACGGAGCTCAGTAGGAGGGACGACGGAGCTCAGTAGGACTGACGACGGAGCTCTGTAGGACTGCTGACGGAGCTCAGTAGGAGTGACGACAGAGCTCAGTAGGACTGACGACGGAGCTCAGTAGGAGTGACGACAGAGCTCAGTAGGACTGACGACGGAGCTCAGTAGGACTGACGACGGAGCTCAGTAGAACTGACGGAGATCAGTAGGAGTGACGACGGAGCTCAGTAGGACTGACGACGGAGCTCAGTAGAACTGACGGAGATCAGTAGGAGTGACGACGGAGCTCAGTAGGACTGACGACGGAGCTCAGTAGGACTGACGACGGAGCTCAGTAGGAGTGACGACAGAGGTCAGTACGAGTGACGACGAAGCTCAGTAGGACTGACGACGGAGGTCAGTACGAGTGACGACGAAGCTCAGTAGGACTGACGACGAAGCTCAGTAGGACTGACGACGGAGCTCAGTAGGACTGACGACGGAGCTCAGTAGGAGGGACGACGGAGCTCAGTAGGACTGACGACGGAGCTCTGTAGGACTGCTGACGGAGCTCAGTAGGACTGACGACGGAGCTCAGCAGGAGTGACGACGGAGCTCAGTAGGACTGACGACGGAGCTCAGTAGGAGTGACGACGGAGCTCAGTAGGAGTGACGACGGAGCTCAGTAGGACTGACGATGGAGCTCAGCAGGAGTGACGACGGAGCTCAGTAGGACTGACGACGGAGCTCAGTAGGAGTGACGACAGAGCTCAGTAGGACTGACGACGGAGCTCAGTAGGAGTGACGACAGAGCTCAGTAGGACTGACGACGGAGCTCAGTAGGAGGGACGACGGAGCTCAGTAGGACTGACGATGGACCTCAGCAGGAGTGACGACGGAGCTCAGTAGGACTGACGACGGAGCTCAGTAGGAGTGACGACAGAGCTCAGTAGGACTGACGACGGAGCTCAGTAGGAGGGACGACGGAGCTCAGTAGGACTGACGACGGAGCTCAGTAGGACTGACGACGGAGCTCAGTAGGACTGACGACGGAGCTCAGTAGGAGTGACGACAGAGCTCAGTAGGACTGACGACGGAGCTCAGTAGGAGGGACGACGGAGCTCAGTAGGACTGACGACGGAGCTCTGTAGGACTGCTGACGGAGCTCAGTAGGAGTGACGACAGAGCTCAGTAGGACTGACGACGGAGCTCAGTAGGATTGACGACAGAGCTCAGTAGGACTGACGACGGAGCTCAGTAGGAGTGACGACAGAGCTCAGTAGGACTGACGACGGAGCTCAGTAGGAGGGACGACGGAGCTCAGTAGAACTGACGGAGATCAGTAGGAGTGACGACGGAGCTCAGTAGGACTGACGACGGAGCTCAGTAGGAGGGACGACGGAGCTCAGTAGCACTGACGACCGAGCTCAGTAGGAGTGACGACGGAGCTCAGTAAGAGTGACGACGCAGCTCAGTAGGAGTGACGACGGAGCTCAGTAGGACTGACGACGGAGATCAGTAGGAGTGACGACGGAGCTCAGTAGGACTGACGACGGAGCTCAGTAGGAGGGACGACGGAGCTCAGTAGGACTGACGACGGAGCTCAGTAGGACTGACGACGGAGCTCAGTAGGAGTGACGACGGAGCTCAGTAGGACTGACGACGGAGCTCAGTAGGAGTGACGACGGAGCTCAGTAGGACTGACGACGGAGCTCAGTAGGACTGACGACGGAGCTCAGTAGGACTGACGACGGAGCTCAGTGGGACTGACGACGGAGCTCAGTAGGACTGACGACGGAGCTCAGTAGGACTGACGACGAAGCTCAGTAGGACTGACGACGGAGCTCAGTAGGACTGACGACGAAGCTCAGTAGGACTGACGACGGAGCTCAGTAGGACTGACGACGAAGCTCAGTAGGACTGACGACGGAGCTCAGTAGGACTGACGACGAAGCTCAGTAGGACTGACGACGGAGCTCAGTAGGACTGACGACGGAGCTCAGTAGGACTGACGACGGAGCTCAGTGGGACTGACGACGGAGCTCAGTAGGACTGACGACGGAGCTCAGTAGGACTGACGACGGAGCTCAGTAGGAGGGACGACGGAGCTCAGTAGCACTGACGACCGAGCTCAGTAGGAGTGACGACGGAGCTCAGTAAGAGTGACGACGGAGCTCAGTAAGAGTGACGACGCAGCTCAGTAGGAGTGACGACGGAGCTCAGTAGGACTGACGACGGAGCTCAGTAGGAGGGACGACGGAGCTCAGTAGGACTGACGACGGAGCTCTGTAGGACTGCTGACGGAGCTCAGTAGGACTGACGACGGAGCTCAGTAGGAGTGACGACGGAGCTCAGTAGGACTGAAGACGGAGCTCAGTGGGACTGACAACGGAGCTCAGTAGGAGTGACGACGGAGCTCAGTAGGACTGAGGACGGAGCTCAGTAGGACTGACGACGGAGCTCAGTAGGAGGGACGACGGAGCTCAGTAGGCCTGACGACGGAGCTCAGTAGGACTGACGACGGAGCTCAGTAGGACTGACGATGGAGCTCAGTAGGAGTGACGACGGAGCTCAGTAGGACTGACGACGGAGCTCAGGAGAACTGACGGAGCTCATGATACTGAAAGAGCTCGCTATAGAAGAAATGCCCAAATCCTTCACCAACCCCTGCCTATCAAACTAAGTCCCACAGACCGCCCCACCCCCTATCGCCCACCACACCAATAAAGTCTCACAGTCAATCCAGACTCGCCACCCACCCACCGCCACACACAAGCATCCAAGTGTTTACGTTCTCTGCCGAGCACAAAAGCAATTCAAAGAAATATTTATCAACTGGCGTTTGATCTAAATCTCCTTCCGCCGTGTCCGTTCCCCACAACAACTCAGCCCTCGTCCGTCCTTACATCAAAAATAAATCACATGACAGATTGCCACTGGATACGATATGAGGCATGACCCCGCATCAATAATCTCGCAAGTGAAATCGCAAAAAGCTCACGTATGTCGGTGGTAATCCTTTCACAGGATATCCAATATTTCTCCGTCTCCGCCTCGCCTCTGCTGGTCAAGGATAATAGCGTTCCTATGCAACGGTACACACGCACACACACACCGCCCGACCATGATTAGTGCGGAGAACTGTCAAAATAGTCACAAGGATATTTTCCGCTCTTGTGCCTTATCATAACTCACCCCATCCTCCATCCGCCATCCGCCGTCACCGACGACGAGTGAATTTTGATCCTTTTCCAAAGGGTTTCCGGGCACTCTGCCACAAAGGACGACGAACAACAGCAACAACAACGAAAAAACTGAGTGCAAGGACATTCCCCGGCAATCAATCTAATCACGACTGGAATCACGTCCCTTTTATTGGTTTTCTATTTGCCTGCCCACATAATCTGGTTCGGCTTTTGTTATCCTTCCAACCGGGGCAACCGAATCCGGATTCCAAGACGAAGTGGGCGAAGGACAATCGAACTGGAGTTTGTTATTGAAAAACACCGCCGCCGTTGCCATTGCTTTGGTTGAGCTCACTATCGACACATGTCAATGGCGAGTGGGGTCCGTTTGTCAATTTTAAAGTCGCGTGCGTCCTTTTTTTGTGCGGGAAATATTTTTTAACGAGTGAGTGCGCACTCATATGACCACTAGTTGTGTGCAAATAAACAAGTCGTCCTTCGGCTCGGAGTTGATTGGGATTTGTGCGCGAGGTGAGGGGGTGGGTATGGTGGGTGGGCCCAGCAGGAGACCGACCAACGAGACGACTCATTAGGAAGAACAGCGGTCCGTCTCGACTGAGACGATGTTTATTAAGGAGTTCAAAGGACCGTGTCTTTAGAGAATTCCCGAATACAAATGTTTGTGTTCGGGGCGCAGATTCTCATGAGTTAGTCGAAAATTTCGGGCAGCACGTTCTGAAGGAGTGTCCTGTTGTAGCGTGTCCCTTGTCCATTCAGCTTCAACAGCGGATGCCTAACAACTTGATACGGGCGACTCAAAGGGCCCCACTCTTGTTGAAAGGCAAGAGCAGTCTGAAACCAGCCACTGGTTGTGGCTGGGTTCTGGCCTTGACATGGTTCCGGCCTTGACTGGATCCCGGTCTTCACTGGGCTCTGGCGTTGACAAGGTCCCGGCTTTGACTGGGCACCGCCTTCACTGCGTCCTGGCCTTGACAAGATCCCGGCTTTGATTTGGCCCCGCCCCTGACTGGATCCCGGTCTTCACTAGGCTCTGGCCTTGACAAGGTCCCGGCTTTGACTGGGCACCGCCTTCACTGCGTCCTGGCCTTGACAAGATCCCGGCTTTGATTTGGCCCCGCCCCTGACTGGATCCCGGTCTTCACTAGGCTCTGGCCTTGACAAGGTCCCGGCTTTGACCGTGGCCCGGCCTTGACTGGATTCCGGTCTTCACTGGGCCTTGACAAGATCCCGGCTTTGATTTGGCCCCGCCCCTGACTGGATCCCGGTCTTCACTAGGCTCTGGCCTTGACAAGGTCCCGGCTTTGACTGGGCACCGCCTTCACTGCGTCCAGGCCTTGACAAGATCCCGGCTTTGATTTGGCCCCGCCCCTGACTGGATCCCGGTCTTCACTAGGCTCTGGCCTTGACAAGGTCCCGGCTTTGACTGGGCACCGCCTTCACTGCGTCCAGGCCTTGACAAGATCCCGGCTTTGATTTGGCCCCGCCCCTGACTGGATCCCGGTCTTCACTGGGCTCTGGCCTTGACAAGGTCCCGGCTTTGACTGGGCACCGCCTTCACTGCGTCCAGGCCTTGACAAGATCCCGGCTTTGATTTGGCCCCGCCCCTGACTGGATCCCGGTCTTCACTAGGCTCTGGCCTTGACAAGGTCCCGGCTTTGACTGGGCACCGCCTTCACTGCGTCCAGGCCTTGACAAGATCCCGGCTTTGATTTGGCCCCGCCCCTGACTGGATCCCGGTCTTCACTGGGCTCTGGCCTTGACAAGGTCCCGGCTTTGACCGTGGCCCGGCCTTGACTGGATCCCGGTCTTCACTGGGCCTTGACAAGATCCCGGCTTTGATTTGGCCCCGCTCCTGACTGGATCCCGGTCTTCACTAGGCTCTGGCCTTGACAAGGTCCCGGCTTTGACTGGGCACCGCCTTCACTGCGTCCAGGCCTTGACAAGATCCCGGCTTTGATTTGGCCCCGCTCCTGACTGGATCCCGGTCTTCACTAGGCTCTGGCCTTGACAAGGTCCCGGCTTTGACTGGGCACCGCCTTCACTGCGTCCAGGCCTTGACAAGATCCCGGCTTTGATTTGGCCCCGCTCCTGACTGGATCCCGGTCTTCACTAGGCTCTGGCCTTGACAAGGTCCCGGCTTTGACTGGGCACCGCCTTCACTGCGTCCAGGCCTTGACAAGATCCCGGCTTTGATTTGGCCCCGCCCCTGACTGGATCCCGGTCTTCACTGGGCTCTGGCCTTGACAAGGTCCCGGCTTTGACCGTGGCCCGGCCTTGACTGGATCCCGGTCTTCACTGGGCCTTGACAAGATCCCGGCTTTGATTTGGCCCCGCTCCTGACTGGATCCCGGTCTTCACTAGGCTCTGGCCTTGACAAGGTCCCGGCTTTGACTGGGCACCGCCTTCACTGCGTCCAGGCCTTGACAAGATCCCGGCTTTGATTTGGCCCCGCTCCTGACTGGATCCCGGTCTTCACTAGGCTCTGGCCTTGACAAGGTCCCGGCTTTGACTGGGCACCGCCTTCACTGCGTCCAGGCCTTGACAAGATCCCGGCTTTGATTTGGCCCCGCCCCTGACTGGATCCCGGTCTTCACTAGGCTCTGGCCTTGACAAGATCCCGGCTTTGATTTGGCCCCGCCCCTGACTGGATCCCGGTCTTCACTGGCTCCTGGCCTTGACAAGGTCCCGGCTTTGACTGGGCCGTGGCCCAGACTGGATCTCGGTCTCGGCTTTCATTCGGCCAAAACCCCGATTTCATCCCAGTCTTGACTGAATCCCAGCCTTGACTGGTTCTCGGCTTCGACCAGACCCCGGCCTTGACAATCTTGACTGTTCTTGTGTTTGACTAGAGCCCGGCCATGACTTCATTCCGATCTTGTCGGTGGCTACAACCTGACAGCGAATCAGTCGTCAACAAAGTTTTCCGTAACGAATTCAATCGCGACACGTGAGCTGGAGGCAGTCTTTCCTACATAACTCTCGCAAATAACGGTGCATCCTTAATGTCTACCACTCATTCTCTCGGCCATAACCTTCCCCACAGGAGCTGCCTACATCACTTTTCGCTAGAACGCACCATTTCCGAGATATGAGCCATCCAAGAGTTACTCTCGAACGATTCCAATCACCGACTTCTGGGAGACCGAATTCTGAGGTGAATTCATTTGCTTTTCTGCCGACTTTTTGGCAAATGTGAAAAAATGCATTTTTTTACGGGCTTACATCGGAAAATTGTGAATATCTCAAAAACGGTTTAGCCGATTTAAATGAAATTTGACACAGTTGAAGGACATAAGTCAGTTTATGAAAAGATGTGTAAGATGTCCTTGAAGGATCTTCAGTTTCAAGGATATTCGGAAGAGAAAATCATATTTGCTTGTTGCACTGAGTTGTCCTTGCAAAAGGATCAAAAGGGTGATTTCATCTTGAAGGACTTCTTAGAGGCTACAAAATCGATCTTTATAATTTTTTTGATAGGACGCATGGTTTCAAGGATATTTCAAGTCAAAGGGGCCCATATTCAATGGCCACAGCTGTTGTCGTTTAAAGGAAGCACCTCACCTGCCACATCGGTGTGTCCTGGATAAAAGTCGTCTGAGACAAAATTGTGCGCGAAACAACGGAGAATAGAAAGGACATGACATCCTGCTATTGAACTCTCATCCTAGACCACTCTTAGAGGCGAGAAAAGTGAAAAAGTGGTCGTTCTTGCGGCCATAAATATGTTGTAGATGTCCTCAGGATGTGAGGGAGTGCACAGCGGCTGGCAGGATACCACCTTTCAGTTCAAGCATCGGCCGCAATAGTGGCGCAGAGTCTTCGAAGTTTGTCTTCGAGTTCCAAAAAGCTAAGGAACCAGTTCACCAGTTCTAGCCCAGACTAGACCCCAGACCAACTCTACCTCTACCCTGCTCCGATGAGCCATCAATTTGATCTTGTCAACACTGACTGAACCATTCCATCCTTGGTCCTTCCACAGCAGTCTCCTTCCCCCCCAGAGGATGACTGATAAGCCCTCAAAAACTCGGTATAACTCAAATTTGTTGATTTTATTCCGCAACAAATCCCTGCCATCATCGCTGTGCGCGCTTCCATTCGCATCCAATAACCACTTAAAGTCGCCCGCCCGCCCCCCGATCGCGCTCCTTCCAAGCAATCACCACACAAATTGCTCCGCAAGACGCACAGGACGCGGAAAACAAATCCAACAAATCATCTCATCACCTTCGTTGCATGGTTTTTTGTGTTTTTCTTCTTCCTTGCCGTTGCCATGTCCTCAATAAAGCTCCTCCGCTCC
Organism: Eristalis intricaria; assembly: GCA_964034865.1. NCBI lineage: Eukaryota > Metazoa > Arthropoda > Insecta > Diptera > Syrphidae > Eristalis > Eristalis intricaria. The sequence goes on along the minus strand of OZ035875.1, from coordinate 6,702,925 downwards.
GAACACCGCTCCTTGCGAACATGCAATTTGCATATTTCCATTGAAATGCTTTTCATTTAATAGTCCTGGCGATCTCCATCTCGTCGCATTCAGCACCCACAAGGAGGCAGACCCTCCCGCCGAACCCGAAAGCCCCCCCCCCCCCAGCCAAAAACAGACAGACTATCATCGAATGGCATAGGACCCAAAATGCCGAAACCAAATTATCTGATACGCCGTCGAAATGTGTAATCCGTCAGAGAGAGGGAGAGAGAGGAAGCCACCACCACCAGCAGCACCAGCATCACCGAGCATTAGCATCCGGAGCAGCATTTTTCCACAAACAATAACCAAAAGTCGAGACTACGACTGTGGGTATCGTAAAAACTTGAAAATGACATATTGGATCCATTTAACACTGCCAAACTCCGATACACAGAGAAACGGGACCGAGGATGAGAGGACGACCGCCCGCTGCGAAATGCGAACCCTCCATTTATGCCATTTACCATTTACCCACCCAGTCAGCTAGTCAGCCAGTCACCCAGTCACCCAGGCAGGCAGGCAGGATATGAGAAGGAGCCACCAGTCTGGTTTCGGTGGCCTCTCTCTCTGTCTCTTCCGCCTCCCCACCCCCACTCCCCACAGTTCCTTCACAGACAACACGGACTCGTATATCAAATGGGAAATCTCTCACAAATGAGTTGTGGCGGTTTTATGCAAATCAGGCCGGCTCTCCGAGTTCAGATGCCGAAATAATCGTAATCGTAAAGCACTAATCCTTGGAAACATATCTGCCGAATGCACATCTCCAATTAGTTGTCCGTTGTTGCCTGTGTTGCCTGCGGGAGTAAGGGGGGGGGGGGGGGGGGTTCTTTTTAGCGGTGGGTATCTGTTGCTGTTTCGAGGAAAAGTTTCGAATGTCCTTAGATTAGTGAGTAACAATGGCTGGGTGGTGTGTGGAATCTTATTAATGAACCAGTCTCGGCGTGGTGGCGGCTGGGATTAAGCGATTTGGGTTGTATGTGAGCACAAATCGCGCAGTAATCAGGCAGGACTTTGATGGGTCGAAAAAGTGTGGGGTTAAGGGGCTTATTGGGATTTTCAGTAGCCCAAGACTAGGATGAGATGTTGTGGCTGTTGTGACAAATTAAACTTTTCGAGGTTATCTGGGGTTCTTTATATTTCGTTGAGTTTCGTTAAGCTTCGTTGAGTTTTTTTGAGTTTCGTTAAGTTTCGTTGAGTTTCGTTCACTCCAAAAACAGCTTTACGAATGAAACTTTCAGGGGTTCTCTGATGTTCGTTATGTTTCGTTGAGTTTCGTTAAATTTCGTTGAGTTTCGTTCACTCCACATATAGTCTTTACAATTGAAACTTTCAGAGAATCTCTGATGTTCGCTATGTTTCGTTGAGTTTCGTTAAGTTTCGCTAAGTTTCTTTCACTTTTGCTTGATTAAGTTCCAGCAAATTCAACCGGTCTCTACTGTAAGATAACTATCGCCTGACAGATAATTATCGCTAGAGTAGTCAGGTTGGTCGATTGGCTATACATTGAACGGTCGTAGCAGTGTCATTTCTGGCAACGTCGAAGAAAAACAAGAAATATTGGAAAAGAAAAAGAACAAAGTACCTGCCTAGCCTTAAGGACCCCTTGTTAGGTTCTGTTTAGGCGTAGCCTCAAGACCACATAGCTGTTGCCGCGTTGTCATCTTCTCTTAGTTGTGCCCTGGAACTGCAGCCTTAAGATGTCCCTTCAAGCCGTTGTTTCGTCGAATGCCGGGTGTGATCTGCGCACATTCAAACCCCAGATATCTGTCTCCTTTCGACGAACCTTCTCGTTGACCGATGCTTCTCGACTTTTCGCCGAAGTGTCTAGGCTCAGACGTTTGTTGGCGACGAGATGAACATTCCTGTTTCACACATGGTTTTCACTATCCACTTCCAGAAGTTTATATTCCAAGCGGTTTTGTTATTCCTTTCGAGCTTTCTTGATCTCTTGTGGAACGGGCCTTCGATGAACCTGTCTCAGACGATGGATAAGGTACGGTTATGAGACACAATTTCCTCCATTCTGTACTAAAGAATTGATGATGGCGTAATGGAACACAGACTGCCGCCACTGCGACGTTTGGAGGCATTTACAATGAGTGAGGCGATGAACGACGGCAAAAAGCAGCGCACAACACCGACGAGTTGGTCAGAACGTCACGATGGGCAGGCCTCCGCGGTAAGCCACAAGAATGTCATGACCACGGCAATCAAACGCAGTATTTCTGTTGTCCCGAACCAAGATCTTGATTTTGTCGGACCTACCTTAAGTCAAGAGGTATGATGCATCTCTAAGGCTTTTCGGGAGAATAACGCTGCGTGCGATCCCTGGTCGTGTTTGTGTTGATGGCGTTCGGGGAAGAATATTCAATCACGAAAGGTCTGAAGAAGGACCAGGTCTTCTAGAGTGGTCGAATAAATTGGCTCCGTCCCGAAGAGCCTTTGATTTCCAGGCCTGCTCGCCTGTTAAGGAATCCGCCTAATTGGAGGGAGATCTTTTTTTGTGGCTCACATTGAACGCATGACAAGAAAGTCGTCACTTAAGGTGACTCGGTCAATGGAAGGAGCACTTCAAGTAACTTGGATCCTTTGACTTAACTGGCTCAGCCACATGAGCTCGTGACACGAACCTCCGGCTACTTAAGATCAGCTTGGCATAACCGCGTCAAATGTTTAAACTATTGCACTTAAATAGCCCAAGTAGGGTAGTGAATCGGTACATCGACTTCTAGGCCAGGTTCAATCACCGACTTCAGCCGCTTCATCAAAACAATGGTGTTCCACAAGGTTACGTCGTGTCACCGATACTTTTTCTCAATTTTATGAAAGAGCTCATGTCAGCTACTTCTCCTCCAATTCACAACTTCGCTGATGACAGTAAACTTTGCTCTTCACATTCGTTTCAGGACCTTAACGACCCTCACAAAAGGACTCGCCGGCTTCACCAATGACTTCTGCAGAGAGTACCCAATTATGACCTCCCTCAGGCGACGGAAACTTCTTGACTGACTTTAAAGACACTTTCGTTGGTAGTCTATGGGACTTCTTAGGGAACTCAAATTGGCTTCCTGTTTACAGACGAAGGTTGTTGTGCCGTCATACTGTTTGCAGAGATTTAAGTGACGGCACATTGGATCCACTGGAAACCCTCTTGAGGTAGTTGGCATCATTCTGTGAAGCTCCAAATCAAGTAGACTGAATGGGCTCTGTTCAAGACGAAGGCAGGACTCCGCAAGCTTGTCTTTGTCGCTCTCGGTCTTCTTCCGTTTCCCCTATTGAGTCCATCCCCAGTTGTGAGTAGTGACCGCTTGCAGAATCGAAGCCAAGACAGAACCCAGATTTTCGACGGGAAGCACGACGAATTCAAGAATTCACTTGAAACCCTCCACCGTTTCTCTGTCTCTTCAAAGAGCTGCTTGAGTCCTTTAAATTACCCCTTCTTCTTCTCCTACTGGCGGTGCAGTCCGGGCTGGACCTGACCTACAAGCCTCTCCAGCTTTGGCTGACTGCCTCCAACCCCACTTCAAGACAATTTCCTCATTTTCCCGAAGACAGGCGGGTTGAAAGTATTAATTCAATATTTAAATCCTTCTCAGTGATGTGTCACAAAATCATCGTACGACACCCTCCCACAAAAGCGAACACATCCACACACCCACCCACCCACCCACCACCCTCGACGACACCCCCACACACTGGACACTAACTCGTCGATACGCAATCAAAATAAATTTCCATTTCTTTGTGATTTTCCGAGAGCGGACCTTTTGCGGCTTTAGCTGCGTAACTTAACGCTTATTTTTTTTCGATCAAAGAGTGGGCGGCGGGAGCGAAGCAAAACAAAAAAGGATTACGTGCAAACGAGCCGTTTTGGTCAGGCGAGCAAGGACGGCCAAGAGCGGTGGGGGGAAATTGAATTTCACGCATATGTGATCATATTCAATTTGGCCAATTTGCGGAGACCATATTTTTATTCATTTTTTTTTATTTTTTCAAATTTCATCGTATTTTTATTTCTTGTGTGTGGTGTCCTTTTTTGGGGTGGCTGCCTGGGGCTAAATTGTGAGACAAATGAGGTTTCTTTTTTGGCGGGGGTGAGGATGGAGGGAGGGTGTCGGTGGGGCTTTGAAGTCGGAGCAGTGATTGAGGGAACGTAAGCCAGTGACTTCAAAGGTTTGTTTTATGCGGAGAGAGAGAGGTGAAAATGGTGACAAGACATGAAGAGGGAGGTTTTTTGCAGTTCCCACAAATACCTGTCGACGAAGGGACGCGTGCAGGAATTTCACACAAATTTCCGCGCTTCACAACAAACCTTGAAGCGAAGAGCAATGATTTGGTCTTCAAGTGTTCTATGTTTGACAGCTCACCCGGGATTTTGTGACGTGTGTCGAGGTCGAGCAAGATCAGCTGTAATTGCCATTTCATCATAGAAGGACAGGACAATGAACGGTGGACATGGTCCTCACCAAAAAAAAATGCTCTTCTTCAAAGCAGCCTCCAGTAGCGTCTCTGTTTCGTCCCACAGGTTCGAAGTCGAAGACTCTTCGGGCCGGAGCTGAGTTGTCCATGCGCTGTACATGTGGCAGTGACCGCAAACATGGCCAAAGATCGCACGCGTAACTTTGCTCTCGGAGTGGTCAAGGACGTCTTCATCCGCTTTTGAGATTGTCCATGCATCTACAGCAGGAGTGGTCTCATCGTGGTCTTCTATAAATCCAACCCCGTCCTTCGGGAGACGGCTCTATTACTCAGTTGCTTCTTGAGCCCAATAAAACAGCGGAAAGAGTTCCTCTGTGATCGATGTCGATTCTGTTTCCTGCCGAGTCGAGGTAGACAAAGTCCTTAAACGCTTGTGACTCTCTGTCCCAGAAGTCTGTGGTGGATGTCCTTGGACAGAAAATGCTACGTTTTGCCCTTATTCACCACCAGACCCATTTTAACCGCTTCCGCCTCAATGCCAACGGCTCGCTGTGTTCTGTCAGTCACGCCAATGTCATCCGCGTATGCCAACAGAGGGAGGGACTTTTGGAAGACCACCCATCTAGAGCTAGGATGTAGGTTTCGCACGATAGTCTCAAGAAGGATGTTGAAGAAGTTCCCCCTTGTCTTAATCTTTTTTGTCACTAGAGGTCCAGGGGAATTCTTTACCAGCCTTCATGGAGGAACGAGAGTTCTCCATCGTCATCCTGTACAATCCGACGAGTTTCGCAGGTGGACATGGTGGTGTATAGCTCGTCTCTATGCACGCATGCTGCCTTAAAATCGACGGCCTGGTGGTGGGTGGCTAGCCTATTTGCATTTCATGGGTCCTTATCCGGATCGGCCCTAGTGTGCTTGTCGCTGATGATCATCTGGTCTTGATGGAGTGGGACTGGTCTAAGCTCTGATTTTTTTTTTATCGAATGAAAGTCTTCAGCCTTAATCGCACGTCAAATCAACCGCCTACGCCTATTGGACAGCATCAATTGGACGCCTGGAAGACAAGCCATACCCCACCCTCATCATATTCTCAAAGAAGTGACCCAAAATTGTCCAAATGGACCACTTAAGGCATAGTCGTGGTTAACATTGACAGGAAACAATATTATAAAGATTAATGGCAAGCGTCGATTTATTATCTTAAACCAAACAATAAAAAAATTCCTTCTTGACTGCATTTATCCTCAAGCTGGCCTGCAGTTCACAGAATAGGGCAACTCTGTCTCACCTTGGGAACAAGAAGAATGAGCACCATTGGGTCTCTAGCAAGACGCACCTCAAACCCACCCACCATCAATTGTGCTCCTCAGCGACTCATGATCGTCTTCTGTTCATGAATGTGAACCTATTTTGAACATACGTCTGTTCAATTGTTGGCGAATGATTTTTATAAGATCTTGACGTTGCGGTGGTCACATGCCGTCACCGATGGTCACTTGCATCGAACCATTTCTGACTCACGCTTTAGTTGAGGCAAACAGTACAAATTGTTTGTTTCGGTTGACTCAGAAGGGTAGTTTAGTGGAGCATCTTGTGGAGCACACAGAAATCAAGCGACTGCCAGAATAAACAGGACGATAATCTACTTCTTTCGATGAGTCTACGTCATCGCATCTCAAACCAGACTTGCCAGCTGATTGTCAGTGAAGCACTTCGAACAACGGTGGTTCCTCTTGGGCATCACAAGGTCGTACGTGCCCATCATGGACTCCTGGTGGGAGAGGAGACCAGGGAACTTGCCGGCCTTGTTCAAGCCAGAACAACAACAAACGTGGGGTCTGTTTGATCAAGTACTGCATCATAAGCTTCTTCACGAGGTTGTTGTTCTTGTTCAACTTCTTCAAAGCCTCAGCATCCATGCCCTCGACGTTGTTGGCACGGGCCTCATCGCAACGCTGCTGATCACCGAGAACGCACACCTTGCTTGAAGGTGCCGGAGAAACGGTTATCCTTTTGGGGATCGTAGTTCTCCAAACCGATTTGGAGTTCCACGGTTTTCAGGAATCAGCACTTCTTCTTCAACGCTCGAGCATTCGCTGAAGAAGAAGCGTGGATTCCTGGATACTGTGGAAGCAACGCTCGAACATTCGCTGAAGAAGAAGCGTGGATTCCTGGATACTGTGGAAGCAACTCTCGAGGAATCAGGAAATTAGCGCTTCTTCTTCAACGCTCGAGCATTCGCTGAAGAAGAAGCGTGGATTCCTGGATACTGTGGAAGCAACTCTCGAGGAATCAGGAAATTAGCGCTTCTTCTTCAACGCTCGAGCATTCGCTGAAAAAGAAGCGTGGCTTCCTGGATACTGTGGAAGCAACGCTCGAACATTCGCTGAAGAAGAAGCGTGGATTCCTGGATACTGTGGAAGCAACGCTCGAGGAATCAGGAAATTAGCGCTTCTTCTTCAACGCTCGAGCATTCGCTGAAGAAGAAGCGTGGATTCCTGGATACTGTGGAAGCAACGCTCGAGGAATCAGGAAATTAGCGCTTCTTCTTCAACGCTCGAGCATTCGCTGAAAAAGAAGCGTGGCTTCCTGGATACTGTGGAAGCAACGCTCGAGCATTCGTTGAAGAAGAAGCGTGGCTTCCTGGATACTGTGGAAGCAACGCTCGAGCATTCGTTGAAGAAGAAGCGTGGATTCCTGGATACTGTGGAAGCAACTCTCGAGGAATCAGGAAATTAGCGCTTCTTCTTCAACGCTCGAGCATTCGCTGAAGAAGAAGCGTGGATTCCTGGATACTGTGGAAGCAACTCTCGAGGAATCAGGAAATTAGCGCTTCTTCTTCAACGCTCGAGCATTCGCTGAAGAAGAAGCGTGGATTCCTGGATACTGTGGAAGCAACGCTCGAGGAATCAGGAAATTAGTGCTTCTTCTTCAACGCTCGAGCATTCGCTGAAGAAGAAGCGTGGATTCCTGGATACTGTGGAAGCAACTCTCGAGGAATCAGGAAATTAGCGCTTCTTCTTCAACGCTCGAGCATTCGCTGAAGAAGAAGCGTGGATTCCTGGATACTGTGGAAGCAACGCTCGAGGAATCAGGAAATTAGTGCTTCTTCTTCAACGCTCGAGCATTCGCTGAAGAAGAAGCGTGGATTCCTGGATACTGTGGAAGCAACGCTCGAGCATTCGCTAAAGAAGAAGCAAGGATTCCTGGATACTGTGGAAGCAACGCTCGAGGAATCAGGAAATTAGCGCTTCTTCTTCAACGCTCGAGCATTCGCTGAAGAAGAAGCGTGGATTCCTGGATACTGTGGAAGCAACTCTCGAGGAATCAGGAAATTAGCGCTTCTTCTTCAACGCTCGAGCATTCGCTGAAGAAGAAGCGTGGATTCCTGGATACTGTGGAAGCAACTCTCGAGGAATCAGGAAATTAGCGCTTCTTCTTCAACGCTCGAGCATTCGCTGAAGAAGAAGCGTGGATTCCTGGATACTGTGGAAGCAACTCTCGAGGAATCAGGAAATTAGCGCTTCTTCTTCAACGCTCGAGCATTCGCTGAAGAAGAAGCGTGGATTCCTGGATACTGTGGAAGCAACTCTCGAGGAATCAGGAAATTAGCGCTTCTTCTTCAACGCTCGAGCATTCGCTGAAGAAGAAGCGTGGATTCCTGGATACTGTGGAAGCAACTCTCGAGGAATCAGGAAATTAGCGCTTCTTCTTCAAAGCTCGAGCATTCGCTGAAGAAGAAGCGTGGATTCCTGGATACTGTGGAAGCAACTCTCGAGGAATCAGGAAATTAGCGCTTCTTCTTCAACGCTCGAGCATTCGCTGAAGAAGAAGCGTGGATTCCTGGATACTGTGGAAGCAACGCTCGAGCATTCGCTAAAGAAGAAGCAAGGATTCCTGGATACTGTGGAAGCAACGCTCGAGCATTCGTTGAAGAAGAAGCGTGGATTCCTGGATACTGTGGAAGCAACGCTCGAGCATTCGCTAAAGAAGAAGCAAGGATTTCTGGATACTGTGGAAGCAACGCTCGAGGAATCAGGAAATTAGCGCTTCTTCTTCAACGCTCGAGCATTCGCTGAAGAAGAAGCGTGGATTCCTGGATACTGTGGAAGCAACGCTCGAGGAATCAGGAAATTAGTGCTTCTTCTTCAACGCTCGAGCATTCGCTGAAGAAGAAGCGTGGATTCCTGGATACTGTGGAAGCAACGCTCGAGCATTCGCTAAAGAAGAAGCAAGGATTCCTGGATACTGTGGAAGCAACGCTCGAGCATTCGTTGAAGAAGAAGCGTGGATTCCTGGATACTGTGGAAGCAACGCTCGAGGAATCAGGAAATTAGCGCTTCTTCTTCAACGCTCGAGCATTCGCTGAAGAAGAAGCGTGGATTCCTGGATACTGTGGAAGCAACTCTCGAGGAATCAGGAAATTAGCGCTTCTTCTTCAACGCTCGAGCATTCGCTGAAGAAGAAGCGTGGATTCCTGGATACTGTGGAAGCAACTCTCGAGGAATCAGGAAATTAGCGCTTCTTCTTCAACGCTCGAGCATTCGCTGAAGAAGAAGCGTGGATTCCTGGATACTGTGGAAGCAACGCTCGAGGAATCAGGAAATTAGTGCTTCTTCTTCAACGCTCGAGCATTCGCTGAAGAAGAAGCGTGGATTCCTGGATACTGTGGAAGCAACGCTCGAGCATTCGCTAAAGAAGAAGCAAGGATTCCTGGATACTGTGGAAGCAACGCTCGAGCATTCGTTGAAGAAGAAGCGTGGATTCCTGGATACTGTGGAAGCAACGCTCGAGGAATCAGGAAATTAGCGCTTCTTCTTCAACGCTCGAGCATTCGCTGAAGAAGAAGCGTGGATTCCTGGATACTGTGGAAGCAACTCTCGAGGAATCAGGAAATTAGCGCTTCTTCTTCAACGCTCGAGCATTCGCTGAAGAAGAAGCGTGGATTCCTGGATACTGTGGAAGCAACTCTCGAGGAATCAGGAAATTAGCGCTTCTTCTTCAACGCTCGAGCATTCGCTGAAGAAGAAGCGTGGATTCCTGGATACTGTGGAAGCAACTCTCGAGGAATCAGGAAATTAGCGCTTCTTCTTCAACGCTCGAGCATTCGCTGAAGAAGAAGCGTGGATTCCTGGATACTGTGGAAGCAACGCTCGAGGAATCAGGAAATTAGTGCTTCTTCTTCAACGCTCGAGCATTCGCTGAAGAAGAAGCGTGGATTCCTGGATACTGTGGAAGCAACTCTCGAGGAATCAGGAAATTAGCGCTTCTTCTTCAACGCTCGAGCATTCGCTGAAGAAGAAGCGTGGATTCCTGGATACTGTGGAAGCAACGCTCGAGGAATCAGGAAATTAGTGCTTCTTCTTCAACGCTCGAGCATTCGCTGAAGAAGAAGCGTGGATTCCTGGATACTGTGGAAGCAACGCTCGAGCATTCGCTAAAGAAGAAGCAAGGATTCCTGGATACTGTGGAAGCAACGCTCGAGGAATCAGGAAATTAGCGCTTCTTCTTCAACGCTCGAGCATTCGCTGAAGAAGAAGCGTGGATTCCTGGATACTGTGGAAGCAACTCTCGAGGAATCAGGAAATTAGCGCTTCTTCTTCAACGCTCGAGCATTCGCTGAAGAAGAAGCGTGGATTCCTGGATACTGTGGAAGCAACTCTCGAGGAATCAGGAAATTAGCGCTTCTTCTTCAACGCTCGAGCATTCGCTGAAGAAGAAGCGTGGATTCCTGGATACTGTGGAAGCAACTCTCGAGGAATCAGGAAATTAGCGCTTCTTCTTCAACGCTCGAGCATTCGCTGAAGAAGAAGCGTGGATTCCTGGATACTGTGGAAGCAACTCTCGAGGAATCAGGAAATTAGCGCTTCTTCTTCAACGCTCGAGCATTCGCTGAAGAAGAAGCGTGGATTCCTGGATACTGTGGAAGCAACTCTCGAGGAATCAGGAAATTAGCGCTTCTTCTTCAACGCTCGAGCATTCGCTGAAGAAGAAGCGTGGATTCCTGGATACTGTGGAAGCAACTCTCGAGGAATCAGGAAATTAGCGCTTCTTCTTCAACGCTCGAGCATTCGCTGAAGAAGAAGCGTGGATTCCTGGATACTGTGGAAGCAACGCTCGAGGAATCAGGAAATTAGTGCTTCTTCTTCAACGCTCGAGCATTCGCTGAAGAAGAAGCGTGGATTCCTGGATACTGTGGAAGCAACGCTCGAGCATTCGCTAAAGAAGAAGCAAGGATTCCTGGATACTGTGGAAGCAACTCTCGAGGAATCAGGAAATTAGTGCTTCTTCTTCAACGCTCGAGCATTCGCTGAAGAAGAAGCGTGGATTCCTGGATACTGTGGAAGCAACTCTCGAGGAATCAGGAAATTAGCGCTTCTTCTTCAACGCTCGAGCATTCGCTGAAGAAGAAGCGTGGTTTCCTGGATACTGTGGAAGCAACGCTCGAACATTCGCTAAAGAAGAAGCAAGGATTCCTGGATACTGTGGAAGCAACGCTCGAGGAATCAGGAAATTAGCGCTTCTTCTTCAACGCTCGAGCATTCGCTGAAGAAGAAGCGTGGATTCCTGGATACTGTGGAAGCAACGCTCGAGGAATCAGGAAATTAGTGCTTCTTCTTCAACGCTCGAGCATTCGCTGAAGAAGAAGCGTGGATTTCTGGATACTGTGGAAGCAACGCTCGAGCATTCGCTAAAGAAGAAGCAAGGATTCCTGGATACTGTGGAAGCAACGCTCGAGCATTCGTTGAAGAAGAAGCGTGGATTCCTGGATACTGTGGAAGCAACTCTCGAGGAATCAGGAAATTAGCGCTTCTTCTTCAACGCTCGAGCATTCGCTGAAGAAGAAGCGTGGATTCCTGGATACTGTGGAAGCAACTCTCGAGGAATCAGGAAATTACCGCTTCTTCTTCAACGCTCGAGCATTCGCTGAAGAAGAAGCGTGGATTCCTGGATACTGTGGAAGCAACTCTCGAGGAATCAGGAAATTAGCGCTTCTTCTTCAACGCTCGAGCATTCGCTGAAGAAGAAGCGTGGATTCCTGGATACTGTGGAAGCAACGCTCGAGGAATCAGGAAATTAGTGCTTCTTCTTCAACGCTCGAGCATTCGCTGAAGAAGAAGCGTGGATTCCTGGATACTGTGGAAGCAACTCTCGAGGAATCAGGAAATTAGCGCTTCTTCTTCAACGCTCGAGCATTCGCTGAAGAAGAAGCGTGGATTCCTGGATACTGTGGAAGCAACTCTCGAGGAATCAGGAAATTAGCGCTTCTTCTTCAACGCTCGAGCATTCGCTGAAGAAGAAGCGTGGATTCCTGGATACTGTGGAAGCAACTCTCGAGGAATCAGGAAATTAGCGCTTCTTCTTCAACGCTCGAGCATTCGCTGAAGAAGAAGCGTGGATTCCTGGATACTGTGGAAGCAACGCTCGAGGAATCAGGAAATTAGTGCTTCTTCTTCAACGCTCGAGCATTCGCTGAAGAAGAAGCGTGGTTTCCTGGATACTGTGGAAGCAACGCTCGAACATTCGTTGAAGAAGAAGCATGGCTTCCTGGATACTGTGGAAGCAACGCTCGAGGAATCAGGAAATTAGCGCTTCTTCTTCAACGCTCGAGCATTCGCTGAAGAAGAAGCGTGGTTTCCTGGATACTGTGGAAGCAACGCTCGAACATTCGTTGAAGAAGAAGCATGGCTTCCTGGATACTGTGGAAGCAACGCTCGAGGAATCAGGAAATTAGCGCTTCTTCTTCAACGCTCGAGCATTCGCTGAAGAAGAAGCGTGGATTCCTGGATACTGTGGAAGCAACTCTCGAGGAATCAGGAAATTAGCGCTTCTTCTTCAACGCTCGAGCATTCGCTGAAGAAGAAGCGTGGATTCCTGGATACTGTGGAAGCAACGCTCGAGGAATCAGGAAATTAGTGCTTCTTCTTCAACGCTCGAGCATTCGCTGAAGAAGAAGTGTGGATTCCTGGATACTGTGGAAGCAACGCTCGAGCATTCGCTAAAGAAGAAGCAAGGATTCCTGGATACTGTGGAAGCAACTCTCGAGGAATCAGGAAATTAGCGCTTCTTCTTCAACGCTCGAGCATTCGCTGAAGAAGAAGCGTGGATTCCTGGATACTGTGGAAGCAACTCTCGAGGAATCAGGAAATTAGCGCTTCTTCTTCAACGCTCGAGCATTCGCTGAAGAAGAAGCGTGGATTCCTGGATACTGTGGAAGCAACGCTCGAGGAATCAGGAAATTAGTGCTTCTTCTTCAACGCTCGAGCATTCGCTGAAGAAGAAGCGTGGTTTCCTGGATACTGTGGAAGCAACGCTCGAACATTCGTTGAAGAAGAAGCATGGCTTCCTGGATACTGTGGAAGCAACGCTCGAGGAATCAGGAAATTAGCGCTTCTTCTTCAACGCTCGAGCATTCGCTGAAGAAGAAGCGTGGTTTCCTGGATACTGTGGAAGCAACGCTCGAGCATTCGCTAAAGAAGAAGCGTGGATTCCTGGATACTGTGGAAGCAACTCTCGAGGAATCAGGAAATTAGCGCTTCTTCTTCAACGCTCGAGCATTCGCTGAAGAAGAAGCGTGGATTCCTGGATACTGTGGAAGCAACGCTCGAGGAATCAGGAAATTAGCGCTTCTTCTTCAACGCTCGAGCATTCGCTGAAGAAGAAGCGTGGTTTCCTGGATACTGTGGAAGCAACGCTCGAACATTCGCTGAAGAAGAAGCGTGGCTTCCTGGATACTGTGGAAGCAACGCTCGAGGAATCAGGAAATTAGCGCTTCTTCTTCAACGCTCGAGCATTCGCTGAAGAAGAAGCGTGGTTTCCTGGATACTGTGGAAGCAACGCTCGAACATTCGTTGAAGAAGAAGCATGGCTTCCTGGATACTGTGGAAGCAACGCTCGAGCATTCGCTAAAGAAGAAGCGTGGATTCCTGGATACTGTGGAAGCAACTCTCGAGGAATCAGGAAATTAGCGCTTCTTCTTCAACGCTCGAGCATTCGCTGAAGAAGAAGCGTGGTTTCCTGGATACTGTGGAAGCAACGCTCGAACATTCGCTGAAGAAGAAGCGTGGCTTCCTGGATACTGTGGAAGCAACGCTCGAGGAATCAGGAAATTAGCGCTTCTTCTTCAACGCTCGAGCATTCGCTGAAGAAGAAGCGTGGTTTCCTGGATACTGTGGAAGCAACGCTCGAACATTCGCTGAAGAAGAAGCGTGGCTTCCTGGATACTGTGGAAGCAACGCTCGAGGAATCAGGAAATTAGCGCTTCTTCTTCAACGCTCGAGCATTCGCTGAAGAAGAAGCGTGGTTTCCTGGATACTGTGGAAGCAACGCTCGAACATTCGTTGAAGAAGAAGCATGGCTTCCTGGATACTGTGGAAGCAACGCTCGAGCATTCGCTAAAGAAGAAGCGTGGATTCCTGGATACTGTGGAAGCAACTCTCGAGGAATCAGGAAATTAGCGCTTCTTCTTCAACGCTCGAGCATTCGCTGAAGAAGAAGCGTGGATTCCTGGATACTGTGGAAGCAACGCTCGAGGAATCAGGAAATTAGCGCTTCTTCTTCAACGCTCGAGCATTCGCTGAAGAAGAAGCGTGGATTCCTGGATACTGTGGAAGCAACTCTCGAGGAATCAGGAAATTAGCGCTTCTTCTTCAACGCTCGAGCATTCGCTGAAGAAGAAGCGTGGATTCCTGGATACTGTGGAAGCAACGCTCGAGCATTCGCTAAAGAAGAAGCAAGGATTCCTGGATACTGTGGAAGCAACTCTCGAGGAATCAGGAAATTAGCGCTTCTTCTTCAACGCTCGAGCATTCGTTGAAGAAGAAGCGTGGATTCCTGGATACTGTGGAACTCCAAATCGGTTTGAAGAACCACCGTGGCATTGACTGCTTCCAAGATATATACCTTCGACGCCATGTTCACAAAATCCGTTCCGCTTGACAGGTCAGGTAAAAGGTGAAGTCGGTACTGGCATCCAAAACCGAGGAGGCTTTCGCTAACACGTGGTGTATTCCCTTCAAAAAGCCGCTCTGTTCTGGAAACATTCCTCGAGCCGTAAGTCCGGCAAAAATTCGACGTCGCACTTTCATCCCATCCCCAAAGTCACCTCGCCCCGCCAACATTGATTCCAGTTCCAGCAGCTGGCCCGAAGAAGCATCAATCGCCCCCAAGACGGCCACAATTCGAAATGTTTGATTGATGAAAGGATAACTCGGTGTTTGCACAGGAAGATGATTCCTCCTGCCACCGAGGATAATGAAATCAATCCGACTAGCTCCCAAAGGACTTGCTCACATTTGAACCCTTTCCACACACACACGACCCTCCCTCCTCCCGGCAGACTCACTCTTTCACATTTTACTGCTTTTTCAAATCTAAACGCTGAAAGAATTACGCAAATCATCCCCTAATGCGAATTCTGTGTTTGTCTTCAACTATTTCCAATGAAAGGATACACCAGGACCGCTTTGATTCGAGGATAAATATTTATCCCATCCAGAAATAAAAAGCGAAACCTTTTATCAACCAAAAATTGACATAATTGAAAGCACACATATCCCCGGCAAGGAAGGCATTTCCAGGGATAAACACAACACACACACGACCACTGCACAAATGTTTGATCGTCAAAAGAAAAAATCACTGAAAGGAGAGAGAGGGATGCTGTCCCAAGTGGTTTTCAGTGGGGGACGGCCCTTTGGAGCGTGCTCAAGCACACAAAACGGAAATAGAGGAGAGCCGATTCACGGTTGGAGGTCTGCCCAATTAACCTGGATTCGCTGGCAGAGAGAGAGACCGCAAACAATCGACCTGGTTTTCGAGTCGCAACTCCATTCAATGTCAACTGTCGATGGGATCTCGATGGGAACTCCTCCAGATGACGGTGTAATTTCATGGCTATGGCTATGGCTTCGGCATTAGTGGCTGCAAATCCGCCTCAGAGCTTCTTAGTCAATTTAATGCTTGAATGGGGAATTACACTCGTATTTTTTGTCCCCTCGTCCTCCCCCCATCCTTGGTCGCATATTCAAATGCATGATGAACTCCCACCACTCCCACCACTCCCACCCCATCCACTGGCGCGACGGCGACGTTCTCGGTTTATTACTTTTTTATGATGCGAGACATGAAAGCGAACGGCGCGACGCATCCTTGCCGAGAGACGCCCTGTATCGATACAAGGAATCGAAAATTAGGTTTATCTCTCATTTCATTACTAGGAGCAGTCGGCTTCGGCTTATATAATTTATTAAGGGCCCACCGCTGCCGCACATTCCTTGGAGCACTTCTCTCATGCCAAGCCCTACATGTGCTCACCTCTGCGGCGGGGGGTGAGGGGGAAGGATGAGTTGTGTGATTTTATTAAAAATTTACAAACCTTCCCTCTGTGTCTCACTCTCTCTCTCTCTGTGTCAGCGCCCCTGCATCCAAGGTGGATTATTGAAATTTGTTTTTCTTTCAATTTTCCAATGGATGGCCTGTGTTGTTGTTCATCATTATCCTTGCAAATGGTAATCAGACGATTGTTTGTGCTGCCAAGCATGAGGCCGGATCATCAAAGGACGGGAGACAATGAGAGAAGAGAAAATATTTTCCTTTCCGCAGGATAAACGAAATCAAACGTAAAAATTAATAAACCTAAGAGCTTTGTCATCGCTCTTCTGGGTCGGGTTCGTTGGTGAAGACGCGTCGCGAGATGCCTGTGACGCGGCGGTTACTTTTGAAAGGCACACCTCACTCGGTAGACATTTTCGCGGTTTACAGCATGCGGTGACGTTGCGTGTGCATCTGGAAAAGAGAGCAGTGAACGTGGCCTTTGATGTCGTCTGTCGGTATTGTTGTTCGTTCAACGTTTTGCTGCTTCCTGGCGAGGAATTCGGTGGCGGTTTTGCTGTTTGTTTGACGGGAAGAGTGTTTTCTTGTGAAAATCGCAGGCTTTGGTGTTGCACCTTTTTTCAGCTGGAGATTGTGCTTGGCTCTAGACATTTATTGTCCTCGAGGTCGCATTGAAACGTGGTTTGTTTTGCTAATCCGAGGGAGGTGGCTGAAAGGAAAGAAGGACCCAAACAAACAGTCCTTAAGCTGGTGGATGAGGTGGTTTGGAAGTAGTCACTCCACGGATTGAATGAACAAATGCAGTTAATTTGTATGTGCAGTCAGTCCATCAACTAGAACGACAGGATGGCGCAGTTCGTTAAGTGCCTGCCCTTGGGGTCCCCGGTTCGAATCCCAGTGAAAGCAGAGGTAAATTGCCATTGGGATGGCACTATCACTGGATGTGTCGATCAGTGGTATTCGCCTGACTGTAGGTATCACAATGGACCAACATGGGGAACGTGTGCTGGTGACTTCACTAGCCGCCCCACCCACCTACCAGTCCATCAACTATAACAAATATTACCAAACGTCGCCCGAAGTTTCGGCTTGATGGAAAAGAATCCTAGTACAAGTGGAGTCTAGCAAGCCGCGCGTGTGGACGGACTGTCCCATGAAATCTTTGAAGCAGCTGGAAATGATCTGCTTGTGTGCAAGCTCTAGCTCATCTGAAACAGGATCAATCGGAGGTTCTCACAGTCAAGGAAGCGGCCAGAATGATATAAATTTTGGCAGTCAAGTAGCCACCTAATCAATTTCGGCAGCAGAAACCCCGCCCAAGCTGGTCTCATGCTGCCGCGAAGAGCTTACAGTTCTCGGCCCGCAGCAGTCGATTACTCGAGGCTGGTTTACAGTCGACAGCGGCATCACCGGCAATGAAGTAGCGGATGAACTTGCCAGGCCGCAATCGACACATCCCAGGCAATCTCTTGCGAGGTGCGAAGGAAAAACGGTGGGAGAGGTAGCAAATAGAAGGTGGAACTCTGTAACTACTTACAAGACAACTTCGATGCTTTGGCCCAAGTTGAGCACTGCAAAAACTGGCAGACTCCTTCAGTGGGACCAAAAGTTGCTAGCGATGCAGAGGCTGCGGCGACGAAGAGGAAGAAGAGGATACCCTACTACCTTTGTCACTTTACTAGTCTCTGAGCAAATTTTCGCCGTGGCGTAGTGGGTTAGTGCGTCGACTCCTTTTCAGAAGGTGCCAGGTTCGATACCCGAATTTATCACCTTTCATACTTCTCGGCTCCGCCTCTTTCGAGTCACTGACAATGCTCAAAGAGTATTTCCTGTCTAGAAAAAGCTTCTCAAACTTGGCCGTTCGGAGTCGGCATTAAACTGTAGGTCCCTTCCACGCGTGAGAGAATAATAGCACGCACACCACGAGTGGTTGCTGAGAAGCTAGGCCCCGGTCCACCCCGGACTGTAGCGCCACCAGAAGAAGAAGAATAGATGTTTTTACGGTGTAAAATCCCTTTAAATCATGGAATAAAGTATCTTCCCAGGACCACGAAAAGGTGCTATCAAAATATTTGCAAATCAACTTTTTAAGGGATGTGCCCATGGGATCAGCTGGAGCAGCGAAACCTTCTGGTTGGATTCAGAATGATTCGTTCAAACATACAATACATCAATTCGCTTGATTTTTGAAAGCGGACCGTACCCAGTCTCCCCTAGTCCTCTTTGTTCGAAGAACCAACTGCTCAACATTGAGTTCCTTGCGCTCTGCCTTGTTTCTCAATCGATCAATACGAGTAACTTACTTAATCTCATTCTGGGCGTTATTCCCGACGTAAGCTGGCTATGATCCTAAACACGACTCATTGTCATAATTCACGGCTCCATCTCTCTTAAGACACGCGGAAAATGCTCGGAGACTATACCTATCACCTCGCCATTCGTAGTCAGTATTGAATTGAAGGTCGTCTCCACTCATATCAGAACTTCAGTGCGCACAACACGACTGACTGCTTGTCCAGGACTACTGTAAGTCCCTTTTTGAAACTTATTCATTTCATTTTAATTCATTTTTATTATGTACTTCATGACAACTTAAATACTAGAGAAAAATGCTTAAAACTAGTTGGTCGAACAGTGTAAGTTACTTATTCTAACTTACTGACCCTTAGCGGGTACTCTAAGCTAAACTTAAACTTATTCTATGTCTTTCGACTTAATCTAACATTATTTTGCAAAAAGAAAATTTTAACATGACTAATAAATAATAAGAAAAAAATGTAAAAACTTAATGACCGAACATATTTTTTTTTAAAAGAAACTACAAGCTAACTTACATTCTTAAAATAAAACTTACAAACTATCTTAAGCTAATCTATATTTTATATATCGTTATGCATATATCTATATTTTACCCACTACCTTACAACTACGCTAAAATATGTAAGTCGGCCATAGGTTACAGCTGATATAAAATCCGCTGCAAGACGTGGACCGAGTGCTCCCCATGGCAGGAGAACAAACTGACATTTTAGACGATGACTCTTCTTCCAAGATGTCAATTTGTCGTATCAGGATTCAAAACAAGAAGAAAACAAAGCAATCGATGACCTCTCCGCTCGCACAACATTCATGGCTTCTTCTCCTGCCCTCGTCAACCAAATGGGTGTTTTCCCGTCGGGAAAGTTAACCTTGGCCAGTTGGAGATGAAAAAACACCACTTCCCTTGTTGTGGAGAGTCTCTTCTCTGTCCACAGATGAGGATATAAAGCCGCACAGAACTCAAATCAAAGGTCTCATGGTGCCACGTTAAGGACGCCATTTAAGCCGTCTCTTTACAGACCCTTCTTCAAAAAACGCCTCAAATCCACAAAACTCGTACAGAAAGCCAAAATTCGACACAGGACACTCCAAGAATAAAGAAACCATTTGTTTTTTTCTAAATTTGAATTTTTATTTTTTTTTCAAAAACATTTTATAAATTTATTTATCAAAAAAATCCTACATCCCTAGATAGAAACATTTAGATTCGTTTAAAAATGCATCCGCTTAACTATTCTAGCTTACGAGTGAAACTACGACACGACTATGCAACATAACCTCAAAAAAATAAAATAAAAAAATATATATATTCTCTTGCAAAAAAAAGCTTACGTTACAAAATTTGCTTGTATTTTTTTTCACATTCAACACTTGACATACGTATACACTTAGAGAGTTGAGAAAAAAAAATCTGGCTGAAGTCTAAACAAAGTTACAGCGACTGGCGTCGAGTATTCGGCTCGTTTTGCCGACGGGTCGCCGCCTTGTTTGAAATCAATTGTTGTTTGTTTTTTGTTTTCGTTGTGATCACAATGCGCTTTATAGAGCTTGGTCCTGTTCGGGGCCAGTTTCGGCTTATTTCCGATCCGCTTTCACCTTTCCGTTTGGCAAGACGCCGACTGGGGCGCCGATGAAGCCGTCCTTGGTCGTCAGCGACTGCAGGTAGTACTCCCTTAACGCGTGACACATCGCGTGGGCAATTGCCTGCCAGTGGGCGGCCGCCTCTTGATCGGTGCTTAGAGAGTTCCCAGATGAGTTGGCCTCGTCGCCCTTGGATTGTTTCGGTACACAGAAGGGAACTGCCATTGCCGCCAAAAAAAATGTAATGTGTGTGCGTGCTTACGGGTATTATTTTGGGTGAGAGTGCGTCTGAACTGTTAGGTGATTCCAATCGAACTGAACCGGGAAATCCTAACCACGAGTGGTTATAAAGCCAATGCAACCCTTAGCCGAGGCAAAACACACGGAAATCAACCACCGAATCAGGCAACCACCCCTTTTTGGGGTTTGCCCGTGCAGCGACAACAGTCAAATGGTCTTTCAACTCAACCCCGTCGACAGTGGTGTGCTGGCTTGGGGTGGAATTCGGAATCGGAATTCGGCTTGGGAAATTGTTGCTTCTATTTACTCGGAGTTTTATTAACTTACTGTGCAACACGTTCGACACGACACTCTTCGGCTGCGGCGGGGAATACATAAGACTTCCTGTCGCATGAGGTGGTGGGGTGGGAGAGCATTGATTCACGTGGTCAGTTTGACTCTCCTCTCTCTTAAATGAGCGACGAAGAGAACCCTCTGCCTGGGGTGGGAGAAGGGGAAACACCCGTGAGAGAGAGAGCGAGTGATAGGGGAAAGCAACTTATATACTTTGTTTCTTTATGAAATGAGTGTGAGGAGAAGGGGAAGTGCTTGGAATCGGTGGCTCTTTGTGTCGCGGAACCTTGGCCTGTTAAGTAACTCCCCTGTGGACAGGGGTGGATGGGCTGGGTTAAGAGGGATCAATCAGTGTAAAGTTGTAATGAGTCAATGAGGACAATTGGTCGTTTTACGTGACTTTCTATGGAAATATTTGCCGTAGCCCTTAGAAAGGAAGTTCTTGATTTTTTAATTTGCAGTCTCTGTGACACGGATGAGGACTGAGATGACGGATGTTTGATCGGATGACCGACGATGGCTTGGAGTATGACGATGGAGCGCTGAAGAGGATTGTGGATGCTGTCTTACAGCGTCAGAAACAAATGTGGCATGCATCAGAATTCGGTTTAAGACGGCAGCAATCAAATCGCAGGTTTGAAATGAAAAACGAGTGCTCTCCTGTCATGTTCCCCGAACAGGATCCACAGTGAATCCACACGCTTTCAGTCCTCCGCCCATACACCACAGTAATGTCGCCGACGGCCCTAAGAACACAAAGAACAATGCATCAAAATGTAGTAAGGTTCAAAGGACGATAAGAAGAGGAATCACGGGTGTTCTAAGGTCGACTCCTTCAGATAAATGGTGACCAGATAGGAATGATAGGAAAACAAATTCAAATAAACCAGGAATAGGTTGAGATTCGAGATTGATTCTAGCTTCGTTTTGAAGCTACATTCATGCCATTTTGTATATGTAACACCTAGATTACGAGCAGGTTGAGAGAGATACTGCTGTATAGCGCCAAACCATGTAGGCACACTTGAATCATGGAAGCGCTGGCATCAAATCGAACATACTGTGTTGATGAACACTTGCCCGCAAGAGCGAATAAGCTTCGTCTCAGTAGTGAGCGGATCTAAGTAATGAAGACTCAAGAGTATACTCAGAAACACGGAGGACCTCTGGAGATTCACAGATTACACTAGTCGACTTACAGTCGGAAACTAGGCCGAGGGGGAAATTGGTCACCTGAGTGGATCGTGTCCTAACTTAAGGCGGATGTCGTGCTCTGCCGTTATTCAAGCTGTCATCAAGGCTGTATCGTCGACCAAAATCTATCAAGTAGCTCAAGTAGACTCGTGAGACGAAGACAAAACTTTCTGCCCAAGAGAATACAGCATTTGAGGTCTTGGACAACGTTATTAGACGTTCAAGTGTCCAGAAAGATATTGCGCCCGTTCCACGGAATGTTACTGGACTCTCTAGTGTCCAGAAATATAGTGCAGCTTTGGAACTCCAGTTGTTAAAGGCGGCTAGGATAGCTTCTGCTCTAGTTGTGTATATTCAGTCCAAGAAAAGGCCGCAATGTGAGTTTTGATGCTTCTTTCCAGAAAGTGACTGGCCACCCGATGAATCCCTCGGTCCACAGACAGAACATCAGTTCAACAGCCACTCAACACAACAAAGAGGGCAACACCTTCATCCCATCACATCTTGATGTCTGGAACATTTCTTTTCCGTTCCCGAACACCCGCATCGTGTACACATTTGAATGAAAACTGATCCTTAACTTGAGTGCACGCAACAACTCGTCTCTCTCTCTCGTCGCCCACCTTGGCAATCAACAGCTCAGCAAGCATTTGCATGTGTTAGCCGCAACTTTGACCCCACACAAGTGGCATTCAATTCGTAGTGAAACCTCTGAATGCGAACACAATGCAAACTCTTGTATCCGATGTCCAAGACCGTGCCGAGGTTATGCACTGCCCCACACGGGAGGGTAAACTTTTATGGTTACACATTCGAAAATTGCATTTGATTTGCACTCAAATAAAGTTGAATGCAAATGTATCTGCACTTGCACTTGTAATAGCTGCTCCCCATCCAGGGGCTCATTACACGATAGGAGGACGCCCGGTGCATTGCAACGCATTGTTTGCATTATATTTTACTACTACCTCCCGAGTGCATCAAATGATAATGGAAAATAATTTAATATCAATCCCTGAGTACAAAACCAACCCCCCATCAACAGGCAACCCACACTCGACGACTCATTGTTCGCGCCGAAGAACGAGGGGTGCCATGAATGGAAGCCAGTTTGAGAATGGTATCCTGAGCGCGAACAAAACAAGTTCTTCTTTGTTCGCTTGTAATGCGCTTTACGTCCTGTATCTGGGATGCATAAAAGCTTCGGGTTATGGCTAAACAGTTTGCAACGGTAAACAGAGAACCCTTTCACCCTTTCGTGGGGGGGCTGCAGGGTGATGGCACCACTTTTAGTTTGAAACATGCATTTTTTCGTTTTATGGCCGTGTGCATCCCACAGACTCTCTCACTCTCTCTCCCCCTCTCTCCTCATCCTCATCGAACGCCACCCCCCTCGTCAAAGGGGTTCATCCTTGAGATGATGATTAAATTTTTTATTTTATTTGCATTTAATTCGGCTTTCTGCGTGGCCAGGGAAGGATGTGTAATTTAATAACCGCTGCATGCTCATTTCGCTTTCACTCTCTCTCCTCGTTGAGAGTGTCCCCCGCCGATGCAACAGCAGCGGCAGCCCTGGGGCAGTAATTACACTTAGAGCGACCGGCACTGACCACATGCCGAGATTATGGCCGAATGAAGATGATTAGTGAATCCTCGTCGATGCGGTTCGGTGATTATTTGCATTTCGCAACCCTTACGGCTGCGACTCCGGCTGCAGCCATGCGTTGTGATGTCAAATTGGCGGGGCTGCGCGGCGCGACGACTGTCCTGCAACTCCAACCACTCGCCGAGATGTTGCTCGGCTCGGTAATAAAACATAAACTTGTTAGAAGTCATCAGAGGAACGCGCGCTAAATTGCGTCCAGATGCACACTCCAGTGATTATCCCTCGAGGAATGCACCAAAAAATGGGGGTTCGTCCCGTCGCGTTGCATGCGGCTGCTGCTGCTGCTGCTGGGCAAACACTTTGTATGTGGATGACATGAAACAGTTCGCCTCTTTTTGTGTGTTCTCTCTCTCTCTCCCTCTCACGTCCACGGTCGACTTAATTTCCACACAGCCACCGGATGCAGGAGGATAAGGATACCCTCGACCGACGGAGGAAATTTGGCGCCAAATATGATTTCCACGTGAAAGACTTTGGGGCATTTTTTAATTAAGGACGTTGTCGCCTTTGTTGACATCGACGGGGGGACGGGGTGCCGCCTGGGTGCAGTGTGTACAAAAGTCCCTCGGCTGGATTCTGGCCGGAAGACAAAATCGGATTTGCAACACGGAACCGGGGGGTTGGCTAACAAGCTTTGTCGCTTTGTCGAGGCGGATTGTGGTCGGGGTGCATTTGCCGGGCAGATGCAAGATTTGTAACATTTTAAGATCGCGTGGCGACACATCAAAGTCGAGAGGGTAATGAGAAGAGTGGGCAAGATTTCCTGAAGAGTTACATTTAGTTGGAGATCTGAACAAGGTAGCGCTGAAAAGGGGACTATACTCAAAATTAACGAAACTGGACGAAGTAGTTATCTAATGTGGCGCATACTAGTGAGGAAGAACATGAATCAGCAAATTGAACGAAGTACTTATTACAGGAAGCCTGTGTCTAAAGGGGTTTTCTTTTTCGATTGAACGAAAATTAACGAAACTGGAGGAAGAAGTTTTTAGATGACGTCTGTGCCTAAGGTGGTGCTCGGAAGTGGTGTGTGATGAATGAAAAATTTAACGAATCTCATCGAAACTTAACGAAAGTTACTTAGAGTTATTAGGGCATGCCTGAGTCTGATAAGACGCCTACAGGTGAGAAAAATATGTCCGAACAAATTAAACGAAACTGGACGAAAGAGTTATTTGCCATTCCGAGAAGTGACCTCTTCCTGCTACTTAAACTCTTCCTGTGTCTTAAAGGGCGCTGCATCAGTGATGCAGGACGTTTAAAAGCGAATTGAACGAAACTTAACGAAACTGGACGAAGGAGTTAAAAGAGCACTTCTGTGTCTAATTGGACGCATACTAGTGAGAAATGACCTCGTCGAGTTAATTAAACGAAACTCAACGAAACTTGGCAGAGTAGTTATTTTTTTTTTTTTTTTTTTTTAATTCATTTTTATTTTCGGAATTCATGAAGACTTACATACTAGACAAAAATGCTTAAAACTAGTTGGACGAACATTTTTACTATTTCTAACTTACTGGCCCTCGGCAGGCACTCTAAGCTAAACTTAATCTTATTCTATGTCTTTCGACTTAAACTAAGGATCTATGCATTTAAAGAAAACTTGCTTTAACTGTACAACTTAATATTAAGAAAAATTTGGAAAAAACTTAATAACAGAACTGGTTATACTTAAAACTTATATACTAACTTACACACTACCTTAAAAATAACTTAACCTAACTTAAGCTAAACTACATGCATATACATATGTATATATGAATATATAGACATATGCATATGTATATGTATTGATATATACAATGTATACACATAGGTACACAGTGGTGTACGTATGTGAATACTCACTTTTTTTTTTTTTTTTTTTTTTTTTTTTTTTTTTTTCATTATTTACAGCTTACATCTACCTTAAAAACTACCCTAGGCTATGTAGGCCGGCCATAGGTTGCATCTAATTGCTGCAAGACATTGACCGACTAGTCCCCCATTCGGGGATACGTACTACCCTTTCTACCCCGGGTCTAAAGGGTTCGACGAGGGAGTTCCCTCTCTCCCTAGCCACCAAAATTTTCGATGTTGCAATGCAACATCCCGAACATCTCTCCTTGATACCGCCGTACTGAACCGGAGGAGACCCTCCTCAGCTCGTTGTGCGACGGAACGGTCGTGGTTGAGTCGCCCATCCACAGTTGAACGGGCTATGTGGAAGATGAGCGGTACCGCATTTATATTTTGTAACAGCCCGTTTTTGTCTAAATGGAGAAAGGCTTCTGGGGGGACGAAGCCGTTGTGGCGTACCCTTTCGTGGTATTGGGGATTGGGGTAGTAAGCCCCTGAGATCAAGTTATTGGACGAGTTCATCGCTCTAGCAGTGTGACCTCGAACCAACTTCAACAGGAAATTGTCCACTCTTATCAGGTTTGCCCTGTTGTATAAGACCTCATTGGAATAGTATTTTATGTACTGGGACTCTGGAGTTCGATAAAGGCGAAGGCATGCCCTAAGACAAGCCCTCTCAAACAACCGAATCTTTTCCATCAAGCTTGCACTCACGTTGAACCACACGGGGCAGCCATAGGTGAGCATTGGCCGGATGAGGGCCATGTAGCAGATTACCTTCACCCTCGCATCGAGTTGGCTGTTGTAAAACAGTCTCTTTGTAAGGGCAAAAGCGCCTCGGGCTCTGGCCAGAGCAGCATCTATATGTTTATTAAAATATAGATACTGATCTAGCCAGATCCCCAGGTATCTGACTACAGTCTTTTGCGCCAGTGGCTCCCCGTGTCTTCCAACGATTGAGAATTTTCGCCAATTCTTTTTCGTATCCGCCGAGGCCTTATACAACGGCGTCCTGAACAGAATGGTTTCCGACTTCTGGAAGTTGATACTCAACTTCCAGTCATCGCAACTTCTCATGAATGAATCGAAGTCACCCTGCGTGAGGGTAGTGATTTCCTCGATCTTTTTGCCTGATCTGTACACGATCAAGTCATCGGCATACGCAATTGCATGAGGAAGAGAACTTAACAGATCGCTCAAGTAAATGTTGAACAGGATCGGCGAATTAACGGCACCCTGTTGGAGACCATTTTTAACTTGGAATATACCTGTGGAGGTCACGTTGCCATTCTTGACTACGAACCGTCTACCGGTAAGCATGTTACACAGTAGGTACAGCAGTGGTTTGCTTATGCCTAGCTGATTGAGCTTGTAGAAAAGTCCTTCTAACCATACGGTGTCAAAGGCCTTCTCCAGGTCAATCAAGCAGGCACCCGTACATTGTTTCTGGCTCTTGTTCCATTGGATATCCGACACCAGTTTCGACGCAGCATGAATAGTGTCATGCCCCGCTTTGAAACCGAATTGGTTATCCGGAATTATATTTTTGTCCTTAGTCCAGTTGATCAGAGTTCTATTGATCACCTTCTCGAATACCTTGCTGATGTTCGGAAGGAGACTAATTGACCGGAGGTTGCAAGGATTCGAAGAATCTTTTCCTCTCTTGGATATGGGTTGCACAATAGCCGTTTTCCAATGCTCCGGATAATGTGCATTATTCAGAGCATTGTTAAATAGGATTGTGTACATATTAACCACTTCCAGGGGGAGGTGTCTTAGCACAATGTTGGAGATCCCGTCGATTCCAACAGACTTTTTCTTCTTTAATGATTCGAAGACCGCTTGGAGTTCTGTCTTCGATATGAACGGGGGTTGAACCCCTTCGTCGGCGATGGCATTATCTGCCATGTTATCATCATTGAACACGACAAAGCCAGTGTTCTCAGATCGCCATTGCTGCATGTCTTCTCGAAGTTGAGAGTTGCTAGCCAGTACGCGGTTATCCAGGTCGTGGTTCGGGCGAACGCTCTCATTCACCTTATACACTTCTTGGAATACCGCGCCTAGTACCTCCATTTTTTCCTGCGGATCTTCGACCACAAGGCAGAGTAGTTATTACAGGACGCCTGTGTCTTTAGGGGTACACACTAGTGAGGCAGGACGTTTACAAGCGGATCAAACGAAACTTAACGAAACTGGGCGAAGGAGTTAATGAGTTAATAGAGGACTCCTGCGTCTTATGTAACCCATACTAGAACTAAACATTTAACGAAACTCAACGAAACTGGACGAAGGAATGGTGAGAATGGTGAGCGACGAAGGATATAATTAACGAAACTCAACGAAACTGGCCGAAGGAGTTAATGAGTTAATAGAGGACTCCTGCGTCTTATGTAACGCATACTACAACTAAACATTTAACGAAACTCAACGAAACTGAACTGGAGTGTCAACTTTCTGGACTGTCCTGTCCACAGAATCCTTCGCCGCAATACTGCCTGGACACTCCCGCCCATAAAGTCTTACTCGTGAGAAATTACCTCTTCCAGCTAATTAAATGAAACTCAACGAAACTGAGCGAAGTAGATGTTAGAGAGCGCCTGTGTCTAATGTGGCGGACATTATCGAGAAAGGACATCTGTCAGGGATTTGAACTAAACTAAAAGGAACTGAACAAAGTAGTTGTTAGAGTACGCCCGCATCTAATGCGGTGTAACCTAGTGTAACCTATTGAGGAAGGATTTTAACGAGAGAAGTAGTAGGTGAGACTAGAGTTAGCTCAATAGATAGCCAGAGAATCGCTGGCTTGGGAGAATGCTTGGTTGAGGTTCCGACTGACGGGCCACACAAAGGAGACAACTTTTGCTAGTTTTGATGAAAGAGCTGGTCCTTCTGCAGTTTAATTGGCCGAGCTGACGAATGGGCAAGACTGTAATCGTGAACCCTCGACGACACAGCTTTTGAGACAAGTTGGCGGAAACTGACGCTCTTGAAATGCCCACAATCGAGTTGTCACCTGGCAAATTTAGTTGTCCCTAAAAGGTAAAAAAAAATATCCCTAAAATTCATGATGCATAATCTTAGGCGCAGCTGGAATGATAGCCACATGTTCCGTGGCATAAATATCCACGGCCACTCATCTTTAAGCTCAGTGGACCCTCAAAAGACTTGTCATTTTCTCGTCAGCCCCCATTAACGTATCCCTGCTAGTCACAGAAAGTCAGGACATTCCTCCTTCACCCCGACTACAGCCACATCTCTTGGCAAAAGATTAAGAAAATCTTCAAAGCCTTCCATTTCGGTAATTGCTTGACAACGAGAAACTGACTAGTCCCACAATAAATCACCTCCCACCCTCCCACGCGCAGTCATTAGTCTTCTGCACTCCACATAAGCACAGCGTGTGTGTGCGTGGGCGGGTGGGTGCAATGTTATTGTTGATTGTAGTCATCCAGTTGATTATCCCCTCACGCAAGAGCACACACACACGGCAACAGAACATCCACTCGCCTGATGCTTCAATTAGTCGATTTCAATAGAAACTGTTCAGCATTTTACACCTGAGCTCATTTAATCGTCTAGCGAGGTTATTTAATTGCTTGGCAATTACAAGGACGACACTCCAGCCTCGGGTCTCGTCTGCAGATGAAGTCCGCTTTCACTTCTGGTCTCCACACGTACCCGGACAGCGACAAAAAGGATATCTCTGCGTTTGTTTTCAATTTTCCACCATCCGAGCAGAGACACGGTTGCGATAAATTAATTCTCAACGATGGCCATCACGATGACACAAAGAGACCATCGTGGATCGAGAGTGAAAAAAGCGTGGAGAGAGAACAAACAAACAAAAAAAAAATCAGTCTTTGTCGGAATTAAAGTATTCACTTCCCGCTGGTTTGCCCTGTGCTCGGGGAAATTGGAAAATCGATCTTTGATTTTCGGGGGAGTGTTTGCGTGATTCTCCCTAATTTCTTCGCATGCAAATGGGATCAACAATTGAAGACCGACAGGAGAGCCCGTGCGGCTGTAATCATCTTCGAATTATCGACTCTGTGGGAATGGATGCGGAGAATGATTGCCTGGAACCGCCCTGAGGAGGAATGCAAATTCTTTTCGCAACAATTTTGCAATTGGCTTGTTTGTGAACAGATTTATCGCCCGAGGATGTCGCACCAGTGGGTCCTAATCGAGAAATGGATCGATGACATCTGGACTTTTTGGATCTTGTGTCCTTAAAGTCCTTTCCAGGGACAACGGTGCCAATAGAGTGTTTGGGTACTCAGTCGAACTCTGAGGCGTAGGACTTTATCCGGCTTAAGGCAGAACAATTTAACGAAACTAAGCAATCTTGGAATCGAAAAGTCCTCACCAGCAGAGCAATGCACATTAATCTGGGAGACGCTACTCTGGATCCGCAGAGGAGTAAATAGAGGAACCCCACAAGGAGGTGCACCCTCACCCCTTCTTTGGAACTTAGCGGTCAATGAGCTGCTAATAATAATGCAAGAGGCTAGGTCCCTAAAGTCCTTCGCCAGAAAAATGTCTGGACCCAGAGTGTCCTTCGCCGCCATTCCATCTCGACGCTCCTGTCCCTTAAGTCCTTCGCGGCAAATATGTCTGGACCCAGAGTGTCCTTCGCTGCAAAAATGTGTGGACCTAGAGTGTCTTTCGCCGCCATTCCATCTCGACGCTCCTGTCCCTAAAGTCCTTCGCGGCAAAAATGTCTGGACCCAGAGTGTCTTTCGCCGCAAAAATTTCTGGACCCAGAGTGTCCTTAGCCGCCATTCCTTCTCGACGCTCTTGTCCCTAAAGTCCTTCGCCCGAAAAATGTCTGGACCCAGAGTGTCCTTCGCCGCCATTCCTTCTCGACGCTCTTGTCCCTAAAGTCCTTCGCCCCAAAAATGTCTGGACCCAGAGTGTCCTTCGCCGCCATTCCTTCTCGACGCTCCTGTCCCTAAAGTCGTTCGCGGCAAATATGTCTGGACCCAGAGTGTCCTTCGCCGCAAAAATGTCTGGACCCAGAGTGTCCTTAGCCGCCATTCCTTCTCGACGCTCCTGTCCCTAAAGTCCTTCGCGGCAAATATGTCTGGACCCAGAGTGTCCTTCGCCGCAAAAATGTCTAGACCCAGAGTGTCCTTCGCCGCCATTCCTTCTCAACGCTCCTGTCCCTAAAGTCCTTCGCCCGAAAAATGTCTGGACCCAGAGTGTCCTTCGCCGCCATTCCTTCTCGACGCTCTTGTCCCTAAAGTCCTTCGCGGCAAATATGTCTGGACCCAGAGTGTCCTTCGCCGCAAAAATTTCTGGACCCTGTCCTTCGCGGCAAATATGTCTGGACCCAGAGTGTCCTTAGCCGCCATTCCTTCTCGACGCTCCTGTCCCCAAAGTCCTTCGCGGCAAATATGTCTGGACCCAGAGTGTTCTTCGCCGCCATTCTTTCTTAAGCTTAACGAAACTTTATTGGAATGCCTTATATAAGGGCCTCTAGCCGCCTAAGAGAGAAAAATTTAACGAAACTCAACTAAACTGAACTGGAGTGTCTACTTTCTGGACACTACAATCCTTCGCCTTGCTACTTTGTGGCCATTCCTGTTCCTACAGTCCTTCGCGGCAAAACTTCCTGGACACTCCCGCGCGTGAAGACCGTCGCGTCTTAAGCCGTTTCAGACCTTGTCCAAAAGTCCTTTCGGTTTGCAGGTCACAAACTGTGGAAGCCGACGACGGATTGATGGTTTCTTTGTTTGCACGTCCTTCAGGATTCAATTAGGCTGTTTGTTCCTGCGGAACCGGGCGACTACCGCCTTTTCGTATTCGATTTCGGGTTTGTTGGTAAAAATCATTGCTCGCATTCGGGATGTCACGTGCCCGAGCGCGGCACGTGTCCTTTTAATGACCATCGAGTGTATAAACAAATGATGTTTAGTTGCATTTCGAGGAGGAATTGATTTCCATTGACATGGCTGCGTTCGGATTGAATGAATTGAATGAATTGAATGACACACGATCTTGTGTAGGTGGAGAGGGGAGGGCTGATGGGACTTTAATTGTCCTGATTAACACTGATATGAGGACTTTGTAGTGAGCAGAGAATTAATTGCGACAACGTTTGATAAACAAAAGTGTGACATGGTTGTGGGTTGTCTGTGACCAGGGGATGTACTTGAGAGGGCCTGGGAATGTTGGGATTCAAAGAGACTGATACAGTGTTTGTACAAGAGTTGACTAGTTTTTGAGATAAGCTTCCAAAGATACAAGAGGATATAGAGAGACGTATTGAAACCAAACATCTGATCCTTGCCAGCTACTTATGCACAGACAAGCTGCTTGTCCCCTCCCTCCTTGAAGGACTGTATAAAATGCTGTTGCACACCAGCTCCCATCCACCCACAAAGGGATGAGTTAATTTATCCACAGAGACTAAGTGCACTCAGCAGACTACAGCAGCTTAATTATCTCCAATTAAACTCCAACCCCTCGTCAAAACGAAGCCACGGTAAGAGCATCCTTTTTTATTTTTCAAATAATTGGCCAGCATCCCTGAGCACGAAATCCTAAATGCATCGCCGCCGTATCGTGTATTATGTTACTCCCATTCGCCCCTCCCCCTCGAGGGCGGTGAATTGAAAACTTTAAAAAGTTCGCAAACCTAATTAACATCGAATGCGATATTGAATTTCCCGCCGAGCGCAACGCATCAGCTACCGCCGGCGATTCAGCGCAGTCCCCCACCACCCACCCGGGTATCAGATTTCCGAGTGAAATTTTAAATTTTTCAAAATCATAAAAAAAACAACGCGGAAAACCCTTCCAGGGATTATGTCCTTTTTTTCCCAGTTTTGTTTGCCCGGCAAAATCATATTGCGAACGTCATAAAAAGCGATCAACTTAAGGTGGTGGGGCACAACAATCCCTTCTGCTGGCGCGTCGTCATCGTGTGGCAAAGAAAAAATGCAAACACCTTAACGCCCGTAATTCCCTTCCGCGCCGTGAAACCGGACGGGGGTTGCTTGGTTTTGGTTTGGGCCTTGTTCAGTTTTATTCGTCACTCGTCGTGTCATTTATCTTCGCGCAAAGTATCCCATTCAGCGACTTAGTTAACCTTTTACACAACTTAACAAGGACATTGAGGAGCGGCGCGTTCCCAAACGAGACCGCAATAAAATTGTTGCGGGCACCTGCGACCTCAATTAGGGCTCGACGCGACGCCAGCCTGGTGAAAGTTAAATTGACTTTGCCAGCCCACCCACCCTGGGATGTCAAGGAGAGCAAAGAAAAAAAAAACACAAAATGAAATGATTATCACTATGGCAGTGCCGTTATAGGATTCAGTAAAATTTAATGCGATTCATTAATTAATTCAACGCGAACGTAATGTTTAATGCCCTCCTTCTGGTGGCCCGGAAAAGGGGTAAAGCTTGCAGAGTCCTTTGGCCGTCTTAAGAGTGAGCTTCGATCGCCTGAAATCCTGTGGACTGAGGTGTACACATAAAATTCGAACGGCCTGCGTGTCAAGGCAGTTCATCTGTTGTCTGTCCTGAACTCCGCCGCACAGTTCGACAACGACTTCAGATCGTTATCGAGAAGAGAGATTGCAAAAAGGACTCGTTCGTTCCCCCAGAGGATTGCATGGATAATTGCAAAATTTTCATCTCCCTCAATTCACTCGCCCACCACCACCAGCACCAACGACGACGCCACTTAATCATGAGGGATTAAATTTTGAAACCGAATTTAAATTATGGAGCAAATGTTTCGTTATTAATTACCCCACCACCGAAGCTGGGCGAACGGGAGAGGAGCGCGGCGTGGTGTGGTGTGAGGCGGTATTATGCCGGTAAGCCATCAGGCATTCAATCAGAAATGTGCGAATTCATTTTGAAAGGATTAATTTGTAATTTTCTCAGCAGCACCGAGACGCCCTGATTGAAGCTACAGACTTTCACAGTTAATCAAGGGAAGGGTTGGAGGCGGCAGATGCTAAGCAACAGGATTTGCTTCCACTGAATTCGCGAATAATTGAGAGGGAGGGACTGGTCATGGTTCTGCATTCGGGGTCTATTTTGTCTGAAGTCCACAGTTCGTGGCCAGCTTTGTGGTGATCCTTGGTCAGAACTAAGAAACTTTAGCGTCAGCCATCTTCATGGCTTTGATATGAACAGGAACTGAGAACACAATCCGGCCACTTTAACCTATCCTAACCTTACCCAGTCCAACCTCTTCTACCCGAGTCTGTGCTAGAACGCATCAACGGATGCCAAACAATTGAACGAAGCTCAACGCAACTGAAGAAACCTACCTAATTATTAGAGATGTCCGTGCTTAAGTTGTTCCACACAAGTGAAGAAGGACCTCAACGAACGAAGTGTGAGCAACTAGACGGTGGGACTTGTGGTCGAGGCTCGAACTAAGAACGGACTGTAGTGCCACATACGGAAGAAGACGATTCATTTCGCTCCTACTTACCGTAAATAAGCGAAATGTTAGGAAACTCAACGAAACTGGAAGAAAGAGGTAATAGAGCGCGCCCACGTCTAAGACAGCGCTCACAAGTGGAGAAGGACCTCAGTTAACTTGGTGAGCTCAACCGAAGGGATTTAGACAAAATTCGAGCCAACTAGGAAGGCTTGTTGTTCGAGACCCAGGTTTAGAACGGACAGGAGAACCACGCAAAGAAGAAGAAGTTGAAGTCAGACCTCTACGGGTCAGGACTACCTACAGTGGAAGGGAAAGGGAATAGGTTCTTTTAATATGTGTGACGCTCCTCCAACTGCAGTCGTCTTCTTATCAACAAAGGGCTGACTGCAGTGGGCAGAGTAACCTAACAACTGGCCTCACCAAGCTGACAAAAATCTCCCGGAGGTACGAGACTTCCCCACTACTCCCAATCAATAATCCAAGATTCCCCCATGAAACCCGAGATCTCAACCAAGTCTCAGTCTCACTTCAGAACATCAAAGGAGACTTAAAGTCATTTCAAACGACCGTCTCGTCAATTCCTTACGAGAAACTTCGTCAATCAACCCAGAACCTCACTAGTACGTTCCACGGTAACCGCCCACTTAATTTGCGACATAACCTCACTTCCGTTTCGTAATATGTGCCGGGCTTGTACCCCGCCCCCAACACACACACACGTCTCGTGCAGCAATCCTAATCGCAAGTGGCAAACCGCAAATTTAATGAAATTTTCATTTCCCTCCCACCACACCGAGACGCACGCCAACTATTCCCCGAGTGAAACTATCGTAGGGGGCGGAGGAGCTTCCCTTTGAAGTCACCCCGGAACGGGATACCTGAGTGTCGAGTGTGTTATTACCACTCACAAGGGCGTGGCGAAGTTTAATTCTAGTTTTGCACGACTATCTTGCCACTCCAGCTGCGATCAAAGCCAAGTACTCTCGACGAGCACTTCACCGGCATGCAAATGAATCGGGAACCGCTACCGTCTCGTTTGCGTCCCATTTGCCGGCCTGCTCCCGTAATCATTTGAAAGCAGACAAATTAAACAATTTTATTGAGCTCCCGACTTTACGATCGAGGATTTTAATTATTTTTTTTTCTCTCCTCTATTTTTTGTGTGTTCTCATCTGCCACCGAAGGACATCGCCGTGCGTCCTTGGAGACGGCGCATAAACGGCAACTGCATCTTCCTGTGCGCCCAGCATTTTACGACATTTTTTAATGATGAAACTTTAATTAAACCATAAAATTATAAGCGGTAGTAATTTTCAAGTTAAATTATGTGTAAGGGTTAAAATAAATATTTGCCAAGTGTCGGGCGACTGGGGGTTGATGTGCATCATCCCATCGTCGGGGCGGCGGCGTTTGGATTTATATTCCCTCGAGGTGTGTGTCGTAAAGTTTGTATCTGCTGCGCTGGCATCTTTGGAAATCGCTTCTTGTAACAGCGCCTCAGTGGCATCCAATCAAGTGGAAACGGAGAGCACTCCGTCGGGTTCAACAGACGATGACTGATGGAATGTGCGTTCGCCAAAGGAGCGGATTCGATAATAAGTCGCAGATGTGCTTGCTTGATGCTCATTGATATGAGATGAGATATGAGTCGCGAATGATGAGGTTATGACTGCAACCGGTGTTACTTAGTGGCACAGTCGGCAATGCAGTTCATTTGATTCGAGCACTTGAGGTGATTTTTTGGGACTATTTGTGACTCACTCCCTGCCTATGCCCTGGGGAGGCATCGAGAAAGGGTTGGAGGCCATGAATGTCAAACGGAGTGACTCGCAGATTGATAAACGATTCAAAGTTTTATTGCCGCGTGCATTGAGGAGATTGATTCTCGGTGGGATTTCTTTTATGGAACGATGTCAAGGTGGTGGCATCTGCTTTATTTTGCTCTCGCTTTATTTTGAAATGTAATAAATAAATGCGTCCTCATTCAGATGGAAGGTATCCTTGGGAGAATGTTGCTGACACCATCAGCGACAAGGCTGGAGGGCGTAGTTGTTCGATGTGGAGATGTTCAGCTGGAGAATGGAGGTGGAATTTTCGTGGAAGTTGTCGTTGACTCTTGCAGGAAGTCTTGTCTGTCATCCTTAAATTATTTTTCTTCCTTTGAGCAGTCTGCAGAAACAGAAGGAATGAGAGAAAGTGGTTCAATATTTCAGTAATATTACGCTTACATTTCATTGCAGAGGAAGACACCACTTCTTGATCCACTTTTGATCTTACTTTCCAGCACAAGACCAGGTCTCCTCGTGGTCAACAATGTCTCTCTATCGGAAGGAAAGGACAGGGAAAATGGCTTAATTTATTAATTCACCTTAATCGAGTCCAGTCAGAATTTCGAAATAGAATGCAAGGAAGTTTTGGACTCGATTTGCCATCGATTCGTGGACAATTTCTATGAAACTGCAGTTTCAAGGCCTAGGAGAGAGACAGAGAGAACGATCAGCTTTAGATCCTTCTTGAAAATCATGGAGGAAGGGGCTCGGTTTCCTTGCTATCCATTCCAGTCATCTGGACCAGTTCTCAGGCAAGCAGACAAGAACTACCTTAGCATATCTTTACTGGACCTAGAACTATTTATATTTGATGCTACCGGACCATAGCGAACCTGGGCCTCAATCAACAAGCCTCTCCATCTAGTGCGATCTCTGACTAGCTATCTCCAGTTTCACACGCCACGTTGGTTGAGGTCCTTCTAGGTGCGCCACCATATACGCGAGCGTCTTTTGTTGCGTCTTGCGACTGGTTCGGAGTTGAAGACTCTTCGGGCCGTGGCTGAGTTGTCCATACGCTCTACATGACCCAGTAAACTAAGGTATTGGATCCGGCTAGGCACATGTCGCTGTACAGCCTGCACAGTTCGTGGTTGAATCTTCTCCTCCAGATGCCGTCATAGCAAAGAGGACCAAAGATCGAACGCAGAACTCTTCTCTCGAAGAGACCAAGGACTTCCTCATACACTTTTGATAAAATCCATGCCTCCCGCCGTACAGCAGGACTGGGATGATAAGAGTCATAGATAAATTCAGCTTGGTCCTTCGAGAGAATACTCTTTTACTCAATTGCCTGGATTACCAACTAGGTGGTGGGTGTCGATTTCAACCTCTTAAGATCTATCCTTTAGAGCATCTCGCCATCTTATGGACGCACACTTGGAAGTAAAATATGCCATGGGTAGCACTAAAGCCCGTAGAAGGCCAGGGCCAAGCCCCTGCAGCAACCACTCGTATTGTGCGTTCTACTGCTCACGAGTGGAAGAGTCCCTTTCGCGGCGGTCGTTCATATTAATGCCGACTGCAAACGGACAATTTGAGAAGCTTTACTAGACAGCTATTACTTTTTGAGCATTGTCAGTAACTCGCACGGCGTGGGGTCCTTTGTTTCGTTTGTCAATTCGGGAATCGAACCCAGGCAGCGAGGTTCCAGTGCGTATGAGCCGATGCACAGACACACAATGACCCACGGCCGTCACTATAATACTTATCAATAAATTCCTGTGAGGCTAGGTCCACACACCCTCTAGCGAAGCTCTCTTTAACAACCTACCCGACTAGCAGGGCTCCCCAAATGCACTCGGCTCTTTAGAGATACAGTCTAGGATGGTTTAGGGTCGCCCCACACAAATGATCACCGCTACATGAATCATTTTTCACTCAAAACGACATGTTTCCCGGCTAAAGTAGTCCAAACTTTAATCAGACCGCACAAGAGAAGGCACCCCTGGCCACCACTAGCCCCTACCGTAAAATATCTTAATTCCTTCAAAAGGTGAAGTCTTTGGATGAAGAATTATGTGTGTCCCCGAAATGAGCTACAAATATCCTTCAGTGTCCCAAGTTAAGGTACAGGTGACTCTGCCGATGGAACATTTGAACAAGTGCTCTGTTAGTGCCCCGCCTCGCTTGGAGTGCAACATTTGACTGCGAATTGTTATGGATTCATCACCTTCGAAGCTTTCAACCTAAAACCTATTTCTTCTTCTCTTTCTTCTATTGGCACTACAATCCGGAGTAGCCTTGCGCCTAGGTTATCCAGCAAATCATCGTGCTACTCATGTTTTTACACTCGTCCGTGCCTGAAAATGCACAGATTTTCCGCTCCTTTCGAGCACATCCACTTTAATTCAGTTCCAGTTCCACAAGTGATTGAAAGTACATAAATTTATTACCAGCCAGTGGCTGCACTTCACGTGACTTCATTTAAATATTTAAGTAGCAATCCAAACGATGTACCCATAGATTGGCCAGAAAAAACCGCACGACACTCGCCCCACCCTCTCACTGCAGCCGCGCCAGGCGACCACCCTCGGCCACAGCAGCGTGCTGGACACAAATCCAATTACGTATCGACACACCAAATTGAACACACATTGGAAATACCCTTCGTGAGCGAAATATGAATATTGACAGGATTGTCAATGAGCTCCGCACCGGCTCCTCCATCAAACGCATCCCATGATGCCTTGCTGGCCCCGGCAAAGTCCATTATTGCCAGGATAAGATGAGCACTTACAATGTTGTTTAACCCAATAACGGGTAATACGGTCGTTTTGCACACGTTATACCTGCCCGGGCAGGCACTGAGAGAGAGAGGCGGGGAGCCTGCTGCCAGAGTGCGGCTGATAGGCATAATTAAAACAAACTTGTGTATGCTAACTTCATTTACCGTGATGGTTTTGCATTAATGGATCTTTAATTCATGTGTGTGCAAGTTTGTCCCGCGCTCGGCGACCGAGAGTGCATGCCACGTTCACGTTCATGTTCACACCCTTGGTCCAGGGCAGCCGGATGGCTGTCGCCCCTTGCCGGCACTCGCAATCAACATGTGTAAGTGTTTTAATAATTCTGCCATGTCCAGGCCTCTTCACAAGGACGACGCGACGAGAGTGTGGCATGGACTCCATTGTAAAGTGATTACTCCACCAGACCATTACGGAGCTGAGAGGGAGAGTGTGTGTGTGTGTGTGTTGGTATTTCAGTCGTTGGACGGCGACGCCGACGCGCCGAAAGACGCTCCTCTGATGGTGGAGCGAAATTGAAATTTGAAACTCTGTCATGGGCACGTATTGGCACCTTCAATTAAAACCGTAACAAGGTTATTACATCGACGGAAAAGGATCCGCATTCGTTATCTGCGGCGAGTGCTGGCATTGTTGTCCTGTTTGTGGCGCGCGGACACTCGATGGGTGAGTGTGGATGGATTGTGCATTTGATGGGCCTGCGGCACAGTGGGGGAGGGCGAAGTGGGAGTGGGAGTGGTTAATCAAAATCTGTTTCATACTTAATTGACTTAATGGATGGCTTTTATTGGAAAGTGATTGGTTTTGTTCTCCGTGCCACGGCCAGTGGTGGTGTCTCTGAAGGATGGTCGTCCTACAGAAGTCCTTGTGAGTGTCCTTTGTTTCATCAAATGCTCGGTGGGCACTTGCGGGGGACGTTTGATGAGTAGCCAAAGGCGAACTAAGAGGATAGTCGTGTAAAGCCGTTGCCACTTTCAATTCACTTCGGCCCCCCCCTCCAGAACTGCGTCCCAATCAGACATGTTGAGCTTTGCCGAGGATTTTCAAAGGCCGACGACCATGGAATAAGCTGCGGTCATCGAATAAGCGACACGATGTTGTCTTGTTTGTGTCCATTCGATCAGTTGAGTCCATCTGTAAGACGTCGGTAATGTCGCACTGTCGGCAAAGTCAATCCTAAACCTTACACTTTACAAAACTGCGATACGTTCCTTGTTTAGATCTCGAAGGATCCCCTCAAAGAACCCCATTTAAGCATCGATAAGCAAGCAAATTAAAAGGATTCCACGAATGATGACCCCCCTAGTTTGTCAAAATGCAAATTCATGCTGCCCACAGCGCCCGTGACTGTTGCATCCCTTAACTGTCATCAATAACACATTTTTCAACGTCACAAAAATGCACCTATTAAACCTTGTAATCCAAGAGAAACCCGCACCACTCGAAAAAAAAGGATAAAACTTCCTTCGTCTCTTCAGGAACTTCAATCCATCAAGGACCAATAATTTATTAAAATTCAAACAGATCCTTAAGTGCCAATAACAAATAGTCATCATGGTCTCTCGTTGGCCGTCCCCAGTGCGCAAAGGTGCCAACATAAATTGACCGCAACGTCTGCTGTCGTCCACCCTCATCGCCCGTTTCAAATTCGCACACTGTCCTCCTCCGCACTCGAAAGTCTTCAAGTATTTCACTCGATTCCTTAATGTCCTGTCAACCCCCCTCCACTTTGGCTGTGGCTGCTGTTGCTGCTGACCCTCGATCAAAAACGAATTATACACAAGAAAAGTGACCGGCCATCCAGCAAGCCAGCCCAACCACTTTGGCTTGGCTGGAGTTGCTGTAAATGTAATTTCCTTAAATACAAGGGACCGTCTCGTAGTCGATGGTGGATAGCAGGGTGAGAGGGCATTTTAGTCCTGACACCAGCTCAGCAAAGCGTTAAAGAAAAGTGAATAGAACATAAAAGAAGGTCCTTTGAATAAGATGGATTTGAATGGTGTCTTTTGTGCGAGAAGATCCTTTGCGCACACAACAAATGGGGAGAGCGAGCACTGGCCAAGGGAATGGAGACTGGCAAGGCAAGTGTATCCCTTTTTGTTGCCGGAGATGTGCTTTGTGAAGGACAAGTAATTTTGTGTTTGATGTGACCTAACCACCCATAAATTATACTCACCTGCATAGTAAATAGAAAATTGGAGAGAAAGAGAGCGTGGACTCGTCCTTATGGCGTGGACTCTGGCAAGTGTCTTGATTACAATGGAGATGTATCACTCTGGTGGGATTTACGGGCACGCTATAAATTGAAGTGTCGAACTTAAGTCATCAATTCGCAAACACACTTGCTGGTGGCGTAAAGAGGGAAAATGTTAATTAGACGAATGACTTAAGACTGTAAACCTGGGGCTAGGATGGAGTCGACAGTTCTGTGGGAAATGGGATTAGAGTTGAGGGAATTTAAGGGCACTGACGGTGAAGTGAGGTTTGGAGGTTCCAACGACGTGACCCCTTGTCAACGCTGCGACACTTTGAGACGGACCCAATCAGGCAAATCGAAGATTTTGAGGGTCTCTTTGGAATTTGTTGAGACCATTGGAACTTTATTTAAGGCCTTGTCTTCAATGGAATGTTCCAACGAGACGATCCTGGCTGATGTTAATCCGAAAATTGTCGGCAATGTCGAACTGTCGGCAAGGTTGGTCTGTGTGCTGGGCGGCATCTTGTAAAATGTATTCTGCATGAAGATTACTGTACCTGACGCAGATTTTACGTGTGGAATCAGTAGTATATCATCTTGTTAGATGAACCATATATAGTTTAGTGCAGAGTGCACTACTACAAGTCGTAGAATAGTCGACCACAGAAGGATTATCAATCAATCCCTGCAGGACCGTTCAAGGCCTTGAACTCTTCCACCCTGGAACCCATTATAATCAACAACACCACTGTCGGACAAACGACAAACGACTTAAGTGGAAGCCACATTCCGAATCTGCCACAAAGCGTGCTACTACGAGCACTGAAAGCCATTCGACGTGTATACGCCAAGACTTGGGGTCCTTCTCCTAAAATTATATGTACATTGGTTGTACATAAGAGGGCAACCGCTTGTTGGCCCAAGACCTTCCAACAGACAACGACAGCTCTAAAAGTTAAAGTCGGAAGTCCATAATCTGGATTTATTTGGAAGATAGCTGCCAGAGAGAATAGACACGCTTACCTAACCTAACTCCACCGATAAAAGATATTTGTAAAATTCCGGATATTATGGTAAGGCAGTATTTTTTCGTCAGGCTTTTTTGTGTTGAAATATTGGATTGTGAGAATTCGACCAATGGTGTCCCAATACCAGACACTAGAAGTCTAGTATGGTTCACAGAGATGAACTATGGAGTGGAGGGACCGGAGTCTTTGGACCCAGCACAAATATTTCCGAATTTTTGGCTTCGAGTCCCACCATGTTTCAAGCTCCATGCCATTGAGATCTACGCCGGACACAATCTCCTCAAAGATATTAGGAAAGTAGTACGTCTTCTGGATTAACTCCAACCCTTCGATGGAATAGACTTCTCAGATCTCGTTGCATTTAGGGCGTGGTTGTACAACTTAAAAAATAAGCAAAGATCCTTGATTAGAAACACTGATGCAAGCTGAAGAACTCGTTGTGTGCCATCTAGAAACCCTAGCCTTGTTTAAGTTTAAGTGATTTAGGACGTCGGAGTCAAAGAATTAATTGAAGAGAGGAAATTCCTCTTCTTTGCGGCATCGGACTTCATCTTCTAAGTGAGATGCAATATCAAGAAATACCTTCTAGCTGTGGAATCAATAAATGTCCGTCTTGTGAGTTAGATCCAAGATCAGGGACTCTGCTGGTAGACCTCGACGTCTTCCCTAAATCGACGTCTTGCTAGAGAGATTCTAGATAACAAATAACGAGTCTGCACTTTTGTGGATTCCTGGGACTGAAGTCCAAGGAATTAAAGGCACCGGATCCTGAGTCTGTGCGGTATCGGACCTCAACTTGTTTCAGAGAGATTATAATTATTGTTATTCACACACCTTTGCTCTCTTGCGAGTTCTCATCACATACTCTTCTTCTCACAGTCGAGTTAAGGGTCCATACTCTGTCTTGTTGCTCGTAGGTGGAAGACATTTTCTAAACCAGTTTCCTTTAGGAACCTGAGAATGAGGGATGCTTCTAGTAAATCCAATTCTTCCTCGCATTGATTAGGTGCTTGGCCAGATGTCTTTGTCTTTTGTAGGCCCATTACATGTTCTGGAATTTCATAACATTTTCCACAGAATCTGCAGAGACTTTCCTCGAATAACTCTAGATTTCTTTAAGTGCTCACCGAGTCTGCGGTGCCCTGTAAGGATACGTTAGAATACGGGGGCTATTCTGGATTCATACCTCTAACCTCTTTTGGTTATAAAGAGTTCCTTGGCTTGCTTCATGCCACGAGCGTTTTTCAAGGCTTCTGCCCGTTTCCCCCCTTTCTAGTTTCCTTAATTCTTGTCCGAGGATATGATCTCCTGCAGCGCAGAATGCTTAAGAGCCTGTGAAGGCATTGTATCTCTTAGTCCTTGCTATTGCCTCGTATGTAATTATTGGTCTAGCTATAGCTATATGCTTCCATTTGAGAATGCTTGGCCTGTATCCCCATAATTTGCCCGCTCAGCTTCGACGCGCGTTCCTAGTCATCTCTTCTGCGTGTCGTTCCCAGGTGAGTTTCTAGGATTACTCCTCGATAGTTAACTTCTTTCACTGAGGTCACTGTTGTGTTTGACAGACTTATAGGTTTCATTCGTTAAGAGAGGTTCAAGAGGAAGGAAGCTTCTAAGTTTCGCATCAATGAATCCTCGCCCTCGTCAAGAGCACTGATGCAAGTTGATAAACCTTTGTCTTCCGAAATTGATCATGTATTATGGACGCTGCAACTGCAAGTTGACGTAGATCCTTCTTGTTGCACCCTTGTTGTCCTAGATCAAGATTAAGAACTCGTTGCAGCCTCTGTGTGATGCAGCAGTAAATCTTCGTCTCCTGAGAAAGATCCACAGAACTTGTCTTACCTCACATAAATCACCACTTCGCAACACTCCCTCCACCGAACCCACTTGACAACGATCTGTTTGTCTCCCGTCAAACAATGTCAATGCAATCCCATCCCCAACCCCACCAACAGCGCCCAGACACAATGAACCAATGTAAGTACAAACCAACCGACACCATCCATCCGTCCCACCCCCACCCCGCTCTGCACACATCACTCGACGAACCATGAAATCCATTCAAAAACATAAAATTTCACTCAGCATCCCCCAAAAAGCGACCACGTCCCCTTAACCGTTCGGTTCAGTCGTCATATTTCATGGCAGTTATTACCGCACAGTGACACCACTGCCAAGTCCGCGTCGGCATTGCAAATTCAAACGGGATTACAAAAGTTAATCCCTCCCATGGTGGCTCAGTTCCACACACACACACACACACACCACCATCAGGCCTCCTGACTTTAATGATTGACATTAGGATTTACCATGGAAATAATTTGCAATTGTAAACCGAACAGCAACGGCAACGGAAATCTCATCCAGACACCCAGTGAGCACGGAGAAGTCTACTGTCAATATTCAATAATTCCGTTTATGGTCACATTCATGCCACACGAAAACAATTTGCCAACCGAATGACACGACGCGCAGCGCAAGGGTTGTCGGATCAAGGAGACGCCATCGCCGCCGCCACCGCCACCGCCACCATGGAGGCAATGGCAGGCTCAGCTGGAAAAGGGTTGAACTGTGCGGTGGGCGCTGGTGCTGGTCCTGGTGCAGCATCAATTCGTTGAGTCGAAGATAAGTCTGCCAACTTTGATTGAAACAGTCCAGAGTTTAATTAAATTTTTGAATCCAAGCACACATCTGATGCTCCGTCGCGGTCGTCGCGCAAACTTTTATTCCCTCCTCCTCTCCGACAAAAACTGGGAGCAGCGGCAGGCATCCATTGACAGAGTCTTTACGATTATTGTTGCGATTATGTCAAATTACAAGGGATTAACTTGCCCTGACGAGAGTGGAAAAGTTTTATCAGGTGCCTCTCTGTCTTCGCCTCGGCCGCGGATGAGATGATGTGGACTGTGACGTCGCATATGTCGTCGAGGAGGTCACGTGACTTGGCGCCCGCATACAAGATAACGAAGACTACTTGCTCTCATCCCCCGTATTAAAATTACCCCCGAAACCGGAAGGCTTTTTGAGTGAAAAATATGCAAAGTATCGCGAAGGCGTCGTTCAACCCTTCCTGTCCTCGTGCGCTGCATAATTTATCGATGCACTCGGATGTCGAGCGAGAGTGAATTGCATTTGTAACGCTTGTACGGGTTCGGCTGGTAATTGCCGGGAGATGGTGAACGCCTTCTGTCAATCAAGCACTCCACTGGGAAATGGGAGCCACCACCGTTAGGCTTTCGATGGGAAAATTAAAAATTCAAAATCGCATATGACTACTGTGGTCGACAGTGGGATGACAGTTTTCTTTCCCAGTCCATACAAACACGAGCTGGAGGGCGGTTCTTTTTTTTTGCCACGTTCTGGGCGAATTTAGCTTTTCACGGTTGGCAGGGTTGTGGGCTGTGATATGTTATTTGCGGGTAATTGACTTTTAATTGACGGTGAGGGTTTCAAGAGCCGGACGAAGGCGTCAACTTCAGTCAGTGATAGTCGCACAGGGTGTCTGGTGGTGGTGTGGGTTAGTTTGACAAGATAATTTCTGACCAGGAACAAGGGAAGCATAAACCGCATTGGTCCCTTTGTTTTCTCTTATAACCCACAACCGATCCCATCGATTAGAGCAGCAACTTTCAATTGAAATTGATGCACTCCAACGCTTCTGGACTGAACAAAGTTATCCCTCTCCTCTGAGTGCATCCAAGTTTCTCAAAAGAATCCCAATTGCCAGACCGACACCCACCAC
The DNA here is from genome assembly GCA_964034865.1 of Eristalis intricaria. Classification (NCBI taxonomy): domain Eukaryota; kingdom Metazoa; phylum Arthropoda; class Insecta; order Diptera; family Syrphidae; genus Eristalis; species Eristalis intricaria. The sequence continues at coordinate 6,658,018 of OZ035875.1, read as the reverse complement.
GGAGTCCTGCCAAATTCAACAACGAACACCAAAACCCAGTCAAAGGCCACTCGTAAGTCTCATTTGAATTTCATTGCCTGCACAGAACTACTCCCACGGAGTTCTTGAACGAAGAACTTTCCCCAGCAACAACTTTCTGCTCCCATGAAAGATGCTAAATTGTTGCATATTTTACGGACGCACCCCTGCAAAGGGACAGAGCCGGGAGATTTCCAGAGAGCACCCGTAAATTGCATTTTAATTGCTTGGCTACAACTTTGCTAATATATTCATGTTTAGTTACAAAATTCACTATTACAGGCTAATTGAAGAGCTCCACAGACTCCAGGTCCAGTTCTCGCTCGTAGGTGTCCACGGCGTTGTTGTTGTGCTTGATGCCCTTCAGCCATTCGACGTACTTTTGTGGAATACCGGTTTCGCTCGCTCCCTTAACGAGGACCTTCAGGTATGTCTTCGACGGTTGTCGGTCGAAGGGGACATCAGCACCCTCGGCCAGTTCCTCGGGCTGGTTGGACAAGTGATAGGCTCGGCATGTGATGACGACTCCTTCGGGTGTCTCAATGGGGACACTCACGGGTACGTACATCCCCGTGTCGACGGACTCCTGTCTGGAATTGGAAAGCAACATGATCGTTGGCCTGCACTTCGAGCTCACTTACCTGTCCAGATCGGCCAAGTTCGCCAGGTCGATTTGCCAAATGGCGCCGTATACATGGGCTCCTTTCGTTGGGACTATCGTTGCAGGAGCGCCATTCCATCCTCTCGTGTGCGTGTGGAAGTCAAGACGGTAATCGCGCAGCTTGCCCAGGCCCTTTCGGACGGCCGACTTGTTCTGGATGTGGATTCGTTTCGCAAGCATGTTGCTGCCGAAGCCGAAGTAGTAGAACGTGTTTTCAACGATCTCAGGAAGGGTCATTTTCTGCAAAAAAAAAATAATAATAAACGGTCATTTCATTTTGAAAAAGTCCAAACGAAACTCTCAAACTTTCAAAACAAACAGAACGGCGATGAATCAACGATTGCTTTCACAACTGTCACAATCATCTGTGAAAAAGCTTTTCAGTCGATATACTCTCCCTCCCACCGTGGGAGTCCAACGGCACGAGTGGTTATCAAAACGAGATTTGCTTCAGTTATCGCGCCAACTTACTTTCAAAAAAATTGACTCAGTTACAACCACAAACACAAACAAATGAAGTGGCACGGGGATTGCTTACAAATTACACTAAATCTGGAAACTAACGACACTAGCAGTGACTTATAAACTACTTGAAAGCTTTTTTCAACTAAAGCACTAATTATTTATTAACACACCATTGAGAAAACGGGAAAACTTGGCAGACAAGACACAGACACTTGCTAAACGTCCACAAAACGCACTAAATTGAGAGAGTTGGCTGTGAGAAGATGCCCGTCATTTATCTGACATTGTCATATCGTGACGGATATTCAATTAGATGAAAGCTCTCTATTCATTAAATTCATTAAATAAATAGTTGCCGAATGATTGATGGCACCTTCATTGAATGACATTTATGATTCCCAACCTACCAGAAATTCATATCAAGGGTCTCAATCCACACAGTTTTGAATGCATTTTCCCCGAAATAATAAATTTTCGTTCAAATAACGTGAGAAGACGACTTGAAGAAAGTAATCGTCACATGATTGTACTAGATCACTTCGCCCATCTAACTCTCGCCTAAGACTCCATTACAATCAATTCTGACGTTTGTCAACAAACAATTTTCATAAGCAATTAAATTCACCCTCATTCACGAAATCAATTGAATTTCTTGCATTTTATTCGAATTTTTATTTTAAAAATGACTCGTCACGCAAGAAATTGTACAGCTGGAGCGGTCTACACCTACAACGAGAAGAAAAAGGACGCCCAGGAATCCGGTTACGGGACAAACAGTCAACGAATTGGCAAAGACTCCGTGAAGAGTTTCGATTGTTGTTCCTTGACTCTGCAGCCGTGTCGAAATCCAGTGGTCACCAAAGATGGTTATCTATTCGACAAGGAGGCCATCCTTCAGTATATCATCACCAAGAAAAACGAATACAGCCGCAAGCTGAAGGAGTATGAGAAGTTGAAGAAATCGGAAGAACTCGAGGTCAGTCAGGGCATGTCCAAGAAGCAGCAAACATGCATTGACAACTTTGTGAATTCAGCCAAGCCCGTGTCGAATAAAACCCCCGCCAGTTCGAGTGTTGACAGCGATTCACCAAGCACATCATCGATTTCGAATATGTTGAATGGACACGAGAGTAAGTTGCCCAGCTTCTGGATTCCATCGCAGTGCCCCAATGCTGGCTTGGCCAAGGCAAAGAAACCAGATTCAACCATTTACTGCCCTGTTTCGATGCAGCCCATGCGGGCGAAGGACTTGATTGATGTGAAATTCACTCTGATCGATGAGAAGGACACCAAGGCACTTGTGGCCAAGGAGGATCGATACATGTGCCCCGTTACGAGAGATGTGCTTAACAACGCTGTTCCGTGTGCTGTTCTTCGGCCAACGTATGTGTGGTGGTTTAATTAATCTTTGATGTTTTTGGTCATTTTGTGTGTTTGGTCTTCTAGAGGTGATGTGGTCACGATGGAGTGCGTTGAGAAGCTCATCAAGAAGGACTGGCTTCACCCGCTGACAAATCAGAAACTCAAGGAGAAGGATATCATTCCTTTGCAAAGGGTAAGCAGCAAAGATCCACGTGAGGTGGGAGTGGTTTTGATGGTTTTTTGTGTGTTTTCAGGGCGGCACAGGCTACGCAATCACGAATGACAACCTTCAGGCGAAGGAACAGCGACCGGCATTACAGGTTTAGACGTTTACGGCTCTTTATCGAATTTATGTTGAAAATAAGTTTTAATTGATATGTTTGTTGTGAAATATACACCACAACGCAATGGATGTGGTTTCTTTTTTGTTCGTTTTAACCATGATAGGCAGCGTTCAAATGGGTTTCTCAAGTCATCTGAGAGTGAAGGCACGGAGTCATCTGCAAGATTAATAACTGCGTTTGTCCACTGGTCATATTTCTCCCTGACAGTCATGCCGCCGCGTTCAGATGTTCGAAGGTTCATTTTTGTGACCAGATCCCACCTCCGATGTACCTCATCAATAACCATTTTTTTCCGATGTGCAGCTACAGCATCTGACTAATGCCATCACCATTTCGGTGCATCATCCAATCACACAACAGAACCGTTCATCTATTGGAAGGGAAAGAGTGACAAAATAAATTAAACTAGGGCACTCCCGTGCCTTTTTGGCGAATATGTGACGACGACTGGCTATCAATTTATCATGAGAAATCATTGTCGGCGGAAGACAAATTGCAATTCGCCAATCCTCCCCTTTCACAGCCACTCACCCACTGCCGACATGCACCTGCCATCCAACTATAGTCCGACAAAAGAGAAACAAAAAAAAAAACAAGAATTGCAAACCTCTCGAGTCCAAAATAAAAATACATTCTTATCCATTTCCCTTGCCCGCCTGCCCAAGAGTGTGTTTTGTCGTTGCCACCACCACCACCACTACTACTACTGCTGCTGCTACTGATCCTAATTCTCGCGCGAAAAACACGATAATTTCGCAACGCTCGTACGTTCGCTGTAAAAAGACAAAAAAAGATCTCGATTCTCTGGTGGAATTTCAGAATTCGGCTTTGGGTACAAGAATAGTTGCGACTTCTCCTCTTCATGCATCAGTTTTCATGAACACACTAAATAATGAACTACATTCGGACGGACTGGGCGACGATGGCTAGTGTATGAGTGTGTCCGCGACTCGCTCAGGCAATGCTACTTGTTCTGGCTCTGGCAATGGAGCAGTGTCTAATGATCTTGCCTTCTGATTCTGCATTTGTCGATCGTATCGCTATCAATTATTGCGAGTTAATCCGATGCCAAGTGCGGAGGTGACTCTCATTCGATGCGAGAGTGATTGAGGGCGAGTGTGCTCACTTGGAATCATGAAACGAAGGAACATTTTACATAAGATTGAAGATAGAAAATGGCTGGGAATAGGAGAGGGGCACTGGTTACATCCTTTCCTGCTGTGATGGGCATCTAATTCCACACAGTTTCTTTCAGATGTTCTGAAGCATTCGTTCAGACAACAAATCCCTGACATTTCCTTTCAGATGTTCAGAAGCATACGATCTGTCTGGAGTATGCTACAATTGGTCGTGGTCAGGAAAGTCCATTTGACGAAGGCCATGCAGGCTGGTTGACACTTCCACAATCCCCAGGCAAGTCCAGTCGCTGGAAAATTAAAGAGAAGCGCAATGGCTTCAGATGAAATCGGTACACAGACTTAATGGGATGGGTAGCCTGAGTGGAACCGAAATACACGCCTTTTCGAGTAACACACAGAGCACGTCCTGTCTGGAGCATATTGTACTTGGTTGAGGTCAAGAAAGCCAATGCGAGCTTATTCACACTTTCAAACAAACAAGACAGATCAAGTGACTAGGAAATGAAAGAGAAGCTGTAGTTGCTTCAAAGTCTGTGGAGGGTTAACCGTGAGAAATTCTCTTGGGAGACTTCAAGGTTGCACACCCACGAGAAGACGTACGTCAACAAACTTGGGGTGCGACACTGGAAGAGGCCAAGCAAAGATCGTGCTAGTTGAAGAGGTTTGTACGTTGAGACCCAGGTCGACACCGAACTGGAGCGCCAAATAAAGAACAAGAAGAAGGAGCACTGCAAAGGTGCACGTTTGGCAGCGTTGCTCCTGATCTTTTCTTTTTTTTCTCAACTCCAACGACTTATTTGCATTTGTCTGTGACAGCGTCGTTATCAGCTCCTGGAGCGAGCCAAAAATATGAAGGAGCCGTACGTGCACTAGGCCCAGCATTGTCTGCGAATACATGGCAATTCGGGGAATCAAGTAAGTCGCTTTTCAGGGACCGTCTAGATCTGCATCTTTCCTGGACATACCTTACATCCTGTGGCATGTGGGAGTCAAGACATTCGGAATGTTTTAAGGTTTAGGGTACTATTAGAGACCAGACAGTTTGGACTGTCCCCTTAGAAACTAAGGACACCTTCGCCTACTCTTTTCCTCGTCAACTCAAGTATAGACAAGTTAACGATGATTTTACGATCCACAAGCTCAGCAGACGGCCAGTTTGATCGAATGCAGCTGGCCGGCGATCGCGCTCTTAATTACGACGCTGATTCACGCTGTTTACTAAATTAGTCGAACGATGCCTGACTTATTCTCAAATGATTCATTTTATTTATAAACCCCGCCGTGCTTCTAATGCCTCCAATTTAGTCGGTCGGTCCATTAAAGCGCGCCGTCCAAATCGGCGATAAACTTCTCCGCCCAAGGAGACATCCATCCACCGCCAGTCTGCTGCTGAGTCCCTGGAAAGCGAGTGACTCATTCCACCAAAACACAGGTTGCGTATACGCACAAGCAGCCGCCAAGCGGCACAGTCAGAGACCAAAAATTGACACAACATGCGATTATTTCAGTCCAATAGACAACGACATCCTCCTCCTTATCCATTACGAACATTTGGTTCTAATTTATTTCATTTGGAGACATACTTCCGCCGCCGTGCCTCACCCCATTTTCCCATCGCCCATGATCCGCGTTCCGCTCCTCTTACCGAAGGTGGCTCGGCAATCATAAATTAAAACAGAAGAAACCGAAAAAAAAGAAAAAACACAGATTTTCGCGCGCTATCGTGAGACACTCAGTCGCACTCTTGTTTCTTTGAAATTTCGGTGCTCCTCATCTCACACACCATCCGATCGATTCAAGATTCGGGCTCTCCTACAATATGCGCCGCCAGCGGGCAGAACTCTGCACGTTGTCCCTGCGGCTGCTGCCTCGTCCGCTCTCTCGCTCTCTCTCTCTCTCTGCACTTCACAGCCACCACACCAATAGTGTGTCCGTGTGTCAATTATATGCCGCTCTTCTGTTGTAATGTGTTTTATTTATATCAAAAATCGTCAGCTCCAGGTCAGAAATAGAGAGGTACATTCAGGAAAAAACAAAAATCAAGCATTCACGAGGAGCACCAGCGAGCCACCAAGCCACCCAAAGTGAAATGCCACAGTCCACGCCACCAGAGAACAACAACAACGGCAAACACAAAAAATAATAGATAATTTTTAAGGAACAAAAATCAGTGACAACAACAACAAGAGAATTAACTCTTTCTCTCGGATGAAGAACAACAAATTGACAACAAAATGTGAGAAAAAAATAAATAAAAAGTCAACAGCCAGTGACGGAAATATAGGGACACTCAATTGATTGGTGAACGGGGCGTGGGAACACCTGGCACGGGAATGGATATACCATGAGAGAGGGCTATAGGCATACACAGGATAGGCGCTTCTCGGAAAGGAATCTGTTCAATAGTTCGCCGGCAGGCTTCAAGAATAATTCTTAGACTATAAGAAATAACGACAAGCAGCAGGTGTCAAGCAAAAGGTTTTTATCGGTTTTAAAGCCGCATACGAGAGGATTAATCGAAAGGAGCAATTCGATGCGATGGCCGAATTCGGGATCCCGGGAAAGCTGAACTGGTTGTGTAGCAAACACGCCAACATACGCGATGCCGTGTGCAGTTCGGTTCAAGGATCTCCGAGCCATTTGAAACCTGCACCGGATTTTGGTAAGGAGGTGGGCTGGCATGTGACCTCTTCAACCTGGTACTGAAGAAGATAATCTGGTACTGGAGAAGATAGTGCGGCGAACTGTTGTTAATACGGAAGCCACTATCTTCTACATCCAACTGTTGGGATACGCATATGACATTGACATCGCCATGCGTTCCCATCGAACCGTCGTGGAAGCTTCCACGGCTATTGAAGAACATGCGAAACGAGCTGATCTAAAGGTCAATGAGGATTACACGAAATATATGCTGTCGAGCAAGAAACGCTACGCGGAAAACCACGTGTGGCAAAACATCACAAGTAGTCACCCCCTCGGGACATAAAGGCCAGCATAGTGGGGATCCAACTTAGAACTGTTCTTGACAGCAAAACTCTTAACTCGCAGGACGAAGATCTCTACGAAACTCTGGAGAGCAAGAGAACAGATGATTCTTGGTGCCTTTGAAAGAAAAATTCTATGTCGCCGTAGCGTAGTGGGTTAGTGCGTCGACTCCTACACAAAGGGTGCCAGGTTCAATTTTTACCACATTTCATAATACACGGCTCCACCGCTTTCGATTCACTGACAATGCTCAAATCTTCTCAACTTCGCCGTTCGGAGTCGACATAAAACTGTAGGTCCCTTCCACTAGCGAAAGAACAATAGCATGCATGCACGAGTGGTTGCTGAGAAGCTGGCTCCTGGCCATCTACGGGCTGTGGCGCCAACCATATTATTATATGTAATCCCGACATAACCGTAGGCTCTATGCGTTGTACTAAGATGTGGATGTAGTCTTATTACGGAACTGGCTACATGGACACCAATGCCCCACCTAAGGGGGTCTTCGAACCCGAGCCTCCCGCTTTGAGAAGGAGATAAGCCCCCGAAATAAAGACCAAGTCATAGCGCTCTTAAGACAACTTGGAATTGACGACCGGAAGCAGCGTGCCTCGGATCGCTATCGATGGGAGCTATTGCTTAGTCTGAGACCATCCACGGGTAGCGGGCCTGAAAAGTGAAGTAAGAATCTTGTAAATGTTTTAAAAATGTTGTGAAGATAATGAGGACTCCCCGTGGTCATTCTGCATGCAACCATCTATTGTGGAACGTCAACTGTGGGCGGTCTATGAGAAAGAGACCACCATTTCAAGAATTCATATGCATAACTCCGGCTAAAAACTTCAAGAAAAATGTCCAGACTATCATCGGTGTTGTAAGGAGAGTTCTCCCTTGTATTTTTAGACTCGACCATCAGTGGTAAGACGTCAACTGTCAAAAGCTCTAACATCAACGAGAAATGCGAAGAGTACATGCTTCCCCGTTGTTATTCTGCAATCAAAAACCAGTTGAAAAACATCAAAACAGTCAACGGCTACTGTCAACTCGAAGCTTGAAGAGACCTCTCGCATAAAGTGCTGTGTAGGCTGTCTCCCTAGAAATGGGGGATGTCCAAGTCAGAACTTGCTTCTTCGTTCAATTTAGACGAGTTAACGATACACGAGCTCAGCAGGTCATGGCCACAGTGATGTTGTGTGTAGAAGGAGCTTTTAAGTCAAATCTCCGACAAGAGCTCCTTTCATAATTCATGGCTGTACCTTTTCTAGTGCCACTATCACCGCTCAGAGAGCTTCCTGTTCCATAAAAAGTCTTCTTTCGGAGTCTGCATAAAAAACTACGGATAGCCTCAACTAATGGGAAAACAATAGCACGCAAAACTCGTGTAGTTGCTGTAGAAGGTCCAGGGCCAGGTTCATATCGTAATGAAGCTCAGCTGGACCCCAGTTTGATCCAATGCAACTGGCTGATAATTAGGTTAGGTTAGGTTAGAGTGGCTGACTACCTTAAAGGTAGCCACACTTGGGCCAAAGTTGGGCCGTCTGTTACCACGAAGATGTAGTAGATCCTAATCCGCGAACCATCTGGATCTTTTAATAAAGCGATGGAGTTTACCGATGCTGATATTAATTAGTTCTGTCATTCCGTAGAAATATGGACCGTCCAAGTGACTAAATCTGCGAGATAAGAGGGCACTGCAATTGCAAAGAAGGTGTGAAATGGTTTCGTCTTCCTATTCATCCAAGCAACTTCTGCTTCATTGTAAGGGGTACCTAGTCGGGAGTTGTAAATTTTAATGCCACAATGCCTGGTTATGAGCACTATGGAACTATGGAAAATAAACAGGTCTGTGTGAGGCTGAGCCGCCACCTAACCTATCCCGGTTATAACGCCGATTAGGGCTCGAAGTTTCGGCCAGCTCATTCCGATCTGGTGGCGTGAGCATTTCGGATCTATAGACGTCAATAATCGCTTCGTTATGAGGCACCCATTGCCAGAAGAACATCTATGTTTGGTGAGAGTAAGCGTTTCTAGGTTTAGAAGATGTTTTGCAGTAGTGATCGGCATGGACGGCAATTCTCCGACCAGAAAGAGTGTTGAGGTGGTGTCCTTTCTAGCGAGATCGTCTGCTTCACAATATTCTGGTATGATACTGTGGCCCGTCACCTAAGTAGGATTTTGAAATACTTGACCATCTCGATGAGAGACGGAGCGGAAATTGAGTGATGTGTGGAGCTAAATGTGGCTGTGTTCAGAGATTCGCTGTCCTAACAGATGACAATACCTGCCTCTAATGTTGCATTGTTCTGCGTGTCGATGAGGGTCTAGAGTTAGTCCAGATTCCATCTGCCCTTTGACAAGGGCCAGGTTCCATCCTGGCTGACAATTGCGCCGGTTGCTATTTTAGCCCGCCTGTACCTTTTCGCTTACAACGGTATTCAATTCTGGATAGAATAGACTTCAAAGGAAGGGATTGATTAAGAAGTTTCTTAGTTCTTAAATTGGTTCAGGAAATCAAGTTCTGGTCCTTCGAACCGCGTCATAAACACAAACCTAGGCATCCCAAGCCCGGAGCTTCCTCGAAAATGACCATCACCGTCTGACTAGCTATGTTGCTCTTCATTTGAATCCTCACAAAATGAGACGGCCCTCAGACCTATCTCAGGCACGTTGCCAAGATTCCAAAGGGAAATATGGAATGCCAAAGAATGCCTCGACTCACAGAGGCACGCACGCCCATCAAAATCACTGCATTCTTTCCTTCGGCAATCGCGTGTCCCTATTTAAATGTCCACAAGTGTATGTAAAATGTAAACATCAAGAGAGCGCTAGAGAGCGCCATTTGAAAATAAAATAAAACTTAAATAGATTCTCATTAGATGTTCAAAATCTATTCACAAGAAAAAAGAAAAACACTACAACACGACACGAAACAAACACAGATGAGGAGAAGCTGAGATGAGAGGCAGAAGAAAAAAAATAAAACAACACAAAATTTTCAAATAAGTACATTAGGAGGACAACACTCTCGAATAGGTACACCGCGCGCCGCGCAGTACACACAGTTACGACCGCGATGGACATTCGAATAATTTTCCACAGAAAAAGTTTCCTCTTCTGTTCGGAGTGTCGTTGCCGCTAATACTGTGTTGTCGCTGGTCGTTTGGTCGTTTGGTCGTCTTGACGGTTTGGACAGTTTGGACGGTTTCGCTCGCGTCGTCGTCACCGCCGTTGCGTATGCCATCATCGTTGTCTTCGTCAACATCGTCATCGTTTAAGTGGTTTGTCAGTCAGTCTGAGTTTGATACGTGAAAACAAATCAAAATCCAATCGATATTGGACACTTCAAGGGGATCAATTGCGAAAGGATCATCCACTTTGATCAGCAACGAATTTGTGTGTGAGCAGATTTTGAACAACAGGGTGTTGCGGTGAGGTGAATGAAAGAAGAAAAGTGTGACAACGTCTTAGTCATCCTCCAGCTCAATACTTCCAACTATTTTTAGTACGACCGGGCTGGATTTAAAAAAGACACGAATTATTTCTGTCACCGCCGAGATCGAGAAGTGTCAATATTTTCTATGTTAAACATAGCAAAACAAAATTTTTATTGAAGAAAAATAAATCGAAAAATAATTAAAAAGATTCCTTCAACGAAGTAGAGGTTAGGTTATATATTCTTTTGGGGTTCCACATCGAATTTGGAGGAATTTTCGAGTTCGAAAAAAACGGCGATTGTACGGTCGAGAGTAGAAGAAGAAGTATCCGTGTTCAACGTCGTCGCCGACGACAGTTCGGTCTTCGTTTCAATTAGTTTTTCTTTTATTTTTTTTTTACCGGTAAAAATAGCCCTTGCAGGCAGGCAGTCAGGCAGCAGCAGCAACATACATCCAAAAGTTGTTTTTGCATATCCACACACATACACATGCACACAGTTTGCAGGCAAGCACACACACACACGCACACGTTGATCCATCCATATAGAGTGTGAAGAACAATTTAAATTTCGCTCGTAAATAAAATAATAATATAAATAAATTTTTAAGTGTCTCCTCTCGATCGCGAGTGCCGCGAGTAATGTGCACAAAAAGCACACACACATCCGTACACTCGATTGCATCCATGCATGCTTGGATGTATACTAGATGCATCTAATCGTCTAATCGGATCGGAGAGTGTCAGTTCGGATTTGAATTTACTATTTTTTTGCTTCTGTTCTGTTCTCTTTTTTTTATGTGAATTTTTTCTTTCTTCGCCGCCGTGTAGCGCGATTGAATAATATTAAATATAGACTAGTGTACGCGTAATAGAGTGAGAGAACGTGCGTGCGTTGAGTCGAACAAGTGTCCTACAAATCGCATATCAGCCCTCCACCGCCCCGCCCCGTGCAACGGATCGTGCCAAAAGGAGGGCAGTTTTGTTTTGAGGCGAAAGTGCTAAATGACAGGTGAACCCTTGTGTCACCAACACCAACACAAAGCATTCCCATAAAAGGCCATTATGGAGCATGTGAACGCCGCTGGATCCGGTGCGCGTCAGGAGCAACACCACCATCATCAGCAGTTCTGCCTGAGGTGGCACAATCATCAGGTAGTTATGCAGATCCATTTCTTCCCCCATCGCCAGCGCCGCGCTGTGTGTACCTCATTTGATCTCACTCTCTGTCTCTCGTTCTCATTGCCTTCGTGTGTGCGTGTGTGTGTTGTGGGTTGGTTTGTTTTTGTTTGTGTTGTGACCTTTTATGGGGTAGTGGTGGGTTGCCACTTGTTGCCTGGCGGCTCCTTTCCATATCAAGCCTGGAGCTGTGCGCCTGCCATGGCCCACAAGTGAGTTGGGCGCGCTCGCTATCCGTGCGTATCTTGCCCGGAAGCAAGCTCGCTTGTGGCTTTGCGAAACGAGTGATCTAAAAATATCACTTGTCACATCGCGCAAGGGCTTGCAGGAGGAAGACGCTTGCTGTTTCTCGATCACACTGTGCGATGAGTGTCTTCTTCGTCCAGGATTGGAAGGAATGATTTGTTTTTTTCATTTTGCTGCTGAGCAACGCGTGCATGCTTGTACTTTGTTGTGCATGCCTCCTGCCTCGACGGCTGCAGGATGGACGGGCTGCCTTTGGATTGGGGCAACATTCAGGTGATCGAACTTAGAGGAATCACTTGGAATGTGGTTGTGTTGTTATTTTTAAGTGGAAATTGTTGGGATTTCGGCTTCGGAGTGTCGACTTGGAGAGTTTGTTCAACTTGCGATCGGTGGTTCTAGGTTATGTTTTGGAGCACATTGGAGTGCAGCGGCATCGCTGGATGTGTATTTTTGGAACATTAATTGCTGTGTGACACAATTTTGGGATTCGGTTAATGAGGGTTTTCTTTTGACGTCTGTTTGACGACGTTGACAGTCCGGCTTTTACAGGGGAACATTCTAAAAGGGTTGTGCAGACAGAATTGTGGACAAGGACAAAGAACTTTCAATTACCTTTCCATTCAGTGAAATCCAGGAAAGGGGGAACTACCACGTCGCTACGATACGAGACGGAGTTCAATGTTTTTCATACTTTCTGACAGTTCTTAGTGGACACCATACAATACTACAGCCTGTTAAAATGTATAGAGGTTGACACCGAAAGGTTTGACAGATTCAGGTTATCTTACCGGAGTGTTTAAAAGGATCAAACAGCAGTAGCTTGCCGATACGGAAGCAAATCCCCATCGAGAGCTATAATTGTTATACAGAGTGACATGTCTAGTGTCACTTACTTACTTATCCAGCCGGCGACCCGGGGCCGGAGCAATCACTGACAGTCTTGGGCACGCTGTTTCCAGTCGTCAGGACCAAGTTGGCTTGCGTCCGCGATTGGTTCTTATACCGAAAATCCGGTCTTCCTCTCCTTCTCGAACCAGGAGGTCCAGATACGAAGCCCTTAGCTGGAGTATTGGTGTCCGGCACTCTCTATGGCCGACCCAGAGCAGTCGAAAACATCCACATATTGGCAAAGCTCGTAGAGTTCGCGATTGTGGCTACTCCACCATTCACCTTCCTCGCAGGTGGGAGCATATATCCGACGTCGAAGTTTTCCTTCGAAGGCACCAAGAATCAGCTCTGCTGTTTTTCTTATGGTCTTGCATCGTGAACGAAACTTCATGCCAATGAGCTATACCCCGATGGGTATCTAGGTTATAGGTTCAATGAAGTTGTCTTAAATGTTCCCCTGAATGGTTGACCGATCGAATTCTTATCTAGGTTAGGTTTCAATGGTCGTCTTGATTTAAGCAGATATTCCTACCAAGTGGATCATGTCTCCTGTTCGTCATTCATTGATCCAGTTGAAGCTTCGAATTAGCTTCGAATTAAGTCAGGAAGGCTGACTGGAATGATATTGACATTGTTTAGATTTTTGGCTAAGACTAGGCAGCAACAAAGCACATTCTCCAAAGTTTCATCCAACGCAGTTTTTTTTTGACTATCTGCATCTATCAGTGGTAATCAGGCCTCATCTATAGGTGAGGTGGTGATCCATCAGAGATTGGTCTGTAATGATCTCCTACTAGTATACACCGATATATTTAAATCCCCTACTAGAATAGCGAGTTCGTCAAGTGTTTCGTTTCCCTGCCAGAATTCTTATATCACATTAAAACAATTATTGGGTTATGATACACATTTTGTTTTTTGTCAGTACTCTCTGCCAACCCATTGGACTCTTTTATTGACTCTTATGAATGGAGAAACCAACAATCAAGAGATGACACATCGCACGCAACCTAAACTAATGCTACCAACAAAAGAAGCGATATGCGGTTTTGATCTGGATTGGAGTTGGAAATAAACAATGGCCAACGCCAGAATTAAACGGAAACCAATCCTAAAAAGAAACATTTGGAAATTCTGAGGAATTATTTGATATAAACACCCCTTGTTTCACAAGATTGATTATAGAATCATCATCAAATCAGTCATAAGGCGCCATTGCTAATTTTTAGTTTTTGCCTTGTCAAACTCGGCGCTGGACACAATCTTTCCATCAAGTGAAGTGTCGCAGTGAACAAGTGCCTTGAACAATCTCACCGTGAACACATCTCTTGGAGACATATGTATCTCCTAAACAAAACATCGACGTTTTCACTATTGATAGTGGTTCTGCAAATCTTTGCTATAATTCACCAATATTTTCCCATGATCGAGCAACTCGTAAGCCTTTAGTGAATGAGTAACTTCATCGCGAATTTCATTGCCTCTTGGTAGCTGTGGCGTAGTGGGTACGTACGACTGTCCCTACGATGGGAGTCCGGGTTCAATTTCTGACACGAAAAACTTCCATAATGTGCTGCTTCAGCTCTCTTGACTTACTCTGTGTGAGTCGGTCAAGAACAAGCTTATCAAATTTCGCCGTAGTTAGTCGTTATAAAATTGTAGGCCACTGTAAATGTCTGAGGATTCTGCTGACACCCATATCGTCGGCTAAGGATGCAAACCCCGTAAATCGAATGTTCAATTTCTTACCAATTGCACACATACATCTTACATTTTACTTTTTCTGCTAAAGCTGTGGATTTACGAGGTTTTCCTTGAATCCAGCCATATGTACATTTCAATGCCTACGTGATATATTTTCAAAAACCTAATTTTGGGCAATAAGTGGATTTACGAGGTTTGCAATTTGCATCCTTGCGATCGGAAATGAAGTATTAGGCCGCTTTCACAAATTCGTCGGCGATGTTTTCAAATTCTCTTTTGTAATTTCAAGCCACTTTCACACAGGAAATCTTTCAGTCTCTGCAATTGAGATCTCAACTCTGAACTTCATCTCTTTCCCACTCTCTGCAACGAGAGCAAACGAGACGCGGCTACCCCTAGCACGTCTGACCTCCCTTGTAAACAAGATGGAAAAATCGCCGACAAAATTTGCCTGTGTGAAAGCGGCCTTACCGAGATGCCCAGCTTGCCCTCTCTTGCATCTTCAAATGTTTGACAACTGTTTTTATAACTTTTTCTTAAACCAAATTGACCAATCAGAGGACTGCATTCACGTTATTTCGTTAATAACCGTCAAAAATTCATAAATATCTGTCAAAAAGGCACTCAAATTCATCGATGGACTAGGGGGCAATCAGCTGCGAATTCGGCCATCTCTGTAATACTTAATTTCTGCTTGCGATACTGAATATGTCTAGAAATTCTCTTAGTCTAGTAATTCCCCACAATTTGATTTTAAACGGAGAGCCAAAGAATGTAAAACGACGTTTTCTTTTCATCCTCCTCGTCCAATTTAAAGAGAAAATAAACCTTGTAGCATGTATTTTCATTGCGCGTTGTTCTGTTAGGTCTCTGATTAGGTTGCAGATGTTTATTTTTCTGAAATAAAACCAGGTGTTGACAATTTCCTAGAATTAATTTCCTCAGTTTATCTGTAAATTTAGTCTTTGCGTCGTCAATCGCTTTCGTACAACCACCGAAGGCGCAAATTGAAACTTTCAATCCACTCTACCAATCCACTCTACCGGGCGAGTTAGAGGAATCAACTCGAGAAAACCATATTCCCTGATAACCACCCACCAAGATGTTCGTCTTCCTTGTCTCCTCGAATCCGTCGACTGCGATTGGAATACAATCTTAGTTAGTGCTCTCCTATGCTTCCTTTCGATCTGGCCAAGCGGCTGATATAGTCGTAGAATTCAGAGCCTCTCGCATTGAGGGCACTCTACACCTCCTAAACTAAAATATCCTGAACTAACCCCTGTTTCTGAGAAACTTCCGAACAAATGTTCTTTCAAATCCCCTTAACCCAATATAACACAAATTTTAATGATAGAAATCTGTTGGAATTCTCTCGACTCATTCCCAAAAGGCAGAAAACTATCAAAAGTCCCAAAGAACAGACGGCCATCAAATAATTCTCCACCTCCTACGCGAATGTCATACGGTGACGGTCATTGTCATTTGCCAGCTATCGCTTCGACTTCCTCAAAACAAATAATCAGCTGAAGGCCACATCAAAATAAATCTGACTGTGACCGAAATTCTAATCAGAACACTTACTTGTAAGATGTGTGTTCCATTATCAGCGTTCTGCGGTGTCTCCTCACCAATCGTGGCGGGTGATGCAATGAATCCCCCAACGAACACGAGGACCAATAAGGAAGTCAGGCCTAGGGACGATGTCATCTTGGGTCTTTGTCACTTCAACTTCACTTGAATCAATTCGTTCTGATTTGCACGTATGTGTAGCTACTGGCTGTGGGGATGTCTAATCCGCTGAAACTACGAAGTTTGAATGTTTGCTTTATCGCCCTCAATAATCTCATCAACTACTGCGTCTTCAAAAGCACACAAGTGGTTTCATTCAAATTGATTAAGGCATTGATGCTTTTTTTTGCACGAAACGTGTGTGAGATCTGGAACATAGGCTGAACTTTGATGGCTGTTGAATAAGTTTGTGGGAATCACATTCAAAAGAGAGCTTGTGGGGCACTTTTTTCTGTTTTTTTCATTTGCGACGGAAGAGAAGAGCTGATTGTGGAACGCTTTGCGAGGTTTTGTTCCACAGTTTCCACATAATGACAGCTTTTCTAGAACAAAGCTCTTCACTTGGGAATGAAAAGAGTCTCTAACGTTCGATGTAGCCCGCCTAACCAAGATTGATCTTTGAAGAAATGTGGTCCATCGATTCCAAGGGCGCTAGCTCAAGAACAAAAACTCTCTCAACAAGACAACATTGAGTCTTGTTCTTTAACAAGCACAAGCTAAAGAAACAGCGATTTTCTAGTTCTTCCTTTTTAATCCAAAACAGCATCCATTATTTCCCGGTCTCCGTAGTCATTTCAACTAATGCAAGCTCGTCTTTTTCCATTTCCCAGACGAGTCTACTCAGTTCTCTGCCGATACTTCTGGACCAGTCCCACCTCACAGATGTCACACTCTCGGCTGAGGGGAGGACGCTACGTGCCCATCGCGTTGTCCTCAGTGCATGCAGTACCTTCTTCTTGGAACTATTTCGGGCGCTAGACTCGTCAAACCATCCAGTGATCATAATCCCTGGAGCATCGTTTGCTGCCATTGTCGCCCTCCTGACGTTCATGTACTCCGGCGAGGTGAACGTTTTCGAAGAGCAAATCCCCACACTACTGAATCTAGCAGAGACGCTCGGCATCAAAGGACTGGCTGATGTCCAAAGTAACGTAAGTCCATCACGTCCCCCGTGCCTACCAACAACACACCTAACCTCAAATTTCATCTCGTTCCAGCTAAACAACTCAAATGCGGCGAAGAAGAGGGACGATCCGACACCGCAGCCGCCCCAGACTTTACCACAAATCCCGCAAGCGTTAAAAGACGAAGAGATACCTTCACCAACCCACCTCATACCGCCGCCGCCGTCGCCGATGGCTGGCAACAAACTCCCCACTCCTCTGGAGAACTTCTTCCTCAAATCGTTGCAATTCTACCCGAATCTGATCCCTCAGCCGCTGAACTTCTCCCAGTCGGCGCTGAACAAGACCTCGGAGTTCTTGGCAAAATATCAGCAGCAATGCGGCCTCTACCAGTCGGCCAAGGAGACTGACAGCTTCCCATCAGCCAGCCAGGCGGCGAACGACGACGGTGGCTACAACAAGCGAACCAGTAGCGGAGAAAAAAAGACAAAGGACATCAAGAGAATCGACAAGATCGTGGAGAACCTCCGCTGTGCCACGCAAACGACAAAGCCGCTCGAAAATGCGTTATCCCAGCAGGTCGGCAAGGGATACTCCGACATCGCAGCCAGATCACCGACTTCCCCGCTGACCGCAGCTCCGTCGTATGCACCGAAGGGGATCACAAACTATCCAGTGCCAGGTGGTGGGCAGGCCACGGCGAACAGCGGAGCGGCCACAACACAGAAGGACGAACCGGACAAACCGGCTGAGAAGTCGCCCGCTGAACATGCGGCAAATTCAACGGCGAACCGGTCGACACAGAATGCCGTCTGCCCGACAGGAAGCGCCATGCCCGAGAACGCAATGGAGAAGCCAGCCTCCAGCCCACAGCCGAAGATTTCGAACTCAAAACTCTACGCCACGTGCTTCATTTGCCACAAACAGCTGAGCAACCAATACAATTTGCGAGTGCATTTAGAAACTCACCAAAATGTCAGGTTGGTATTCAGGGCGCAGGATCCCGTCTCCAACTCACCCTCCGCCACTTTCTTTCACAGGTACGCTTGCAACGTCTGTTCACACGTCTCCCGGAGCAAGGATGCACTGCGCAAGCACGTCTCCTATCGGCACCCAGGCGCCCCCAGTCCCTGCGAGTCGGAGGCACGTCGAAAACGAGCAAAAGGACTCGCCACCGCGTTTCCACTACCAACCAACACGGACCCAGAGCAAATGGCAGCCCAGCTGAATCCGGCTTTCATGTTTATGCCAAATCAGTTTCACCTCACCGCGGCGCCGTCAACGCAAATGCCTCCCACTCACGCCGCAGCGCCTGCGAGCGCACCCTCGGCGAGCGGTCCTAGCGAAACAACGATAATCAAACGAGAATCCACACCAACGTCAACGTCATCCTCGCCCACCGATCATCAGCAGAATTCCATCACGACGTTTCCCACCGACGGATCTGCCAAACCGTAGAGCACCGATGCTGCTGCTCTCCCCACTCCGCACTCCATCCATCCTCAAGTCCACTCGTCCATCCGTCCATCCGTCCATGGTCATAAATAGAGTCCTTTTCGATTAGTATTTCGTCCCCGGCTGTGATAGTACAGAAGATCTGATTTACATCATTAAACAAACAAAATTAACGCAACCCACGCCATCCGAAGCACCGCTAGATTCATGCAGTCAGTGTGTTTCCGTATTTCCACGTGTACTCCTAGTCAGTAACCAGTCCCGTGAGGCTACAGTTTAATGAATAGCAAACGGATTCAGTTTGTTTGCTCTTTTGTTCTTGTCTTCTTTTCATTTTGTTTTGTTGTTGTAATTTATTTGTTTATTTTTATTTTTTGTTTTTCTTTCTCTCATTGATCCTATTGGGTCCGAAACTCATGAACCTTTTACACCAAACACTATACACTAGATTGGCCAGGCTGAGGGGTGTGAACCCAGCCGAGCTGGGCTCGCAGCCGCCCCCCGCCTGGTCGAGCACACAAAAAAGACAATTGTTTACCTGTTTTATTTATTTTGTTATGTTTTAAGTTAAGTATTGCATATTGATGTTACATTTATATATATTAAATAAATTAATTAATTAATGAATAAATATGTTAAACTATACAAATTTGGAGAAAGAAAGGAATAATAAAAGATTGAATGCTCATTCTGGCGGGTGACTTTTTTTCATTTTTCAAATCTTAGGGACCTCATCTAGCCTGTCCGAGGTGAAAAGACGAACTCACTTATCAAGCCAGCGACACTTGGAGGGTCTGAGCAATAGCTAGCTTCAATAGCTGACGGTGCTGGGAACACTGCAGCGTGCTTCTTCCAGTTATCAAGGCCAATTACCGGAGGTTCGGCCTGGCTCTCCTTCCCGAACCAGGAGATTCGGATTCGAATACAATCTTAACTGGAACATTGGTATGCGTGCCCCGATATTATGTGTGTTGCCGACGACAACACCCACAGCGTGATGAGTTCGCGGCTATGTCTTCTCCTCCATTCACCTTCCTCACAGACGGGATCAAATATCCAATGTAGAGTTTTTCTTCCGAAGGCACCAAGCAACAGCTCTGATATTTTGCTCGCAGTCCAGCTTTCGGCTCCAGATAGCACGACGGGCATAAGAGTTTTGTGGAATATGCTCTGCGTCCTTCGAGTCAGGAGCTTTGGGCCCAGTTGTTTTGACAAACCGAAGTAGCAGCGGTTGCCAAAGATGACTCTACGTCGGATCTCCACTAGGATAGTGATTGTTGAGTGCACCGATGATGTTGTGCCCGCGGTGGTTTGAAGTTCCGAGATGAAACACAGAATAACTCTTACCAACCACTGTTCCTTTGAGCTCAAGACGGAACTGATGCAATTATCATCTCCCTATTCCATGGAGCTGAGACATGGACAACTTGAAAATCACCTGAGAAATTCCCTGATATCTTTGGCCTTGTTGCCATTGGTGCCATCTGAAGTAGAAGATTCAACTCCAAACTGTACAGCGACACAAATAACAAGCCTAGCCAGGCGTCAAGGGTACAACGCCTAAGGTGGCTGGGGCATTGCTTAGGCATATGGACAAGTTGGATCTCCGTAAAGTCTTTGACTCTGCAGGGGAACGCTGCAGCGGATGCCCGTGTCGCACATACGTGGAGAAGAACTCCGACCAACTTCGTGTGCCCTACTGGAAGCGGCTAAGCAAAATGCTGTCGGAAGAAGCTTTTTGGTTGGAACTCAGGTTCACACGGACTGTGGTAACACCGAAAGAATAAGAAGGAGTACACATCTTTGCCGTAGAGGTTGGAGAAGGTAATCCTTAGAGACCGCTTTGTGAAGCTAGAGTCCAGAGTCAGTTCTGACAGTTTCGGCATGTCTCTGAATGGACTATCAAGATCGGTGGAGGTATGTTATGAGCCTCTAAGAGCCAAATCCGATTTAGATAAAACTGAGCTCTGAATGCAGTGACATTGAAGAAAAGCAAGCTAGTAAAACTGCCGCGGATTACATGGAGCGTATGGCGCGAAGAGCTGCGCATCAATTTAGAAAGGTGTCGAAGGTGCAGAATTCGAGAACTGAGGCTATTCGAGGGTATGAAGAACTCCATGCTTTAGAAGAATTGTGTATATTTGAGATAGATCACATCAAACCCCCACTCCCCCCCCTCGTCCTTTTTTGTTCCACTTATCTCAATTCGTGGGCAGACTGAGCATTTGTTCACATATCTGGACTCCTCTTGTTAGCCGCAGAACCTGTTGAAGGAAATTCTTGATCATGGAATAAGTGTCCGTCAGAAGCTATAATCATTTCCAGAGAGCCTGTGTAATGTACTTTAGATGTTAGTGGAGTCCCATTGAAGCAACGTGTCTTTTCACAAGTGATGGGAGGAGTAATGCTGAGGTTCTGTTAAGAAGCTGGGTCAATATTGAAACAGTGCAAGAAGATTATGTAGTCAGTAACGGCTTAGTGTAGAAACCAAGTTGGTGGTTTTCATCTCAGTACTTGTTCCAACTGTCACCTATGGTCTTGAAATTCGAGTAATGACCGAAAGATCCTATGGATCCCGAACAGAAGCTACCGAGATGAGATTTCTTCGTGCTGCTGTGGGAATTATTCACTTCGCACGGCAGGACGCGAGGAATGTTGACCAGATGCTTCATCTATGCTATGCTTCGATTGCATTAATCACATGGCACGAATGTATCATCAGGACGTTCGAGGCGTGCCTTGAATTCTATTCTGTTGAAGTGGTTATAACACACTAGTTATGATGCTGGTGCGCCATCTGCTAGCGAACATTCCCGACATATGTTGTGAACTGTGTGACAGCAACTAACTTCACCATTTTTGCGATTCTTAGAAACCACTGAATCCTTGTCACCCTAATTTAAAAATTCATTCGCAAGCTACATTTAATAAAGTAGAGTTATCTTGATAAAACGTGCGTTTCATTTCATATTCCATTAGCAAGAAGACCGCTTGCCAGTTCCAGGCTGAGATGGTTGCACCAGGTCCAAAAAGTCGCTGGTATCTCCCCTGATGAGTTAGAGTCGATGGCGAAGTATACAGTCATCTGAAAATATCTCGTACTTGGTGATAAATGTACATAAGGCAACGCCTCGTTAGTCGCTGGTTAATGATCAAACGTCTGAAAAAGGAGTTCTTGGATGTTGGAGGTAAGATTGAGGCAGGGGACAAGACATCTTCGTTGTCGTCGTTCCTCCAAAGAAAGGAACCACATGTCGGGCAACTTTACATACATACTCATGACTATCTGAACGAGACTGTCTTCTTGTCATAGCTTGTATACCGTCATAGCTTGTATACGCGTATACAAGCAAACCCATGCACCCTTGCCCCTGCCCAAGCTGTGATTTGATCTAGCACTAGCTAGTAACGAGTCAACTCGATTCTTCCAAGTTAGGAAATGCCCCAGCAACACCAGTTCCCCTAAATCGTGCACGCCTCAAGTTAGTCGAATAAAAAACAAATTTGTTTACAAATGTTATTCTTTGAATCATATTCTTTTTTATATTTTATTAAATCATTAGGACATTACGTGATAGATTTACAAAACATATGTATGAGAAATTAGAAAAATTAGTCGCAGCACAAAATCTCAAAAATCAAAACTCAAAACAAAGAAAACAAAAGAAATATAACACTATTGACGACGACGACGACGAATCGTGATTAATTAATAAATATTTAACTTTAAAAGTAAAAAATGCAATTTATAATAACACTCGTTTCATGTTTCTCACGAAATGCTCCTTCCTTTCAGAGTCGTTCAGAAAACGCGTCGTCTTCTTCGCCTCCTCCTTCTCATCCATTTCTCTTTTGCATGATTGCGGTTTTTTCTCTTAAACTATTGAAATTAAATTTCGCCTGACTGTTGTTTTTATAAACTTTTTTGGTCTCAAAGAAGCAAATACTCAAAACAAAATACTATAGGAAAATAAATTATGTATACTTTGCTTTTAAATAAGTCAACAACACGATGCTTGTTTGCTGAATATGTATGTGGGTTGTGTGTGGGTGTGTTTCAGTGTATTGTTCGTTGCTCGAATCGATCGCGTTTAGATTGTTTCCACTTCCCAGACCTTTGTGTTGCAATCCTGTCCGGTTGAGATCACAGTGTTGTTGTCCAACCACACTAAACGGGTGATTTGTGACTGTGGGTGGGCATCTGAAAGGCGAATATGGTTAGATGGTTAGGTGGCACTGAGATGTTTAATTTACTTTTGATAATAGTGTGTTTTGAGGGGTTTGTCACGGACCAGATGATGATGGTCGTGTCTAACGATCCACTGGCGACGAGAAGTGAGTTTGGCGAGAATGCAACGGTGTTGACGCGAGCATTGTGGAAGCCCCATTCTTTGTTGTGAGCGGGCTGCAAGTAAACATAAGAAAAACGATTAACGTCTGACTCCACTCTTATGTCAAGAGGTTTCTTTAATCTAGCACTAGCTTACCGTCTACAGGTGATCCGAATTGAAGCAATGAATAGCAATACATTACGCAAACATTTAAATATCAAGTTAAATTTCTCAAAGCTGAGGACTCACCTTATATTCAGGAACAGAATACAGCACAACCTTTCGGTGGGCATCGCATGCCACGAGTAGTTTATTGTCCGGTGAGTAGGTGCAGTCAGTCACAGCTCCTAGATGCTCGAGTTCGAACTTCAGCTCCAGCGATGTTCCATTCAATGCGTATATCCTAAGCTTCTGATCATCACCGCCAACAGCGAGTTCGAGCGTCTCTGCATTGGCGCTGATGGAGCTGGCCTCGTACTTGATTGGAAGCGAGAATATCTTCTTGTTGTCTTGAATCAAAGTGATTTCCTTCACGCATGCGATAGCAATGATGTTCTCCTTCCGGAAGGCTGTGATGCCGCGTGGTTGGCAGTTTAGCTTGACCACATAGTCGGTGTAGGTGTTGCCCTCGATGCTTATCTTCCTCAAGGAGTCATCAATGCCGCAGGTGTAAACGAAATCTTCCCACGCAACAATGCCGTTGATCTACAGACCATACAGGATTAAAAACACATTCCATTCTTCTAGAAGACGGCGTACATACCTGATTGCCATGTCCAGGACCAGCGATGCGGTCGTTGACTCCACTTCCGGAATTCCAGTTGGTGACGACGCCGTCATGGCTGCCAGTGTAAATGGTGCTTCGATCGTCGCTCAGACCCAGCACAGTTATCGGCTTGTTGTGACCCTTAATCACGCGCAGTGGCTTCGTGGGATCATTCACATCCAAATAGCTGATGTTGCCCGAAAGGGACACAGTGAGCAAATGCTCACCCTGCCATAAGCACGACACTTGCTGATCGTCGACTGTGGTTCCCATGACAAACTCAGAGATGAGTTCGCGTGTCTCGACGTTCCACAAGCGACAGGTCTTGTCGCCGGAGCAAGTGAGTAGCTGTGTGCCATCAGGTTTCCATGCAACAGCATACACACCACCCTTATGGGCTGGGCTACCAACTTCTCCCACCAGTTCCGATGTAGCGCCATCGTATATAAACACCTTGCCATCGAAACCAGCCGAAGCAAAGAGGCTACCACTTGGTGAGTACCTCACGGCTTGCACGAACCTTGAGTGTTCGGTTTTGGTCATCTTGAACTTGAAGGGAGGACCCTCAAAGATACCAATTGTATTGTCTTCACTGCCGGTCACAATGCGGAACGGCCTGGCTGGGCGAAAATCGCATGAATTGATGGGCTTCGATTGTCCACTGATTTCACCGACTGATGTGCCGGTTTCAGCCATGAACACATGTCCGAAACGCTCACGGCCCTCGCCGACAATGACAATTCTTTGGTTATCCGGTGACCAGGCGATATCCTTGATCGGTCCACCAATCGGCTGGAATTCATTCTTCAGAATATGCTCCTTGTTAACCGTGTCCCAGATTCGGATCTTACCAGATTGATCTAGAGATGAAAGGGAAAAGTTAAGTAAAACGATTGTATTTTATGCTTCTGCCTAGTGAGTCATCGGCGCGGACGGCATCAAACGATTTGGTGACTTCATATGATTCATTTTGATTTAGTTGCAGTTTTGTGTTTGTTGATGTTTTTAATCTTCTGTTGTGCTTCCGGTTGCGCGCTCAGTCATCAAATGAACAAACTCGTCGCCACAAGCGAGTCTGCAAGTGACCCGATGAAGAAGTGTTTAATCAACGGTTTTCTAGAAACTTATGGCTGGTGTTATGCAAAACGTGACCTATTTATGCAGGTTAAGTTAGGTTAGGTATATCAAAAAAATGCAAATAACGAACTCGTTAAAATTTGCGAGTCGTGGAAATAGTGTATGTCACATGCGAGATGTGCGAACTGAACGAAACAAGCTTTATTTGGTATTCGATGTTAAAGAATTAGTGAATGAGCGATTAAGGTGGCACACGCAAGCGGCCTTCGCCGGCGGCTTGATAACCGCCCAACCATAGAGGATATGAGCCTGAGCAATCGCTGCCTTCCATCGCTGACGGAGAGTGTCCAGGAGGAAACTCTGCTTCCAATCATCAAGACCAACCTGTCTTGCATCCCCACCAGCGGACAAGGATCACAAAGCACGACTAGTGACAGACGACTAGTGGGCAGCAAGAGATCTCCGCAACTGTGGTTAAATTAATTGCGGACACATTGGTCACAGAATGAATTTGATTTTCTTTAAAGTGTGACAACAAAATCGAGAGACTTCCTAAAATAGAATCCGATTGCCAAAGATATGACTGTCTTTTGTCTTTTGGGAAATTGGTTATGGCCAAGTTCGATAGTATCGCTGCCACTTCATGAAATGCCTTACCGCTGAGGCGTCCCACTGAATATAAAGCACAAACTTTGCCCCATTTGCTGTCATAAAATGTATATCTCTCAATCGTGTGATAAAAGTGAATTAAATTTAAAGATAACGTTGCCCCGGCTTTCCAGGGAATTATTCACGAGCAAAGTTCTCCCCCGAGCATTTGAATTAAGCCAAAATAAAATGAGATAGATAAATACATTCGCCGTTGCATGCGCTTGTGCTTGTCCAATTTGTGTATTTTCATTTCATATTTTAAAAACCAACGACTTGCAGCTGTTCCTACACATTTATTCCATTTGCTTGATTTCTTTCTCATTTTTTTGTTTTGTTTTAATTTTATCATCATATTGGTAAATTTTGGGTCGGTTGTTGTTGTTTGATAACGAATTGGCCACTTAAAAGGTTTCTTTTGTACACATACTACATTCCCGCGGTAAACAAAACCGAATGACTCATCTGAACTGAACAACACTTACCGCCTGAGGCAATGTAAAATCCGCTCGGTGAATACTTGGCAACATTTACAGCACACGAATGCTCGGTATAAACATCGGCAATCGCTGGATTCTAATGAAGACAAGATAGAATAAACCGAAAATAGATTAACGCGTGGGATTGCATTCGAAAAACATATATTCAAATAAAAATAAAATTAGTCAACCGAATCGAGGGAAAATTTCTTTCATTTTCAAAGAGAAATGAATTGCACAAGCAGGAATCAACTAGAATTTGTACGCTTTTACCTCGATGTTGCGGATGATCACTGAATTTCCGTTTGTATAGAGGAAATTCTTTCCCTTTGGATCAGCTCCCAAAACTATAGGTTGACCCCGTTGGGTTCTCGGCAAAGATGCATAAATAAACTCTGCAGAAAGACAAATATATGTTAAATTAATGAATTATATGTATACCGTACATATATGTGTTATCGAAATTGGACAAGGGAGTGGTTTGCTCAGATTTAATCGGCTGCACTTCACTCAAACCGAATGAGACACAAGCACAGTAATTTTATTCAATTGTTTGTTAATCATTTTATATTATACTTTGCAACAATAACAGTTTTATTGCGAAATTAGAAAGCCGGCGGCACCACACACAGCGGTGTATATGGATATGAACAAGTATATAGATGTCTCACGCTTGCACTTACTATTTGAATAGGCCATGGTAAAAACTGTGATAGACTCTTCGATAGATCACTCAATGGGGAAATATGTAAACGTTTAAATTGCACGCTAAGTGTGTTTAATAAAAAATATCTATTTTTTTCTAATTTACTTGTGTATTTTGGACTTAATTTAAACGAAAAAAACTTCACACGGCCAAGATAAATCGGCTCCAACCAAGTACACTTGTCTAGCAGCTGTCTCGTTGCCGTTTATAAATTGCCATATATGGCAATTATTAAATTTCAGACGAATATTTAACGTACGTTCAGTTTTTTTTTTAGTTGGGAACTGTCATTTGTGTGGTATGTGAACACATCCGTTTGGGTTTTTGATTTGGATCAATGAACAATTGGAGGAGAAATTCGGAAAATATGAAAATGTTCATGGATTAATATTTATTTTCTGGATTAAGGGGGGTTTATTTTACCGCCCTCTTCTCTTGGAGTTCTCATTTAGATCTGTCTGCCACGCTTGAGAGAATATGCATCATCCAACTGAACATTAATTCAATTGTTGAAGTATTGATGTAGAAACATACAATTTAATTTAAGTCAGAAGAAGTAAGCTAATAAGATCAACCTTAAAGCTAGAAAGACGATTCTGGAAAGCGACATTGAGTTCCCACGGATATCAATAACCCACTCAATTTTTAAGAATTTTAAGCAGACACCCTAAAGGAAATTAAAATCGAAATATTTCCTTCTTCGTTTTGAAGGCTCTTGCTTATTTTAATATAATTCAAAAACTGCCCTAAATATTTTTAGCCAAAAAATCACTTTTTCGACAACCCTTGCATCCATCTGTTCACCTGAACAAACTCAACGAAAACGAACAGGTCTGTCAAAAGTTGACAAGTTAACTTGTCACAACAAAAGTCAAACAAATTTCATATCTATTCCCTCAAAAGCGAAAAATCAGAAATCAAATAGTAAATGTAATTGATTTCTTTTGAAAATGTTATCACAATCAAGTGTCAAGTACTTAAATCCAATCTACGGCCAACTAATCATTGGACCACCGGGATCGGGTAAAACAACATACTGCCAACATGTCTACGACTTCTACAAAGACCTAGGACGCAACGTTTCCGTGGTGAATCTCGATCCAGCCAACGAGAATATGAATTACACGCCCAGCATCGATATCATGCACCTCATCACAGTGGAGGATGTGATGAACAACCTGAATCTTGGTCCAAACGGAGCTCTGATGTATTGCATGGAATATTTGGAGGAGAATTTCGATTGGTTTCTTGGTGAACTGAAGAAATCAACAAGTAACTACTTCCTCTTCGATTGTCCCGGACAAGTTGAACTGTACACACATCACAAATCAATGGCGAATATCTTCAGTAAGCTCGAGAAGCTAGGCTATCACTTGTGTGTAGTGAACCTCATTGATTCACATTATTGTTCGGAGCCGTCTAAGTTTGTAGCCACACTCTTGATGGCATTGAGCACTATGCTCCAAATGGGACTGCCACATGTGAATGTCCTTAGCAAAGCTGATCTCTTAAAGAAAAACGAATCGAAGTTGCATTTCAACTTGGACTTCTATACGGATGTGTTGGATTTGAAGTACCTCCTCGAGGCGCTTGATGTTTCGCCAACGATGAAGAAATATGCTAAACTGAATGCGGCAATCATCTCCATGGTGGAGGACTATAGCCTAGTGTCGTTCCAGCCATTGGATGTGAAGAGTAATGAGAGCTTGCTGCGGCTGAGAAATCTGATCGACAAAGCGAATGGGTATGTGTACAAGGCGGGTGAGGAGAAGTCTGTGAATACGCTGATGGCGTGTGCGGTAGGCGCGGAAACTGAATGCTACAGAAGTTCCCAGGACATTGATCCGTATTTATAAGAGAGATAATAGATTTAAGTTTTTAGAATAAAGAAGTTTTGATTAAACAAACATAACCTCATTTTATATTCTTATCAAATTTTGGAAAGTACAAAGCATCACAAATTTTCACTGCACCTCGACTATTTTCGATATTGAACTCACAATACTCTTGAATGTTTCCGCCGTTGGTGAGCCGGGCAGTTCTGTGAGGACTGACACTGCAGTTCCGCTCAATACCCCCACCCTGGGATCGATCGGAAGCGTGCCGAGATGCGGCACATTTGCCAATTTGGCCAACTCCACACCACCGTTGGATGAGAATATGTTCGTGCAGTTTGTGCAATGTGGACAAACAAACCTGAAAAGACGCGTCTTATCATTCAAACTCTTGAATTGCCATTGCAACCATACCCGCTCATGTTCTCGACTATTCCAATAATATTTATGTTGGTTTTCTTGCAAAACGTGATTTCCTTTCGCACATCGTCAAGCGCGACTTGCTGTGGTGTTGTCACAATGATAGCGCCATCACACTTCACCTCCTTCATGCATTCCATCACAGTGATGTGCTCATCGGATGTTCCTGCAAAACAAGAGCGTTCTTAACGAATTCTCTAGGACTCGATTGGAAACCGACCTGGTGGCGTATCAATGATGAGATAATCTAAATCGTCCCACTTCACATCGGTCAAGAATTGCCGAATCATCATGGTTTTCTTGGGTCCCCTCCAGATCACGGCATCGTTTCGATTCTTGAGGAGAAAACCAATCGACATCACGGCAAGCATTTTATCTTCGCCGGTATAGATTGGCACCCATCCTTCATCGCACTGATAGATGTCTTTACCCTCGAGCCCTAGGAGATAAGGTACACTTGGCCCGCAAAGATCAATGTCCAACAAACCAACCTATAGAGGAAATTATTGTGAGTTGGACTCAATGATGTGGGGAGGACTTGTTTTTGTTTACAACCTTCAAACCTTGTTCTTTCAGTGCCAGTGCCAGTTGTGTGCTAACTGTCGATTTACCAACACCACCTTTCCCGGATAAGACCAGTATAACATGCTTTACTTTATCTAGCATTTTATTCAAATTATTGTAAGGAATTCAATTGTTGAATGCAAAGATTGTGTTGAGTGTTTTCTTTCCTATGGAATTTAATTAAATTGATGATCTGTCAAAGTCAGCTGTTTTGATTAATGCATGACTGGTAATTGCAAGGGTTGGTGATGTGCTCGTTTGGAATGGAGTTTTTAGGAGGCCAACAACGAGGTTAGCTTAACAGGAACGCAGAGCTTACCAATCTATTAGCGGCGTTCAGACGCAACAAATCGTCGTGATGATTTGATGAAGCTGAACCTTTTCAAAATGCTTTGTCTTGCCGTTTTTTTTGTAACGAGACTGGTCCATCAATCGCGGTTTTCAAGGAAATTGTTGATTGTGAACGTCGTTAATATATTAATAATAATTAAAACAGGAATCGAACTCGAAGACAAAATTCGAAATATCGATTTACGAACATCGAAAATACGTAAGCATTCATATTTCACTGAAATCTGCATCAATTGATTGTAAAAACAACATCATTCGCCTTTAATATAGAAATTCTCACTTCGTACTGTACATCGGCAATAATAATCAACACTGCATTACCATCACTTCAGTATACCTTCAATCACATCCATTTTCGAACATCCGAACAAACGCAATCAAGTTTTATTACCCCAAAGTTGAATTACACTCGCTGAGAGAAAAAGTCAAATTATCGCCAGTAAAGTGTAAATTTCCTGATAAAAATATTCAAAAAATATTTGATATCAATTCGGACATGATAGACAAATAAATTAACGCCCGAAAATTATGAATTAACGTGACTAAATGAAAAATTCTTCGCACCATAGTTTCGGTTCATTTTCCTCAAGGGTGTTGTCGCCATGTTCTTTTTTTTTTGCTCTCTCGGTAGAACATTTGTAAATAATTTCATAGAATATTGTGCGTTTTCTTTTTATTTCTAAAAAAGTTAAATATAATGAAATCCTTCCGATGCTTGCCGCAGTTTTTGATATTTCATAGTTTCCCGTAAATTGAATTCATTCGTGTTCAAATGTAAAAAAGCAAATAATCAATAATTGAACGATTGAAAAACGAAAGAAGGAAAAAAAATAGAATCCCAAAGCGAGAAAATTTCTCTACTTGTGTGTGAAGGCAAGACTTGCAGTGTGTATATTGTGTTGTTCGGCTCCCAGCATGCGCATGATAAAAAACTAGAAGCCAATAATGGAGTCCATGGAACGAAAAATCATTTTAAACTGAGTGCATTGTTCGATACAGATTTTCATCAATTTTCTCCTTTAAGTAAGTGTGTGTTGGTTTCCTGTTTTTTTTTTTGTTTTATTATTATTTGTTTTCTGCGGCTTCCATTGGCGCGGCCGAACTGTGGTGGCGGTTAAGGTAAATTTTCGAAAATGCTATCGGTCGATGTGATTAGGTAGCAGGGGTTATGGGGTGTTTTTGTTTTGCCTTTTCCCCCCCCTCGATACATCTCGTTGCGGGTCGATCAACAAGAGGTATATGTCTATCCACCGCCATTTTGGTGATGTACCTGATACACATGTGCAAGTTCTGTTATCGGCTCGAAAATAACCTCCTTTAGAGTGACACCGCCACGACAGGATTCATTCGGAAAATGTACGTCGTATCGATTAGTCTATATTAGAAAAAGAATATGTTTTCTTAAGTGATAGTGAGTGCATTGTGATCCGCCTGATTTTTTTTATTTCTGATTCATATCGTAACTCTGCATCTAACAGGGGGTATTTTGCAATGTTTTTATATTTTTTTTGACGTTTTGTGATAAGGAATTAATTTATCTTGTCGCGCCAATTTTGAATAACAAACAATTATTAATTGTCATTTTTTTGTGTATTTTTTCAGTATCACTCCAACAACTAGTGTGTATCTGCTGTTTGGAAAGAAATTATGACAATGGAGGCGATCGTCATAAACAGTGACAGTGAAGATGAAAAAGTTTCGCAGAACACGGAGGCTCGCTCAAATCCATTGCCCGTGTGCCGAGCTTGTAAGGGCATCTGCGGCGCCCCAGATACTGTAGCGTTCCTGCCACCGTCAACAAGTCCCGCGTATCTGGAGGCACTGTTTTCGCGCAGCAAAATTCGGGCCCCGAAGAGGCCCATGCAAACATTGGTCGAACTATTCCCAGTTATTGACGATGTTAACAAGGAGTTCCGAGCAATGCTGGGTAAAGAATATACAGAGGCGAATGTAATGCGTTTCATGCAGTTCTATATAAGGTGAGTACAGAAAATTTCTTGCACAAAAATGAATATGCTCCTATTTTTACCCCGCACCACATACACGCGCACTTACCTTGGTTGCACTCTCCCGTTGGCTGAGCCTTTTCTATGGAATTCAAGCTCAGTAGGAGTTGAATTGGGGGGTGGTGTAGAAGTTTAAGGATGCCTGGGGATTTCATGTACGAAGCTGCGTTGTGTATCCAGAATTTATGTGCACACACACGTACACGATGAATGTACTTGTCCAGTGAAGAGGAGCAACAGTCATGGCATTGATCATATTTACGCAGTCTATACTGCTTGGGTATCCTCTCTATGTGTGTGTGTGTGTGTGTGTGTATTGGGTGGGTTGCAGATGAGCTCTTCGTGTGGGATTTGCATCTATTATGTACAACAAGAAGCTAATGCTTGTTTGCGCGTTGTTCCTTAATTAACTACACGATAATTGAATCAAATCGATCGATATAAGTAGGGAACATTGAACACGGTAATGTTGCACAAGCAGGGAGGGAGGCTGATTCTAATTCAAGATTGATACATTTCCGTAGGCAGTGCTTGACTTAGGTCAACGAGAGAATATGTACGTTCTTCTTGTAGAGTGTGTAGACAGCAAAACTGCATTTTATTGTGTAGGGAAACACATGGTCAGCACATTGTGGCTTCCCCTAACCTCAGAAGAGGGCGATTCTGATGTTATAATCATCTGAATAGGCTACGCATCTGTACAGGACTCCTCTTTAATTCCATTTTTTCAATAGCGAATACGGGTACTTTATGGCATTTGCGACAATCAGTTGTTGATGCTTTGTGTGTGGTCGACTCCTACGCACAGGGTGCAAGGTTCGATCAACTTTCAAAATTCACGGCTCCGGACATTGCTCAAACAGTTCTGCCATCCAAAAAAAGCTTCTTAAACTTCGCCGTTCGGCGATGGCATAAAACTGTAGATTCCATTCATTGTGGGTTGTGGCAGAATCTAGTCCCAGGTCCACATCGGACTTGACCCAAAACTGAATGGACAAGGTAACCAAAAACTCTCACCACATGAACGTGAATGCTTTTGTTTGCAATCCCTCTGGAAAATGCATATCTGTTCCAACAGCGACGAAGTGGTAAACTCTTGAAAAGCTCTGTAGAGTTAAGTAGCGAAATCGGTCTTGTCCAGCTGTCTGATTTCTGGACGTCACTCTCCCCTGACTGCAACATGAGCGCAGATTGCGCTTGATCCTCTTTGTTCGCTCGGCCAACTTAAGGCAAATTGAAAATCAACTGAACTGTGAACTAGGGCTGGCCTGTGATTTTCCTTTGTTTACTTCCTCCATCCCCCTCTCTCAATAAACAAAAGCAATTGGCTTCGTGATTTGTGTCTTACGCTCATTTCACATTTCCTCGAATTATGAATCATGCATTTGAAGTTTCAGTTGATCCCCTTGTGTTGACTTGCATGAAGCTTATCGACAGAAGCTTTGACAAAAACGCTTTGCCGCCACCGTGTCTACCTTACGTAGTAAATGATGGCGCCCGTTTATGATGCACACAAGTGGAGTCGACCCCCAACCAACTTCGTGTGGCTGAGTGTAGCGCTGGTGCACCCCGTCGCGCCACAGGCATGCTTTTGACTATCGATTTTTTTCCCAGCCGCTCCCCTTTACCAAATGTCAGTCGGCGCTAAAAAAAAAACTCACAATTTATAAGGGATGTGTCACAATGCAGAAAGTTGTTACGTTTTTAGCATACGTAACACAACCCATGATGTCGGGCTGTAGTATTCCTCTAGCAGGGCGTTAAGCGTCACTCGACGGTACCACCAACCGACGCAATGTGTTTCCAGCACATCTGTCTGCGTCCTCGGACCAGAGCCTTCATTTTTTCATACCCTTTCCAATCTCCTGGCGAATGATGTGAAAACATTCACGTGTCAATGCCTAGTGTCTCTCCAATGTAGAATGTAAAAATAAAACGTGCCTTCTTTTCCCCCTCCTAAATCTACACCGATTTTCTTTGCGAAAAATATCCATCACTGCACCGTGACTTGGCAAACAGAGGCACGAGTGAAGTCACGTGTCTCTTGCGTGTCGTGTCGCGAACCTTTTCCCTTGTCATGAACAGATACTAATGACGATCGGGTCACGGCAGGAGATGAATAGGAGAAGGAGCTTCAGTAAACTCAGCCAATCGCCAAAGAAAGAAACGCAGTTCGGGGGACACATAATTCATATGTGTTTCAGTGAATGATGCACCAACATGGGTGCCACTTGTCACACAGAAAAAATGTCCATCAACCGAGTGCACAGTTGCTACACTTTGTGCATCTCACTTCCAAACAGCTACACGCACTTGAGCTTAAATGGCCAATTGTAAATGTCAGTCATCCATAAGATGCGATGATTTTCAAGCCCGCCAAATAGAGCGTAGCCAATTGCCGGAATTACGGCTGCGACAAATGATTTCAAATTCACATTCCTAAGCTGTCATGTTTTTGTTATCACGTTTGCAAATTCGTTTAAAGATTTTCCCACACAATGGTGCCCCCACACGGACGGTAGACTGAATATTAAGTCGGGTTCAGGGCTAAACATACACTGCTCATTATTCAAGGAAGCGTTCTGATGGGTGGGTTCATCCGTTGATCAGCATTAATATATGGGAACTGCTAGAGAGGTGACTGCTGACAAAAGAAATACGCTCGAAAATGCACACAAGAAGGAGGAGCTAGTGTTCTGTTGCGTTTTCCAATTGCCATTAAGACGAAAGCTCCCCGGATCAGAGGTGGATTTGCAAGCGGCAATCGTGGAGGTAGTAAACTCTGTTTTTACCGTTTGGTTATGTTATGTATACGCTCAAAAATGCATTAAAACTCCCCGGTTGAGAGTTGGATTTGCCAGCGCGAGTCTTTGCAGCAATAAACTTAGTTATTTTCTGTTTGATTTACTTTGCTTATGGTGTGGATGCACATCAGTCTCTGGTGCCAATGCCTTGCTGTCGGTGATGACATTCGTCACGCAGCATGCACCCAGGACCAGAGGTCGTTAAATGCTGAAATTAAATTCGCGATGCTGTGGAGCAGACTTACGTATTTCAGGAAATAAGCTTGGATTTTCTGATTAAGTGGAGCGGGTATCTAATATTGTGCAGTCGTAAAAGTCCCTTGTTTTAAACCGCCGCGGTCGGTAAAGCCGTGCTCCCCCATTCGCTGCAGTTGACTGTTCCCCAAATTCCATTGCATATTGAGTACAGTCACCATCAGAAGCCAGACACTATAGACGTTGACGACACATTCTTGCTTTCAGAGTTTTCTTTGACGACCTGACGAGCTTGATCTGCTTTTAATTGAAATGGAAATTCAAAACAATATCAATGAACGGTTCAGCACAACAAACAAGTCGCGACAGAGACTCATTCCCATTGAGATGAATTGATTTCGTGAATGTTTCTCGACATTGACTTGTGCTCACGCTTAGGCGCCAGGCCTGTTGCTTGTGGTGATGGGGTAAGA
Organism: Eristalis intricaria; assembly: GCA_964034865.1. Classification (NCBI taxonomy): domain Eukaryota; kingdom Metazoa; phylum Arthropoda; class Insecta; order Diptera; family Syrphidae; genus Eristalis; species Eristalis intricaria. Next base: position 6,622,789 of record OZ035875.1, on the reverse strand, counting down.
TGTGTCTGAGTACAAAGCAACACATTCACATTCCCGACTTGAGTTGGCTGAATCAATTGTAATCAAATCGATCGGTTGGACAACCGACGAAGACTGATTAAAGTCATGTGGCTTATTCATGTCGTCTCTTTTCGCCGTGACTTCAAAGTTTTTCTTAAAATTTGAATGCGTTGGGTTGGTTCACGTGGGAAGAAGGATCTCAAGCAACTGGTTATCAGATTCTGCACTAGCTGAAGAGGTTGCTTGATACCAAGGTCCACGCAGGACTGTGACGCCACCCACAGAAGGCAAAAAAGAATACCTAATGCTTCGACAGCTTAAAGCAGTCAATTCAACACGCTGACAACACCTTATACGTCCGCTATCCTGTTGTGTTGTTGAGCGTGTCCAAGGAGTTCTCAATAATCTCATCCTTATTAAATTGATTTCAATTGTATGCTGAAAAATGGTCTCCTCTTGCTCATTATTTCATTAAAAAGAAACAGAAGGCACAGGGGAAGATGAAGACGCAGAAAATCCCCGCCTACGAGATCCTGTATCTCTCAAGCAATCATTTGTTAGTTAGAGACGACTCCTCCCGATGAATGTGGGGATGTGTGTACTTAATTCCAAAGAAAGCCCACGTGCCACGCACACAAACACACACCGACCGACCGAGGTGAACAATATTATTGCCACTCCGTCGTATTGAGTGTCTAATTAGGCTAACATCAAAACATTTCACCAGAAACCATGGTTTCTTTACAATAGGGAGTAAGTACGTGAGACAAGAAAAACAACAGGCACTCGATGGGCGATAAGCGTGGAGATGGATATTTCAATTTGACTTTAATCTGATGTAGCCAGTAACCATACAGGAAATGATGCGAAAATTGTTTTGTGTGACCACACAGGATATGATGCAAAAGTTCTGTTATCTCAGGTGTACCGCAAGATGACATTTTCCTTGTTGTCACCAGGGTACCAACGGTGCGCCTAAGAATAGGCTGAACACGGGGAAGATTTTCTAAGGGAATGAGTACTTGTGGTTGTTTCTAAACAGCTTTCCTCCCATTTGCCTTGCCCCGGGGTCAATCCTAACCACACTCACCCACAATAGCAATCGTCTTGTATTCTAAGCATAAATTGTTCTTGTCAAAAGAGTAAGGCTCCCTGCAGGGTGTATGCAACAAGTTAAGTTGTTTTCTTTTTGATTTCTTTTGCTTTACAAAAAAGTACAATTCTCCTTTACAGTGGCTGTGGATGCGAAAAGCGTAGCCAGCCATTCTTAAAGGTAGTGCGGTTACAGATTTTTCTTAAATGGAAGAATGCAGGAGACGTTGATTTCTTCAGACATATGCTTCATGTCTAAACATGAATGTCTTGACGTCACAAAGCTAGGGAGGGATAAGGGATGACGTACAATATTTGCTTATGTAAACGTACTGTGTTTTCGACTATGTGTTCATTTGAGTACGGTGCCGTTTATCCAAGTTCAAGTACTGTGTCTCTGTTGTTTGACAAGCTTGAAGCATTACGTGTACAATTTAAAAGGGAGGACTGAAGTTGACTGCTAGAAGAAATGAACTTGAATGAATCCAACATACCGAGCAAAAGTCAAGAGAAAAAGATTCCAATCGGTTGCAAGCTGTCACTCAGCTCATACAGATTTTACAAGAAATAGCTAGTTTCAAAGTAAAATTGAAGACATTCAATGTGGCTCTGTTTTAAGCTGAAAACAAAAAAAATGTAGCTGACGCTGTGGAAGTGTGATGAATGTGAATTGTTGAGACCTATCTGACCAAAGTGAATAATAAAGCGGGAACTGGACTTAGGTTCTACAGGAATAATGTAAAAATACCAATATAGGTTGCGCTACAGCACATAGAGGCCCAGGGCCTAGCTTCTACAGCACAACCACTCGTGTAGTTTGTCCTAATGTTCTCTCACAGGTGGAAGGGATCTTTATGCCATTCCGAACATCGAAATTTGAGAAGCTTTTTCTAGACAGTCAGTTATTACTTTCTGAGAATAGTCAATGACTCGAAAGAGGTTGGTCCGTGAACATTTTCTTTTGTGGTACCGGGAACCGAACCCCAAGACAACGTAAGTTCAAGTGAGTAGGAGTCGATGCACATACCCTCAACTCCATGGCCGCCACTTTATATAACATTTTATTCAGGTGTGGAGGAATGAAGGCTTAAAAAATGTTAGCTTCGTGATAGATTCTACCCTTGACGACAATGCAGGTGCAGCAAAACGATGTGAAGACGAAGAAGTTCGAGCTTTGCTTTGCACGAGTAATAGGAGGAGTAATCCTGAGCTTTCCCGTAGCATTGGTAAAGCTGGTTCAGTTTTGACACAGCTGGAGACTTCTGCAAGTTAGCGATTTTCAACTCAGTATTTGTTCCAACACTCACCTATGGTCATGGAATTTGGGTAATGACCGAAATAATAAGATTATTCTTCGATGGTTGGGTAACCATCAAGACCTCTGAGGCCAGCTTTAATGCAATTCCATCAGGCAGGCGACCACAGGCCCAGGATGAGGTGGTTGGAGCAAGGCCATGAACTCATCTGGTTACGCTTGGGCATAGTTTCCTGATGAGTTAGAGTCTTGAAGGAATCACCCGTCGATTTGTCCCATTGCTACAAAATCAGAAATGCTACAGAATCAGAATCCCGCCCAGAAAGTAAGAAAATGATTGTTACTTGCAGACGCCATCAACAACAATAACCGAAGAAGCCCTTAATTGAGTTTATCAGTGCAAAAATGGCCTAAACTTTTTACCTGTCCTATTGAGATACATGCATTTTTGGACATTAGGGTACTACAAATTGGTATTCTGTTTTTTTTTTTTTTTGGAATGACGTTTAGGCTTTCTCGGCACCAATCTTGCTCTAACAATGCAGTTATAAGAAAGGAATTCATAGGAAGCTACTCATTTAGACAACGATCGCTTAGTTTGATCAGATTAGGCAGGCCAAATCTCAGATTTCTTATTGGCGTTCTAACAGGACATTGGACCATCGGAACTCACGCCTCTAGACAAGATCTTCCTTAGAATGATTTCTGCACAAGCTGCATGAACGAGGACGAGGAAGAAACCATTAAACACTTACTATGCAGCTGCAGTGCTCTTTTATCCCATTTCTTTGATAATCTGGCTGAACTGAGCAACATGAGAATCAGCCTTCTTCGATTTATTAAAACACAAATTGGTTTGCGGAATAGGTACCCTTGATTCGCGTGGTGAAACAAAAGGCCTTCGCTTGGCCAAAGTGTGTCTGCTGTCCTTCTGCGCGGCAGTCAGCCACCTCAACCTAACCTAACATAGGAGGAGTTGACAAAAATTCAAGTTAACCCTAGAAAGATAACGTGCTTCCATAATTTTTGAAAAATGCGCTTTAATTCATTCGTGGCATTTCTGCGTTCTAGCTTAGATCCAACTCAGTCGACCAAAGGATCTTGCAGGAGACACGTATTCCTGATCATTTACACAAATACGTTCTCTACAAAACCTACATACTCATGTGTACGTCAAATCGTCGTATGGCTACCGTAATAGTAATTTTAAGGAGGAACAGTTGTAGTCACTCTCTTCCACCTACATATCTATTAAAAAAAAATGTCAGCAGTTCTATAGAGTTGAAAATGTTCAAAAATGGTTCGACGAGCATTTTTTCATTACAAAAAACCGCACGATTTCAAGTTGTGAAGTGAACATCTGATGTAAGTAACACCAAATTTGCAGGTGACCACAAAACTGGGTGTATCAAATCGATTCTGAAATGATGCCAAGTTGTGTTGTGTCACCCATACAAGATTCACACTACACCTTAAAAACAAATATTTGTCACACTTCCATTTTTGTCAACCTCAGGATACTTTGTCCCTTTGAGTAGACAAAGTATCAGCAAAAATCAAAGTGTGCTCTGGTTCATTCTCCTTGACTACAACTATCGTTGTTATTAGCAGAAATAAAGTGTTACAGAGATAGCCGACTTCACAGATGATTGCTCCCTAGTCCATCGACGAATTTGAGTGGCTTTTTGACAGTTGTTCATGAGTTTTTGAAGGTAATTTACGAAATAACGTGAATGCCGTAAATGCAATTTGGTTTATGAAGACGTTATAAAAAAAACAGTTGTCAAAAATTGTAAGGACCAAGAGGGCTTCTCTGTAATGCTTCATTTCTGTTTATTAGTTGGGACATGTTTGTTTCTGTTGTCATTTCTGGGACGCTTGCTGGACAATACAATTGTGTAGATATTCAGTCCTATCAGAGAATCCATTCGTAGAAGATCAACGAATCGAACTACGAAAAAATGTTATCACGTAATCCGAACCAGAAATGAAGTATTGTAGAGATGCCCGACTTCTACCTGTCTTTCCCCTTGAAATTTTTGACAACTCCTTTTTATATCGGTTTCTCAAACTAAATTGACCAATCAGAGGACGGCATTCACGTTATTTCGTCAATAACCGACTAAAATTCATGAATATCTGTTAAACAAGTAATCAAATTCGTCTATAGACTAGGGGCAATCAGCTGTGACAACTCTGAGTTCGGCTATCTCTGTAATACTTCATTTCTGATCCGAACGGAATCTCAAAAAGCAATGCTACACAGAACTCTCTCATTTCATTTTATTGTTTTCAAACCTCTGTACTCTGTCATTTTCGAAATCAGCTTTTTGGTGTCAAATTTGTCTAATTCGTTTGAAAATTAGTGAAATAAAAAATGCGTCAAGCTTATAAATAATTAAGAAGAAACCCGGTTTTATTCTAAAATTTAAATAAAAAATCATATACAGTGGACTCCACATAAGTCGAATTGTCACGGGATACCATCATTTGTTCGAGTTAGAGAACGTTTGACTTAGATAGAGGTTTTTGTATGGAAAATTGAGGGAAATGTATGTAAAATATGGCAAAAAATTTCGAGTTAGAGAGAGTTCGACTTCGGGAGTCGATTGGCTTTAAAATGAAAACGATTGGCTTCGCAATTATTGCTGCTCAGGCGGAATATTTCAGACGAAAATCCCTTCTGAAAATTCAAACCAACCAAATCTAGACTATTAAACACGATTTGAATTGAATTTGAATAGGATCAATTAACAAAATCGAATATATGTACATACATACATATACTCGTGCTCATATTAAATCCTCATATTAATCAATTAAGGCACATATGCGATAAGGAAGTACTTGCCGTAGCAATTGCTACTGTTGCAATGAATAAACCTGAAATATGTTAAAACTGCAAGAGCAAGAAAATAGTTTATCGATATGTGCAACAGTGGACAGTATAACCTGTAATTATCCAAACAAAGAGAATAGAGCGGATCGGTCGAAGTAGATGTGAGACAGCGGGTACTTCATTATCGCATATGTGGCTTAATTGTATGAGCATGATTATGTACACATTTATATGCACACCATTGCTGCTTTTAAAGGTGTCCTAAGAGCGTTCAAATCAATCTTCACCATTTCACAAAAAGGCTCACATCTTCTTTTTCTTTTTTGGTGCTTTTGAAAGTCCTTTTGCCAGATCAGGTTTTTCTTTTGAAAATTTCAAAAGCCATTCATATACATATTTGTTCTTTTAAAGCAAAAAATATGTATAAACAAGTTTCAAAAAAAATTTTATAAGTAAATACTAACATTTTTTACCAAAACGCACTCGTTTTCTTATCCTCCGACGCAAATTACTTGTCGTAGATAAAGATAACAGATTTCCTTTCTTCCATTCCCCCCATTCTCGATTTTAAATATTGACGATTTTAAATTTGCTGGTAAATGAACATAAACAAAACAAAAGTAATTCCTTTCGGTGGCGCAAGTGATTTTCGCTCACTGGACACACAGACCGCACATCTGAAATCCAATGGGATTAGAAAGAGTACATGTTTGGCTCTGGCATGAACTACGATTATTAATTTAACAAAATGGCGGCCCTTTGAAATTTTCTTTTCGAAAATCACCCTTTTTTCAGCCACAAATCAAGTTAAAAAGTAAAGAAGATCCTCTCCGATTTGATTTATCCTAGTTCATACCTTAGCTATATATGTTTAGAATAAAGTATTAAAATTTGCAACCGTTTGGAATAATAGTTTCTGAGTATCCTCATGCGCCAGTCGTAAAAACTGTTTCAAGAAAAACGCGTTTAAAGTTTTAATAAGCAAATTCCTGGGTTTAAAACCTACCACGTTTCTACCATAAATCGGCTATATCTTCAAGAGTTTTTCAAATTTTCACTTTTAAAGGAACATTCTTGAATAGTTATAGGTTCGAATTAAATAAAAAAAAATCGATTTTTTTTTGTTTCCCCTTCATTCGAATTCTGTGATACCAATTTTCACGAACTTCGAAATTCGTAACTTTTTTCACAACGATTCAACTGCGAATAAATTCTGTGATCGATTTTTCGGGATTCGCAGCACATTTTCGATTACGATGGAATTTGTGATACGAATGAATAGAGGCAAGGAAAATTTATTGCACTTTAAAATGGCAATTTATCGTGTAAATAATAAAATTTAAATAAATTATTTTGTAACACTTGCAAAGCCATCCAAATAATGACGTATGGCAGTCATGCTTATGTGAACAATTTCACAACTCAGATGATGTGGGACTTCACTCTCTGAAGTGAGTACAAACTCATTATAAATACGTATCCTACCCAACACTAAAGCGAAGGGTTGTTAATTGATGTGCAAATTTGCAAATTGTCACAGTGACGCCTGAAATCAACTGAAATTCATTTGTGCATTCTTTACAGTGCAGCAAATTCCCGATAAAAAGGTGGACTCTTTCTAGCGAAATGTCTTCGCCATTGACTGCCCTCTTCCTAGGGGGGGGCAGTGATAATAAAAGGAAGACGAACTCGATGCAATTTCTTCATTGTTCTGTCAAACAAAGAAAGGAATTAATATTATTCATCTAGTATTGTGCTCTCTTTTTTTTGCCAGAAAAATTGCGAATAATTGTATAATTATGGGAAACACAACTGATGTCCATCCTTATTCACATTTCACGATAACAGCTTGTCCGCAAGACACATCAAATATTCAGGAATATCGATTAATTTCAAAACCCCCGCACAGAGGCTTTGCAAAAAAAAAGGGAGAAACATCTCAACCAACATGGCCGCTCTTGAAAACCCGCCCAACACAAACTTCCACAATGGTACAGACTGCACGCAGGGAATATGCTACGCCCGTACTTGATTTATTTTCCAAACTCAATCATCAAACCTCATGTGTACATACATACATAAATAGTGTCCTTTAATTTGATTATCTCCCCACTCAGACGGTGATGGCAGTGGCAGCCATGATTTATATTTAAGTCCTTAGGACATATTCCTTGCATTGATTTTTAATGTTTGTTTCACACATATGCCCGTTTTTTCAGTTTAATAGAAATGCAATTACTTTGAGTTTTGCAATGGCGGCCGGACATGGTTGTTATGGCAAAGTCCACTGGGATACTCTCCACCTGTCCAATGGCCAATAGAAAACACAAACTTCGCAAGGGTTGTAGGAGGAGAAACAATCACTGTGTGTGCAAAGGCGAGAGAGAGAGAGAGAGAGAGAGAGAGAGAGAGAGAGAGAGAGAGAGAGAGAAGGAGAGAATGAAAATGTGCTAGTGTGTATCCTAGAAGAAAATTGATGTAGGTGAGAGCTTTTTCAGTATAATCAAAAGCATTTGCTCACTCCAATGTCAACGGGGATTGCAAAAGCTACAAGCTATTGCGCAGAACTAAAAACAACAAACAAACAAAAAGAATTGTGAACATTGTCCGCCACTAGCATCGCCTGAACAAAGGAATGTGAGCCATTTAATGCTCTCCGAGCTGCATGTCGTATCACAGTCTGTGTCAGCATAAAAATAAACCATTCTATTGTCTTGTGCGCAGGTTTATGTTTGTCGAATAGAGACACAAGATTGACATCAATAAATGCATTGAGGTGTTCCCGAGGACCAGGGGGTGGGTTTAATGCATACATACATTTACGAATCGATTGAGACTGAAGATGTGTGTGAAGAGGAGATGATGATCTCGTCTGAGGAGTTAGGGACACTTGAGGGTGATGGAAGTGTGAGTCCTTTATGCTCGCATTCACCTTATAACATTCATCTTATCACATTGAAAAAAGAAAACGGGTGGAAATGTGTACTTTCAAGGTTATTTCTTGTGAGTGCTGGAAAAATAATGTCAAAAGGGATTCACCTCCTAAATCTTAAGAATCCTATGAAATAAAGTTACTGTTAATGATATTGATATGAGGCAACCATGAGGCGTTGAAATTCCTGCCTTAGGTTAGGTTTGGCTAGTGGGTAGACATGGTGTAGCCATGCCTCATTCGGGGCCTCTGGATTTGGACCCATTGTGTTGCCCAAGGCCTCCTGCACCCTACTCGTACTCCAGTTGGTGTTGTCTACTGCTACAGCCGAGATCATGCCACTTTTCCTTAAGTGTAAGTGACATATGGGGACCCATTATCTAAGGATAGACCACTAAGGCACCAGCATGTACTTCTTAAGCGTAAATTAGTCCTTCGGCTAGCGAGGAATATTGTATTGAATTGGGTGTTGTATCCAAAACAAGAGGAGGAGAAATTAAATGAAAGAACACACTTACAAGTTCTCGTCGAACTGGAGACCGCCACGATTGTTTTCTCTATCTCCATTGCATCCCTTTCATGATCGTTCGTTATCGCACTGTGAGCTCAAGTGGTTAGTCCCTTTTACTATCGCATACTATCCCATCCGAGCTCAAGTGGATTTAATATTTAACGATCTTTCCATTTAGCGATCGTATGACCACATCGTCATTTGGGACTATGACATCCGTATCTCCTGGGGTGTGAGTATGAGTAACCATTGGATCTGTCATATTCGAGATTGCTGGCGTTGACATGTATGTATATGAACCGCGTGGCGCTACAGCGCGTAGAGGACCAGGGCCTAGCTTCTACAGCAACCACTCGTGTTGCGAGTGGTGTTGTGCTCTCACGAGTGGCTAACGAGGAAGCGGTGTTTAAATAAACGGAAAGTGATGCCACAATGGATCCAATTAGGATTTAAATGGGTTGCAGCAGAGCCAGTTTTGACAGTCACGTAAACCTAACCCAACCTATAAGGATCGACTAAAGGAATATACAGTGGCCTCTTCCTAAGTCGAAACTCTCTTTAACTCGAACTTTTTCGTCATATTTCAAATACACTTCCCTCAATTTTCCATACGAAATCCTCTCTCTAAGTTGATCAAATTATGGTATCCCGTGACAATTCAATTTAGGGGGAGTTCACTGTAATTGCATGCCAACGAAGTTTAGAAAGTTGAATAGACATGCGGTCCTTTGAACACCATCCCTTGTTTCTCCTTTTATCAACAAAGAATGGTGCTCAAGATTATCTATCAGTTGTAGCGTGCCTAGAATTGTATGTGGAGACACATGAAGGTTATGTCGAAGTCTTCTTCTTTGGACCATCATTTCTGGCGAACACTTGTGTCCTTCTGTTCGTCCACGAGGAGAGAGGACCCTCCATTTTATGCAAGATGGCTTTTCAAGCAAGTGAAAGAAAAGTTCAAGGGAGTCGGTACCTCGTATGTGTACCCTCCCTCAGCTTTGGTCACCGAACCTTAAGCTTCGCACTTGATACACAAACTTCCTACACCCCACAAGCCACTCAACTTCACTTTCAGTTGGAACTGCATTTACTCGAACCCAATTAAGGATTAAACAACCAAACCAATACCCTCCACCTCTCCCATCCTCTCCATTCAGTTTATTCATCACGTCTAATCCATGATCGTTTCATTTTTCTACTCCATTTCAGAACGATGAGAACATTACAAGAACAAGTCCACAAATACCCAAACAAATGCCGAGCACTCTCCAGGAACGTTTGCCGTACCCTCCTGTTGATCAAAAAAATTAGCACGAATGTGATTGAAGTAAACCACCATCACTTCTATTAAGCGATGAAACTACATTTGTTGCTTTTCTTTTTTTGTTCTTTTTCAGCCAACACCATATTTTATGCAAAAGATCTGTGAACTCCTGGCAATATACATGTTTCTCGAACTCAGATACGCCTCGTCCTATTCAGAGTCAAAGTCAAAGGTTGTTGAGCGTATTGTCAACAACTTCCTATTGCACCTAGAGGTGAGTAGTGCCCTCGAAGCGGGATCTGTCAGCGGAATCCTTAAGCCATTTATTTTGTTTTCCAGAGTCCAGACCTAACCTATATTCTGAGAATATTTGCTTACATACCCTTTGTGGGTAAAGAAGCGTATATTGTTTCCAGAGTCTTTCAGTAAGTATTCCTTGCGAATTTCAATTGTTCAGCATTTCAATAATTTGTGTGTTCTTCTTGCTCTTGCAGACGTCTTATTCCTATCGTAGTGTCCTCTACCAAAAATGAATTCAGCGACAGATTGTACGTGCAATATTTGATTGCATTTTACCACTGGAAAGATTCAGAGACCCTGCCCAACTGCCAGGAGAATGTGATTGCCTTGGCGAATGAGTTCATGAAACCCAAACGAACTCTAAAGTCCAGTGTTGTCTATGCCAGGCATTTACCCTGCTATGAAAAGAGAGAGAATGCAACGCGATATTTCCTTACCAACTTGGTGTTTTTCAACGACCTTCGTAATGTAAGTACCTTTGTTTATAACTCGACTATTGAATTGCTTTTGTTGTCTGTTTTGTGGGGGATGTCAGAGGAGGATTTCCGACTCTTTTCCACATTTTTGAGAGTCTATGGTTAGCTCTCGTGTGTTTCCGTGGCTTCCGTGCGTGACTTGAGTCACATTATTCATCATTTCCTTTTCCATAGAATTTATACGGCAATTAACTCATTTCTTAGAACTGAAGCAAACGATCGATGAGTCAGAATGCAAAAGTGGACTGATCCAATCCAGTTTTTGTTGTATGCTACATTTCATGTGGTTACTGGTACAGCGCTGCGTGTGGGCCTTGAATTATGGAGTCCATATGATTTCTTAGAACAAACCATATTCATTTTACGAAGAATTTGTGAATTTGTTTAGGTTAAGTTAGGTTAGGAATCTGTGAAATGTCTTAAGAGTTGCTTCACATGTCTTTTTCACCGTATATTCCCCTAACATCTGATACTCGTCTGCATTCTGTAGACACGTTCCTTTAATTTCCCGGACAGAGAGACTCCTGCGTCATTGTTGGCAATCCATATGCCATTTCCGTCCATTTCTGCATCGCAGTCAAAAAATATTCAATAATACGTCTTCACTCCTGAAAGGTATTACTTACTAATCGGACATGCGACGCATCGAGGCTCTAAACCTAAGCACTTTGGCTCCATGCATCAAGACTTCCCGATCTTCCTCTCCTCAAACCAAGAAGCTTGCATTGGAAGACCATCTCAGCTAGATCATTGGTGTTCTCCAAGCTCTCAATGAGGTTGTGCCAGTGTAGTCGACGAATTTTTGCCTTTGGTAGGACATCGACATATGTGTCGAGCTCGTATGGCCGACGTTGTGTCTCCTCCTCGTAGGCAGAACCATAGCCTATAACCGACGGTGATCTTTTCTATCGAAAGCGCCAACAATAAACTCAGTTGCTTCGCTTATTGCCCAGTTTTTGGCTCGATATATCAGGACTGGCAACGAAAGTCGTAGAGCATGGCTGTGGTTCTTCGAGTCAGGGGCTATCAAGGTTACCAAGAGCAGGAGCTACCAAGGTTACCAAGAGCAGGAGCTACCAAGGTTACCAAGAGCAGGAGCTACCAAGGTTACCAAGATCATTTCCACGTCAGATGTGCACTAAGTTGTCTTTTGTGGAATTCAAATTTGCCCCAAGCCAGACAAATCCATTTACTCCCTTAAAACCAAATCAAGTTTAGGGAAATAACAGTTCACTACAAAGATGCACTCACCTGGGATGTGCAGGAGCCCACAACAAAAGTGTATACAGTGAATAATTCCTTTCGTTCCCACAAATCACTTGATGATGCTGCGATTGTTCTCCTGATTCGTTTGGGAACACATGTTTTTCTAATTTTTCCTTTTGTGAATTAACCTCAATTCACACCATGACAGAACAGGTTTTCATTACATTAGCTACATCGATCTGATTCGTCTCACTTAAGGTGTACGGACACAAACTTTCCTAGTTCCTTCCAGTCTCATGTGGATGGATTGCTCAGTTAACGACTGTTTGGCACTAAAATGCCTGCCGTTCACATTTTATGGCGCTGCAGTCTGTTGTAGACCTGGACTTTAATCAACTAATCTCTCCAGCTAGCTGTCTGTGTCCAAGTTGGATGGAGTCCTTCTCTCAACTTGTGTCCTCCCTTTGGATACATGAAAGTTGTTCATGAGCACCATTTAGTCGTTCTTTACTGCCAGTCCCATTTAATGCGATTCACCCTACAGATTGTACTTCCTAATGCACTCCATTAATTTTTCTTACTTCCATTTCAGGCATCTCTCTTAGACGGAGTCGCTGTAATGGTAGACGAAACCATTGTAAGTATCCTTTCATGTTGCATTTGCTTTTATCGCAGTCTACTTGCTTCCACCACCAAGCAACTGACCGCTTTAGCACATGGTGTACTGCATGCATGCGCCAATGATTATTTAGTAAAAGGTATGATTTGTTGGTTGAGCCGATGCAAGTGAGCGCCTTATATGTTCGTTGCATCAGAGCTCCCTTCAGTTTTGACAACAAACTCCATCTGAGGCAATGCAAGAGCACAAAACAAACTAACGCACGATGCGATACCCATTTTCAATCACTTTTCTGCTTCTTTTTACAGGATCTCAGCGACGAAGTTGACTTGCTATGCACAGACTATTCCGAACTCGAGCTGAACAAAACTGAACCACATTCGCCTGTTGTTGTTCCTAAAAAGGAAATAGTAGTACCCAGAATAATGGGTACGGTCGACTTGACCGAGGAAGAGGAAACACCCTGGCTAATGAGTCTCGCTCGCACAGCCCGCGATCGAGAGGTCAATCTATCTTCGATCCAAAGAAAGGCATCAGCCGAAGTTATAGAGCTGGACTCTTCGGACGATGAGTCGTGGGCCATGAGAAATTTCAACTTTATGTCTATCGACGCAAATGAACGGGAGAAAGGAATATCTGACGGCGATGACACTGTACCCTTCGACATGCCCGAAGACAGTTCAAGTGATGTGCTCATACGAGCGGCGATAGCAGACAATAAAAACGCTATTAGAATGGACGTTATGCCTGCAACGGAGAGACGTCTCACCTTTGAAGGCGTGCTTAGGGCACAAGAAACTGGCTTGCCCTTGGCGCCTTTAGCAGCGTCGGCATTGTCCGGTTCTTCATCGTCGTCCTCGTCGGCCTCGTCATCGCCGGTTACTGTCTCAGAAAATGTTTCTGCAGTCATCCCTGAGGAACTGCACCCAAAACCGTGCGCCAGTACAAGTTCGGCATTTGCAATTGGAGCTACAGTCCCGCGCGAAAGTGTGAAGCCCAGTACGAGTGCGAGTGCGATTGCCGCTATTAAGAGTGCGATTGCAAGCGGCGCTAGTACGAGTGCAAGCGCAATCGCCGCTAGTAAGAGCGCGAGCACAAGCGCCCCGAGTACGAGTGCGAGTGCAATCGCCACTAGTAAGAGTGCGAGCACAAGCGCCCCGAGTACGAGTGCGAGCGCAATCGCCGCTAGTAAGAGTGCGAGCACAAGCGCCCCGAGTACGAGTGCAAGTGCCATCGCCGCTAGCACGAGTGCAAGTGCGATCGCAGCTAGTAAGAGTACGAGTACAATTGCCGCTAGCACGAGTGCAAGTGCGATCGCCGCTGGCAAGAGCGCGAGTTCAATCGCAAATATCAGCGCTGGCAAAAGTTGTAGTTCAAGCCCGAGTGCTAGTACGAACTTGAGTGCAGGCACTAGTAAGAGTTCAAGTCTCATTGTGAATGTGAACGTCAGTACCGGTACGAGGGCAAGTACAAGCCGTGCTAGTGTGATTCCGATTGAGGAAGAGATGCCACTGTCAGAGAATGTCGATTGTGTACCTGTACGTGATTTGGAAACATCAACAGAAATGATTGTCGAAACAGAATCTGAGAAGGAAGCGAGAGGTCGGGCTTTGGTTGCAGATATTCTGACAAATTTCTCCGAAGTAACATCTGGATGCATCATTACACCCGCTGCTGCAACTGCCGAACCCGAACCCGAACCCGTACCAGAACCAGAACCAGAACCAATGGAACACTGTATAATTGGTGAAGACACAATCGATGATTCCGCTGCAGCACCAAAGGAAGCAGTCACACTTAACCTCGAGTCCTATACCAATTCCTTTAGTTGCAACGAAGAGAATGACGAATTTTTGAGATACTACGAAACAATGCCACCACTTAAGACATACTTGAGGAAGCCTCCCAAGAAACCTGAAATTCCGATAGAAAAACCAGTAGAAGTGGTCACAATTGAAAAGAGTTCCAGTCGCAAAACTGACGAGAGCATTGCAGCACCAGTTGCGGCAACTGTGGAAGTTGCAAAGGATCCGGTGGTAGAAGAGAATCAAGTTCAGCCAGAAGCTGCAGCCGAAGCCATCACCCCATTAGCATCAGACAAAACAACAGACGAAGATGAGGGCCAAGACGAAATCAACCCAAGCCAAAAAGACAGTGTAGTGGATGAAGCACAGGTGCTCTTCAGTCGCAAGGTGATCTCATTGCGGGAGGACGACTGCTTCAGTGGCGGACAAACACCGGGTTATCTTAAAGTTCCTGAATCGGTTGAGGTCTCCCCACAAGGTTCCAACGTGGTATTCAGCATGCAGGGTAGGCGGCTGTCATCGTTTCCACCGCTGCAAGTCTCTTCGCCCCATGATAATGAGATGCCCGATTTCGATGCGGATTTCTTCTCGGAAGGTGAGGAAACTGTTCCGGAAAAGACTAAAGAAGCTCCTATTGCTAGTCCTGCTGTAACAACGTTCCCGAAAACCATAATCAAACACAGTGATGCTGATAGAGAGGTAAGCAGTAGTTTAGTTTATGTATTTTGTGTCTTCGCAACGAGAAGCAAAAGTCTTTTGCTGCGGGTTTTTTTTTTGTTTTCTTATTGCAGAGTAAGAGTATTGTTCTAAGAAAGGTAACGACCAAATCTTAATTGTATTTAAGTGATTATGTGAACCACTAGAGGTAGTCGTGTTTAATTGGTTTGGTAGATTAGATATGAGTGGATCAGTGTCTCCTTCAAGAGAAGGCCAACTGATGGATACTGTCGATGGCCAGACAGTCCAGCAGTAGGACACGACATCCAGAGAGCATATACTCTGGTGCGTGTTAACAAATTATGTGTCTTGTAGTTTAGATTGTGATGGTTGAAGAAGATGCTGTTATTAGGCGTAAAACGATAAATCAATTTGTTTGGTTATGTTGTTTTATTTGCTCCTTGTGACAACATTCGCTATCGTTGGAGCTTCTCCAAATTTTTCAGGTACTAATGTAAGTCTGCGACATGTCAGCCACTTTGCCCAACCAAACTGCACTTCAGCTCATCTAAATAAATTCCAGTACACCAGTCATTATGCTGTGCGATGAGACTCCAACTCATGCTTCTTCCAAAATTGTCGCATTCACTGCGACATTGCCATTGGCTGGAGAGGTTAGCTAAGTGTGGAGACTCCAGCTCAAAGCAAAGGTGAAGATAAACATTAACTTTTGCTTCGATATGGAGGCTCACACATTTCTTGTAAAGCTACGACTAATGAGCCGAAACTAAGTGCTTTGTCGCAGACCAAAGCTTCGCTTGATGTAATTGGGATTCAGCAAATGTCCTCAGCTGATCAAGAAATGTTAGGCTTATCGTGGTGACACGTTTGTAGAGATTGTAGAAGCTTCAAAAATTTTTGGGGTTATGAGGAGTATTTATTTGTGTAAGAATAATATTTGTATATGAACTTTAGTCCGCGTCGCGAGCATCTATTTCCCCCCCTCCAACGACGAGTGGTGGGACATCGTTGCTATCGTTGATTCACATTCAAGACGTAGAATCTAACAAACGGAAAGAATGTTAGCATTTATTATGTCCATGATCTAACGCATTGTGTTAATGAATGTAAAATGTTAAAGTTCTTGTGTAAATATATTTCTTTTACTCTCCAGAAGCCAACCGCCAAAAGAAGATCAGTGTGGTTCTCTGATAAGAATGAAGTCCGTGAGATTGCTCCACGTGATGACATATCAGAGTTCTCATTGCAATCATCATTGAACGACATTTCAGCTTCAATCAATACACTCAATGCCAGCAAGCAACATTTCCTACCATCTACATCAACATCACAAATGCAACACTCAACATCAGCATCAACAACAGCAACAGCAACAACATCACATCAACCGTCAGCAATCAATGCATACAAATCGCCAACAGCAACATCAACATTAACCGCCGCATCATCTGCAACATCAGCAACAGCAATTAATTCAATTTTATTAAAAAAATCAATGCCGCCAACAACAACAACAACAACAACGCCTAGCACATCGACAGATACGGCCTCACTGAAATCAGCCCAAGAAAAAGGTATGCAAAATTTCAGTTCCTATTCTAAGACTATATCAAATTTGTCAGTTTTTAATAATTTGAACGATGAAAATGATGAAAATGCAAATGAAAATGAGAATGAGATTGAGATTGAAAATGAATTGCTTAACAGTAGGGAAGATATTTCATTGCCCCACCCAAACTTAATAAATAAGAAAAAATGCACACCCCATTACATTAGTAACATAATATCAGTGGAGAAACACAATAGTGAGGAAAATCTTATTCCCCCTCCTCTTTCCATATCAGATCCTCATACAAGCGATGACAACCGAACGGACGATGTTCTGGCGGCAGCTGAGATCCTCGCCAACGGAATTCGTTTGGTACAAACCATAGCACAACCACCAATCGCATTTTGTTGTGGTGATGCCGCAGTCGTTGCTGATGCGCCACCAGTAGCATCATTAACACCACTAGCAACACCTGCTGCACAATTGACTCTACCGCCGCCTCCACCACTGCTACCACCACCACCGCCACCGGCACCACAATTATCATCATCATCATCATCATGTTCATCGTCATCAAATGAGAATATATTCGATGCGCAGCAATCGGCTGTGGCGATCAGGAATGCATTGAATGAGAGTGTAGATCGTACCGTAGTTCACATGCCGCTGAAGCGAATCGTCCCAATGACAAGGAGTCCGACTGGTTCGGACGGCAACGAGTCAATGCTGCAGGGATTCGTGCCAATAAGAAGGCGACACCGTATCCAGTCGGTGGACGAGTACGAACAATTCTACCGATGTCACTACTCGCCGAATAACATGAAGCGAATCTTCGGCGAAGGTCACATATCGTTGCCGTTGAAAAAGCGTCGCAAGCTCTCCGAGTACAGCGAGGAGAACGACTTTGTCGAAACCTACGATAACGACACGGTCCTCAACTTGAAAATGCCTCGCCAAGAATTGCCAACTGAGAAAACCAACCAAACAGAAACTTTAGCTCCGCAATCATCCTCCAGCATGGAAACTGATGTGAAAGAGATATCCTATCCATCGGAGCCGATGTTGAGTATCGCGCACTTTGAAAAGGACGGCTACAAGGAGAAGACGAAGGAGTTGGCCCTGAAGAGACCGTATCCACTTGTTCCACCGCCACGGTACTCGGACGTTATTCGCGACTGCCGCCCGATGGTGGCACACCAACAGGGGCTTTTTCAACACCCCGATCAGCCCCAACTGCAGCAATCCAATTCAAACCAATCACTCCCCCAAGGCATGTCCACCCGACCGACGATAAACATCGTCACAGCCAGGCACACAGATCATTTTGGGACAATTAACATAATAAATCAAGAGAACGGAACCATTAACATAGTGACGGAAGAGAATCGGGACGTTAATGCAGCATCAACGAATGTGTACTCCAACGCACAGCCAGTGACCAATGTGAACGTTGGCTACCAGAATGCAAACAACATGTCATCGTTTGTGGGCCCAAACTCCATGCAGTATTCGCAAGCATTCCACCCCAAGCAGCAGAACTGTATGTTCAATGTGCAATCGCGACCAGCACCGGCTCCAACACCGGAGCACATACCGCCGGACTTTGAATTGCAAAGCATAATCAATTTACAGAACTACCACATGAACCAAACCCACATAAACAACTTTCTGCACAACCGACAGATTAATTTCCAAGCCAACAAGAATATCCTGAATGAAGCGCTCTGTGGCAATTCATATCAAAAGAATGGTGGGCGCATTTGCAACGATGGTTCACCAGAATCATCATCATCCTCGTCGTCGTCGACGTTATCAATTCAATGCGAGGGCAGTTTGGCTCGCAAGTCGTCGCTGGTACCGCGGTGTGGGTTTTGTGTCGACTGCAAAAGACGTGTAACTGGAATGAAAATTTCCTCGCCCGACATAAACAGTCTCAATCCGGCTCAACTAAATGACGAATCATCCGAAGGTCGCTCCTCACCGCCGCGGCGACGTGGCCGTCCGCGTAAACCGTTTGCCGAGCCTACAAACCGTGTCACTCGAAGTACAAACCGTGCTGGACAAAAGAAGAAGGAGGACCCGTGCACCGATCAGTTTATGTTCAATGTAAGTGAGACGAAAAGTCCATCTTCAACTAAGAAACGTAGATCGGTATCAAGTTATCGGTCAAAATAAGCATTTGATGAACGGCCGGACGGGGCCAAACCGGTTGAATGTGAAATTTGCAAGAAGGAGGGAGTGTGTTAGGCTTGATTGAATTTTTTTTTTGTTTTTAATTTATTTTTCCTCACTGAAGGGAAGAGATTTACGAAAAAAAAGAAAAAAACAAGCATGAACCTAAAAGACTGGGCATTGTGTAGACAGATCATTCAACAAGGAAAATGAAACCAAAAATCGAAGAACTGAGAGAAAGAAGTTATTCATTTTTTTGTTGTTCCTCTGCATTAACTGCCCTTATTTTGGACTGCATCTTGTGTTTCTTCCCATAATTTTACTTTTTTTTCATTTTCTCTGTGTAAATAGAATCGCTTAGATATAATAGATCTCAAAACAGTGCATCATTTTATTGTATATTGACGTGACTATTGAAAATGCAAAAAAGAAAACATGTATTTATATGAAATCAAACATCAATCAACACACTAAATCAGTGCTCTTCAATCAACATCAACGTTCTCAACACATATCTATAGTTCTCCAATCAACATCACCAAACAACAACGTCTGCAACATTTAACTCTTATGAAACCCCTTTGCTCATGGAAGAAGAAAAGAAACGCATTTCAAATCAGCAAGCGGGCTCTTTTTTGAATCGTTAATATACATATAAAGCTTCGTGTAGATTGTTTTTTTTTTCATCGTGTGCGTGTATGTTTCCGTGGTTTACATAATTTACAGTAGCATACAAAGTCTTTCTGCACTTACATGTGGATTAAATATTGCATTGAATCTATCCTTTTTTTGTTTAATAATTTATTCTTAAATTGAAGCAAAAGAAAAAACAAAACAAACAAAAAAAAATATCGTTACATTGAATATTGTAATCTTTAAAAGCTGACAAAGAAAAAAAAAAACAAAAAACAAAAAAAAATTAATAATAATAAGTATATATAGTTTATTATCTAACATTTAACGTATCTATTCATATAAGAAAACAAAAAATATGTAACTTCACTGAAGTACCATCCGAGTTTTGGGTAATAATTTTATTCTTATCTCTTATTTGAAAACCTACGACCGTTATATGCATATTTTCAATAATTTTTGTGTACGAGAAAATGATGAATATGTATTGCATTGTATACAGACAGAGAGAGAGAGAGAGAGGCAGAGAATTTTTGTGCAAACATTGTGATTGGGTCGGTTAATGAAATATTCTATCCTAGTGTTACTTGTTTATGATGAAACAACTAACTGACGTTAAATGCGACAAAGAGATAGCTCCAACTCACTCTTTTGCATAGATGTGTATATAGAATGTTTAATTCAGTTATTTAGTTACATACATATGTACAAGGGATGATCGTGGAGAGTTAACATTTTTCAATCTAATTTGTTTTTTTTTTTGTTTTTTTTTTTAATTGCTTACTTATTAGGTACTTATTCGAGACGATATATAGGTAAAGAAGTTTGTGATTAACCCTGGACCCGTGTGCATGCGCAGACAGTGATAATCGATTGATGTTTTTTTGGTTTATTTTTGTTTTCCGCCGATTTTTATTTGCGACTTCTTGATGACCACAGCAATTGGCTCTTGTATCAGAATTTAAATTTCATTTAGTGACTTTCAAGCTCATTGTGCTTCAGATGAACAAACGTTGCCTCTCCTGTGAGGAACTGAGATTTTCACGAGAATGACTTGCTACGGCTCGTAGATGGAAACATCCTTTGTCTCGTTGTCAGATGAACAAATGTTGCCTCTCCTGTGTGGACCTAGAGTCTAGGAGCAACTGAGATTTTCATGCGAATGACTTGCTACGACTCGTAGATGGAAACATCCTTTGTCTCGTTGTCAGATGAACAAATGTTGCTTCTCCTGTGTGGACCTAGAGTCTAAAAGAAACTTGGATTTTCATGGGAATGGCTTCCTACAACTCGTAGATGGAAACTACATTTGTCCCGTTGTCAAAACTAAAGCATGCAATATCTGGCCTTGCTGTGGCACCTAAATGACAACAGGATTATTATTTCTTCTTTTAACCCTTTCCTACCTGTTTGGATACACTGTTAGCATAGTGCCAAAATGTGATACAGGTATTCCATTTAAACAGATTAACACAACTACACTACACTCACTGACTACATTCCGTGTCGAAATGGTCCAAAAGATGCAAGATCTATAAGCAACGATGTTCAAACTCAATACGAGAACAATAGCGACTGTTGTTGCACAATACAAACTTGCTCAACTGGACTACTAAGTTGGTCTTCCACATTTGCTTTTGTATCATCATGGCATTTCTGTACCTCCTTTGGCATACCCTTCACGTCATGGCATTTGTTTCCTCATTAGAGCGAAGGAGGATAACAACGTTCATTGCTTGCCAAAGTCTATAGCCACATTTATTCAATTTATTTGTGTTCTCAGGTCAATTTCCGCCTTCGACCGGAGGAGGAGGGTGTGCTCACTAGTTCACTTTCTGATATTAATTGCCACACTCATTCCATGAACGAAAACTTTGTTGACTATACATCTATAGATTGCACCTTGATTTTTCATGCATGAAACCACAGACTGGCATCCGGTCCATGCATCTACTCCCGTATTCGGCGTCGGTTCGACACGACCTGACATCTCTCGATTCACTGACATGTTTCGGACAGCAACCTGTATAAAGAAAAAAAAAAACATTTGTAAAATTTGCGGCATAAAACTGTAGGTCTGCTCTATTGGTTGCTGCAGAAACTAGGTCCAGGTCCACCTCAAACTGTATCACCATCCATTTGGTTATTATTCATTTTATGCGCACGAACCTTGCTGACGGGTTGGGAAGTGTCAACACTCGTTTCTGGTTGATTTCGCTAGTTTCTCAGCTGTCTTTGTTTTTGGATTGATGGATCTGCTGTGAACACCGAAATGCCTTCAAGAAGTTGTGTTCCCGTCTTCATCTGACATCTAAGTTATAAGTTATTCAAAGAAATTTGATATGCTTTACATAGTTGCATCCCACAAGCCACCTGAGACTTAAAGACAAACCTCTAACAGTGAATAACCGCAACCAGATTTGTCATAAATGTTAACTCTTACAACTTCCCTTGTACACTTTACGCATGTAAATATAAGTTTAGTGAATTTAGAGCCTTTTAACTGGTGCAGGAGTAGTGTACACTTAAGACCAAAATACTTCATACATTCCTAATACGATTCAGTTGTTTTTTAAAGATCAACGATGATTTAGAATGAATGTTCGCTTTATTAACTTTTTGCTTCCCCCATTCGTAGACACTGTATGAATATCACATTTCGGTGGCAGTTGCACTTCACGAAAATTAACTTTCAATGACCACACAGAGTTAACCAAACAAATTGAGGTCTGAACTTTAACTGATTTGAGTATCGACTACTATTCCAACTGATCGCGGAAGAAACTAAGCATTTTTGTGGAGACAAACATGATTCCTTGAAGTCTCTAAAAGAGCGGGGCACAGGTTGCTTTTCCACTCAAATGTCATCAACGAGGCGAAAACAACCAATTTGTGTCTTGAAAGAATCCTCTTCAAGTCTAGAAGACTTGCTTGTTGGTTGAGGCGTAGGTCAACCCTGGATCTGAGACTGACTAGAATGATGTCTTTGAGTCCAAACCATTTCAAAACCCCTTCGACATTGATTTTTATTCCAAAAGCGGATGCATTTTTGTTGATATTCGTTTTTTCTCTTATTCTTCTCATTTTGTACCACAAGCACATGCTTTGTCTGAAGTCTTCTCTCTCAGGGTATGAATGAAACCACGACATTCTTTTTCGCGACTAGTTCTGAAATGATTATCTGTGTTTATCAATCCCATTTGCACCACCACACATCCCTCTGCCATCAGCAGACAGTCTTCGTCCATCCTTTTGTCGCATTTAGTAAATTAATGTAAAAAAAAAAAAAACAAATGAAAAACTCACACACGTGCACAATATTCCAGTCAATGCAAACATACATCTTTTCTTGTAGTCAAAAACAAACAAATCAAAAAAAAACCAGAAAACGAAAACTTTATTTCATTCATTTGCTGTTGCTAATCTGTATGACAAAAGCGCAAGCCATCGCCCCCTTCCTGCATGAAGATATTTTCATTTTTTCTTGCTCATCGCATTTAATTTTGTTTATCTCTCAAACGGTGCATAGATGATGCATTCGTTGACTGACTGAATTGAAGTCAAAAGAATCTTGCTTGCGACGGGCCAGTGGGATAGACAAATATGTGCCGAAGTACTGAATACAAAAGGCCTGAAAATATGCCAAGAGGCATTCGTGAAGTGGCGAGAAGAGAGTGAGACAAACGCGATTATCTAAAATCAGATTCAAAGAAGTGAACCCAGTTCAAGAACGACTGAAAAGTGAATAAGCTGAACAACAGAATGTAAACAAGATCAAACCACGACAAAGCCTCCTCACAATCGCTATGTTAAACCTCGTGACAAAATTCAAAAATTGCAGAACGAAACTGGCTAAACTTATGCGCACTATTGATTTTCTCCAAAATAAGAAACAAAAAAAAAAGCTCCCAACGATAGGAATCGCTTAGGCATTGCCTTCATATTCATTATGCATGCCATTCTAGAGCCTTATCTGTGCGAAAAGTGTTGATCCCCAAGCGATTCCTATTGTTGCATATCCATCTAGCACATGGTTTCCCTTTGAATGAAATAAAGTCTCGCTTAACAGGCACGCATTTGATGGTTGTTTGTGTGTCATACTAGTTTATTATATTCATATTTATTTGCTTGTAAAATTTGTCCGTAAATGTATTCTATGTATCCTAAGTTACAGTTGTCATGTCCGCGGTGTATCGAAATTGTTACATGAACAGACAATCAAAGATGAGAGGTGACAAAGCAAATGTACGTGACCTTGTTTGAGATCGAGATACGGTTACGTTGGCTATTCCAAAACATGGATCGCATGCAGAGTCGCATACATTTGATGTCGTCCACTCTGTGCGCTTAAATATGTTTCATTTCATTGGTAGTCATTTGATTTGATGTTTCAGCTGTGGTGTATATATATATATTTATTTATTTTTTTTTTACTGAAAGTCAGTTTGTAAGTAGTTACAACAAATGTATGAACTGTGATGTGAAGGCAGTAAGGTGTTGCTAAGCAAGACCTAAAATGTTCCTTTTTAAGTAGCTTAATTAGTTTAGTCAATAAGTAATGGCGACTCAGTCCCCCGCACCTTTATAAGCTTTAACATAGAATGTAAGAAAAACATTCTTCTATTTGTAATGCGTAGAATTAAAGTGTGATATTTACAGAGGACTAGCCTCGTTTATGATACATCCCACAGCCAAAGAATTCCTAGAAAGTGCAGTGTTTGGATGAGGTGAGGTGCAGAGTTACATGCAGTCAGATCGATCCTGGAAAGTGTTTGTTTTGTAATCACATGTTGGATGTATGACATCTAGAGTTCAGCTTCACTTCGAAGAGACAGTTGCTACAGATTCTTCTAGGTAACATTGTGTCATTTATAGATAATTGGAATGGTTGTACACTCGCGATTTCTGTAAACTTGTGTGTATCTTAAGAAATCCGTTCTTATCATTTCTATATTTATGTTATGTAAATAAATGGCGCTATAAATGTTATAAGACTTTTTGACAGTGGATCCGATACTTATTTAGGAGTCCATTGTTTAAACAAGGTTGTTCATAGCGATCGTTGCATTCAAAATTGAGGCTCAGCAGCACAGGCGTTGCAGTTTTGATGTATTCATACCTTCAGACAGTTGCGAGCATCGGTGATTATTTTCTGCAAATTTGTCGACTGCTCGGGCTGGACAATTCAAAAACCCCAAACTTACAAAAAGTTCTTCAAATGCTTTAGCGCAGCTTGTTGTGGCGTAGTGGTTTGATGCGTCGACTCCTTCTCATATGGTGCCCGAACTGTCACAATTCACGGTTTCACCTCTTTCGAATCAGTGTACATCCAATCCACTCGTGAAAGAACATTAGCACGCACAACACGAGTGGTTGCTGTAGAAGCTAAGCCCAGATCCGCCTCAGGCTGTCGCGCCACCTATATTCTAAATTTAAGTTGTTCAAATACAGGGTATTCCGGGTGACAATAATACGAATTGAGGAAAGAAGGAAGAGAAAGGCCAAGTAAGTTACCGTTCCGCGGAATCAACTGTATTCAGTTGCCGACTTATTCACATTGGCTGCTCCAGGTGCCTGAATTCCGCAAAGCACCCAACACTGATTTGATTTCCCTTACAAAACGTTATAATTTTCTATTGATCCAATTGCCGATACCTAAGACATGTTAGCCAAAGTTCAAGTAATCAGTGTATTCGAGGATGTTTTCTGTTAATTCGCGTGCATTTTTTTTGCGTATTCTCTATTCTAGGACCACGCCAAAATATTGATTACTTGCCACCCGGTGTTAACGCAATTTCCGCCACGAAACAGTCATGATTCGCGGCTCCAGCGAGCCGTCGACTCCTGTGCACATGAACACATGGTGTCAAGCACGATAGACAATTCCCACGGCCCCAAAATTCTTGAGTCGCAGCTAAGGAGTGTAACTCTTCAGAGAAAGCCTTTCAAAACTTCAGAGTCGGCATAAAACTAGCCCCTCCCATTCGCTTTCAAAACTTCAGAGTCGGCATAAAACAAGCCCCTCCCATTCGCTTTAAAAACTTCGGAGTCGTCATACAATGTGTCCACTCCCATCGAGAAAGAACGCTCTACACGAGTGGTTGTTATAGATTATAGCCTTGCCATCAAAATCATTATTCTAGCGTAGGACGGTCGTGTCTAATGTGGCACACCCAACAAACATGGTATGCGTATTTGAAAGCAGACGACCAGAGATCGCAGTAGCTGGAGAGTCTTGTTGGTTGAGGTTCAGGTCCGCCTCAGACTGTAACGCCACACGAAGAAGAATTGTTGCGAGTAGTTTAGAAGTTTGAAATGCGACAAGTGGGCAGCACAGCCTCGGCTCCTTCCTGCAAAGTATGAGAGAGAGAGAGAATGTTAGAGAATGATAATATAATATACAGTACGTTCTCGATTCACGCAACTCCTCGATTTAATTTTTTGTGAATACTGATGCAGTAACCGCAGGTATTCAAGTAGTAGTAGTTTCTATTAGTTGCGATAATCGAGAATCATCATCATCAACATCTTCTGTCCCGCATGATCCACTAAATAGGTCGCGGGAGTAAACCACGCACGAGAGATCTCCAGGCAACTCGATCCTCCGCTATCGACTCTAACTCATCCGGGGTTATGCCCAAGCGTAACCAGGCGAGCTTATGGACTTGGTCCAACCAACTCATCCTGGGTCTGCCAAGTGGTCACGTACCTGATGGAATCGCATTCATAGCCCGCCTCGGAAGTCGTGATGGCGGGGACATTGCTCTTTCGGTTCGAAGAAGCAGCTGGTCAACATTGAGTTCCTCGCGCACTATCGTGTTTCTCACCCTTTCCCGGCGAGAAATTCCGACAGCAGCACGAAGAAATCTCATCTCAGTAGCTTGTATTCGCGATCTTATTCCTTCGGTCATTACCCAAATTTTGAGATATACTGCAATAATATTGGTGGCGCTACAGCTACAGTAGAGGGCCAGGACCCAGTTTCTACAGCAAATGAGAAGATTAGCGAATGATAATTATTCTGTTGAACAGAAGAAGCGACGGCGTATACAACACTGCATGTGTGCTCACTTTGTAACACTTTGGTTATCGTACAAATCCACAGACATCCTCCATTGGACTTTTACGAGGAAGGAGAGTGCGTAGTAATAATGATCAACTTTGACTGCTCTCTTCGAATTTTCGGATAGCAGAAAACTTGTTGTTTTTTTTTCACTTTACACTAGCAGACCGCGTCACTCGCCACAACGATCTGTTGGCGACTGAGCTTTGTTGAACAAAATCATCGCGTCTCTTCCTCTAGCAACGACGACAGAACAAATCAAAATATTTCGCTCACACAGAGTGCCACACCGAAAACTCGGCGCATTTGTGTCGGTGTGCGGTCCGCTTAGCACTGAAATCATGAGCTATAGATACAGCCGACCTCAACCTCTCTTGCCCCTTAAGAAGTTTTGACAGCCTTTTTTGTATCGTCTTCTCAAATCAAACAAACGGATCAGGAATTTAATGGGTTCTTCTTCCCTCAAATTCGTCGATGTACAAGGGGACAATCTCCTGCGAAGTCCTACTTGATTTTTGATTCGAAGTTGAACTAAAGCCGTTCACTCAAAATGCAGAAATACAGAAAAATGCTCTTTCGCTTGTGTCACGTAAACAAACACTCGTGTAGAGAAATGAAAAGAAAATAAGCAACACCTCTAGTTCTCAGAACATGTCCCAGTGCGAATGCGTGAAATTGAATTCCCAACACTGCTCTCTGATTAGAAAATGCAAATGATTGTTTATTTGCTAAGCCAGATATTTTATGCATGCCCGCAGCTCGAGCAGTTGCTTCCCCCAAACATTCCCACGAACATCCATTTGAGGCGATGTTATTGGAAATCGCAGGGAATTTTGTTTATGTACATATGCCTTTCAGCTTTCATTCACTTGTCAGAGTTTCTCGGAAATAATTGAGTGTTTTGTTTTTCGCATTTGTTGAAATGAGAGAACTTCCTAGACTAGCTGACGCTTTAACAAGGAACGTGATACATGATATGTGGACTGTTTAAGTCGCCTGGGTGGCATTATTCAAGACATGCTTGTTGTCCTGGACTGGACATTTTCAACAACTGTTTCCGGTTTCTTATTATCAAGTATAAAGAAATGATTCCAACATATTTGTTGTCCTAGACTGGTGGAGGTTTCGATTTATTTTTAAGGCAGGGAACAGGCATGATAACAAATATATCCTTTACAAGTCCAGTAAAACCAATTAATCACAAAGAGGTTCTGTCCATGTCTAGCCTTGTGTAGCTAGGTAGGTAGTAAGTGGCCAAAGTAGGCCCGTTGTACTGCCACGCGGGTTAGGTTAGGTTATGTTGCGGAGTGGTGGTTTAGCCCCACATAGACCTGTTGGTCCATAGTGCCTAGTAGTAGTCCACTGTAGCTTTATTTGAGCAGAACGTTCCAAGGGTTTTTGCGAAATGTATAAGATGTTGTGGTTTCACGACGGCTACATCATCTAAAAAGCGGGTTAGGTTAGGTGGGTGGATAAAAACGACTGGATGTCGCAGTTGGTTGAGTGCCTGTCCCTGATTAGCGGTGTCCCCGGCTTGAACCGTGAAAACAAAGTTAATACGGTTATATCTGGTTTTCAAATCTGCTCCAGTCACCATTTGCCGTTGGAATCAAATTAACGGCACTGTTACTGGAGCGGTCAATCAGTGGTAGTAGTCTGACTGGGTATTCACAATGGACCAACATGGTCTAAGTGTGCTAGTGAATTCACTAGCAGCCCTTCTATCAAACCTAACCTAACCTAGGTGAGTGGATAGACATGTTTGGGGCCACGTCTCTGGACCCACTGCGATGCGCATGGACGATGTTTAACCTCCTAGTTTAACCATAGTCTCATTCTTCCTTCAGAAGTTGTTCTGCTAGTCTAGCCCAGCCATTCAGAAATTCTGTCGAACCTAAAAAAAGAAGTTATAGTGTGGTTTGTGCCAGTTCCTGGAGATTCTGGAAGAAGAATTCTCCCAGTGTTCTATGCCACAATGGGCAGATACTGGGGCATGAGGAGTATGCTCTATTTGCTCTCATGAGTGAGTCCCATTTTTGTGTTCCTGATATCTCGGATGATTATGACCAGTTAGCGCTCCGACCACCATCCGCAGCAGCCTTTTGCTGCATTGAAGGGGTTTGTCGGTCGAACTTAGGACATCCGGGAGGTCTCACAGGTGCTTAGAGAAGAGTTCCACCTTTCATTACCTAGCTCCATGAATTAGGATGGTAGTATCACCCGGTGTTATCATTTTGGAGGCTTCCTAGGCCGCCAGGACCTCAACTTGAAGAACACTGCCGTAGTCAGGTAGTCTGTTATAGAAGAGTGCGGTGCCAGTGCCTTTTTCCATCTTCCGTGTAGACGTGGATGGATGTTGAGTTGTTAATGGGTTCGCTAGAGTTCCACTCCTCCCTTGTTGGGAAATAAAACCCGAAAGGTATTACGAAATCAATGGCGGGAAGCGAGTAGTAAACTTGTTCAATTTGTAGTCTGCCGAGTATACATGTAAGGATAGGGAGACAGCTTTTGGACTGGGTTATCCTTATGGGTCGCCGTGGCCTAGTGGGTTAGTGCGTCGACTCCCCAATTTACAAACTTTCATAATTCACGACTCCACCTCTTTCGAGTCACTGACAATGCTCAAAGAGTATTCCTGTCTACCAAAAAGCTTCTCAACTTCGCCGTTCGGAGTCGGCATTAACCAGTGCGTCCACTCAAGAGCACGCACAACACGAGTGGTTACTGAGAAGCTAGGTCCAGGTCCGTCTCGGACTGTCGCGCCACCCAAATCATTATTATTATTATCCTTCTGGAACTTCTTGCAGCAGTCTTCTGCTTCAAGTCTGAATAAGATCCAGAAGAACCACGAGGGTTAACAAACAAGGGACTGAGTAGGTGACAGTCAGGCAGTTTTTCAGTAATTTCCAGTGTTGGTCAAAGAAGTAGGAGCCCACTATAGCTCTCCTGGTCGAGGCGAGTGCAGGGCACAGCTACAGAGATAGTGTTGTACGCTTGTCTCCTTTTCTTTATCTAGACAGCCACCGCAGAAATCGTGTGGAAATAGTCCTAGTATTTTTGCATGCACACCTAATAGGCAGCGTCCGTTAATAATTCCCCCTGCAGTGCTAAATTTGGATCTCTTTAAGGGGATCAGGCTGCCTGTCCTATTCGGATCGAGACGAGGCCAGATTTGCTTGGAGATTCAGCATGTGATGCCTGTCTTCCATCTGGCATCGAGTGCCTATGTCACAAGATGTTCCATAATCTGACAGTTTAGTGGCGTTTATTAGCTTCCCAGTAAGACCTGATACCCAGCAGAGACGAACGTGAAACCGCTCCGTTATCTCCTCAAGAGACAGTTAACATCTAGCCTTAAGATGATTACGTATTTATAAGTGTACTTTCTTCAGCTTGATTATTCATTTCTGCTGCATGCATGCAAGAATGTATTTTATA
Source organism: Eristalis intricaria (assembly GCA_964034865.1). Taxonomy (NCBI): domain Eukaryota; kingdom Metazoa; phylum Arthropoda; class Insecta; order Diptera; family Syrphidae; genus Eristalis; species Eristalis intricaria. Next base: position 6,592,957 of record OZ035875.1, on the reverse strand, counting down.
TATCTATACTGTTCTCTCTGTTTATCCGTGCGGACTTGACAACTTTTAAAATTTTTCTTATTTACTCGTATCTGTGTATATTTTATGTATTGTAAGTTTTCATCTGATTCGACCGAAAGTATTTGGTACGATTTTGTAAATATAAGTGTATACAAAAACCGAACTTTTGAAATGTGAACGCAACAAATGATGATCGTCCGATCTAATGTATCAATTTTGTATCATTTCAGCGCTACTTCGGGAGCTATTCCCTGACCTATTTGTGGCTGCGGGTAAGACGGAAAATCAAATTATTTCTGAAATCACTGACTCAATCAAAACAGCCGCAAAATCTAATGCTGCGAATAATCAAAAAAAATTAAAGCGACTATCATCGTCGTCGTCGTCGACGCATGGCAAGGCTCGTTCATCAAGCAGTTGCATAAATTATAGAACTAATCATAATTTCAGTGTAAATCAAAATGATGACAATCGTCGACAGTCAGTGACTACCCCCACCCCGGCAAAGCAGACTCTGAGTGAATTCGACAGATATCTGCTCAATTTGCAGAAGAAGCGCAGTCGATCGAATACTCAGCCCACCAAAGATGTCAAAAGTAATACATCGAGAGTGAAATCGTCGGGTAATAATAGAAACTATCAGTTCGTGCCCGTCAAAAACATAAAATCTCTAGTCGATATCACGAGCGATGTGAAGCTGAACAAATTAAGGACACGTGTGGTTATAGAGCGTGACTACGAGGATGTATTCCGTGCTGCTTTGAGGAAGAAGGATTATTCGAGGACACCACAACAGTTGAAAGTCGCAGTTGCGCCGAAAGCGGCGCCAAAGGCGATTACAGTCGTAGCAAAGAATGCCGCACTGGATACAGTAACGACGAAGACAACTGTCCCAGAATCCGCGACACTGCCATCGCTGAAACCAACGAAAGAGGCCCCCCAACCCGAACCACTTGTAGAGAAGGTAAATCCGACAGAGTATGTGGTGCGGGCACCAGAAAAGCAGGCAAGTCCACCTGAGCCGATGATTAGAATACCCTCGCGGTCGGAAACGAAGTCATTGGGTGACATATTGACTGACATTGTGGAGCAGGAGGTGATAGCGCAAGTGGTAAAGGACAAGGTATTGCCCATGTTGGGAAGGGAAAAGGCATCATCGCCAGTATCTGCAGCATTGCCACAGCTGTCAAAAGAAATGGCAACTCCTATCGACCTGCCACAGCCATATGCACTTTCAAAGGATGTTGAAGAGAAAACCGAACCACCAACACCAGCAGTGCTTGTCGAAAAGGGTCTTGACGATGATTCACTATCTGAGAAGTCAGACATACCAAGTCCACAGTTTGAGCCTATAAACTTATCTATTTCCCTCGCTGAGCAGCTGTCAGAATCACAATTGCCATCATCTCCGATTGCGCAAAGCGACGAAGAGAAGGCACCTGAACTGCAGCAACCAGAGACGGCGCCAAACGACACCGAAGTAAAGCCGCCGGTGGAAACGGATCCGTCCAAATCGGAACTGAAACCGATCAAACTGGAAAACGTTGAGTCCGACATGCCGCCGTCTGAGTTGAATGCTCCCAATGACTGCAATAGAACTCCCGTTGAATCTGTGAATACGTCGGACATTAGTTGCCCAACGGTATCTGAGAATGATGCAAACACCAATGAATTGGAAGACGAACTGAAGGAATCGCCAGTAAGTCCGGCGAGACTGGAAGTGGCGGAAGAAGTCGAGGTTCACACCGAACCCCTTTACGAGGCGTCAGACAGTGAATCAGCAATGGAAAATCTTGAAGATTCACTGCAATATGGCGGCCGAGAATCGGTAGTCCAATACACCGCAGGAGAAGAAGACGAAGAAGAAGGCGAGGAAGATGAAGAAGTCGCCGAAGAGGCAAAAGAAATCAAGATAAGACTGAAGAGATACGAACAGCAACGAGGCGAGAAATATGTGATTGTATCAAATTCCGGCGATCGAATAAGTCCAAGCAAACGAAAACGCCCAAACAAAGTACTGCCTGACGAGCAAGAGGATATGGGTCGCAACAAAAAGATTAACGGAAACGAGAGTAACGCCAAAAAAGAAGTGGTTCTGAAAAAGATCTTCGAACGGTACCGAGGTGACGAAATGGAGAATGATTGCAACCATCACCGGCGAAATAGCAACAATGTCAGCGGCGTACCCTTGGGACACAACATAGAATCAATAAGTACTCCACCGCCAACACCGCCGTCCCGGTCACCGCCACCGGCGTTGGAGAGCAATTCACAGCCGCGAGGGGAACAGAACAACAATCATGGGCGCCGTCCCAAAAGTTCGCATACTCTGTCGAGTTACTTAACAGAAAGTTCGGATATGATTCAGGAGTTTCGCAAGCACGTTAACATGCCGACTGAAGTTGAAATTGACTCCAATTCGTTGGTCTTTTTCTACGAGTACCTGATAGAGCGGAAAGATGATCGCGCTAGGGAAGAGATTAATAAAATAATGCCTCTCCTCAATGCGATTGATTCATCGAAAGCAATGTCCGCGCATCGAAGACGATTTGATTCCTGCAGTCTGCCATCCAGGCGGCGAGCTCGGAAGCACTCCTCATCGGAGATCAACGATGACAGTTGCTCTGGCGTTAGCAAGGTGAAAATGCGAAGGAAAACAATATGCTCGGAATCTCATTACATGTTGTCGTCGCCCGACTTCGATGAAGACATATGCTCTTCTCCAAAGGCAGCCGATTCCCCGACGGCGGAAGTGATGCGACTGCATAGTAGTAATCGCGTCGGACTCTTTAAGAAGTTCTCCAAAGCGTCTGAGACGGTCACGAAACCAACGGAAGACGACGTTAATGATGAACGTCCACAAGATCACATGGATATGGATGAGCAGCCAATGGACATCCAATCAAGCAATTCTGATACAACACAAAACCTAACCCCCGGGTGTTCATCACAATCCCTTCCATCATCATCACCGCCATTGACGTCACTGACATCAGCAGCTACATCAGTGATGTCATCATCCCCATCACCATCGCTCACATCATCAATGCCACACAAAAGTGTTAGCCCCTCCAAAACAGCCAAGTTAGAAGATCCAAGCTGCGATCAGGAAAGAAGTCGAAAACAGTCGAGACGCGCTAAATGCGAGAGTCCACCAGAAAGTGCTCGAATCATGGTGGTAAGTCGTACATATTCAAAAAGTAACATGGTGCAGCATGTCTTTGTGCCCCCAGAAATCGAAAAATGCATTGAAGAGGAGGCATCTACGGTCGTCGAAAGCACAAAACAACCAACAGGCTCACCACAAAAAGCACCATCTTCAACAGGCCCCCCAACACCACCAACAACAGCATCTTCAGCATCTTCAGCATCATCATCGTCATCGTCGTCGTCGTCATCATCATCATCAGCAGGAGGAGGAGGATCAGCATCTGGATCAGGAGCAAAAACAGCGATCGCTTCAACATCTTCAGCAGCAGCGTCTTCAAGCAAAAAGCAGGCGACGTCACGCGGCAACGCCGGTAGTTGTAGTAAGACGCGAAAAATTCGAAGAATTGTCAGTTTTCCCGACACCGACGATGAGGACGACAATGACGACAGCAACGACGAAGACTTCAACTACGAAGAAGAGATCAAAGAGCTGAACCGATCCTTTGCCAATTCTGGTGGCAAACGATCGCGCAAAAAATCACAAGCAAGAAAACGCAAAAGCAAAAACTCGAATAGGTCCTAATTAAGTAGTTGCTAAATGTTAACTAAATTGCGGATGTAAAATGTACATAAGATGGATCTGCAACCATTACAAGAGGAAAAATAAAACTCCCAGTCTTTAAATTATTTATGTATGTTCACGAATGTATATAACAAAAATAATAATAAAAAAAAAACAAAAAAAAAACTTTGATGTTAAATGTGATAAGTTCATAAATAGAACAATAAAACTAAAAAACTAATGCATTTTCTTGGATTGTAATTGACTTCTTTCGCAAATACCACGTCGCCGCCGTCGTACCACACCCACACACACAACAAACATCGACGAGCAACAGCAACAACAACAACCACCACCACAGCACCGACCGTCGTCGACAACAACAGCCACAGTCAATGGATTATCGCATTGTTTAACGTTTTTATTTGTTTCTTATATTTATATTTTATTTCTTTTGTATTTTACACAAAAAAAACAGCACTTTTAACTCGTTTAGTTTAGATTAACATACATTTTGTTTAAGTCTAATTTATAATTGTTTTTACGTCCTCCCTTCATCATTTTATTTTTTTTGACCAAAATCGGCTGGAATTTTGTTTCATTTCGTACCGATTTGGTTTTGTTTTTATATAATTTGCATTTCTTCTTCCCGAAGCTTAGTTTTTGTTGGGTTGATTCTGTTGTTTGACTGGGGAAAACAAAACATTCATTCAAAACAAAATAGTATTCACAATCGACGCATGGATAAAAGGATAAATTAACAGAAATATCTCATTTCGGAGCGGCAATAAAATGCAATCAACTAGTAGCGGCATAAACTAAAAATAAGTTCTTCCTTCTTTTTTTTTTTTTTTGTATAATGAAGACTTAATTGTTTTAATTGAAATTCGTAACAAAACAAGAACAAGGGAGGATATTCTCCAGACTAATTGATAATAAATAGAATAAATGAATATGAATGAAAAACTTTTGATAGAACCGACTTTAAGTGAGGTATGCACACTGTTCAACTTTCGAGATACGCGGCGAGAGACACAAATTCACTAATCGCATTTCGTTTTCTCTTCCCTTTTAGTTTAGGGTTCTCAGACTGGATATGAAGTGCAAAGGACACACGAGAATCGAGACGCCCTTGGGATTGAAATGAGTTTGTATTCGTCGTCAATGTGTTGTTATACGGACGTGCAGCTTTGAGGAGAGGGTTGGAAATCATTATTTTAGCAAACAATGAAGAGAGAAACAAATCTTCAGACTGATAAACATGGAGTGGTCTTACTTCTTCATACCCATCAAATTTCTTCTGGTGGCGCTACAGTCCGGGGTGGACATGGGCATCAACCATCAAATATCCACGACGTCAAATAGATTCGGATTGTTCTGTCAGTCTTCACTTCGATTTCACGAAGAATTGTGCTTGAATGACTTCATGGCAAAGCAGCTTGATACCTTCCTCAGACAAAACAGGCGAACCATGTATGAATGCGTGTTTGGCTTTGATGATGGATTAACGTAACCTTTGCTGCGGTTGTCGATTTAGAGCTACAAGCTTTCTGGGATTCAGTGCTTCCTCTATGTTGAACCATAACTGGGTACATATTGTGGCTATCTTGTTCATGTAGAGGACTTGTCTTGTCTAGTTACATTGACTGAACTAACCAGCACTAGTGTCAACTATCTCCACCGATTTCTGATCGACTGCATACGCGTGGTAACACAACGGGCCAACACTGGTCGAAGCGTGACCCTATCTCAGCCAGTCATTCGCTCTAACCGCGTCCTATTCGATCACGCATGAGTTGAGAAGCCTCTGCAGGGCCCTGTTAATCACTCACGAGGGCTTCCGCCGTGAAACTAAAGTTTCTAATCTAAGACTGTCTGCGGGTGCAATGATCCCAAGTCATTGGTCCAAGTGGACTGTGGAGGTAGATCGCTCTTAAACTTAGCTAGGTTAGGTTAGAGGGACAGCACTCAAATATACCACAAACAACTCTGAAGAAATAAATCAACTAGAGATGATGAGCTCGGGATAACTATTACAATCCTATACAGAGAATAGAGCGAACGAAGCTTCTGATTATGTCGCAGTCGTGAGAGTGTCCAAAAAGCACTTATCAAGTGCATTCTTTCTTGCGTCCAGCACTGGTTGCATGGAAGATGTTTAGATCTCTTCCAATGCCCTGCTGTTGGTGCTATACTAGACTGCAGGCAGTGTGCCCTATAAGCCGTATATCTAAGGCTGACTTTTACTATACACCTGCATATCTAAGACTGACATTTACGGTCACGTGAGTTACCGAAACCTAGCCTTCCACCAATACTGCGGAGAAGGTTGTTAAGGTGTGTTAATGATAAGCAGGCATTTTAGCAAAGATAATTACGCTTGTACGCAATTTTCACGATGGAGGGAAACAGTCACAGCTCCACGTAAAAAGCAGAATTGCTGTGCTGGACATTGTTACGATTTGTCCTCGAATTATAGATTTCATCAACGGCGTGAATCAATCCAATTGATCATCGCACGCTTAGGCTAGGTTTGGCATGCGGTTAGATGACACATGTATCATTTAGGTCCCATTTTCACATAGGTCCCACATTCATAAACACAATCCTCATCTCTTGTGAAGAATTTTATAGGAACTCTGCTTATGGAACACTCAATAGATCTCTGCTTTATTTTCGAAATATTTGTGGTACGAATCAATTTTCCGAAATGATGAACATCCCATTTGGATCAGGTACTTCTGCAATACGCTTAGGATAGCAATCTTCAGTCCCAATAATCATGTTCCATTATTTTGTCGCCTGCAAGTGATTGCAGTCCGTTCCTTCTATTCTTATGGAGATCCACGAGAATGCACTCGATTTGACAGGCCTGTGACAGCACTAAAGCAACTAAACGTCCAACAAAAGTAATATTCCTTCTGAACGCGGCCACACGTTTTGATTTCAAGATGTGCGACCGACTGTATGTAATGCATATCCAAGTAGTCATGCACGTACCCTGAAAGAATTATTTATAGAAGCGAATACATTATATGCTCTAGCACATACCATGCCAACCATTCAAGAGAAGTGTACCCATCTCTTTATGGGATATACCGATTATTCGAACAGCAAGCCGACCACAACTTAGAGCTGTGATCGAGCACCATTTCAATTCGTTTCGGTGAAGCAGACGTCAAATAACTTGTTTCTTCAGATGCCACTCTTCCAAAATGCCACTCTTCCAAATGCCTCTCTTTAGCTCAGATTATGGAGCGGTTATATAAACATTCGCGGCGAACATTAATTTCTCTCTGACTTGTTTGCCAAAATGTGTGGGTTCTCTTTACAGTTTGAAAACGTCATACCTGCGCTCCTCAAAGCTGCATTGCACTTTATATCCTCAGTATGTTTATGAAAATCTATACCAACTTTACCGCCATCTGCATCTGCAAGCCAATCTTACTTGACTTGGAAGTCATTGGACTCCTTTATTCATCGTTTATTTCATCGCTTATCGGACAACCTATCTTGTCCGAGAGCACGTTTTGTTTCATTATAACCTGTGATATTTATGAGTAGTCTTAGCTTTTTGTAGTCTTAAACATGTTTATTGATTTTCATGAACACTAAGTATATAAGTAGTTGATCTTGTGGGTAGCTCTACAAGATTGTATTTAAATGTATTTCTCTCATCCAAAAGCCAAACCTTTTCACTGCGGAGGGTGCTTAAGCTTAAAGTGCATGAGGAGACAACTGCTAGCAGAGGATACAAATTAGGTAACCTACAGGTATCAATGTGATTGTGAGCATGATTAAACTGAAAAACCCTTTCTCCACGCAGATGTAAAGGTTAATGGACTCAAGATAAGACAAGATTTGAAGTGGACAAGACACGCCATGTGCATGTCCAGACCGTCTGTGGTGGGTTAAGAAACAAATGCTGTACTTTTGGTTTAGTTTATTGGATGCATTCATATGTGTTTGACGAGACATGTGCCACAACCTAGCGAGAACTACAATGATCCTGTGCAAGCATCACTCACACGATGACTGAATCCAACGAACTAGACTTTTCCTATTCTCATTTACTCACAAATTAATCCACTTTCCACTTTATTCGTTTTCTTTTCGTCTCCTATCTACTTTCAGGTACAAAATGTGAAGAGCTTTTTTAAGATTTTGATACCGTACACGACATCCTCTCGGAAGGAGTTTACAATAAGAGCGACTTTAAAAACATAATAATTTAGCCATTATCTTTAAGCATAGTTGTGTAGACAGATAACTAATATTAAACTTAATCTTCAGTGTATTTTTCTGTAGCATTCAACTAATTAATATGTAAATGTGTAACTAAACATATGCGTAAATAAAGTAGATTCATGGATGTTGTATTGATCCGTTGGGTTTTATTTTTCCTTTTTCAGAGCAATCTTTAACAGGGTTAATCGCGATAAACGGGGTTGCATGGACCCTTAACAAAATTGTCAAGGACATACATTGACGTGATAGGCTCGAGCATGAACTTTCGTATGAAGGCCTGATTCCAGCACCTATTCGGTGATTTTGTGGCTTAAGAACTTCCGTCCACTCCCGCAGATACCCGCTAAAGATCCTTGTATCCCTCCTTGGTATCCTGAGAGTTTAATTCGTATTCGACGGGATTTGCGCACACAGCAGGTGCATCGTAGCACGCGCATTTGATGCAATTAGGCAAAGTTTAGCACTTTTTCCGTCGCACGGTGGTGATAGGCCTGAGCATTGGTTATTGAATGAGTGTTTATTTGCCCGAATCCATCAAGGATTCGCGGAGATTTCGGTGATTTTATGGCTTAAGCGCTTGTGTTCCCTCGTTCCAATACCTATTAAAAATCCTGGTGACCTATCGGAGAGTCCGGCCCGGAGAGGCTTCGACTCCGAACCCGTGGTTAAGGTGGCGCACCCAGGTGGAGAAGGACCTCAACCAACTTGGCATGCGACACTGGAGACAGCTAGCCAGAGACCGTGCTAGCTGGAGAGGCTTGTTGGTTGAGGCCCAGGTCCACCCCGGACTGTAGCGCCAAATGAAGAAGAAGAAGACCTATCGGAGAATGCGCATTTATTGCGATTATATCAAGGTAAGAACTTGTTCAACAAAAAAAAACGCTTGCCGCGTTGTACGGTAACGGTTCCTTAACCGTTAACAGAATTCTCACGGACGTGCATGGAAATAATAGGCTAGAGAATGGGCTTTCGAATGAGTGCCTATTTGCCCGAATCCCGCAAGGATTCGCTGAGATATCGGCGATTTTGTAACTTTAGAGCTTCTGTCCACTCTTTCCGATACTTGCTGAAAATCCTTATGGCCTGGCATCCATCCATATTCAAGGGAAGCACATTTAGCAGGTGCATGCACATTTGAAGCGATGTGGTGAATTTGAGCACTTTTTCCAAAGAAAACTCGCTTGCCGCGTTGCACGCTATCAAGTCCTTAACCGTTAACTTAATTCTGAAGGACGTGATGAGGCCTACCGAGTAAATGTTTATTTGCGAGAAGCCATTAAGGATTCGCGGAGACTTTGGTGATTTAATGGTATGTTGACTCCTTCTGATACCTACTGAACATCCTGGTGGCCTGGAGTCCTGGGAGTGAAATTACATATTATAGGGGATCTGGGTACACTGCATGGAAGCATGCGCATCTGAAGCGTTTTGTTGATGATGAGTACATTTTCAGCAGAAACCGGCTATCTCGTCCTTTACCGTTTGCTGAAGTATCAAAGACGTACACGGACGTGATAAGCCCTAGCATGGGCTATCGGATGAGTGCCTATTTCCCCGAAGCAAAGCGGAGATTTTGTGGCTTAGGTTAGGTTAGGTTGAGGTGGCTGACCGCCGCGCATACGGACAGCAGGCACACTTTGGCCAAGTGAAGACCCATTGTGTTACCACGCGGATCAAGGGTACCTATTCCGCAAACCAATTAGTGCTTTTAATAAAGCGAAGATGAAGGCTCATTCTCATGCTACTCAGTTCAACCAGATTATCAAAGAAATGGGCCCCCAGAAGTCTGAATCTACGGAATGAGAGAGCACTGCATTTACATAGCAAGTGTTCGATGGTTTCTTCCTTATCCTCGTCCATGCAGCTTCTAAAGAAATCATTATAGAGAAGGCGTGGTCTAAAGGCGTGATTTCCGATGGCACAATGCCCTATTAAACGCCAATAAGAGATCTGAGGTTTGGCCTGCTTAATCTGATTAAGCTAAGCGATCGCTTGGGTTCGATCATAGGCCATAGTTGTTTGGTAATGAGGCATCCTGTGCCAGAAGTCCATCCGCGGGTTGTTTGAGCAAGCGTTTCAAGCTTTAGCAGATGTTTTGTAGTAGCGATAGGCATGGAGAGTGGGTCTCCACCCGGAAAGAGCGCGGAGTTTGTGCCCTTTCTAGCGAGTTCTTATCTTGGAACTTAAAAGCGTCTTTTTTGGGAGATAAGGATTAATTCTGCCCACATTTGTCCACAGGTCCACAGTCCAACGGCGGTCTCTTCTGGCATTCGAATTTCAAAGCAAATTAAGATTTTCAAAAATACTTTATTCCATCATAACTACGTTCCTACGTGAAATTCCCTACAAAATTGTTAATCTCGTAAAATCGTCAACGCTTACAGTTACTCGTACATTGCATACATACATATATACCTCTCGATTATGTTCAATAAAAGTCTATTTGGTTGTGTGTTCTCTCTTTCGTTTTTAAAAACATTCAACTAAAGTTAAAATTCAATAAATGTCTTCTTTATTTGGAAATTCATGTTTGTTTGTTTGTGTGTTTGTTTAAAGCGATGAGTTTCAAATTTTGTATATAATTCTCTTTCTTACTTATGACGACTTAGGAAGGAAGGATTTTCAATTGCGATCTCACATTGATACGACGCGACGTCGTACATACGAAAACGACGCGCGTACGTTGTCTAAAAGTATTTTCATAGGTTTTTTTTTTTTTTTTGTTGAAAAAAATCGATTTTTCAATAATGTGTAAATCTAGAACTAGTACTAAAATCTCATGGTTGTCCTGTCATTAACTGGCCGGGAATTGATGTTTCCAAAACTGGGGACAGTGCAGCTCGGCTGCGGTTGTTCCGGATTCTCTGAATCATTCGCTCTGCGGTGCGGTCACATCGAAGCCGCAGAATGTCCAATTCTTTTGGGTTTTCGTTCCCGCGTCGATGAGTTGTTCCTTGAACAGGTTTGGGTATCTTTGAAGGGACTCCTCGAGTCGGTCTGATTGTAGGCTGGGGTTCTTGGTGATCTTCTGCAGATAGGAACAGATGTAGTTTGATACCGCTCCGGCCGGATGGACCACAAGAAACGTCGACACGAGGCTGATGATGCGCGCCTCGTCTAAGTTCAGCAAATCGGTCTTCGACTGGAAGGGGAACGGATTTTAGATTTGATTCGACAATTTGACGGCACTTACCTCGACGAGAGTTTCCTTTGGTTCTTCTAGTTCTTTTTCAGTTTTAATTCCCCTCTCCGCTGCCGGCTGTTTCTTCTGATTATCTTCCTCCACTTCCACGATGGCTTTCACAGGCGTCGGCGAGTGTTTCTCATTCACATCGTCGCATTCAGAGCTCTTCGACGATGAGTGGTTGCTGTATCTTGCGCTGACTTGAACAATTTTCGTCTTCAGGAGCAGTTGCTTGACGCTGGCCTCTTTGAGCTGCTGCTCGAGGTCTTCGATTTTGCCCGCGTCCCTTTTCTCTCGCGCTTTGTTCTCCAGAAGTTGGGTCTGCATGTTGCGTATGGTTTCTTGGAGAACCTTTATTTGCTTGTCGCGGAAGTCGGTGTCTGATTTGATGTCTGACTTAACGAGTGTCATTTCGTTCTTAAACGCCTCCAGTTGACAGCGAAGACTGTCGTTCTCTTCCTGTGGAAGATGGAAAAGGAGGTTTTACTCGGTGAAGAAGAGGAGCTAGCTTTCAGGCTGGGGTCACAATTTAGAGGCGGAGCTACACTCTGTTTGGACTGAGCGCCGAGAGGCGAAATGTAGTTGGAATAGACGACGAGCATCATCGAACTCGAGGATTAAGAATCCTCGCTGTTGGGTCGGGGAAAGTTGCCAAAAGTGATTCGCATCGAAATAAACGTCATGCGTCGTAGCAGAGGAGACACCTCTGCTCCCCAGCCTTTCTCTCGGCCATGGAGCATGTATTGCTTGCTATGATGCTACATGGAGATCTTCAAAGAGACAGCGTCCTGTAAAGGCACCAACCACATGACTCATTCGTTATCTTTTCAAAGAGAACTTGCACAGAGCGATCGGGATCCACTCTGGGGCAGATTTGGTGATGTAATGTGTGCCAGCCACCTCATCCTAGTTTGTTTGGTGTGGCAGCACAATGGACAAAACTGCTCCTTCTTCTTCTCCTTCTTTTGGCGCTACAGTCCGGAATGGACCTGAGCCTCAACCAACGAGCATCTCCAACTATCACGATCTCTGGCTAGCTGCCGCCAGTGTGTCACGCCAAGTTGGTTGAAGTTCTGCTGAGTTGTCCCTCGGCTCGGAGTCGAAGACTCTTTCGAAGCTGAGTCGTCCATACACTCTCCACAACTCCTCCATTCACGATATTCCCCTCTAAGCCTAAGATCTAGAAAAAAATCAGTTTCTGAAGAGAAAGACCACGACTTACCTTCAAGTTATCGTTGTCGTAGCGACACTTCTTGCTGCTGGAGCTCCGATAGTCCTTGTCGTCGTCCGACATTTCCATTTCATCGTCCTCGATCTGCACGGACCGCATCTCCTGCGCACAAAAGGAACAAGCAATAAATTACCAACCAAATGACAGCCGTCGGACAACACGAAGGAAAATAAACAAAATCTGTTTGTATGTGTATCCAACATCACCAGAAACACCATTTAACACGTCTGTCAGTGGCAAAAGATCAAAAACAATTCATCACAAAATACTTCGATTGTTCATCTGTTGTTCTCTTGTTGTTTTATTTATTTTTTTTTCTGTTTCTGTTCGATTCGTTCGATTGAGTGTGTCAAAAATACAATAAGTAACCTTTTCATTTGGCTCCCGTTTCGTGCTACGCCCGATGAGTGTCCCCAACTGCGATCAAAAATGGCTCACTCTCTCTCTCTCTCGCGTCTATAGATTAAATATGAGTCTGAGGGTACTTACCTCGAACCACTAAATACATGTCAATCGTTAGTTTGTTTCGGTTTAGTTTGCTCTGAATGGCTTGGCTTATTTTAGTTACCCTTTATGCAGCTAATGTTAGGAGTCTCGAAAGTCTCGATTGGGTTAATTGCCCAGCAACGGCAGCGGCAGCGGCAGCAGCGGCATTAGCAGCGCGTTATGAATGAGAATGAGATTTATAGCGTTTTGCTGCGTTTGCTTTTTTTTTTGTTAATAGACCTCCGCTCCTTTCGTTAGGCATAGATCATGATTGGCAGGATGTGCGTACATGGTTACGGCAGACAATGCCTTATTCTCTTGACTTTGAGTGCACTTGAGCCTTCAGGCGGAGACATGTGATGAGCTTGAGCTTGTTATTCAAATTACAAAACACCGCGTTTAGACTGAAGCACCAGCTTCGTTTTGGATTATTTATTTAATTCTTATTTAGTTCGTTCGTCGGCCGAAGCCAAGCACACGTGATTTAACAAATAAATGGATTGAGTCTCTTCTTTTTTAAATATGTACAGCTGTGGTTACTCTGTTGTTAAATTTGTTTTTCTCTCTCTTTCTTTATTGCAAACATAAGATAGTGTGATTTATTTGGTTTGGTTTAATTTTAAGCAACAGGCATTGTGGTAGCTTACAAAAGATAAAGAAAACCAGCATACGATGCAGTGAAGGAGTGTTGTTGAACTTGACGGGCAAGTGGTAGGGAGCGGGTAAGACTTTGTAGAGAACATACACTTTGTTGGCTTCAACGGGGCAGGATGCAAGCGGTGACGTTTATGGGAACATGACAAAACATACGGATGTGAATAAAATTAAGGAATTAAGTTCAGGGTCCAAGACAAAAAGATTCGATTACCGAACCACTGTAACTTCTTTCAGGGAGAAACTACAGCGATAAAGGAAACTTTGTCTTGGCTAAAAACCACGTGGTCTATAAAAGACATAGAAGCCATTTGTTCTGATAGCCAGACGGCGGCAATTGAATCTCTGGATGTGGTCACCAATCAAAGGCTTCCCTGAATTGCCACGTTTCTCAGAGAATTGACCGAGTCTTTTAGATCCCAGCTCATGTGGATGCGCGGACACTGTGACATTCTAGACAATTTCGAAGTGGAAAAATGGGTTTAGCGGTGAACGAGGGCAAAACGAAGTATATGCTGTCATCGAGAAAGGACGCACAACATCGACGACTTGGCCAAAACGTCACCATAGGCAGCTATAACTTCGAGGTAGTGAAGGACTTCGTCTACCTCGGCTCGCAAGTGAACAGTACGAACAACACCAGTACCGAGATTAAACGGAGAATTACTCTTGCCAATCGCTGTTTCTTTGGGCTCAAGAGGCAATTGAGTAGTAGAGTCCTCTCTCGAAGGACCAAGCTAACATTATATAACACCTTGAACATCCCTGTCCTGCTCTATGGTGCGGAAGCATGGACAATCTCAAAAGCGGATGAAGAAGCATTTGGTCTTTTCGAGAGAAAAGTTCTGCATTCAATCTTTGGTCCTGTTGGCGCTGATGGTTATTGGAGAAGAAGATTCAACCATGAACTGTACGGGCTGTACAGCGGCATGAGCCTAGTCAGGCGTCTACGGATTAAACGCCTAAGATGGCTGGGCCATGTAGAGCGCATGGACAACACTGCTCCAGCCCGAAGAGTCTTCGACTCCGAGCCAGTGGGACAACGCAATAGAGGACGCCCACAGAACCGATGGCGCACCCAGGTGGAGAAGTTGGTGTGCACAGATGGAAACAGCTGGCTAAAGATCGTGCCGGCTGAATAGGCTTACTGGTTGAGGCCCAGGTCCCCCCGCCACCAGAAGAAGAAGAAGATCTCGCTAGAAAGGGGACCATTGTTTCTGAGATCTGACATCCATGCCTATCGCTACTCCAAAACATCTCCTGAAGCTTGGAGCGCTTTTTCACACTAGACGTAGATGGTCTTCTGGAGTAGGGGGTTAAGCAGATTGGAGGTGTTAACCTAGCGACGAAAGCTTGATACGTTTTAACGTATTACGGTACATAATGTAATTGATTTCTAAGTCGTTGTGATTGGGATCTTTTCTTGGAGTTTCATTCATCGTTGCGCTAGTGTGTTGCCATCAGGATGTATGAGGGATTTTGGGGGCAATATCTTGAAAAAACGTGGAGATTAGAGCGAGTAAACGAATTTTCGCTTTAGTCGACAAAGAGTACGATTCCCAATGACGATTCAATTAGAGGTTACATTTTGCACTACTTTATATTCGTGAAACACCATGAACTAATTTTGATCAGTTTTGAAAGGAAACAATCTGCCCTTTATCACATACTTTACGAAAATACAATTCTTGCGAGGGAAACTCTTCCGATCGTGAAGGTAACCCCAACTTCTAACGCACCTAAGTCGTGATGACTGGAAACAGGAGCCGTCAAGAATGGACAACTCGAGTTCAGAGTCTCCGTGGGTCGCTTGAGAAATGAGAAGTATGATGGTCGATAGGAAATACAGCGTAGGGGCGATCAGCACCCTTGGGTATATTTATTTGGGAAACAAACAAAAAACTATCAAATGATCAATGTGACTGGGTTTCGCCAACTCACTGCTACTCCTCCAAATCATCTAAGTTGAAAGGAAACTCCTCAACGAAGTTGAGTTAACCTCACTTTCATGTTGTTTTATTAGCAACCTTGCATTCCACTGGGATAAGGACTTTAATAAATGTGGTAATGAACAGTGTATCATTCGCTGACATGTCATTATGTAAGAGCTGAATAGCACCGCTTCCAATGGTTTCAGGACTAAAGGGAAACATGATCTATGGGACATCACAAAGTCTGTTTACTCATCGTTCTTACGTTGCTCCTTTGACTTTTTCCCTTTCGTGAAGGTTCTGGACACATGATCACATCGTGGTAAAGCATTGCTTCCTGAAGATCGTGGCAAAACTCAACACCAATCCTCAAGTAAAATTAATCAGATTGGAGATCAGTCAATCAAACAGAACTTCTGTACGAACCATACAGATAATCAAATCACATTTAGTGATTCGGGCTACCACATTAGGTCAGTCATATCTATATAGGTTTCCATTACACCCAAAACAAGCCGCAACAACACAGCCTGATTATACAGAGTCCTTGGACATCAAGTCCTTCAAGGGAATGGGATAACTTGTGAACGGGCTAGACTAGATGTACAACTACTAACAGAACCGGACAATATTCGACTAGCGATTAAGTGTTATTCCCTGTATTCGAAACAGAAGTTCGTATAACACTACGTGAATTCTGCGACAGTATCTTGGCCTTAACCCTTCTAAGAAGAGTTACAGCAACTTGATCATTTGAAGCGACGTACGTTCTCGGCTTGCGCTCTGGAAATGCTGGAAGATGCTTTCCAATGAACCGCATTCTTAGCAAATCGGCTTCGTCAAACAAAATATGTGTTACTGGTCAAGTGAAAACACTCATGTGCTTCCAGAAACACCACTTCATTCACAATAAATAACTGTATCTGTGGCGTGGTTTTCATGTCGCGGCGGTGTCATTGAGTCGTTTTTCTTTTTCGATGAGGAAAATTACCATTTCACTGCAGTCCATCCATATCGCTACAGAGACATGTCTTTGGCCAATTGCAAGGACCAAGATTAATGCTTTGTAACTCAATTCGATGATTCGATTGTCTGCCTACATCGTGTGATTTAAGACCTCTTTTTTATGGACTACGTTAAGTCCTTGGTCTGAGAAACAAAACCTGATGGTCGTTTCAATCGAAATGTGTGGCCAAGTCGTCGCAAATCGAAATCGAATTACATACATAAATGTATTGACGCTACTTCATTTCCAATTCAATTTGTTTGGAGGCATCTGAAATTGTTTGAGTTTTATTTAGCCCTCATCTCATCTTCAATTGTGCTTAGGTTTCTACGCATTTGGAATTCTAGTGTGTTTTCCATGATTTTATTTGTGTATTTTTTAACCTTTTATAAAAAACATAGAGGGTAGACGTAAAATAAGGGTTTTAATAGTCAGAGAATTTCGAAAGTTTTCAATACGTGGTTTTTGAAAGAGAAAAAAAGACAAAAAGTAACTCTTGTGTCTACGCAAGGATGAGATGAGGATTAATAAAGAAGTTATCCAGTTCTTATTGGAAAATCCGATATGAGAAATGTGTTCTCTCGTGATCCTCGGTATATGGTACCGCGTCCACAGACTAGGGCCGGTCTCGTCAAGCTCATGTAGGAACCGCTGAGCATCGGAAGAGATCGAAACGTTTGAGCAACGTCTCCCACAAGAAAGAAGACCTGGTTAGCACTTTTTTGAGCCTCTCAAGGATGTCTTACATATCGATCATCTCTTGTTGGTTTTTCGGTTTTCAAAGAGTTTGTGGACCCCATTGTGGCCGACACTCGAACCTAACTTAATCTAACAAGCTCCTTCAGTGCGACATTCTTAGTTGGACCACTCACTTGACACAACCTCACTGAAGTATCACTTGTCAAAGATTTGGGGGATGACGATTAGGACGACAAAGACTCCATGCCATTTGATGTTGATCGCGCATCTGCGATAGTTTTATGAGCAACACACTTTTGGAGGAAACATCCTTCTTGCCACTTGAACAACCAGAGGAAAACGCTACCTGCCATCTTAATGGCCAATTCTCTGCCACACACTCCAACACACTCTTTCTCGCTCACGTCCCTCCCACTAATCAAGTTCAACAAAATTCCTTCTCTTTTTTGTATTTCATTCAGTTCCGGCTCAATTTCATCGTTAGTCAATTCAAAACATTTCCAAAACACAAGCTTTTCAACACAAACAAATGGGTTTTAGTAAAGCAACCAAGCAACATGTTCCACATGCAAATTAACAACTAAGTCTACGCGCTTTAAATGAATAGCACTAGGGAAAGGAAACCAAAAACCAAAAGAAAAGGGGGCATTCTAAAGGACAAAGAACAAAAAAAAATAATAATTCTAGAAATTATAAACCGATACCATTGAAAAATAAAAATAAAAAAAGTGTGTCTTTTGATTTGAGGAAAATACAACGACAACAACAATTACAATAAACAACGATATATGTGTGTGTATGTATTTTTTTCTTTTTCTTTTTTTTTGGGTACGTACCGTTGATAGTTTCTTCCATTGGTCGATGTTTTTTCTTTGGGCCTTGGTGAAATGGTCCCAAACCTTCTTGTGACTAGCTGCACTGAACACTTTTTCAATCTGAGTGACTGATGGGAGAGGAGGGTAAATATAGATAGAGATAATAGTAACAACAACATCAACAACAACAAGAAAGAAAGAAAAAAAAACAGTGAAACTTTTGGGTAGTTTGTATTTTTTTTTTTTGGTTTTAAATTTTCTTTTTTTTTTTAGCACCCACGTGAGGGAGGGGGTCTTGTTTAAGAGACTTTCTCTGGTGTGTACATGTCGGGAAGTGAAGTTTTGGAAAAAGATGGACGTCGAAGACGTCCTTTGAAAGGATGCGCAGCGGAGCTTGTCCATTTGGTAAGGGAAGCTGCTTTCTTCGCTTTGACTCTGAACGAGTTTCGCACACGTATTTACAAACTTGTGTTTCAATTCAACCACGTCTAGGTCAGTCTGGAGGCTCGACGGGGGGGAATTTGTAGAGCAATGAATTTGAGTGCTTTCACGAATGGGTGGGGCAACCGTGCTGTGCATCAGTTAACTTCGAATTGTCGTGCATTTTTGACAGTTCACTAAAAGGCCTGAGACAAAAAAAACGCTGCCAGCAAATTTAAACACGCAAGACGGAATTGGATAGGAACCATGCCCACCTCATGAACATGATATGAAAAAACCTAGTGGACGCAGATCCATCCAAAATCTGTGTCCAAACAAACATCACGTCGAAGAATCACGAATGACGTGAGCTCTGTTCAAAAGTTGGACTTGAGAGAGAGATTTGACGTTTCACTATCTGTGCAAGACTTTTTCGAATGTAGTGGTGGATGATGAGACTGAGTTTATGGCACTAAGTTTTCAGTGGTGATCATTTTCGTTGATTTATGGCTGCTTGGCCTTCTCTTGATGTTGATTCTTTATTGACAGCCAATGTTGAAGTGAAACGTCATAGCATAGGTAGTGGGGCTGCTACTGTATTCACCAGCACACTCAGACCATATTGGGTCCATTGTGCTACCCCTAGTCAGACTACTACCACTGATTGACTACCCCAGTGACAGTGCCGTTAATTTGATCCCAACGGCAAATGGTGACTGGAGGAGATTTGAAATCAGATAAAAGCGTATTAACTTTGCCTTCACTGGGATTCGAACCGGGGACCAAGCTAACCAGGGGCAGGCACTCTACCAACTACGCCATCCAGTCGTTGACGTCGTGGCATAGTTTAATAATAATAATAGTCCGAGGTGGATCTGGGCCTAGCTTCTCAGAAACCATGGCACGAGTGGAAGGGACCTACTTCGTACGGCCAAGTTGAGAAGCTTTTTGCTAGACAGGAATATCCTTTGAGCGTTGTCAGTGATTCGAAAGAGGTGGTGATTCGAACCTGGCACCCACTACGCCACGGCGACCCCCCGGCATAGTTTGCCCACAGAAAAAAGAGCACGGATTTGCTGTTCAAATTGTGGTTGTCCTGTTCGCTCGAGGATCTAGGTTCATTCGTCGAATTTAGTCACGGTTACACCCCTTTCGAGTCAATGGCAATGTTTAAAGGGTCTCAATTTTTAGTCTCAAAGGTTTCAAACTTCGCCGATCGGTGTGGACATAAGCCTGAAGGCTCCACCCACTCGTCGTAGAACAATAGCACGCAGAACACAAGAAGTATGCGTTGCCAAGCTGTTCACCACCGACTGTGGCGCCCTGTTTTTTTAATAAGAGAGTTGAATATGTCCAAAGTACTTGATTTCTTGTTTGGAATTCATATTTGAAGAGTAGGTTGTGCGAGCAGTTGTTTGCAGCCCTTACAGAGCAACATCCGAAAGGAAGTCAGCCGCCTGCTGTTGCCTTCAAGTTTGAATATTTGAACAGTCATTGCAGTCTGACTGAACTTCTCGAACAGTTCACATCAAACTGCAAAGAAAGCGACGTAGGACTGCCTTCTATTTCACTGAATGTTGGCGATTATTTTTAACAAACCACCTTCTTTAGTCGAGTTTTCAATGCTAAGTGGGAATGCTCCATGAAGACAGCTGCTTGTCTGTGGTTAGCGCTTCAAACCGTAGAAGACGTGGACCTAGCTTGTACAGTAACTACTCGTGTTGTGTTCTTGTCCTTTCACGAGGGGAAGGTGCCTCCATTTTTATGCCGACTCTGATGGTCGAAGTAAAAGAAGCTTTTTCTAGAAACTTTGTCAGTGAATTGGAAGAGGTGAGGCTGTGAAAATTATCACCGGGAATCGATCCTAGGCACCGGAGGTTCAAGTGCACAAGAGTCGACGTGCAGACCGACAACGCCAGGGCCGCCCCTTGTAAATGGTGTCTTTATTTTAGAGGCGGAAAACTCTTCATTGGCGACATTGTTTTCTGTACCAGTTGACTTAACTTATTGGTGGTTTTGAGGTTAGTTTGGTTTGACGTAAAATCACTGTTGGCAACTTCGGTTTGTCGAAACAACTGCGCTCAAAACGCAAAGGACCAAAATCAGTCCTGCTATATGTAGCTGAAAGCTGAACGATAAGCAGAACAGCAGAGATCTTGGCGTCTTCGAATGGAGAATTCCATTAGTCCTGTCTGCGAGAAAGGTGAATCGAGGAGAAGACACAACCGCTAACGCTACGAGCTGTACCAGGACGTGGATGTGTTCCGAAATGTAAAAATCTATCGACTGCACTGGCTTGGGCACATCTAGCGTATGGACCAATGATCCACCAAAGAGGGTCTTCGCATCCGACCCACCCGGGAAGGAGAGAAAGACTGAATCTCCGGTAAAAAGACTAAGCGGACGCAAGACATCTTGGTATAGATGACTGTAAGAAGAGTGACAAGGACATCGATGGACGTCTGCGATTGCTCAGGCTCAGACATTCCATTGATTGCCGGCTGATAAGTAAGTGTTTGGCAATTATTCGTGAGCACCAGACTCACCAGGAAAACATGGTTCAATTCGAGGAATCCAAACTAAAGCCATTGTCGAAACACCATTACATGCAAAAAACAGAGACAGTTGGGAGCGATTGATAGAGGTGTGGAATCATTGGTCCATATGTCTTCGGAAATAGTGGTTACACTCAACGGCGGTTGGCGGGACAGATATGATTAACACGGAACCACCTTCCATCGGTCTCAGAGACAGCACCGATTGTGCACTTGACATTTACTTTGTTTATTTTACTTCAGTTTATGTCCTTCGAAGTCCTGAAAATAAAGCTTAAGAGCATTAGGCTATGATCTGTTTATTTTTTATTTGGTTAATACCGCAAATTCCAAATTTCTGTCTGTAAACTGTGGGCGCTCGTCAGGACTGCAAAAATTCTAGGTGGTTAGGGGTTAATAACCGCTTGGTGTCTCATTTGAACTCGGAAGCCAACATTCAACCAGTAATAGTCAGGATAAAGCTTGAGGTACTGCAGAGAGTACGCGCAAATACGCCATGTAAACGAGCCAGCCGGAAATCAAATTAGGCCATTGATGCCACAAAGTTATCAGCCAATAGTCCAAACCCGTGTGGGAATGCCTACAGAAGCCTAAAGAACTAAGCAGGATGTACAAAGTAAGCCTGGACACGTGGGTAGAAGGCTATGAAATGACCGACTCCCTGGCAATGAAAGGAGCATCAGAAACGTGCATAGACCCCGAATCATTCCGCGCTATAGGAGATCTCGTCCTCAGAGCAGAATTCGTGAGGACTAGAAAGAAGGGACAGAACAGAAACCTGTAACAATGCTCTTGGCATGAAGCAAGCCAAGAAACTCTAGTCAGTGTAAATGAAAGGGGTTTCAGGCATGCATCAAAATGAGCAAGAATAACCTCAGAATGGTAACAGGGCACTGCAGACTCAGGGAGCACGGGTATCAGCAGAGGGTCTCTGGGGAATCTGCGGAGAATCTAATGAAATTCCAGAACCACGTACTTGGATTCTGTGACGCTCTAGGCCACAAAAGTTAGAGATATCTGCGCAAGCAACTACTATCAGAGGAAGAAATGAAGTCATTAGAATCGTCTCTCATTCTCAGATTTCCAAAGGAAACGAGGTTTAGAGAATACTCTAGAGTAAGCCACATTCGCGCAACAGGAGTCCATAACCCTCAAATACAACTCTGAAAAGAACTGCATGTGAGCGGAACTCGAAAGTGAGCAAAGGAATGAAAAGCGGGCACGATAGATCTAATGCTCGCTGCGGAATATACCCTCAACAACGATAACAATGAGTTATCTACCAAAGAAGTAATCGCGGATGTAAGACAGCTTGGTCTTGATGACTGAGGGCAGCGTGGCCAGGTTCGTCAGCGATGGAAGGCAGAAATAGCTGACGCTCAGACCCTCCATGCGTCGTAAGTACGTAAGTATCTACCAAAGAAAGCAAATCTCGTGGTTATTAATCATTTTTCTGTGCTTTGTTTCAGTTAAGAGTTCTCCGCCTCATAAAATAGAAACCATTTACCTAGCCTACTAGCCGTTCCGGCTCATCTATTTCTAGAAGTTTCAGTAATCATCGTATTCGAACACAGCCAGCCTCCAATGACCAAGTTAGCATTGAAACAGAAATAGCTATCAGTCCGGCTTCATGAACCAAACCTAACCTCGTCCTCCGTTTTCATACCACAATCGTATTTCGTTGCAAGAGAAGCTGTTGCAAGCTCAATCCATCGAATCCGTTTGCCAAAAAAGAAAAAAAAAAGCCTCCAGACTGACATCAATCACCAAGATTTTGAGTGAACGAAAAAAACAAAAAAAAAATAAGAAAGAAAAAATTAAAAGAAAATTTAGTAAAAGCGAAACGAATCTTACTACCAAACCACTATGACCATCCCCATCGGTCAGAGATCGAGATCAGAGTATCAAATTGCACATTACCCTTCAGCAATTTATCTTCAATCATTTATTCATGTTTTTTTTTTTTGGAAAATCCGCCAAATTATTAAATGGTTGGTGTCTGGACTGAACCGTAATTACTTTTCGATACAACTTAACTCTGCCATCCCAATAAAAATTCAACAAACTTCAATACATTCTTCTTTTGCATTTTGTATTTTGTTTTTTAATTCTACATACCTTTGTTCTTGTGGATCATATTTTCTAATCATAAAACATTTTCTCATCGAAAAATAAAAACAAAATCAAATCATAAGTCATGTATACGTAAACGTGGAAAAGTAAATAATATGAAACTGTTCGCTAAACAAGATTACAAGTTCAAAAAAACCTAACAACGAAATAATAATTACATATGTCGTGTACGGTTAAAGGTGTGAGGTGTTTACATATATAACATGTATATAGACACAGAGAAAGGAACATGGTCGTCTACTACATAACCGTGATTGAATTAAATTCTTGCGAGAAGAAGCACACATCGTTCACCGGCGGCGATCACATATTCAGTCGTCAGTCGTTGCAGTTTGGTTCTCTTTTGATTTAGATTTGCTCACCTTTTTTTTTCTTGTGTTTCTTTTTTGAATACGTACTCATTTTGGGTGAACTGCTTGAAATGCGTCTGACTGAATGGAGACAAACGCAGAGCAGAGCGCTGATGTGGAGAGGGCATCTTGTGTGATTTGTGAGAAGAACCCTGTTCAAGTGAGTTGCGAGTATTGTTGTGAATTTTTATCGTTTGTGAGATGGGAAATTTGGCAATTTTTAATCATCATCTGGGACTCTTTTAGACTGGCTCAAAAAAAACCAAATTGACTGCCAATTGTGAATAAGATTGTCGAGCTGCAGCGAATCTGAAATGAAAGCTGAACTCCGGAAGCAGGCATCCGAAGCCTCTGTAATGCTACAAGAACCTTTAACAAGGTACGCTCACCACTTCGGTGCTGTTCAATGAAACGACGAAAAGTCACGGTTTGGACTGGCTTTATGGACCAGTGGAATCATTGGTCCTTATGTCTTCGAAAATGACGATGGTCAAAACATTACGGTCAATGATGAGCATGAATACTAACTTTTTCGTCCGAGCCTTTGACCTGGAATGCAACATTCGACGCGTACACTATATGCGTTTAATTAGACCCACGTGTAATGCGGCAATCGACAATTGACGCTGTACACGCAGACGAACCACCAGAGACTACAATTGATACTTTTACTTGTCACGAAAGTCTGACAAGCTACGCTGGACAACAATGATGGCATTGTTAGTGAGCGGAATGTCGACAAGGGCCGAAACTAGATTCGTGTGTGAATCACAGGCAACTGCCACATCGGAACAATGCGGAATCTAGCGAACTCTGTCGGCGATGCGGCGATGAGGAAAACAACATCTGCTTTGTCTAGCTGCCCAGATCTCCACTGCGCTGGACAAACGATTCTTCACTGACACTGGTGACTTGCCGAATGCGGATATATTGGATCCTCTAAGATTCGTGAAGAGCACGGGGTGGTTTAAGCCAGATTGACTGACTGTGTATTCCACAAATGAAAGAATTGACAATGGGTCCTAAGGCCTCAGAGTGGATGTGATGTTCAATCAGCACACTCCCCCCAAAACCTAGACCTAAAACGTGGAGACAAGATTGTAGCGCGCTTTGCTGGACACAGGCGTAACTCACACTAGGCGCAGATGAAGCGTGCCGGGTAGCCACCAAGTGCTGCAATGGGTCCTTATAAGCAGCTTGTTATGCGAATCCAAAAACGACATCCAACAAACTGCTCTGAAGTACAATGACGAGGATGTTTCGGTCTTAGAGAAGAGAACGGCAGCACGATTGTGGTGAGCTTTACAAGACACATGCAGAAATCAACAATAGCCGCTGAAGGTGCTCAATAACAGAGTTTATTCTAGATTTGGCTACTTATCGTATCAACCTAACATGTGCGCTCGAAGACATAGACATGGCGTTTTGTTGTTAGCCAGACAAACGAAGCCACACATATTATGTAACGTGCAGCAGTCAGTAGAAGAAGATTTAGACGTACTGCGTAACGTGGCGCATTTACGTCTAGTAGAAGCTTTAGACGTGAGAAAAGCATATGGCGTCCAGAACCTCTAATATCTAATTGATGTTGATGCTGTTGAGCCGACGACATGATTAAGGTGGTTCTACTGTTTGCAGATGTAGAACTCGCAGCAGTCGACAGAAGGCACGTTCAGTGTACAAACCACGATCATTGGCACAGATCTTGTGAAACATCTTTTGTGAGCACTAGGTCCGAGAAAAAGGTCCGCTGCCAATGGAGGGAACTTCCAGTCCGAGGCGGTCTATGGACCTACATTCCTTCCGCTGCCAATGGGAAGACCTTCCAGTCCGAAGCGGGCCATGGACCTACCTGGAGGGTAGTGTGTGATTGACTGCTCCTGCCTCCACCTCCCCAATCCATCTCCAATCCCATCCAATAGCAAATTCAAATGCTCGCCGAATCTCACATTTCACACAAATGAGGATAAAAATTCACAAAAATACTCTCCATTACCAGTGACTTACACAGACATGTGGAGACCGATGTGAACGATGATGAACAGAGAAGATAAACAGATAGAGTAAAAAGAAATATAAGCACACACATAAGGAAACAAATATGGAACGTAATGTCTTCTTGTTGACAAATCAATAAAAACGTACAAACAAACACTCAACACCAAGCTGTGTACTTACATTGCTGCGTCATGCTGAGCATTTCCTTGCGATATTGCTCGCGTGCCTTGCGCAGCTCCTCTTCGTATTGGATTTTGTCGGTGTTCAAGCGGCGCACATGAGCGTTTGTGCTCTGTATCATCGAGTAGAAGATGTTGGCGTTCTTCTTCGAGCAATCGCCTCGTTCCAGCCAAACGATGAGCGTTTGAACGGCCTTCAGGAAGGTGTCGTCGCTCTTCAGTTTGTCCGACAAAATGCTTGCCTCGTGCTCGGTGTAGTGGACAACCGGTGGCGGCGAAACCGAACGTAATCTGTCGCGTTCCATGCGTTCCCGATGACGTTGCTCCCGCTGCAGCTGCCGCTGCTTGCACTCCCACTCGTACTGATCGTCCCTGGCTTGGGCGTAGTCCACGTGCAGGCGGCCGCAGTTTGTCGGCTCGTTGTTGAGGATGCGGATCCTATAGCCGGACAGATATATGGCCGAATCGACCGATGCCTCGTATACGAATCGAATGTGACAGAAGTTCTTTTTGGACAGACGCAGAGTGGTTATCTCGCCGCAACTCTCGAATATCTCCCGGATGATCTCCTCGGTGATGGTCTCGGGGAGACCACCGACGAACACAGTGCGACAGCCCGGTGGTCGATCCCTGATTGTCGGGGCTGGTGCTGTCGGATTTGGCGGAAACAGGGTGCAGGACTTGCACTGGATGAGCTCTTTGACGGGGGCACTCGTCGGGGGGAGCAGGGCACTCCCCTGAGAGGCAGCTGATGAATCCGCTGAGTTGGTCATATCGGGCAGCATGGGATACTGTTGCATCTGCAGCGCCATGGCCGTTGGGTCCATCATCATTGTTGGCTGCATCATCATGAAGCCCTGATGCAGCATGCTGTTGAGAAACATCTGCGCCCCATTGTCCGGCACGGCTGGCGCTGGTACTGCCTGGGACTGTTCTTCCTGGCTGCCTGCCTTGGATTCACGATTCAACGATCCACCGGTGAGGAAACGTCGCAAGTCTGTGAAGTTACCAGCACTGCTTTCAATGTCGTTCTCCAAATCCATTGGACCCGCTCCCATTTGATTGTTCTTCGTGCTAGAGTTTGCTCCTCGGTCGGTGCTGCTGTAGGAAGACTTCGTTGTGGCGCTGCTAGTGATTGACGAAGCGCCGCGTTTAAATTCGAGTGGAGTATCATTATACGATGGCGGAGGTGGACCCGTGCGGCCGCCCGTTGAAGTTGTGGAAGTTGTTGAGGCAATGATTGGTGTTGCAGCTTGTGGTCCCGCAATTGATGACAACGTGCTTGCTGTTGCGGCTGCAGACATAGCCGCTGCTATTTGTGTTATGATATTGTTGCCAGCAACGGCGCCATTCGAGAGATTATTCATTAGAGGCACTAGAATGGGAAAACGAACGTGGGTTAGTTTGTAAATCATGGAAGATGATAGAAAAAAGGGGCGGACAATGGAAGGCATCCGAGTGATTTGATTAAATCGCGGTTAGAGATCACATTCAGTGGGGTGCGGATATCGTGTTCCACCTGCCTGACGTCTCAGCCAGAGGAAGTCGTAAGGTAACACGCCATTTAATTCAATCAACAGCGATTATGCAAATGAGTCATGTGCGTCTACTAATCCAGGTCACAGCTCTCATTTTCTTTGATTAGTTCCACTTAGCCACACTTGTCTACAATCTCCCATTATCGCATAATCGTGATAACCAGAGGCTAAATCAATTCTCGTCAAATAAACAAACACAATCATTGGTGGTGATGCGCTTCGACCGGCCGCCCCACGAACCACGTTAACCGGCATGCACCGAACCTCGGGGGGTAAACAAAAATATTTACGAAACACCAGGACAAAACAGATTCGCTGCTCACAAGCAAAACACACCAGCAACAGTTGGACTGTCAAATGCGAAGCCACCGAAAGAGAGCGCAGACAACTAAGAGAACATGACCTCTTAACACACAAAATGGCGACGAAATTTATGGAAAAATTTTCTTCACTCAATGAAAAATTGGAAAATTAATCAATTTCACTCGATAATATCCCCAAAATGCATTGTTCACCTGACCGAGAATGATCTGCGGGTTGAATACTTACTCATATTGTGCATGGGAGTGCGTCCCATGTTCGAGTAGTTGAACGACATCGCGATGAGATTGCTTAAATAAAATCACGGCAAGATTCACGAAAACAAGGCAAACTATTGTACACCGAATTTATCACAAATATTTATGGCATCTTCGAGGTTCTGCTGCTGCCGGAGACGGTGAGTAGCTGCTGAAACAATTGTATTTGTGAAGTTTAGTTTTTTGTATCTGAATTTTGTTGCAGGCGACACCACCCCTTCGGCTGAGTAGAAAAATTCTGATTGTTGAAGTGGAATTCTTTTTTGCACTGGATTTGACATTTCGCTTTGGGGTTGATTTTCTTCATTGCTGGGGCGAAGGAATCTGTGCGCGATGGGTTCGTGGAGTTGCTAGGCGAGTGATTGCTCGGTAGGTGACACTGTCATAGGTTAGGGGGAAATTATTTGTGCATGTACACTTTGAGAGGAAGTGCAACGACTGGGGAGTTTGCTGGAAAAGTGATTGATTGATGATGTGATTAAGGCGACCAGGTTGGCCATTCCGTGACGTTGAAGCACCTGAGGAATTTGCAGTGGAACATATTGTGTATCGAAGTCGTGAGCAGCAACTAAGTATGCACATGGACAAAAGGAAAACATCAGGGAAGAATTATAAGTAAGTCCAAGTCCAAGGAGTTTTGTCTTGCAAGCGAGAAGCGGTCAGAAGACGGACGAGCTGTGTTTGGATCTGACAAAGGATGCAATTACGTCTGAAACCGTGGGTGAGATGATTAGACCTTTCCTAAATCGTACTGCTAGCTGATTTTCAACGAAAAACCTTGCGCGGACATCAGCCTTCACGGCTTAACATCTGATGCAAGATCCATCAAGCGATGTACTCCTTCCACGAGTCCCAGAACATGTTATCGTTGCTCTATCACTGGCTCTGACTTTTTAAATCCTTCCTGTGTCCTCACTCGTCGAGAGAGTTCTCACTCACACAAAACATCTTCAATTAAGATTGCCTACTGCACGATTGGTGAAATTCAATCACTCATCCAATCGCCCGATGGCCAGCCACCGATCAACGGCTACTTCACCGTCATACTTCACCCAGCCGCCGAACTTCCAGAGGCAACCCAGATCGATCGATCGGGCCAAGCTCAGAGCTATTAGTCGAACACCCAACAAGGGAAAGCCGGTAACGAGTTCTTAAGATTTAACGACCATGCCATCAGTTGGTGGTTGGTGGGCATTCCAATTGGATTGGTATTGCCATTGGAAATCGCAAATTAATTGCGTAGCCAGTGTGTGGATCATTCGGCGGAGGAATTTATTACTCGTATTTCTATTCCAGAAATTTATTGATTTGTATGTCCCTCGGCAGGTTTGTGGACCGAGGATGAGGATACGCTACGCACCGGATCCCCTGACCTGTTGGGATGGCTGTGTAATTTGATGTTGTGCCACGAATTGGATGGTAATGGCTTAGCAATTATCACTTGGAATGAAGAGAAATTATTTTAATTACTCCCTGTTGTGCAGTGGGCTCGCTGGAGTAACGCCACACCGCCGCGCCGGTCTAATGGTATTTTAAGTTAAGTGTCCATTTCGGTTTATGGGACTCTGTGGCGGAATATGAAACGGTCATCAAGGAGGAGCGCAAATGGGTGTTCGGAATTGTGGCGGAATGCTGGTGAGTTCTTGTCAAGCGAGGAATTAAGTCAATTGGATCGACTTAAATAGTGAACCTGATCCTGGGCTGCTGTTTGGTATGTCATTTGAAACAATTTTTGCCACTTGTGTTTAGTTTACAGAAACTGTTTGTCATAAATTGATGGTGATGGTGTTGTCAGAGGTCAGGTTGATCGAAGGTGGGAAGCAGATGAGAGATTCTTGGCGTTGTCAACTTGATTCTTCTCGAGGAACACAACAACAGACTTCTTGATCAATAGCGATGTTAGGAAGTCGATGTTATCTTGCGTAACCCAACAGCTGGGTATATGGAAGGTAATGACTTCAGCGCTGGCAGCTGCACATGTTCCCGAGTATCAGAGTGAGGGTACCAAACAGCAACGCGGCTCTGCCGAAACTCAGTACAGGTTGCGAACAGATTGGACGTCTTTGAAGCGAACTGCACTGTGCATCGCTGATATTCTCGTGGGATCCCAAATCGCCCAACACATCGTGGATTCCTTGAGAATGCCACTGTGTGGTGGTCAATAAATATAACGGTGCGTATCGATTGGTCTAACGTCGATCTGCCGGAAAGTACGTTCCGACTAGTGCTGTGCCAAACTGAGTTACGTTAGACAGAATCTTATTGGCGACGTTGGGTAGGGATATCCTCCATAGTTTGTTTGGATGATGGAAGAACAAGTGAAACAAACTGACGCAAGATCAACGAAGACAAATCCATAAACTTGGCTGCCGAGCAAGAATCTTTGCGTCGCTCAGTAAAGGAGTTTACCTCGGAGCAAATCTAAACTCCAAGCTACTCCACATATGACTCAGTGGAGATCCGATGAAGAACCGCTCTTGGGAACCGTTCCTATTTCGTTGCTTGTTAAAAAAACGTCCAATGGGAAGGAAAGGCATTGCAGTACAGAACTTTTATTTTGACGGTGGAGAGAACTGAAAGTTGGGCGATTACCTTGCGTCTGGGTACCGTCGAAAGAAAAAAAAAAAATGTGTCCGATTTATGTATGGTCCTGCCTGCGAGGAAGGTGAAGGGAGGGAGATGACGCTGGGTTGGGTTAGGTGCGTGCGTAGACGTGGATAGGACACTTCTCACTTCGATCCTGTTGGGCACATTGTGCTGCCGAAAGGAAATAGCTAACCTCTTAGTTTTGATTCGTGCTTGTTTCCCTCGTACCTATCATGACGTTGTTCTTGTGTTGTGCAGCCATGGTTAGTGGAATTTCTGCTAATTCCTGGAGGTTCTACAAGAAGTTTCCCCCCAGGGCTCTGTATTTCAATTGGCAGAGACTGGGGCACTGTCAAAGGTTGTGACGAGTATCCCCTATTTCTTCTTCGTCATCACAGAGTAATGGGTAAGTCCCATTTTGTTGTTCTTTTGATCCAGATGACTATGGCCAGTCAGCGCTTCGACTACCATCCGCAGAAACTTTTTTTCGTACGTAGACGGCTGAACTCGTCTCACAGCTCACAGGTGGTTACAGAGTTCCACCTTTTGATTGCTACATCTTAGATGACACTAAGAGCTGTGCAAAGATGAAGGTGTAGTCCGTCGACCATATGGACACCAAGGCTCCAGCTGGGAGAGTTCGAATCGCAGCCTTCTAGTTTGAAAAGGAGATGACGTGCGAATAAAAACCAAAGTGATGGTGGACCTGATGACAGACAGCAGCGTGTCCGAGACCGTCTAGAGTGGAAGGCAACTTTAGCTTGGATCTGGGTCAGGCATGGGTCGCAGTTTGACTTTGGTGTGGAGAGAATGAGGCCGTGAAGCACGAGCTCTGTTTTAGCTGGCTCCATTGTCACACGCCGAGTTGGTTGAGGTCCTTCTCAACTTGTGTGCGACACCTTGAACGCTGGCGCCCTCTTTTGCGCTGTCCCACACGAGTCGAAGACTCTTCGGACCGCATCTGAGTTCTCCATATGCTCCACATGGTCCAAACACCTTGGGCGCTTGATCCGTAGACGGCTGGCTATGTACATATCGATGTGCTGCCCTTGGTTGGATTGAAGATCGGACGCAGAACTTTTCTCTGTAATAGACCAAGAACTTCCTCATCTGCTTTTAAGATAGTCTATGAGTCCGCGCCATAGAGCAGGACTGGGATGATCAAGGTCTTACGCAGACGAATGACTTCGTCTTGACTACCTCGAAGTTATTGCCGCCCATTGTGACGCTCTGTCGAAAGCGAAGAGGTTATATGTCATTTCTTGAGGACAGCATATGTATATTGTGTTTTGCCGTCGTTAGCCGCTTCCGTCTCATTGACGGCTCGCTGCGTGCTGCCAATCACGTCATCACATTGGCGTATGCTAAGAGTTGTACGGACTTCTGGAAGACCGTGCAAGACTCACACGCTAGAGGCACAAAAATGAATGATTTGTCTTGTGCCTGTCTAAATCCTAGTTGACAGATTTCGGTGAGTTCGTTACTAGCGAGAGTTCTCCACCGGAATTCCTGCACAATCTGACGAGATTGCAAGAATGTCAGAACTAGAAATGGCGTTCTATAGCTCGTCTCTCGGCACGCTGTCATATGAGGCCTTTAAATGGCTGTTGTTGGCTAAAGCCAAGTCGTATGGGGCTCAAGGCATGTCGTCGCAAAAGACATTCTAAAACTTGGATGTGACGTTGAAAACTTAACCATTCTCCAAGGCTAAGTGGCGTCATTCACTGTCTGAGCCAATTGGACGACTGTTGGGAGCGTGTTCGTCTATGCAACTTGATGTGTTGACAATCGAAAGCGTGATTGCTTCGACTCCGGAAGCAGCTGCCTTTCAAAAGCAATTTCTTCGAATTCAAATGAAATTGGAGTTGTGGCCACCGCATACATGGCAACCTTAACTCACATTGGACTGAGTGAGAAGGCGTGAGCACCACTGATTGTGTTCCGCCGTTTATTTGAATTATTCTCTCATCTCTTTCCAGGATCCATCAATGAACTCATCCACACTCCAAGACATTTCACCTGCGTCCATGTTAGAAAACAACGCCGCCTCAAAGGTCACATGCATCCAACCACACCACGCGCCACTCTCTCCCTCCTCGCCCATGGCTTCGCTGAGCTGATTTCTCTTCAGCGACTACTTTAACCACTCGCCAGGGCGAAGTCCTCCACTCCACCAACTGGTTCTGCCACCATACACGCACCAAGCTCCACTTAACCGTCGCGCGCCATCGTTACCGTCGTCATTCAACATGAACTCTTCCATTTAGCACCCATGACTATCTGCATCGGCATTAATTGATCCACTGCGTTGGTATCTCGATGGAATCCCGGCCGCCGTGGACCACTTTTTCATCATCGACGCTGATCGCGCTCGCATTTGAATTTCCCTTCGCAGGAGGCTGTGTGCGTCGCACAGCGGGCATCCGCTTGCCTCTCGGCGGCGCGGCCTGGCATTAGAGCCAAGTCATCAGGCAGCATTTCCTGCTTCGTCGTATCGTAATTCGCACACTTTAAGACGCACGAACGTTTTATGCAGATGGCTGGTCCCGCAAGAGCTGCGCTGGTGTCCAGCTCGGGCGAACGTCGAGGACGACCGCGTGTGAGGGTAACCAATGTGTGGACTGCACGCATGGGCGAGTGGAGAGCCTCTAATGACGATGATGTACAGCCCAAGGGGGCCATGGTGATCGGTGATCGTTCCAAGCAATTGGAAACCATTCCGGCCTGATGGACCCCAAAGGCGGGTGGTGATTGGGTGACACTCAGTCACCCATGTGACGCTGACGGTTCGTTTGATTGCCGCCAGGGGTGCCGGCGGCTACCGGGAAGTCTTGAGAGTTTTGTAGGCGGTACGTTACAATCGATGAGCGGCCATCAACGCCCTCAGGGTGGGGTTTTAATTATCTCGTGGCCATTAACTTGAAGTGGTTGCTGACTGGGGGGGTGCAGCTCTGACTTGTTGGAGGCCCCTGGTCATTGGGGAGATGTCTCCCGGGACTTCTTCAGGCAAATCTAGAGTGGCCCGGGGTGGAGATTGTTGATGTGAGTGCATGCAGAGTGGAACTGTCAAGTCAATGGTCCGATCTGTTTCAGTTGCCTGCGTCTGAAGTGCCACACGTTCGTTCAAACACAACCATCGCGCGGATCAATTAGAAATCAACGTTCCTTGTTTGACTTCGCTCAAAGAGCCGGCCACCATCACAGTCCACCGCCTCCTGCGCACCCGCCCGTCATGTCAGATTCATTAGCCAGCCAACTTTGGCCGCAACACGATTGCATAAATAAACGTCAGGCTTCGACCAAACATAGACCCATCATTGTCACTGTAATCGGCTGCCGCTTTCCCACTGAGCCACTCGAACAGATTCAATCCGATCCAGGCCGCACACACACACAGGCACACACGCGGACGCAGACGCACTCACCAGCGATTAGCATAAGATCGATTGCTCACACTTCGCACGCGGTTGGAATGACACAAGCGGAGCAGCGTGCACGCAAAAAATGGCCACGATACGCAGTTTCTCCGCTCGATTGGCACGAACCACGGACCACTCACTGCTCCCATTAGAGGGACGCATGCTGTCATGTCCAGGGAAATTCCAACCAAACGGGTACAAGTGGAAAATGCCCACAGACCATGTCCTCTTGCCTCTCCCCACTGGGTCGTCCTTAATTGCACACACGTCGTCTTGGCAGAGTGCTCCTAGCGTGTGTGTTGGCTGCTGCTTGCATAATATGTGGTCGCTGCGATAGAGGCGGACATAGACTTGGACAGACTTCGAGGTGCTGCCACTCACTCGGGTCTCTCTCTCTCTCTCTCTCTCTTGCTCAGTCGCACTCGTTTGATCAGTCATAAAGAGAGGAGGACATCATTAACCCCAAGTGACGCACTCCCCCTGCCCCGTGCGCAGAGGACACAGAGGCTCGACACCCGGGACGCACGCTGCTGGAAATTAAGTCTAATTATTGGATCACCTTAAATGAGCGACGACGACGACGACGACGAGGTATGGCCCGGCATTCCAATGATTATCAGCGCTGCAATCACTTAATGATCCACGGCCGCTGCTGCTGTTGCTGCGCCGGCTCTGGACAGAAACCTTTCCAGTTTTGGTTATCGGGCTGGTGTTGTGGTTAATTACGTGATACCTCTTGCGGCTGGGGACAAACCACAACGGCGGCGGCGGTGGTGGGATTTTTAATTGATCTCTCGGATTGAATCGATAGCCGGGAGTGGAGGTGTTCGCGTTGTTCCATCCCGGCCTGTGATGGATCGAGGAGACTTGGAAGGAGATCGATGGGGTTTCGGGAGGACTCCTTTGGTCCGATCTGACGGCGAAGCGGGAAGGGAACACGCGCCGCCAGTCCCAGGAGGAACGACCGAAGATCGAGTGGCTTGAACGAGCGTCTGATTCGGTTCGAAGGGCCTAATGATTGCCTGGGCAGGTGGTTGCTCCAAAAGAAGAAGACCGGAGCGTCAATCGAACTGGGAAAACAGTCCAGCGTGGCACAAGTGACTGAGACGGCACGAGCATCCTGAAGAATCCGAAGACGGAGTCAATCTGACTGGGAGACTAGCGCGGCGTCCCAGAAATGACGACGTCAAGGAGAGGTAGGAAACTTGTTCAAGAGCATCATCGAGTGCCTTTTTTCCCACTTTGCCTCACAAATAACTTCCAGGGGATGTGGTTGAGTGCATGGGAAACTTGCTCAACAGCATCAATCTGACAATTCGCCACCATCCCTCCGTCCAGCAACCACGCAACCGAACCCACCTCCATGCGCCAGCAGAATGCACGGCACGTGCCGGTACAGGTCGTCATTCTTTCGCCCCAACCCATGTCGAAGCTTCGCATTACAAGCATGTCATCTGACACCTGGTCAAAAGTAGGTAACCACCGTCAAATCCCAGCCAAAAGGCGATCATGCTTCGCCACGACATGCACACGCCCAGCGCAAGACGTCGCCCCCGGCAAACCAATTACCAGGCCCGTCCGGGAAATCCCATTAAGACAGCCCGACCAGCCAAACCGGGAAAAGAAACAAAACTCATAAGCAGTCCAATTCCTGATGGCGGGGCCACCCCGGATCCCGTCTTTGCTTGATGGGGCCATGCACATGTCAACCGTGAAAAAGGTCAAAAGCGCACCCCAACTAAGCCGGCTCACCACTGGCCAGCCGGGGGGAGGGGGATGAACATCGCCGTGGACAAGTGAGAAAGTGAAAGTCGATCTGGCACTGCCCCAGCCGCCACCCGGGGAATCCGCAGCAAAGTCAACGGCTAAGCAAAGTGGGTATCTAAGGCAGTGGCAGCGCAGGCGGGTGGCGGGAGGGGGAGTCGAGAGCCAGGAGGAAGGCGCACCAATTAAAAGGGAACACAAACACAGTCCCGGAATCCGGATTACGTTCGGCGAACGTGAACGCTGTTCCGTGTGGCTCTGGGGGCGGGCTTTCGCCGAGGTAGGGGGAGCAGGCGTGAATAGGCAACGCACGGAACTAGGTCCCCGGCCGTGTGAAATTGAAAACGGGACACACGCCACCAGTCGCAGGTGCCGAATGGTCGATTTGTCGACAACCCAGCTAAGGGTGGAGTGTGACAATGAAAGTGGAATGGACAGGCCTCGTTCGCAAGCACACACACACACGCCGTGTGAGACGGATGATTGTGTTTGTCTCGTGCGTGTGTCGTTGCCGAGTGCATGGCCCGGTCTGGCTGCGGCGAGTGTGTGTGTGTGTGCTTTGGCGACGCATCTGGTCAACTGGATCCGATGAAAGTGAAGTCGGGCAATCAACTCTGAGTGATTAATGGATTCAACCAGTACGACAGTCGACGGTGAAGTCGTTCGTCTTTGCGAAACGATGTTTCTCTGAGAAGGTGTGGATGGAGGAGGTGGAGAAATAATGGCGAATGAAGTATCCAACTAGTGAGTGTACCATTCTGCAACGATTCAAAGTCTTCGAGCCGAACTGCACGATGTATCGCGTATTTGTTAGCGTGATCCGACACAACCCGAATTCGGCCATCGCATCAAATAAAATCGATAAAAACGGTTGTGCGTATCGACTTAAAACTCGCTAGTCTTCTCCAGGAGTTGACTTAGTGCGGACCGGAAGCCGCACTGCTACATGCCGACTAGTGCGGTGCAAAACGGCTTTGGACGATCACACAGTACGCTGGACAGGATCTTGTAGGCGAGTTAGAGCAGGATTATACGTCTATGGTTCTAGCATGAAGTAGGATCGCCTTTTTTGGGGAAGGAGCATATGGAACTGATATTCCAGTCGTCGGGCATGCTTTCGTCCTCCCAAATTCTGCAGATGATCAGGTCCACGCTCCCAGAACCAGAACATCGCCACCGGCTTTGAAGAGCTCCGATGGCAAGCCATTGTTCTTCCGTCTTTTAATGGCTGTGCCGGCTTCTTGACTGGACTACTTCATGCACTGGAGTTGGAATTTCTTCATTCCCTATCACTCTCGCCTGTTCACGCCTACTAAGCAGCTGGTGGAAGTGCCTGGCACGGAGACCGTAGATAGAAACTCTGCTCCGGAGCCAGGGTTGGTGGAAGGTAGTCGGTAGTAGATTCTGCACTGCTTTCCAACTTAGTGTGGCAGCGTAAGCGTATGGTCCCTCCTCGCAAAATCCCGCCTCAGTACCGAGGAGGCTGCTTTGGTACTGCAGATTAAGAGGTGGGAGGAATAGGATGGCCTCAAGCGCTGCGTCGTACCTGTTATGCCGGGGTAGGCCGTTCTTTATATTTTGGTTAGATGTGTGAGAATATATTCTTATTCTCCACTGCTTCCCTATATACCGGGGAACCGTAGGTTAGGGTGGGTCTTCCTATCACGCTGTGCAGCTAGTCGTGGCTTAAGATCCACGTTTTACCCAAGGGCCCGTTCACACGCGTAGAACGCTACATACGCCTTCTCCATACGGTCCTCTGTTTGGAAGCGAGTATAACGCCCAAGTGTTTTCCTAACTCGGTTGCCCCTGAATTCTGCCTCAAATCAGACAAACACATGACCTCCTTCATCTTTAGAGAAACCCCAGTCCATGTCGATCACGCTCTACGGGACATGGCAGCCACTTGGAACACGGCAACAAGGACTCAAGACCAAAACAACTTCCAATCTGGACAGAGAATCTCATAAGTGAACTCAGGCAGTGTTCAAAATCGAGTTCCCCTGTCAGATTGGATGTTCGGGAGTCTCCGCGGGAGGGGACAAACATTGGCCGTCTGGACTCGCCCGAACAACACGCTCGCAAGTTGTCGCAAAACCTCGATCCAATCACCGGACTTCAGCCACGTCCACGCATGATTAGATTTTCGTGTTTACACACACAACCGCCGCATCGCATCATGTTGCAATTCCAAACGCATCTGTGTCCCATTGAATCGAATTGCCAATCGAAGGCTCTTAGCAGCGACGACGACAGCCACTTATATGGACAAACGACCACTGCAGCCGGCGTTGACTGACAGGCACTCGTCAGATCGCAAAGACACAGTCCGTGGATTATCCCCAGTCTGTGGGCTGGGTGAGGAGGGAACGCTGAGCAGCGTGATAACTGCTGTCAACCAGCATCAGCATCGCGCATGCGCAACGGCCATGTCGAACAGTAATGACGGTCGTTGATGGCCAGACAAGCCGCAGGCCACTAGCGTACATCGGACGACAACGTTTCGGGATCATTCGGCGAAGATAATTGGCAATCGGACTGCGGGCCGTCCGGGCGGACGGGCGGTGCATGCGCTCGTTTAGGTCATTTGCTGGACTAATTTGTCGGGCCGATCGACGCAACTCCTGAAACGGGCACTGCGAGGACTTTACGATCTTCCAATGGCCATTGAGCCGGAATGCGTCGCTTCGGATATCGATTGGCGATGGCTATCGATGCCGTGTGCGATGGAACACGGCTGTATGCTGATTGGAGATGCGTTTTGGACTCGTTGCGTGTGTTCGTTATCGTCGGAAGGTGGCGGCAGGGAATGCGGACATCTGGCTTGTGGAGAGAACAACTCCCATGGACGAACGGTTATTGACTCTGCTTAATGAAATCCTAAACCATGGCAACCGAGGCAAAAAAGTAACCGCTCGACAGCTGGGATTGTAGTTCGCATTTCCCATGCGGGACCGCAACAGACACTAGCCCCCCATATATGAATTTTTCAAAAATATTTTCCATAACCTCAAAAAACAAAAAAAAAAATGACAAAAATGGTTCGCCAGAGGGCGCAGCAATTCGTTCTGGTTTTGAATACAATAAGTCATCCATCCCTCTCATTCTCTCTCTCTCTGTCGCTCACACTGCCACCCCATCGTGCCACCACCTCGCCGCCAGTCAAGCGAAACAACGGTTTTTCGAAACAAAAATCAGTCGCAAGGGATGGAGTGTGTTGTGTGTGTGTGTCGCGTTGTGGTTGGAGTCCTCCCTTGGATCACCGCAGGCTTGGACTGCATTGCATTGATTCACAACGTCCTCTGAAGCGGGGGGCGGTTGGGTGGCAGAGCTGGTTACGGACAAAAAATCCTTTATTGCCTGCGGCCGCATAATTACAACGCGGTTGTGCGACATTTAAATGACGCTGCGACCACGTCCCGAGTTCGGGGATCGGGTCGGGACGCGCTGCCGTACGAACGGACAGCCGTGTTGTTTTACCCGACATCCGCCGTGTCATAAATAATTAAATTTCGGGTGGGAGTCCTGGATCCAGTCATGGGGACATCTTCTCCAATTTGAAGAAATACCAATGGCCATCGGCGAGGGCTTCCTCCTTCGAGGAGGCGCTGAAAATTGAATCCATCATCGAGAAGGGACAGAGAGCAGGTTTTTCTTTCTTTTGAAACGCCAGCGGCGCATGCAAGTGACTTCGGTTGGAGGAGGGAACGACGAGGTTGGTTGGAAAAATAAGCTTTCGCTGGCCAAATTGAAAAATAACACACTGCCGGGGGTGGTGAGTCGTTCGTGTCGCTCGTGTCGTTCGAGTCGTTCGAGTCGTTCGAGTCTCTATCTGCGGCTCGGCGGAGTGTGTTTTGATTTGCCCTCGCTTGTGTTTTCGTAGCCGGCATCCGGGTCCTGAGTGCACATTAGTTTAGCTGGCGTTTGTTGGTGGAGCAGGTGGGGGGTGGTGGGGGGAAAGGGGGATGGGGGATTTTGTGACAATGAAGCAGTAGGGAAAGGGATTCGATTGAATGGCGAAAGTGAGGTTAGGAAACGTCCTCTCACAACATTTGCTGGCTTAAGGATATCGGGTGCAGTTCATGTCCCATGACACCACGAAGACTGTTTTCTAAAGCACTTCTCAGATGTTCAGATGTTCCGTCTGGTCAAGCACGAGAAATGGTGCATTTGTTGAACCATTAAGCTCTCGTCTCTAAATGGATGCTCATGGAGACTATGAGGCAGACTAACATCAACTAACAAGAGATCTACTGCGTCAAAGACGCCGCTCCATTGGGTAGGACTCCGGTCCACCTCGGACTGTTGACCCAGACGATGAGTAACTGGGATCGCTTTCGTTAATGGTGGCCCACGTAGGTAGAGAAATCCGGAGAGAGCTAGCAAGAGATCAAGCTAGAGTTGTAGGGGCTTCACCGTCGCTTTCGGCAGGTTAGGTAGTGGGACAGCACACTTAGACCAGACTACTACCACTGATTGACTGCTTCAGTGATAGTGAACTTGAACCCAACAGCAAATGGTGACTGGACCAGATTTGAAAACCACATAAAAGCGTGTTTACTTTGTTTTCACTGGGATTCGAACCGTGGATCCGCTAACCATGGGCAGGCACTCTACCAACTGTGCCATCCAGTCGTTCGTGGCCTTGGGTAAAGGACGAAGATGATGATGTGGACCTCTAGACGGTGGATAGGGAGGTTATTGGGTGCCTTGATGGCATTGTGCCGGTGGCTCACTTGGACTAAAGTGCGTTAAAGAACCGTGAGACCTACTGTAGTCCAAAAACTTCTTAGGGGGTCTTTCATTTCTACACCGCCGAAGTCGTCCAGTTGTGCAAGGAAATGCTTTCCGAAGAACTGTTTTCTTTTCCTTGCTAGGGCCGGGTATCCGGACCAGATGTTGGATAGATTCTGTTTCTTCCTCATCTCTGCAGCTTCTGGAAAAGTCGTTGTGTGGTTGTGCAGTGCCCAGTAAGGACTCCAAGTATTGTGCGTACATCCTTGGGACATCCCTTGCTGTAGCTCCAGCGAGTTCTGGCTCTATCCAGGGCTTCGTTTTCTAGTTTTTTCCAGTCCATGACTGAGACGCTCAAGGGAAGTTTCCTGAATTGAGGATGAATCCCTCCTCCTCCCACGTCTTTATGATTGTACGCCGTCAAGGAGAACTGAATCTACTGCTCCTTAGAGTGTCCCTCTGCACACTTTCCTGGTGCAGCATGGATCGACTAGGAATGACTTGATCAAGCGTGAACGCGAACTCGCATTTGCCACGAAGGTCGTACAGATTAATCTTCTCCACAGCAAGGCGACGAGGCCAGTCCTAATCTGGGCTTTCTCCTGTCAACGGGGAAAGATGGACATCGCCCCTTGTACAAGAGCCATGGCTTCCCCGAGGTCGCAAGCTGAACAACAGGATCTGGACCACCACAGGGTGGTATGACAATGGCATACGCTGCGTAGCATGGTCCCCTAGACGATCTTACAACAAAACTTGTGTTAAAAGTTAAGCAGGGGCATGGAGTCCTCATCTTGGCGGCGTAATATGATGGCAGGCGTCCCTTAAGTCAAGAGACATGCTTGACCAAGTTTCGCACGACCAGTTTCCATACATCCAAGGGCGAACAGGACCATGTTCCACTTGATCTCTACTGCAAAGAGCGCCATTAGGATCCAAAGCTATCTCCTAAGTTCTAGTGGCAAGTCAGGCAAGCACACAGGATAGCCTACAAATTGAACAAGTGGAAAGCGACTCCTATTCCATGACTTTGAAATACCATTCCGGTGACATTTCCCAACAAGGAGGAGTGGAACACATATGAGCCCAAATTAGCCATGGGGACAGACATGGCTCGGATGAACCAGGATCCCGGAGCCAAATTAGCCATGGGGACAGACACATTGAGACAAGGAGAATTCAATCTTGATGATCATGACGTGGACTTGACGTGGAAAAGACGGATGATTCCAGAGGAAGATGCGGTGACGAGGAGGCTAACAAGGACACACCGGGAAAAGATGGAATCATCCAGAGGAAGA
Organism: Eristalis intricaria; assembly: GCA_964034865.1. Classification (NCBI taxonomy): domain Eukaryota; kingdom Metazoa; phylum Arthropoda; class Insecta; order Diptera; family Syrphidae; genus Eristalis; species Eristalis intricaria. The sequence continues at coordinate 6,551,436 of OZ035875.1, read as the reverse complement.
CGCAAATGTGGCTTGTGTCACCGATCTTGAGAACGATGACGTGGACAAGTCTCGATAGGGATCCAGCTTGAACCGGAAAGAGTGGCGATCCCCTCCCGCTTCACCAAGGGCTAGACTCAATCAATTTTCAGACAGTTCCACTCACCCGGCTCGCCATCTAAGGTCATCACCAACCGTTCAAGACCCCGTCTGTCATGCCGCACGTCGTGATCCCCCATCGAGGTGGCGTCATCCAGAAAGCGAAAGCAAGAATAATGTGTCACCCCGAAATGCTGACCAACCTCAAGACAAATTTGAATATTCCCCGGACATAACGCCAAGAGGAAAACCGATCACTTTTCTCTCATCGCAGTCGGTCTGTGTCCGCTGTCTGCCGCGATGGCCCGCATGACTTGGCTTCATGCCTCGAAATTGGCTGCGCCACCTCCGTGCACGCTGAACAATCGCCAAAGGTCATTGCTGTGCGACGACGCGTCTCCGTCTTGCGGGTCTGCGCCGTGCTCTGCTCGTCGCGGCAGCTGTTGTAGGGTTTTGTCATTTCACTTGATTTGCTGGCGATTAAGGGAAAAGCTTAATGAACGACACGTACTGAGTGCGAGGGGAGCAGAGGGGGGAATGATGTAACGCATCGGCATTCATGGACGTGCGTGCGATGACGAATGGTCGTGGCGGTGGCGGGGGGACATTAATCGCTCGGTTTGTAAACAAGATGAGTTGTGGCTGCCACGAGGAAAATGTGGCAAAGGTTCAGAGCGGCTAAGCCGAAGACGTGGCTGCTCGTGGTCATGCACGATGTGTCAGTGATCTGGAATCGCTGCTGGAGCTGTCGGAATTGATGGATTTATCGCTGACAGCGAGGATATTTGATTTATAAAGGTCGAGGCACGGTGACAGAGGTCGCTGCACTGCATTGGATGGTGGTCGGTAATGTGGTGCGAGGTTGACTGGTTGTGACGTCTGTAAGGTAGTGCGGTGATTGTGGGTAATGAGGCCCGTTAAGAAGGAATACAAACCAAAATGTTGGGCGATGAAAGCAAGGAATGGACCAGGAAAGGCGGGATGTGGGGCATAGAGTCGACGGAATGGATGAAGCTGAAGAAGAAGAACCGAACGTACGCCCGATCGTGCAGCTTTAGCTGAACGAGGACCTCGATTTGGGTCGTTCACGATGTCTTAGCCTGTATCTTACAAGGATTGTTGGTTTTTAAGGCTCTGTCAAGGCATCTGTCCCCTATTCCTCCTTCTGTTCCCGTTCTGCTTAGGTTGTCGTTCAGGCAGAGATGGACTGTTCCAACCTGGCCGAAGCATGGTGGGAATGGACTCTAGGTCCTCCAAAACCCGTGGAACTTGTCCTGGAACTGGGCGTGTCCTGGAGTGGCGTCGCCTTCCAACCTCTTGAGGAACAGAAGCCTGGTCAAGTGTACGGATCGAGGAGAAAGCGCCCGCATGAGTGACACTGGCACTGGGGACTGAACTGAGAAAGTCAGTCGTTGTTCGAACAAATCGAGACCTCCGCTGATGAACAATGACTAGGAAGGCATGTCCTTTTGAGCGGAATTGACAAGAGTCAAGGCAGCGTCTCTTCCGGGAACACAGAGTCTCCTCTTCTGTCACGACTAGCGAGGCGAGGAAAGGACTAGGGTTTGGGCATTGAGCAGACTTGTGGATACAGTCAGGATAAGCCCTTGTCCTCCATCTTCGCCAACTCCCTTTCCCTCATCTTGTCGTTGCCAGTGCAAGTCTGGCGCAGAATCTCCTTCGCTACATGATGTGTCCGCTTCGAATGTAGCCACCACATCACGTCCAACCGCCATTTCCGATCGCGCACCACGCTCCAGCAGTCAGATGCCAATGAGTCTCACATTGATTGACAATCTGATCGATTCAATCACTCAGCCGACGTCGTCGCACTGGCCAAGGAGACGTGGTTGTTTTGTCGCACATTGGCGTGCAACCCTGTCCCACAACACACTCGACACACCAGCCCCGCTTGTGCACTCCTCAGGTGTACTCTTGCGCAGCGGCAGACCTCTTCATCTATTCACCGATCGTTGCTTTGCCCAATAAAAACCCGTCAAGCAACACCCGTAATGACCATTTCCCATCACCTGGACAAAGTCGGACGCAATCTGTTTCGGCGGTTTTTTCCCCCGAAAATCCGAATTTCAAAATCCACCCACCAGGTCGCGTCGCCGTCCATCGGAATCTCAGGCAATCGCACGGCTGATTGCTATTCACGCGACACGTCCGTTTGTCATTATCGCGGGACGCGTATGGCATGCGAATCGAGCCCAGCGGCCGCGGTGGCGGTGGCGATGGCGAGATGCAAGAGCGAACCTGTGCCCCACTCCGGATGATCTGAACGCACTGAACCGGCTGCAGATCCAAGAACTTCTAACTCCCCCTAGACGCCTAGGCAGCCGCAATTCCGCGAACCAGAATATGAGTTCCCTGATGGATGGCGGCTACGTGAGCGGCGTGCCGATGCGCGGGCAGCGCGTCACCCGCCACTGAGGACGGCTTATCGCCAAATTCTCGGCGGACGAGGCTTCGCAACGGCGGCGCGGCGCTGGCGATGCAATTAAAAATTTTGTAAAACGGAGAATTTCATGTCGGCGTCGGCCTGATGTCGGTCAATGTCGCCTGCGGCCGATGAAGAGGCGTCTTCACCAGCGCCGCTGTCTCGAGCCACTCGCAGGCATTGCGCTGCGTTTCGGGCCGTGTCTTACGACAGCTGAATTAATAAGCGGGACGCCTCTGGCGACGAGTATAAAACACGCGTTTGATTATTCAATTGATATCAGTTTCACTTGGATTCCGCCTAGGTTTGGGTCCCACAGTCCAACTGCCCGCAGAGAAATCGACAAATATGGCATCGAAGTTCGCCCTCGTCATCCTGGCTTGCGTAGTGGCGGCGTGCAGCGCCGAGGCTCCCTTCCGAGGATACAGCAGTCGTCAGCAAGCGGCTCCATACCCTGCCGCTGGATACCGCCCCGAACGCACCTTCAATCTGCCCACGGAGGAAGCCATCGCCCAGCAACTGCGTCTGGCGCAGTCGCTCAAGAGGCAGCGCCAACAACAGGAGCCCAGCCGCCTTTACGGCGCCCCTGAGAATGAAGCCCAGCAGCCGTCAGGACTATACGGTGCCCCAGCTCGTCCATCGCAGCAGTACGGAGCTCCTGAAGAGTCCGCTCCTTCTCAGCAACGCGCCCAACTCGTGCGTCCAAAGCAGCCGTCTCGTCAGTATGGCGCCCCACAGAAGGCCTCTCAGTCACAGCGCCAGCTGTCCCAGCAGTACGGCCCCCCAGAGCCGTCATCCACTCAGGCCCCAGACAGCAGCGCCGAGTCCCTCGAGGAGAGCAAGGAGGTCGAGACCGTAACCGCCGTCGCCAACTCCATCGACAAGCCCGGCCGCCTGACCCAAGGCCCCAGGGACACCGAGAATGACGATGCCGAGCCCACAAACGCCGCGGTCGTTCAGCCAGTGTACCTGCTCCCAGTTGGATTCGGTGCGCAGAAGCTGGCCTTCCTGCAGGCTGCTCCACTTGGCAAGCTCCAGCTTCCAGGTGTGTACGCCGCCCAGCCCCAGAAGTTGGTGGCCGCCCCACAGCTCCAGCTGCAAGGAGTGTACGGCGCTCAGCCCCAGAAGCTGGTGGCCGCCCCACAGTTGCTTGCCCCCCAGGCCTACTATCAGCCACAGCAGTTTGGCCTGGCCTCACCTCTGCAGGCCTGGTAAGCGGAGCGGGATGGACTGAGTGATGGAACGAATCATTTTTGTTGTCGCGGAGTGTTTTTATGTATATTAAATGAAGCTTTTTGTATTTAATTTGGGCGCTTTTATTTTTGACGTGTGGCCACGTGTGACAGTTTGGTGACAAGTGACAGTTGACAGATGACGGATGACATCTGTCATGGACAGGAGTTGATAGGAGTTGTGGCAGATAACAGGTGGGCGATAACTGACAGATGACAACTGTCAGAGGTTAGCTTAGAAGCGACGACTAACACTAGCCCCCTGTTAAATGACAACTGAGAGATGACAAGTATTAGATAATAACTGACGGATGATGACGAACAGGTGACAGCTGTCAAATGACAACTCAGAGTTGACAGCGAATAGATAGCATACACTATCCTGATAAATGACATTTTACGCGCAGGCTTTTATTTAATTTTTGACCACAGTTCTCGGTAAATAAGTGACAGATGGCAACTGTCAGAGGACAGCTAGCAAGTGAGGTGTCAGCTTTCAAATAGCAACTGAGAGGTGACAGCGAATGGAACCAGTATCCTGACTGATGAAAATTTACGCGCAGGATCTTATTTTATTTTTGACAGTAGTAGCGACAGTTGTCGGTAAATAGGTGACAGATGGCAACTGTCAGAGAATAGCAATCAAGTGAATGACAACTAAGAGATGACAACTACTAGATAATAACTCACTGATGTTACTGACAGGTGACAGCTGTCAAAAGACAGTTTAGAGATGACAGCAAATAAATGGATAAGTATCCAGTATCCTTGCAGATGTGAATAAAAAGTCAGGCTGTTGACACCAGATGGTGACAGTTCTCAGTTAATAAGGGACAGATGACAGCTAAGAAGTGATAGGTAAGCTGTCAAATGCCAACTGATAGATGACAGCAGGTACAGGTAGCAACTGTCAGAGGATTGCTTACAAGTGACGTGACAGCTGTCAAGTAAAAGTTGGTAGATGACATCTACTAGATAACAACTATCGGATGATGACTGACAGACGAAACTTGACAAATACCAAGTGACAGATGACAACGCACAGCTGTCAACGTTACCCATACCCGAACAGCGTTAGAGCTCGGAAAAAGCGTTCGGCAAAGCACCGACCTTTCCCAACAAATCACCTCCCACCAGGTCACACAGCACAGCACAAGTTCAATAGCACATCTTGAACCCGTCTCCGGTCGTGCACTTGCACTAATTAAGCTCCGACCAGAACAATTCATCAAGTTCAAGTCGCTCCGCTCCTCCAATTGACCCCGAAACTGAACAAAGAAACAGCATCGTGTTCTTTGGCTCGAGTGTCTCTGCGTTCTCCTCGCCAGCGAGCGTCAATTTATCTTCATCACGCAACCGTGATGCATCCCTTCCACGCCTGGACCAGATCAAGTGTGAAACGTGAGCCGAGAGCCCCCGTGGTGAGACTGCACGGAACACATCTGCGCGCCTCACTTCTTCGCCAATCCATGAGCCAGCCGAACCCATTTGCGCCGAGACGCAGCGATCTCGCTTTCGTCGTGCCGTGCCAGTCCATGCATTCATGTCACACGAGTGATTAGAGCTATCCTGCGTCGCAGTGGGCTGTGGAATGCGAGGAACACAGGCCTGGCGTGGCGGGAATAGTGCACATAGACGCATGCAACGATCCGAGAATCCTATGCATGTCCACGCATAGCTTTGCATCCTTGCAGCGGAATGATGGATTGGTGGTTAAGTGATTGTTGTGCTGTGACTGAGTGAATCTTGCTGCTGTCCATTCACCGCCGCCACGGCTTCGCGTCTAATTAGAGTCAACATCAGATGGCATCTATCACTCCAAGGAGGCCGCCCCACTCGTCCACCGCCACCGCCAGACGCTGCCAGCGCATTTTTGCCTCGCTGCCAAAACTACCATCGAACTTTTGTGGGTGTCTAAAAATAGCCGCCCCCTCACCCCCACCGCCCGCGCTCGCCTGTGAGTGAGATTGTAATTACCAATCGCTAATAGGTTCGCCCTTCCAGCTCACACCAGTCGGCTCCGCAGCGATTCCGTGCGAAAAACTCCCGTCATCGCGACTGCCGCCAACGCCGACGCCACAAGCACTCCGCGTGCATTCATTAAGCAAATCCCTCAAATCCCTCGTCGGCCCTTAGAGGCGGCCGAACGGGGAGGCAGGCGCTGGCACTGCTCCCTTGTGGTTATTTCTGTGAAATGTCGACGGAGCCAACGGATGGATGACATGCATCATCGCATCATCGCACCATCGCGGCAACGATCATTGCACTCGGAGTTGCACCGCCATTGGGCGCGGCGCGGCTGACAAAGGCGTTGCTAACTGAGCCACTTTCACACACAGACGCACGCTCAGGCGGCATATTGTCATCTCCAGTGTGACTCAAATGAGCGATGTTGCGTGGCAGCAATGTGTCTAATGTGTGTGGACATTGATCTCGGTGTGGATGGTAAGAGACACGTTTTCTGCAACATGTTGCTTCGATACATGTCTTTGAGGAGATTCCATAGGAGGTTACATTTTCATTTGAAGATCAACCGTGTTAATCCAACATCTAATTCAAACATGTTTACTGCTTTGTTTAGGTAAAGAAACGCCATTTGATCTTGTGCCTATCTCTGATATTAAATGAGTTATATGAGAGAGCGTCACCGTGTCTAAATCTTTGTTCGATTGAAGGTCCTTGTGTGTTTATTACTGGCCTTGAGTTCTCCATTGTCATCGTGCGTCAGTCGGACGAGTTTGGCAAGAATGCCAGACCAGAATACCTTGGTCAGTTTTGTGATATTGTATTTAATTGTATTTGGGCCAGCAATTTTATTAGAAACAGACGAACCTCCGCAATATAAATTCACACGATCAACTTTTGTTTGAGACCGCACTTCTTACAAAAGCTTCTACTCCAGGTGTAAAGAGCTTAACTCTTTAACTTAATTATATGGGTTTCGCGACAGTCCGAGGTGGACTCTTTTTCTCGTGGGTAGGTGGAAACCTTGCATAGGCACCAATGGTCCGACGTCCATTGGTAGTGTCAGATTCTTACTGACTAAACCACCTCCCGTGGAAAGTTTCCGTTTATTCCCTCGCGGAACTACCGCTAGGTATTACTTCGCGAGGGACGGATTCGAGCTTTTTGCTTCGTCACGTAGCGTTTAGCGAATTCGCTTTCCGCTGCCGTTCTAAGTTTCTTAGATCGCACAGCAGACCAAAGGTCTTCGGAGCTCAACCTATGTTGGACAATGTTTTCTGGCGTTGGCGGTTCACCAAATGCGTCCCGCAATACAGCTCGTTCGTTTGCATATCGAACACATTGTGCTGTGACAAGGACTAGATAACAACTGACGGATTATAAGTGGCAGGTGACAGCTGTCAAATGACAACGCAGAGATGGCAGTGAGGAGATAAGTATCCAGTATCCTGACAGATGGGAACAGCAGATGGTGACATTTTTCAGTTAATAAGTGACAGATGTCAACTGTCAGAGGACAGCTAACAAGTGATAGGTGAGCTGTCAAATGGCAACTGAGAGATGACAGCGAATGGACCCAGTATCCTGACTGATGAAAATTTACGCGCAGGATCTTATTTTATTTTTGACAGAAGTTCTCGGTAATTAAGTGACAGGTAGCAACTGTCAGAGGATAGCTTACAAGTGAAGTGACAGCTGTCAAGTAAAAACTAGGAGATGACACCTACTAGATAAAAACTAACGGATGATGACTGACAGATTAAGATTGATAAATGACAAGTGACGGATGACAACAGACCGCTGTCAACGTTACCCGTTTCAAAGTTAACTGAACAGCCTGTCCTCGCTCGGAAAAGCGTTCCGCAAAGTGCCGACCTTACCCACCATATCGCCTCCCACAGGCTCACATAGCACAGCACAAGTTATTTAGCACATCTTGTCCCCGTCCACACACCCGTCCCCGGTCGTGCATATCGAGCACATTCGAAGAAGACGTGTTCGCAGCTGCGTTTACGCAGTGAGGACAGTCCGGACTCGAGTCACGGTTTCGCTTGAATAAATATCCTCGAGAGCCACCGTGACCAGTCAAGAACTGTGTAAGATAAAAGTTCAGTTCGCCGTGTTTTCGATTTACCCAACTTTCAATCCCTGGGATTAGCCGGTACGTCCATCTCCCTTTTTTTGACTCGTTCCATTGTTGTTGCCACGCTTCAATACTCCGGCTTCTTACGAATTTCTTCGCATGATTTGTGGTTGGCCCGCCTTGCGCGCGATTGTCATAGAGCCGTCTAGCTTCTAAAGCTAGGATATCTATTGGTACCGTAGAGGATAGTACCAATACCGCGTTGTGGGATACCGTTCGAAATGAACTGCTAACTCGCATTGCGCACAGTCTGTAGACGGATTTGATTTCCTTCATGCGTGTCTTCTAGTGCCCCATACAGCTGTATGGGAGCCACAACTCTCGCAAGCATTAATCGTTTTCCTTGCTTCGGGCCGCCGATATTCGACATGAGTCTTGAAAGAGCGCCTATCGCTTTTGCCGATTTCTCGCAAGCGTATGCGAGGTGATGCTTGAAATTTAGCCGAGCATCTATCATCACTCCCAGGTATTTTATAAATGAACTGGAAATGATGGTGTGCTCTGCGACTTTTATCGTCATGGTCTCTAGCACTTTTTCGTCTATTCGTAAATTTCTTTCGTAGCGAATGACAAATGAGATCCGTAGGAATGTCCTGTTTTGCATGGTTTTAGGTCTTTTCGATTTTTTCGACGGGGGGATGAGTTGGCGTCACCAACGTCTAAGAAGACGTTGCAGAGGCAATGGCCATAGCCATTCAGAGAAGAGTGAGGATGAGCCAACGCCCTTCTTCAGAATGCCACTCCTTTGAATGGAATCATTAGGTGGCGATCCTTCAAGCTGTCTGAAATCCTCTGGAATCCCTTGAACTACGTCGTACATAACACAGCAGAATGCCGTGCGATGTTGGCCCTGTTCCGGATTGTTGGTTTATGCAGTTCATCCGACCTAATAGTCACTAACTATCGATCTTTATGGCGTCATCCTCGATCAATCGTTTAACTTTACAACTTGTACTAATTTTCAAATCTCAAATTTACCTTGTGACTGCCGCCCTGTCGCTGAGGTCTTTTGGGCTTTTGTTGACTATCCATTTATGTCAGCTGGAGCCTTGAGCTCCCCAGCGGGAGTTGGGAGTACCTGATGGAGTGTACTAAGACCTGGCCGGTCCATTGCTTGATCCATCAGGAGATGCGACTGAAGAGAGATTGGCTGCCTGGGTGTTATGTGTGCGTGACATTAGGGCGCTGGACAGAAGCAGAGGAGGTGTTGCACCAGACTTCTTCTCCTTCATCCATCCAGTTCGAACAGAAATCTTTGGTGGCAGCTGCTTTTCAGGCGGCATGGTCTTTCCTGAGGCAGTGTTCTGTTATCACATCAACCGCATGGCTTAAACCCTTTCGAATTCTACGAAGGAGCATGAGTTTATAAGCGGATGGTCAGTATATATATTTACGGGTTCTTGTGGAAACTCTTGTCAAAGATTTGAGCTGAAACAACAAGACGACTATCAACAAGACGACACTATGAAGCATACCTCAAGGTAAGATCCGAGGCTCTTCATGGAGTAGTGCAAACAAATGAGAAAGCGATAAAGTTATAATAAGTTGCATTGTAGCAAAATGTACGTATTCGTACCACATAACGAGACATTACTCCTCAATGCATAGCGTTACTCTTAAGGTAATATTACCTTTTTGGCCGACATGTACTCTCGACAACCGACATGGGTGCGTTCACTTTGCTCTTATCCCTTCTAGAACATTGTCTCTATACTGTTGTTGATGTGTAGTAAAGAGATTGCTTTGCGAATGGGTTGCCGTGGCGTGGGTTAGTGCGTGGACTCATGCGTAGAGTGTTGCCAGGTTCGAATACCAAATCTACGAACTTTCATAATTCACTGCTCCACCTCTTTAGAGTCACTGACAATGCTCAAAGTGTCAAAGCTTGACAAACATCGCCATTCGGAGTCCGCATAAAACTGTAAGTCCACTCCACTCGTGAAAGAAGAATAACACGTACCCAGGCCCAGGTCCAGGGTCCACCTCGGAATGCTTTTAACTCGGCGAACGGGTCGCGCATTTTACATTGCCTCGAAAGACTAAATGTACCGAATTACATATTAAGAATAATCAGAATCAAACTTCGACTACAGGACGAAATTGTATAAAATTACAGGGGGCGTACCCCAAGGATCAGTGTTAGGTCCCCTACTGTGGGACGTGATGTATGACGACGTATTACGACTTCCAGTCCCCAGGGAAGTATCCATCGTAGGACGATATTGCTGTTATAGTCGTGGCGAAACGGCTTGAAGAAATCGAGTTGTATAGCAACGAAGCAATAGCACGGATAAAGAACTGGCTACGCGATATGAGTTTAGACCTCGCGGATCACAAAACGGGGTCCGTTCTCATTACGAACAGGGCCAACATCGCACGGCATTCTGCTGTGTTATGTACGACGTAGTTCAAGGGATTCCAGAGGATTTCAGACAGCTTGAAGGATCGCCACCTAATGATTCCATTCAAAGGAGTGGCATTCTGAAGAAGGGCGTTGGCTCATCCTCACTCTTCTCTGAATGGCTATGGCAATTGCCTCTGCAACGTCTTCTTAGACGTTGGTGACTCCAACTCATCCTCACTCTTCTCTGAATGGCTATGGCCATTGCCTCTGCAACGTCTTCTTAGACGTTGGTGACGCCAACTCATCCCCCCGTCGAAAAAATCGAAAAGACCTAAAACCATGCAAAACAGGACATTCCCACGGATCTCATTTGTCATTCGCTTCGAAAGCAATTTCCCACCACAACTGGACCTCATTAAGACCAACTCCTTTCCTCGGCTTCCGTCAAAGGCAAGAAAGCTGTCCTCCACCGCCCGCTCAGCACTCGCATATAATTACAAACCTCTCTTCTCGTCTTTTGATTCGCCCAAGAGAAGAATGAGAAATGAGTCCTTTGTCCCCTTGAAGTGCTTCGATTTAGTTGGGTGTCAGGAGTTCACTGTGTCCTCTAAAAATGGGACAGGACGTCTTCTTGCTGCACTCAGTGCTCATTATTCTGAGGAATCCTTTTCTTTTCTCTTCCAATGCAATCTCTCCTCAGAGTGTCCTTGAAGGCGAGTGATCCTTTGAATTGATTGGAGTCCGGGAAGGGGACGCGAGAGCAATGAACTCCACTCTCTCTTGTTGGTCTTCGAATGTGTCCACTGAGTGGGTTATCCAAGACACACACCGAAGGGTTTTGGGACTTTTTTTCGCACTCAAAGGGGAATTCCCCATCCCCGGGACGGGAATCTTTGGCAAGGTCTCTGTGAGTCCATGATGTACCGGATCCTGTAACGAGGTACGCCGAAGGATGACACCAATCTGCGACAGCCACACGTCCGCGTCGCATAACTCGTTCCACCCATTAATCGTCAATAAAATATTTGACACTCCATCGACCATCGATGAAGCCGTCGTCGTTATTCCATTCCATTGCAGTCGCTGGCGGATAAATTATTCGCCTATTCCTCGGAACCCATCCCATTGACACGTGAGCGCGCACGCACACGTACTCCCTCCAGTGCACTCGCCGAAGGAATACTGCATCTGATGGATACATAAACGTCAGGTATTTCGCGCCTAGACTTCAATTACGAATGAGCGGGATTCCAGCCATCCGCGTGCTTCGCCCGTCGTCATCGTGGTTGTTGTCGTTGTCGTCGGCGAGCTTCCAGGTAACAATTAACTTCAGCGGCGATCAGTGGGAACAGTGGGAACGGCAGCTCTTGGCCGGCCATTGATTGACGCGTAGAAAGAGTGGCGAAGCCATTCAGGACGCACTTCAGACGGGGGGCGGGCGGTCCACTTGAAAGATGTGAACCGATCGCTGCTCGCTGAGCTAACATCCGTGATGTGTCCATTGCGAGTAGTTAGCACTCGATCGACGAGTGCATTCTGTTTCATTTCTGCCGCTCAGCGTCGTCGTGTCGATGGTGACCGCTCGCTCGGAACGATGCTGCGCCTGGGAATCGGGGATGAGGATGAGGAAGCTGATGGTTTCTGCATGTGCTGCTAATGAAGTTGTTTTGCTCGTCGGTTTCGCAATCATAACGCGGAGGATCCGATGAAAAGATTGCCCGAGTCGAATGCTCACTGAATCGACAACGAGCATCAAGGTAGCTGTGGCCAGCGACGAGTGTGTGCGTGGGGATGAGATAATTGATTTGCGTTGGTTAACCGAGAAGATAGCGTCATGGCCTGACGGACAACGCGACGAGAGTGACGCCTTGCAACAGTGTTGCTCGGCCGGTGGAGGTGTGCTGCGTCGTTGATGAATGGCAGCGGGGATCCGCCCCAGAGACGGAGTGGAATTCATGATCATCCACTTACTGGCACTTTCCTCGCGCAGTGCCCTCTATGGGCACGATCGCCAATCGGAGTTGCCCCGCACGATCCATCCAAAAAACCGCTTCGTCGGCAGTACCGTCATCGCGGTGCCAAAACTTTTTCGGAGCACCAACGACGGTCGACGTTCGCCGATGGCGTCGCACAAACTAGTTTGGCTCCGCGACGACCACGAGACGAGGTGAAACTCTTCGTCCGCATCGTGGCCATAGAGGGAGAGCGCTCTGCAGACCGGTTCTGGCCCAGAAATGACTTCATCTCACCCAGCGAGTTGCGGGTTTTAATTGAAATTTAATTCCCCATCGCTGCCGGAACTCCGTGTGGGCCAGCCGCAATCGCAGATGTAGGCTGAGACGTGTCCCAGCAGAGCTCCGAAGGAATTCATTGCCTCTCCTCCTCTCTCTCTCTCTCTCTCTCTCTCTCTCTCTCTCTCTCTCTCTCTCTCTTTCTCGCGCGCGCTCTCAGCCTGCGCGATTGAGATTAGAGTTTAGAAAGCCAGCTTGATTTGTTGCTGGCGTCGCATCGTCGACGGCGAGCAGAAATTCGCGTTGCGTTTGCTGCAGACGCGTCCCATTTATCATCGCCGGCCTGCGATGCGTCTTGTTGACACGCCGTTGCCGTTATCCGTGGCTAATTTGCACTTGTCCTTGCAATCACGCATCACTCTGGTCCGGTTCACTTCCGCATGCGCGCTGCAATTTGGGTCGCGCCCACGGCAGTAGGCGGCCGTAAACACGTCGTAAATTTAGATACGCAGCAGTAAGTTGGATGTGGGGCGAGCAAGGGCTGCAAATGATGGGGCATTAAATTGCAATCGACTTGGGCCCCTGGTCGCAAATTAAAGGCTTGATGCGGCGTGGCCTGGAGTCGCTGCGGTCGCTGTGGTCGCGGAGGTCGCGTCTCAATGCACAACGGTTGTGGAGCGGGTTTTTTTTGGTAATTGATGGACGGCGACTTGCGAGCTAACAAGGGCCCGCGGCGATTATGTCCCGGAGCGGCTGCTTTTAGGCCGTAATTGCGTGCGAATTAAATGAGTTGCATGCGCGGTAAAGTGGAAAATTGCACGCACAAGTTTTTTGCTTGGCCTGTGGAACCGCTGCACAACACCGAGAGTTCATGTTCGCGTTGTCAGTCTCAGTCTCAGTCTCAGTCTCAGTCTCAGTCTCAGTCTCAGTCTCAGTCTCAGTCTCAGTCTCAGTCACAGTCTCAGTCTCAGTCTCAGGCTCAGTCTCATTAGGCAACTGACCTCTCCATTCAAGTCCCGTCGGACGATGTTGAAGGTCGTTGGAATTCATGAGGAGCTCCCGCGTGACTCGAGGCGGATGTCCACAAATGGTATTGTGGCACCTGAGTGAACCCCCTGTGAACCCGTCAATTGACAATAACTCACCACACCACCGCCTCGTGTGCAGCTCATAACCTTCACCTTCACCCTCCAGTCATTGGCTCTCTCTCTTTCAACAAACATAGCCAACCGACGTCCATCGAAGAAGAAGACTGAAGACTGCGCCAACATCGACAGAACGAACAAGCGAACAACAGCACAGATCCCCCGGGCGAGCAGCGAACAGCGAACAGCGGACACGACGGCGACGTGCCTTGGAACCACAATCGCCTGTGTGGCCGTCCGTGTGGTTGCGCGTGTGTCCGTTCCGTGCACCAGCGCACCGGAGCCAACGAGGAGCGAGTGCAAACGATTTTAAACTTTTTCAAGGTCAATCGGTCGCGAACACGGCAGAGCCATTCCGCCTCTCTTACTAACCCATAGATACGTGCTGGCTCCGCAATGTGCTCCGCTCTGTGCTCCCTGGTGTGCGGCTGCGAAGTGTGTTAGTGGCTGGAGTTTGCCCGGACAGGCATTCGGGATTCGTCGATCGTTGGTTGAATGCCAAGTGCGACGGTGTCCGGCTGCGTGGGTGTACTGCTGGCTAGAGATGGATGGGTGCTTGCTGCTGGTGGTGGTGATGGTTCCTAGAAATGGACACCTAATCCGGCTCGGCAGTACTCAATCACCTGGATGCAGCTGCACGTAGTGCTCAATTAATTTTGCTCGGCTTCAGCAAGGAACCGCGACACTTAACGATCGCGCGACATGACTGTGCCGGAGTGCTGGCAGCGATTTCCAATGCCTGCTGGGGTGCATGTCGTGCAGAGAGGGATTAGATTGAACGAGAGCATGTGAGGAGGGCGGTGGTGGAGCCTTTGGAGCGGGAGATGTGGTTCAGGCTAATGAAGCCTTTCTATCCGATGGACTCTGGAGGGGAGAGGAGCCCAAGAGTCGAAGAATACAAGACGGATGGAACCGAGGAGCGCTGAGGCCTTGGCCAACAGATCCGACACGAAAAGGCAAATCGAAGAAACATTATCTAACATGTTCCAGAGGACCAAAGTCAACTAAAACCTCATGTCATCGCAAAATCCGATACACAACATTAAATGGCATTAAAAGCCCAAAGAGACACCATCTCCAGAAGTTTGAAACCTGCTAAAAACGTCAAAGTTTGTGAAAGTTTAAATTGTAACCTCTAAACGAATCACCTCCCACATTGCACTGCTGCAGACTTCGACTTTCACATCTGTTCCCAGCCTCAAATGGCCGTGCTTTCTCGCCTTAACTTGACGGAGGAGAGTGGGAACTAAGGAAATAGAGATCAATTTAGACTGCCGGCGAAGGAGAGGGAGAGGAGCGCGAAAGAGTGGAAAGAAAGGTTGGCAACGGAATAAAATGGCGTCTGGCTAAAATGTGACAGGCAACAGTCAAGTCAGCGTTTACTAAACTCCTGGAGGCACTTGATGAAACACTCAAATGGAAGTCATAAAGGCTTTGTTGAAGAGCGTGTTCTGGGACTGGGCAGTGGACAGGCTCGGCAGCAGATCGAGTCTTGGGGCTGGACGTGGTCTGGCCATTGGACTGCTTCGGCAGCAGATCGAGTTCTGGGACTGGACGTGGGTTGGACGATGGACAGGCTCGGCAGCAGATCGAGTTCTGGAACTGGACGTGGACTGCCTCGGCAGCAGATCGAGTTCTGGGACTGGACGTGGTCTGGCCAGTGGACTGCCTCGGCAGGAGATCAAGTTCTGGCACTGGACGTGGTCTGGCCAGTGGACAGGCTCGGCAGCAGATCGAGTCTTGGGGCTGGACGTGGTCTGGCCATTGGACTGCTTCGGCAGCAGATCGAGTTCTGGGACTGGACGTGGGTTGGACGATGGACAGGCTCGGCAGCAGATCGAGTTCTGGAACTGGACGTGGACTGCCTCGGCAGCAGATCGAGTTCTGGGACTGGACGTGGTCTGGCCAGTGGACTGCCTCGGCAGGAGATCCAGTTCAGGGACTGGACGTGGTCTGGTCAGTGCTCTGCCTCGGCAGGAGATCTTGTTCTGGAACTGGACGTGGTCTGGGCAGTGGACTGCCTCGGCACCAGATCAAGTTCTGGAACTGGACGTGGACGAAATCCTCTCTGTGGCAACAAAGAATGGAAAGAACTCCTTTTTCGGACACAACATCTGCTTGCCATGGAAGTGACTAAAGCTCATCTCATCTCAGCGCTGGATTGAAGACACAAGTCGTCTGACTTGACAAAGATCCGCTCGCACTGCATCCACTTGATTTACGGGCAATTTGACTGAAATCCGAAACGCGACCGTGAAGTGATTCACTCCCCATCTCCCCATCTCCCCATCGTCGCCACCTCGCCTTAATCTGATCTTTACTCAAAATGTCATCTGGCCTGATTCATCACCCATCGGTCTTTGTTCCCAAAATAAACTCAACCCCTCGGCGTCGCGTCATGTGGAAGCGCATCGCATGGAACGTCTCCGAAAATAAATCTTCCCTTCATCCGCTGGAGCTGCACAAAGGTTTGGTCGCGAATCCACAGGCGATGTGCGATGGAATTTCCATCGCCCCCTCCTCTCCACCCACTCCCTCCCCCTGCCGACCGAATCGAGGCCAGCATCTGTGCTACGCCTGTGTGCATCTGCAGAGCGCATTAAAATCGTTCTCGACGCATAAACGGCTGAGCATTTTACGAGAGGTGATTGCACAAGCAACGCGACGACTGCTCTCCACTCCAAGTGGGCATGGGCATGGGCTTGGGCTTGGGCATGGATATGGGCATCATCGCCGTCGGCGGTACTCCTTGGCAACTCGGCGTCGTCGTAAAACGAGACAAGAAGGAGCAGTCTATGCCGGCTCGGTACTTAAGGCCCGATTAAGGACGCAATAAAGCGACGAGTGTCTGTCGCTCGATTGGGAACACCAGTGGATGTTCGATGTTCGAGCGGAGGAGGTTTAACGCCATTCGGTGCAAATGGCCACTTACTGGCTGTCCACTGGAGAGCGGGGCAAGTGGACCGAGGTGAGCCGGTCGGTCGACTTCGACTCAAAGTGGTCCCAGCCCGTGGGCGCTTCGAGTGATTGTGTCGAATGTCCTGAGGAAGGGAGTGGGGGACACAACGACTAACGCCGCGACTCCATCTTGTCCTGCCGCTGCGTTGCAGAGTGAAAACAATTTTGACAAGGCCATCGAGGCAACCCGATACTTTACAAGTGTTGTCACGCAGTTGAAACCGGAGCCGACATCTCATCACTTTCAGCGTCGCCGCCGTCGTCGTCGTACCACACATCAAACGAGGCACACATCAAAGATGGCTCGCGTGAGTGTGTGTCGGTTATGCACGGTAGCGCTTTGGCGATGACAAAGCTGCCGACGTCGCTGCGGCACATGCACCGCAACCGAAAGCCATGATGGCCATCGTGCATCAAAAGAAGGTATCGTCTTCTGACGCAAGCTGTAATCGAATCCTTGGCAAGTCACGGTGCGGCGCACTCAGCCACCGCCCCTCACACAGGATCATCTGCTCAGTAGTCCGGAAGAAGTGCGAGAGTGGATCAAGAGCCCGTGCCGGAAACAGGACAAAACACACACGTGGCGTGTGTTCTGCGAAACGTGCCCCTTCCCATCCATCAGCAGCTACCTGAGGCGTGACGGGCTTTAATCGAGGCACGCATCGGCGGCGGCGAACTCGCGAATGCTCCAAACGCAGTTCCAATCGGCTATTCACCACGCGAGCATTCGTGCGAGGTGAGATTCTCCCCGGAAAGTGACTCCGCCTCTTGTGCTGCTGCACTGGCCTTGGGAATATGGCCGCGCCATCGCGGAGCTGGCAGCGACTCATCAAGAGGGGGCAGCCAAGCGCGAGCGATGGACAGGCCCTGACGCGGCGGCAAGACAATGTGAGCGTGGAAGTGTTCTTGCCGACACCTGTGACTGACAGTACTCATGTTCTGCTGATTTATGCTGCGACTGCCTGAACAAGAGGGCCAATTAAGTGAACAACTGATTGTGAGCTGGCATGCGACTGGGGAGCGCTTACGCGTGAGTAGGAGCTGCACGTGATGCGACGACGCGATCTTGAGGTGGATTCTAGGCTGAGGGTGAGAAATACTCTATGTCTTGAAGAGCAGAGGCAAATTTTGGCACACAATTGGAAAGAGTCTTCGCACAGGGAGAGGTTTTCGGCACGCTCTGCTTTATCGACGTCCAGTTTCAGTTTGATTTGATGTCTGCGGTCTTCGTGGGACCGTCTGCTGTCTTATTTGACTGTCTGTCTGCAGATTCCACGCTCTCTGCAAGATGGTCTGTAATTCTTCTGCTCGGCGTCGATGGTCTACAGTCTCTCTGTGCTCTGTGAAATGTGATCGAAGAGTTCACTTAGTCCACTGCTGAGTGTGTCGCTCTCACTCGCACAACTCGCGACTGGTGTCAACTTGAGGCGTCATCATGCTCGCCCACGTCATCAATGCCTCCAAACTCATCATCAGCCCCCTAAACAAATCTGCCCCAAAGATTTCCAAGCAAAAAAAAAAAAAAAGAATCTTCACCGCAGTCGGTAGGATTCGAACCTACGCTCCCAGAGGGAATCTGATTTCTAGTCAGACGCCTTAACCGCTCGGCCACGACTGCTTGTGTCTGCCTCCATCGCAAGTCTCCACTACTTCCGGCTGCCCTCTGCCCCCCTTCAGGTGAGTTTTCAAATTCACTAGCTTCCTCATTCAGTGCATTAATTAAAGGATCGGAGCTCGGATTGCTTATCTGCTCTGTTCACTGCTCAGTAAATGAATTTCAGTTGGGGAAGCAAAACCCACCACCCACTGACCCGATGTTAAACATGCCCACGCGTCCACCTCCCGCACACACACCGCTCTCAGGGGCAACACACAGGCTCTCGATATTCGGTTGCATGCACTCGAGTGCATCTTACATCGAATCCGGGATGCGATAGATTTTTTTTTCTTTTGGCCCTGACGACCATATCGCCCGATGGCAACGGCAAATGGATCGGCGCTTCATCGCCAATACGAGCTCGATGTGTGGGGAGGAAGACCTTTGCCGGGAGAGCAGCTGTGACCTCTGGGGGGTGGGTGTGCACGGCCTCCACAGCTCTCGGAGCTGCGCCAAGTCATTCAGACTAATGGCCAACGGATGGGTACGGCCACCACTTCCATCGGCTGGATCTGGTGCTGATGGGAGTTGAATCGATGCATGAGCGAGTCCGCGGATTCCACAGCGGCAATAATGTTCAGGAAATTACATATTTTCAAGCCAACACACATGCACACATGGAGGGTCCTGGGCCGTGGTCCTTTTTGCGCTTCGAAAGCTCGCCCGAGGTTGTGGGCCAAATTCTGGAATAGAACTAGGACAAGTTGGCGCAGGCTTTGCGGGCGTTAACGACGTCAGAATGGTGGCCTGGAGGGGGGGGGGGGCATTAGGCCGCCACAGTTGGCAGCAACTCGGTTCGGCTGCGTTCGCAAGGCAGCGTCATTGGGGCAGTGGGGTTTTTTTTGTCGGTGTGGTTGGCATCTAATCAATGGTGTTGGGGGTGGAAACTCGGACATGAAACCTGCTGAAGACTGAGAGGATTGATAGACGACAATGGGAGGGGAGCTTAGACTGGTGTCAGTGAACACGCAGGAAATTAGATTAAAGCCTATTTGAGTGTCGTAAGAGGATTGCATAGCCGCAGAGAGGAGCGGCATATGCGTAGAGTGGCATCGGTCGAGATGTCGTTCGTTCCCTTGATGAGGAAAGGAAGCGTGCCCTCTCTCCACTCTAGTCGATCCCCGTGTCCTCCTCCACTGGAGTCGAACCCCGTGTCCTCCTCCACTGAAGTCGAACCCCGTGTCCTCCTCCACTGAATTCGAACCCCGTGTCCTCCTCCACTGAAGTCGAACCCCGTGTCCTCCTCCACTGAAGTCGAACCCCGTGTCCTCCTCCACTGCAGTCAAACCCCTTGTCCGCCTCCACTGAAGTCGAACCCCGTGTCCTCCTCCACTGAAGTCGAACCCCGTGTCCTCCTCCACTGAAGTCGGACCCCGTGTCCTCCTCCACTGAAGTCGAACCCCGTGTCCTCCTCCACTGAAGTCGAACCCCGTGTCCTCCTCCACTGAAGTCGAACCCCGTGTCCACCACCACAGAGGTGAGTTGTCTCTTTGGCGGGTCCCTCTGTTCTCGATGCAATACTACGACAGGATCGAGGCCATCTCAAAGGTCCACGATCAGGCCACGGTATTGTTGTAAACGTAGCAAATCTAGGGAGAGCGGTAAGAGTGGCTTCGCAACATTTTTGACTGGAGTGGAATTCGGTATCAAAACACACAGCGCGTCGCGTCTTCGTATTAGGGTATGCATTCATTGCCATTTGGACCAGATTTTGGACAGTTGAGGCCCGGGCAGCCTTTCCAATTTTTTCCAAACTAAGACTAAACGCCTCCATTCCTCGCCCGCTCTCATCATCGCATACAACCTCACTTAAACCACAGCTCCAAACATCCACACCGACTAACCACTCACCTCCCCATCAGTCTGTCAATTCCATCGTGTGAATTTTCACAGATTCGCCTGACTTTCAAAGGACCAAACCCCCCCTCCCCCCATACATCTCGCAGAAAACAAACACAAACTCCCATCTTCATCAGGCTACCCCGTGAAACCAACGCAAAGTGTGCTTCCTGACGAGACCGTCCTAATGCACAGATTCCAAGCCAAAAACCCCCCTGCACCCCCGTCTCGCCCAACATCCAGTTCGCTTGTCAACAATTTAAGGAACAAACCGACTCAAAAACCTTGAAAAGATAAACAAACCCAACCGCTTTCGATCGGGTCGCCACGAATGTAGTTCACTTGTATGGACCCCGCCCGCTCTACGTGTACCGACCCGACCATCCCCCCGTTACACTCGCCCCACCCCAGCCCCCGTGTCGTCATCGTCGTCGTCGGATCGAACGAACGAAAGTCGACTCGAGGAGATTCACTAAAATTTCAAAATTCCTAAAAAAAATCCGGTTTCGTTTTCAGTTTGGTGACTGTATCCGTTCCGTAGTTTCTCTCACTCTCCGCAGCCGCAGAGAGGCGTGCATCTGTGTGCTGTTCCATGCTATGTCGTGTGTTTTTTTGCGCTCGCTGCAGCACACATTGTATCTACGGACGTGTGCATACACGGCAAAAAGCAGCGAAAACGGCGAAAGATAACAAAAAAGTGGGTGGCATCGGTGTGCACTCTCCGTGGCTGTGTGTATGCGTGGAATAATAACTCACGCTCTGAAGATGCGACGACGATGACGACGTTCTGGCGGGGTGGAGTGTGGAAGCACTGATGTACATGTTGCCAATGGGCGAAGCCGCATGCGCGTCGGATTGTTCAACAAAAAACTTATTGACCCGCTGACTGCGGCCAGAGATGGGGTGGGGTTGGGTTGGGGGAGGAGTGCATAGTGATGCACGACACGGCACATACGCGATGGATACAAAAAACGAACAAGCGATGCGCATGTGTTGGGCTTTGGACGGCGGAAAGGGACGGGGTGTTAAAGCTTTCATGCGGGGTTCTTGTGCAGTTTGGAAGCTAAGCACCGGGCCAAGGAACCGAGGCGAATGTTGCCATAGGACGAGGATGTTTCTTAGGCAGAGGGACTTAGACGCGGAGTACCTTCGGAGGAGAGCGCCTGCTTCTGGCGGAGACGGAACCTTGAAACTGGAGAGGGACTGTGGCAGGAGCAACATTGGCGTCGCGGGAACGAAAGGATTTGTCCGAAGGTGACACGGAGACCTCTAGAAATCTCAGAGGGAACCGAAGACGCAGTGATTCGATGCGAGGATTACTCAAGACGTGATTCGATGAGGATCTTCTTTCGAAAGACACCATTCAAGGCTCCTGTAAAGCGTATCATTCCGGCAACGCAACGTGTCCCGATCCCATTCCATCACGCCTCGGCAACTCTGTCTATCTTCGCGCTCAACCACACCACAACGCGCACGATTTCGTCCCAACCCCAAACACCCTCCTCCTCTCTCTCTCTCTGTGGATGCCAGCAGCATGGGAATCCTCTTCGACGACTCCAGCGACTTACCGTCGAAGATGCGCATCTCACAACGCA
Source organism: Eristalis intricaria (assembly GCA_964034865.1). Classification (NCBI taxonomy): domain Eukaryota; kingdom Metazoa; phylum Arthropoda; class Insecta; order Diptera; family Syrphidae; genus Eristalis; species Eristalis intricaria. Next base: position 6,529,806 of record OZ035875.1, on the reverse strand, counting down.
CACGCTTCCAGAGCCACAAAACGAGTTCTGCCCTCACAAAGAGCTCAGCGGAGGATTTATGATCTCGTTCAAGGATACTGGCTGCGGGCAATCCGACCAGGTGCCGCGGAAGAGCATTCGGTCGGCGGCGCGGCGGGTACTGGCGGGCGACCATCTCTCAATGTGCCACATGTAGGCGTAGAAATGCGCGGCCATACATTCGCACAGACACACGCTCACAGCCCTGCTTTGTGTCCACGCGGGCAGTGATGAAATGGCGGCAAACTCCGATGCCCCGCTCCAGCCATCCATTCGGCTGGCACTGACTGGCCTCTCCCCCGGGGGCCAAAGAACAAACAAAGCTACGGTCAAGGGCGTTCGCACTTTGAATGGAAAATCGTCGACGACGACGGAGCGGATGGCAATCGAGTGGAAAAGACCACCACACCGCGTCGTCGAGGCCGGGAGCAGGGGAGAAGGATAAGCAAGCACTCGAGAGAGAGAGAGCGAGAGATCTGTGATTTGTGATGGCATCCGAACACGGACGCCGCCGACGGGGACGAGGAAGCTTTCGTTTGATTTCGTTTTGTTTTGCGATTTACTCTCGTGAGTCTTCTCGGGGGGAAAATTCACTTTGATGTTGTGTTTACGAGTTGAACTCGAATCCAGATGGCGTGGAACTGTCCAAGAAGCAAGTCACTTCCCGCTCTGTTTTTGGATATCAGAGGAGGCCGGGTTGATTTCCGCGTGGAAATTTACGACGTTGAAGGATTTTTGAGAGAGGGCGCGTAGATGTGAGAAGGCGGGCGCGGTTTCAGTTGCTGGAGAAAGCGTACAGAACTTCTGGTCGACCTATCTGGTGAAACACGATGAGTGCAGGATGAGCCGGACACTCTAGTCCCACCTTGAGCAACCAGCGTGCTCTCCCCTTTTTCTTTTCACTTTTTTGAGTCAAACTTGGTGCCAATTCCAAGGGGCACCAAGAGCACAGTTTAGGCCAACAGGTCAGAAACTGCATACAATGCGTTGCACAATGGAACAAGGCAAACACTCATCAGGTTCTTAGCCTCCTTTGACTGGAGGAAGGGGCGCTTTTGTGGGTGACGTAAAGTTTCTTGAGATTCAATCTCAATCTCAAAATCAGATGAAGGAGTCCTTGGTCTCTTTGAGAGAAAAGTTCTACCAACCAAACAGTTAAAGCAACCACGAACTATACAGCTACATACTCCGAGCCAAGCGCTTACGGATCCAACGCCTTAGGTGGCTGGGTCATGTAGAGCGCCCGGGCATCTCAGGCCCGAGGAGTCTTCTATTCCGAATCTGTAAGTCAATGCAATAGACGACGCCCACGTTTAAGGTGGAGCACCCAGGTGGAGAAGGATCTGGAGACAGCTGGCCAGAGATCGCATTAGTTGGTCGCGACCCAGGTCTCCCCTTGACTTCTTCTTTATCTGGGCCTCAACCAACAAGCCTCTCCAGCTAGCACGGTCTCTGGCTAGCTGTCTCCAGTGTCGCACGCCAAGTTCACCTTAAACGCGGGCGTCTTCTGTTACGTTGTCCCACGGGTTCGGAGTCGGGGCAGATTTGCTTAGGGGGCTGATGATGAGTTTGGAGGCATTGATGACGCGGGCGAGCATGATGGCGCCTCAAGTTGACACCAGTCGCGATTTGTGCGAGTGAGAGCGACACAGTCAGCAGTGGACTAAGTGAACTCTTCGATCACATTTCACAGAGCACAGAGAGACTGTAGACCATCGACGCCGAGCAGAAGAATTACAGACCATCTTGCAGAGAGCGTGGAATCTGCAGACAGACAGCCAAAAAAGACAGCAGACAGTCCCACGAAGACCGCAGACATCAAATCAAACTGAAACTGGACGTCGATAAAGCAGAGCGTGCCGAAAACCTCTCCCTGTGCGAAGACTCTTTCCAATTGTGTGCCAAAATTTGCCTCTCCTCTTCAAGACATAGAGTATTTCTCACCCTCAGCCTAGAGTCCACCTCAAGATCGCGTCGTCGCATCACGTGCAGCTGCTACTCACGCGTAAGCGCTCCCCAGTCGCATGCCAGCTCACAATCAGTTGTTCACTTAATTGGCCCTCTTGTTCAGGCAGTCGCAGCATAAATCAGCAGAACATGAGTACTGTCAGTCACAGGTGTCGGCAAGAACACTTCCACGCTCACATTGTCTTGCCGCCGCGCCAGGGCCTGTCCAGTCAAGGACTTCGTCAACCTCGGCTGCGCAGTAAAGAGTAAGAACAACATCAGGACCGAGATCAAACACAGAGTAACTCTTGACAACCGTGCAACACCAAGAGGCAATTGAGTAGTAGAGCCATCTCTCGAAGGACCAAGCTGACTTTATACAAGACCTTGATCATGCCAGTCCTGCTGTACGGCGCGGAGGCATGGACAATCTCAAAAGCGGATGACGAGGTCCTTGGTCTCTTCGTGAGAAAAAGTTCTGCGTGCGATCTTTGGTCCGGCTTGCGTTGACGGTTTCTGGAGGAGACGATTCAACCACGAACTGTACGGGCTGTACAGCGAAATGAGTCTAGTCAGGCGTCTTCGGATCCAACGCCTAAGATGGCTAGGCCATGTGGAGCGTATGGACAACTCAGCTCCGGCCCGAAGAGTCTTGGACTCCAAACCAGTGGGACAACGCAATAGAGGTCGCCCACGGAACCGACGGCGCACCCAGGTGGAGAAGGATCTCAATCGACTTGGTGGGCGCAGTTGGAGACAGCTGGCTAAAGATGGTGCCGGCTGGAGGCCCAGGTCCACCCCGGATTGTAGCTGAAATTGAAGGGCCTATTCATCTGTTTTACAATTTGGTGAGCATCTGATCACTGACTGAGGCTATCTCCTTTCGTAAAACATGTAGAGTGAGAGCAGGTCCTGCATAGTCTCCAGTCCTGCTGCGGACGTCATCTTAGTGGCCTCGCGGTGGTCTAGATCTAAGGGTTCAATCCCAGAATCGAGCACGTCTTTCATAATTTACGGCTCCACCTCTTTCGAGTCACTGAGAATTCTCAAAGAGTGTTTCTGTCTAGAAAAGGAGTCGCCGTAAAGCCGTAGGTCCCACTACCCGCACGCACAGCCGTAGCCAATAGTCGAAGACGTGAAATGTGCCCTCGTCCCTGGAATACTGGTTCAGCTCCCTTTCCGCGGTGCGACAGTCATCGTCTGTAGATTTTGACTGATCGCCTTGCCTTGGAACAGGCTCTCGACATCAGCACGTGACGTGAATGAAAAGCAGACTTTGGTTTCCAATCAATGAACTGGTTCTGTCGTCGCCTCAGGGTACGCTCATTAGCGCACATCTTCTAAATCTGCACGGTCTCTAGCCCCATGTAGCTTGTCAAAATCCACCGATGAATCAGAATGCCCCATTCAAGCTGCTAATCCGCCGGCTGCTTCTGGCAGCACAGACACACACTTTGCGGCTGATTGAACACACCCAATGCCCACTGAAGATGATTATCTCGTAAGACTACCGCACATCCATTCACTCCCCTCGATCCCCATCACTGCCCCATTGGGTGATCATTAAACCCATCACTCACCCGTCCGCATATGCAATTGAGGCTGACTTCGCGTCGATAACGAGCCGAAACCGGGTTCGGTTGCGGACACATTGTTGCGGCCGCAATCGCTGCATGCTTGTTAAAGAGATTTTCACTTGACACCTTGTTATGAGCTCCCATCATTTCAACGCGAACCGTGACTTCCTTTTGAGAAGCGGACAGACGTCGTCTATTCGCTCAGGCTCGCCATTCTGGTTGGCAACATTGTTGCACGGATTTGCAACATTGCATGGCGCGGTGCTATCGGCGCTGGGAATTTGTCACGAATATGATGCATCGGAGGCATTGAGAGGGAGACGATAGGGTGAACACGATGCCTTAGATGCCGTCGCAGATAGTGCCGCAGATGGGACCGCTGAGATGTCTGACAAACATCGAATACGCCGCACTTTGTGAACCTGACGACGTGGGGAAAGGTGAAATTGCTCAAGAAGGAAATTCCTCTTGTCGTTGGAATAATAGTCGGCCTTTGAGGACGGCTCAAGCATTTGGCAGAGAAAGCAGACAAGTGGAGAAAGACCGTGAAATAACCACGATCGTGTGCGTTCCTGTGAGAAAGGCAGCAAAGGGCGTCTGAGTCTAAGGTGGTCCCAAGGACTCAAGGTCCTTCAACCGACCAGAGAATGCGCTTGCTGGAGAGATCAAGCTACAAGCCAGTCTCGACCACAAACAAAAAAGAGGAAGATAATTTTAGGATTTGATTGTAAGGATAGCAAAGCAAGAAGCCTATCAGGCAACGCTGCATTGAACGACGACAGGTGTTTGTGAGCCTTACGAACAGAGGAGAAGGGAATTCCTCTCCGGGATAGGGTGAGAAACACGTTCAACGTTCAGCAGCTGCTTCTTCGAACGGAGAGAGCTACGCTTCGTTGGTTTGGTCATGTGGCGCGAATGTCCCCACCATCACGACTTCCGAGGCGGGCTTTGAATGCGAATCCAGGCGACCACTTGGCAGACCCAGGATGAGGTGGTTGGACCAAGCCCATAAACTCGCCTGGTAAAGCTCGGGCATAACCCCTGAAGGGTTGGAGTCGATGGCGGAGGATCGAGTTGCTTGGAGATCTGTCTTGAGTGGTTTACCTCCGTGACCCCCTTAGTGGAAGATGCGGGCCAGAAGATCAAGAGTCCCGGCTTCTTGGGACGAATAAGAAAGAGCATGACAACCGCGTGATCGGGGAGATTGAGGGGTGCATTGGCAGGAATGCTGGCTGAAAGGGTGAAACTTTTATCGAATGGTTCACCTTTTAAGCCAGCATTCCCGCCATAGAACCTCTCAATCAGACCGACGGGGGGACGATAAACTACTAGCAAGAGAGTCGCGGTCGAGACTGATAGTTTGAAAGGATAATTTCTGCAGACTGTTGAGGACACAAAAACGCTGTCAGGAGGAACGCTCCAATCAACTTGGACAATGATAGACGAACAATCCGTTTCCCCAGACCTAGTCGAGATATTGATACCGAGACTGAAGTCTACCAAAGCTACTGGGGCTGCTGACGATCAGCCTGCTGGAGATGGTCCTGTTGGGCGCTTCCACCAACTCATCCGTAAGATATGGTCGAAGGGAGGCATGCCCGATGAGTGGTATCTCGGTATCTTCTAGCCGATCCATAAGAAGGGAGACCGCTTTGACTGCGCCCACTACCGAGGAATAAGTCTCCGTAACTTATAAGACCTTCTCTGCCGATTTATGTGGACACTTGAAACTTTTCGTCAGTAAGCTGATACGTCCGCATCGGTGTGGCAGCAGGCCTGGCAGATCCAGAAGGACCTGTTGGTTGAGGCCCAGGTCCACCCCGAAGTGCAGCGCCACCAGAAGAAGTGGAAAGAAGAAGAACCACCGAAGCAATGCAAATCGACACACGCCACCTATTCCTCGATATGAGAGCGTGCAAAAAAATGGGCTGGATTAGGTTAGGTTGGAGTGGCTGACTGCCTTGAAATGTAGTCACACTTAGGCCAGAGTATGCCAGTTGTGTTACCACAAGGATCTAGTTGAACCTAGTGCGCAAACCATTTAGAGCAATGAATGATGCTGATATTATTTAGTTCGATCACGGCTGTTGAAGTATAGCGCTTTGAAGTCTAGCGCGTCTAAGTGTGCAATAGTTTCATCTTCCTTTTCATCGCTGCAACTTCTGCAGGGGAATACTAAGCCTGGAGGCGCGAATACCGATGGCACAATGCCAGTGAGGTTTCTTGGATTCGACCCACTCATAGTGATCAAGTCGCGTGAGCGTTTAGGATCATGAGTAGCCCAACTGCTTCCATGGAGCTGATTCCTTTGCATCTGTTGGTTGCAGAAGAGAATGACAAAAGAAGGGATAGGAAAAGACAGACAGAATTACATCGAGTCAATTCGATGGACAAGTTGAAAAGCTACCACTGTTGGCCATTCCGAAGGATGACTTGATTAGGAAATTTAAGGGACTGCAGCAATGAATCATAAGTCCACAGCCTGAGCGGCAGCACAATAAAATGGTATACAGAGGTATTTGGACCCCCCGCCAACGGACCAACATCTGTCAAGCAGAAGCCTATGTCATAGGCAGATTCGGCCAAATCTTTACAAATCTGGACACGATCTGTACCAACTGCGACACAGTAATAATAGTTGTGTTTTTTTGCAAGCGTATACACGCTTAATTTTGAAGTGCACAAAAAAACGGATCATCGGCGCTTAATGATTCATCATAAAATCTTGGCAGCACCGACGACATTTATGACATTTGACTAAGCAGTCAGGGGTGTAGTCGTGGAAGGTAATGGTTGATCTTTGATGGTCACAATCTTCATTTTGTGTCTGTGTAGCGTGACCATCTCTTTAAAAGCAATAACACTTAATAATTATAAAATAAAAAAAAATGTTCATCAAGTGAAAAGAATCGTTTACGAAACCTAAACGGAATGTATAGCAGACACAGTCTGAGAATACCAAAAGTTGCATACTTATGGATGCAAAATCATTTCAAAGTTATTTAATACATCAACCACCCCTAAATGTTCGAAAATACAGGAGAAAATGCTTTTAGGCGCAATATATTGGGAATATGTACATCAACCCATATATGACTGAATAAATTCAGGAATGAATTATCGATAACACACAGAAGATAATGGTTGGAGGCATTGTTTCTATCTGCACTTATTCCTTAAGCGGCGATAGATATGATGAGTAACTTAAGCGGATATAGGATTCATTGTTAGTGTATTTTACATGCAAATTGAAAATTAAGCGTATATACGCTTGCAAAAAAACGCAGCTATCATTAAATCCATGCTTGTGCGGGAATGTCTAGAGAAGCTTAAAGAGTTTAGAGAAGAATTCTGGGAACAAGAAAGAAGCAACAACGGGCAACAAGAAGCCTACAAAAAGCTCATGAACCAGGCCAAGACTTGGATCAATATAACGAAATAGGTTCGAGGCATGTATCAAGATGAGCAAGAAAAACCTCAGTATGCTAACAGGCTTCCCAACAGGGCACTGCAGACGAAAAGAGGACCTAAGCAAACCGTGGTTATGAAATGAAGGTATCCGCAGATACTGTGGAGAAACTTATGAAATTCCAGAACATGCACTGGGCACTAGCATTAGGCAACCACCTAATATCAGAGGAAGAAATAACGAATGCACCGAGGATTTAGATACGACGACGCGGTGTTGAGAAGATCGTGGACATCTCACTGGCCAATACAAGAGGCACGATCTTCCAAAATTCCATACACTTACTAGCATACGCAGACGACATTGATGTGATTGGACGAGCACAGTGAGCTGTCAATAAGGCGTTTGTTGGCATTGAAACGGAGGCAGCCAAATGGGCTTCGAGGTGAATGGGGGCAAAACAATGTACATGCTGTCATCGAGAAAGGCGTCAGAACATCAGTCGATCAGAACGTCACCATAGGCAGGTGTAACTTCGAGGCAGCCATGGACTTCGTCAAAGTCGGATACGCAGTGAACAGTGCGTACCGAGATCAAACGCAAAGCAACTCTTACCAACCACCATTTGGCAGCTTAACGAAAAAACCCTTTTCTCGAGAAACTTAGTTGTCTCTGTATAGGACCTTGGTTACCCTCACCCTGCTCTACGGCGCTGAGGTATGGGTTGTATCCAAAGCGGATGAAGAGGTTCTTGGTCTTATCGAGAGAAAGGTTCTTCGCGCGATCTTTGGTTCTGTTGGCGTTGATGGCATTTGGAGGAGAAGATTCAACCACGTATTGTACGAACTGTACAGCGATATGAGTCCAGCCAAGCGTCAACGAATCCAACAGCTAAGGTGCGTATGGACAGCTTAGCTCCGGTCCAAAGAATCTTCGACTCGGGACTAAGGGACAACCCAACAGAGGACTTCCACGTACAAGGTGGCGCTCACAAGACGAGGGGACCGCAACCAACTTGGTGTGCGAAAGTGGAGACAGCTGGTGCGTGATCGTGACGGCTGGAGAGGCAGGATGGGTGAGGCCCAGGTCCTCATAAGACTGTAGAGCCCTAGGAAGAATAAGTAGAAGAGAAGAGGAAGAAAAAGAAAGAGGGGAAGATGAAGAAGAGGAAGAAGAAGAAGAAGAGGGAAGAAGAAAAAGAGAAGAAGAAGAAGAAGAAGAGGAAGAAGGAGATGAAGAAGAAGAAGAAGAAGAAGAAGAAGAAAAAGAAGAAAAGAAGAAGGAGAAGAGGAAGAAGAAGAAGAGAAGATGAAGAATAAGAAGAATAAGAATAAGAAGAGAAGAAGAAGAAGGAGAAGAGGTAGAAGAAGAAGAAGAAGAAGAAGAAGAAGAAGAAGAAGAAGAAAAAGAAGAAAAGAAGAAAAGAAGAAGGAGAAGAGGAAGAAGAAGAAGAGAAGATGAAGAATAAGAAGAATAAGAATAAGAAGAGAAGAAGAAGAAGGAGAAGAGGTAGAAGAAGAAGAAGAAGAAGAAGAAGAAGAAGAAGAGAAGAAGAAGAAGGAGAAGAGGAAGAAGAATAAGAAGAGGAGAAGAAGAAGAGAAGAAGAAGAAGGAGAAGAGGAAGAGAAGAAGAAGAAGGAGAAGAGGAAGAAGAAGAAAAAGAAGAAGAAATAAGAAGAGTCTGCTAAGGGCACTCAACACATATTCCGAGAAAATTGTCAGCCGGATGCAAACTTGTCAAAACCATAGAATGGCCACATCTTCGTTAATTTTGGGAACCTTTGAAAAAGTTTGGGCTCTTTGGAAAGAGCATGAGATCTTCCTTGCGACACCGAATTGCTGCCAAATTCCGACCCGAATTTCATAACCTCAATTCGGACTGCAAATGATGACAGTCGCTGAATGTCGCTGAAATCATTTCAGGGAATCCAATCTCCCACCTTCCTCTCGTCGTGTCCCCAGGGCCACCCTCGGCATGTTCAAATTTCATCCGAACAAGCAAGCAAACACCGTCTCTCTCGCGCCACTAGACCGATGCCAAGCATGACCCAACCAAGCGCAGCGGTCCGCCATAAAACACACATCGCATGCATGGATTATTAATACTGATTAATGAACGCATCCATCCACCGAGGAGTGGACTCCTTATCCGTACCCGCTGCACCACACACGCACCCAGAGACCCACACTCAGCCAGCGCCATCCTCATCAGTCAGTCAGAATTCAAGCGCTTTGTAATTAATGCTCAATTTAATCGTCAGTTAACAGGACAAAGTACAAGAGTGATGTCGGCCCAGGCACAGAGGGATCCATTTAATCTGCGTCATCATAAAAAATACAAACGCCCCCGTGGATGGTGGGTCGGACGGGTGCGCTTGAAGAATATCACATCTGTAACCCGATATCGCCGAGTCATCACTCATTCTAACAAATCCTTGTGAACCTTGCCGAGCGAAGATAGACTACACCCCCCGACCCACCCAGCCAGTCAGCCCGTGTGTGGCTTACAATGTATTCGCACACACACACACAGCCAGGTTGCGCGCGGAGTTTGATTTTTTTCCTCCTTCAGCCCCAAACCACGGGCCGTGCGCCATGTGCACAATTATGTGTACACACAACACAGAAATGCATAATGCGAGGACGAGCTGCAGGACGGCATCGAACGGCGGCGGTGGGGGCAGGTTGGCTGGGCGGATACACACACCACCCGTGCAGGGCCATGTACTACTTTATCGAGAAAAAGTCCTTTTTACGAGTTAACAGGCAGTCCTCCTCTCCAACCACCACCAGGATAATGCTCCTGCTACTGCGATGGACATTAATATACGGTATTGCTGCTGTTGGGGGGCTTGGTGGGGGGAGTGGTGGACGCTTGTGTACACATAGGAGGTGTGCAATGCTATGTTGGGAGTGGAGAGGAGGAACTGACAATTTATCAATGTTGCACACACATGTCCTGTGGCAAGGGCGGACAGGCTAACACACACTAACAGTGCGCTCTCACACACACACACGCACACATGCGGCGGCGAAGGGAGGCGCGCTGACAAAAACCAGAGAAAAGCGACCAGAAGTTCACCGAACGTAATGCTTTTGGCCCAATAACTTCTGATTGTGGAAGCGCACAAATTCGCAATCAAATTTATTATTCGCTACACGGAAAGAAATCCAAGGAAAGTGTGCGGGCGTGACAGTTCGCAGTGTTTCGTGATGAAAAACTGTGAAGGATCACTTGGCTTTGTGAACGATTGTCTTCAGAATGATGCTCAGTCCGGGGTCTAGCTCGGCTCGGCAGATGAACAGGACTAACAAAATCAGAGGCAGATTTTCCAAGAACGAAGAATCAGCCTCACGTCCTTTATCGTGAAGATAACGTATCAAAATCTTAGCATACACACCTCAAAAGGTAAATCAACAGAAACAGGATTACAGGCACCCTGACAATGCAATGCTAGGAACATACTTAGGAGTCCATCTAGATCCTAAGCTTAGGAAGGTAGATGTGACTGGCAAAGCCCTCATGGGTATTTGCCTCACTTAGACCTTTAAGGCCCACTGTGCTGTCATTATTCGGACCTTCTACACTCTTTCTCACTTACCTCTTTTTTTAATGAACTTGAGGACTTCCCTTATGTTGGTAGGTGCTCGATCCTCAAGACTGTTGAGGAAGTAGCTACCCTTCTTGTCTCTGCAAGGGCTGAGCAGGTTCCGCGGTAGTGTAACACGGTTTCCTCTTCCTCCTCATCCACTCAGAAGTAGTTATAGGGTGCGCCAAGTCTTCTGGCTTCTGTGGCCTTCAGTGGCCAGTGATAACGCCTACGACTTTACTAAGGTTTCTCCTCAAGTGAGAAAGAGTGAGGTAGGTCAACGAATAGCGGAAAAGTGACAGCACAATGGTCCTTAAAGGTCTACCCATGAGGGCTTTGCCGATCACATCTACCTACCTACCTAAGGTTGCTCCTGTCCAATTCTAGGAGAACTTTAGTTTTTGATTTGATCTAGTGTAGGCCACATCGTTTTCGATGAACTCCAGGTGCCCCATTCCGCCCATCAAGGATGTGTATTGTTTTTGGCGTCTGTTAATGGCATTGTTTTGATCGCTCTCCGAATTTATCGGATCCAAGCTTAGGAGCCGTGTGACTGTCTTCTGCAGTCAGCCACTCTTACCTACCCTAAGGTGGACCAGATTCAGCTCACCGCTGAGGACATGATCTCATGAGAGAGCTTCTCCTTTAATCGATCATCAACTGAATGCATCGATCGCAGCAGAAATTTTAACAGATCAAGCAGAAATTGGGAGCTTTTGAAGCTGCAGCCAATCGAAGGTCCATGGGATCAAGCAACGACGTGATCAGTCGTGGCAGCTTTCATCAGTTTAAGGTCACCCTCAGTTATTCTGCAACAAGATCAGCCGAAGATCTCAGACAACTGATCACGATCGCTTTGGTTTGGGCTTAAATTTTGTGCACGATCACTTTAAGAGGTCCATCAGCTGAAGGGAAGAAGCTAAGGGAAGATACTTTAAGAGGCCCATCGGCTCAAGAGGAAAGATTTGAGTGAAAGATCAGCTAGCGATCGACCATGACGTTCAAGTCGTACTCAACGTTGTGTGGATCGCCACGATCGCATCGGAAATGCCAGTTCCAAGCATCGGCTAAGGCGAAGTCACCGTAAGCGAACCATTCTGGTGATCGCTAGGCGCTGCGATCGGTTTAAGAAGAAACGATCTCCTGCAGGACTGCTTCATATCTATCTTGTGGAGGTCTCATTTTGGAAGATCGGCTTTGGGGCTGCTGATGGACGCTACAGTTTCGACGTGGACCTGCAGCAACCATCCCTTTGTTCTCTATACCGACTCTGAATAACGGATATCGATCATTTTCCAACGAGGTGAGCATTCACTGGTAGGAGAAGGGGATCCGTGAATTACGAAAGTTTCTCGGGATAGCCTCCACCGTTGACGGTGATCGTCTCGGAAAATGGAACACAGACGACCCAGCTTGGCAGTCAAAGTGTGGCCAATGGGCCTTAATCATTCCAGGACTTATCCTTGTCCTTCACCGATTCATCAGAACCAATCCACATCACGGCCTTATTCACGAACGATCCACGACATCATCAACCCAAGACACCAACCAAGCTCCCTCCAGTCGCTTCTTTCAGTGCACTCAATGAAAATTGTGTAATCGTTCGACAAGTGTACATAAAAGCCCAAAAACTTGCTTCCGTCGGGAGGAAAAAAAAAAACAGAAACGTCCACCCCTCCCGCCGAACACTGCTAAATGTTGAACACAAACATCAAGGAGGCGCTGGATGCCGTGGTGTGGTGGCACCTCTCATTGAAAGAGCACGCAGTAACCCACACAGAAAAGCACAAGTGTAGTGTAAGTATACCGAAAAAATGCGCCACCCGCCCTGCGGTTGTAGACACCACACAAACAGGCGGGCGGGTAAGTGGGTGAGTGGCCTTAACGCCACCGCCATCGTCATTGTCCTCATCATCTCTTCGTCGTCCTCGAGCAGCCCACAATCCGCGCGTAAGAAAGTAAACGCGTCCTCACACTTAACACTCTGGGTTGAGGTAGGTGCCCATGTCCTGGGAAATCTGTGAAAATCGCACCCACCGCCCCCAGTGAACCACACCACACCACACACGCTCAACATATCCTCGTCATAATCAACATGATAATCGTGACTGCGAGTTCACATCCGTGCTATGTGCATTCCGCGTCACGCACACACGGAAGCATGCACACCAGCAAGCGCAACGAGGTCCATTAGTGCCAACGTGGTGAGAACGGGCGAGAAAAGCTTTTTATCGATGTTGCCTATGCCATCAAAAACTTACCCTGCCCCTGTCCCTGTGGCCACCAGAGCGGGCGGGGGTCTTCGATGTTCGCAAGGCTTAGAGCGCATGACCGGCCAGCAAAAAATGGAACAAAGAAAGTTTTTTGTTTTGATTGCGATTTGAAAAAACATATTGTGGCGCTCTCTGAGAGGGGTTGAGCTGGACGCTCATACACACGGCACAGCACATGCTGGGGCGTTGGGTCCGAGAGGAGAGAAAAGAAAAACAGATATGGGCGAGCTAGACGGCAGTGGATGTCAAATACTTCTGTGCTGACAACAGGGACTAGACGTAACGGCCGCGGATGACCTCATTTTGAGTGGACGTGGGCTGAATGCGCCGAAGTCAGCAATGGAACGCCTGAGGATCTCGATTTTGAGAAATTTGCTGAATGCACTGAAGTCGATTGAAGGAAGGGAGCCACTGGAACGCTCGATGAGGTCCTGATTTTGAGGAGAAACGGGCTGAATGCACTCAGCCCCGTGCACAAACTAGACTGGAAGACACGGAAAATCCTGATTTCGTGTAGAATCGCGCTGAATGTGCTGAAGTCAGTTACGGGCCATGGAACGTCTGGGGATCTCGGTTTTGAGAAATTTGCTGAATGCACTGAAGTCGATTGAAGGAAGGGAGCCACTGGAACGGTCGGTGAGGTCCTGATTTTGAAGAGAAACGTGCTGAATGCACTCAGTTCTGAGCCCAAACCAGACCGGATGCCCTGGGAGACACAGGGAAGTCCTGATTTCGTGTAGAAATGCGCTGAATGCGCCGAAGTCAGTACGGGCTGAATGGTTAGAAGTCAGCTTAGGACACAGACTAGATGGGGTGCCCTAGAAGGCACTGGATAGTCCTGATTTCGAGGAGAGACGGGCTGAATTGGCTGTAGTCAGTACGAGCTGAATGCTCTGAATTCCGGTAAGGGCACAGACCAGACGGGATGTCCTGGAACGCAAGGGAAGGTCCTGATTTCGAGGAGTGACGAGCTGAATGCGCTGAAGACACTACGGGCTGAATGCGCTGAACTGAAGTCATCTACAGGCACGGACTTGAAGGGAACCACTGGAACGCTCGATGAGGTCCTGATTTCGAGGAGAGACGGGCTGAATGCAGTCAGGTCTGAGCGCAAACTAGACAGGATACCCTGGAAGACACGGGAAATCCTGATTTCCAGAGACGGGCTGAATGCGCAGAAGCCAGCTAGGGGCACAGACTAGGAGGGATACACTGGAACGCTCGATGAGGTCCTGATTTCGAGGGGAGACGGGCTGAATGCAGTCAGGTCTGAGCACAAACTAGACAGGATACCCTGGAAGGTAGGGGGAAGTACTGATTTCGTGTAGAATCGCTCTGAATGAGCAGAAGTCAGCTGCGGGCTGAATGCGCTGAGCAGAAGTCAGCTACGGGCAAAGACTAGACGGGGTGCCCTAGAAGGCACAGGCACAAGTCCTGATTTCGAGGACAGACAGGATGCCCTGAAACGCAATGAGAGGTCCTAATTTCGAGGAGTGGCGGGCTGAATGCGCTCAGCTCTGGCAGGCACGAGGAAGTCCTGATTTCGAGTAAAAATGGACTGAATTCGCCGAAGTCAGTTAGGAGCTTAATGGATATAAGTTAGCTAAGGACACAGACTAGACGTGATGCCCTGGAAGACACGCAGAGGATCATCAGGTCATCATCTTGAGGGAACTAGCTGAATTTGCTGAATTACTGACTGCATAGGAACCACTGGAAAGCCTGGGAATGACTTCGCCTTTGGAAAATGGCCTGAATTCCCTAAATGCCACGACCAGGGGTGACTTCATTCGGAAAATACATTCCACAAATTTTTGTGAAACCCCAAAAACCAGCAAACAACAGGAGGCACTCAAGTCTTCATCCAGAATGTCTAAACTGATTGCCAAACAAGCACACACTCACCCTACAAGCGACGAGTTTTGGCTTTGGCACAAATCGACGAGCAAAAAAAAATTGCCTTGTACAACACTTTTTCGATTGTATTCCATTCTCTCTATCGTTCTCCCTCGCTCTCCCCACTCCCAAGCACACACACACACAGCCAGCCAACAGCCCCCCAATCCCCCAGCCATCGTCAACCGACTGCGCCTACCCGCAGCCAACCACAAATCCATACATGCCCCGCGCACAGAGATACACATAAGCAAGTGCAATCCATTCGTCTGGCTCTCAGTGACGCTAGGTAGCTTTTTCGCGGCAGCCACAAAAAAAAACCCTCAAATATATATCGCATCCCTCTTTTCGTTTCCAATCTGCAAAAAAAAACGGGAAAAAAAATAATTAAAAACGACAAAAAAAAACAATAATCCGTGCACTCTTGTACGTACACCCACTCACCCCCTGGTCCGGTCCGGGGTTGCTCTGGTGCGCTCGGCGAGCAGGAGAAAAAAAACGAAAAAAAAACCGAAAACGAAAACCATACACAGCATAACCGAAAACAAAAGAACCAAAACGGGAATGTATCTACAGTGTGGCACGGGCTGGAACGCAAGGAGAGGCGAAAAAAATTAATAAAATTCTACGAGTCTACGATAAGTTCGCTCTCAATGGACGACGATAGCGACAACGCAGCACGGCGGCGGGGTGGTTGCGAATAAAAAAAAAAACAAACGGAACAACAACAACAACAATTTCCATACAGAACAGATATCCTCGTCAAACACCAGCAACAACAACGAAACTGCCCCCCGAGAGGGCTGCAAGTTGAATCAAAAAAAAAAAAAAAGTTCAAAAATAAAGAAAATAAGTGCAAAAAAAGAAGAAAGAAAAAAACGGCAATTTTTCGTGTATTTCTGCGTGAATTTGTATCTCAACCCCTTGACCGACAGACACAGAGCGCGGTGACGGTGACGGTGACGGTGACGGCAAAAACAACGGTCACGGTGACGGAGGCGGTGGGTGGCTGTGACGACAAGGAGGGGGGTGATACGCGACAACGACAACAACAACAACAACATCAGCAGCACCGGGAACGACCACGACGACGACGACTGCGAGGACGCAAAAATCGTTTCCCATTGTAAGTTGGTCTTGGGTTTGCGTTTCGCTTGCGTTTTGTTGTTCCCGTTCTGTTCGGGAACCGCGTGTGATTTTTGTTGTTTTTTTTCGCCGATTTTCGTTTATTTCTGGTGGACGTCGCTCCCCCTCCCGCACCCACTCGAATCGGTTCGACGGCGGGGTGGTGCTGGTGTGTAGAGTGCGCGCCGACGACAACGACAACGACGACGGGTAGGGATCCGCAGTTAATTGCGAATTATTTGGGAATTTCCATCTTCCATCTTGCAGCTCGTCGTCGCTCAGCGATTGAAGGTTGGAACGAGGAGGACGACGACGCCAGCGGGCGGTGCGCGGCGAGGCATGGGACAAAACTTTTGCTGGACATGGACACACGGTAAGTGAGGGAGGGTGAGTGAGGGATGTGGGTTTTGATTTGTGTTTGGCTTGGAATCTTATTGCTCCTTCCCTCTTGTGTGGAGCGCACGGGACAGCCTGCGATAGGGTAGGTTAAGTTTTATTGCTGCCAGAAGCGACGAGTGGACGTCTTGGCGGACGGCGGTGGGGGGACGAGTCGCCTTGCATGTCCTAATCACAATCAAATTCAAGGTAAGACCAAGAGAACAAGTGTTGCCATTGGGGGAGTACATTGTATTAGGAGGCATTTTGGTTTCAAACTGGCGACTGGACAGAGGACTCGACTGAGAACTCGACTAAGGGCTCGATTGAGGGCTTGACTCTGGACTGGACCGAGGACTACAAAGAGGGCTTACCTGAGTACTAGACACGACTGAGGTCTGAGGTCAGGACTGGAGAGGGGACTGAAGAGGAGACTCGGCTGAGGACTGGACGGAGGACTCGGCTGAGAACTCGACTAAGGGCTCGATTGAGGACTAGACAGAGGACTCAACTGAAGCCTTGACTCAGAACTGAATTGTGAACTCGACAGAGGACTAGACTCTAGACTCTAGACTAGACTAAGGACTCGACTAGGGACTCGAATGAGGACTCGATTCAGGAATCGACTGATGACTCAATCGAGGACTTGACAGAGGACTCGATTAACGAATTGGCTGAGGGCTAGACAGAGGACTCGAGTGAGGACTCAACTGAGGATTCGATTGAGGGCTTGTTCAGGACTGGACCGAGAACTAGAAAGAGCACTCGACTATGGACTAGACACGAGTTCAGGACTCGAGAGGGGACTAAGAGGAGACCCAGCTGAAGACTAGACAGAGGACTCAACTAACGCCTTGACTGAGGACTGAATTGTGAATTTGACAGGGGATTTGACTAAGGACTCGACTTAAGACTCGACTGAGAACTCGACTGAGTAGTTGACTTAGGACTCGACTAAGGACTGAGTTCAGGACTCGAGAGAAAGCCAAAAAGGGAACTGACAGAGGACTTGAAAGAGGACTAGACAGAGGATTCGACTGAAGACAAGACTGAAGACTCAAGGCGACATAACCCCCAACATACAACTTTGAACTATGCAGAGGACTTAATTGAGGACATGACTGAAGGATCGACCGATGGTTCGACTGACGACTGATTCGAGGACTCGATTGTGGACTCAACACAACTGAGGATTTGACTGAGGCTTCGACTGAGGACTCCACGCGATTTGTCCCCCACCACAGCCCTACTCATGACCTCTTAATAAAGGATTCGACTTATCAATCGACTGTGGGTGGACTGGTCTGAGGACTTCACTGAGAATTTGACTGAGGGCTCGATTGAGGGCTTGACTCTAGACTGGACCGAGGACTAGAAAGAGGGCTAACCTGAGTACTAGACACGACTGAGGTCTGAGCTCAGGACTGGAGAGGGGACTGAAGAGGAGACTCGGCTGAGGACTTGACGGAGGACTCCGCTGCGAACTCGACTAAGGGCTCGATTGAGGACTAGACAGAGGACTCAACTGAAGCCTTGACTCAGAACTGAATTGTGAACTCGACAGAGGACTAGACTCTAGACTCTAGACTAGACTAAGGACTCGACTAAAGACTCGAATGAGGACTCGATTCAGAACTCGACTGATGATTCAATCGAGGACTTGACAGTGGACTCGATTAACGACTTGGATGAGGGAACTAGACAGAAGACTGGATTGAAGACTCGATTTAAGATTCGACTGCGGAATCCACTGAGGACTCGACTGAGGACTGGACTGTGGACTCCATTTAGGATTTGACTAAGGACTCTACTGAGCATTCGATTAAAGTCTCGATTGAGAGCTTGAATCAGGAATGGACCGAGGAATAGAAAGAGGACTCGTCTAGACACGAGGAATCAAGAGTGGACCAAACAGGAGACTCGACTGAAGACTCAACCAAGGACTTGACAGAGGATTCGACTGAAGACAAGACTGAAGGCTCAGGACGACATGTACCCCAACATAGACCTACGCCTGTCCGCCTGAATTGAAGTTTCGACTAATAAAACCACTGAGGGTTGAACTTTGAACTAGGCAGAGGACTTAATTGAGAACATGACTGAAGGATCGACTGATGGTTCGACTGACAACTGATTCGAGGACTCGATTGTGGACTCAACACAAATGAGGATTTGACTGAGGCTTCGACTGAGGACTCCAGGCGATTTGTCCCCCACCACAGCCCTACTCATGACCTCTTAATAAAGGATTCGACTTATCAATCGACTGTGGGTGGACTGGTCTGAGGACTTCACTGAGAATTTGACTGAGGGCTCGATTGAGGGCTTGACTCTGGACTGGACCGAGGACTAGAAAGAGGGCTAACCTGAGTACTAGACACGACTGAGGTCTGAGCTCAGGACTGGAGAGGGGACTGAAGAGGAGACTCGGCTGAGGACTGGGCGGAGGACTCGGCTGAGAACTCGACTAAGGGCTCGATTGAGGACTTGACTGAGGACTTGACTGAGGACTAGGCAGAGGACTCGATTGAGGACTTGGCTGAGGGCAAGCTAAAGGACTCGACTGAGGATTCGACTGACGACTTTACTGAAGGCTAGACAGAGGACTCGACTGATGATTGGACTGAGAAATCGACTGGGGTTCGGCTGAGGATTCGACTAAGGACTCGACTCTTTACTTGACTGAGGACTTGACTGATTATTAAACATCAGACTACGACCGGGTTATCTCAGCACAATTTGCTGATAAACGATTGCCCGCAACAGCTCATTCATTCGCAGCAACGACATTCGCTGTTTTACCGTCAAATTCCCTCGCTTCTGTCTCAATGCACTGCAAACCCCATCAGACTTCATTATTTTCATATTTCCCGTCGAATTTCAAAACCTGCTGAGTAATTTTCTTCCCATAACACGGTGAAGGTGCTTCAAGTCGTGATTGTCTCGCTCTGACCAGGCAGCAATCAGTTCTCATTTATAAATCATTTGCAAAGTTCATAAAGTGTTGCCCTGTGGACCTTGATTACAACCTAGCTTATCACTTCAATCTAAACGTGTTGATCTTTGCAAGCGGTGCCCTGAGCAGAGATGCAATAAATTTGTTCGAGATGCAGTTGAAGGTGACGTGATGATGACGTCTCATAAAAGTCTTTTAAAGTAGCTCTATTATCTAAATGATCTGTCGATGGAATGAACATATTTATTAGCTTCTTAAGACGTGACTGGAGATATTGCGTCAACGAGCGAGTAATCTTCCTCTTCGCTTTCATTGTGGGACGGTACAGTTTGTGTGGACAGTCTTATTTAAGGTCGTGGGCATGCGACGTCTTGGTCTTTATACTGGAGGTTCGGTCTTCTTGTCCTTCTCGAACCAAGAGGCATTCGATGATCCTCTGCTGGAGTATTGTCGATGTGCCTGAAGTGGTCGAGGAGCCGACAGCCTTTTGCTTTCCGGATTTCTTCCACATCTTGTCCAATGCAGCCTGGTCCTTTCCCTCCATCAAATTTTTAAAATTCTTCTCCAATTTTAAACTAATTCAGTAGACATGTAATCGTCTATGGTCTTTAGAGAAATTTGAGTTTCTGAATGCAGTCAGAATGACCTTTCGAGCGAATTCACTACTCAGACGGAAGGTCCTTACATTCGACATTGTTAAGGCAGGAAGACCCTTTTGTGGTAAATAATCTTGGGTATACTACTGTTTGCCATCACAATATAGGCCAATGCTCAGTCTAGTCCTCAATCGACTTCTTAGACAAATCTTTAGTTGAAGCTACAGTCGAGTTCTGAGTTCAACGCTTAGTCGATTTATAAGTCGAATCCTGAATCAAGTCCTCGGTGGGTTCCTCAGTCGAATACTCGGTCAAGCCGTTGGTCTAGTCCTCAGTCGATCCTCAGCCGATTCCTAGATCGATTCCTGAGTCGAGTCTTCTGTTCAGTCCAAGATTCAATTCGCTATCGAATCTTTACTCGAATTGTTGGTCGAATCTTTAGTTAATTCCTCAGTCAGACCCTCGGTCAAATTCTCAGTTAAATCCTCAGTCGATTCAGTAGTCGAGTCCTCAGTCGATCCTCAGCCGAGTCCTAGATCGATTCCTCAGTCGAGTCCTCAGTCAAGACATCAGGTGAGTCTTCTCGTTAGTCGAATTGTTGGTCGAATCTTTAGTCAATTCCTCAGTCAGACCCTCGGTCAAATTCTCAGTTAAATCCTCAGTCGATTCACTAATCGAATCCTCAATTCTGTTGTCAGTCTAGACCTCAGCCGGGCCTCCAGGCCTTCTGATCTTTTGCCCCTGCTGATCTCCATGTTGTCGCAATGTTCAACATTTCGGTCGAAAATTACAAATTTAACCAACTATAGACGAAGAAAAGTTCTGCGTGCGATCTTTGGTCCTGTTTGCGTTGACGGTTTCTGTAGGAGAAGATTCAACCACGAACTGTACGGGCTGTACAGCGACATGGGTCATCGGATCCAACGCCTAAGATGCCTAGGCTATGTAGAGCGTATGGACAACTCAGCTCCGGTCCGTAGAGTCTTCGACTCCGATCCAGTGGGACAATGCAATAGAGGACGCCCACGGAACCGATGGCGCACCCAGGTGGAGAAGGACCTCAACCAACTTGGTGTGCGCAGTTAGAGACAGCTGGCTAAAGATCGTGCCGGCTGGAGAGGCTTACTGGTTGAGGCCCAGGTCCACCCCGGACTGTAGCGCCATCAGAAGAAGAAGAAGAAGACGAATTCCACTCCATTCGTGTATCTGATCTAGTGAACGTTGTAATTTTTCTATAGACTCTTCAACCGTTTTGGCTATTAGCAAAATGGCGGTATCGTGCTTCTTGTGGTAAGTCACTAGGTTACAGTAGGTATAGCAGAGGGCCAAGAACACTCCCTTGCGGTCACTAGTATACAGTAGGTATAGCAGAGGGCCAAGAACACTCCCTTGTGGTCACTAGTATACAGTAGGTATAGCAGAGGGCCAAGAACACTCCCTTGTGGTCACTAGTATACAGTAGGTGTAGCAGAGGGCCAAGAACACTCCCTTGCGGTCACTAGTATACAGTAGGTGTAGCAGAGGGCCAAGAACACTCCCTTGTGGTCACTAGTATACAGTAGGTGTAGCAGAGGGCCAAGAACACTCCCTTGTGGTCACTAGTATACAGTAGGTATAGGAGAGGGCCAAGAACACTCCCTTGCGGTCACTAGTATACAGTAGGTGTAGCAGAGGGCCAAAAACACTCCCTTGCGGTCACTAGTATACAGTAGGTGTAGCAGAGGGCCAAGAACACTCCCTTGTGGTCACTAGTATACAGTAGGTGTAGCAGAGGGCCAAGAACACTCCCTTGTGGTCACTAGTATACAGTAGGTGTAGCAGAGGGCCAAGAACACTCCCTTGCGGTCACTAGTATACAGTAGGTATAGCAGAGGGCCAAGAACACTCCCTTGTGGTCACTAGTATACAGTAGGTATAGCAGAGGGCCAAGAACACTCCCTTGTGGTCACTAGTATACAGTAGGTGTAGCAGAGGGCCAAGAACACTCCCTTGCGGTCACTAGTATACAGTAGGTGTAGCAGAGGGCCAAGAACACTCCCTTGTGGTCACTAGTATACAGTAGGTGTAGCAGAGGGCCAAGAACACTCCCTTGTGGTCACTAGTATACAGTAGGTATAGGAGAGGGCCAAGAACACTCCCTTGCGGTCACTAGTATACAGTAGGTGTAGCAGAGGGCCAAAAACACTCCCTTGCGGTCACTAGTATACAGTAGGTGTAGCAGAGGGCCAAGAACACTCCCTTGTGGTCACTAGTATACAGTAGGTGTAGCAGAGGGCCAAGAACACTCCCTTGTGGTCACTAGTATACAGTAGGTGTAGCAGAGGGCCAAGAACACTCCCTTGTGGTCACTAGTATACAGTAGGTGTAGCAGAGGGCCAAGAACACTCCCTTGTGGTCACTAGTATACAGTAGGTATAGGAGAGGGCCAAGAACACTCCCTTGCGGTCACTAGTATACAGTAGGTGTAGCAGAGGGCCAAGAACACTCCCTTGCGGTCACTAGTATACAGTAGGTATAGCAGAGGGCCAAGAACACTCCCTTGTGGTCACTAGTATACAGTAGGTATAGCAGAGGGCCAAGAACACTCCCTTGTGGTCACTAGTATACAGTAGGTGTAGCAGAGGGCCAAGAACACTCCCTTGCGGTCACTAGTATACAGTAGGTGTAGCAGAGGGCCAAGAACACTCCCTTGTGGTCACTAGTATACAGTAGGTGTAGCAGAGGGCCAAGAACACTCCCTTGTGGTCACTAGTATACAGTAGGTATAGGAGAGGGCCAAGAACACTCCCTTGCGGTCACTAGTATACAGTAGGTGTAGCAGAGGGCCAAAAACACTCCCTTGCGGTCACTAGTATACAGTAGGTGTAGCAGAGGGCCAAGAACACTCCCTTGTGGTCACTAGTATACAGTAGGTGTAGCAGAGGGCCAAGAACACTCCCTTGTGGTCACTAGTATACAGTAGGTGTAGCAGAGGGCCAAGAACACTCCCTTGTGGTCACTAGTATACAGTAGGTGTAGCAGAGGGCCAAGAACACTCCCTTGTGGTCACTAGTATACAGTAGGTATAGGAGAGGGCCAAGAACACTCCCTTGCGGTCACTAGTATACAGTAGGTGTAGCAGAGGGCCAAGAACACTCCCTTGTGGTCACTAGTATACAGTAGGTGTAGCAGAGGGCCAAGAACACTCCCTTGTGGTCACTAGTATACAGTAGGTGTAGCAGAGGGCCAAGAACACTCCCTTGTGGTCACTAGTATACAGTAGGCTTTTGTTCAAATGCCAGTTCTACCATGTACATGGTCAAAAGTTGAGTGTTTACTTCTACAACCAAATTGGTGGCTTGGTACGAGCTGTTTTTCTTCCACAATTGGACTTCTAAACGTCTAAGCAGAATTTTTTCAAACACTTTAGACATTATCGGAAGTAGTGAGATAGGTTTATAGGACTTTTTGTCCGTTGGTGGTTTTCCCGGGTTTTGGTACCATTATAACTTCTGCCACTTTCCGTTGACTAGTGACGCGTTCAAGTCTAAGCGCGTCATTAATTAAGTCAAGTAACTTAAGAACGGCTTTCCTAGGTAACTCTTTAAGAACTTCTCCTGTAATTAAGTCGTAACCAGGAGTTTTTTGTCGGTTTGAGCTTTTTTAGTTCCTCCTTGAGCTCTGCCAAGGTGGCACTTCTCAGAACATGATTGTCGTCCTATACGTCGAATCTATTTCACAATTAATGGGGATTTTTGTTCTTACCAAAGAAGCCACAATAAGTGGACCGAATTTAATTCAGCTCATTTCATTGCTTCTTAAAAAAGAAGCTTGTATTTGGCCCACCCTGTGTAGAATCCCAACGGCGAGTACTCACCCGCAACCTCCTCGCAGCTTGCCGGTATGTTTTCGCATCGAAAATCCAGCGAGTGCCCAGTGCGCACACAAGGAAGCCACTTACATTATTATCCTACGTACTCGCAATGTGTGTTCACAACTAAAAAAAGATACTTAAATCTCTAAAAAAAAAAAAAAAACTCCACAAAAAATGCCCCATCGACGTACAGATGTGCGCGGATTCCGGCGAACAAATGATGATGCTGATGATGCACATGACGCCCAAAAAGTGCAAAAAAATGTTTAAAAAAAATCGCAGAAAAAGAGCACAAAAAATTGGGAATAAAAAATAAACATAAAAAATAAATGCAAATAAAAAGCAAACGAAACGAAAAAACTCATTTCGCCGCGTGTGCCCAGCGCACAGAGCGCACTTAATGGATAATTAGTATCGATGGAGCTTTTCCCAAACGCAGTTTATAATCATTTCGAATCCACAATCTAAGTTTCTATCTATTTCGAGGTTCGTTGTTTTTTTTTTCTTCTTCTCTTCTTCTTCTTCTTCTCTCTGAGCCCGTAGAATGGTTCGTTTTAGGTTGTTTTTTTGAATTATTTTTTTTTGCTGTCGGGGCATTTTTTGTGCCTACGACGACGTCCCCGCTCATTACAGAGATACATTTTGGTCCCCATTCCCCCTGGCGTGTGCGTGTTTGTGTGTGTGTGTGTGGTTGTATGTGATACATCGTCAAAGCCCCAAAAAAAGCAGCAGCATCAGCATCAGCGGCACCTACATACAAAACGTACGTGTGTAGATACGAGGGGGATACCTAACTAACTCATTAATAAGAATGCAAAACCCAGCACACATTGGCAGCGGCGAGGAGGCAAAACGAAAAGCGAAATCAGCGCGCAAAAAAAAAATGTGTATCTTTGTATCTTTTAGTTTAGAATCACCCATCATGACTGTTGGATACAGTTCTATCGTTAAAATACTGAACTATATTGCCCGTCTAGATACTTAGATACGTTTTCAGTTGATTTTATTTTCCACTTTTTTTGGTTGGAATTTGTGTTGTTTTTTTTTTTGTTCTCTCTCTCTCCGTGTCCATTGTCGGTTTGAGAGTTTTTTTTTTGTTTTTGTTTCCTCTTGTGTTTCGTTCGCGTATCTTGCGCGCTCGGTTTCGTCGGCGGGCGGCGGGCGGCGTTGTTCCGGTGCGCGGTGTGTGATGTGTGAGAAGTTGAAATGTGAGCAAAAAAACAAAAAAAAAATTAATTCAAAGGCGACGACGAATATTTTGGCGGGATTTGCCATTCCACACGGTTTCTAGTGCGAAAGCAACGAGCCACGGCCAAGCACAAGACATTGTTGCAATCGCAAATCGGGGGGGAAAAGCGATGATTTTGTATGTTTTAGATGGAAATACGGCAAAAAGATACAAAATTTCTGTCTCGGTCTTGGGCTACAAAGAACCGAGCGAACAAAAAAGCGCTCAGATACTCGCAATTTGGTGAGCGAGCGCGCACCAGTGTGGATTGTGTGCGAGTGTGTGTGTGTGGGGGGAGCACATAACTTGGGGAATTCGCGCGCATACCCACACTCGCCGTGGTAGTGTAGTGGTTTGTTGTTTGCGGTGAGGGGGAGGGACGGCTGTGCCTGTGTGTATCCTCTGGATGCATTTGCTATTTATACGGTGGAGTATGCAATCTTTTGGCAATTGCCTGTGAAGCACACACATCGGTCGCGCCGAATACATTGATGCGACGGTGGATTGGGTCTGAGTGCGAGGGAGAGAGTGGCGACGTGTATGTTTGTCCCGCTCGCGGGTGGCTGGGGAGTGGGCACTTGCCGAGCGGCGTATTTGGGGAGGTTTAGGTGAGAGTTCTACTATGGCTTACATTGTGTTCAATTGTCCCATTCTGTGGTGCGCCTCGGAATGGCGGCGGGGGTGGACACAGATACTTGTACTTAGTTGCAGTTAGATGAGATTTGATGGGAGCCATTTGAGCTTAATGACCTTCTTATGATTGTGTCGAGTGAGGAGTGGTTTTGGGGTTGATTCAGTGGTGCGTGGATACTGCTTGCATATTGCACTCGGACGAGGTAGAGGGTGGGCATGGCAATGATGATCTGATTGTTTTTTTGCTTGTAGGGATAGCAAATTGGGACGGTTTTGAGACTGACTACATTCAAGAAGGAGCTCGACTCAGTGCTTTGGGAGATTTCACTTGATTTCCACTGCTGGCCAATTCTGCTTTGGCAATTTAGGGTCCAATGGAACCATGTTCAACCGTGAAGGGTGTATAAAGCCGTTGCTATCCACATCTTGGTTACGTCCCATCATAGAGGGAAGGCTTGTTATTTTCAAAGTTTAACTGAGAGCTCGAGTAACTGGGCTCTTCTTCACATAGTTCCGGGCTTAAAGAATTATCCTTGGTCCAGGAGACCGCCCACAGAATATGACAGATTTGCAATTTCCAGTTTCAACTAAATAAAAATATGGACAGAATTGTTCTTCTCTTAAGCGGTCTTTTCGAAACACAAACGTTCATCAACATCATCATCTTCTGACCCACATGATCCACTAAAGGAGTCGCGGGAGTAAACCATGCACGAGAGATCTCCAGGCAACTCGATCCTCCGCCATCGACTCTAACTCCTCAGGGGTTATGCCCAAGCGTAACCAGGCGAGCTTATGGGCTTGGTCCAACCACCTCATCCAGGTCTGGTGATGGTGGGGACATTCGTGCTACGTGACCAAGCCAACGAAGCGTAGCTCTTTCCGTTCGAATCAGCAGCTGCTCACCGTCACGTCCTTGCGCACTGCCGTGTTTCTCACCCTATCCCGGCGAGTGATTCCCACAACAGCACGAAGAAATCTTATCTTAGCAGCTTGTACTCGCGATCTTATTCTTTCGGTCTTCTTCTTCTTCTTTATTTGGGGCTACAGTCCGGTGTGGGCCTGGACCTCAACCAACAAGCCTGTCCAGCTAGCACGGTCTCTAGCTAGCTGTCTCCAGTGTCGCACGCCAAGTTGGTTGAGGTCCTTCTCCACCTGGGCACGCCACCTTAAACGCGGGCGTCCTCAGTTGCGTTGTCCCACGGGTTCGGAGTCGAAGACTCTTCCGAGCTGAGTTGTATTCTTTCGGTCATTACTCAAATTTCCATTGAAAAATTTAAAATCCATTGAAATTGAAAATTTCGGTCCTGCCGCTGAGTAGGTGGTTAAGGGTTGAGTTAAACCTCAATTCCACATTTTTCTTTCGTTTCCGCTTAAATCCTTCTACTGGTCGATGACCTCCTCTCGATTTGAGACCTTTTGTAAGCTTCACCCGAATATTTCTGGCTCAAGTTGGAATCCAACAAACATTTTACTTTATCACCCAGTCGAAGATCGATGTGATCACAGTCGATTCAAGGTTTCATTTAAAAAGACTTGACACTGATCAGTCGAGGAGGTCTTCGTCAGGTTGCGGTCTTCGTCAATTACCCTGGAACAAGATCAGACCAAGATCCCACTCAAATCTTCACGATCGCTTAAATTTAAGCTTAAATTTTGTGTACGATCACTTCAAGGGGCTCATTGGGTCAAGAGGAGGGATTCGAGTGAAAGATCAGCTTGCGATCCATGTTTACCTGACGAAATATCTTTTAAAGTCCGGCTTCAAGCGTCAGTCTGAATGTGGATCTTGTCACGGCAACTGAACCATTTATTGATCTCTACGCGCTTCGATCGATTTGAGAGGAAATCGTTAGAAGATTTTCTGCTCCTCTTTTCTACCATGATTGTTGCTGATTTGTCTTGCACAAATGCCCGCACTCTTCCATCGCAAATTTGAAATCACCAGCAGCTGTCTAAGATCGTTCTTCGCCTGTGTGCGTAAATCGGTTGGTAACTTTGATGTAACTCAGATCATTGTCTGTCTTAGGAGCTCTTTGGAATTTTTGGGAGCACTTCCGTTAAGAAACAAATCGATGGTCATATTCCTGCAAGATCCCCCATCCACTTGACCATGAACAATTCAAGATCGCACTGGCTTTGATGCTTGTTCAAGTCCGGAAATTCCTTCTGGCTACCTTTAACCTACGCTATGTAGAAGGTATCGACTATGGAGCAAAAGTGGAGCTTGGAGCTTTTTTAAGTTCTACGCTAAGAGTCCACAGTTTGTACACATCACCGCTGCCACCATTTGATCCCGTTGAAGTTTTCTGGACAAAGTGAAGTCCCATAGTTCAGCCAACCTAACTCAGAACTGGATTACTTCTTTAGGAGAAAATATGAATTCCTTTGCTTTGTTGATATCAGTCGATCGATCAGCCGTCGGAACACGTTCCTAAAGCGATCCTGAGAAAGACTCTATCTCGTCCGAATGGACCTACGACAGGGTTTTTGTGTTTTTAAAGAAAGTAACTGCATCGTCTATTTGGCCCCTTTGACTAAGATTTCACAGGCAGAAGTTCCCTTCTCCAACTGAGGTCGCACAAAAAGATCCTACCTCGCCCATGTGCAACTTTTGTCTGGGCTCACGTAGGGAGGCTGTTGAAGGCCTTACCTCGTCCATCTGGACCATCACAGAATGAGCCCTTAATTTGGCTCTCCCAGAAAGAAGATAGCTCTTCCATCTGCTCCCGTTTACTGGGCTCTCACAGAAAGATATTACTTCGCCCGACTCTAGTCCTACAAAAGGACCTCGTCGACGAGGCGCTTTCGACTGGGCTCTCGTAGGAAGTCCCTACCTCGTCCATTTGGACTCTCACAGAATGATTCTACGTCGTTCAACGAAGTGGGGCTTTCAATGTGCTCGAACAGAAAGAAGCTACCATGTCCATCCGGCCCATTCGACAAAGTTCTCACAGGCAGAAGTTGCCTTGTCTAACTAAGGTCCCACAAAAAAAGATCCTACCTCGCCCATGTGCAACTTTTGTCTGGGCTCACGTAGGGAGCCTCTTGAAGGCTCTACCACGTCCATCTGGACCATCACAGAATGAGCTCTTGATTTGGCTCTCCCAGAAAGAAGCTAGCAAGTCCATCTTCTCCGGTTTATTGGGCTCTCACGGAAACATGTTGCTTCGCCCAACTCTAGTCCCACAGAAACCTCGTCCAAATGGGACCTATGACAGGGTAGCTGCATCGTCTATTTGGCCCCTTTTACTATGATTTCCCAGGTAGAAGTTGCCTTGTCCAACAGAGGTCCCTCAAAAATACTCTACCTCGTCGAAGAGGCGCCTTCGACTGGGCTCTCACAGGAAGGCTCTACCATTTGGACTCTTACCGAATGAATGGCCCCTTAAATGTGTTCTCACAGTAAGAAGCTCCCTCGGACCCCTTTCAATAAGATGATTTACTTTGTGCAAGTGAGGTCCCACCAAAAGACTGCACCATGATCAATTGGCGCCCTTGAATGGGATATCACTACTTCGTCGACCTACGTCCACCTGGGAAAACGACTGCATGGCGCAGTAGCTAGAGTGCCTGCCCCTGGTTAGCGGGGTCCCTGGTTTGAATCCCAATGAAAGCAAAGTTAATACGCTTTTATCTGGCTTGGACTCCATTTGCCGTTGGGTAGTCGATGAGTGGCAGTAGTCTGACTATGGGTATCGCAATGGACCGATGTGGTCTAAGTGTGCTGGTGAATTAACTAGCAGCCTCCCTACCTAACCTCGTCCACCTGGACTCTCACAGAAAGACTGAACGTCGTTCAACGGAGCCCTTGTCTTGGCTCTCCATGAAATGAGCATCCTTGTTAAATGGGCCCTTCTCGCATAAAGGCTGGCTCGTTGATGTGGTCACTCCCACTGGACACTTGCATAAAGGCGGGTTCGTCCATTTGCCCGCTGTGACTAACATCTCCCAGAAAGAAACTGCTTCAAACACCCCAGTGACTTGAATATTCTCAAGGCCTGATATTGCCTGAATCAAAAGTCATCTGGAGCCCCCCACCAACAAACGCCATGCTTTCAAATCCCTCACCGACATTCTCTGACATTTCATCGAGATCAAGGCTCGTCCAACTGGTCATCGTCTTCTGCAATCCCACCCCCCACCCGTCCGCACACCGATAGTCCATCCTAGTCTCATCTCTCAATCAAAACATTCCCATCAGTTCATCGCACTCGAACAAAGTTCAGCTGTCACTTAAAGCTTCCCCCCAAAATGGGCAGCAAAAACCAAACGAAATAAAAAAAAAAGGAACTACCATCGAAACCGCACTTTAAGCTCTCTCGCACCACTTGACACATCGTCGTGATTCGCGAACACCAAAGTAGAATCCATTTTGTTGTTGCTGCTCCATCACTCTCTTGAGCAGTTTTTTTTTTTGCTTTAGCAAAACTCCAACGTGACTCAGGCCATCGCACACGGGCACAAACGCTCTCCAATAGAGCGAGACAAAATGCGAAAAATAAAAATGAGACACTCTACCATCGGCGGCGCACACACACTCGCACGACGGGCACCTACACCCGAACTCGGCATGGAGGTGATGTGTGTGTGTGCGGGAGAGTGTAGAAAGAGCTTTTTCGCTCTCGTTGCTGCGAAATGCTTTTTATTCCTGTTTCGTTCCCCAATCGCGTGTGGGCGAGAGAGGGTGCTGACTGCCGACTGCCGATGCACACACATATGCTCTCTTTCTCTCCCCCGCTGTGTGGCGCTTGTATCTATTGGTGATGCGGTTGTTTTTTTCCGTTCCTACGTATCTGTGCGAAAAATAAACGTATCTGAATGCGAAAAAAAACAACTGCTGAGTGCGAGGGAGAGAGACGATTTTACCGCTTCCCGCAGCACCCGCCGACGCAGCGACAAACGCGACACTTGACGCTTTTTTCCTTTGACTGTGTCTGTTTGCCTCGCTTTTTTATTTTCTTTTCGTATCTTCTGGCTTTTATCTCGTCTCTTTCCCTCTGCGTGACGCTCTTCCTTTCTCTGTCCCGCTCACGCGCTGTCGCGCGTTCGCTCCGTCGCGCTCTTCGTGTGTTATATTTTATTAATTTTCTGTTCTTTCTATTTGGGGGCACATTTTCAGTTTGTAGATTACATTTAATCCGTTCAGAAGGGCTGCCACGGTCTAACCACCGGTTTTTTTCTCACAATTTTTTGGGTTGGTCTCCTATTCTCTAGATACAACTTTTGTGTGTACTTGTTCTTGTCTTTTGATTCCTCTTCCAAGCGCACTTCTTCTTCTTCTTTCAATTCTGCTCTCTCTCTTCCATTTTCCCTCCTTCTTCCGTCACCCGACCGCCATTATTTTCGTTTTCTTTTTCTTTTTCTTTGTTTTCCTCCTTTTCTTCTTTTCCGTCGTCTTGTACTTCGTGTGTTAATCCTTTTTCTTCGTCCCGTCGTCGTCGTCGTCGTTTCGATACATTTCTTTGTCCATTTCAAAATTTCTTTCTTTTCTGTAGTGACTGGGTGAGTGTGTGCGTTCGTTTGTGTGCGTGTTTTGTTATTATGGTCACCGCGGGGGAGTGTGGAGTGGTGTGCTGTTCCTCAAGTACGGGGGCAACGCGACGACCGAGGAGCTGAACCTTTGGTGTATCTTTTCGCTGTTGGTACACTTCTGCAGAGAACAAGATTTTTCTGTATTTTCTGGTGGTGTATCGGCGGCGCGGCGTATCTTCTTGGGGTAAAGTTTTTTTGTTGTGCAAAGCGCGGCCCATGCCACACTCACGCGAAATCCCCCAAGGAGAAGAAGGAAGACGATATCATTCCTGTGTGTTGGGATAGAAATACGTTCTGTTTGAATTGTTTTTTTCGTTTTTGTTGCCCAGTCCTCTGTTTGGCTACACTCCTTGCCAGAGTGTATCTTTAAGCAATCTTTTCCCCTTGTTTCGGACATTCTCTTGTCTTGTTTTTTGATTTTTTTTTCACCGCCGCCTCTTGGATTTTTTGGTGGTATTTGCAAGGGTTTCCGATTCCAAGAAAAAAAGATGGATTCCTATACAAATTCAAAAAGTCAGTCAGTGTGTGTTTTGCAGGAACAAAAAAAACGGAACAAATCTCCTCCTTGTCCGTTTGTGTCATTAGAGCATGTCCCCCCTCGAAGTGGGCACCTTTCTCTGAAGTCCTTGTTGTGTTCTTGTTATTTTTTTTCTTTCTTGTTTTCCCGTTCGTTTGTTCCTCTCTTCTGTTTGCTTTTGGGAAAGTGTGTGTTGCTGTTGTGTGAAGTGTGTAGTTTTTCACGGTCAGATGCGAAATAAGACAAAGAAAACCCATCGCCGCGCTCAAGGATACCCGAACATCGTAAAATAAACACAAATTGAAAGAAAAAAAAAAAAAAAAAAACCCACTCACCCGACACCGCAAGCATGGGAATTTCGAACTGCATGGATACAATTTTTGTTCTCTCCTTTCTAAAGTGCCTTCAAAAAGTGAAATGAAATCCCAAACAAATCAAGTGATGTTTTGTGTGTCCTTTTTGGATTTTTCCCCCCTTTGTGAACCCTTAAGATTGTTGTCAAACTTGACCCAGTGAATGCGTTTTTAGAGATTTGAGCGGGCGCCGTATTTTGTGAAAAATAAAAAAAAACGAGAACAAAAATATGCGCGAAGTGTACCTTTGACGACGGCTTATGCCGCGTTTGGACGCCCGGTTCGGTGCGAATTTGCGAGCGAAGTTCGAGTGAATATCCGCGAGGGATTCAAGCGTTTTTGTGACCAGAAAATGGTGCAATTCACATAAAAAAAATATTTTTTTTTTCAAACCCCGCTTATGTCTTTAAAAATGAAGAATTTCCCTTAAAGTGACTAAATTTTGACAAAGCCCTCGGGAGACGAACGAAATGTGTGTGTGATCCTGTGCATCCCATCTGGCGCCAAACAGAGGACCCTTGTGCGATGAATTTTGTTAAATTGTGTTTTTCTTCATTTTTTTACTTCAAATTCCCCATTCGCCTTGAATTTAAATTTAAATTATCCCAGTTCTGCTGTTCTTTGCCCTTTTTTTGCTGTGATTTTGAGCTGTTCCGGTGGTCAAGTCAGTGTCCTTTCAATACGGACTTGAAACTGTGTCGAATTTCTAGTCAAATTTGTGAAAAATCGACGTGGCTAAACTTTGACATCAACATTTTTAAACGCGTTTTTTTTTCGGACGTTTTCGGACCCTGACTGCGTGATGTATTCCCCCAATCTGTGAATGTAATAATAATAATATGGTTGGCGCGACAGTCCGAGGTGGACCTGGGCCTAGCTGTGAATGAACCGTGATAAAAAAAAATCTTCTTCTTCAAAGGACGCTATAGTCCGGTATGGACCTGGTCCTCAGCCAACAATCGTGACAAAATCCTTAAAAAAATAAATGGAAAGTGACCGAGTGCCGCTTTGATCAACATTTCCGACAGGAGAAGCGATCGATTGAATTCGTTTGTAAATCTTCAAAAATAATTGTTCGTGAACATTCCAGTTGGAGCGTGAAGTTTGTTGTCACTTTGATCAAACTAATGTTTCGTTTGGCGCCCAAATTTGGCATCACTTCTGAAATTCATGTCGGGAATAGGCTTCAATTTTGAAGTACTCTTTTCGTATTTCTCGATCGTTCAGTACGCGGTTTTTTATGAAATCGCCTGAAGAAGTGACATTTTTCTTTGGAACGTCACGCCTCCGTCGAAGTTTTCATCAGCAGGCAGCACTGCAATGTACACGGCACTCCATTGTGCTTAGATCTTGACGTGAAAGGAACATGAGTAGATCACGATCGGTTTTGCGAAAGAGATTTCATCCAATTCCTAATGCAGTCCTCGAGAGAATGACGCTGATGGAGATTTCACAATCAGTGCTGCCAATATGTTGCAGGACTTCTGATGAAATCCTCTAGAGAAATCGTGGATTGATGGAGATCTTGGATGCAGATCTTGTAGCTCCAAGCTGCGCTGCCAATTTCTTGAAACGGCATTGACCATACCGCAGGTCTTTCGAAGATGTCCCAGATAGATGGAGACTTATACATCAAAGCAGCAGAGCCATCAGGGCATCGGGAGAATCTTGAGCTGTTCCATCATGATCACCTTCCGATCAGCATGATCCACTACATGGCTCTCTAGGGAAGAGTACACACGAAAGATCACCAGCCAACTCGAACCTCGGCCACCGACTGTAACTCATCAGGAGTTATGCCAAAGCGTAACCAGGCGAGTTCTTAGACCTCATCCTGGGTCTGCCATGTGACACCTTCCCCTTTCAATCAATTCGTCAAACTTAGACTTTATAAAGGGAAACACATTTAACACAGTCTGGCAGCACTGTTCGAAGTCTTCCTCTTATTTGCAAGAGTTGAGAACTCGTTTGTTTTCCCTGTTTTTCGATGTCCTTCAGGATGTGGCTTGGATTAAGTGGATGTGGCTTGGATAGACAACGGACCTCCTCTGGCCTAGGCAGCTAGGTTGTGACATTAATGCACTTGGGCCAATGGATGCTCATTATTCCGCCAGAAGCGTGTGTCAAATTAAGGAGGGAGGCCGGGATTTATCAAACCTCAACAAATGTTCTTAGTGCGGTGACCGTTATTTTGTTGAGGTCGTTTAGAGGAGGAGCCTTTAGTTGTTGCAGATGGTTTCCTCCTCCTCTTCGTCTAGGCAGCTTCTAAAGAAGTCCTTGGAGAATAGGCAGTGTCCAGTAGGAATTCCCACTGAAGTACTAATTTTAAATCTCTTTCAGGAGATCAGGCTACTTGGTCTTTTTTGATCGAGGTAAGGCTAGAATGGTTTGGGCTTGATCCAGATTTGTTTTGACGTTCGACAAGTGATGCCGCTCAACCATATGGCATTGGGTGTCTGTGCGTAGAAGTTATTGAGCTGGTTTCTATAGGGGTACCTATGTTACGAGGGATTCCATCAATGGGTGTCGTGGCTGCTCTGGCCTAAGTGTGACTGTTACCCTTCTTCAGTTAGCCGCTCTAACTTAACCTAAGCAATCAAACCCTGATCGCGGCGTTGTTCCCTACACGGCAAGGGTTGTACAAGAGGCAAGGGTAGTACAAGAACACAAAAAATCAATCAGAGTGACCGTGGCCATGCAGTAATAGATTTGCATCCCGATCTCCTTTTCCTTCATCATCTCTGGACGCGAACTGATTTAAAATCTTGCTTTCAAGAGAACCGAAACTGCCTGCTTTCAAGGACATGCTTTGTCAGTTAGTCGCTTCAAAGATGATCATTGTCTCGAAGGGTTGACTTAGAGTCGTACAAATGATATTTTGTCAATTTGAACTACGAACTCAGACTCGCACTGTATGGCAGATCAGTCTAACGTCCCGACTCGGTGTTGCACGATCAGTGTAATCGAAAATTGTTTTTATTTAAATTTTTCTGATCACACTGTTTGATCTCATGAAACAAGTCACCGCTGAAACATCGCTTGAATATGTCACTCGATCATTCCTGACTCTTCTCGATAATATGCTCAATCAGGGAGAAGAACCGGATGTCACGAACAAGTCGAATGGAACAGGATGCTGGGACAGAGATGCTGCTGGGCAATACCTGGCTAATTGCCAGTTGCCCTTAGGGAAGGCATTTTTCTTCTCTCGACATCGCTTGATAATGAATCACTGCCCCTAAGAGAAAACGAGGTTGGAGTTTATTTTTGAGAGATTTCCCTGTCAGACAACATGGAGCTTGGCTAAGTTGAGTCCTGCCTTAACTAACTGCCATATTTTTCTTCATTCAGAGTTTTGAAAGGAGTTGAGTTAGTAATGGAAATGAGGGGGGGCTTCATTGAACTCGACATGGTATCGTTAAGAACCGTTGGAGATACAGTTGGTAGGTAGGAGGCCGTTGGTCAACTGTGATACCCACGGTCAGACTACTACTAGGAGGCCGTCAACTCTGATACCCACAGTGAGACTTCTTGAACTGATCGACCACTCCAGTGATAGTCCTGTAATTTGATCCCAATGGCAAATGGTGACTGGACTAGATTTGAAAACCGGATAGAAGGGACGAACCGGGAGAAGGGACTGAACCAACTGCGCCAGCCAGTCGCCATGGGGATACAGTAGACCACACGAAATTGAGAAAAAAATAAGGATCAAAAGGATCAAACCCTCAGAAATAGGAAATGGGTAGAAGGTCGGTTTGAACTTCGCTTTTCTCTCATCTCTTATTCTGCCATGTTTGTGCTGAAGTGCTTGTCTTGAGAGGGACTCCAAAATTGTGTCTTCAATGTTTGCCTGAAGTAGGTGGAGCTCCACCAGAATTAGGACTTTAATGAACCCCTTAGAAGTGAACCAAATTGAGATCCAAAACTGTTAAGACGTTTCTTGCCTTGAGGCAGCTTCAGATTCCACTGGATCATATGGGATCGCCTTGAGAAACGATATATGTTTTGATTCAAATTGTGGACATGCTTCTTACCTTCAGACGGCCTCAGTTGCTATCGTTACCAAAGATTATCCGTGACGTTTTCGAGAGTAACTCCTTCAAGAATATTTGGGCACATTTTGGAGCACTGTCTTTTGATCAGTCAATCGGGTGTTGATGCGAAGTCGATTTGGATACCATATCAGGAACTCTATCCATGTAAGGAGCTTTTCGCACAAAACTACCAAAAAGTCAGCCTTAAGTGCCAAGAATCTGTAAAGAATGGTTTGCATCGCCTTTTCCTTCTTTGCTTCACGTCAGTAACCAAACCTCGTAGCTTCTTAATAAGTACCACCGCAGCACAACCCTTTCAGCAACACTTGGGCTTCTAAAGAACCAAGTGCAAGATTTTGGCATAATTTACTGACACACGTTCTTGTTGTCAAAGATTTTTTGAGTCACATAGTTTCATTTTTTCTTATACCATATTCCCACCGAATCGAAATCTCGTGATTTGGATGAATTCTTACTGAAACCTCTATAGGCTGTTGCCATCGAGTTGAAGTGATTTCAAAAGTCATTAGCTCTGACTTTTCAAGCAATTAGCTTTTTTAAATGGCCGCCAAGACAGCTGTCAGAAAATAGAGAGAAATAAAATGAGTGATAAACTGAAAATCACGCTGTAGGCTCATTCGGTTTGACACAACCTCTCACGGATTGTGAACTCGAAGGGGTACCAACTGAATTTAAATGAAGTTGAGTGGTTTCGAGTCCCCGATGATGAATGAGGAAACCTACTAGATTTGAACAAATTTGATGAAATCTCGCGATTTCGTTCGGTAGCTTATTGTGCTCGTTGATTCGTTGATTGTTACCAACTAGTTAACCAACTAGAGCTCCTTGACTGGAAGTCAGAGGTTCGGATCCACAAAAAATGCGGTCAAGTAAAACGTTTGTTAAAGCTTCTGAGTCACTGTTTGGAAAATGGCATATTTATGGTCTTATTGATCTTAATTGAGAAGTTGTATAAATTTAAAAATATACCCAAAAATTCGTCCAAATAAAGTTTGGTCGAAAAATGGAATTCGATCCACGCTATGTTTTCGAAAATATCAAATGTCCAAATCTCCAGTCTCGGACCATTGAGTCCATTGATTCTTGTTGCAAATAATTAAGACCAGATCGGGCCTAAAGTTGCGTGCATGGACCTGAAAAGGAAGCCTATCATTTCCGAAAAATCCGTCTGTCAGTTTAAAAGTTCAAAGGCATCTGTTCAAAATTTCACATCTTTGACGCCTTTCTTCAACGCGAACTATTGCCGTTTTGATCCAACTTCCGAGCCAGTCAACAGACGTGTCCATTTCCAAAGCGGAGAGCCACCTTTCCCTGGAACAGAGAGAGCGCCTCCATTGGCGTGCAAAATTGAAGGTCTCATCAGACGGTTGTCACAATCAAACAAATGGCCCACCTCTGCAAACGTGCCTCTCATCAATTTTTCAACCGAAACGGCTCCAGCATCTCATTCCATTTAAATGCCCGAACCCGAAAGACATCCATCTCCTCCCCCAGTGTGGCTTCCATTTACGCACGTCAACCGCTCCCACCCTCCCCCACGCGTCCGTCATTAGTCTTCGGCCACCCAATCCCTCCCCTCCGGACTAACCAAGCGATTTAGATTCCATTCAGTTCGTGTTATCTGGGAATTCACCTTCAGCATAAACCCGAACACCGCAGATACTTTCATACGCGTGGCAAGTACTCCTCTCTCCAATCAATCATTCGGCGAAAGGAACACAAAAAACAGCCGCGCCGAGCAGGCTCTCATAACAACTCCTGCCGCGCAAATAAATTAGCATGAATGAAATAATTGTATCTATGCGTGCTTCAAGCAACGCACACTCACACACCCCTCAGCTGGTGTCGTTCCAAGGAGCCCACCAAGAATTTCGAATCAATCTTGTGTCGCTGTGGTTCTGTTGAGTTGCCGTCGGCAGTTGCTGCCGCTCAAGACAGCCTGATCATCGCCGATCACGTGTATTTCACAACAACACTTCAGATTCATGTGTGTGTGTGTATCTAACGAAGAAAAAAAAATCGCACAAAATTCATCAATCGTCTTCTGGCTCTCTCTCTGGCTCGTTGGCAGATTCGCGGTTCGTGGAGTTGTGCTCTTTTGTGCGAATTTTCGAATGACATCATACACAATTAGAATACACGACGTGTCGGCACCGGCAACGCAGATACAGATACACCGACCAGCTCCAGAGCTGGGGGAGCGCCGACGGCGACGGCGGCGGCTGGGGTGGACACACACAGAGTGATCTGTGTTCTGGCAGCCTGTCGCTCTGATACAATTAATTCATTCGTTTGCATGACGATTTCGCTCATTTCAATCGAGCCTGTTTTTTCGTGTTTTCTTTTATTTTTTTCCGTGCGACTGTTCGCAGATGCAGATACCGCCTCAAATCGGAACTAAATGCCCTCGCAGAGGTCCATAATTAGCCAAGGGAATGCATGCATTTGGTGCGATGTTTGGCTGCGATTACAACACGGCCGGGCGTTTGGCGGGAACGCTTGTTTTTTGTGTGGCTCTTTGCGTGTATCCATCATGGATGGTGTTCCGGATGTGAGAAGCAGCGCGCACCGAACATGTCCGTGAGTCAGATGGGAACTCTAGGCCTTGTGGCTGAATTATTATTTGTCTGTCTATTTTTAGCTCCCCAAACTTCGTGAAGGCAGTTAGCTAAAAAAAAAAAGCGACGTCGAAACTAGTTTCGGATAAAAGGCTGATGAGCGTCGACCATGTGTTAGGTTTTTTGGGACTTGCACTAAATTTTGGTCTAAAATTGGATTCAGATCGAAATCATGACTCGCCTTTGTGCGATGGACTTGTACTAAATTTTGGCCTACAATTGCTTACCGAACCATGTTCCGACTTTTCCGGTGGACTTGTACTAAATGTGGGTTTATAATTGGATCCTGATCTAAATCATGACCCGGCTTATTGTGGCGTTCTCGTGGGCTTTAATCAAAACATGGCTTAAAATTGGATTCGCCTTCGTGGGGTGTCCTTGTGGACTTGTACTAAATTTTGGTCTAAAATTGGATTCAGATCGAAATCATGACTCGCCTTTATGCGGTGGACTTGTACTAAATTTTGACCTTCAATTGCTTACCGAACCATGTTCCGACTTTTCCGGTGGACTTGTACTAAATGTGGGTTTATAATTGGATCCTGATCTAAATCATGACCCGGCTTATTGTGGCGTTCTCGTGGGCTTTAATCAAAACATGGCTTAAAATTGGATTCGCCTTCGTGTGGTGTCCTTCTGGACTTGTACTAAATTTTGGTCTAAAAATGGATTCAGATCTAAATCATGCCCTAGCTTTCTGTGGCGTCTTCTTAGGCTTAAATCAAAATAGGGCTTAAAATTGGATTCGCCTTTAGGCGGTGTCCGTGTGGAATTGTACTAAATTTTGTTCTAAAATAGCTTAATCTGAATTGTCCAAGACCCGCCTTCAAAGTGCAACTCTTTCTATGTTCAAAATGAAGAACAGGCTACTTTATGTTTAATCCCATCGTCGATGCTTCATTTTCCGATCAAAATCCAAGCCAACCTCTCGCCTGCACTCTCCCTCTCTCTCTCTCTCTCAATGCTCACCCATCGTTTCACAAAAGCTCAAGACCTCGTAGTCCTTCACGTGACTGACACTCGTCCATTAACTTGTTACTTGCGTCCACTTTTGACACGTCCCAACCATGCCGTGTCCATTCCCCACAGTCGGTGTCTGTGCCAGTTCCCCTCGCTCATAAATTCGCAATGAACACGACTCTTATTATTTACTCACACACCGTTAATGGCATTAAGGTTCATCATAAATTCATTAACGTCGATGGCCGATGAAATTGCGATAAGACGGTGTATGCTGTTTATAGCGCCTTTCAGCGCTAAGCTGCGCGAAGGGAGGGCCCCTCTACGGGGTCTAGGTTGTCAGGGTGCTCGATTCGGTGTGTAATGTGGCAGTTAAACGTGCTCCATCGCTTTGGATTTGACTAAATCCACTGATAAGCCGAATGAGGACGCACTTGGCACTTGGTCTCTTGCGGGATAAGGGCTTTGGCCAACCTTCGGTTGGATGGCTGGTGCGGTGCAATTGCGCGTAGAGTGGATTTCATACTCCTTCGTGGTTGTCAGTCATGCTGTGATAAAGTACAGAATTGTTGTCGCAAATTTATGCGTGTGCCATGAGCTGTCCTGTTGTGATAAGCTGATTGCTTCTCTTGATTTATGACAGTTTTCTTCTTCTTCTTTGCGTGTGATTGTCAGCTGTCAGGGTGTGTGTGAACAGAAGTGGGGTGGTCAATCGAAGTGACAAAATTGTTAATGTTTTATGACGTCTGTTGCATCGGTGACTCTGGATCTCACTCTGAACTCAATCAGCGTGTCAATTAGAAGTGTCTGTGTCTGGAATGGGCAATTCCCAAGAGAACAGACTTGGGTCTGAGGGATGGCTGGCAGTGCAGCGTTAAGGACAACACCCTCCGAAGCTTTAAACTTGCTAATTAATTTTAGGGCGGTAGACTTAATCCACAGAAAGATGGCAGCCAGTGTGGGGATTGTTGTATACATGGACACAGCTCCGTTCTGGACACTCTATCCTTGACACCGATCTCACGACGAGCTCCTCTTCGAGAAGAACTTCTCAACCAGTCTCCTCTCTAGATCCTGCTGGTACTCTGATCACCAGAAGCTGGATGGTCCTCTGAGAATCATCATAGATGCATCGCAGATGGCGTGTGAGCATCCATAGCCGATGCTTGCAACTGGAATTTGAATGTCATTTCCACTCGTAAGCATTCAGAGTGTCTTTAAGTGATCCTCAGCATCGATCGCAGTTACACTCAAATCTCTCATCTTCAGCCGATGACCCTCTTGAAGTGATCGTGCACAAAACTTAAACCCAAAGTAAAGCGATCGTGATCAGTTGACTGAGATCTTGGACTGATCTTGCTGGAGGATAATTAAGAACATACAGCTCGACTGATCACGTGCAAGCGTTGCTTAGGGAAACCTTGAATCGACTGTGGTCTCATCGATTTTCGACTGGTTTCAGCTTCAACAACTCAATTTCCACATGATCAGTTCAAACTTCTGTTGCGATCGCTGTAAACATTCGAGGATCGGCGAAAGTAGGTGCTTTGTCATGAGATCATGTGGTCTTCGGTGAGATGTCGGAAAACTGCTCCAACTTGTTTGGCTGCCGGGACCCTTTGACATTCTAGATGATAGCGAAGCAACCGAGTTCGTGAGAAGGCACCCTTGATCAGACACGATCACAAAGCCTGATCAGAATGAGCCATCGCTGGGGACTGCACTATTGGAAGTCACGCCTTTAGATTGGATCCGCCCTAGAACGATCTCGGGACCTTGTCCACCTTCTGTGTCGTTCGATAGGACTAGAGGTTGCCTAGCTTCTTTATTAACTTACCCGAAGTAGGCAGTACACATGTCAGCCATCGTCACCGCTTTGACAAAAATCCCATCTTTGGTTTGTTGAATGGGATCGACTAGATCCTCGTAGTAATGCCACGGGTCGGCATTGGCCTAAGAGTGCTTGCTGGCAGTCAGCCGGAGGGTCTGACTCTCTCGTCTAGAAGTCAAAGCAAGCTCCATAAGGGCCTCAACCAACAAGCCTCTCCAGCCATCGTGGTATCTGGAGAGTTTCCTGTTAAGCCCAAGTTGGTCGATTTGTCTTTGGGGACGTGATCGTCCTTATCCCAGAAGCTCGGATCTGATTCAAGCTCTCCATGCGCTCTTCGAGTCCAAAAAGGTCAACCGATCATCCCCTTCACCCATCCCTTCCCCCTTCCGCCCCCTCCCACATTTGCTGAGAAAAAAAGTGACTACACTTCCGGAAACTTGAAATCGGGTATAAACCGCGAAAGAGACGGTGACTAATCTGACGTACTTAGTATTCAATAAATGCATTGTTTCTTGTGATACGTGACGGCGACAGGCACTGTCTTGCTTCCAACAGAGTTTAAATTCAATGACACTCGGTTGATGCACCAAGACCATATTTAAATGCGTTTCGAGGACGTTAGGTGGGGAAGAACCTGGTCCACGAGACGGAAACTTTAGCATTTCCTCAAATGCGTTGTGTCTTCTGAATTTCTTTGTTTCGTTTCAATCGGGTTACAGTGGTCGATTTAGAGCAAGCAGCAGTCGGCACTTTTTGGCTTATCTGTATCTGAAGACTGCAATCCGACGATTGCAGGTTGGACAGTAGGTTGATTATTGACAGTCCAACGAGCAAAGGTTCCATCGAAAGGTGATGTTTCTATGATTGTGGTGTACGTCAAGAACCGCCTTGTCCGACAGGTTGAGCTGTGAATTCGAAAGCCCTCAGCCACCGTCCTCTGTCCCCGACTATAGCTGCCAAACCTAGAAATTCACGTGCATTCGCTACCGTACAACTGAATATGCTTTCACACAGGCGTCGTCCTGTTTCTCGTCCAAGGAAGCTGCCCCGGTTCACAACCACACTTAAGAGAGAATCTAGAAATGAGTGTCCTTTCCTAAGTCAAGGTCAAGGGTGCTATACACCATCAAGTATCAAGTAGGTTTTGCATAAGTTTCTTAAAGACGCACTTTAAGCGGTTTGACCGCGCAAATGTTTGACGCTTCTGAACGCAGTCAAGATGACTGATTGGTGGCTGAAAACGCGTGTATTTCTGCTCACATTTGTAAAGAGGAAGAGTGTACAGGGGGACAGGGAAGGGAAGGCAGCTCCACTCCAATGATAGTGTTGACTGGGCCAGGTTTGAAAGCCAGACAACGGCGTTCAAACTTTGCTTTCACTGGGATTCGAACCGGGAACTCCTCTGATCAAGGGCAGGCACCTGTCCCATCCAGTCGTCGCGTGTAAAAAGGATTCCAAGTCGCTTTCACTGGGATTCGAACCGGGAACTCCTCTGATCAAGGGCAGGCACCTGTCCCATCCAGTCGTCGCGTGTAAAAAGGATTCCAAGTCGCTTTCACTGGGATTCGAACCGGGAACTCCTCTGATCAAGGGCAGACACCTGTCCCATCCAGTCGTCGCGTGTAAAAAGGATTCCACGTCGCTTTCACTGGGATTCGAACCGGGCACTCCTCTGATCAAGGGCGGACACCTGTCCCTTCCAGTCGTCGAGTGTAAAAAGGATCGCTTTCACTTTAGGAAACTTTGTCGAAGTCAAAAATTCAGAAACAGCTCCAAATCTAAATTGAATCCAATAAAGCCCAACAAAGGCGTTCTCCTCTCCCATCCACCCCCACTCTCTCTCTCTCTCTCTTGACCATCCTTCGGTTCATTTTACCATAATCACAGCAATTACGATACATAATCCATCGAGTCGCCTCCAGCAACGACAACCACTCTCCAAGACGAACTACAGTCAAGTGCTCCGTTTTAAGGCTCTTCACTTTGTCACTTCAAAGTGCGGCGGCAAAGCAGAAGAAACACAAAAGAATGAAGAGGAAGTGGATGAAAAAAAACAATCTGAATAAAATAGAACCACCCTCCCCTTTGCCCACCTCCACCCCCAGCCCCAATTCCTCGTGGCTCATTAAAAACGCGACTTTGCAAATTGGTCCTTTGGGTTTAATTTTTCTTCCATTAAATTATCCCTGGACATGCTTTGTATTCTGCTTCTTCTTTCTCCCTGGGTGCAGTTCTGTGTGCTTGCGTGGGAAGGGGTGTGTGTGAGTGTGAATGTCTCTCTCTCTCTCTGTCAAGGTAAACGCAGCTTTTTTTCTCTCCCCTGTGGGCCACCCTAATCCCAGCACCACCTGGGGGACTCATTAATATTGCATGAAAGGATTTATTCAATGAATTTGTACGCCTTGCAAATCCATCATCAATCACAAATGCTTTCCGCGTCGCCCTCTTCTTTTTTTCATTTCTCGGCAACAACAATGAAAATCCAAAAAAAAAAAAAAAATGTGTCTCTGAAAGATTCTGAGTAACGAATGGTTTTTGTATCTCTTTCTCATTTCAGGTGCTTTTTGACTGTTTGGAACATTTTTAATAATTCCGTTAAATAGTTGTTAAAAAAAATCATTTTTGTTATTTACTGAAAAATAAAAAAATA
Source organism: Eristalis intricaria (assembly GCA_964034865.1). NCBI lineage: Eukaryota > Metazoa > Arthropoda > Insecta > Diptera > Syrphidae > Eristalis > Eristalis intricaria. Next base: position 6,485,808 of record OZ035875.1, on the reverse strand, counting down.
CAAAACAAAAAAATCCTTATATCTCCTTATTTTGTGCAATTATTTCCAATCACAACAACAACAACAACCACAAAAAAAAATAGTGTAATGAGTTTATTTAAATAAATTACGAAAAGAAAAAAAAACACACAGAAAATCAGTTTAATTTAAGTTCTTTTTCGTTCTTAAATAAAAATCAAAAGAAAAAAAATAAATAAAGCAAAATCAAATAAAACGAAATAGAAATTCAAAATCAATCTTAAAGTGTTCAGTTTCGTTTCGGTGTAATACATTTAAAACCAACCACTCTCCAACCAACCTAACCAACCAACCACCACAACCATCACCACCAGCCAACCAACAACTACAACAAAACAGCAACAAAAACAATAACAATAAACAAGAATTAAAATATCATCAGCAACAGTAACCAGCAAAACCAGCAAACCAGTAACAGTAACAAATCCATAAGAAATGCAATAAATCTAAAATAGCAACAAAACAGAAAAAAAAATAAAATAAAATAATAATAACGTATCTATACAACACCAAGTTTCAGTTAAATAGTTTTCCTCGGTTTTTTCACCAAACAACAAAAAAAAAAATAAACAAATCAAAAAACAAAAGTATATATATTTTTTTTCCAAAAAAAAAAACAACAAGACAAATTTGTTCTAAAAATGTTCTAAAATTGTTCTAAAATTGTACCAAAATTGTTCTAAACTTGCAAAATTCTAACGCACGCATACGGATAACATCAGCATCAAGAAGATAAATTGAAAAGAGAAAGATGTGTAAAGTGTTTGATTGAAAATAAAACAAAAAAAAGACGAAGAAAAAGATACATATAGTTTCAAAAAAGGAAAAAAAAACAAATAAAGAAAATAAAAATCATTTTCGGCTCAATTACGAGAGAACCATGAGGACTAAGAAGTATTCTTAATCAAAACTACGCATTTATTCAAATTTTGTGAAAGAGAAATTATAAAAATAAAAATATAAATAATAAATAATAAATAAAACGGCAGAATAAGGACGACGTATGTATCTGAAGGTGATATGTGCAAATGTGAAGCACAAACGTTTCGGTATACATATTTCTGTCTGAAACTGAAACTGGAAAATTGGAAACATTTCGAAGTGGAATCGAATGAAGGTGAGTTTTGTTTTTTTGTTTGATTTCTTGTAATATGTATCTATAAGTGAAATTCGCGATTGAATTGATCTGGTTTTGTGACCTTTTGGGAGTGTGTCTCATCTCGGATGGACTCTAGTGCTCCCTTTCGAAAAGGGGGACACAGGTTGCCAGGCTCCAGACCCGGTCTCGAATGAGGTGTTCGTCAGAGAACGAACTTGGACAACATTTAATGCCGTTTCATTCATCTGCACCAACCCTCTTTCCTTGGAATTCTCTTGGGTTCTGAAGGCAGTCTTCGGAAGGCACTTGCTTACCTACTTATCACACTAACGACTCCGGCCTGTGCTAAAGCTGCCTCCCATCTTTGACGGTCTGTCCATTCTTGACGGTCCTGGACACCAGCTTGTTGCTGCAATCGTCAATACCAAGCTGCCTTGCGTCCGCGATGAGTTGGTCCTTTTACCGAAGGTTCGGTTTTCCTCTTCTTCTGGAGCCAGAAGGCTCGGTTCTTTTTCGAAGACCCTCTTTTCTGGAGCGCTGTTGTCCATGCGCTTGATGTGGCCGAGCCAGAGCAGTCGACGGATTTTTGCATGACTTCAACCACATCTTGTCACAGTTCGTAGAGCTCTCGAAAGGCACTAGGGTTCCTTTAATCCCTTTCCGGTTATCCAGTATTCCGCGGGGGACTCTGTTTGGCTTTTATTCTGCCGAGCTCACCGCTCATTCAGCTGGCATTATCATCCTTGTCCATGCAACGTGTCCTGTCGCTGTCTTGATCGTCCTCCGTTGTGCCGTAACGGTCCATCTATACATTTATGTCGTCAGCTGATGCCTGAATTCTTCGCCTGAATTTACCCTTGAGGACCTTCTCCTGTCCCATGTCCATCTGGCGGCTTCTTCATTTGTTTGAAAGACTACTTTTTTTTTTTCTTGCCATCCAGGTTGCCAGATCAGGTCCTGCAGGGTGACAAAGAAGACTTCCCGAAAAACCCTGAAGACCCCTTCACTCCTGTCTTCACTCCCTGGAAGTCCAGGGTGATGTCAAAGAAGACAGTCCTTTAGTTTCAAAGACTTATCTTCTCCCTGAAATCATCCTAAATTCCGAAGAAGCGCCTAAACAAACCGCGAACAAGCTCAAGATGCCAAGAAAGTCTCTGAAGAAACGAAAGAGAAGCAGTTCATCACCCATTCCCCTTCTTCCAGTCGAACCGGAGCACACCAAGTTCAAACCCCATCTGTCACTTGTCAGTGTGCCCCTTCCTCCTCAAATCATCATCCATCAAATAACTCCCATCGAGACTGAATGACACAGATCAAATACCGCAACAAATTGAAATGCCTATCGAAATCCACCAGTCGCCATTCATTCATCGCCCTCTGACAGCTGTCAATCAGCGACATCTATCGCATGAACCGCCGAATCACGTGTCAACTGTCAGTCGGTCTGTGTCAGCGGCAGAGCATGTGTGTACCAAACGTCAGTGATACGCTAACCTCCTCTCGTCAATAACCCGAGCGGTGAGGTAAACAAAAACATTCCGCCGCAACCCCCTTGGAAACTTTCTCAGAAACACTTTCTCTTTCAAAGTCACCCCTCATCCTTTCCGCTCTCTCTGGGTGCGAGCGTGTGTGTGTGTTTGTGGTTCTCTTTGAATCCGGTGAAGAAACGTACACAACAAATCCAAATGAAATTAGAATTGTCTTCCGACTCAGCCCACTCCCACCCGCCACCAGGCATGGTCCATATGCCAGCACAAGGAGGAGGAGGAAGAGCTTTGCCGTGCAGCGGCAGCGGCAGCATCCCTCGTGGAATGCTCGAGTGCTTGAGCATCCCTCCTGCCTCCGTGCGTCTCCATACACACGCCCTCTCGACGTGTTCTTCGTCAAGCCTACCTCAACCCAGGAAACTATACCGAAGAGGGTGGTTGCCGTGCTCAACGGCAGCGCCTGTATCTGCGCCATCCCTTTGTTTCGCCGCCCCGTGGGGTGACTGTCGCCTGATGCCGTGGCTAACGGAAAAACTGAGTTTTGTTGTAGGTCGCGGAATGGAGTAAAGCGCGTTTGTTTTTTTTTCTGTTTTCTTGTGTCCTTGAGGCCGCGCTGACAGTAAAACAAAAATAGAAAGAAAAGGAAATCAACCCTCATCAGTTGCAACCCCTTCTTGTGATAACGCAAGGCTCCAGGCAACCCTGCCACTGTGTGTGTGTGTGGGGGGTGGAGGGAGGGACGAATAGAGTTAAAATCATTTTCGATTAATTTGATATTCCCTGCGCTCATGATGATGATGGCGCCGATGCTGTGTGTGGGGTGTGTGATGGGTGGTGGGTGGATGGATATGTGCAAACGAACCACCCATGGTGACAGCGGAAGCGCACACAGTCATCCCTAGTCGCACTCGACTGGACAATGGAAATTAATGCTCTCGGCTCTCCAGCCTGCGAAATGAGATTCAAATTGGAAATTTCATTAATTGCAGGCGCACCCGGGCATGGGCCGCGATTCATGGGGGAGGCGGCGCGGTCGCATTACACTGCACGACGCACGACGACGATGATAATGACGATGACGATGATGCTGATGGAGTGGTGGACTGGTGGACTGGAGGAGAAGGAGAATGATGCCACTTTTGGGGAGGATGCGATATTTGCTGTTGCCAGGCGGCATCGGCATCAGCATCGGCACCGGGAGTGGTGATGGCGGCCGATAATTGCGAATGTACACGCGGATGTGGGATTTTTTCGATGGAATTGCCTCGCACATAATGCGGAGCGGAGCGGAGCTAATGCTGGCGGGCTTATGTGCATTCGAATGCAGGTGTTGGGGTGGTGGGGATGCACACGGGATGGAGGGTGGGGGTGAGTGCATATATGTAAAGTGCTTTTTTTGCGAAGTAAATTAATTGGAAATGCATTTATTTTTGGGTGTGTCCTGTTAATTTTACTGCGCACAAAAAAATGGGTGTGGACAGGTACGTGCACATAAAGGTTCTTCTTTTCTTTTTTTTTTTTTTTTTGTCTGGGTCATGTGAAGTAACGGTATGGTTGGATTGAATGGTGAACATGCATCATTTCCTCAGAACAAGCAAAGTCTTCGTCGGTGGATTCTTGGTTCATGCCGAAGTCACGACAGAGCCAAAGACGACCACTCTCCTTAACTTCCAGTGCCATGTATCTAGGCATCAACTTAAGACCCAAACTTAGGTTGAAGCTTAACGTACTGCTGACGTGCGGGTTAAGCAGGCATGCATATCAGGTAACGCCTCCAGTAGAACCTTCGGCGAAAAAAGTGAGGTCTCCAACATGAACTCACAGAGCATGAACTTCAAAAAAGAGCAACAGACAACGAAGTTTAAGGGATACAGGAGGGTCGATAGATAGAAGTGAGAACTCTTATCAGCTCCGTCAGCTTATTTATAAAGTGTATTTTTAAAATCTCAAAATCCAACAAGACTTTAACTTCGTCGAGTTCACGTCGAGTGAGTTGAAGAAGGTCCAGGCGCTCGCTGTCTGTCTGACTCCAGCGAGAGTCTAGCAAGAGGCACAAATGAAATTTGTTAAGGTGCCCTTCTCAGCTGCGTTGTTGCAACTGCGACTCTCCTGTGTTATGTGGGGTACCTTGTTTTAGGGCATGCTCTCCTATCGGCCACTAATCCACCGGTGTCGTGACGGGTTCGTCGGAGGAGGTCTTTCATTGAAGATCGGTTGTACTCAGGTCGTACTCTTCTTGATGTTTGACAGTCGGTCTGGTCTAGGTTTGAGGTTTGCTATCTCAAGAAAGTGCGTACAGATATTAGCCTTGACTACTTGTAGTGGGAACTAAACCTCCTGAAGGGCAGTTCATCGGCCTTCTCATTTGCTGGGATGTGGCTGTGTCCTGGAATCCAGATAAGAGACATTTTGAGCTGACTTTCTAAGGACGCGAACTCCGCTCGGCATTCCTGTACCAATTGAGGATATGATGTAAAGTAAGCAATAGCTTTGATGGATACTTGCTGAGCCCTGCCAGGGCCCTGCCGAATTGCGAATAGTTCCACTGGAATCGTCTGGTAGCCTGAAGGCTTTGGAATGTTCGGGAGTACAGGATTTACATCGCCGTCCAATCGCCGTTGTTTTGTTGTTGCGTTTAAACGTTTAAAAGACATGCTGAGCTGAGTATAGATTCAAAGCTCTTTTTCACGCATATCCAATATAAAGACTAAAATCTATCGACTTCGAACGGAAAGGGATATTATTGGATGGTTCCCCGTCATCACGACATCTGCGGCCAGCTTTATCAGGTAGGCGACCGTTTCCAGTTCAATAACTCGCTAGGGATACTGAACTTGGGCCTAGCTTCTGATGAGTTGGACTCGATGCCAGTTCATTGCGGGGCCTGGAGATCTCTTGTGAGTGCCTACCAGCGCTTCCTTTTTAGTGGATCATGAGTGTCAGAAGATGACAATGACTCTGTCCAGTCGTCTGAAAGACGACCGATTGTGATGAATCCGGCGTTCAACACATTTGCCAGCGTGCCAATATACGCATTCAGTTGAGAAACCGACCCACTCCATGAGATGAAAGCAATTCATTAGCAAACATCAAAGGATCGTCGAAGTTAATGGTCCAGTTGACTTCAAAGCTTTTTGATTGAACTCCCCTTTCCGAACTGTGGCTTCATTTGAGTCCAGGTGTGAAGTTTGTGTGCTCTGTCGATGGGTGGCTTATTGGGGTTGTAAAACTCACCAAGTGGCAAGAAATGTGGCGGCAAATGGATGCCGATTGATATCCATGTGGCCAGAGGGGATATGATTGCTCGCAGAGATGGTCTGCAGTCGATAACATTTTGGCAGCATCCACAAGGCGAGACAAGGCCCAAAGAAAATTCTTCATTTCTTCAAACGATCTTCTTCATGATCTCTTCCAGTCTCTTGCGTCGATGATGGCGCCATGGTTTTTAACAAAATGATGCCAACTTATTTCGCTCAACGGTTCTTGTTCTATGATACCGACGATGGTGTTAGGCAGCACCTCATAACTGTCGGAGTTCCACAAGTGTCGGTACTAGGACCGCTCTTATGGATCATTATGCACGACGGTGCTCTAAGACTTGGAAAGTCTTTTTTGCTTAATTTCTTAATTAAACAGAAACTCAAGCTCAGACTTTATGTTTACCCAACTTTGGACTGAACTTCTTCGAGCAAATTCCCACCTCATTTTCACAACTGCACCCGCCATTCAAAATGGCGTTAAATCGACTTCACAATCGTGCAAAAAATCCTTGGGAAATCTTCGATAACCTGCCAGTTGTGGACCATTCAAATTGCAACCTCTAAATGAATCATCCATGCGCCAGCATCCATAAAAGCCTCTTCTTAAAATCTACAAGAGCAGACCTCAATACTCCCCACTTTCCCGCTGACAACCAACTAACTCACAGCAGACCAGGCACAACCACCAATTTCTCAGTCGCCCAACTCAGAGCGGTATTTGGCTACCGACCATCTTCCGTGTTCTAGGCTCTCGCTTCGTTGCGCTGGCTTACAGACCCTTGGCTGAGCTTAAATATTCATATTTAATGTCGCTGTAGTCACATTTCAGCCACCGAACGAGAAATGACGCTATCATGCCATCCACTCAAATAGCACTTAAATCCCACCCTCAACCCCCACCACCCCACAGTCATTAAATGTTCGTCACATCATAAATTGAGGTTAGGGTAGGTTCGTGTAAGCCGTCCAAATCAGCTTTCGACACCAGACCGCCGAGTGCCAGAGTTCACTGATCGAACACAGCCACAACAAGACAAGCCGAAGAAGGCACTTGAGCTGTTACACCCTCCAGCCAACCACACCCAGCCCCCGCCACCACCATCGTGCCCCATCGCTGTCGTTCCCTTGGCGTTGTGCATGACGTTGTCATCGTTTTGCCACGTCTTTGGGGTGAAATTGATTTGAAAATTGGATTCAACCGGGTCACCAACCAGCCGTCTTCGAAGAAATATGAAAATTCCATTTCCTGTTGCATTTGCCGGCCTGACACGCCGCCAACACCACCGCAGAACATCGACAGATTCCATTCCAATCCGATTGTGTAAAAGGTGCGAAATGGTGTGTTCGTCGGCAAACACCGTCGCACTTCAAAGGGCCGACCGGCCGGCCAACACGTCGAACAGCGGCAGAACAGCGTGTCGGCGCTTCGTACTTAGAAGTGCGAGTTCTACAAAAGGCTTTGGGTTTAATATGCAGAAAAGGTGCCTTAAATACGTCGGACTTCGGACTTCGCACACACCTACAGGCGGCGGCAACGACTCGCGGCTGTCCGCCATTTCACGCTCCTTGCGTTAGCTGCTTTGCAACATTGTCTCTACAAACAGTCGCTCTGAATGCTGTTCAGTGTGTGTGTGCATCTTCTGGTCTTCTGTGCATTCCAGGTCATTTGCTTTTCTCATAGTTAACACAACGAAGGAGCTTAAAGCGGAGCACGTTAACGACAAAATCTTTCTCGCCCTGCACGCCGCAACTCCCGCCCGACTCATGCCATCGGTTTCAATTTCAAGCGCTTCCTTTGCCCGCCGGGCTTGGTGTTGTCCTGAAATATTCAAACGGTCTCAAACTCACTCTCTCTCTCTCTCGGTCTCTCTCCTGGCAGAGATAGGGCGAACCCCGCGCCCCCTCTTGGCCGTGGTGCTGCTTAATTTTGCATGAAAGTGAAAACTTCCAAAGGACTCTTGTCGGTTTTGTGTTGGCTCTTCGGCCTGCGCCTTCCTGTTTTTGCCTGTGTGTGTGTGTGTGTGTTGGGGCAAAAACCTAAATGCTGCACACACGCCTCCATCGCCGTGCAGAGCACAACAAACCAAAGGACGACGAAGAAGAGAACTGGAAGTAAAAACAAGCGAATTCAAAGAAACTCGAAATCTTTTATTTTTGTTTTCTCTTTTCTCTCTCTCTGTCTCTCTCTGAAATTCTATTTGTTCGTCTTTGTGTAGATACATGAGTATCTGAAGTGCACTCGTGCACTGTTGGCGCGCGTACTTTAAGGGTAAACAGATCCTCAATGGGCGGCAGGATGGATGGATGGTTAGCGGTGGCGGGAGGGGGGCTGGTGTGCGGGCGTCAGAGATGAAGACAAATGATGTGAAGCACATGTGTGAGTGTGTGTTTGTGTTAGGAAAGGATGTGGAATCTGTTGAATCGAAATTCGGTGAAATTCATTAACCCAACGACTTACTTGGGAATTTTTGGATGATTTTACGTTGAGAGGGCGGTGGGGCAGGGGAGGTTAGTAGATCTCTGGCGACATGAGCGACGTGTTCTTCATGTGAATTCCTGAATTCCTTGGCGTACAGTGAGTAGTCTTTCGAGTGTGACCTAGAATCGATAAATGCCAAGGAGTTGAACATACATTTTTAATTTATTGTCGGAAGGGTGGGTGGGGGGGGGGGGAAGCTGTAGAGTCAGTCAGTTAGAAGGGCTGTCATGGTTCCAGTGAAGGGCGGGCTTCATTTATCGAGATCAACGCCTTGTCAGAGGAAGGAAGCCTTCGCGAGTTTGCTGAGAAGATGTGGTTTGTTGTCGGCCTTGAGGCAAGGTCTTAGAGCCCCGAGCAAGGCTGTGGCCAGAATCAAAGGAGAGGCTTCCAGACAGTTTGCAAAGAAATTGGGACCTATCCACAAAATGAGTGGAGACTGTTAAGAGGAGGAATCTGTAAAGAAGACATAAAGTAGGGGCCCTAAGACACCGTCTTGAGGGACTCCGGCTTTAGCTACGTAATTGTCTGAGGCTGGCGCCTGCTCCAGCTGTGCATTCGGCATTGCTACACTTTAGTAGCTCTTAATTAAAAAGAAAATTCTCATGTTTGTGTAGCAGGCCAGCATGCCAAAGCTTATCGCCACGTCAAGACAAACTGCTGCGCGAAGTCTCTATTCATCCAGGTCTGTTAATGATCTTGTTTGTGGCTCTGCTGAATAGCTGAGTGTTGTCGTCCGAAAGCCGACCTGATGGTCAGGCATTATCTCGACCGTTGTAGGCTTATTCTCGACCGTAGAAGGTTCTTCTTGGTTTGTATTGGGAGTACACCAATCCCTCTCTATGAGGATGCCTTTGTTGCGTCTTTCCTTGAGTCCTTGACTTTACACATTTGTGGAAGGAATTTAGATCTTTTTAAAGCATTGAACAGATTTCGTAGATAAACGAGTGCTTCATGAGGTAGTTCCATAAGCATCCTTCCAGTACTTGGCATCATGAAGTCTCTTGGGTCTTGTGAACGTCTCAGGCTGGTTGGCACAATGACAGAGTCCGCCACGTTGCGTTGGCCATCACACAGCTTTGTCAACCACTCTTATCTCGATGTTGGCGTCCGTGCTTCAACCGAAATAAGGCCTTTATTCCACACACAGCTGGTCATTTGTAGTACTTTAGCATGTAGTCGACCTGAGGGGACCTTGTTTGTTGAGAGAGAATACAAAAATAACCATCAAACGTATGCTCTACGTATCTTGTTGGGTGGGGCTACAGCCCAGGGCCAGAACCTAGCTCCCACAGCAACCACTCGTGTTGTGCGTGCTAGTGTCCTTCCACCAGTACAAGGAACCTTCGAATGCGGTTTCTAGTCAGAATAGTGTCCAGAAACTCCTTTCGGTATGGGCCAAGTTTGAGAACCTTCTAGGCAGGAACACTCAGAGCATGGTCAGTGAATCGAAAGAGGTGAGGCCGTGAAAAATCGAAAATCGACCCTAGACTCCATGGATTCGTAGGAGTCGATGCTCAGACCCACAACGCCCAGCTTGCACATTAGGTGGAGTCTAGACTTATTTGAAAGCTTTTTTGTGATACAGTCGAACGTCCATAAGTCGAAAAGCCACGGGAACAAATATTTTGTTCGGTTCATGGAGTGTAAAATATGGGATCGCTTAAGTCTGTGTTTTGAATCATTAAACATTTGGAGTCAACCGCCAAGCCTCGCACAGATTTTTCGAGCGTTAAAGTGGAACGCGATGAGTTGCTCCATGCATCTCTTGTGGACTTGGCTTCCTTTCCTTCTCGTTCCGCTGTGCTTCAGACAAAAATTAACTTTTTTCGAACAGATTTGGACTTGACCTAGGCCGTCCCAATCGACTTGGTACTCGTATTCGACTCAGTACACGACTTCATGCCCGTTCCACGTTCCAGTTACTTTTTAATGTCTGCTAACTTGTTCGAGGACCCAAAGCAAACAATCCCTCCAGGCATGGGAAGTCAACTCGAACTGTACCATAATGCAATGTCCACAGTCCGACCACAGACCTAGAGACGCCCCCTAATGAAGATACGCACACCAATTCAGCGTCACCTTAACTTGACGATTAGATCGTCCTCGATGAGGTGGTTTGCGGGTGAAGACATGGAGCCAGAGTGCGATAAACTCGGACTGTGGAAAAGTGCATCGTCAACAAGTGTTTTTCGTGCGCACATTTTTGACGTTATCGTCGTGAAGGGGTGGACAGGCGATTCAGATACAAAATCCCCTAAAGTGAGTGACACGAGCTGTCACTTCCTCTTCACACGTAAAATGTCAAAAGTGACAGCTTGCAAGCAGGCGGTTAACGAACAAACTCTGGTGGCATGTTCGACTCGTTATCTGATGTCACTCATAGACCGCTCATCAGGCCAGCGACCCGGGGATGGTCTGAGCCGGAGCGAGGAACGTTTGTTGGCCACTGTCTGTGCGGTCTGCACTGATCGTAATCCACTCTAGCGTCGCATAATAATTAAAATTGAAAATTTCCAATTAATTTTAATGACACTCCAAATGCATCACAATCTTCTGCCTCCTGCCACCCACCCCCACGATATCCGGCTCCACCCATTTCAACACACGACAAAAAAAGAAATGCTTTAACCAGGAGAATTGTTAATTTTATTTATTTTCATCAGTTTGGTGGTCTTTTTTTTTTTTTTTTGAATTTTTTGGCAATTTCCGTCAGCGCCATTATCGTTTTTCGCTCGTACCCAATTGCGAGCGGGAAATTAAAAATTCACCCGGCCTCGGAGCCTCACAGCCCTCACAACGCCCATAACGTTGTGCTATTAATTTAATTCATTCTACACCACCCCCCACTCACACACACACACAGACAGCCACACAAGCTGGCATCCCGCCCCACCGTCCGACGGTCTTTCATCAGAGTTGACGGAAAAAAAAACAGAGAAGCATTATCCTCTTACCATTGTCCACCAAATAAAAGTCAAAAACTAACTGTATTGCATTCGAAAAATTCAACCATTCAAACCAGCTCCACCCCCGGCCTCCCCCTCCCCCGTATTCACACACAATGCAACATCAACCATCCCCCATCGTTCATTTGTGTGTTTCCGCCAAAAAATGTGGAATCTCCTCATCTCGTCGGAACAACAATGAACGGGCGTAGGGTTATGGGGGGCGCGTAAAGGCTGACAGCATAAAAGGATTCCATGTGCCCGTGTGTGTGTGTGTGTGTGTGCGGGGGAGGCCATGCGAACATTTTATAGAAAAATATATTTTGTTGCCACCACAGAGGACCCAACTAGGTCCATGCAGGGAGTGTGCGCATTACTGAGTAGTGGGATGCTGATACATGATGACCCCCCCCCCCACCCCCACACACCCAAACACACACACACACGCTCTGCGAGACCAAGCACACTTATTTATTTATTCGTTCACATGCCATTATTGTGCATTTCGCACAACAAAGTCCTTTTGTTTGATGCCATGCCGACCAACCATACCCCCTTCACCCCCTCCCCCGCCCCAACCAAAAACACTGTGAACACAATAAATTCATCGAATCGCCAGTGTCGGTGATATGTGTACCGGTAAATACATGTCCTTTTTGTGCGTTCTTTTTCCATTTGCTGCCCACCCCCTGCCAACCCGGGGGTGGCCATCCACTTGGGCTCCACACAACAACGCATATCGAATTAAGGGAAACAATTTTTTTATTCGTTCTTGCTTTGATGAAAATGCATCATCATCCAACAGCCATCATGTGGATACATGAAGTTTTTAACTCTCTTTCACTGCCGCCCGCAATGTCCTTTCGATTGTTTCGTGGGTGGTCCTCGTCAAAGGACATAAGTTTGCAGGGTGGGTGGGGGTCTTGTACACAACTGGGCATTGTTCAGCGAGTGCACGGGAGTCAGAGAGAGAGAGAGAGAGAGAGCAAGCGAGAGCGGGGGACAAAACCGAGAAATGCATCGAGGAAATTGAATTGAGTCCCAAAAAGTTCTTTGTTGTGTGTGTGCGATATACATTTTTTTTTAATTATCCATGTTCAGTGTGCGAGGAAGCGTGTGCTGAGTTAAATAATTGAAATGGTAGCCGGCACTGCAGGCAAACAAACAAAACCCCAAACAAAACGTGAAAATGTTGAAACAATGAAATGGATGACTCCGAGTCGTGCTCTCAAGTCGTGGAGGAGGGGGGGGGGGGGGATCCTGGGGCTTGCAGTTGCAGCTTAACATGTTTCTGACGTGATTTCTGGTAAATCACGGCGACACGACGTCGGATTCAATGGTGGGACTGGTCAACTGCTGGTTGAGAACCTCTCGGGCAAGGATGAAGGTCCTTTTCGAGATGCTCTGCAGACGTTGTTCGTTGTCCTGGACTCAATCAGGCTAAAGACCATTTCTACTATCGCTCAATGAAGCTGAAGACGTTCTCCAAATCGGGATGGATTCAAGATGCCTCTTCAATCAGCGACATGCAATGGGCATCCGTTCAAATTACGCGGTTGTCATCTTCTGCTGCTCCATTCCTTCGAGCGTCAGAGTAGAAACTTCGCAAACATCTACTTTGGCTCATAGTCAGTCGCCACGAAACGCTTCAAAAATAGAATTCAACCTTGAAGCATCCCACTGCTGCCCTTTAAACGGAATGAATTCCTAAGGATCCTCGAAGCTGGTGTTCGTTGCTCCCTTAGGCGACTAGAGGATGTGCTGTTTCATGTTCGCTCAGCACCAGGCACCAGTCTCCTCCAAGTTCCCTGCAGTTCCTGGATGTATGTGAGGAGGAGGAGGACGCTCCTAGTTGTGGTGGACGTAGTACAACAACCCCACTGCCTTGAAAGATGGCTCTAAAGACGTACACATTCAACTCTAAGGCTGTCTGGGAATGTCACAAGAAACCAGATGCCCTGGCAGGAAATAAGAGACTGAAACTGATTTGGGTGCCAGGACATGGAAACCATGAATCTGTCATGCAAGGGAAGGGGAGGTGCTCAGATGCCCTTTATTAGGCCCTGCCCTCCTTAGAGATTCAATAATTCAGACACTAACTTCCATTTTCACAAATGGATCTTTACAGAAAGTCTGTAGGCACTGTGGACAGGCGAAAGAAACTCTGGAGCTAATCGGCTGTCCAGGACTTGCCCGGGAAAGATTCAAATTGATAAGCAAAGTATCCGAAACAGAGAAGGACTTCCAAGAAATTCCATCTAGAGGAGTTGTTAAGTCTCAGGCCAAAAGAAGGGGGTACAATAGATGCTGGAGGTCGAAATACTAGCGTCTTGCTGTGACACACCCCTAGTTCTTCAATTGTGGGCGTAGTACCCAAGTAATTGTGTGCCCTGTCCTTGTAGCTGTGGCTCACTTAGACCATCGTGGTGGGTCCATTGTGCCCTTGTCTGACAAGCTCTTACAGTTCAAGACCGCTTAAGTCCTCTAGTTCTGTGAAGAAGTGCTTTCCTATGAACTGCCTTCTTTTTTTTACTTGGGCTGAGCCATCCTAGAGCAGTTGTTTGTCTTTGAAGCTTCTGGAGTTTTTTCGGACGCATTGGATGATTACCAAGGGCATTGAGCTCGTCAAGGACTCCTATGAGCATCCTACGAACATACTTGCGACTACTTTGTCCCAGGTGGCGCGTGACGGAGCAATCAAACATCTCGTTTCCCCCAGTCGTCAATCGCCGTCAGATCTTCCACCACGGCACATTCAAAACTCGCGACGATGTCAATGTCATCTGAATCCTGTGTCAAACTCTGCAGGTACTCTGCAGATTTTGTTCGTTGTCCTAGCCTCAACTAGACTCACAGTTCGTTCCACCTTTGCAGATACCCTCAGCACTTCCTCCAGAACATTATGGCGCCTCTTCTTGCCAAAATCCGGGGGAGGTTTCGAACAACTCGGAAGTCCTTCAAGCGAGCCATGAAGTGCATCGTATGTCATTGGCTTTTAGTATCCATCGTTTCTTGCGATGCCTGTTGCGGCTTTAAAATCGACTAAAAGGTGGTGTGACTCGATTTGACACTGTCTAGTCCTGTCTAGGCTTTGCCTTGGTGTGAATATTTGGTCTATGGTCAATTGGCCGTCCCTGAAAGTGCAGTGGACTTCACACAGTACGTTGGACGCCATTTTACAGCCGCCGGGCAGATATACTGTGGAGCGTCTTTTTGTGGATGCCAAATGGAGCTGATATTCCAGACGTCGTCGAGTATGCTTTAGTTTTCTCCTTTGGCTCTTAACTCTCTCTCTCTCTCTCTCTCCCTCTCTGTCTGTCTGTCTCCCTCTCTCACTCTCTCACTCTCTCCCTCTCTCCCTCTCCCTCCCTCTCTCCCTCTCTCTCTCTCTCTCTCTCTCTCTCCCTCGCTCTCTGAGATCCTTCTTGTGGTTATTACGAAGTCGAGGTAGACAAGGACATAGAAGCAGTTCTGGTCTACGCGCGCCCACACGTCGTTTTGCCATCATTGCCCGCGGTGCGAAAGAATTGACTAATTTTCATTTTCTCACCATTAGAAGAAGAAAGAAATGATCATAATTTGTTTTTTTCTGATGCTGGGAATTTAGAGGACTGGTTCCTCAATCACTCCTACATGATCGAGAGTTGCGATGGGTTGGGTACGGTTCATGTTCCATTATCACGCAGAAAGTTCGACTCAACGATAGACGAGAATTCTGTCCCCCCGACGCCCCGTAACTGGCGATACTGCATTGACGTTGAAATCCTTCAGACAGCTGGGGATGATCAAGTTGTGTACACCCATGTAGTCTCATCGCGAAAAACGCATGTCCGAAGAGCGTGAAGCCAGTATTTTTTTGTTGAAACGTTCTCCTACTTGCGCTACAGTCCGGGATGGACCTGGTCCTGAGCCAACAAGCCTCTCCAACTCCCTGGGCCTTCATATACTTTCAACGCAAAGTTGGTTGATGCCCTTCTTGTGTCCGCCATTGGTTATGTGGGCGGATTCGAGTCGTCACTTTTTGGACCGGAGTTGTCCATACGCTCCACATGGCCTTGCCACCTTAGGCGTTGGATCAGAGTCCGTCAACGTCAGCGCAAACAGGTCTAATGATCGCACGCAGGCAGCTTTTCTCTCTCTAAGAAACCAAGCTTTGGAGATTGTCCATAACTCAGTGCCGCCGTACAGTGGGACTGTGGTGATCAGGGGTTGAAATACTTGAATAGCCCTATCTTCATGCCAGGACCATGACGAGTTGTTCGTAAGGAGGGGTCTACCTTATGGAGGGGAATCCGTTAAGAGAAGAAGTTTCACTTTACACTGTCAGCTTGGAGCTTCGACAGACGGCTCTGTTTCTCAATTGCGTCTTGATACCATGGGAACTGCGATTGGAAATGGTTACTCTGCGTTTGAACTCGGTACATATGTTGTTCATACTGTTTTATACGCATCTTCGTCGAAGTCCTTAACTACCTCAAATTTAATGTTACCCACTGTGGCTCTGTCTCAACTCTCTGTCTCTGTCCAAAGCGTCCAAGACTTGTATATACAGTGAAGGCTTATATTAAGGACAACTCTCTTAGGAGGACCATCCCCTTTTTCACGACATTGAATCTTGAATTGAAGTTCCATACGTTCACATGTACGGGAAACTGCAAAAGTTCTGCCACCGTCGCTGTTCGCCTATGGGAGCTTGCACTGTATAGTACTTATACATAATTCGTTTTATCCTCATTCACCGCCAGCCGCTTACGTCTGAATACCACCAAATCCCTCACTGACGGCTCGCCGTGTTCGATCGACCACGTCAATGTCATCTAGTTATCTGTGTATGCTTACATTTGCACGGTCTTCTGGAAGATCGTGCACCTTGTGCTGGCAATTGAGTTTTCACGACCCTCTCAAGAATGATGTTGAAGAAGTCACATGACATCTCGTCGCCCTATCTAAGCTCTTTTCTGACATCGATCTAGATGGGGCATGGACAATTTTCCACTGTCATTCCCCGTAGTCTGACGAGCTTCGTCAAAACTAGACATGGCGTTGCATTGTTCGTCTCTATGCACGGCCTTTCAATCGACTAGTGGGTGGTGTGGGTGTCGATCTGAATTTCTTGGCTCTTGAAGATTTAGTCGATGGTGGACTTCCCTGGCCTGAATCCGCACTGACAAGGACCTGTCAGGTTATTGACGACTGATTCCGGACGCTCACGGCAGAAGAGAGAGATCAAAACGGCAGAGAAGATCCTATAGGCGGTGTTGAGGAGACTTATGTATCCCTCGGTAGTTGGCGCAGTTTGAAGGGGTCTCCCTTCTTGTGGATCGGGCAGACGATACCTAGGTTCCACTCGTCGGGTATGCTTTCCTCCGACCTTACCAGCTCATCTCCAACTGCCTTAAACAGTTCCTCAGACAGTCCATCTGGCAGTCACGTTAATCGAAACACGCCCGTAAGTCCTGATGGACCTACGTTGACACCTGCTTGGCACCAAAAATAGTGATGACATTGAATTCGCTTGAAATCGAAGCATTCACCGCCCACGGTCACCACCAGCAATTCTAAGAAATGCCAGTCACTCCCTAGTCCAACACAATTGACTTAAATTTTTGTCAATTTTCCAATTTTCAACCATAACCCTGTGCCGTACTGTACCCGCATAATTTTCGACATTTCCGCTCGAGGGTATCCTGAGCCTGCTATTCAAACATGCAAGGGCCACAGCCCCCACTCCTCATCGCCCCCTCCCTCCCATTCGCTACTTAATGCATCACAGTCTACGGGGTTGAATATCAAAACTCACTGGGGTGATGGTCAATCCGACGAATTAATCCCTTCCACTCCGCCCCCACCCTCGCCACGATTCAAGTCCGGAAATATTTCAACTGTTCATCTGGTCATCTGTTTATTTATATTTTATCGTGAATATGAAATGGACAGAACCCTGGACTGGACCTGCCTCCCCAGCTGGCCGGGGGATTGGGTTCAAAAACCTGCTCCCCTTCACCAGATAGCCATCCACTCTGTTCGTGGTGCAAGTGACAACGAAAGAGTGCGAAACATAACCAAAAAACATTACCACCCCTTCACAGGCCACCCCAAATACCACCCACTCGGCAAATGGATTTTATATCGCCTCTCATATAATGTGTTCCATCACCTTTCACATATGTGCACATTCTGGCAGAATCGAGAAAAATCCCGGTCCCGGGGGTGGTCGTGGTGGAAAATAATGCACCTATGCGATAATTCTTTTTTTTGCTCTCGCATGCATCCCCTATTTATTGGCTCCCCGCGGGAGAACGACACACATACACACACACAGTGTGGGAGCGAGCGAGTGTAATCGGGGGGAGGAAAGAGAGAGCGAGCGAGAGCGAGAGAGAGACAGAGAAAAAGAGAGAAGCAAAAGCTTAACATCGAGTGAAAAGTTCGGCAAAAAGTATCGATCCGATTTTTATTCTCGCTGCCCTTTCATCCATCCCCTCGTCCCTCCCGCGAGCATCATCATCATCATCATCGGTTAATGGAGGACCACTGAACATCGCACTGGTGGGTGGGTGGCTGCTGGGATGCGAGGATTGGCATTTTTTCTATAATGCAAGGTGCATTAAAAAATAACGCTTCGCCGAGCGATTTTCTGTATACGCCGCCTGCATCCCGTGTGGTGGGTCGGGGGGTTTGCACACAAAACAAGGATTTAACCGAACGTCCTCTCTCCACCAATGACCGGGCCTTTGTCGATACAAGCGGCGACGGCCGCTCTGCGATCCTGGCGATTTTAAGTCGACAATGCGTTGACGTTGAGTTTCATTTCGTGCTGGGTGTTCGAGCCCCATCGCCCCTGTGATTGGCTTTTGTGGAGGGACGAGGCTGACTCCTGCTGGTAGGCAATAATGGGCGGTCTCTGAGTGACCATTACATAGCCGCCCACCGCCGCCCGCTGCCCACCGCCCATCTGTCATTTACACACACCACTAGACGCATGATTATGTGCATAATAATTGCCTTCCCGTGCATCCATGCGTCCACCGAAAAGGAAGGACGACATCGATTCGAGGGCTGTTGCGGGGCGGGTGGGCGCAAATGCAAAATGCAGCATTTCGTAATTATCCGAGTGGAAATTATTGAATTATCCAGGCATTGGTTCATTTTTAATCATCCAGCAGCCCGCCGCACAGCCAATGGCGGTGTTTTGCGTTTGGCCAGGCCTGCGGGTCATCAAATGCGTTCGTTCGTCGATGCGTCGCATATGCAAATGATGGCCGCGTCGCCCGATTGGGGGATGAACTATGAGATGCCTGAACGACATTTGAATTGACGAGGCCTAGAACTCGGGAGGGAACGGCGCGGCGGTCGGACGCGTGCGGCGAATGAGCTCATATGCCGGGATTTGCATATCAAATTGGCTTAGACCGGTTTGGGGCGCTTACTAAGCGTCGATAGAAAGTGGTTGTGGTCATTCGACTTGGGCGCCGATTTGGCGATGTTTACTTTGGCTCAGTTTTTTCGATCACCACTTGACCAGTTGGACGGTGCGTGTGGCCTGGAGTGTGATTCACTGATGGTCGACACTTCGGCTTGGCTTTGAGAAAGGCGCTGCGCGGGTTTGGAAGTCGACTTGTCTCTCTTGTCGAGACGGGGTGAATCACTGTGACGGGGTCTTGAGTAGAAGCGAACTGGCCTTGATCACAGCGCGGAGATGCTAGGAGTCCAAAGGGGGCTGTGCGTCTCCAAGGTGTGAGGGGGGATTTCCGAGCTAATGGACGTGAGCGTAGCTCCGAGTTGCTAGGAGTCCAAGGAGAGCTGTGCTACTCCAAGGAGTGACGGGGGACTTCCGAGCTAATTGACCTGAGTGCAGCTCCGAGTTGCTAAGAGTCCAAGGGGGGCTGTGCGACTCCAAGGAGTGACGGGGGACTTCCGAGCTAATTGACCTGAGTGCAGCTCCGAGTTGCTAAGAGTCCAAGGGGGGCTGTGCGACTCCAAGGAGTGACGGGGGACTTCCGAGCGGATGGACCTGAGCACAGCTCCGAGTTGCTAGGAGTCCAAGGGGAGCTGTGCTACTCCAAGGAGTGACGGGGGACTTCCGAGCTAATGGACGTGAGCGTAGCTCCGAGTTGCTAGGAGTCCAAGGGTGACTTCAAGGAGTGACGGGGGACTTCCGAGCTGATGGACCTGAGCGCAGCTCCGAGTTGCTATGAGCCCAAGGGGCGCTGCGTCGTTACAAGTCATCTCTTATATCAATTACAGACTTCCCGAGGGAACCAAAGACAGCCAAGATTATCTGCTAATGCACCCCCAGAGAGACACCTCGTACTCAGCAACTTGCGCGTAGTTAAGGGCGTTTCCTCTGTGGGCTACCTCGTAACTCTTGGAACACTCCTTTGAAGCTTCACGGAAGTTACAGACGGCATTCCTTACTAACTCCTCTCTCAGGCCAGGGACTCTCTACGGGTTTCCGTCCAATAGGGATGGAATGGACAAGTCCACGAGCAATTCATCATTGCTCTCAAAAATGTCTTCAAAAACAGTTCAAGGTCTAGTTTCTCGGATTTTCGAAACTTACTTATTTTCTCAAGTCTGACGGCCTTGAACCATGGAGACTCTGGACCAGCTCCCTTCGAAGATCCCCTTAGCAGGCGAGTTAGTGTTCATGTGCTCCTTGTGGTCGAGGCTGATCTTTGGCTTCCAGACATCATCCACATCGCAGTTGTGTCTTCTCCATTCGCAGACAAGATCAGACATTCGTCGCAAAGGCACCACTAATCACCTCTCCCATCTCCGCTTATTCTCCAGCCCTTCGATACAACGTCTGAAACCTCTTCACTTTCCAATGTGTGCGCCCATTGATGGACAAACGCTTAGTCATCTCCAGCTGAGCCAGTTCCTCGAAGTTGTTTATTCAGACTATAAATAGACCGGCCGGTTGCTTGATTATGTGGGCCATAAATGTTATAAAATCCAATAAAAGTTGGACACACGATAAATTTGGAATACATTATACGTGATGTGAAAGCTCGAATTAGACTGTGGTCTGGTTGAAGTTTTGATTCGATTGTGTTTTGGCACAGCTCTGACGTAGTTTGTGTGAATGGAAACTGTCTCATGTCAATGCCAAGAGAGCACGGCTATGAATGTCCTGGATTTGAAGGAGCTTAGGGCGATGTACGTGAAGCCAAGGTCCTCTGTGTTTGGAAGCAAGAGAGTTTGGGCTCAGAGAAGATTGAAGACAGCGTGAGGGGCTGACCTTAGGGTTCCAAAATTCTGGAAGGAACTTTCAGACTTTCGCTAAAAATCAGACATTTTTGACACAAAATCACAAGAATATTGGGCCTGTCCTATACCTGAAGGTTTTGACTTATGATCCACAAGGATTTAGTCACAGTGGACATGCCAAAAATTGTTATCATCTACTCATGTATGATTCACTTATGGTGTTCCGGGGATTCTACGTCTCGTAATCAGTTTTCTTGCGTGCTGTAATCCACATCCTACGAACCCACAAACGCCGTTCTACGGTCCTCGACACCTGATTACTCTTCTTCCCCCACACAATTTTTTGACAGAGATGTTTAAAGCATTCTTTCTGATTAAGCAGCCCAGTCGGAGGACTCCACTTACATGATTTCGACAGATGAACTGTCATCACAAAAAACCCTCAAATTCATCGGTGGAGAAGTGCCCAATTAGCTTTGTCGTGGAATATCTTTGTAAAAATTGACTTCTGGCTCCTGAATTTGTATAAGACAAATAGTAATCCACATTCTACGTTCCACAATCAGCATTCTACGTCCCACCAGTTGAATTACACAATCCACATTGCTGAAGTTCAATAGTATATCCTTCCAGTCCGAAGATTCTACGTTTCAAACAAGACAAATAGTAATCCACATTCTATGTTCCACAATCAGCATTCTACGTCCCACGAGTTGAATTACACAATCCACATTGCTGAAGTTCAATAGTATATCCTTCCAGGCCGAAGATTCTACGTTTCAAACAAGACAAATAGTAATCCACATTCAATGTTCCACAATCAGCATTCTACGTTCCACAAGTTGAATTATACAATCCCCATGTCTGAAGTTCAATAGTATATCCTTCCAGGCCGAAGATTCTACGTTTCAAACAAGACAAATAGTAATCCACATTCTATGTTCCACAATCAGAATTCTACGTTCCACGAGTTGATATAAACAATCCTCATGCTACATTCTACGTTCCTGAGGTTCGACCCAAACTTAAGATTCTACGTCCCACAAGTAAAATACTACGTTCCACCAATTCACAACTTCACCCACAACGAAAAATATCTAACTTTTAATGCATTTCATTTATTCAGTACATCTCTCCGACATTATCCACCTCAAATCTACAACATCACCCCAAATTAAACCCAATCGACCACCATTAAAACCCCAAAATCAAAACTCCGCATTTAATGATCTCCCGCGCCGGCACTCACGGTCAACCGGTTGGATCCCAGAAAAAAAGCGAGAGAGAAAAAAAAACCCCCAAACATTCACCACATCCGTGATCATGTAAGATCCCATGTGAAATACAAAAAAAATGACACACGAACTCGCGCCGCGATTTCGGCAAATAGCACTCCACCGACAGCAACGACAGCAACAAAACAATAATACAAACTTTCCAGTTCCACATTTGTTTGCTTAGCAAACCACAATTACTTTGCAATTGTGGCCATCAGCTCCAGCTCCCGCTCCCTTTCTCTCTCACTCGCTCCATGTTCATTAGCGAATTACCCCCTCTGACCCTGCACACTATCTGCACTTGTATCTACAACTAGTATCAGCGTCTCCGTCCGAAGATGTACTACCCAGTGAATTTGAACTGACAAAACGGTCAACTAACTCTCACCGAGCACCCCCGGCGCGGCGGCCCATGCCTTAGCAGATACACGATTGTGCGAATTTTTTGTTTTCTGTTCTTGTTCCTATTTTCGTTTTTCGTTTTTCTTTCCTCGTACCTTTTTGCTTTCTCGCTCAATCTGCGCGATAACAATGAAATATTTCAAAAATAGACAATCGGACAGCCACACAGAGACGCAGTTGATAATTATCAAGTGAGACCGAACCGCACACAAGCTCACACGCAGTGCTGGGTGGGTGGGTGAATGGCTGAGAGGGGGGAGGGGGTCGCGGACATGGGTGCTGGTGCTGGAGCTAGTGTTTGTTTTCGCTGGCTACGAGTGTACACTGGTGTTTACCTACGCAAGCATTGATAACAATTTTTGCTTTTGTTCCACTTAAAGGGAATCGGTCTTGTTGTCCCGGCCGAGAACCATTGTATCTCGGCGAAGAGATTGCAAGTTCATTTCTTGTGAGTGGCAACCAAAAAAAAAAAAGAAAAAAAAGGAAAAAGAACAACATTAACGCGCGCATCGCGTTCGTTTACCCACGAAAAGTCGATCACCCATCAAGCACATTCTTCGTGGTGGCGTTGAAATTGAGAGAGAGAGAGAGACTTGACTCGCGTACAAAGAACCATGAAATACATGCAACCACAGCAACAATTCAGTCGATAATTACACGACCAACAAGAGATTGTACATCCATAGATACAGATTCAATGAAAGATTATGCGCTTAGATACGTTTTCAAAGTTTCTCTCTGCCTTTGCCTTTGCCTTTGCTGGTGCCTTCGCGTGTGTGTATTCGTTAGATGCAAAAGCTTTTTCTCGTTCGTTTTTCTTCTTTTGCCGCTCTCGCACTCTTTCTCTCTCGCTCACTCGGTCTCTCTGACATGACTTGGGTCGGTGTAGTTCAAATGACGAATGACGTCATTAGCAGATGTTTTTACTCATAAATATATTTGTATCTATGTATCTACGAGTAGGTGTATCATGCATATGGAGGATGCTTAGATGCGGACGAGTTCATAAATAGCAAGAACGAACGTGTAGCAGCAGCGGCGGCAAGAGAAGAACCGAATGACAGAAGCAAATATCCATTAGATACACTCTAAAGATGGATGGATGCTACTGGTACTCGTAAAACGAGGTATCGCAGTCGTATGGAATATTTTATGGATTTTCTTGTCCATAATTTTCATTCTCTTGTTATTCTTTGAATTTTTTTTTTTTTGGGTTTTTTTTTTGGTTTGCTATCGGATAGTGACTTTTGGTGGAAATTCAGTGTTGACGATGTACTGCAATGGAATAGAGATGGAATTATACAGGAGAGGGATTTCGGCACTGATGATGAAGTGGACTTTGGCTACAGCCAAAGGGAGGACGGTGCTTGGAATTTGGTCATTTTGGAGGACATCCTTTGCTTTTGCTTAAACTAAGATTCTTCGTGACGGATTCAACTTGTCCTTCTTCGTTTTATGTTTCATCATGTCCGTCAGACAGACAGACTTCTCATAGAAGACCATTCAGTGGTCTAGAGAAGTTGTGAGCGGAATTGGTCACAATTTCTGGAGTTCTCGTGTAGCGCCTGAAAGCCCATTCGTCGTTGAAATCGAAGGAACCATCGTCCGATTTCAAAGTCCCGATGACAGTTTCTGAGCACCTACCTGAAACCCCAATACCAACTGTCATTTCGGTTAAGAAAGGGAAAGTTAACGAAACTCAACGAAACTCCTTGAAATTGTATTACTGTTCCCAGGTGATCATTTCCGATCATTCTCTCGATTGCTTGAAAGGTCAACCATCGTGTACGAAAGTAGAGTTAGTCAAATGTTAAAATCGAACGAAACCCAGAATCATCGTTGAGTTTCAAAATATCTACAAGGGAAACGAAACTTGATGAAACTGAACGAAGTGGTTATATGATTATAGTACATCTGTTCATGTACGAACGTGGAGTTAAACAAACGTTGAAATCGAACGAAACCCAAAATCATCGTTAAGTTTCCAAATATCCACAATTGCTTCTCAGAACTTATGAAAATTTTCAAAATGCATTTCCACGTACATACGTCAAGATGGATTTCTTTTGCTCCCACTAAGGTTAACGAAACTTAACGAAACTTGACGAAACTGAACGAAGTGGTTATATGATTATAGTACATCTATTCATCTCGATTGCTTAAAAGGCCATCATGTGCACACGTGGAATTACACAAATGTTAAAATCGAACGAAACCCAGAATCATCGTTGTGTTTCAAAATATCCACGAATTCTTTTGGGGGCTTTAAAAAAACTTCAAAATGTATTTCTACGTACATCGAGATGGACTTATTTCGCTCCCACTAAGGTAAACGAAACTTAACGAAACTCGACGAAACTTAACGAAACTGATCGAAGTGCCTCTTGTGACTCCAATGTGTCTCTTCTGAACAGTGGCTCGATTGATTATTGTGACTTAAGTCTCTAGACGTCCATTATGCCTCTTGTTGACTGCTTAAGTCTTCGTGTCTATTCCAATTCGTCAACACTTGCTGCTCACAATAGAAGCGCGTCTACGCATGAAAGCCACTGCTTTCGCTCTCTCAATCAATTGCGTCAGAATTTTGAAATGAAACCAGCTGATAACAACGTCTGATAATCCAGTAATCTTTATTCAGTTCTGAAAAGCGACATGATGACGTTAGCGGCAAGATTAAATCGACGCGAATATAGTTCCGGGCTCTGAGTGATGATCTTACTTTTCGAAGTTCGTGGCGATTGTCTTTGCAGTTGACGGTAAACGTTGACGATTCAGTTTTTGGGCAGATAAGGCATTTTAAGGTTTGCCGACGTTAATCATAATTTTCTCGCTCAGATCCTGTGTGAATTTTTGAAACAATGTTACCACACATGTTGTGGCTCCTTCAACGAAACCTCTTCAACGTCAAACGTTCGAAATCAAATTAGGGACTCTCTTTGGGGTTTGTGGATCTTGTGAGCAGCCTCTTGTGAAGGCTCCTCGTCCATTTGAAGGGACTCAAGGTTCCATGGAATCTCACTGGAAGCTATGCCGTAAGACGTTCATTATGGGTGACTTGACGATAGTGACTTTGGAGAGTTTATTAAGTAGGGTGATATGAAACTTCCACGTCAATAAAGTGGCCCTTAGGGCCTCCAACAGGGAAACAATGGTTAGCCTCTAGTCTTTTCAATGACTTCCGTTTCCCGAAAGATCTCAGTGATGAACCCACTTCCAATGAACCAAGCCGACTTCGCACATGATTTTGATCTCAATTTCAGAAGCGCATGAAGAAGCCGTTGGGTTTCTCGAGAGATCCTTGATTACAGAGAAGGTTCATGAGTTGAGACGAGCCCAGCCTAGGTGTAAGGTTAGGTTTAGGATGGGGAGTGTGATGGCTGAACATCACTTCAGCTCGAAGGCCTTCATTTGTGGAGTACACATTGTGTTAACCTATCCTCTCACGTGATGGCTTGAACCACCCTTAGAAGGTCTGATATATAAGCCCGCAGTCCCTGTGAAGAATCTTTGGCCCTGCAAAGGTAGGCGCTTATTCGAGAGACCTGGGAAGTGGCAGAGCAGATGTTCTATCGCCCCGTTTACTTCCTCGTCTCCCTTGCAGCTCCGGCGGAGATCGCTGGTTTCCGCATTCCATTTCCGGAGCATTCTTCCGATGAGGCAGTTTCCTGTGATCTCTTCGACGAGCACGCGGATCGAATTACGGTCCGTTGTCAAGCTCAAGCTCATTAATCCATAGCCAAGACGAGTTGGCTTATGGTCCGGTATAGTGCCCTGATCGGTGGTTGCAGTGATGTGTCCGCTCCGCTGATGTCCATTTCAGACACTTGTCTGGCCAGTTCATCCGCGATCTCGTTCCCTGTTATTGAGCTGAGGCCCAGGACCCAGCAGAGTTTGACCGAGTGGTCATGGATGGACTTTAGTGCGTGGTGGCAGCTCATAAGGTGTCCGATCTATAGACCTGGAGGCTATAGGAGGCTAGCCTAAAGAGGCTTCTATTACGACCCTTTGAAGCATTGGAGCAGAGGACGCAAATGCCGTAGGTAGTGCACCCAAGTGGAGAAGGACCTTGGTCTGCGCAAGGGGTGGCAGCTTTAGAAAAAATGAGCTAATGGCTGCGGCTTGTTGGTTGAGGCCTAGAGTGGACTCCAGTGCCACACAAAGTAGAAGAAGCTGTATTTTGCTCCCACTTAGGTACGCGAGATTTAACGAAACTAAACGAAGTGGTTATTCGAGGACACCCGCGCTTAAGATGGCGAATACAAACGGAGAAGGACCTTAACCAACTTGGTGTGCGTAAAAATGCAGCTAGTTGCTTGTTGGTTGAGGCCGAGTGCAGAGCCCTGCAGTAACCAGAATTTAACGAAACTGAAAGAGCTGGCTATTAGATGACGGCTGCGCATCAAGTGGCGCACCCAAGTGGAAACCCTGACCAACTTGGTGTGCAAAACTGAGGGGATTTAGACACAAATTGACCGAGCTGCAGATGCTTGTTGGTGAAAGCTTCCGAAGGACTCCAGGAAGATTAGTTTCGCTCCTGTTTAAGTACACAAAAGTTAACGAAACTTAACGAAACTCAGGGAAATTGTTATTAGATGAGGCCCGGAACTAAGATGGCACTCCCAATTGGAGAAAAAGAAATTTTTTTTCCCTCTTGTATGCAAAAGTTAACGAAACTCAACGAAACTTAGAGAAATGGTTATTAGATGAGATTGGCAACTAAGATGGCGCACCCAATTGGAGAAAAAGAAAATGTATTGCCCTGTTGTATGCAAAAGCTAACGAAACTTAACGAAACTTAGAAAAATGGTTATTAGAGGACGTCCGCGTCTAAGACGGGGCACACAATTAGAGGACAGAACCTCTACGAACTTCTCGTGTGTACTTCGATCCAGCTGGCTTAAGATTGTGCCTCTTAGAGAGGATTAACTCAAGGGCACAATGGACTCAACATGTTAGTCTAAGTGAGGCACGGCGGCAAGACCGTTAGGGCATCTTTCTTACCTACCTACCTACAGGCGTGTGTGTGTTTGTTGAGCCTCCAAGTCTCCCCCAGACCATCCCAGAGACCGCCACATCATCTTGTGTTTCCAAGAAATCGCTGCTCGTTCCTTTGCATTTTATCTCTCCCTCTTCTGACGCTCGGATGTGCCTTGTTTGTTGATGTCTATCGCTTCAAATTTCCTTGAAGCTTGGCATTCCAAGAACTGTTCCCCGGACATTTGTTTATTTGCCTTGTCTTCAAATGTGACAACGATGATTAGTTCTTGGCAGCATCTGTGTTCAATCAGGGACCGAGCTTCTGTGCTAAAGCAAGAATTCGCTCAAATCTCCACGTTTTCTCAAGAAATTGCCCCCGAATCGCATCACACATCCCGACGGGAAAATACCAGCAGCGCAACGATGAAAGACACTCCAACCGCCACGACTTAGAAATCGATTACACTCTTCGGCACCGTAAAACGTATCAAACTCTTGCCACCACGTAAACACTGCATGCCTCCAATCAGCTTAACCCCTTCTCAAACACAGACGCAGTCGTCGTCGTCGTCGTTGGCTTCATCGCCCCCACCACCATCAAATCAACACTCTCTCTCACGGATGTCTCCCTCTAAGCGTGCATGTGCATGTGTATACGAACAATCTCCCACCACTCGACTTGGGCAAAGCTTCGCAGGGGTCAATCCGCACACCATGACACGGCGGCCGCTTAGATACACTCCCCGGCAGGCGGCTACAGTGCGCCGTTTCATGCTCCACCACAGCAAAAGCTCCATCAAATGGTTTAGTTAGTGTTTGTTGGGCTTTTTGCGTATACTTTCACTCGCCGCCGCCGTGAGTTTCCGACATTTTCTTCTTTTTTTTTTGCTGTTCGTCTTCTTTAGAATTCCGTTTCATTTTGTTGTATTTTATTTTTTCATTTTTTTTTTTTGCAAAAACAAACCGACAGGCGGACATGTAGAAATAATAAAAGAAAAAAAAAACAGAAAAGAAAATCGAAACCCACGAGAGAGGGAATTGTTTTGTTTACGGATGTGTAGAGACAGTGAAACGAACGAAATTCAGAAAATCGGGGCAAAAAAAAAGAAAAACATAGAACACGTAGAAAAACAGACTTTTGAGATACACAATCGGTTTTTTTTTTTTTGGTGTTTCGAGAAAAAGAACAATTTTTTGTGTGCCATCCCGCCGACATGCAATAAATGCCGGCACTGTCTTGAGATGCACACAGATACCGCATGCGACTGAGTGTGAGTGCAGCTTACACAACAGCCGAATTCGTCATCGCCGTCATCCACCACCCACCATTTTGTTTTTTTGAAGCTTGTAAGTTGTTAAGTGTAACCAATTTTTGTTCGCTTTTTTGGTTTTGGGGGAACTCGCATCCGTGTGCTTTGCAAGGGAAAAACGTGTTTCGACTTCAGGTGGAGAGGCGCCACCGTCGTCGTTGCAACCATGTGCTTCGCCAGCGACGGAGAGTGGACAGAGGGAGAGAGAGGGAGTGTGCGGGGTGCTTAAGAATGTTTTGATGGATTTTTCTTTTGTTTTTCCTCTTTCTCTCTCTCTCGGCAGTATCTACAAGTTAATTTGTGGCTCGAAGCACCACGCGATGCATTTGAAAGGAACTCCTCAACCGGGCTGCTGGCTGTGTGTGTGTTCTGTGGAGAGGTCAAGATCACACTTCACACACACACACACAGTCGCCCTGGAACTGAAATTCACTCCAAGTGCACATGTGTGGTGTGTGCAATCTAGCACTCAACTGGGAGTGTGCTGTGCCAGTTTTGAGGAGTTTCGCGAAAGTAATTGATTTTCAATTAGGGGATTAATAGTTACCTCTTGCGGCCGTGCCATGATAGATGCGTGTGCGTGACCGTAATTATGGCGGGAGAGCGTTAATCTGGACGAGCGTGTGTGCGTTGCTCAGTTGGGGATTGTGTCTAAGTCACGACATGTGTTCACGTTGACAGCTGCATGTGTCACCTTTGCTGTGACAGTTGTGAAATTTGTTTGCGAGATGTTGCTATCGGGTTTATCTTGGCGGTGGGCTGCATTTGGAACTGAAACCAGTCTCGGTGGTGATCTGGGGACTTTCTATCTGAGATTGCAACATGATTTTGTATGAAAACGTCAGATTTTTGACATTTGCTCGGCGCGTATAGATTCTCCATGACCCAGTGCGGGTTGAGTACATTTTGTGGATTTTGTTCAAATGGGTGGGGATTGGAGAGGCCCCATGGATTACATTTGGAGTGGAATCCGAGGCCGCCGTGCGCCAAAAACGTCAAACTATTGACACTTTGTTGAACTTTTTGGGATTCCATTTTTGAGTATGGTATTCTGTTGATTTTGTTCACCACAGTGGTGGATGCCGATGTCTTTCGGTTACATTGTCAAATTCGAGGGCTCCGTGTCCAAAAAACGTTAAATTATTGACACTTTGTTGACAGTTTTTGGCTCACCTCTTTTATTTAAGAGACTCGGGGAATTTGGTTCACCACCGTGGTGAATTTCGAGTATTTGAATTGAGTTTGACTGGGATTTATGGCCCTCGTACATAGATGTGTGTCAAGAAACGTCCGATTTTTGACATTTGATCGGCCGGTATGGAATCAATTTGATCTAATGCGGTTTGAGGACAATTTGTGGATTTTTTCACCTCTGTGAGGAACGTCGTGGCTCTTTGATTGTATTTGGAGTGAAGTTCGAAGTCGTCGTGCGCAAAGAGACGTCAAATTGTTGACACTTTGTTGAAAGTCTTGGGCTAACCTCATTTGTTTACGAGTCTCTGTTTATTTAGTTCACCACAGTGGTGGATGCCGGTGACTTTTGATTACATTGACAAATTCGAGGCCACCGTGTCAAATTATTGACAGTTTTTGGCTCACCTCTTTTATTTAAGAGACTCTGGGAATGTGGTTCAGCACAGTGGTAAATGTCCAGCATTTGGATTGGATTTGTCTGGGATGATGTGTCAATAAACGTCAGATTCTTGACATTTGGTCGGCCGCTGCTGTTTGGCCTGGATTGTTGGCCTGGAGCTTGTTCAAAGTGGTTAGCTGGTAAGCTCAGCCTCAATACAACCAGATGGTGCAGTTGGTAGAGTGCCTGCGGGGTCCCCGGTTCGAATCCCAGTGAAAGCAAAGTTAATACGCTTTTATCTTGTTGGGATCAAATTAACGGTACTACCACTGGAATACTCACTCAGTAGCGTCGTCTTCTTGGAACCTACCAGCTGTGGCCACCGAGAGTCGGTTAACATCGCTAATGTTCCCCTGAGACCATTGACGGTCTCCTCTCCATTCTGACGTCCAATGATGCCGCCGTGCCTTAGGTTAGGTTAGCTTAAGGCGACAGGCACAGCTGTAACCCACTTAGGTCCTGACTTGAGCCGTTGGGATATCACCGGTGCTTTAAACGGGTTCCACTTTTATTCAAAGGGACCACACTAACACCTGATAGCCTCCTAATGTTACCCAAGTGGCCTATCTTGAATAATCCACTCTTGTTCTGGTGTACAGCCAATTTGTGCCTTCAGTAGGTAGGTGGGTAGATAGTAAGTGGCTTAGATGTACTTAGGCCAAAGTAGGCCCGTTGTACTGCCACGTGTGGAGGGGTAGGCCCGGCGTGGTTATTAGGACAGCCAGCCAGCCAGTCTAATAGCGATTTGATTGATGTCTCTCTCAATTCGCTTAGATTATCGAATTTGTCCCTTAAGCCGCCAATCTTCGGGGATGCCTTGATGCTTGGGAGAACACTTGTGGATTGTGTTCGCTGGAATGACGACAATTTCTCTCGTTGACATAGCCGCTGGACAAACAATGGGCCTCGCCCGAGAAGATGGTTGTTTGACCAGAAACCAGATCGTTCCCCATTTGTCCCATTTGGGGACCTTGTAAGTTAAGGGTCCTGAGCAGTTTTACAGAAAGGGTGGGGTCGTTGGAAGACCCAGTGGGAGACGGCATTTCTAAGTCTTGAGGACGAACTCCCCTTATTGTGTTCACCTAGACATCGGTGAGTTGCTGTACACAGTCCACGATGTTGTTCCGTTCCCACTAACCCGAGGACGAGTCTGTTCATTTGATGGATTTTTAGACTCGCTCTCTCTTCGGTTGTCTAAAGGGCACCTGGATGCATGCGAGGCTCTGTGAGGCTCTGGAAAGAATCATATTTCGGATCAGTTACCCGTGAACTACTTGTCGTAGCTCGCTGACCACTCTGCTCTGAATAGACCACCCGACGCTTCCGCCGACAAACATAAACGTCATCGCCCCGTCTTAGAACACCAGGCCATGTCATCATCCGCTCAGAAACAGCAAGCAGCAAAGGAAAAAATCCCCCATCGCCAACAAACATTTCGATTTCACATCAAATCCCCGCGCACCTTCAGTCGATTCCGTGACCTTCCCCAAAAGATTGAGTCTCGCTGCCATCCCCCGCATGTGACCATGTGTACTTGCCAACTCACACAGCCACCCCCGGTTTGGTATTAACCAACAACACCCCGCACAAACGTATCGTATCTGAGATTACGTTATCGTCTAAAAATGTGTGCGCTTTTCTCCTCTTCTCGCGTGCACTTCTCAACTTTACTCTGGCACGAATGTGAACCGGAAGCTTGGCCGTGGCAAAGTCGATTACTTAATCAATCGATCAACATACTGCTGTATCGTCTGACTCACACAGTCTTGACTTGGCGAGAGCGAGTTGCCGGCCGGCAGGCCGGCCTGTCGAACTGACCACATGAATGAAACCGACTTTTTACTGCCTTTTCGCTTGAAATCACTTTAGATACAGATACAGGCGAATTAGATTCGCCCTGGCGCGCTTTGTAATCACATTTTTATACCTTTTCTTTTTTTTCTGATTTGTTCATCCAACAGTTTCTTTTTTTTTTTTGTGTTGTATCTCACGTGTGTTTGTGTGTGCTTATGTTTCTCTTTCAATTTCAGATACACACAACGTGCCCACGACGACGCGGACGACGTGGTGTGGAAGATCAAACTGTTTGGACGGAAATTTTTGTTGTTTTCGGTAAGTTTAATGACTCTAATGTATCTGCGGCTCTGGGCCGGTGCACGCTGCCATTTTGGCGGGTTCGAAATGGATTATTTATAGTCGGTCATATATATAGACGTTGAGAGCGCGCCAAAAATTGCATTCGAACACACACTCGCGCACGGCCCGAAGCCGAAGGGACACGACTGTCTCAGAGATGTGCAACGAGTTTGCAGCTATTTTCGGCGAAATTTCGGGTTCTTATTTATTTATTTATTTTCGTTGCTCCGTTTGCGTTTTGTCAGTCAGTCCCTCTGCCAACGTCTTGGGATTGTTGTGTAATGTTTCGTGGATATTTTTGTGGTGGGGAGGGGGAGCGGGAGAGGGGAAAGCAAGTTGATTGAAGTTCGGAATTTTCTGACGAAAGACGCGCAATTTTGCGGTGAAATTCTGAACAGACGCTGTCGGTAGGGCGTTCTGGCTCGCGGTTCGGACAGGGAATTCGTCTCTGCAGCGTTGTTTGGCGCGGGCTCTCGGTGGAGCCAGTGGAAGTCGATTCAAGGCTGTTCACTGGACGAATTCTGACGATGTTTCGGAAGGCATTTCGACGAGAGAGAAGAAGGAGTGGCGTGGACAGTCATGTGATGGGGGGGAGGTTTTGATGATCTGGGGCGGATCTTGGAACCTCGCATGTCTTTTGGGAGTCCGTGGCGGCATCGAAATTTTGAACTTTCTGAGTTTTGGAACCTCGCTCGTCTTCTGGGAGTCCGTGGCGGCATCGGAATTTTTAAAGTTCTGAATTTTGGACCCTCTCTCGTCTTTTGGGAGTCCGTGGCGGCATCGGAATTTTGAACTTTCTGAATTTTGGAACCTCGCTCGTCTTTTGGGAGTCCGTGGCGGCATCGGAATTTTTAAAGTTCTGAATTTTGGACCCTCTCTCGTCTTTTGGGAGTCCGTGGCGGCATCGGAATTTTGAACTTTCTGAATTTTGGAACCGCGCTCGTCTTTTGGGAGCCCGTGGCTGCATCGGAATTTTGAACTTTCTGAATTTTGGGACCTCGCTCGTCTTTTAGGAGTCCGTGGCGGTATCGGAATTTTGAACTTTCTGAATTTTGGTACATTTTTTGGAATTTGGACCAGAAAACTGAACTTTCTGAAGTTTTGAACCGCGCTAATCTTTTGGGAGTCCCTGGCGGTATCCGAATTAAGATCAGAAAATTGACAAATTTTAGTCTTTTCGTTTCCTGTGTCGACGATGGTTTCTAGACGAGATCGGCTTCCGGATTTCGTCGACTTCTCGGAACCATTGTCGTCCTGTAGAGTACCGCCACTCTCGCGTCGAATCCAAAGAAAGACCACGCTCGGTCCTAATTTCCTTGAATTGGCGCAAGGTGATTCCTCCGTCTGATCAGACAGATCGCTCCTCGTTCTCGAATGACTAGAATCCAAATCAAGTCGTAATCGAACCCGATTTGTGGCCCCATCGTGTGCCTCTCCAAAGAAGACTTTCCGCAGAGACTGACGCGTCATCACAGATTCTTCAAAATCCAACCAACCTCTCTCTCAGCTCCCGAATAGATTCCTCTAAAGATGCATGCCTTCGACACATCAACCTACAGTCCCAATGCGGAATGCATGCAGCACACCACTATAAACACAGCACCCCCTCACCCTCCCCTTTCGCAAGGACTGCATCCGATGGACGTTGGAGAACGGCGGGTCAAGCAAAGAGAAGAATGTCTTCCATAAATAGCAACTGATTGCTAAGTGAATTTCACAAGAGCGGCAGCCAACATCTCCGCACTGTTTCACCGCAGTTTGGATACATTTGCATGCGGCACGCTGCGCGGTGTGCGTATGCGGCCGCCCATCGGATTGAGTCACCTCTCGTGCGGATTCGCACACAATCTCCGGCGAAATGTGCCCCATTTCCAAATGCTAATGGCAAATAGTTGACAGATACGACGAGTGCACTTACCCCGCCCGTGTCGACAGAGGTGAGAGCTAGGCGGCGCGGTGGACTGGTCTCGAAAGATTTTCACCTTAAAGTGGAGTGCTTAACCTTTAATCGAGTCACCGGCGGCGGCAGCAACCGCAGCCACACCACTACCAGCACAGCCGCACTGGCCAAACGTGTTTAACGACATTTTCGGTGGCGTGCGGCATTGATTGTATCTATGCGAGTCGCGGGAGTTCGAGAGTATCTGCAGATACAATTTCTTTTTTCGTTCAATGAATCCCATTGTTGGGCCCCGAGTGTGGTGGCGGGGCGGGGCGGGGAGCGGAGACAGAGAGACTTAACAGAGGAAAAAAAGAATTGTATCT
Source organism: Eristalis intricaria (assembly GCA_964034865.1). Classification (NCBI taxonomy): domain Eukaryota; kingdom Metazoa; phylum Arthropoda; class Insecta; order Diptera; family Syrphidae; genus Eristalis; species Eristalis intricaria. The sequence goes on along the minus strand of OZ035875.1, from coordinate 6,451,307 downwards.
TTCACCCGAACACAAAGGGAGTTGAAGAGGCGAGTCAGCCAGACTCGGTCGCTGGGATGAATGTGGGCGTTGGTTGCAGTTCAACAACAACGGGTTCAGTTGAAGTATCTTTTTGTCCTGAAGGAGGGTGGTGAGAAGGTGACGGGGGGAGAAAACTTGTTCTGATGCGTGTGAAGGATAATCATTAAATTTGATCTTCAAACAGTTCTCTATTGTTGACCGGCGATGAGTCCTCCGATGGGAGTGGAACAAGAGGCATTCGATGGCTCGACAACGATCGTCGATGGAGAGATACGTGTGAAGATACATATTTGCGGACTTGGCAGAATGGAGAAATTCGTGCGGAATGGAGGTGACGCCGTCGGCGAATGGTTATGGCTTTGATTCGAATTGATCTGGAGTGGAGAAATTCTTCACAAATCAGCCTTTCAACGACCTGTTGATGGTGATGAGCCAGAGGAAGACTTACTTACTGGGAGCATCATTCTAGGCTACCTCCTGTCCAGGACACCCTTCGCCCAGGCAACAGGACAAAGCTGGGTTTGATTGATTTGAAGGCCTTTTCATGGTGGTTCAATAGGCGGTGGCAATTTGAATCTCATAAATTTGTACTTATAACCAAGCGATGATGATGAAGGTACACACCATCCCTAAGCCACTGAAATGCCATTTGCGAATATGTGCCCAGTTTTGGTTGGAGCGCCAGTTAGGGATCGATTCTTATCCATACAACTTGTGGTGTCCAATAGTCGAGCTTCAAGGCACACGGTGATTGATTTGAGACCTGTGCAGGATTACTCCAGCTTGTACTCCTTTCGACGGACTTAACTGAAGGGAAATGTGCGAACGAACATGATTGGAACTCCACTCTGGGTCCAATGGATGCGTTCAGAGTCATGTTGTGGTCTGACAAGGGGTCTATGACTAACGTCATATCATATCACTTGTATGCAGCTCGCAAATCCTACCTCCCTGAATTTTTCGTATATTTTTATAAGAAATGGCATCTTTTGGACATGATCTTAGAGAAAAAGAATTCTGCAGTTTTGTGGATGGGACTTAGGATGATTGCAAATTGAAATTAACACCTCCTATTGGATCGCCTCTATAAATCACCTTAATAGCAACGTTGCCATTGCTTAGCACAGCCATTGTCCATTGAGATGATGAATCTGAAATTAAGCCACGATTTAGGGAAGACCATTTCACGACCAAGCACGACCAAGCGGCGTTGCTGTTCGATGGAGATTTGGGTAAGGTCCCTGGAATGGTTGAAGAAGTCTGTGTCCAAAAGAGGCTAGCGCCAGGCAGGTACATGTCCAAGAGATGCCAGTGGCGGGCAAGTACATAGAAGACGTGGGATGATCTCTTTCTCTAGTTCGTCTCTACAGGGGGTGTAGAGGCCTTATTCGTGAGGGCGCGTCGCATCGTGTCCCAAAGACAACTTTAAGCTTGAAGTACAACAATTATTCCTACATCTCATGGGATGGACACTGTTACCTGGTTATGTTCACCATGGGCTTCAGAGGCATACGATTTAAGGCGAGTTCATCTTCAGTCCGGGACGGACGTGGGTCTCAACTAACATGCCTCTCCAGCTGGTTCGATCTTAAGCCAAGTGTCTCCAACTAATCACGCCAAGTGGGCTCAGGTCCTACTCCAGATGCGTCCGTGATCGGTCTCGTGGGTGTCGTCTATTGCATTGCTCCACAGGCTTGAAGTCGAGGACCCAAGTCGAAGGCTGCTTCTCCCTTTCTTTAGTCTGTAATGTAGACTCTCGACTCAACGATGTTTATGAGTTTGTTAAGATGCACATGGAATTAGAGATGCCACGTCCAACTGTCTGTCGAGCTTGCCAGTCTCTCCGTCTTTTGGTCTGCCTGCAGGCTTCACGCAACCCAACCAATCCACCCCCGGTTAAAAATCTCAACTTACTTCCATACGCGTCCTGTGACCCATTGGGGCCAGAGCCTGATCAAAAGCTGCCTTGCATCAATGAGGGTCCGGGTACTCTGGTCCAAGCTGTCTTGCATCCGCGAAGACCTGGTCATTATACCGGAGGCTTGGTCTACCACTCTTTCTCGAACCAGAAGACCTCTCGGACTCGAAGACCCTCCTTGTTGGAGCGTTGTTGTCCATGCGATCGATGTGCCCGAGTGGCCTTCCAAACTGCATCCACGTCTTGGTAGTTCGTAGAGTTCACGGTTGACCCTTCTTCTTCCTCGCAGACGGGACCATATATCCGACGCAGAACTCTTCTTTCGAACGCGCCAAGAATGGGCTCTGTTGCTTCGCTTGAGGCCCAACCTTCAGCTCCATACGGCAGGACTGGCACAAAACAACCACAAATCTCACCTCATTACGCCTCTCCATTTAACTCCCTCTCCATTCATGTCATCCCCCACCCCTGACGTCTTCCAAATCATCGAGAGAATCGTTTCAGAAATACACCACATCCTCCCAGACCGTGACCAAGTTCCTCCAAATGAAAGACACCACATGTGTAAGCCCGCTTCCACATAAATGCCTCTTCACTCACTCTCCTCTTCAGGCCCGACAGGTCCACCCAAGCATTCCACGCCAGACTAGGTCCTCACCCCACTCCAATTCCTCCAAACACACATTGCGACAAAATAGGACCCCACGCATTTCTCCTCCCAACTACCAACCAGCCAACTCCCGTTACAAAACCTCGATTAACCCCGCTTCTCCATCTAATTCCCTTTCCAACGAGGCATCCCCCAGCTCCAGGCTCGTCCTACTTTCCGAGAAAATCGACTCACAAGACTTTGAATCCACCTCGACGAAAACCGAGTTCATTTTCAGCAAAAAAAGGCGACCCAACTGTGTTGTCAGCTTACCGCACTTTTTCGTGTAAAATGTGTCATTTTTCCAAAAGTCGATTTTCTGAGTTTTCGAGTGCAATTTTCACTCCAAATGGACGGGGCTGAGTGGGGGAACGACGATCGCAGTCGAGGCAGTCGACAGTTTGAATCGGAATCCTTGGAAGCTCGAGGAAACCCGGGTTTCCAGTTTTCATGACGTCACGGCTGAGTGCGGTGGCTCTGGGGACTTGTGCTCGGCTGGCATTGGGATGGAGTGGAAGGAGGTTTTGCCTTCAGTTGGGTTGAAGGGATGAGATAAGAGGGCTTGAAATGGATTCGGTGTGGGTTTTGAGTGAAAAGCCGCGGTTTTTGAAAGGAATTCAACGTGGAGGGAAAGTGGGACGTTGCCAGCTGGAACTCATGAAAATAAAGGACTCATTACAAATCATTTCCTGTGACTGTTAGATGCTAGTTTTGGCTCGAGAGGTTTTTCTTGTGCTTGGTTATCCTTATCTGGTCCTTCACCAAACGCAGGGTCTAAGCAGGCCCCTATTTTTGAGACGAACCAAGCCACAGCTGGGAATGGCTCATAGATGATGGTTGGTTTCAGGGATAGGCCGTGACTTGGAAAATGCACTCATCGATGGAGGATGGAGGCTGAGTCCGGTCCCAGGCCGTGATGTCGTTCTGAGAGGCTCCCGTGCTCTTGTTGACGGGTCAGTGAACGAAGAAGCTTCCTCAATGGTCTCCTAGGCCTCGGTAATGACTGTGATCCAAGAAAGTCTTGGTCAGCTAGACGAAGAACAAGGGAAGTTGCGGGTTGTTGGTGGCTAGTAGCGCCTTCGAAGCTGCAGCCTGAGGCTTTGCAACACAGGAAGACTAGACTAGACGACTTAATCTCCGTCGACCATGTTTAGCGAAGCTCATGGAGTCTTCTCACTTGCCAGGCGACTTATCCAAGCTCTTACCGTAAGGCTTGGGAATCACGTGAGCTAGATAAAGGTTTCACGTGATTCCCAGCTAGAAGGATAAGGACAAAGAGACTAAACCACTTAAGCGATGACAAGACTTATAAGTATAGGAGTAGTAGGAGCTGATAACTTCAGGGTGACCAGATAAGAACGATAGGAAAAGAAATTTAAATAAAACAAAAATGATACGAGGTGTAGAATTGAATCTGGCTTTATTTTGAAGCTACATTCATGCCATTATTTATGGACTGGTGGCTGTGTTCTAATGGCTGTGCATCAAGTGTTTCAAGCGGTCAATTCAATTGTTGACTACTCGGCCCATCATGTGCGGCGGTATTTCGGTAGTAGCCAGTAGCCTCTCGAATGTTGGCCTCGAGCTCGTGCAAAGTGGTTGGCTTGTTGGCGTAGACTAAGGACTGAACAGAGAAAATAATTGTTGTGGTGGTGTCAAGTCGCGGCGGCCAATTGATGAACGCTCGTCGTGAGAAGACCGAGCTTCTCCTTTACAACTTCGACGGCTATGGCTACGCGGCTACGGCTACGGCTTCGTGGCTACGGCTACGAGGCTATGACTACGCGGCAACGGCTACGCGGCTACTGCCACTTCGGCTATGGTATCTTCATTTCACCCCAATCTGTGGCTGGTCGCTGGGTTATGGTCCAAGAGAGTGAACTCAGCGCTATTACACGGGGCGACGTCTGCACACTGAAAGCATAATGACGACCGACTGTACAATGAAACCTTCGAGGTTTGGAACACGCTCTGTCCGTGCTTGTAGGCTGGATCTGGGCAAATCGGACGGCAGGCTTATTTCGAGCCCAAAAAGTGTTGATTCTTCCTCGTCTCATGAGCCCACGACATGCACCTTTAGGCCGTGTTTGCCTCGAGACATGAAGGGCGGAAGCCTAAGTTTGGCTTCGGGACAGTCACAGGCTGTTTGTGAGATCTCTTCGTCAACTGGTGCTCTCCTTAAACTAGAAAATGAGGTTTGGTGAGACTTCTTCGTGAACAATAAAGCCTAAAAATGGGTTCATGCCTTTTCGGAGGCTTTGGTGAGACCGTCTCGTCGAAGTTTCCACGTCAAAACGCTCCAAAGAACAAGTCGTAGATCAGGTAGTACGCCTTTTCGCCCATTCACTATCTCTCTCTCTCTCTCTCTCTCTATCTCTCTCTCCCTCCCTCTCCACCTCTATCTCTCTCTCTCTCTCTCTCTCCCTCCCTCTCCACCTCTCTCTCTCACTCCCTCTCTTTCCCTCCCTCTCCACCTCTCTCTCTCTCTCTCTCCCTCCCCCTCCCTCTCCCCATCCCTCTCTCTTTCTCTCTCTCCCTTTCCCTCCCCCCCCCCATTCCCCTTCCCACACCCACCCACACTTCTCAAGAACCACATAAACCTCACCTCCTAGATCCGCACCATCCGTCATCAGCTGTTCCTTGAACTTGGCCACTGCAACCAACACTCCAGCTGCCCGCCGATGCTCCCTCCCGTCGCACGAGATCCCCCCTCACCCACAGAGACTCCGAGTCTTAGGGAGCACATTCGAATCAGAAACACTGCTCGCCACGCCCGCCACCATGCATGAGTTGTTCCAAATTCCACCTAGAAGCCTGTCCCTGTCCCTGTGCCCGTCACCATCCGGAATAGAGGTCAACGGTGACTTCGAAGCAATCCATCCCACAAACGGCGACACGGCGGTAGGGGCACAGTCAGCAGAGTGAGCAGAGTGAGCAACTAGAGAATCAGGAACCGCCGTCGTCGTGTCGTCGACAACAAAGTCTCTCTGCCAGCAAATTGCTCCTCGGGCGGGGATGGCTGAGAGTGCTCCTCTCGTGCTCGTGCCTCTTGATTTGGCCTGTTGCTCTGCGCCTTTGTTTGGGCTTCTTCTTGCGTGTATCGTTTTCTTTTCGCTCATCTCTTCTCTTCGGGCCGCCCCACGCCCCGGCTGCCCCGCACCCGCGCTGCGCGTGTGAGCGAATCCATCCTGCATGTGTTTGCGAATCATTATCGGTTTCGCTCGTCTGCGATCTCTTAATTCAGAGTTATTGCTCCGGGCGCAGCTAAAGCCCGACATCGGCATCGCTGCGAAATGACCGGGCCCGGCCTGCTCCGTATTTGGGTGATGTGTGCGCGAGTGTGTGTGCGGTTGGGGGCAACAGGGTGGAGGCGTCGTCAAATCGGGCAAGGAGTACGCTTTAAGTCCCCCTCAAGGTTTTTTTCCGTTTTATTTTTTTCTCTCCTGCCTACCAGTGCGCGAGAGACAGACTCGTTGTTGTTGCTCGCTCGCCTTTGCCTCCAGCGCGACGTCCTCCCGCTCCTGCTCCACCGCCACCTCGTCACGTCGTCGTCGTCATCTTTTTGTTTCTTTGTCTCGCATTCTTTGTCTTCTTGGCGCGCGCGTGTGTGTGTATGCCTCGAGGCTGCAGGGTGCTTCTCGTTTCACTCGAGCGTCGCGTCGGTGACGGGGGCAGGAGTGGAGTTCGGTTTCTTGTTGTTGTTGCTTCTTTCTGAAAATCTTCCAGGAATTGACATTATGTGTCACTCAGTTGTTGTTGTTGGTATTTTTAAACTTGACAATGTATGGCATTCAGATGGTCCGCGCGAGCGTGTGTGCGTGCGTGCGAGTGGAGCGGTTAAGTAGTTCGCCGCTCGAGTAGGCACGGTGGAGTTCGTTTTCTTCGTTGTTTTCTCGGTCTGTGATAAATGACGGAATGAATTGGATTGATGGAGTATTTGGCTGACAGAGGGGGAGTCAGGGGGGTTGGTCCAACGGTTGGCAGTGACATCTCCACGTTGGCATTGGCTGCGATAATGAGAATCCAAAAATAAACCTTTCCCTCTCACGTTTGTCTTGGGCGATGAGCGCTTCTGGGAGAGGCTGTGGTCTTCGAGACGAGCGTTTTTCGTCAGCAGGTGAGGGGGTAGGACGGGGCTGTTCAGGGGAATCTGACAGTAGTGAGGTAAATCGATTGCAGAGGCTCGAAACCTGGCTTTGAATCTCCGTCGAAGGGCGAGATATTGAAAGCCAAGGATGAACTCCTTGTTAACCGAGATTCCCCTTAAAGTCTAGGACGGCGATGGTTGGAGGTCTGGACGTCGCTCTAAGCACCTCCGTCGAAGGACGCGTTGTGGACGCCCAACGATCAGCCGCGATCAGCTTGGGACGCGACGTGGAAGTCCGACGATCAGTCGCTCTAAGCCCGTCCCTCCAGCTCCTTCGGTGGACGCGTCGTGGAAGTCCAACGATCAGCCGCTCTAAGCCCGTCCCTCCAGATCCTTCGGTGGACGCGTCGTGGAAGTTCGAAGATCAGCCGTGGTCAGCTCGTCGTTGGCTTTAAGCCCGTCGTTGCATCTCCTTCGGTGGACGCGTCGTGGAAGTCCAACGATCAGCCGCGATCAGCCTTGGACGCGATGTGGAAGTCCAACGATCAGTCGCTTTAAGCCCGTGTCTCCACCTCCTTCGGTGGACGCGTCGTGGAATTCCAACGATCAGCCGTAGACGCGACGTAGAAGTCCAACGATCAGTCGCTCTAAGCCCGTCGCTCCACCTCCTTCGGTGGACGCGTCGTGGAAGTCCAACGATCAGCCGCTCTAAGCCCGTCGAAGATCAGCCGTGATCAGCTCGTCGTTGGCTTTAAGCCCGTCGTTGCATCTCCTTCGGTGGACACGACGTTGAAGTCCAACGATCAGTCGCTCTAAGCCTGTCCCTCCAGCTCCTTCGGTGGACGCGACGTGGAAGTCCAACGATCAGTCGCTCTAAGCCCGTCGCTACACCTCCTTCGTTGGATGCGACGTGGAATTCCGAAGATCAGCCGCTCTAAGTCCGTCATCTCCCCTTACGGACGCGTCGTGAAAATCGGAGGATCACCTGAATTTTGACCAAGATCCCCTTAAAGTCAAAGAAAACAATGACACACTACCTTTAACATCTCAAACCGTCCACCGAGTGAACTTCCCTCAAAAGCTGCTGTCAAGGAACAAGACCCCCATGTTCCATTACTTTCGAGCCAGACTGTGTGTCTCTAACTGTCACGGAAATTGAAAAGTCAATTTTTTTTATAAAATATCACCAAATCGTTTATTAAGTAAATGGTGCAAAGTCTCGGCTTCGTGGGAAGAGAGCGCAGAGATTCAATGTGGATGCTCTGGACCTGGTCGCGGCTTCGGCATCTTCGCGAGCAAGTCCTTGATCTCCTCCTTCTCGTTCCACGTACTCCACATCTCGAAGAGGTCGATAATGTAGCGCGCGATCTCCTGAACCTTATCCAGGTCGACGTGCAGTTCGGCGAACCACTGCCTCAGGTCCCTGTGCAGGATGACGCAAGCTATCTCAATACTCGCCAGAGCGATCTGCAAGGACACCAAAAATGTTCATCTCCTCTCCGCTCCCTCACTCTCTCTCTCGCTGGCTGTACTTACTTGATGAGGCGCGTAGAGGAGACAGACGTCCGTCCGCAACGAATCGTTGATCACCTTCCAGGACATCATCATCAGGCTGTCGTCCTCCTGGCCCTCGACGTCTTCCATGTATTGCAGCAACGCCCTGTACGGCTGGTACACAATCAAGCAGCAGTCCATGCTCTCAATCAGATAGAATTCACACTCGAGGATGTGATTGATCCGGTACGGGTACTCGTACGGGTAGGCGTAGCTGAATTTGGTCTTGACCACCGTCTGGCACACGGACAGCAGCCGGGAGTTCGATATGACGCCGAACTCTTCGACTTTCGAGGCCAAAAGTATGCAAGTCGGAGCCAGGAGCAGGGGGTCGATGCTCTGCAGCGAATTTCTGGCGTAGAAGCGCTTGAAGTACACGGTCGCCGTCGCAATGACTTGCTGGCGCAGCTTCAACGGCTCGCTCAGGCCCTGAATGAGATTCGCGAAGAATATGAAGAGCTTCTGGTAGTCCTCGGCGATGAGGAAGTACGAGTCGTACTGGCGGGCGTAGATGAGGGACCGCTGATCGAGCAGCCAGTTCGCTGCGTGCGAACTTTGCCAGAAATTGCCGGACATTCTACGGGAATGATTTTGAAGCGGTTTAAAAAACGAAAAAACATAAAAAAAAAACGAAAATAAAAGAAAACGAAAATAAAAAAAGGAAGACGCGATACGAGTGATTGCTGCGGCCGGGTGCAACGTCAAAAAAGAGGGAGAGAGGCTAGCTCAGCTGTCAGTTGGGCAAGTGCTACCAATCCGGCGAATCTGGGGAGGTTAAGGGCTTGATTGCATTAGGGCGGGAGCCAGGGATGTTGGGAGGGACTAAAAAGCTGACTTCCATCCTTTGTGATCCCGGGATCGGCCGTTGCGAGTTGTTTGCTTGCTATCCTGGTCAAGACTTCGACATCCACGATCACACGGTCTTTGACGACATCACCCAGTTCCGTCAAGCGCGCTGCTTCTGGGAGTCAAGTCCTAGTTGCTTTCCAAACGCGATCACACGATTTTCGAAGGTCGTGGGAGAGCACGCTGCTTTCAGGAGTCAAGACCTAGACATTTCAAGACCTAGGTGACATTTACGATCGCACGATCTTTGACGCTCCTTGATAAGCATGCTGCTTCCAGCTATCGATGCTTTATGGTTTAGCATCCGCGGTCAGACGATCGTCGAAAATCCTGGAAGAGCATGCTGCTTCCACGTTACAAGACCTTCCTGTCATTTATCGGACGATCGTCGAATGGTAGCCGATCCCAGTTGTCCCAGGTGACAAGCCCTGTTAGTCTTTCATCCGCAATCACACGATCTTCGAAGATCCAGGCATCCAGGCATCAAGACTGGGCGTTCGCGGTCAGACGATCGTCCATGGCCCTTGGGTAGCATGCGGCTTTTGGTCGCCAATTCATGGGAGTCGATCCTGGGAGAGCATGCCTTTTCCAGGTATCAGCACTAGCCTGGCACTCCCTGATCCCAAATTCCAGGATTAGGATAGTTCTCATTCCGAGATCACAAGATCATCGACGATGCTTCTAGGTGTCAAGACCCATCTGTTGTCCACCCATGATAATGAGGTCGTTGAAGATCCAAGCACACTGCTTCCAAGTGTCAAAACCTGGTGTTCTAAAATCGGCGATCACACTATCGTCGACGCTCCTTCGTGAGCACGCTGCTTCCAAGCGTCAAGACCCAGTTGTCTTACATTCGCGATCACACGATCGCTCTATAATGACATGTTGCTTCGAAGTGTCCAGACCTACAAGTGCCTCCCCGCGGTCAGGCGATCGTCGAAGATGCTTCCACGTCGCAAGACCAGCTTGTCATTCATCAGACGATCGCCGAAGGGCAGCCGATCTCAGGTGTCCCAGGTGACAAGACCTGGTGGCCTTTCTTCCGTGATAAAACGATCTTTGTCTGCACTGGGTGATCACACTGCTTACAGACGTCAAGGCCAAGCTGTCGTTCACTCCCGACAACGCGATCTTGGCCGGTCCTGCGTGAGGACGCTGCTTCCACGTTACAAGACCTTCCTGTCATTTATCGGACGATCGTCGAAGGGTAGCCGATCCCAGTTGTCCCAGGTGACAAGTCCTGTTAGTCTTTCATCCGCGATCACACGATCTTCGAAGATCCAGGCATCCAGGCATCAAGACTGGGCGTTCGCGGTCAGACGATCGTCCAAGGCCCTGGGAGAGCACGCGGCTTTTGGTCGCCAATTCATGGGAGTCGATCCTGGGAGAGCATGCCTTTTCCAGGTATCAGCACTAGCCTGGCATTCCCTGATCTCACATTCCAGGATTAGGATAGTTCTCATTCCGAGATCACAAGATCATCGACGATGCTTCTACGTGTCAAGACCCATCTGTTGTCCACCCATGATCATGAGGTCGTTGACGGTCAAAGCAAAGCTGCTTCCAAGTGTCAAAACCTGGTGTTCTAAAATCGGCGATCACACTATCGTCGACGCTCCTTCGTGAGCACGCTGCTTCCAAGCGTCAAGACCCAGTTGTCTTACATTCGCGATCACACGATCGCTCTATAATGACATGTTGCTTCGAAGTGTCCAGACCTACAAGTGCCTCCCCGCGGTCAGGCGATCGTCGAAGATGCTTCCACGTCGCAAGACCAGCTTGTCATTCATTAGACGATCGCCGAAGGGCAGCCGATCTCAGGTGTCGCAGGTGACAAGACCTGGTGGCCTTTCTTCCGTGATAAAACGATCTTTGTCTGCACTGGGTGATCACACTGCTTACAGACGTCAAGGCCAAGTTGTCGTTCACTCCCGACAACGCGATCTTGGCCGGTCCTGCGTGAGGACGCTGCTTCTAGGTGTCAAGACCCAGCTGTTGTCCACCCATGATCATGAGGTCGTTGACGGTCAAAGCAAGCTGCTTCCAAGTGTCAAGACCTGGTGATCTAACATCCGCGATCACACGATCTTAGACGGGTTCTCGATGAGCATGCAGCTCCCAGGTTTCGAGACCTTGTTGGCACGTATCAAGAGATCTTTAGACTGGATCATCCGTGATCATCCCCTTTTCGAGTCAGGGCCTGTATATGCTGTCTGAACACACTCGGCTCTGCCTTGAGTCTGCCGTAAGGCTTGGAGTCAACCATGCGATCATATCATTGAGGGCCTAAAGGGTCCCTAAACAACTCCGATAACCTCTTCGCAATCTAAGATGGTCAAGAAGATGTCTCCTAGCCCTGTGCGATCACCTAAGCCACTATCACCCCAACCCAGTCTGGGCACAATCAGTTCTTGGAACTGGTTAAAGATCGCGTTCGAGAAGAGTGATGGAGAACAAGCCGCCAATCGTGTCTTTAGGCCGCGATCAGCTGAGCTCACCTCTCATGGATCAGTGATCCTCAATCGGTCCATCAGCATCCATCACGAAGAGCAGTATATGATCGCTATAAACAATCCAGTGCTGACCACAACCAGACATTGATTGAATCAAATGAATCACATCGCAGCCAATAGATGGAGTCACTCGCGCTGACCCCCCCGGTTCATAAATCAACACAACTAGCCGCTCTCCAGCACCGTTCAAGTTCATGCGTTGGTTCGTAAACACATTATCGTCAAAGCGATTCACACCCCATGCTTCGCGCTTGTCTCCCTCGACGATCCACTCCACCAGAGCGTCCGGAGACTTAATTAACAATTTAAAATGCACGCATTAAGTAAATTGCTAATTGAAAGCGCCATAAACGCGCAAAACGCATCTCCCCGATGCGGCCGCCGATCGGCGATCGTAGATCGTTGATCGCTGATCGTCGACGATTGCTGATCGTGAGCAACGACGACCATAACGAGGTTCGTCGTCATCGCCGGCTACTGTGGCGAGGCAGTGTTGTGGAAATTGAACATAAATCGCTTCGCGATAGCGCGTTGCCTTGAACCCTTTTTCATTTGCCGCTGCCTATCGGTCTCCCTCGTGCTCGCTCGCTCGCTCGCTCTCTCGCTCTCTCGCTCTCTCGCTCCGCGATCCCCTCGTGTGCTCGACTGACGTCGTAGACACATAGAGGCCATTAAGAGCGCAAAAATTGCTTGCAACAAGCACGCCAGCAACAACAATGAAATAAAGTTGTTAATTTGCGAAAAACGATTTACGCGGTCTTGCCGATAGGGGGCTGCTTGCGGGCGAGGCTGGCTGGCGGGGCCCCATACAGAGGCCGCCTTGCGAAGTGTCATTAGCTGTCTGCCGCTGTTGCTGGCCCTAAACGGACCGGGCGGCGGCGCGGCGGTGCCTCGTTGCTGCTTGCCATCGGAATTCACTGCACTCGGTGCGGTGGCGGCGGCATTGGGGGTGGCGATGAAGGAGTTCTCGGGTGCACCGCGGCCCGATAGCGTGTGCTATCTTTCGCAAGCAAAGCGCACCGAATAGTTAAACACAAGGACTGTGTGTGTGTGCGCTGCGATTCGTCATCACTTCTGACAGGCGGTTTTTGTTCGGCCACGGAACCACATGCGGCTCGCAATGGGGGTGGATGCGGAATGCGAAGTGGCACCCCGACGAGGTAATGAGTTTTGGGTGGATCGGTGGGCGGGGCCGAGGGCAGGGTAGAGATCAATAAACGATCGTGAGTGACCGTCAATTGTTAACAAAGCGACACGTACGAGTGCATGCGCTGCTGTGGATGGATAGTGGATCTACGCGGCGCAGCGGGGGTCTGCCGTTTGCTTGCAACTCTGTTGCGAAGCTATAAAGTTGGCCATTCCGCGGGTGGATAACCTTCTGCGCATGAGAATAGCGTCACGGATTCGCTATTTGTCTGCGAAATGAAATTAATGTTGGGATAGTCCATGGCATGCAGTGCGGCCGATGCCTTTGGCATGTCGTGGCACTTAGAGCGCTGTTAGGTGGTCTACATGGTGCTGAGCGAGTCGGAAATGTGTCAGGGGGTTTCAGGGAATCAGCGTTCTTCGGTGTTCTGTGATACAATGCAATCAGCTTGTCTGACCGCGAGGGGTGCTCTGAATCATTGTTGTTATCGGAAATGGAAGACTGAGTCAACGGCGAACAAGAGGGGTCTTATCGAAGCGATCTGAAATGACAAAGAGTAGGTTCGTGTCAGCAAATTCGATGGAGGGAAAGTGGGGGCCACAGGATGGCCCTCCAGAAGAAGGGACAGGAGAGCGGCTGTTCCTTCTTCTTCTTTGGCTGGCGCTACAGTCCGGGGTGGACCTGGGTCTCAGTCAACATGCCTCTCCATCTAGCAGTCTTGTGCTAGTTTCTTCCAACCACACACGTTCAGCTGATTAAGGTCCTTTTCCAGCTGCGTCCGCCACCGGAGGCGTGGTCTTTCTTCACCGCGTTGCCCCTCGGGGTTAGAGTCGAAGACACGGTATTTGCAGTGACATTGAATTTCAGTTGAGTTCAATCAGTTTGGCGAGTTGTGCTGCGGTGGCTTGACGGATGCACTTCGGCAAGGTCTTTGAGATACTTGACTATCGACTTGGTTGGGTGGAGATCTCGCAAAGGTCCCTGGGATTGTTGAATAAGTCTGTGTCCAAGAGAGAGAGACTCTAGCGCCAGGCAGGAACATGTCCAAGAGATGCCAGTGGCGGGCAAGTACATAGAAGACGTGGGTTGATCTCCTTCTCTAGTTCGTCCATACAGGGGGTGTAGAGGCCTTATTCGTGAGGGCGCCTCGCATCATGTCCCAAAGACAACTTTAAGCTTGAAGTACAACAATTAATCCTACATCTCATGGGATGGACACTGTTGCCTGGTTATGCTTACCATGGGCTTCAGAGGCATACGATTTAAGGCGGGTTCTTCTTCAGTCCGGGACGGACGTGGGTCTCAACTAACATGCCTCTCCAGCTGGTTCGATCTTAAGCCAAGTGTCTCCAACTAATCACGCCAAGTGGGCTCAGGTCCTACTCCAAATGCGTCCGTGATCGGTCTCGTGGGTTTCCTCTTTTGCATTGTTCCACAGGCTTGAAGTCGAGGACCCAAGTCTGCTGCTTCTTCCTTTCTTTAGTCTGTACTGTAGACTCTCGACTCAACGATGTTTATGAGCTTGTTAAGATGGACATGGAATTAGAGATGCCACGTCTGTCTAGCTTGCCAGTCTCTCCGTCTTTTGGTCTGCCTGCAGGCTACAACCGCGCATAACTAACTTCACTTCACACAACCCAACCAATCCACCTCCGGTTGAAAATCTCAACTTACTTCCATACCCGTCCTGTGACCCATTGGGGGTCAGAGCTTGAACAATAGCTGCCTTACATCCCAAAGGGTCCTAGTACGCTGCTACTAGTCTAGTCGAGACTAATCTGCCTTGCATCCGCGAAGACCTGGTCATTATACCGGAGGTTTGGTTCACCACTCCTTCTCGAACTCGAAGACCCTCCTTGTTGGAGCGTTGTTGTCCATGCGATCGATGTGCCCGAGTGGCCTTCCAAACTGCATCCACGTCTTGGTAGTTCGTAGAGTTCACGGTTGACCCTTCCTCTTCCTTTCAGACATATCCGACGCAGAACTCTTCTTTCGAACGGGCCAAGAATGGGCTCTGTTGTTTCGCTTGAGGCCCAACCCTCAGCTCCATACGGCAGGACTGGCACAAAAACAACCACAAAATCTCACCTCATTACGCCTCTCCATTTAACTCGCTCTCCATTCATGTCATCCCCCACCCCTGACGTCTTCCAAATCATCGAGAGAATCGTTTCAGAAATACACCACATCCTCCCAGACCGTGACCAAGTTCCTCCAAATGAAAGACACCACATGTCTCAGCCCGCTTCCACATACATGCCTCTTCACTCACTCTCCTCTTCAGGCCCGACAGGTCCACCCAAGCATTCCACGCCAGACTAGGTCCTCACCCCACTCCAATTCCTCCAAACACACATTGCGACAAAATAGGACCCCACGCATTTCTCCTCCAAACTACCAACCAGCCAACTCCCGTTACAAAACCTCGCCTAACCCCGCTTCTCCACCTAATTCCCTTTCCAACGAGGCATCCCCCAGCTCCAGGCTCGTCCTACTTTCCGAGAAAATCGACTCACAAGACTTTGAATCCACCTCGACGAAAACCGAGTTAATTTTCAGCAAAAAAAGGCGACCCAACTGTGTTGTCAGCTTACCGCACTTTTTCGTGTAAAATGCGTCATTTTTCCAAAAGTCGATTTTCTGAGTTTTCGAGTGCAATTTTCACTCCAAATGGACGGGGCTGAGTGGGGGAACGACGATCGCAGTCGAGGCAGTCGACAGTTTGAATCGGAATCCTTGGAAGCTCGAGGAAACCCGGGTTTCCAGTTTTCATGACGTCACGGCTGAGTGCGGTGGCTCTGGAGACTTGTGCTCGGCTGGCATTGGGATGGAGTGGAAGGAGGTTTTGCCTTCAGTTGGGTTGAAGGGATGAGATAAGAGGGCTTGAAATGGATTCGGTGTGGGTTTTGAGTCAAAAGCCGCGGTTTTTGGAAGGAATTCAACGTGGAGGGAAAGTGGGACGTTGCCAGCTGGAACTCATGAAAGTAAAGGACTCATTACAAATCATTTCCTGTGACTGTTAGATGCTAGTATTTGTTCGAGAGGTTCTTCTTGTGCTTGGCTATCCTTATCTGGTCCTTCACCAAACGCAGGGTCTAAGCAGGCCCCTATTTTTGAGACGAACCAAGCCACATCTGGGAATGGCTCATAGATGATGGTTGGTTTCATGGATAGGCCGTGACTTGGAAAATGCACTCATCGATGGAGGATGGAGGCTGAGTCCGGTCCCATTCCGTGATGTCGTTCTGAGAGGTTCCCGTGCTCTTGTTGACGGGTCAGTGTACGGAGAAGCTTCCTCAATGGTCTCTTGGACCTCGGTAATGACTTTGATGCAAGGTGCACTAGACGAAGAACAAGGGAAGTTGCGCGTTGTTGGAAGAACCCTGCTTCTGTGTCACCCGTCAGTGTTTAGGGCGATATCTCCTCCGCTTGCGGTCCTTAAATCGAAGATTGGCGCTCAAGGGCTGGTGGGAGATCTCCAGCCAGCTGTTGGATATTCTAATCATCATGTTGCGTGCTGTGTAATATCCGAATGTCCTCCGCAGTGTTCTTTGCGCCACGGCCTCTCTATAAGTGCTTTTCTTTATAAGTGTCCCGCCAGCTTGTCGTCAAAAACCTCAGCCCCCTTCCCAGCGAAAGGGGAACAGCCTCGACTTGCCGTGATCATCTCGCAACCTTTTCACACTCAATTGACAGTCACAGCAGCGCATCAAAGCACTCCCCTCCCCTCCCGCCGCTCCCGATCGCTTGTCAGAATCACAATCAATTTGCGGCGACCGGATCCGAGTGGATGCCCAATAAGTGGCACGCACCAGACCCGAACCGAACCGAAAACAACGCTGCAGCTTGACTCATGTTTCAGTGGAAGTTTGCCGTCAGGCACGGGCGAATTTAAATTCAGGTGACCAAGTCGCCGCGATGCGGGAGTGCTCCGGGCGTGGTGTGTGCGCGCACCGGCGGAGCGCTAATAAATCCCGAAGCGGACTTTTGTTGTTCTCGGTCGCATTGTGGTGCTTTTGCGATGAAAGGACTCACGGATTCGATTGTGACTTCAATTGCACTCGTGTTACCATTTACATTGGTTACACGATGCACAATGCTCGATGCCTGATGCTTGGTGGCGATTGCGACGCACGAATGAGGGATTCGCGTCACGTCGCGTCGCGGTGGAATTGGAACCGACGACCGCAGCGAGCTATTGTTACCCAAATGAGGTGGATTGTGCGTCAATTAGCGAAGGCTGACAGGCGAGGTGAAGCTTTTGTTTGCGATGCTCCTGCAATTGGACACCGACTGGGGGGGGGGGGTCTTATAAGGAGATGAGGCGTTATCTTCTGCCGAACTGACACACTTGGCTGTGGTTCACTAATTGGACTCGAATTCCAGTTGCAGTGCGGAAGGGGGTGATTCATTGCGGCCGGTCCGAGAAGAGTTGGGCATTGAAAGCGATACGGCTTCCGTCTGGGCTGTGGTTTATTGCGAAACAGCTTGTCACTTCCGTTTGAGATTATGTGTCTTTCATGGGGCACTCTTTTCGGTGGCTTTGAGGGCATCTGGGCTTTTCTTGAGAAGTATAGTATGTTTGGAGTGGAGTTTACAAATGGAGTTCCGCGGAAGTTTGACTCAACAGGCGGGGCTCAACTGGAATTAGAGCTCTGCATCCAGTGTCGGAAGCCTCGCTGACGCTGTGATCTACGTCATCGGCCCCAAAAGACTCTTCTGCCAATGACCCTAGCTGCATCTTCAGAAGTGTGGTAGGGGTCGGATTTGATTTCGTTTATGTTGGGTTGGAGTGACTGCAGACTGCAGATGCACTTAGGCCAAAGTAGTAAGGATTGAGCAGCGTTAGAGAGCAGAGAGGTTGTGCCACACCTTGCAATTACCCGGCATGTCTCAATGACTCGGCACCCATATGAGAGGTGTGTAAAATGTGAGCAGCCATCTCGTTCAGAGTCAGCCTACAATTAAGGGATGTTTTTGATTTAAACATGCCCTTGTCCATGGACTTACTGAACAGCTGATGATATCCTTTTAGGAGCCAAGACAGTGCCTCTTTTATTGCAATGGTATCTGCCTGAAAGACGCGACAGTGCTCGGGGAGCTTCAGGGAGATAGCAAGGTCTTTGGAATGGACACATGCACGTACCCTTCCTCGTCTTCTATTCTTGTGAACAAGTCACAGGGTCTGGTTGTCAGATCTCCAGTGCCGTCTGGAAGGAATTCTGGTGCTAGAACTTTTTCTCGAAGATAGCCCGGGGTCAATGACTGGATGATTAACGGGGTCCCCGGTTCAAATCCCAGTGAGAGCAAAGTTAGTACGATTTTTTCTGGTTATCAAATCAGTCACCATTTACAGCATTGGCCTGAGAGCCATTTCAACCAGATTCCACTCTAGCTTACCGAGGTAACAGAATGCTACAATCGTCAGCTCATAGCAGTAGATTCCATTCGATTTTCCGGTATATCGTAATTAAGGCCTTACCGGGCTCGGTCATAATGCCGCTTCATGGGCGGCTAGTGGTTCTCACGATGGCACTCCTTGAAGCGGGTGGCACTTAATTCTGGACGGCACCGACTCGTCCTGATACAGAGAGTTTCACCAGGTTTTTGAGCCATTTTCAGTCGCATCCTCCTTCTCTGTCGCTTTCAGAGCATGGGCTGTTTATTGGGTATTCACAGCTGACCTTCCTTTCTGAAGGCCGTTCTACGATCAGCCACCTGTCAAGCCCCCTGGTAGCCTAAGCATAGCCCCAGGTGGTGCATGGTTGTAGTCCTCAATTGCATCCTTTGGCTTCTTTAGAGCTGTAAATGGCAGAAGAAGCATTTTTAGTATCGTTTAAGCTGACGATGAGCTTAGCAAAGATGTTATCGTTACCCAGGTGATCTTTAAGGTCAAGTCCACCTTTCCTACGGTCTTGAGCTCTGAACATATCGAGGTAGTCCAAAAAGGTACGCGCCGCTGTTGTCGGTCTTGCTTACTCGACCCCCCGCTGTTGATCAGCTTCTCCTTTACCATCGACAACAGAGTTGGGAAGGGACCCTCCTCATGGCTAGGAAGGTCTCTCATTTATATCACCTCTCTCAGAATTTAATTAGTAGCTAAGCTGAGCTCATAACTTTAGTGCGATCGTTCAGTAGTTTGGCGTAAGACGCTACCTGATGACGATTCCTGTGAAGTCAGGCAACCGAGTGAGCATAAACCCAATCCATGAGCTACTGATCTGATGATCTCGTAGCCTGAGGCGTCGTAAGCGTGATGAACGGGTGGTCAAAACAGAACCAAATCAACAGACGGAGCTGTGCGAAGAGTCAGTGGATTATTCGCAGGATATGCTCCGCAGTGAAGACCGTCGACGTATACCTACAACTAGCCAGCCCGTCTAATCAGTCATGGTTGATGAGGAGGTGGTTGAAAAGAGGAAACTGGAGGGCAAAGGAGTCAATCCGTGGTGCCTCGTGGTTCATTTGACGAGGTAGGCGGTCTTCGAATCAATGATGACAGGTAGACAGACGTCGCTGATCTGAGCGATCAAATCAAGAAAGGCAACAAAGCAAGCTGCCTTGCTTCTCTGACACCATGAATCAACTGATGGAGACATTCCACCAACGTGCATCTCCACCCTGGGCATACTCTGGGGAGTAGTCTAATGCAGCTCTGAGTCCGGGCCCTTGAGCTCTGCCTATCTTCCAACAGCTTCTTCTTCTGAGGGAGCGCCGGGATGGTCACGGACCCCAACCAGCTTCTCCAGCTGGTACGATCTTTAGTCAGGTGCCTCCACTTACGCACGGCAAGTTGGTTGGGGTCCACTCGGTTTCTTGGGCGTCCTATATTGTGTGGTTTCACTAAAGTTGAAGACTGGGACAGTGATGTCCGTGGTCAGCATCACCAGGTTGGTAGATCAGTTGCTCAGGGTCTGGCTTAATTCACAGGCTTCATCCTCAGGATCTACATGACCTAGCCAGCTCTTGACTAAGAAAGGATTCTCTGTGGACGTTCCCCCATGAGATGGCCTCAAAAGACTTTAAGGGGTGAAGTTCTTTTCATTTTGCTTGAAGAAGTCGTTCCAGTTTCGTGGTGAAGACATCGCCTGGCGTCACTGGGTTTTAATGTCAAAGTGGCGCCCAACGGAGATTCCCAAGGTACCGGGCTTATTCCTGCCGTGGCACGTTCAGCCTCCTCCATTCCAGCTCTTAATCGTCGCAACTTATTGCATCGTCTAGCATCAATTGATCACATCTTTACCCCGACTCTCAGCCAAATTCCATTTCATTACCATCCCCTTCGCATTCCCCGTCGTCGATGAGATCGAGTTGCCGGGATCTCGCCTAATCATCGAGTCGACGTGACGGAATGACACCCGATCTCAGCAAACTTGGGTGCGTTCAAGATCGATTGTCGATCCTTTGTCTCGCCTTCGGACGCCTCTACCTGTGCGCGCACGTATGCAAATCAATCCGTAGAAGGATTCCCCGCGACACACCCGAGAAGGTGACACAAATCAATTCACAAGGCGGACTTGTGCTTCCCCTCAGACGCCACCTTTCATGACGCACCACCACCCCATTAGCAGTCGCTGCCGGTGTCGTCCTCCAGACACGAGAATCTCCGCTTCGCATCAACCGGAGCGATTGCATTCGCAAAAGAGGACAACAAAACGGAGCACCCGCCAAAGCAAAACCTCAAAACGTTTTTCTGGCGTTAACATGACAGCTTTTTGCTGTACACACGTCCCGACCAGCGGTGGATCCGTGTGTCGGTGCGCATCCGACGATGACAACGTGCCACTAGTCGGACAGACAGACTCACTCGGAGGGGACGGAATACATGGGAACTGACTGAAGACTGAGTAATGCGAAGGATGCGCGGCTGGACGGGGACCAGCAATTGACACTTGGATGAGGTGTATTGACGCGCAGCAGAAGCACCAGCAGAAGCGGCGGTGGCGGTGAGATGAATTGCACCGCCCGACGAGCATTCTGCTGCTGACCATGGAAGTGAGTAATTATCTGCGGCCGCAGCGGCAGGGATGTGGAATGAAGTGCAATGTGTACACAAGCCGACACAAATGGAATGACAGAAGGCATTCCAGGAACTCCTTTGTCATTTGGATAGAGATGCTTGTGGTGGGGCCTTGCATATTGATTCCTGTGTGCGGCGGCGGGCTTAGATCTGAAGGACTAATGTGACAGACGGGGTGGATCAGTGGACATCTAGGAACGCAATGAACAAGGAATGCGTGTACCCCCCGTCGGCAGGGTGGCTGGATGTAGGATCAATTTGGAGTTGAATTGCGGTGTGATGGTGGAGTGACTTCTGATGGGAAGCTATGGAGTCAAGGCTTGGAGCCCTGGTGAGAAAGAAGAATTTGACAGGAAATGCCACAGGGGTCAGTTATAGGTCCGGGACTTTTAAATTAAAAAAAAAATTAACTCTGAAGAGTGACTATGGAGTCAAGGCATGGACTGAATGTGTTTGCTGAAAAAAAAAAAAAAATACCTGAGGTACCCCAGGGGTCCGTCTTAGGACCAGTACTTCTTTGTTTGGAAAATAATGAGAATATAGACTATGGAGTCCAGCGACTTTCTGTTGTGGTTCTTTAAGTGATTAGAAGATTGACAGGAGGTACCACAGGGGTCCGTCATAGGACCAGTACGCTTTTGTTTTGAAAATAATGACTTCTGATGAGAATCTATGGAGTCAACAGTGGTTCAAAAAGAGGTTACAACATCAAACAGGCCTGCGGCCAATTCGCAGCCCAATTGGCTGAAAAATAAGCATTTGACATGAGGTACCATAGGGGTCCGTCTTAGGGCCAGACTTCTTTATTTGGAAAATATTGAGATTGTAAACTGTGAAGTCCAGCTACTTTCTGTCGTGGTTCATATAGTGGTCTCAAGATCGACATGAGGTACCACAGGGGTCCGTCATAAGACCAGTACCTGTTTATTTTTAAAATATTGACTTCTGAAGATGAAGCTTCCTCTCGTGGCTCATTTAGAGGGTGCCGCTTGGCAGATGGTTGCTTTGCTTCAGGCTGATGCTGAGATCTTGGAATTTCGAGAGATGTCCCACAGGATTCAGACATGGGACCGGTCTTCTTTTTCATCTTTGTGCGGTGCTGCAGCCAGGAGTGGACATGGGCCTTCTCAATAAACCACTCTGTGTAAGTTCTGGCTTCCAACCCCAATTGGGTGAGGTCCTTTTCCACTTGTGTAAACCAGCCTAGACACAGGCGTCCTGTCCTTTGTTGGCCCATGATGTCGAAGATATGCCACCTTAGGGCGCGACTCTCACATTCCATTTCCGTTTGACATCTCCTCCACAAGCCATCGCAGCACCATTATCGAACGCTGATAAGACCAAGGACGTGGATGGGTTTATTGGCGTCCTCTTGACACCATCCATGCCACCCATTGCCAAGGCAGACTTCAAATTTCTTCAGATTCAACCACCCTCCATTCCTGACGTCAATTACCCCGACCATCCGACTGTCAAATCATTCTCCGCGAGACAAGGTAACCATCTGTCAACAGACACACACACACGCGACGTAATATATTCAGATGGCCATCTGTTGACCACAAGCATCTGAGTCACATCACTGTCCACCCTCGTAGACGCTGTCATTCACGCCAGATCATGGTCAACATGCAAAGCCCATCCGAAACTCATCCGAAGCATTATCCGCAATTTTGCGGTCAGAAATTCCCCGTGACTCATCGTTCGCTTTGTGCGAATGCGAGCGTGCGTATCTCTAAACCCATATATTCGCATCGAGTCGACCCCCTTGCCCATAATTAATGCCCCGCGCACATCTAATTCTCGCCGAACACACCCGTGCTTTTTGAATTATTCAACATACGCGCACACACAAGCACACGGGCGATTATTGTGAAGCGGGCGAGAGGAGCGAAAATAAATTATGACCCGAGGCCGTGTAATTGCGAAGACGACAGGGCTGCAGACCGCGGCACAGTCACGCCGCGCCGCCGCCGCCGCCGGGGAGAAACTTTATGCAAATGCGACACATTTGCGTACCCATCGATGGATGGTGGAAATACGCGCCGTGCGTCGTCAGTGTCACACATGCGGGCCCTGCGCCACACCGTCACTGACAGCCGGTATGACTCTGCTTGACGAGTGTGTGCTCATGTCAGTTGTCGCAGCGCGTTTATTTATGACAATTAATTGCGGACTTTGCGGTGAACTTTTCGAGAAAGAAAAAAAAAAAAAGACGCGTGTGACAGCGAGGGTGACGCGGGCTCGAACCTAGACTCGATTCGACCGATCTGTTGGGGTCTGGACGCGTCACGCGGAATGAGTCGAATCTAAAATGCAGACAGCATCGTGGTTCCGGTTGGGGGCGAGTGATCAGCGGCAGTAGCAGCCGCTGCCAAAGCCCCCCAACCCCCCGTCAAGTGTGAGATCGTAAATCGAAAGTTTGCGAAATGATTTATGCAAATGAAAGCGCAATGGATGTCGCCAAGTCGGCGTGTCGGCACAAAAACGTCAAATTGCTGGGCTGGCTGGCCGCTTTGAGGGGCGATCGATTGTAATCGACGACGGATGGGATATGGCGCAGTCCTTGATTCGGCCGACCGGGATTTTGTATGCACGACGTTTGCTCACCGAGCAGGATTGCTATTCAGAGAGCGGCTCTCGCGATTGAGACTTTTTGAGACGAATTTTAATGCTTTTCAATCGACCTTCTGTATGGGCCGCGGGTGGTCCATAAGTCAGTCGGTTTTTTCGATTTCTAATCTTTGCCCTCTTCCGCATAACCTCACTTAATTAACCTCAAATTTTCAAATTTCTTTTCAGTTTGAATAAAATATCAGTCAACTTCTGAATGGATCTAGTAAACATTTCAAGGATACAAGCAGCAAGTAAAACAGCAACGCCACCAACAACAACAACAAGAACAACAAGAAGAGCAAAACAAGTGCAAACGTACATCACAAATTCTTATCGAAAATCAACAAGAAAAACAACAAAAAGGAATCCAAAATATAAATCACAAGAGAAAATCCAAAGCAACCAAAGCGCCAACAACAACAACAACAACAATAACAGCAACAACAACGGAATGATAACGTAAAACGATACCAAGGCGAAGCCCATTTTGAAATTGTTCTACACCGTTATACACGAAAACATTTCACATTTCTAATGACACACCACGACAGAGTGAACATCCTTCCTTACAAGCGGAGTAAAAACAAACAGTGCTAGAGCCACTAGCACGCTAGCACCAAAAACAAAGAAAAACAAAAAGAAATCAACCAATTTGACACGTCAGCGGAGACGTCAATACATTGACAGTGACATAACCTCAAATCAGTGACGCAAGCCAACCCACAATCAGCCTGAGAGAGAGAGAGCGAGAGTTAGACAGACACAGACACAGAGAGAGAGAGAGAGACAGAGAGAGAGGGAGAAAGTTGTTAAATTTCAAAATTAACGGAAACACAACGCGATGGCGATAAATTTCCCCGCATCCTTTGCGGCGTGCTTAGCGGCCGGCCTGAAGGTGCCGCGCCAGATTATGTACTGCATATCGCAGGACACGGGCCAGCCGTATGTCCTGTACAAAGACTCACAGGAGGCGGCCGAACGGAACGCGGCCGCCCTTGGTGGCACACCGGCACAATGGGGCACCGAGATGTATCCAGCGATACAGCAGAACACGCAGACGCATTTAGCAGCGCAAAACGCTCAGAACTCCTCGCCGCAGATCGCAGCGTCGGCGGCGACCGCAGCAGCCGTTGCCGCCCAGCAGCAGCAACAGCAGCAACAACAGCAGCAGCAACAGCCGCACAGTCCGTCGGGTGAGGTCGATCAGTCGCGCGACAACGGTGCCAACGTTCGCCAGCAACAGCAACAGGGCTCGCCCTCAACCAGCCCATACCCGCAGCGGTCGAACGGCGGCGAAGATGACGTGGGCATGAGTCAGGTGAGGATTGAGGTAATTCTTACGCAGTTCATAGTTTGTCTGCACACACAGTTCCGCACCGGGATGAATGGAGGTCGTCTGCAGGCACCTCCATCCATGCCGGTGCTCTCGACAATATTCATGGCATTGTTAGTTACTCGGTCGGTCGTTTCCATTTTTCTTCTACTCGCAGGTGGCCGGGATGCAACAGCAGCAGCAGAACGCCGCACAACAGAACCCAAACCAAAGTACGAACGATCCGCAACCGATATCTGTCGATCCAGCGTCGAGCAGCCAGGCGCAGCAGAGCAATGACCAAACCTTCAATCCGCCGCAGGGCGCCGAGCTCAGCTACTACGCGCACCGACATCCGGGCGCTCCGCAGGGAACGATGCTGGCGCCACCCGGCTTTCCGCCGCTACACTATCTCAACAAGACAGTCATACCCGGCATGGCCGGATCGATGGATCAGAATGGCGGCCTCGAAGGGTACACGATGCCCGATCTCTTACCTGGCGGTGGTGCGGGCGGTGCCGGCACCGGAACCGGTGCACACGGTGGAATGCATCAGAACGCAACAGCGACACCAACGCCGACAACAATCAAAACGAAACCACACAGCGATTTGCGCCTATTCAAGTGCACCACCTGCGGCAAGGACTTCAAGCAAAAATCAACGCTGCTGCAGCACGAACGCATCCACACGGACGCCCGACCGTACCCGTGCACCGAATGCGGCAAACGATTCCGTCAGCAGTCTCACCTCACTCAACACCTGCGCATCCATGCCAACGAGAAGCCCTTCTCATGTGCGTATTGTCCACGCAGCTTCCGGCAGCGAGCGATCCTCAATCAGCACATTCGCATCCATTCGGGTGAGAAGCCCTACGCATGCCCAGAGTGCGGCAAGCACTTTCGCCAGAAGGCCATCCTCAATCAACATGTGCGCACCCACCAAGGCGAGCGACAGTTATTGAATCCAAAAAAAAAAACAAAAAAAAAGTCCAAATTCGAACGTTATCCGAAAAAAAAACAAATACAAAATGTCAAAATTTTCAAAATGTCTCGAACTCAAGTCAAAATTTCCTCTTGTTTATTTTAATTTTTCAAAATTCCCACGATATCTTTTGTTTTTGGCAAAAAAAAAAAAAAACCTAAAACTGAAACCGAATTCGAAGAGAACGACAGACAAATTCGAAAAACGAAACATTTTGGCACGAAATTTCTGAATTTTTTTCGAAACTCGAATTCGAAACGGGTTCCGTCATCGGGGGCGAGAGAGAGAGAGAGAGACACTCGTGTTTGGCGAGTGCGCATCTCGCCCCAGTGAACGGAGCCCATTTTTTTTGTGGGCGAGTGTTTTTCGGTGACGTTGCTTTTGATCGAAACTTAGGTTAGAATGAAGACAGGGACAGCTTTGGGAATGTGTTTGAGTTGAAATGAATGGCAGACGCGGCGGAGGATGGGTTGAGAATGGAAGGAGTCGAAGGGGCCGTGGTTCAAGTGGGAACAGGACTGAACAAAATTCAGTTTAGAACTGTCTTATAGCCCACTGCGATCGGAACAAGATGTCTTCTCTTGAATTTGTGCCTGGGTCTGTTGAACAAATAGCTAGATGGAGGTACGTGGGTTGAGGCGGTGGGGCCGCGCCACACTGAGGTCGATGATGTTCCATTATGGGACAACTAGATGGAGAGATGGAGTTCAGATTGAGACGAGAATGAGATTTGAGTGGACCCTCCCGTCAGAATACCAATTTCCTGTCAGGAAGCATCTAGGACAGCTTCTCAGATTGTACTTAAGAATGTTTAACTATGTAGCTGCCCATTTGCTGACAGGCTAGAGAGGGAGAGAAAGAGAGAGAGAGAAAGAAAAAAAAGAGAGAGAGAAAGATTGATAGAGAGAGAATGAGATAGAGAGAGAGAGAGGAAGAGAGAGAGAGTGTGAGAGAGAGACAGAGAGAGAGAGCGAGAGGAAGAAAGATAGAGAGAGAGAGAGGAAGAGAGAGAGAGATAAGTAGAGAAAGTGTGAGAGAGAGACAGAGAGAGAGAGAGGGAGAGAGGGAGAGGGAGGGGGAGAGGGAGAGAGAGAGAGGGAGGGGGAGTGAGAGAGAGCGAGAGGGAGGGAGAGTGACATAGCGAGAGCGAGGGAGAGTGACATAGCGAGAGAGAGTCTTTGAGAACCTGTCAAATTCTAGTTTGAGCTCTATAGACAATCTGATGTCCGACTAAAGGACATCGAGGAGAGTTTTTAAGAATTCCCCCGAACTTCTTTAACTCAGACAACGCCAACCAGAGTTCTTATCCTCTTTAAGTAATAACATTATAGGTGCGCTACAGGCCGTAGATAGTCAGGGACTAACTACTACATCATCCACTCGTGGTTATTGTTCTCTCACGACTTGGAGGGACATACACTTTATTTTAGTTTGAGAGACTTTTTCTAGGCAGACAATTATTCCTCTTAGAGCATTGCCATTGACTCCCAAGAGGTGCGGCCGTGGCCATTATTCCAGAATCCAGTCACACTTGCGCAAGCTCGTTGCTGTTAGGTTTGGGGACGTCCAGGAAGGGTTCCCAGATCCTATAGACAAACTGAGAGCACATCCAAGGGAATTTCTTAGATTCTAGTCAGAACTAGTTTGAGGTAGACAATAGGGACCAGCCCTCTTATGCAGGATCGAACAGTTGGACTCTATCTCTCTGACGCACATGAAACAGACCTCGGTAGCTAGTGTGTTTGTTCACGATGACTCCGATCCAATGGCCACCACATGAGCGACCAAGCCCCTCACAAGTTCCGAATTTCCCCAGTCTTCTCCGCGCGAATCTAAATGATCTGCTTGGTAGCGACTTCCGTGGCTTTGATCAATTGTCCGCAACAACTTCTCCAGGAAAGCGCAAAGTCATCCAGTAGAACGGTTTGCGCGCTTACCGTTTTCAGTTTTGAGAAGTGAAGGATGCCAGAGAAAATAAGGTTTTTTTTGAAATAAAAGACGCCTGTTTGGCTTACACGACTAGTGCCCCAAAAAAATGTATTCAAACAGAAAAGGACATAATGTCTAAATGTCAAAAATCAAACCATACAAATTTTAAGGTGAAGCCACAAGCGATGTTTGAGCTACGAACAAGCACGATCATCGTATCTAATCAACAACTTTGATAGGTAAGGGTAGGTAGACGAGTGGAGGGCGTTAGCAAAGTCTCACTTAGGTCCTATCCTCGTACCGTGATGTTGGTGTGTTTCACAGCCATCCTCAAGAACTTTAGTGGGTTTTTGATTGATCCTCGAAGGCGATCATTCAATCGGTAGAGAGTATCTTTCTTTTCATCTTCGTCACCGCAGCCTCTACATAAGAAGTCGTTAGGTTAGTTTAGAGTGTCTGTTTAGCTTCAAGGTAGCCACACTTCGACCAAAGTAGGCTCCTTGTGTTCTAGTAGATGGCGCTGTGCCGGTCATGACGCCAATGAGAGCTCTGAGATTCAGCCTCCTCATTCCGGTCAGGTCGCGTGAGCACTTTGTAACGAAAGTAAGCCATAATTGCACCCAGTACCTGAAAGCCGTCTACGTTTGGTGAACGTAATCGTTTCAAGCTTTAGCATGAAGTCGTTGGCTAGTCCCATTTTCATTTCATGGCACAACTACCATTCCTAGCAACTTCTTGTCGCACTGAAAGAGTTCGAGTGGTTAGAAAGTTCCACCCTCTGTTTGGAAACTGTAACATTGTGGCATCCACTTTTGTCATGGCATCCCCAAGAGGTGGATGGATCCACAGGACTGCCTGTGTTGGGTAGGTTTCGGCCAATCAGTACTTCATTGCCGCCTGTGTCAATGTAACCTGGGAGCAAGCATAGAGTACGATTACTCTGTACTGTGTGCTGTGTGCTGAGGACCTTAAGCTCTTCACGTCAGCAGGTGATTAGCTTGGACTTGACTTCTAATCCTGAGATTGCCATTTAGGGTGGTTCTCCCAACATCGATATCATTTTGGCCGCTTCATAGACTGCCAGGATATCACAAATATCAAAAAATCCGATGAGGACAGTGGCTGTTTAACAGTGTTGAGCAAATGCCCGCCCCCGTGCCGTCCTCGATCTCTAAACATGGACTGTCGAATTGTTTATGGGTCTTCCCCTCCTCCCTTGTTGGTAAACAGCACCGGCGGGGCATTTCGAATTCAAGAAACGGTGGAGCATAGTCACTTTCGAGCATATTTCCATGACCATTGAAACTTGGTGGCCAGCCACTGGATTGGATGATCCTACTGGCAGTCGTCAGCATAAACAGTTCGAGTATAAACTCTAAGCCCTCCGTTGGTGTAGCGTTGATTGCCACTGTGACACCCAGGCATGCATGTTTTGGTATTCTTCTTAATGCCTTTAGGTTGGAAGATTCCCTCAAGGAAGCCTGTCATCAGACCAAGCTTCTATCAAGATTGTCAAGATTGTTCTGACCAGCGCTGTGTATATCGGGATCATGTGCTTCTAAAGTTCAGTATCACCAAGTGGCTCAATAGCTGAATACAGTCTCCAAGCATTTCATCGGCATCATGTCATGGTGTTTTCCAAGGCTTCGATCGATTCAGGCGCCATAAACCTTCAGGAGGCCACGATTTAGTCACTAGCTGGCTTACCTGCGCGTGTTTTTCTTAAATTACAGGGCTCCCTTGTAGTCAGTTGACTGTCATGTGATTGGCTTAGGGTCGTTTTGCTCTCTACTACTCAACTTGCCATCATTCCATGGTGTTTTCCAAGGCTTTGATCGACTCAGGCGCCATAAGCCTTCAGGGGGGCACGATTTAGTCACTGGCTGGCCTACCTGCGCGTGTTTTTCTTAAATTACAGGGCTCCCTTGTGATATAAACAGTTGACTGTCATGTGATTGGCTTAGGGTCGTTTTGTTCTCTACTACTCAACTTGCCGGAAAACTAGGAGTTGATCAACTGGGAGTTGGTCTCAACTCGAGGTTTAACTAAAATTACCCTTAGTTTGTCGAATACTTCCAGCTCCAGCCCTCCCATAGTCCCGAGAATTCAGACGCCCCCCCCCCCCCCCCCCCCCCCCCCCCCTCCCGCACACGACTTTGGCTTCATCAGTCGTCCATCAGTTAAGCTGTAGTTCCTCTCGAAATGCAACTGTCTTTCGTGTCAATTGGGAGATTGATTAGACTGCGCTCTCTTTCCAATCACCCCACGTACGCCCAGATCACCCATCAGATCCACCTCATCTGGTCCACCAGTTAGCCAGGAAATTACACAAAAAGGACACACCGAACGAGACACTCGCCCCCATGGCCATTCTGGCAAACAGCATTTCCAGTCAAAAATGTCTGAGTTAGAAAGAGAGTGTATTCAAAATTTACTGTTTCACAATTAAGAACCAATTCGCTTTAAGACAAATCTCTATCACTAACTTCTCTGAACTGCTTAACGCACTTTTCACACACACGCACACACGCACACACACACACAACAAACAGATTCAAATAAAAAAAAACTCCATCCTGGCTCAATCGCATACTAACAACGAACTTCTTTTGAATTCAACACTTTTCAGATGTCTCCCCGCATCTCATCTTCAAGAACGGTCCCCATCCGACGCTGTGGCCACAGGATGTGCCATTTCCAGGCGACGAGACTGACACAAAGAATGACATTACTTCGTATCAGGATGACGGCTCACAGGGCACCCCGGAGTCGCGAGCATGTTTCTCGCCCGACGGCAACGGTGCCTTACACTATCCGGCATACTTCAAAGATGGCAAAGGTAAGTGTGAGTGTTTTCGTTTTTGTTTTTTTGTTTTTCTCTCTCTCCTTTCGAGCGGTTCGGCTGCGAACCGTTCACTGTGCGATCGCATCGACTAACTCGAACAATACACTCGATATAGGGCAAAAAATGCTGCCCGATGTTATACAACATGGTCGCGCAGCTGGTATGCCACTGTATGTGAGATGTCCGATTTGCGAGAAGGAGTTCAAGCAGAAGACGACGCTTCTGCAGCACGGTTGTATACACATCGAGTCAAGGCCGTATCCATGTCCGGAGTGCGGCAAACGCTTCCGTCAGCAGTCGCACTTGACCCAGCACTTGCGGATACACACGAACGAGAAGCCGTTCGGCTGCTTGTACTGTCCGCGATTCTTCCGGCAGAGGACCATCTTGAATCAGGTGAGTTAGTGGCGAGGAGTTATCCGCCGACGCTCTGGCTCTACCATCCCGCTCTGTTCCCCATTTCACAGCACATTCGCATACACACCGGTGAGAAGCCGTACAAGTGCGCACAATGCGGCAAGGACTTCCGACAGAAGGCGATACTGGACCAGCATACGAGGACCCACCAGGTAGTTGTAATGTTTAGAATGTGTGCCTTGGCAAGGACCCTTTAGTCGGCCGCCTTGCAAGAGCCCATTCACTCCGGGCGTTCCATGTCACTAATCTGTGTTCGTACTTTTCAGGGCGATCGACCCTTCTGCTGTCCCATGCCAAACTGCCGACGTCGTTTCGCCACCGAGGCAGAAGTGAAGAAACACATCGACAATCACATGAACCCGCATTCATCGAAGGCGCGCCGTCAGGTCAATCACATGACCAACGATGTGAAGAACGCAGCCGCGACCGCCGCGCAATTCCTCACGAACATGGACAACAAGACGAACATCATACCGCGCATGGCGCCAGTGGTCAAGCACGAGCTCTACTTCCCACAGTGCTATAATTCGCCGTTCAATCAGTCATTCGGTGCTCAGCAACAGAATCAAGGCCAACCGGGCCAGCCGCAGCAGCAGCAGCCAGTGCAACAGCAGCAGCAACAGCAGAAGCAACAGGGTCAGCAGCAGCAATCGAATTCAGGTCACAATGGCAATGCGGCACCACCGAACGGAGCCACCGGCGCCGGTGGCACTGTGGTAACAGTCGCGAATTCAGTTGCACCCGGTGTCGTGCAGCAGAATACAACAACCGTTGTGGCCCAGTGACATCCCCCCGCTGTGTCGCTAGCTCTACCCCCACCACCGGCAGCGCCACCACCGCAATCCGTGCAATCGGCATCAGTACATTTGCCAGCACCGCAATCATCCCAGCAACAGCAACAGCAACAACAGCAGTCAGCGTCTATAGTACCCGTGCCCACAGCAGCGATCTCAGCGGCAGCAGCAGCAGCTGCCGCAACTGCTCACACCGTCACATTATCAATATCATTACCGCCCTCAGCATTACCTCAAGGTGGCGCTACAACGAATGGTGTCGTCGGCGGCGGTGGAAATGGCGGCAATCCCGGCACCCATGTCCTAGCACCACCGCCCACATCATCCACATCGCACCTACCGCCGCATTCGGTTGCGTCATCGACGACGATATCGCATGCGATTCCCATTCACCCGCACATTCATTCAATCTTCGGATGATACTAAGATATCGCCACCAGCTACAGCAACTACATCCCCCCGCAGCAAGGATACACCCTCACCCTAGTTACCCACCCAACAAGTCTTTAGAAAGGATTAACCACTCTCTATCACACACACACACACACACCCATGCACCAACAGCAACCAACAGCAGCCACCAGCAATCCACAGTTCACATCCAGATCACAAATCAAGAAAAAGAACCACTCAAACAAACTTTCTTTTAAATTTTTTTTTGTTTTGTTTATTTGGGACTCATCAAAGGACCTGGAAAAGCAAAAACAAAAACAAAACAAAACACAGAACAGAACAATTTCTATCAGAAGATGAAATACAAAAAATAAACAACAAATAAATCACATTTGCAAGGATTCCAAATCAAACAAAAGTCGTTTAAGGATAAACAAAAAAAAAAAAAAAAAGAAAGAAACCCCAGGCAGACAAACCATAAGGACTCTTGTATACTAAGTTAAGTATAAAACAAAAACTAATACACATATGAATACATTATATAAATATTAATATTAATATTAAACACAAGAAAAGAAAACCAATTATAATTACGAATATAAACAAGAAAAGAAAAACAAAAAAAAACACAAATATTTGATATAGTTTTACGCTAGTCTTTTAGGAAAGGACTTTAAACTTATCGTTAAAAGGAACATTGTATTCTTCCCCTTTTTCATTTTCAATTCAGTTTTACGTATGCAACATTATCGTTTTCTACTTCCTCCGTTTTGTTTGTTAAATTGTTTATTTCGTAGTTTGTTTATAATCATTGGAGTATGACAAGGGAGTTTTGATGATGTTTTTTTTTGCGTGATGTGCTCTTGTCGCAGGTCACTGTTTCGACAGAAAACATTATTCAGGAAGTGCTGGTTTTTTTTTTTTGTGTCACGATATGATAGCGTTCTTTTAATGGTATTATAAACAATTTATTAACTCCACATTGATTTTCTTTCAATTCTTTTATTTTTCTTTTTCGTTTGAATCGAGTTTTGGTTAAATTTTTCAATAATTTCTGTTCGTAGTGTACACAGACCTTCGGTGAAGTATGAAATTGGTTTTGTTGCCCCTAAAGATATGATTTTCTATTTCTTATTTATGTGTAATTTAGTTTAAGGATATGATTTTGTTTTTTTTTTTCTCATATATATATTTGTAACTGTATGTATATGTAAAACACAAGTGCAGCTTAAGTTGAGTCATTTTTATTTTTTATTTGTACAAGTGTAAACAAGAAAAAATGAAAGCAAAGTAGTTGTCAAAGTGGAAGAGTGTTTTGACAGTTGAAGCAAATTGTTTGTTGTACAATCGTACGTGTGTGCGAGGGGGCGAGGTGAGAGGGGAGTTGGATTTGAGTTAAATTTTGAATATTTTTCTTTGAAATTCCGCTGAGTGAATGGATGTTCTCGGGGACTTTGATGTTTGACTTGCACGGATTAAGCTGCTTTACCTTCACCTTCTAACTTCCAGGACTTCCGACCAGCTTTGCTTCAATTTTACGTAGGCCGCGTTGTAGAATGACCAGGCTTCAGCTGTGTCTTCCTTCGAACAGCTTTGTAGGTTGATTTGAAATTCGTTCCATTGATTTCGATTTTAGGCTAAGCAATGCCGTAACTAGAGCGGTTGTCAAGCAATGCCGTAACTAGACTAGCAATGCCGTAACTAGAGCGGTTGTCAAGCACAGGACCAGAAATTACAGAGATAGCCGACTTCACAGCTGATGCCCCCCTAGTCCATCGAAGAGTTTGAGTGACTTTTTGACAGATATTCATGCATTTTTGACGTTTATTCACGAAACAACGTGAATTCCGTTCTCTGATTGGTCAAGATGGTTTAAGAAACCAATATAAAAAACAGCTGTCAAACATTTTAAGGGGCAAGAGAGTTAGAAGTCGGGCATCTACTAGTAATACTTCATTTCTGCCCAAGACGTCGCAAAACTGACCCGGGCGCAAATATAGAAGCTCACACCGAGCCCATAAAAGCCTTGTTACGGCGCTGAGGCTAAGACTAGACCATTCCTCTTATTATCTTCGAACCTTCTGATTGAGGAGACTACTCGTAGTTCTTCTTCTATGTGAAGCGCTCCTGGTCTGAGCACAGAGGTCTAGAGGGATCTTTGGCTAGCTTGCATACCAAGTTGGTCGAGGTTTTTCTCGCCCTGGGTCTCACTAATTCGGAGTCAAAGACTCTGCCGGAGCTAAGCTGTATATGCTTAGAGGTTAGATCCGTAAAAGCCTGGTTAATCTTATGTCGCTATACAGCCTCCACAAACTTCTCTTGCAGATAAATTGGGTAGAACTTTGCCAGGGACTTCTTCGTCGGCGTTTTCTAGATCGTCTAGGCTTCTGCGCCGTACCGCAGGACTGGGATGTTCAATGGCGCATCGAGTCAAAATTCAGTAGCCCTTCGTAGGCCCTCAGGCTGAGAAATCTAGGAGGACGTTCAAAAACCTGATTAATGAATCCCAGTCACACTTGTTGACTCGATGGACCCTGTGCCAAGATTCTTGGAGAAGAGTAGTCTGTGAAGAATTGTCGAGAGTGACGATGAAAAACTTGACGGTGACCAGATAAAAGTAAGAGAAGTCCTTTAAATTGATCTTTAAGCCGATCAATCCACCTCAAGAAGTCCCATTTACTTAATTCTTCTGGCGGCAACCTAGCCTCTTCAAGGTCCTGTGACAATTGCTATACAAATCAGGGCGTATAATTAGTCATTCAGGCCTAGGTCCTAGCCTTTATAGAGCTCGAGTCAGTGATATGTGGCTTGAGGGGGAAAAGTAGAACACAAGTACAGACCCAGGAAGGAGGGCATGATTTTAACGGCCCAAAAATGAGGGCAAACTTGAAGTCTTTGAAAAAAAAAAGACTACTCGACAAACTTTGAAAAAGAAACTTAAAGACTTAAATAAACCGGGAAAAATGAACCACAAGCTTGAAGACCAGCGGAACATTCGACCTTAGTCGTGTTAGTCGAGTCACTAGTCGTGGAGCATCCGACGTTACGTTACGTTCCTGTTTCAAAAAAGTTGATCGAACTTAATGTAGCATAACATTCGCTTTCGGAAACCACCACTCAAAACTTCTCAAATTAATTTAAAATAATGCAAACAACGTCCCTAATCCAGGTGCCATAAAGTGTAGATAGATCTATCGTAGGATTTCATATGTTGAAAAGGGCGTACAAAATGTTTGCATTCCCCCCGCTCGCACACACACAACAGACCAAGTACAACAAAAATCACAACGTATACGCATCCTTATAGAAGAGTAAAAACAATAAAAAGATTCAATTTAAAATTAAACAACCTTCAAGGTGTAAATAGATTAAATTTAGACATCTCAAGCTTTCGGACTTAAAACAAGAAAAAAAAAAATGAAAAAAAAAATTCTTATCGTGATATTTGGAATTAGAATTTTTCGTAGCATGCTAACATACTTGATGTACTTTGTTCTCTTTCTTTAAGGACACTCATTTCGAGTTTTATTATTTTGTTTCTTTTGTTCTCTCCTATTTTTTTTTTCGATTTTAAGATACGAGTATATTTTGATTTAATTTTTAAGCGAGTTTATAAGCATGTCTCAAATGTAACAATATCTATATTATACATAATTTGTTCTTCTTCTCTCTCTATGATTTCTTTTTGATTTTTATTTATAACTGTAAGCAGTACTAACATGTGTATTTTAATGATTTATTATTATTATTTTTTTTTTTCCAAATAATTTTACGCATTTATGTTATATCCTTTTTTATATTTTATTTAAAGATAGAAACACAAGAGAACCGCATACACAAGAATTATGTTATTATTATTACTATTTTTTTTTGTAACAAGAGATAAAGATTATTATTTGTTTTATTATTTCTTTGTAAAGAAAAAAAAAAAGAATATATATGTTTTTAAATAAAGAACACTGAAATATTTTAAGTTTTTTTTGTTTTGTTTTCGATTTTGCTTTTATTTTCTCTCCTGTCCATGTTTTTCTTTCAGAGGTTTTTCGTTTCCCCCCTCGGTTTCAGGCATTTTTGTTTTAATGAATGGAGTGTGAGTGCAGGCAAGGAGTTAAAAAAGAAACGTTTTGGATTAGGAACAAATTTAATGTATACCCAACCACGATGGAAGAAGGAGCAAAAAAAAAACCAAATCGAGCTGAAAAGAGAGAAAAAGTATTTGAGGAAATTTTAAGAAATGTTTAGGAAAATTTGTTTTCGTTTTTGGAGATTTAACAAAAAAATAAAAAAAATCTAAAAAAAAAATTATGAAATCAAAAAACTAAAGGAATTAGTCAAAATTTTTTTATATACCTAAAGTGGAGATAAAGGTTCATAAACTCGAAAAATTAATGAGAGATTTAAGTAAACAAATTAAACCAAAAAAGAGGAGATAAATTTAAAACAAAAAAAAACCAACCGTATTTTTGACAAATAATCTAAAAGAGGAAAAATTATGTAAATCGTTAATGAGAAAAATGAAACACTTTTCGGAACGGAACGCTTTTATTGGAACTGGCTTTTGGGGGTGATATAACATATATTCTAGGACTTATTGTATAAAGTGCATTTTCTTTGGCTAGAAAGAGTTTAGGAAATAATTAAAAATAATTGAAAAAAAAAAACAAAATGAAAGTTATTGAAATCTTGATGATAAAATGTATCTCTAGTTTATTGTTGTTAGCTTTCTCAGTTTAGACGTGTATAGATGAGAAGAAAAAATGATCAAATTCAAAATTACGTTCATGATGTATACCATTTCGTTTTGATTAATTTAAATTGCGTTGGTTAAGAGAAATTTAAGAAAAAAAAATTCCCACATTTCCAATAAAAGCCAAATTTTAGACTGAAAGTCTCTGTGATAACAAAATTAAGAAAAAAAAAAATTATAAATCTTAAAAAAAACAATTTGCATCTAAATTTAGGAAAAAAAAACCAAAAAAAAAAGTGTAATGAACAAGATGATAAGTAAAATTAATCAAAATTTTTATAGGAAAGCTAAAAAAAAACAAACAAACATATGGTTAAGTCGTCGTCGTCGTTGTCGTCGTATGAATGAGAGGAATTTTTAAGAATCTTAAGAGAAAACAAATTAAGCACACAATATTTAAGGAAAAAAGAAAAACAGACAAATTCAACTCCGTTTGAGGTTATTATTTGTTTTTTGTAGTTTCTTGCATTCAGTTAACCTCCTTTTTGTGTTGATTTCCTTATGATTTGTTGTTTTTATTTTGACTGCGAAAACAGAGAACAAATTGTAAATACCAGGAAAAAAAGGAAATTGTATTTTTTTTTTCTTTTGATATATCTATCTAAAATTTAAATGAAAAAAAAAGAAAACCAAAAATAAATTAAAATCGTATGCAATTAACATTTTATAAAACTTACTTAAGTAGATTTGTTAAATACTCACTAACAAGTAAAGCAAAAAATAAAAAAAACAAAAGAAGAGAATCCAAACCAAAATGCGAATGAAAATGAATATAAAATATTTCGGCTCCAAAAAAATGCAATTCAAAGAATGATGACACACACAGAATCATTCGAGAAAAAGTCTCCCAGAAAAACAAAATACAAAAAAAAGAAAAAAACAAACAAACAAACTCAATGTAAGACAAAAAAAAAAAACGAAACGCTGCAAAATGAAAATGCGATCAGAAAAGACACGTAAAATGAAATGAAAGAAATCACTGAAAAATAAATGAATGAGAAATTGTACTTAAATTCAAAACAACTGCTGGATACATCCAAAACCAAGCCCCCGAAACAAAAACACAAAACAAAAACAGATGAACAGAAAATAATCAACCTCAACCTTTTGGCCTCTTATAACCATTCACCAAAGAACTTCTTTAGTTAATCTCACTGTTTACGTTGAACAATTAACCATGTAAATTCGAATGCAACCACAAGCAAACAAACACAAACAAAAAATAGTTAAATTGAATAAAATAATTAAAAAAAAAAAAACCAAATAATCTATATACAAAATATATATATTATAAAGAGAAAAAACCATTAAAAAAAATAGCCCGAATATGAACAAAGAGTACAAATACATTAAAGCAAAAAACAAAATACGAAAAAAAAAAGACAAGAAACACATAGAAAACAAATACGTAAACAAATTGAAATAATTGCAAAGTGAATAGATTTAATTTACCAACTCGAGTGTGGAGAAAATTCAAAAAAACAAACAAAACAAAACGATAAACACCATAAGAAGATACTTATTTTAATGAGAATTTAATGAAATAAATCACATTTCTTGCGTTCTTATGATTTTCACGAGAAAAATACCACGAGACAGAACCCTACACACGCATGCAATTAAAGCAAAACAAAAAAAAAAAACAGAGAAATCGTGAAATAAATTAGAGAAGAATGAAAACAAGCGAGATAATAATGAATTGAACCCTAAAGATAATTATTTCTTTTTTGTGTACAAAGTACGCCCTATCAAAGAGGAAATATTTATATATAAATGTATTTCTTTTGCTTTTGAATTAATTCCATTTGTTTCACCTTAATTTAAACTATAAACTACTATCTAACGAGTCTCTAGCATTTAAGTGTATTAAGATATATTGTCAGAAAAAATAACTAAAAACATTAAATATAAAAAAAAAGAAAATACAAAATATGTACGATGAAACAATAAGAATAATTCATGAAAAGAAACGTCCAACTCTTGGAAATCAAAGCAAAAAAAAAAAATATGAGAGAATCACATGAGAAATTCAGAAGTAACTATGTAACTAGATATTTTTTTGTATTAACAGATTCACTCAATTCAAATTCTTGAACTCCTTCAGCAGTCACGAATATTTTCGGAAAACGAAAAATTTAAAGAAAACAAGAAAAGATGTTAATCTCGCAACTTTCATTGTTTTATGTTTGATGTCTCTATGGTGTGGTCGGAGACTGTAGATGTGTGCCCGATGTTGTTAGTTTCAGTAGTCGAAAGAAGAGAGTTCAAATTTTGATGATGTGTAATGGCCGAGCCTCTATTTTGTCTGGAGTACTCAGATTCAAGAATTGGTCCATTGAACTATCTTCCGGAGGAAAACCAGCACCCAACCAAACTCTCTCCTCATCAACGCCGCATAACTGCCACCTGTTCCGAGCAAAGGCAGGACAGCGGCAAAGGAAATGCTCAGCAGTGCCATTGTCTTATGCACAGGCGTCGCAGAGGGTTTCATTGCTTAGGCCAACCGCATTTAGGTGTTTTTCGAAGGTGTCCGTCTTTATATCGGTTTTCGGACAGACGTTAGGGAGCATGCCCTTGGTCTACATCTACATCCTTGAGAAACATGCCACCTCCGTATGTGCTCTTGCGAGGCCCAGTAGTTCCAGCGCAGGTTCAGGTCTTGAGAGTGGCTCCTCTGATCCTGGCAATTTCATCGGGGAGTGTATTTCCCGTGGTCCCGTAGTGACCCGGATCAAATGTCTTAGTGAATGTAGACTTCCGATCAAATTCAGAGATGGCTTGCATTCCTGATCTATCCTGGACGCAATAAGGGCCTTTAGCATAGCTTGGCGGTTGCTTCAGACCCAAATACTTCGCCCCTTCCATTTGGTCTTCAGCATAAAGTGCATGGCTATTGGCTTCGCATAGGTTTCCTCTTGGAAAACCGAACCAAGTTTAATGCTGTCTCCATAGCCAGACCCTTTATTTGACTTGGAGACATCCCTGAAGAGGGAGGACTGGCTCCGACCAGAATCTGAGTCAAGGAATGTCGGTCTTCACGCGTCAGGCGGAAAATCCATAAGACTGCGGTTAAAGGAAATGCGGTTCCCAAGGTTATCGAAGCTCTAGTGTAATTCGTACCGAACACCACTTCCTTGAGTGCTTGAGTGCACCCCATGATGTGGATGATGTGGATGCCAATGGGCATGACTTAGTCCCGCGGCCCCTTCACCCGACAATTTTCACTCGGTTACAGCTCTTCCCATATCGAGTCCAGCCCTGCCCCCCTTAAGATGCAAAGAAGCTGTCAAGAAAAAGTCGGAAAACATTACCACACGAGCGGTCGCTGTGAAAGCTAAGCCACCTTGAACTGTTCCGTCATCCACATTTTGTTGATACTCATTTGTCCTTTTCTTCCGGCATTCCTCGAATAGCCCAAGTCTGGTCCTGCCTTGCTCTTCTTCTTCACTGTCTTTAGTTTCGCATCTCAACCTGGATGGATGCCCTCTCCGCCCTCTGGCGACGTCCTCCGATGCCTGAGGGTCATAGTCTAGCCTCCCTTCATTCATTTACTTCCTTGTGGGACAAGAAATACTTCACACGAGCTTACTCACTCAAATGTTTCCCTGGTCAGGTTACCGGTCTTTAATTCAGAAGACCTCACGTCACAACAGAAGGTCTCTGTGCTTTAAAAGCCTTATCTTTGGTCATGGTTCGTAAGGATCAGAAAGACATCCTCGGATTGACTGATGCCATTGTATGACCAAGGAGGCCTGGCAGAATCCAACCCGTCGATTTGTGGTACATAGAGTTCTAGCAAGAAGGCGATTTCAAGGGTTCCTAGAATTCAAAGTTTGCTTACACTGGTCGCGTCGTCCTTCGTCCAAAGGAAGCGAAGGGATCTAGCATTGAAGAGTGCGTTGGACAGTATCGAAGCGTTAATGAGCGCCAAAGGAGCCAACTGCATTTGGGAACCGATTATGCTTTAAACAGACGCACCATGAGACACTGCACACTCCGAGGTGGACCTGAACATCACGCAACTTGTCAGACTTGAAATGAGCTGCGCATTATTGAAACACTGAGCTAGGAAACGAGACGAAATTTTGCAGAATCAGGCAGTCTTTTAATCGCTCTTAACCAGAACTGCGCTCAGGCAGGTACATTTGCTCCAGCTTCTTATTTTTGATTCGTCTGAATTCCCGAGATCGTATTTCTGCCCTTATCCTTCCAAGGCGATAAACGTGGACTGTTGCCACTTGTCTTTACTGCCTTCACTTCAGTTGCGTCAAATTCAGACAGATCTCGAGATGTAGTTGCCCAGCGTGTTGAGGAGCAAGGGCGATTTACATATATTGACATCCTCCTAAGAGAGAAGACTCATTTTGAAGGCGCTTGGAGGAGTCCTTGCTTCAATGCGTGGCCTAATTAAACTATTGCAGCGGTTATAGTTGAAAGCGGGTCAGATTTGTTTCAACCCTTCTGCTATCGTTTCAAACATTTGCCTAGAGAGAGAGAGAGAGAGACATGGGTGGTAGGTCATCACTCGTTGAGCCGGTATCGCTTCCAATTTCCCGGTATGTCAGTGTTCCGTCACCACACATGATGAAATGCTCAGCCATCTCATAGACAGCCCGGAATAAAGGGATGTTTTTGAATAGAACATGCTACCATCCTTTCAGCATGACTGTCCTGAGCATGACATCGTCCAAGGACTTACTTGCGCCCTGACTGTCTGAACAGATTGTGATATAACCACGACAGTGCCTCTTCCATCGCAATAGGTTCTAACTAGAAAATGCTACAGTGATCAAGGAGATAGATGGCAATATTGAAGTCCTTGCAATAGACACCGACATCCACACCTTCGTCCGTCTTCGATCCATCTGTGTATCTTCGCTGGGGATCAGTCAGCTTTGTCAAGCATCCAATCCGGTCTGGAGGAAATGCTTCTTCTCGAAGATAGCTTGGGGTAGTAGGTGTCGATTTGGGAAAGGTGTTGAACTTGTTTAGGATGGTTGAGTGACAGAAGGGCGTATTCGGACCTCAGTCGGAGTCGGTTTTAAGTCTCAGGCTTGTGCTGGCTGTACCTGTTAATAGTTACAGTGGCGAGGAGTATGTTAAGAGCGTCGTACGGAGAGCTTCTCAGGGCTCCACTGATACGCATCCAGACTAGTCTCTGCACCCGATTGAATGGCAGCTTTATTAAATGGTGTCCACCAATCTGAGCATGGTTGTAGTCCCACTTTGCATCCAGCTGTAAAGGGCAGAAGAAGCTTTTCTAACCCTATCCTCGACGCAGAGTTTCATGTCATGAGACGCAGAAATTTCACACTGGCCTCTTCCAGTATTAATAAGATCACAATTACTGCTACCTTCCACAGAGGGGATGTGAGTAAACCTCCTTGTGGGGTTCCTCTATTAACTCCTCTGAAGATCGTAGCACCTTCCTGATAAGAGTGGGTTCCCCTGCTGGTGAGCAGGTGATGAGAACTGGAAAGCCCCCAGGGATTTAGCGATCTCAAAGTTGTTAAGCGCAAGTGAGACTGCCTTTGTTGTTGAATACACAAAAATCCTTACATTCGAGAGCCTTGAATCCTATCAACGAGTGGAGGCCTGTCTCTACGCATTTGTCCTGCACATAAGAATGATTTGTGGTACATGATAGGTGGCTGACTCAGTTCGCTAGTTTCGAAATTGGCTACTTAGTGGTGATTCCATACGGCTGTCATCAAAGCCACTGTGTTAGTGGACGATGTCAATGTGTTTCTTCAGAGTTCAGACATCCTTTGCTACAGCCTTCCTTCAAAACCACTGGACACACAGACGATGACAAAGCTTGCTGATTGGCATTGTCGCAAAATACACTCATCATCAGTCAGTGCATAAAGAAGCTTTGGTATACCTCCTCCGATCAAAAAATCAAAATTTGGAACGGTCCACGGATTGAACCTCTGGCTCTGTGGTACAAGCTGAATAAAAATTGAACGAGAATTGACAACTAACAACTGAAGCAACATCAGTGAGCCCTGACCACCCATACAATATAACTTTGTTTTTATCATTTTTAATCCACAAGCAAATAAGTCTTCTCATTTTCGTTAGTTTCCCATACCGAACTATGCAAAAGAAATGAAACCCAAACACCATCCACACTTACAACTTTCCACACACAAGACACGTTAAAAACCCAAACAACCAACAATAAAAACCAAAATGCAAATAAAAAACAAAAATGTAATGAAGTAAAAATAAAACAAATGCCTACAAACAACAACAACAACAAACAGCATTCAGCAATAGTGATAATAGTTTATAAGACTTTACCTACAATTAAATAAGAGAAAAATAAAAACAGAAGAAATGAATGAAATAAAACCGAAGTTTTAAGACAATTTTTCATTTTTAAATATTAATTCAAATTATTATATTTAATTGCAATAGTTATTAATTTTTAAGAATCTAAACATCATACATAAAGCGTAAAAAGAAGACCGCAAGAAAAGAAAACAAAAAACATTGTAAAATAATATTTTTTAAAATATATATATATATATAAATGTGTGAATATTGTAATTTAAAAAAAAAGAAAAGAAAAGAAATAAGATGAATACACACAGACACCCACACACAGCCACACAGATGATAGCAAACAAATTCAAAACTGTATAAACAAATATACATATATTATACCGAAACGAAATATATATTATTTTTGTTAACAATAGCCTCAATGAAACAGAATCATAAGAAAAATAAAACAAAAACAAAAAAATAACAAAAAGACGTCGTCTCGCCCAACGGTGCCGTTGAAGTTGAAATGAAAAGTTGTTGCTCACATCACCATGATTTAAGTCGATCTTTGTTTTGATTTTTCAATTTTGTTTTTTTTTTTTTCGCTAAATGGTTCCTTAAGCAAACTGCAACTAAATATTTTATATCGTTTCTTTTTTTGTGTTAAGTTAAATGTAATAAAACGAAAAGCAAAACAATTAAAGAAACTATAAATAATTAAAAAAAAAAAAAACAAAAATAGCTAATAAATAAGCAAGTATCTGTGCTACCTCGTAATAATTAATACAAAGGAAATAAGTGAAGAAAAAAACAAAAAAAAAAAAACAATATGCAAACAAATATGAAGAAATATTATGTGTACATAATAAAGCAATTATTTTATATATACAAATTTATTTAAATAAGCAACAACAAATACAAAAACCACAATATATATTGAAATAGTAACCGTACCGTAACCGAATACAATAAAAATTACAAAGAAAATAGAAAATGAAATGCAATATACAAAACGAAACAAAACAAAAGAATATTTTAAGCAAATTTTTTTTGTTTGCGCTCAGTTCAACGCTCACCACAACCACACACAATCAACAATCAAAATCAAAGAAATAGTGAAACAATAGAACAAATTAAAAGAAAACAAAAACCAAAAAACCAACTCAATAGACAAGTGAAATAGGTTAAATAAATCAATTCGTGTACACGTTTTCTTTTCAGTTTTGATGTTCTTCAGTTTGATTCTGATATTCTTTTTTTTCAAATATAAATAGTTATTGCGTATATAGAACAAAGGAAATAGAAATATATTAAATGAACAATAGGTAATAAATTAATTAGTGATTATCGTTGTATATTGTTTGCAATAGGATAAACAATTTCTCAGTGTTCATTTTTGTTTGAACTTTTTCTATTCGGAAAATTGATGGGGGGAGACGGTGAATTGCCTTGGTTAGTTTGAAATCCTTTGTTTATGTATAAACGAATTATTTTTAAGGTTCCTACAAGCGTGTGCACGTACGCATGCGCTGCTGTTGAGTTTATTTGTTTTAATGTAGTCCAAGGGAGTAGGCTTTTTTTTTTAAGGAGGGATGTTAGACAGGATGTCTGTATTCTAAGACATGTCTGAGAGTGCTTAGGGGACGTCTTTAAACAAGACAAGTTTTGGTCAAGTTAGGCTTGAAGACTCTGGTTTGGTGCCCATTTCTAGGCTCATCTTTGCTTGAATTGAAACACAGGTCTTAAAACGTGAATGATCGTCGGAACGGCATCGTCAGACGATTGTCGTCATTCACGATTTGAGACCTGCTTTTCAATTTAAGCTTCAGGTCTGAAGCTTCATAAAAGCATGAACAATCGA
This sequence comes from Eristalis intricaria, assembly GCA_964034865.1. NCBI lineage: Eukaryota > Metazoa > Arthropoda > Insecta > Diptera > Syrphidae > Eristalis > Eristalis intricaria. The sequence continues at coordinate 6,406,383 of OZ035875.1, read as the reverse complement.
TAGCGACCGATTGATATCGTATTGCCTTTTTCAAGTCACCAACTGTCAATTACTATCGTCCTGACGACTGATTTTTGACGGTAGCTATCGTTTCAGTACCGTCTTCCACTAACGCTTAAAATGAAACAAGGCGTTAGCGCGGACTTTGTGACGATTTCCGAGTGACAGGAGGTATTTAAATAAGTTTTTGCCTGAAATGAGAAAGTGTTGTGAAATTTGACAGTAACGAGAGCACAGATGTCATTTTTACGTGAGGGAGAGATTTTGTTCTCCGAGCACTCAAAACGTACATAAATTAAAGGGAAGGACTTACATGAAAAAAAATCCTAGACAGGACGATAGTCGTCTGAACAATTGCGTGCTGAAAGCCCAGGCTTTGGGTGCATCTGTATAAATTTTGGAAGACAGACTCAGTGTTGTGACAGTATCCGATCCGCCACATGTTCATCTGGCATTCAAAAGAACTAACAAATTTCAGAGAAGGGCGGTCGCGCTATCGCCATCGTCAGAAGTTAAAAAGTTCGAGGTCTGCCCAATTGCAGCAATTACAGTGGATCATCCCGCCACATAAGTGACTGTGAGGTAGTGAGGCAGTTTCTTGACAGTGGTTTGGTTAGGATCCACTGTGCTAGCAGGAGACGTCATGCGAATTGAACATCTTCTGCTTCTTAAGAAGCTATTTAGCGGACATATTATCCTGATGTTATTTAGTTCGCTCAAATGAGCGATGGAATCAGAGGTAGAGTAGTGCCGGGCAGTGAGAAAAGACCGAAGACGGGCATCTTCTGATGAAGAACACTATCGATTGACTCTAGGGCAACATGTTCTTTTGGAGTTCGATTAGAAGATTGTGATAATTTTGGGATACATACATGTCTGCCCCTTTGTGTCAGTTACAGTGGATCATTCCACAAGGAGACATATTCCGAGCTCATTCAGTTCGCTGAAATTATTGAAATTATAGAAGACGTAGGTGGCAAAGCCGAATAGTGAGGAAAGATCAAAGAGGGACATCTCCTGTCCCTGAGAGCATCGTGGATTGACTCGAAGTCAACATGTTCATGTCCATGCAACTGATTAAGAATGTAGAAGCAACCAAGTTTAGTAAAGAATGTAACTATTGTCGAACATTTAAGTTCCTCCAGACAGAGCACTTCTTTGACGTAAAGAGATTGTGACTCGGCCATATTCACTCAAACACAAGTTTTTATTTGAAGTTAGGTTGGACGAGGGATGTACTTTAAACCAGACTAGGCGCAGTTAGGTACCCAAATTGATGGAAAAATAGATTTCTTGAAATCTTAGCTCTGGAAGATGCCAGAGTCAGACAGATCATCTTCGTTCTTTTAACGGCTTCAGATTTTTTTCTTGAAGTTAAGAGTGAGAATGCACTGTCTTGCAGTGACGCCGAACCTACTGCCCATTCTGTCAAAGACAAAGGATTGCCTGCATCGTTTGGGGTTCAGTCTGGGGCAAATCATATTGAGTAGAGGCTTTTAGGGTTCTTTTCTTATGCAACCCCAGCTAGCAAGTGGAGTTGAACATCGCCACAAATGTCCAAAATCTCCATGCGTTGCTACAGACGATCACAGACACAATATTTAAGTGCTCGTCCACTTTCATTCGTGTCCGTGGTTCTTGACTCTCTTCTTGTGACTGTCCAAAACTGTTCAGGTCCATCACTGGTTGGAGTGAATATCACTAGATGTTGAAAGTCCTTGGAAGCAGAAGTATAAAGATGCTCTTACGTTAGGTGAAGGTGACTGACTGCCAGCGCGGGGTAGTCGGACTTAGCCCAGTGTTGTCAGGCGGATCTTGTGGATCCTATTCGGGAAATCAGTCGGCCTGAGATGTGATGAAGATTACTGTAGTAAAACTAAGCCTCTTTGGCTTCAGAAGGAGCGCCATAAACCTGTAGAATGGTTTCCTCCTCTCTGCAACTTCTAAAGAAGTACTTTTAGGGCCCAGACTAAATCCGAAGGCGTTGGTGCCAATAAGTCAGTGATAACACCGATGAGACGCCTGAGATCCAGCCTGACAAAGTTGTGTGATCGTCTCGGATTGAGATTAAGCCATACCTTTTAATTTCATAGTGATGCACGTTGTGGCGTTTGATGTGGGCGATAGTTTCAAGCTTGAAGAGATGTTAATCAGTTGCGAGAGGCATGGCTGGCAAATCTCTTCCTGGAATGGGTGCTGAACTAGAGCTCCTCGATTGGAATGTCACAGTGTCCTAGGATCCACAAACTCTAACCGTTGACTAAGTCTGTCTGTCCGGAACCACGAGGAGGGCTGTCCTTAACGTTCCACTGCTACATACGCTGGCCATCGGTTGCACACAATGTATTCCTGATTGATTTGAATTTGTCGTTCTTCGGAATATTCTGATGTCAAGGCTTTGCCAATTTGATGTGTTGAGCTGCAGTTTTTGTGCTTATCTTGTTGCACTCAAGTAATGAAGACTGATTGGCCTTATTCTTGAAGCATTATCTGATATCACTAGATTGGACATTTTGATTGTTGTGACAATTGGAGCCCGACAATTTGAGCTCGTTCCTCGTAATGCCCTGATTTGAAATTTGAGAACAAGTCTGTTCTGAGAATGAGTAGTCACTTGAGAGACCACATCAATCAGTTTTACGAGTGTTCTTTAGACTATAGAATGATGATCGTTTCTGCGAAGGCCGAGGAATGGCTAAAGTTTGCGATGCGAGTGGATGGTCTTAGGTCGGGTCACTTTCTGGTTGACTGCCAAATGTGTCTGTAGAAGGATGCGAAATGCCTTCTGTGACTATGTAGCGATATCGTCTTCAAAACTGGCCTTAACTCATCTCAATCTTACTTGGTCCTGCAGTGGCTCTAGGCCTCAATCAAAAGAGATACTCTGACCAAAAGCCTTCAATGGGTTGTGTATTTCAATTATAAGACGCGTCAAATCCATGACAAGCGAAATAGAAACAACGAATTAGGCTTAACTGAACCTGACGTTCACAAGGCACTTAGTTATGAGAGGCATCGGAAGGAGATGCACGCCATGAGAAGGAAAAATAATAGATAGAATTACCAATTCATTCAGTCGTCCTTTATAATTATTTGAAGAGTCCAAGGTGAAGAAAATTTGTAGACTAAGTCCAAGTGGTGCAATGAACATTTAATTTAAATTTAAGACTTACTTTAAAAATGTGATAATATATATTTTGTTCACCTCCCCTCATCCAATCAAAAAGAAACACAAAACAAAAACGAGCCTTATCATTTTTTAAATCAAAGAAAATAAAATTAAATAAAATAAAACAACAACTTTTCAACTCAACCAACAACCTCGTCGGCATTCGACTCTTGCAACAATGTGCCATAGAACTATAACTTTAATTATTGTTTTCTATTCAAATCTCTTTACCAGTTTCTTATGGTTTTTTACAAGCAACAATAATGAAAAAGAAAAAAATAAAATAAAAATACAAACCACAAAAAAAATAGCAAAAACCCGTAAATTCAACGATTTACACAAAAAATCATTACAAAAAAAAAAAACCAAAAACAAACAGAAAATAAGAAACATAAAATTACAATTTTTTTATACAACAAACAAAAGTAAAAAATAAGTAAAATAGAAATCAAAACAGGATAAATTAAGAAATAGAAATGTTTGATTTATCCCCCTCTCTCTCTCTCTCTCTCTCTCTCTCTCAAGTAGTCAAGCATTCTGTCTTTCTCTCTCTCTCTCTCCATCTCTCTCTGTGTCTCAGTTACAGGAAAGTGTTGAAAGAAAAGAAGGACATCATTTTTCTTTTTTTTTTTTGAGTTTTATAATTTTGTTTAAACAAGTAAATAGATCAAATCAATAGGAAGGAATTTATTTATACATATACATATATACAAACTTATAAGCAAGAGAGAAACAATAAAAGTGACCATGGGCGAGTTGAGAGAAATTTGAAACTGGTCAGCGCTGCAATGCGATGGCCGATGAAGTCGATGGACAGACAACGCAAGAGAAATTGAAGAAGAGAATAACACTTAATTTTTAATTAACTGTTGAATTATTTTTAATGCAACCATAAGAAGTAATAAGGAAAATAAAACCAAAAATAAAAAAAATATTTATATTGTGTATATAATATATTATTAAATTATATATCTTTATATATATATATATACTATATGTATGTCGAAGCAAAATAGACTATATACGTATACTATAACGTATATGTGTGTACGTTTATTGCAATAGATGAAACCAACTACAAGGAAACAAGAAAATTATGATGATTTTAAGCAGAAACCAAAAAAGAGTAAAATGAAATATTTCTTATTTAAATTAATTTACTGTATAAACGATAAATAACAAGAAAATGAACAAAGCTTTTATTTACACATATCTCACTCTCATCACCAAGCCCCCCCAATCCCCAAAAGAAATAAAACGAAAAAATGAAATAACGAAACAAAATAAAAAAACAAAAAAAAACGAAAGCAAATAGAGCGAATTCTTCGAAACAAAATTCTTCTTCTGGACACACACAACCACACACACACACCTTCCTCCTTTGGCTGACAATTCAAATGCGAGAACGACAAAAAAAACAAAACAGAAGATATTATGCAAAAGACAACCACCAAAAAAACAAACAAATAAAAACGAAACCGAAGAGAAAAGTAAAAGTGAGAATTTTTAATATTTATAAAAAATAGTTTCTTATTTTCTCTATTTAATTGTAATTCAATCACAAACAGTGCCGCAACAGAATAAAAATATAAGATATTTATTTTTCCTACAAGACAAGTGTGCAACCAATAGATTGTATTCGTTCACTTCTGTACAAAACGATCACACACGTGTAATTATTTATATTTTATTTATTCTCATTAAATGCATATAAACAACAAGAAAATAGTACAATTATATATTTAAAAAGAAAACAAATAAAACAAAACAAAAAACCAATACAAAACAATAGTCAATAAATCAATAGTGTAAATGTTAAGACAAAACAAATATAAATGAAATGAAAACCAAACAAATAAAATAATTATTGAATATTTTAAAATCTCACTTTTTTCTAAAAAAAAAATGCAAAAAAAAAAAAAGAAAACAAAATAAACGAAATGATCAGCAAGAAGAATATACAAAGAAGAAGACGAAGAAGAAGAAGAAGAAGAAGAAGAAGAAAAGAAAATATTTTCCCCCTCCCCCCAATAGAACAATAAATATAAATATAATTTTTAAAAGAAATATAATCAAAATACCAAATAGAGAATGCAATTTTTTTGTTTCTTTACCTTTTTTTTTTCTTTTCATTTTCTCTACAAACAATTACAAAATATCATTACAAGAATTCTCAATTCTCATTCGATTTTATTTATTTTCAACACAACACCATACACACATGAAAAAAAAATATGAAATAAAAATTTAGGCAAGTGACAGCGCTGGTGCTTGTCCCTTTGACAGGCGCCCATTCAGTCAGTCACTTGTCAGTGAAGATATATGAAAAATAATAAGAAAACGTTGGTTCATACATTTTATCATCTTTCAATGGCGAATAAAAGAATATTTAACAAGAAAAAAAAACACACACACAAATGATACAACAAAAGTCAAACAAATGCAAGTCGGAAGTCGCACGGGAGTACGTTGAGATGTGATGATAATTGATGCGGCGAGTGATGTGATGGCAGTTTCAAAAATCACAAGGAAAAGATCGTTTCAGTGTACGAGGGCTAGGGACATGCTTAGAAAATGTTGGGCCTTAAATACGCTCACCAGAAAAACGAATGTGACAAGGTTTGTGATACAGTCTTGTTTGTCTGTCACTTCTCAGACCCTTTTGAATTAAATAAGTGGACTCCATCCATCTTGGACGTCTTTTAGTGAGTGACTGAGTGAATTTTATTGTCTCAATAAATTTACAAAATTCAATGTACAATGCAATATAAGATTCCCTTCCAACCTTGAAGTTGTAGAGGGGAGTCCATGTGAGACGTCAGTTGACTTTGCAACATTCTACGCTTGCTTGCCTCCAAGTTACATAGTCGCTGGTTAGGTTAGTCTCACTCCGAGCTACTTTTTCATCTCATCTTCTTCTTTAGTTACAGCCGGGCATAGGGCCTCTACTGCACCCAAGCGCCCTCGCGTTAAATTTCTGGCAAAATGCCTTAACTCTCCCCAACGTTTCCGGTCTGCGCCAAGTTTTACTCGGGAACGCCAGGTCTTCTGCTCTGTCATCTCTCACTTTACTCTTGCTTTCTAGTTTATTAGTCTCACTCCGAGACACTTTTTAAACAATGACCCACAACCGGAAGCCGATGTCCGCAGAAAATGCTCGATCAGAGAGACAGCTTAGCTGACACCACGTGTCTTTCGTTCACCTTCCCGACCAAGTTGAGCCTAAATTAGTTCAAGAAGAATCAAAAAGCAGAGGCACCTACTCCCCCTTTCTCCCTCTTTACCATCGCGCCGTGCTTTGTCTTGACCCCGGACACATAAGGGTATTAGCAATCCCTTGAGCTCGCGCAAATTATTAAGAAAAGGTAGATTTGGAATCCTTGGGGTTCATTGATCAACTCGTTGGTCTAAGTGACCTACTTAGCCCTTTAGCCATAAAATCTTTATTTTGTATATCACCATGGTCCTTCTTCAAACAACCCCAAGACAGTGTTCTCCTCCTCGTCGTCTCAGCATCCTCTGGTTTGAAGTCATAAGGAGCAGCGACTTTAGATCCTCAAATTGCCTCCTCGAATAGTTAGTAGCGCTAGTCCAGTGAACGGAGCAGTAGCACGCACATAAGAAAATTCACATGACGAAAGTTGTCTCTTCGATGGATCCTATTTCCATTCCCACTTCAGATTTGTTTCAGACTACCTTTAAAGGATAGTTCTCTGCCTGGGAGTCTGATGACTGCATCCCAATTTACTTGACTACGTTTATACATCCTGAGTCTTGTTAGTCATCATGTCAAGCTTAGATGCTTCTACAAACCTTGTACAGAGCCTACGGGAAGAATAGGGAATATTTTATTGCTTTCCGTGGATTCACTGCGTCTGCCCCTAGGTAGTACTTTTTTTTTTTAGGAACTTTCGGTGTTCAGAGGCTCAAGAAGCCTGACTCTCCTTCAACTTAGTTAAGATCCCATTCGAAGTGTTATCCCCTGTCTGTCTGAGTTTAATTCTCGAGCTCTTCAGTCAGGAGTTCTCTAGTTCCTTAGCTTTTTAGCATTTATCACTGTAAAGTCGTACACATATACTCACCACATTTCCCATCAAGCCACCGTTCATCTCTTGAGGTGATGGCGGCCCAGGTCAAAATAAGTCTTGGTAGGCCACAGAGACATCTCAAGAAAGAAGTGATGCGTACTTGCTAGCAGGATCCGTCACTACTCTGTCCCTCTCCACTGAAGAAGAATGTACAAGGATCCCATTCACGTCCTGTAAACTATTTCTGCACGCAACAGTTGGAACTGTCGACATGGTCAAAAATTATCCCGATCCAAAGATTAACTTTCCCTTACTCTAGATCCATTATAAGCATCATAGTAAGTCTCATTATAGGCCGCTGTCTGCTGAGAGAGGATCGTTGTGAGGAATGGAGGATCCTTGCAAAGCTCAGGCGATCGTTGTGAAGATCAGGCGATCAGTTACAGAGTCAGATCTTCTTTGTAGAGATTTAGTAGCTTTGTAAAAATTAAAGGCTCTTTGTGGAGATCAGATCGGAGGTTAGGAGGCAATGATTTCTCTAGAAGAAGAGAAAGAAGGTGGGAGTGTCTCAAATGTTCTGTGCCTCTGTCCGGCTCTGTTGGCATTTCTTAAGTGATCTTTGTGATTTCAGCCACGTCCCTAGGAATGCTAAATGTTAACGAACTTGCTTCCCAACAGTAGCTCCATGCTTGAATCCCCTGTGGTGGCACAATGGCCATTCTGATCTTATTGTAGTCCCAGGCCACTACTACCCACCTTTCAAAGGTATTCCAAGACCTCAGTACTTGCTTAGCAGGCCTAAGTTCCCTGGAGGGTGCAAGTCTTAGAATTCACTGCCTTCCTGGACACCCTGCTTCCAGTCAAGAACTCCAAGCAGTCTTGCGTCCGCGAAGCCTTGGTCCATAAACCGGACCTTGGGACATAATAACAAATACCACAATAAACAAATCCCTCGTACAATTCTTATTGGCTCTTGACAAGGTTCATACTTCTGCAGATCCCTCTTTTGCTCTTTTATCAAACGATCATCGATGCCTCACTGAATGAAGCCACTCCAACGATTTTGACAATTCCAAAATGTTACAAGAACCCAGAGGAAATGCTGTAAACAACTGTGTTCCAAAGACGTAGACGGCACTCCTAGACTTTTTAAATTAGGTTTCCAAAAGCATCAAAGCCATTGACAGCCTTTCCTGTGAAACTTAGGGTCTAACCGACCATGGGAACCATTAGACATCGAACCACAACCTCTAATCCAGATTTTGGCTCTCTTTTCGATTCTCAAACATTCAACACTCATCATCGCCTCTCGCATCAATCCACGTCCCATCTCGCCGCCCGCCACGACTCTCTCCAGACATATTTCTTTCTACTTAATACAAAAACAAAAATTAAATTTAAGAATAAGAAAAACCAAAAACCAAAAAGTATCTAACTGGAAAAATAAAATTAAAAAAAAAACTTAAGACATAAATTTAATCACCCTAATACTTATAATTTTTATGCGTAATATTGTGTAAGCAAACAATGAATAAGATATCTCTAAGTCTACAACCAAAATTCAACCCACACACCGGCAATGAAACAAACAAAAAATAAAGCAAAAACAAAATCAATTCCCATTCGAACATCAAAATTTATCGATTTGTTGCAAGCACAACAACAAACCAAAACAAGAGGTCACGGTCGAACTAAAACAAGAAGAAAAACAAAAAAAAAACATAAATACCACAAAAAAAAAACTGCAATCTGCAAAGAAACACAAGAAAAAATTGTCATTTTTTGGAGCAACTCAAATAAAACAAGAAAATTTATCATGAACAAAAAAATGAATAAAAATTAACAACTACCAAAAACAAAAAAGAAACGTATTTTAACAAAATTTTAGGATTACATTTTAAAGGAAATAAGAAAAAGAGAAGAGAAAAACCAAAAAAAAAAATAAAATAAAAATTCACATTCATTTATAAACATTTATGTATAAGTAAAAAGTAAGTCAAAAATGCAAAAAAAAAACAAACATTACACGATATAAAGGAGAAAGAAACCAAGGAAATTCAAAATTTGATTGTTGTAATATTTGCCCCCAACCTCCTGTAGTCCATGTCCCCGTCCCGATTCAGAGCAGACCGAAGCATTCCCTCAAACCTGGTGGCGTGAGTCATTCAGAACTTTCCACATCCACCACTCCCCCACCCCCACCCCCGCCCCAAGTCCAATGAACAAACAAATATCTTCTTCTCGGTTAGAATTAAGAAATAAAATTACACACAACCCATTCAGAAATTAATTCTTAAATTTGCAAAAAAATACAAAAAAAAAATTATAAAAAAGACAAAAAAAATTATTATATATTATATACAAGAAAAAATGATGAATAAAAATGAATCTTGTAATATAAAAAATGGTGTGTGTTTTTGGTTTTTGAATAGGAGGCCAGTCCATGACTGTCGACGATGCGCCAGGAGTGTGGTGGACCTCCATCCGGTCTTTTTCTGTCCATCCGTCTGTCAGTTGCTTGAGGTCCGATTAAGAGAGAAAACGGGGATTATTTGATCCCAGCTCTGATGTTGCTGAAGCGAACTATGGACGACATCCAAGCAATAGCTACACTTTTCGACATTCTCGGTCATTACTCTCTTTTTTGTTCGTTTAAAAAAAGTTCGTTACATGTTGTGTGAACCATCGAGCGGCATTCAATTCTTTGATGTTAATTTTGAGTATCGCGACGAGGAAGGGTTTGCCTGGAGTCCTTGCTCAATCAATCACTGGACAAGGGCACAGGAAGCTACTCTAGTTTGTGTTAAGAGTCCGTACTTACCGCTTTAATTTCAGCCATGTCAGTGCCAGGCCTCTTTAAAAGGTCAGTAGTTCGCGATACGTTATAACCGGACGACCACCTAAGGCTAGCCATTCTCAAGGAATGAGCTGTAATTCGTGTTTTTGCTAGCCGAAGTGGAATGTGTACCTCCGTTGCAGACGAGCTTATGGAGGCCAGATCCTTGTTTGGCCACTTCGTCGGGTTTTTCGTTTCTATGCCCTGGAACTCAGATTACGATACGCGACTTTAGCATGCTTATTGCGGGATTCGTGAACAATTTTGAGGTTATGAATGTCGTTGCAACTGTCTCGATAACGGTCAACGAAGATAGCTATTATTTGCATTGGCTTTGTATTCGGATGAGACTTAAGTTGACATCACGCCTCGGGAGGATTTCAACTTGGAAGATGCTGGCTTAATTTGAATGTCTGTGAGCAGCAGAGATGCTCAGGGTCTGCGACGACTCCGCCATCCATCCGTCTGTGTATGCACTCCCGTCCGAGATTGAGGCCTATACGCCTGCTATCCCAGTGTGCTCTAGTAGGGAGAAGCACGTCGACATATTTTTAAAAAAATCTAATTGAGGTGGATTGTAGTCTGCTTGGAACCGGTGGGTGGATTTTGGTGAATTGTAGTCTGTTCTCGGTATCGAATTCAGGATGCAACTGTGACCGCAGGGTCTTGAGCTCCACAGCCGAAATTCTCTGAGTATGAACGCACTGAGCGTCGCTTTATTTTGAGGCTTAAAGTCGATGGATAGGAGATGAAGCATTATCGTCAGAGCATCTGAAGGGTATCCTTAACTTCTTAACTTTTCACAAAACCCTTTCAATCTTACCCATCCGAATGGGTAGGTGTTGGTTAGGTAGTAGGGGTTGCTAGTGAAGTCACCAGCACCCTTAGACCACGTTGGTCCACTGTGATACCCACAGTCAGACTACTACGACTGGTTGACCACTCCAGTGAATGGCAAATGATGACTGGACCAGATTTGAAAACCAGATAAAGGCGTATGAACATTGCTCACACTGGAATTCGAACCGGGAATCCCACTGACCAAGAGCAGCCACTTAACCAACTGCGCCATCCAGTCGTATTTATGGAGGTGGTAGGTACATACTCCATGTTGGTGCTACACATAGTATCCTTCGGTGAGCAGAGGGCCTAAAGAATGGTGTCTGATCACCTGCCTTGGCTTGCATGTCAGCCTTTCTGCGACCTCATGTCTTGGCCCCAGATTACCTCAAGGAGGCCTAAGAAATAAAATGTATGTAGTCTTGCCACTTTGCCATAGGCCTTGCCAATTGCGTGTTTCAGTTCAGTAACTAACGAAGAAAAGCTGGATTTCAAAATAAAAGGTGGAAAACTATTCCGAGAGAATCCCTGATTATGGCAGTGTTTTTCAAGCGGATATCCTGACAGTCAAGGAAGCTGCTGGAATGATGTCAATGTTAGCAATACTCACCACAATGGACCAACGTCGTCTAAGTGTGCTGGTGAATTCACTAGAAGCCTACCTAGGAATACCACCGACTGATAACACCGTCCATCTTGGCAGTCAAGCACTCAATAGAGCAATGTCGGCCATAGAAATAACGTCCATGCTGGCGTTAAAAGCTTAAGGTTCTCAGCATTCGATTACTTTACACTGGGTTACGGGTCGCAGGTAACTGGCTGGCAATTGTTGAGCAATATTGCGCGGGGATTATAAATTACCCCTTTCCGCAATCGACTCAACCATCATCATAAACTATCCTCTTGAGTGAAAGAGAGAGTGGCCAACGATCTGGCGAATCAGAGAGGACATGTTTGGATTGTGAAAGGGTACGCTCGTTGGCCTACTCGTGGTAGGAATTTGATGATGAACACTTCACAGGCAGTCCTATGGATCAAACACCTCCAACTCACTACACAATCATAGGCTTAGCAAGTTAAGGTGGAACTCTTTCATCACTTGTAAGACCACCCCACATAATGAACAGTTTTATCTTTGAGATAGTAAAGGACTTCGGCTCCGCATTAGACAGCGTGAATAATACTGAGCAACCCTTGCCAATTGTTGTATTAGAGACGTCTCTTGAACGACCAAGCTTGCTTCATATACGACACTGATCATCCCAGTCTTGCTGCTGGCGTGGACAATTACCACAGCGGATGAAGAAGTCACTCGCCTCTACACGAGAGAGAGACCGTCTGCGTTCGACATTTGGTCCTTTTTGCGTTGACGGAAGTTGGAACAATTTGGGCAACGGATCCAACGCCTATGATGGCTGGAGCATGTAACCGGAACGAAGGATCATCGACTTCGAACATGTGGGACAACGCAACAGAGGACACCCGAGCTTAAGGTGGGGCACCTAGCCGGACAAGGACATCAATCAACATGACGTGTGAAACTGGAGATAGCTTGCCAGGGATGACGCTAGTTGGAGAGGTTGAGGCCCAGGCCCACCACGGACAGTTGCGCAAAATAAAGAAGAAGGAGAAATAAAGAATAAAGAGAAATAAAGTAGAAGGAGAAATAAAGAAGAAGGAGAAGTAAAGAAGAAGGAGAAATGAAGCAGGGAGCAATTTTCTTTCGTCCATCGTCCACTCTCAGATGTCATACCTCAAGGCTCTGGGAGAAGCTTCAGTTCCCGGGAATCACTTGCGCTGAGGGAAAATGTATCAGAAGTCGCCCAAAAATGTGGGCAAACTCAACTAACTTACTTACTTATCAGACCAACGACCCGAGAGTCAGAGTCGGAGATAAGGCTGACTTCCATCGTTGATGGTCTTGGGCACGCTACTTCCAGTCATCAAGACTAGAGCTGAATTGTGTCCGCGATTAGTTGGTCCTTACATCGGTCTTCCTCCCCTTCTCGAACCTGGCTGCTCGGATTCGAAGGCCCTCTTAGCTGGAGCGATGGTGTCCATGAGCTCGATGTGGTCGAGCCTAGGCAGTCGACGGACTAGATCCACTTCTCCATTGGCCATCCTCACAGACAGGACCATATACCCGACGTTGAATGATTCTTTCGGAGGCACCAAGAATCAGCTCTGCAATTTTGCTTACCTTCCAGCTAAAGTAGGACTGGCAAGATAAGAGTTTTTAGAAAATGAATTTGGTCCTTCGAGCGAGAAGTCTTGAGACCAGTTGTTTTGGCAAACCGAAGTAACAGCGGTTGGCAAGGGCGATTCTCCGTCGGATCTCCACTGTGATGTCGTTGGTGGAGTTAAGCTTTGCCCAGAGCTAGACAAACGCCCTTACTACCTCGAAATAGGGCCTGCCGATCGTAATGCTTTGCCCAAGGCGATGGGCGATGGAACATTTCTTGGTCGACAGCATATGTTTCGTTGTATCCTCATTGACCTTGAGACCAATTCTTGTCGCCAGTTCGTCAATTGCCGGAAAAACTAGAGACCAATTCATGCCGTAAAAACTAAACGTTTGCTTATTCGACCACTCCCCGCAGACTATAGCATTCGTCCATTCCTGAAAACCAATCCAGTGGAAAGAAAAACACCATCACATTGTTTCTACATAAATCTTTATTAAATTCTTTTACTTTTGTTTACTTCTTTTGTTTTTCTTTTCCATATCATACTCGTAATATAGTAGTTTTTATTCATTATTAATTATTTATTTTGCATTATTGTTTATCATTTTGTGTGTATATATATATTACGATGAAACATTCGCAAATAGTAGCGTAACTCATCAGTTTTCTTGTTTTTTTTTCTTTTGTTTAATTGGTCAAAATAAATTATGCAAATATAATTTTTAAATTTATTCATTTTTAGTTTTTGTTTATAAATTTCTCGTTTGAAGGTAGAGTTACATTTAGGTAATGATATAAGTTTTAGTTGTACGAATAATAAGAGTTTTTTTTTGTGTTTTTATATGTTTACAGTCACGTTAGAAAGCAATCGTTAGAAAATATAAGTTAACTCATAAACATTGACTTAGACGTAATAGCACAGAATAGAATAGGATCGATAGGGGGTGTGGGGGTGTGGGGTGGGGGGGGGGGTGAGTGTGAAGTGAACGAAAGGAAGAACAACCAAGTGTGGACAGTGGAGTGGGAATGATAGAGACTGTTTCTTTTCCTTAGATTCCGTATAAAATACACCAAACATTCATATATATATATTTTTTTTGCGAATATTTTATATTTAATCGTAGTATTTTTAATTGTTTTGTTATAGATATTTTTTTGAGTGATAGATATCGGTGTGTGTATATGGTGGTGAGGCGTAGTGTAGTTTATAATAATTTTTTTTTTTCAATTTTTTTTAATACAAAATATGTTTTGTTAATAAGGACTTATAATTCTAATTATTGTTACCATTGTGGATGTGTATGTACTCGTATTGAAGTGAGAGTAGTACATTGCATGTTGCTTTTAATAAAAGCCAAGTGTGGCTTGTGGTTGGACTGATAAATGTGAAGTGGTTGCGGTGAAGGTGACAAATCAGACCTCGCCTGGCGTTACCAACAGGGAACTATTCAGCTCTCCTCCAGCGATGGTGACATTTACGACTGGCTTCTGCTTCTTCTGTGGAATCGCATGCTTTTCACCGCGCGCTTGTGAGTTGACGGCATCTGGAGACAGGAGTTAGCCATGAGCTCAACCAAGTGTCAACGGATTCAACGCCGAGGGTGGGTGGACCATGTAGAGCCCATGGACAACTTGACTCCGATGCGAAGTCTTCAATTGGGAAACTGTGCGATAGGGAAGACTTCAGTGGCACGGACCCAACTTGGGGTGATTCAATAAAAATTGCAACCCCTTCAACTGCGCCAATTTCCGAGGGATAAGTCTTCTAAGCATCGCCTTAATCTGCTCAGCCATTCCGTGAGACCATGTGAAAGTCCATCATTGACCAAATCTTCAAACTACAACAGAACCTAGGAAAAACAAACTCCAAGAAATGCAGATCGACGCTCACCGACCTTCTGTCGATTTCAAAGTGCATTTAAGAGAACAAGTAGGCAGCGCCATCTCTTGTATTGACATTTCCTTTTCCTGTCATACTCAGCAGATTGTGTAGCATTGCGTTGGGGAGTTCCCGCTGCTCCATTGAATTTAGGATTGAACTCATTGAGACTGTCAAAGTCAAACAAGAATGGATTGAGACAAGGCGGCGCGTTGTCATGTTATTGTTTTCAACGAAATTCTTGAGAAGTCCAAGACGCATGATGTTCCAGTAAATCATACATCTGCTGGCATACGCAGGTGACCAGACAACATTGACGTGATTGATCGACCGCAGCGAGCCGTCAAAGAGGCATTTGCTGGCATTGGACTGAAGGCTCCCCAGTCTGGGTTAAGCGGTGAATGAGGGAAAAATGAAAAATGACGTATTTGCTGTCTTCAAGGATGGACTTGGCCACACTGGCTCCAAAGGCAGCATTGCCTTTTAGATAGTCAAGGCTTCTTACTACCTCGGCCCCCAAGTAAAGAGCTGAGATCCAACGCCAGATCACTGGTTATTTGGGCCCCCTAGGCAAATTAAGACAAAGCTGACATGCTTTACAACACCTTCATCATCCTTGTCCTGCTCTACGGCGCGGAGACTTGGACAATCCCAAGTGGAGATGAAGGGGTTCTTGGTCTTTCGTGAGTTGATGTCATTAGGAGAAGAATATTCCAATACGAACTATATGGACTCAGCGACATTAGTCCACCCAGGCGTCTCCGTCTACTCATCTAACCCAGAAAGTCTTCAAATCTGCACCGGGGAACAGCAGAATAGAGGACGCCCACGAAGCTGATGGGGGACACACAAGTGCAGAAGAGCCTCAGCCAACTTGGCATGTTTAATTGGAGACAACTCCTAAGGATCACTCTAGCTGAAGAGGCGTCCTTGGATGAAACCTGTATGGACTGTGTCGAGAGCAGAACAGGGGGCTGCTTTTCTCGCTATCTAGAGAGGCTTGCATGGCATAGGCCAGGTCCACCATGGACTGCAGCGCCCGCAGAAGAAGAAGAAGAAGCTAGCTGGAGAGGCTTCCATGTGTGGACCCAAGTTTGGACCTGACTTAAGCGGCAGCAGAAGCAAGAGAAGATGTACTGGAGGCTGATTTCCAGGCATCACGCTGGCTGGAGAGGTTTCTTTATTGAGACAGAAGTCCCCCCTCAAAGAAAAAGAACTTCAAGCGAAGGAGTCTACGCACGTCGGCCATTTTTTAAGGGTCTAGCTGAGACATCGACGATGAAATTGGCTGCTTCGTCATTTGGCCTCAACTGGATAGAAAATCAATGGATTCTCTAAAAAAGGCTTCCAATTGTTCTAAAAAGTAAGACTACTCTGATGCCAAGGTATTCACAGCACCGCTTGTCAGTCACCACCCCCGCAAAGAAATGGTGTGGTAGAGCGTTGGCAATCTTCGTTTAAATGAGCCCTCATCGCACACTTGGCCATGAACTGTTTCCAAGCACTGCCCACGGTTTTACTCGAACTTTTGTTCAATGGTGAACGGGTCAGGAACTCGGCCAGGGCTCATGAGGATTTCTTGATGGAGCCTGGGTGCAAGTGTCCATTGCCTCTCTTTAAAGTTTGAAGGAGGCCTTTGAAAGGACATCACCAACATTTCACACATCAAACAAAAACAGTTTTCATTCCAGAGGCACTGAACGACGAGAGCTTCAAACGAGTACGTTGGACCATACCGCATTTTGGAGCGAAGGCCGCATGTCTACAAGCTCGTCATGGCCAATAAGCTTGTTCAACGATGAAGACACAGCTTACAAGCTACATCTCTCTTGACCAGAGTGAAGCTAGTCACTGACTAAAGTTCAACACATGACTGTTGCTTAAGAAATTCCTGCTGCCCTTGACACTTAACAAGAAAGCGTCTGTCAGACTGTTTAATGCCGACTCCAAACGGCGAGTTTGAGAAGTTTTTTTTCTAGGCGGCTTATAAACTTTGAATATTGTCAGCTGCTGGACACAGGCAAAGGAAACTAATCCCAGTCACACAGTCAGTTTACGAGTCGATGAATCTTCCACCACGTCGCCCACCCCTCACAAGGTACATCAGAGCATTGCCCGCTTCTTTAAGTCCTTCTTCCATCAAAATATGTCCCATTCCTCTGAAAAAATAAAAAAAAAAATATCCTCCTGCTCCACCCTAGGAAAACCCAAGATTTTCATGCAAAAAAAAAAATGTTACGTATACGCCCGACGTCTGCATAGACGGTGAGTGGAGGAGGAGTTGTAACGACAAATTGTACGACTTGTTCAGCGACATCGACTTCGTCAGAAGAGTGAAGATCCAACGATTGGGATGGCTGGGTCATGAAGAGGGGATGGAAACGAACGCTCCGGCTCGGCTCGGAAACCCTCGGAAACCCTTCGCATCCGCCCCAGAGGGATGGCTCTGTAGTGGAAGACCGCGACTTAGGTGGTGCACCCGAGTGGAACTCAAACAATTGTGCGCGTGAAATTGGAGGCAGCTAGCTAAAGATCGAGCAAGCTGGAGCCGCTTGTTGGTTGAGGCCCAGGTCCACCCGCTGGATTGTAGCTTCTTCTTTATTTGGCGCTACAGTCCGGGGTGGACCTGGGCTTTGCAATTTTTACGTGGTGAGGGAGTTAACCTCGCGCACAACCCCCACCTGGGAGGCTGGATTGTTGCACCGCCTTTAGTAAGTATACGCCCTGTCCACTGCACTCCATGTCACATTCATCAGTCCACCACGGATGAAAAATCTTGAAAAAAAAATGATCTCTTTAAGATAACCTATTTTTAAACATTTCAAATTCAATATTTTACAAAGATGTTCTTTCACAAAAAAAGTGTTCTGTTTTTTAGATTAGTTTTTTTTTTTTGGTTTTAGCCGTGATCTCAAGATGATGATACAAAGGTGTCGTGATGGCTGAGATGCTCCAAGTGAAAACGTGATTTAAAGAGTGAATAATCGTTTTGATGTTGTTGTTGTCGTGGTTGTGTCATGGTTTTGGTTTTGGTTGCTTCTTAAATACTTTATGATCCTAAAGATGATATGTGTGATGATTTCGCAAACACTTGTGTTACAAGTTGTCTATTTTGTTTCTTTTAGTTTGTCAATGAGTTTACTAGGTTCCTGAAGGTTTTCGAATCTGATTTCTGGTCAATGTCACAAGGGTTCGAATGGGTCTCGATGAGGGTTGGTGGACACCGGGCTGAGGCAGCGTTGTTAGAAGGTTTTTCTTATTTGGATTCCAGGTCACACTGACATCCCATGCACTGGGATGCCCGTTGAACCGGATAGGCAGGGAACTGCCCTTCAGTGCTCTAAGCACTCCCTTGATATAGTAGACTTCAGTTGGGCTAGGCTACCGAGTACAACCGATTTAAAAAAAAAAAAAAGGATCTCCTTCGGGGCTAGATTGGTGGCGATATGTGTATGGACACTGGCCGACACAGCACACATTGTCGCACAGTTGAGCCAACTTAGCTGAGAGGGAGATCTTTGAAACATTTCATTTGACTTGCTGGAGCCAGACATCGAGCGCTGGGTAGAGGCTTCATTGAACCCACTTACCGAGATCTCGGCCAAGGATATTAAGGAACTAAACTGAGTATTGTCAGTGACTCGAAAGAGGTGGACAATGAAACCCGAGAAACCCGAGACCGAGTTACCGCGTGAGACTCGAAGCACAAACATAAAACGTCACGTCACGTTCGTCAAGTTATTAATGCCTTTCATAAATACTTCAAGTTGGTCTTAGAGATGTCTCAAAATGCACTTTGAGGCTCATTTCTGGATGAATGGGCACGCCACCTAGTAAGCTTTTCAAATTTGGGACCAATTGACATGAGGTGCCAGACCGTCCAAAGCATCCCGAACTAGTCACTGTTTGGTACGCATTTTAGGCTGACAGGGTTATGGGTCCATATTCCTTTAAGATGGTCCTTGGCCAGGCCAGTCAACGGCGAGCGCTGTAGGTCAATGATATTAGAAAAATATGGGCTTGAACCACATGGGGTTTCAACAGAAAGGCGGTAAATACCACACAGCTCAAGCCACACAAGACACAGCGATTCGCGGGCATGATCATCTCACGTGAAGGTGACGTGAACTGGCCACCAAGATCCATCGATCGACCACCGTTGACCTTTTAGTAGCTATTCCGCAAACCAGTCAGTGCTTTGAATAAAGCGAAGAAGATGGCTGGCTTTGAAGCTGCTTAGATCTAGGCTAGGTTGTCAAAGAAGTATGCTCTCAGAAGTCTTAATCTGCGGAATGAGAGAGCACTGGTTTCTTCCTGATCCTCGTCTCTGCAGCTTTTGCAGAAATCGGTGTACGGGGGCCAAGTCTGGAGGCGTGAGTTGCTATGGCGCACTACCCTGTTTCAACGCCGATGAGTGTTCTGAGTTTCGGCCTTGTCCAACTAATCAGACTGAGCGATCGCTTAAGGTCGATCGTAGGCCAGAGGTATCCTGTGACAGATGACGATCTACAATTCATTTGATCGATCTTAAGCCACAAGCATCCTGTAACAGTTGATGATCTACAATTCATTTGATAGACCGTTTCTAGCTTAAGTAGATGTTTTATGGTAGCGACAGGCATGGAGGGTTGATCGCCACCCTGACCGTTGACCGTTTTCTTGTGGGATTCTCTGGAAGCGCAGGTCTAAGCGAATAAGGGACAAGCGACAGCGGCCTTCAAAGACAACTTAACATGTGCCATCGGTTGAATTCAGACTGATTTATGCACCGGAGTCATGGAATGTGGTCCAGTCTGCGAGCAAGGCGAATGGAGGAGAAAACACAACTGCGAACTGTACCAGGATGTGGATGTAGTCCGGAAGGCAGAAATCTCGTCCACATCGTGCACATCGACACCAACGCTCCAGCTAAGAGAGTCTTCGAATCCGAGCCTCCTGATTCGAGAAGGATAGGAAGACCGAATCTCCGGTGTAAAGACCAAGTAATCGGGCATGCAAGACAGCTTGGTCTTGATGACTAGAAGCAGCGTGCCCAGGAAGCTGTTAATGCTCAGACTCATACCGTCCAAAGGTCATTCGCCTGAAGTAAGTAAGAGGAGAAAGTAAGAGGGTTTCGTATGTGTTCTTATGAGCAGCGAGGGCACTGCACGATCAAAGGAGCTGATCTATGATCTCAAACTCAAACCCTGCGTGGGTCGCCAGACTGATAAATAAGTAAGGAAGTCATGGAAAACTGGACATTTCAGAAGACTGCCATCCAGAGAAGAAGAAGGACATCGACAGGCCCTTCAAACGATGACATCTCACACACCCTTTGTTTTACTGAAATTTAAAAATAGGAAGCGCTTAATTATGCGCCCTCTACTTGTTTATTGAGACGCCCTCTACTTGTTTATTGGGGCGCCCTCTACTTGCTTGATGAGGTGCCATCTGCTTGATTAATGAGGCGCCCTCTACTTGTTTAATGAGACGCCCTCTACTTGTTTAATGAGGCGCCCTCTGCTTGCTTAATGAGGCGCCCTCTACTTGCTTGATGAGGCGCCCTCTACTTGTTTAATGTGGCGCCCTCTATTTGTTTATTGAGGCGCCCTCTACTTGCTTAATGTGGCGCCCTCTATTTTCTTGATGAGGCGCCCACTACCTTGTCGAAGGCGGAACCCAAGTCCCCCTACAGAGAGTTGCGAAACAACCTCTACTGACTTCATTCTTGAAATCTGTGCCCCCGACATCAGTCCCAATCCACCAACACACCCTGTCACCCTCCCGTGACACACATGTCATGTCTCGTCAATAGTAAATATGTTGTCTACACTTTGTCCTACAAACTATTCAAAAATTGTTCAACTATTCTATTCTCTGCTTTGTATTCCGCTTGATGGATATGATGATGTGAGGATGAGGTGGTGAGGTGAGATGAACGATGTGCTCCTCCCTTAAATAATCTATTCTTCAACTATAGTTGTTAATTGTAATTTCTACTGTTTTGAGTCAAAAACTACGCTTGAGAACAGCAAACTTGAAAAAGGTATGTTTTTTTTTTTTTTTTTGTTTTTCTCTTTGGAATTAGAAATATATAATTATGTATGTGTTTGCTTTTTTCTTAGTTAACTAACGTTATTTTGCTACAAGACAAAATCTAAAGATTTGAAAACCAGTTTTATTGCTTGCTCTTGACGTTTTTCTTATTTTTTTTTTCTTTTCTGTTTATCACTCTTGTGTTTCTCGGTGTGTGTGAGTGTCTTATCCTCGTGCGCTAACAAAAGAATTAATCTAGTACTTTTTTTTTGTTTCGTCTCGTTCTCGTTCTGTGAATTCAACAGAATCTAAAGTGCAAATATTTATGAACTAAGTTTAAGTTTAAGTTTGTTTTTTTGTTTTCTTTTGTTTAAGACTACCAAAATTTTGAAATCCAATTTTTTTTTTTGTTTGTTTGTTTTCTTAATTAAAACGTTAAATTTTGTTTCTTGAACTTGACTTGTCGTTCAAATGGTTTTGTGGTTACTCATTAAAATAACTCAATGCGCTAGAAGATGTTTGTTGTTGTTGTTTGTTGATTTTTTCTTTTTTGATCGAATCGTGCCCCTGCGATGGTGGACGGGGCGTTCGTGTTTCTTTTAAATGATTTTCACTTTTATAGGTATTTTGTTTGTTTTTTTTTCGTTTGGGGTTGTTTTTTTCTTGAATTGATGCACTTTTGCAGTTTTCTGTGTTTTTTTTTTTAATTTTTTTGTTTCAATTCTCCTCTTGTCACAATCACCAGCTAAAAATAAGAGAATGGCTAGAAAATTATAAGGAAATCAAAGAATACAGTGAAATGAAGGAAATAAGAACAACCGTTGTGTAGCACCTTGTTTGAATGTGAAATTAAAACGTAACCCTCTGGCCGAGTTGCTGGGAAGTTTGGTAGCTCGTTAAGATCGTTATGTTACTCCTCTTTGCAAGGACGCCAAATAGATGACTTTGTTGCGTCGCATCTCCAGGAACGATCAAGTACTCTAAATTAGGTTAGGTTAGGTAGTCTGCTGTAAGCAGTTCAGCAGCAGGCTGCTGACGCTGATGTCATTCAGCTGCGGCAAATACTTTAAGAAGTAGAGGGCTTCGCGTAGAGTGTGAAAAGGTAAAGGAGTTTCACTACCTCGGAGGAAACGTTTTGCTCCAAAAAGGACACCAAAGTGGAGACGAGACATAGAATCGCCCTTGTCAGAACAACACTGCTCTACTTGTGTTGTTCTGGCTACTTGTGCCAGTCCTGGAAACGAAAGCTGGACGATAAGCAAAAGAGCAGAGGTGATTCTTCTGCGTCATCGGGGACGGAGAATGGACAAGAAGACACAATCGCCAAGATCTTGACGTAGTCCAGAAGCCACGTCAAAAGCACTGGCTTGACCACATCGAGCGCATAGGTTAGGTTGGGAAGAGGGGCTGCTAGTGAATTCACCAGTACAGTTAGACCATATTGGTCCATTGTGATACGCACAGTCAGACTATAACCACTGATTGACCACTCCAGTAAACGGCAAATGATGACTGGAGCAGATTTGAAAACCAGATAAAAGCGTATAAACTTTACTTTCCCTGGGATTCGAACCGGAGACCCCGCTAACCAGGGGCAGGCACTCAACCAACTGCTTCATCCAGTCGTTCATCGAGCACATGCACACCATGCACGTTCCAGTCCCTTCGGATTTCAAGAAAAAACCTCCGGTATAGAGCTAGGTCTTGATGCCTGGAAGCAGTGGGCCCAGAATCGCCAAGGAAGGTAACCATTACTCAGACTCATACCCTCCAAAGGTCATTCGCTTGATAACTAAGCAAGTAAGAGGAGTAAGTAAGAGGGTTTCGTGTATGGTCTTATGGGCAGATCAGAGGAGCTGATGGATGATCTCAAACTCGTGTTCTCAAAGTACATACTCTAAATCGCACAAAATCTTCACGAAACCTTGAAAAAAGCGTGCTTCGGGACAAAAGGATCAAGCATTGTATAAAAGCATAGAAAGTTTAGGTTAGGTTAGGTTTTTGAAAACAAGGACTTGCCTCTACTCATCTGGTTTACACTTCACCTGTTTACTTCTCAGAGAAAGACTTAAAAATCATAATTCCGAAAAAAGGCCTGTAGTATGGCGGCAACATACCATTCGGTGACGCAGTACATTTCCACACAGATCCGTGGCCGTGGAATTTTCTCTTAACTCTTATTCTCAATATTCAAACCTAATCACTGCAGCATTTTCGAAGCGGAAAGAAATGGCGATCAGCGAAGCCCTGTCCTGGCTGAGGTGGAACGTGATATCCCCCCGTGATATCTGCATCTTTTCGTACAGCCAGGCAGAAATGAAAGCCCTAACATCGTTCTCTACAACAAGTCACAAGCTGTCGCACATCTCCGAACAGTTTCGAATTCGCCTGCGTTGGGTCCCCGGCGGTATGGCAAACTGCGAAGCTGACAAACTCGCAAGAACCGCCACAACACTGCCAGATGACGGATCCTTCTGTAACTTAGGTACTCCTCTAGTTTCTTATAAGTTACAACTCACTAACCAAAGCATACTAGAAGTCAATGCCAGTTGGACCACAGGCAATACGTGCCAAATTACCAAACAAATCTGGCGCAGTCTTGACCCCAAGGGATCTGTTAGTCTGATATCATTGAAAAGACCCGAAGTTAGCACGGCAGCGGGCACTGCCTTTTGGGATTACACGCGAAAAGACAAGAACTATTTTCTAACGATTTCTGCAGAAGTTGCCGGAAGAAGTGCCGAGGAAGAAGAGGAAAGTGTACAACACCTTCTCTGCAACTAACCGGCACTTGCCTCAGCTAGGAAAGCTACTCTTGGCTCCTACTTCTTCGATAATCTAAGCGAACTGAGAGAGACATCAATCAAATCGCTATTAGACTTCATCGACTTCATCTGGCTGGCTGTCGTAATAACCACGCCGGCCCAACCCCTCCTTTCTTTTTAGACAAACCCACGTGGCAGTACAATGGGCCTACTTTGGCCTAAGTGCAGCTAAGCCACTTACTACCTACCACGGTTTAAGAGGTGTCACAAATGTCACTCGCTCTCAATTTTCAAATGGCCGCCAAAACAGATGTCTGTTGGATAGAGATAGAATGAGACAATGATCACCGAAGTAAACTGAAGTTCTATCTGTAGGCTTGTTCGGTTTGACAACCTCTTCTGGTCCGATGAATTGAAAGGGGCTGCAACGAGGTTTATCAGAAACCGCGAGGTTTGGAGATTCTGAAAATGTATGGTGGAACCTGGTAGGTTCGAAGAAACCTCGTGGTTTCTTTCGGTGGAAACGTGGTACAAATCCATATTGCATCACAGTACAGCTTTCGGTCCGACAGATCGACTATAGACCAAAGAATCACACTCAAGGAAGTTCTAGAAAATCCTAGCCAATGTTAAATATATACGCGCCATCAATTATTAGACTTAAACGCTTTACACAACAGCATTCATCATAAGGATTTATACGACGCCACCCTCGAATTCTTACACGGTGCAGCTGGCGTTTCGGTTTTCGAGCACTTCGAGCCGATTGAACCCAGAGAACTTCGGCAATGAGGTGTGATTTCTTCCATCTAGTTTCTCTACGGGCTGCTGTAAGCACGGACAGTACTATCTTCTAAAAGTCAGTCCAAAAGCGGGCTCACGCAGACGACGTCGACATCGCCACGCATTGCCAACGTAGAAGCTTGACAACGCCTGGAGAACAAGCGAAACGAGCTGGTCCTAAGGTCGATGAGAACAAAGCAAAGGCAGCAAGAAACGAGTGATTTTGACGTGAGCTTGGCTAATGATCTCTATTCTTGTTGGTGCCAATGGTAGGCCTAGGTCCTCTACCGGCTGTAGTCCCAGGGCGTTTGTCTATCTCGGAGCAAATGTAAACTCCGCATTCCAAGGGTCTGACCGGAAATCGGCCGGTTTGTCGTTTGTCGACACATCGCCTGAGACCAAAATCATGTTCCACAATACTCTCGTCTAGACGTGTTGGAAGATAAGCAAAAGAGCAGATCAGCCTTATGCGGATTCTTGTTGCAATCGAATTAAACATTCG
This sequence comes from Eristalis intricaria, assembly GCA_964034865.1. Taxonomy (NCBI): domain Eukaryota; kingdom Metazoa; phylum Arthropoda; class Insecta; order Diptera; family Syrphidae; genus Eristalis; species Eristalis intricaria. The sequence continues at coordinate 6,381,380 of OZ035875.1, read as the reverse complement.
GCCTGCCTCCTGCGAGAAAAGTGAATAGAGGGGAAGCGCGACAACAGCCCACTCTATTAGCTGTACACAGATGTGGATGTAGTTCAGGGCACAAACTCGGCCACATCGAGCTCATGAACACCAGCCAGTGTATTCGAATCAGAGACCCCAGGTTTAGAGAACGAGAGGAAGACTGAATATACGGGATAAGGACCAAGACATGGCCGACGTTAGATAAGTTGGCAGCGTGGCCGGTATCGTCAATGATGAATGGCAGCCGGGGCTCAGACTCTCCATGCCTGATAAAGAAGTTAGAATGCACCACCTGACATCTACTGGAGGAATACTCCAATCTACTGAATCCTTACTGCATGAGGGTACCACAGTAGTTCCAGCTTTCTCGCGACAACATACCTCGTCTAATTTGACGTCTCAAAGCTAACATTTTGCCGAGGAGTAACATAACGATGCGCGAGCAGAATGACGAGCAGACCATCGACTGCACCTCCTGCATCCACCCAATCATAACTCTCTCTCACTCATTCGAAATAAGGAACTTAAAGGTTAAACAATCAGCAAAATATAATAAAACAGAAAAAAAAGCAACTCATAATGAAACTTAACCATTTATTGTTCGAACAGAAAATCAATTACATACATGTTTGAACTTAAAAATAATTAAACACTAGAAACTAAACAATAATCTGACTGACAACAAATCCGCGTAGAGTCAATGGATCGCCCAGACGACGGACAAACGACGGACACAGTGCGCGCAGTGCGATAAGCAAAAAAGAAAAAAATGAAACAAAAACAAATCGAGCAAGAAAGGAACGAAATAAACTCGTCGTCGCTTACAATTATATCACAAAAAGAAATCATTCTCTCTTATTACTTGATCTTCATCATTCATTTCGTTTTCTTTGTCTTCTGCCTTCGATTTCGCTTCTACTTGCTGTCTGTAGTCGATGTACGATGTGAAAGCTGTCTCATCTAACAATGATCGTCTAGATGGAGGGGATCCTTATGGCCCTCCTCGTGGCTTGAGGAAGGGACTCAGATTAAACAAAGGAAAAAACGTGCGTCTTCAAACTTAAAACTCGGCCGGATGGGGAATAAAACTAAACATAAACTAAGACAGAAAAAAACAAAGGAAAAGAAATTAAGAACTAAACTTATAGACCTGTGCTCCCGCTCACTTTTGCTTGTGAAAATGGGAAGGACTGAATCCTTAATGAATCCTTACGAAACTATACCTGAAAAGGAAATGCAATTAAAACGAAATTCTCTGTTCGCGTGTTGTTTCTTTTCATGGTTTTGTTTCCAGTTTGAATTTGAAAAAAAAAAGAAGAAAAAAAAAGGAAACGCAAAATTGCATTCATTTCATACTCTCTCTCTCTCTTTCTCTCTCTGTCTCCTCACTCTCTCTCATCTTCCTCTCCCTACCTAAATGTGTATGTATCTCATTTCTAAGTTTAATCATTTTTTAACAATCTTCCAGCGCTTGCGTTTTGTCATACGAAATCCAAGTCAGTTCGTGTCTTGTAGATCTTTCGCTCCATGGTGCGTTCGAACCACTTCTTGATTTCGGCCACAATCAGCACCGACGACGTGAGACTGATCAAGAATAGGATGTCGTAGGCCGAGAGGGCTTCGGTTTGAAAGACCATCTGCAGCGGAGGGAAGTAGATCACCAGCATTTGTCCGATGATTGAGAACCCAACGGCCAGCAGGAACATTCGATTCGAAGTGAGACCGATCGTGAAGACGCTCTTTGTCTGCGATCGACAGCTGAGCGCATTGAACATGTCGAAGAAGACGAAACAAGTGAATGTCATGGTTGTGTCGCGTTTCGTTTTGCCCAAAGTCCCGTCGGCCATTTCACGCTGGAACACCCACAGTGTGCCCAGAATGATGATGCTTGCACTGAGGAGGACGTTCACAATCACGGACTTCGTGATCATTGGCTGCTTGACGTTGCGAGGCTTCTGTTTCAGGACATCATGGTCGACTGGTTCGACGCCAAGCGACTGGGCCGGTGGCCCGTCCATGATGATGTTGATCCAGAGAATTTGCATGGCGTTCAGGGGATTTGCGATGCCCATGAGGGTGGCCAGAGCGATCAGGGAGAGTGCTGCGATCGAGGTGCTCAGCTGGAAACGTACAAAGTTGCGAATGTTGTAGAAGATGGCCTTTCCCTCCTCGATGGCGGCTCTGCAAAAGAACAAATTGTTATCATCACTCGCCTGGGACAGTCTCTGCGGCATACTTACATGATTGTGTGGAAATCGTCGTTGACCAGGATCATATCGGCTGCCTCCTTGCACACATCAGTTCCGTTCTTGCCCATGGCGATGCCGATGTCCGCCTTTTTGAGGGCAACTCCATCGTTCACCCCGTCGCCGGTCATGCCGACGATGCAGCCAGTTCGCTGCAGCGACTTCACTATGGAGAGCTTATGACGGGGCGTAACCCGATAGAACACACTGACGTTGTTCACAATCTTGTCCAGCTGGTGGTCGTTCATCTGGTCCATTTCTTGGCCGGACAGTGTCTGATGATGGATTGTATCGATTCCAATCAAATTTGCTGAAAAGAAACAAGAACACGGTTAGATGATGGACTCGGTTGAAATTGTTTATCTCAAATATTCAGGGACTCAGCGCAATTAATTCCGTTCCATTTGAATGCCTGACAGCCAGGCACTCGTTCGTACTCCTGCCTTGGGATTCATGGCATAATTAACCGCACAATGGACTGTTTCCGAAGGGGAGGCACAGGAGCTGCAGGAGTGCTTCTTCCTGCCAAGTGAATTACTCCATTGTGAAGAGGGCGAGAAAGGGGGTTTTGTAAATAAGTGAAAAGGAAGTTCCATGCACACACACACACAGAAGCAGGCGATGCATGCAAATGTAAGTGGGAGCTGAAGTGCCGGTGGATGGTGGCAGATGGGATGTCTAGTGCAGGCATTCAAATGCATTCGGGTTTTTGAACATTTTTCAATTAACTTAATCCCTTTCTTTTGTCCCTCGCCGTGAAGGAGGGCGAGTGAGTGGAAGAGGGCAGCTGGCAGGTGAAGGAATTTATTGAAAAGTCTCCTCGCCTCATCCCTGCTGATTAGCTGTAGCGAGTCTTGTGTGTAAGGAGGGGAGGGACTCGGCTTGGTGTGCGGTTAAATGAGGCGTATATGCGATTGCTTGCCGATTGAGGCGACGATGGCTTGGAAATCATTCGTTGCTTCAGCGGTTAAGTCGGTTTTTGCGTGCGCTTGGTGTGAACGGAATCAATTCCCTGTCATTGGAGAGGTAAATCCATTTCGAAGGAATTATGTCGGTTTGGTGACTGTCTGTGTGTCTTTTGTGTTGCCGTCTGTGCCCTTATCGGTGGTTTCATTTCAAGACCGACTTCACGTCCTTAAGGAAAATGTTGCGTATACGCCTCGGTGGCCAGACTAGACAACTCTCAAGACTGCCTCGTCCGCCTAGAGTGAAATGGTGCGTATACGCCTCAGTGGCTTCACTAGACAACTCCCACGACTGCCTCGCCCTCCTAGTGTGAAATGTTGCGTATACGCCTCCGTGGCCTGACTAGACAACTCTCAAGACTCACTCCTCGTCCTCGTGTGAAATCTTGCGTATACGCCTTGGTGGCCTGACTAGACAACTCTCAAGGCTGACTGCTCGTCCTCGTGTGAAATGTTGCGTATACGCCTACGTGGCCTGACTAGACAGCTCTCAAGACTGCCTTGTCCTCCTAGTGTGAAATGTTGCGTATACGCCTTGGTGGCCTGACTAGACAACTCTCAAGGCTGACTGCTCGTCCTAGTGTGAAATGTTGCGTATACGCCTCCGTGGCCTGACAAGACAACTCTCAAGACTCACTCCTCGTCCTCGTGTGAAATCTTGCGTATACGCCTTGGTGGCCTGACTAGACAACTCTCAAGGCTGACTGCTCGTCCTAGTGTGAAATGTTGCGTATACGCCTCCGTGGCCTGACAAGACAACTCTCATGACCGACTTCTCGTCCTCGTGTAAAATGTTGCGTATACGCCTCCGTGGCCTGACTAGACAACTCTCAAGACTGCCTCGTCCTCCTAGTGTGTTGCGTATACGCCTCCGTTGCCTGACTAGACAACTCTCACGACTGCCTCGTCCTCCTAGAGTGAAATGTTGCGTATACGCCTCAGTGGCTAGACACTCTCGAGACAACTCTCAAGACTGCCTCGCCCTCCTAGTGTGAAATGTTGCGTATACGCCTCCGTGGCCTGACTAGACAACTCTCAAGACTGCCTCGTCCTCCTAGTGTGTTGCGTATACGCCTCCGTTGCCTGACTAGACAACTCTCACGACTGCCTCGTCCTCCTAGAGTGAAATGTTGCGTATACGCCTCAGTGGCTAGACACTCTCAAGACAACTCTCAAGACTGCCTCGTCCGCCTAGAGTGAAATGGTGCGTATACGCCTCAGTGGCTTCACTAGACAACTCTCAAGACTGCCTCGTCCTCCTAGTGTGAAATGTTGCGTATACGCCTCGGTGGCCTGACTAGACAACTTTCAAGGCTGACTGCTCGTCCTAGTGTGAAATGTTGCGTAAACGCCTCCGTGGCCTGACTAGACAACTCCCACGACTGCCTCGCCCTCCTAGTGTGAAATGTTGCGTATACGCCTCCGTGGCCTGACTAGACAACTCTCAAGACTCACTCCTCGTCCTCGTGTGAAATGTTGCGTATACGCCTACGTGGCCTGACTAGACAGCTCTCAAGACTCACTCCTCGTCCTCGTGTGAAATGTTGCGTATATGCCTCCGTGGCCTGACTAGACAACTCTCAAGACTCACTCCTCGTCCTCGTGTGAAATGTTGCGTATACGCCTCCGTGCCGTGACTAGACAACTCCCACGACTGCCTCGCCCTCCTAGTGTGAAATGTTGCGTATACGCCTCCGTGGCCTGACTAGACAGCTCTCAAGACTCACTCCTCGTTCTCGTGTGAAATGTTGCGTATACGCCTCCGTGGCCTGACTAGACAACTCTCAAGACTCACTCCTCGTCCTCGTGTGAAATGTTGCGTGTACGCCTCCGTGGATTGGGATAAATCAACAATCTTACAAAACTTTCATCCACAAGCACGAACAGAGTTAAGCGACTCCCCCAACTTGTTTTACACTTAAAGACTCCTCCACACATAGGGTTCCATTTTAAACTCCTGTCCCGTACCCATGTCGGCCGCGGAACTAAAGTTGCCCCTTTGCTAAGACCGACAAAAACTCAAACAGTTTCGATTTTTTTTCTTCGTTCGCCATTATCCTTGGCGAACACAAGAACTCCCTAAATGTGCTTGAATTTCAATCTACACAAACATCTTCAATCATTCATGCTCCATTCACATGCGGACGACACACGAGTTAACTGGGCGCACACCAAGTACACGTCGTTCCTTGTCGTCGTCATGGCTTTCGATTAGGATCTCGTTCGTTCAACACATGCTGGCGAAGCCCGCCGAGATTGAAAAGGACACACCGCCACCAGCCAGAGCCAGTGGTCCGCCTGTGCCGTGAACAAAGTTTTTTTTTTCCTCTCTCTCTCATCATTGGCAATTTTTCACTACAAACTGTTTCTGCTTTGGTTCCCCGCTTCGGCAGCGGCGGGAAGTGTATTTAGGGAGACGAGTCCGTGATTCTTTTTTTTTCCGCCTGCAATCCTTTCTGGTCACGAACAGGACCGACGTTCTAAAGAAGCACATGCTGCTGCTAATCTTGTATTCGTGGGTTAAAGAGACTCTCTCTCTCGACGTTCGCGTCTCCCCCACTCTGGACGGCTTGTGTAATTTAGAGATAGTTTTGTGGCATTCCTCTGTGGTCAGCAGCAGCAGCAGGCGTATTCAAACTTTCAGCAGCCACCCACTGCCCTTTGATACCTTAGCACGCCGACCGACCGACCACCACCACGAGGGAGAAGTTGAGTTTAAGAGTAATTTTCCAGAGGATAGCGCCTTCGGTGGCTGCCATTTGGAAAGTTTGAAATATTTCCGACCGAGCTCCGGACAAGACGTGTGCCTGTGCACAAAAAACGAAAGGATACTCATTGCTAGTTCGTTTGGAATTATATTTAAAAAGACTACGTCTCCGCCTGGTTTCGTCGTCAATTAGGTTTCATCACTCTTCTGATTTCAGCGAGTGGGGGAGTCCGGGCCGCCTGCAAAATATGTAGCATCCTAATGAGGCGCGCAAGGACGCCCCAACTCCTCGTCAGCCACCATTACACATCGCAGATACACAACAGACACTGGGGATGGAAATGCGAATGAATAGACACGACTGGCTATTCATTTGCGGGACAAAGAAGCGAAATGGATCGACCGTCCTGCTACCCGCAGGATCTGTTGGTGAAATAATGAAATTAAGAGTGGAACAGGGCGGAATGAATGCTTTATCTGGTGGTGGCTGCTGCTGCTGCTCCTTTATGGTTTCGGCGAACCCCGATGATGGAATCCTTACCGAGTTGTTGATGGCATCATCATCAGTTGCGCAGTGGGCGAGATGTGTAATTGAATATATTTCACCAAAAAGAGGACATCGTTCTGTTAATTTGATTTAATTTGTTTTGCTACTCTGGATGGTTGGGTGTGTGGAGGGGGGTGCTGGGGTCGTTATCATCACTTTGAGGATGTTGTGTCATCTGCTTGTCTGTCAGTCACAGAGACACACACTTTGATTCCCGACCGCACAAACTAATCACGGTCGGAGTTTGAGTTTACATTTGGCGGCGGCACAAATTGATAGTCTGCGGCTTCCTGGCGAGCAATCTGAATTGATGAGTTGTGGTCTGGTGCGGTTGGGAAATTTTATTGATTTAATTTACTTGTGCCTTCGTGATAAAAGGGGAATTATCTGCGAATGAAGTCACTGTCACTGTCACTGTTCAACTTTACTGATCAATTTTAAGCACGTTCCAGCAATACTTCCGATAAAGACCCCTCGGGAAGACATGTAGTTTCGGTCCCTCGGGTAAGAAAGACCCTTCGAGTGACGCATGATCCACTAGAGAGGCGGATCGCAGGGCTAAAGCACCCACCAAGAACATCAAAGTCATTCGATCCTCCGCCACCGAGTCCACCTCAGCAGGAGTTATCCCTAAGCGAGTTTTGGTCCAACCACCTCCGCCTTGGATCTGCCAAGCGGTCGCCTTAGTGTGAAATGTTGCGTATACGCCTCCGTTCCGTAACTAGACAACTCTCACGACTGCTCGTCCTCCTAGAGTGAAATGTTGCGTATACGCCTCCGTGCCGTGACTAGACAACTCTCACGATTGCCTCGTCCTCCTAGTGTGTTGCGTATACGCCTCCGTGGCCAGACTAGACAACTCTCACGACTGCCTCGTCCTCCTAGTGTGTTGCGTATACGCCTCCGTGGCCAGACTAGACAACTCTCACGACTGCCTCGTCCGCGTAGTGTGAAAGGTTGCGCATAGGCCTGCCAGTGTGGTTTGACCTAAGCCCAAATTCCAGGTGTCCCAGGTTGCTAAACGGATGAGTGGTCCTGAGCGCCACGCTGATGCAGGCCCGAGCTTGACGTTGAGGCTTTCTTAGCCTGCAGTTTGAAAACGAATGGCTTCCCCTCAAAGTCAGTCGAAAAAGGGAATTGGTAAGAAAAAAAGGGATACCTACCTCTGAGTCAGCGATTCGTTGCCAGAGCCCCTTTTTCGCCGATCTAGGGTGGCACTTCAACTTCTCGCCGAACTCCTTCCTGGATTTACTGCTCGGTGCTCGTGAAGCCAATTTTTTGCGAGTTCTTCGAGCCGGTCACGAGTCACAGAGCCTCTGTAGGTCATCTGAATTTTTTTTACAGCTGCAGAGCCCATCCCGTGCAGAGACATTGGCAGCTCTTGAAAACAGTCGCATTCTTCCTTTACATGCGCTGGATCATAATAAGGATTCCCTCACAAGATTCTACCTCACTGTGCGACGCCACTGGACACTCACCTCAAAGGGCAAGAAACTGTCTTCCAAAGTTTAATGTTCCTCGTGGCGAAAGAGTGCTCTCGAATGGGCCCATTACATGGGTCTGCCTGTTAGCAAAGTTCTTCCCTTCAAAACAAGGACGAACACATTAAGTTCACTTTGAGTTTGGAAACCATAAAAAAGAGAACTCCCAAAACAGCCCCCATCGCTCCCAAATTAAGTTGAATTGAGCCATTTACAGACATCTTCACTTAACCGGGACGCTTCCCACGGTGAGTAAGTTTCAATTCTGGAAATTCCCCTCGTTCAACAATCCGCTCACTCCACTCGTGCCGTGCGCCAATGAAAACGAAGCTCCCACCGGCGGTGCGAGACACAATAATACCACACCCCTCCTCCCGCCCGTTGTCATAATTACTTATAAACTCGCTGTTCCCTCTCGCAACTATTTTCAAAATTTCCTAAACCAATTGACTACGTTTAGCTCCATTGTCATGTTCAGGCAGCTTTTGTCTGTCGCACCGGCTCCTCGCGGGTGACAGCTCGGGCACCCAGTCACAACCAGGTACGAAGCCCTTAATTTAATTTGTAGTTGAAGTGAAAAGTTGTTTTTCTAAGTTCACGACGAGGTGGGAAAAAATGTGAAGAAAAACGAACGAAGAGCCAGAATCTTTTCAATATCCTCCGTTTCCACTGCCAACTGTCAGCGCTGAATGCAGACGGAGAAGATGAAAAAAACCAGGTAGATGAGAAAAATGACAATGTGGAATTGGAAAAAGGAAAGCACTTGAAGATCGACTTGTGGCACTGTCTCCGCCGTGCACATCCTTCCCGCAGTGTATCCTGCACATCCATTGTCAGTCTCCTTGCGTGTGTGTGTGAGAGAGGGATAGGAGAAGCCATCTTCTCTTTATCCCATTCCACTGCGTTCGTTCGGATTCCATTCACGGAATTATGATAAGTTGATGAGGGGAATAAAGATGGTGATCAGCAGCAATTTGTGCAAAATGGAAAACTTTTCGCATTTCCTCTTGCCACCCGGATTCCAATGAAAAACGACGACGTTCATTTCTGATGCAGCAGCTTTAAGGAGTTTAAACATGGCCCTCCATGAATGCACAGGAAACTGCCACGAGGAGACTCTTAGTCAGAGGACGTCCGAATTGATATTTCAAACATGAGTCAAGTTCCTGTGGAGTAATCTTCTTTGCCAGTTTCGAAATTGTTAAGCCCCTCTCTGGGAATGCAAATTGGGGATGTGGGCGAACGTAATGTGTTGCTTGTTGATCTGCCCACAGGAGCTAGGATGGAGCTGAGGAAGCCTCTTTCAACTAATCCCAGACGCCGCACACTCAAAAATATCGCATGCCAGTGGTGAATAGTTAATTGTGACTTGGAACGTTAGTGGTGCACAGCTCGCACATGGATTGGAGCAAAGAGTTGTGATGGACCATTGACCATTCTGAGGGTGCCGTGATTGAAATTGTTTCCATCATGAAATTGTCCATCATACTTCGAGTCACTGACAAACGATGAGTAGAACACGCTGAAACGTCCCAATTCCGGGTAGAAGTAGCACGTGCTCGTGAGGCACAACACAGGTTGTTTCTGTGGAAACTAGACCCAGCAAGTAGCGCGTCTGACATCTTCCCATAAGATTGTGAATATAGAAATAAGAAAGAGACATCCACCAGGCGGTGTACTTTTGCATTTAATTCGACAGCACACCCTCAAGCCCGCAAACTCAATGCTGTCCACTGTCACTCAAGCGAACCCTTGATAATCAGCCATTCTCCATGAATGGCGCTTGTGTCGAGAGACGAAGACTTAGTTGCAACCATCGCATATTTGAGATCGCCATAAATGCTGGAAAATGTTTAGGTTTTCTCAATCGATGCAAGAAATATTCCACTCCCTCTGGCTTTAATTTATAAGGCTTACATCAGCGCCAAGCTTGAATTTGACACTCACACCAGGTCTGGTGCCCCCAAGACCACCCTGCACCTACCTAGATAGAATCCAAAAGCGAGCGATAAAACTTATAGGAGACGACAATATCGCAGACTCGCTCGAACATCGACATACCGTCACTTCTTTGAGCTAGCCAACTGCAACTGCATTCTTCCTCTCCATGAATTCACCTGCAATACCAGTCTCGCCCATCAGTATAGCCTTAAGCATACTTTCGGGCGCAAAAATAATACACACGAATATGGAGCTGGGAAGAGCACTCCCATCCTAATATTTCCCACCGACTACAATCCGCAGTTATTTAAGACCAATGTGCACAGATACCTCGTCTCCCTTTCTCCCTCTATACCTTCGGCCCGCCCTGTGTCTTGATCCCCGACTCTTTAGAGTATTAGTAATCAATTGAGCGTGGGCAAAAAAAAATGCTCTTGACATTAACCTTGCTGCGACTTAAGCGAGTCTTCATGGCAAACCATTCTTTCTCTCAGCATCTACACATCCTAGGGATATTCTCATAAAAAATGTAGGAATGGAAAATTGTAAGGAACCTTTCCTGAAGATAGTTTCAACGCTTGAACTTGATCACAAATCCTCAAAAGGAAACTATGGATACAAGGGGAGCTGCAACCGCTGTATGCGACTTTACGTATTTGTGTTATGATTCATTCTTGATGCAGCAGAGAAATACTTGCCAAAATGCGGGCTCAATCTAGAAAAAGTGTGAAAGGCACTCACGAGTTTTCTTCATAAACATCGATTCCCTTAAGTTCTCTTAAAATCCTTGCCCCATCACAGATCTAATTCCTCACTCAATCAGCGAATCTGCCAGACGACTTAAAGCACCCTTCAATGATTGTTGCAGGCGCTGTAGTGACGAGGACACCCCTGGCCACTGCTCGGCGCTGGCAACACAAAGTTCACGAGATCTCGGAGCCATTTCCTTACAGACCTAAGCGATTTGAAGTAGGCCACGTCTATTAATTGTCATCTTCGCTACATTGCTAGCTCAGCAGTTGGTTTCCAAAGAATTGACACTGCTTCCAAATAAAGCAACACCGCCCATATCTCGACTAAGTGCATCTACAAGCCACAACTAGCTCCTAAATGAAATTCTTGGTCTCTGGCACTCATAATCCTATGCAAGCGAAGATGTAAGCCAAACAGAGAACGCATCGCGCGCTTATGAACGGCAGCCACTTTCCAAATTGAATTAATTTCAACTCAAGTCGATTCGATCCATCTTCGATGTTTTATTTCGTCTGGGGAACCTCTCCTCGTGTCCGTTGACTCCAGTGCAAAAAATGCAATTTCACTGAAGTCCACGGCAAATATTTCGAAGTTCTCCCCCCCCCCCCCCCCCTCCCCCACCCCCTGCGCAGATCTCAGATTTCAGAATCCACTTGAAGTGTCTGTGCAAGAGACGCACACAAGCAAACTTCCCGGAACCTGTGATGCACACTCTGCTGGGATGCCTGTCTCTCCCTGCATCGAAGCAAACAGTCTCCCAGATTAAGGAATGTACACTTGAGCCAACAAATTGCTTGTGCACTCAGATGGAACAATGCTTTGCATTCCCGAACAATGCTTCGTCCCTTCAGCACACACCACGTGCTATCGATTCCAAATAGCCGAAGTCAATCCAAAGCCATCAATGTCATCGACGAAGTGAGCTTAACCCCATCGCCAGTTGTTTGTGTTTGCCAACTAGGCAGCCATCCGCGGAGGCCAACAGCTCATGTTTGCCAAGCCACGCCATTAGCGTTTATGGAATGCTATTAAGCCGCAGGTTCCGGCACTCAGCCTCAACGACGACAAGCTAAACGCCCTCGGGGCTCGTTTGGAGTGATCAGCGCCCCGGTGGCTGCGGCTACGACAAGGCTAATTATCCCACATTTGCCCGGCCAACGGTGATTATCTGTCATAAATCATCAATTAATTGTCTTCCACTCAAAAATCCCCACCACACACACACACACTCGCACGCCGTCGATTAACATTAGAAATGTCCACTCACCAATGGCCATAGCCGTCTCCTGTGCATCCCCGGTGACCATCTTCACGCGAACGCCACTCTGCATGAGCATTTCAATGGACTCCCGGACCAGTGGTCGTGGCGGATCGGTGATGCCGACCAGACCACAATAGACCAAATCCTGTAGAGATTTTCCCTTGGCCAGAGCCAGCACCCTCAGGCCTTTCCGTCCGATTTCGTACGCCTCGGCCAGGAACTCGGCCTCGTTCTGCTTCGAGAGGGTGACCACCTGCGAGCCGTACATGTACTTCGTGCACTGTGGCAGGAGCATTTCGAGTGCACCCTTGGCGAAGAATATCTCCTCCTTGTTGTTGTTGTACTTGTGGATGCATTTCACTGCCATCATTTTCTGCTCGGACGAGAACGGGTACTCCTGGATGCGCAGATAGTTCTCAGATGTCGCATACATTCCGTTCTTCATGGCGACGGCAATGAGAGCGCCTTCTGTGGGCTGGCCGAGAAGGGTTTCGTTCTGAATGTAGGCGTTGTTGCAAACGGCACCGATTTCGAGGAGGTTCGTGATGTTCTGCTTGGCCATTTCGACGTTGTTGCAGTTGCGAATGTGAATCTCGCCCTGGTCGTTGTACCCGGCGCCGGTTACGTCGGCCATGTAGCCGTCCGAAGTTATTATCACAGTGACGGTCATTTCGTTCTTGGTCAGGGTGCCGGTCTTGTCGGAGCAGATTACGTTCACGCAGCCCAGAGTCTCGACGGTGGGGAGCTTCTTGACGATGGCGTTCCGCTTTGCCATTCGCATGACGCCCAGGGCCAGGGTGACGGTGACCACAATGGGCAGACCCTCGGGAATGGCTGCCACCGCCAGACTCACGCTGATGTTGAACATTTCCGTCAGCGGCTTGCCTTGCAGCCAGCCAAGGAGCATGATGACGCCGATGATGATGAACGAGTAGAAGCTCAGCTGGGCGCCCAGGATGTCCATGGACTTCTGCAGCGGCGTCTTGGGTGCCTCCTCGGCCTGCATCATCTTGAAGACCTCCCCGAACTCGCTGCGTTCTCCAGTGCTGACGACGATACCCTGCAAGAGAAAAGAGAGGTTAGACCCGATTTGTGGAGTGGATTGAGATCTGATTTGGCTTACCTTGCCGTTGCCACACCGGACCAGGGTGCCCATGAACGCGATGTTCTTCATGTTGGTGTGGTCCTTGTTGCCCGTGTTGTTCAGCACCAGCTCCGTGCACTTCCTCCCCGGCTCAGTCTCGCCGGTGAAGCTCGACTCGTCGATGGACAGGTCGATTGCCTCGAAGAGCCTGATGTCCGCTGGCACACGGTCGCCCACATTCAAGTAGACCACGTCGCCGGGCACCAGTTCCCGCGCCAGAAACGTGTCCAGTCGACCCTCCCGCAGACAGTGACACTCGGGCGGCACCAGCTTCTTCAGCTCCTCCAGCGATTTCTCCGATCGGTACTCTTGGATGAACGCCACGGTGACCACGATTATTATCGCAATCGTTATGCTGACAGCGTCGTCAAATTGTTTCATGAAAATGGACACCGCCGCCGAGCCAAGGAGCAGCAGAATCAGCGGATTCTTGAACTGTTCAATGTACTTCTTCCAGGTGGGGTCCTCCTCAATCACATTCAGCTCGTTGTGGCCAATTATCTTGGCCCGGTACTTGGCTTCGGTCCATTTCAGACCGCTACGTACGTCGACCTGCAGCCGGCCGGCCACTTCTTGCGCGGCGAACGTTGAGGCTTCCGCTGTGGACAGCAGCATCTCGGGGGTTAGCGTTGAACCCGTCTGAAAAGAGAGAGAAGAAGAGAGATTAATAAGCGCCCAAAGGAATGATTGGTGGATATTAGGTCTGAGTTGAATGGACGCACGCAGGAGTGAGCCGAAAGTTACACAACAACAAACTTTTCGATTTGTTTTTTTTATCTGTACACAGCAACGGGAAATGGTCGGGCTGCAGCTGCCGGCCACAATGGACCAACTATTCCCACGAACAATGCGAATGGTGGAGGGAGGAGAGAGGAGGGAGGAGAGGATAGAGTGCGAGTGTGAGTGCAGAGATTTGCCGTCAGTCCTGGCAGCTGGCTGGACGAACGAACTATTAGAGTTGAATGCGAAATGTTTGTCAAAAGTTTGCCTTGCGGTTCTGTTGTGTCGGTTGGGTTTTTGCTCGGAGTAATTTCTGACATTGCCCAATGGGATCGGCGGGAGGGGCGGAAGAGGGTGAACTTGATTAGACGAATACCTTAACTTTTCTGGCATTTCCAAGGGAGAGGGGTTGAAAAGTTTCGCCCGTGCCCGGGTGACAGGTTGTTGGCAGGGTTGTGAATTATTTTTCAGTTAAATCTGTTTGATGTCGGTTTGAGTTTCTGGGGGCGTCTGGGGCGGAGGCCCAAGGGTTCTGGCCTTGCGAACGTTCACGGTCAGGCAGGAAATTATTGCTGGAAGTTGTGATGTGCCTTTAATTAAAGGGGTGCTATGGCAATAATTAACAAACGTGTGTTGTGAGGAGTTGTAGAGAGAGGAAGCGGTTCGATGGATTTCAGGGAGGTTTCTTGGGTGGGAATCTTGCTCGTGGAGCTGTGGTGAAAAGAGGGGATGACGACCTTCTGTTGTACAAGATTGTATTTTCGAAACTGTTAAGCTTTGGGTCATAGATTCGTGTGTTAAGGGCAACTGATTCATGAAAAGTTAAGTCCTTCCACGGGCTTGGCGGCAATGGCTTTTCTCTTGTCCAATATGTCATGTCTTCTTAGCGTCCAAGTGACTGAATTTTGCTCCTGCGGATCGTCGGACTGGTCGGCGCCTTGATTTTAAAAAGAAGGACGATTCATATCGGCTATCGGAGGTTCTCCATAAATTTTACCGGAGCTCAAGTGATTTCTCAATTAAACTGCAGATGGGTCTTGCGGTCAATGAGGGTAAGAGATCTACGAAAAGCGTCCACCTGTTAGTCCGTCACGACGTCTTGGCCATAACTAAAGTCAGCTATAACCTCGAAGTAGTCAAAGACTTCGTCTACCTAGGTCCCGAAGTTAACGCAAGCAACAACAGCACCGCTGAGATAGAACGAAGTATCACCCTTGCCAATCGCTTTTGGGATTGAAAGACAGCCTGTTCCCATAATAGACACTGCCGCCTATGCCACAGAAGCATGGACAGGACACACTGACCAAAGAGAGGAGCGTCCTTCGTATTATCTTTAGACCTGCATCTACTGATGGAATTTGGAGAAGGAGACCGAACGACGAACTGTACAGAAAGAATAAGACACCAAGGAAGGACGCGCCTCCGGTGGCGTACGTAGCTGGAAATGGACCTCAATCGGCTGAAGCAACCAACACACGTTGGCTGAGGCTCAGGTCCATCACAGACTGTAGCGCCGGTCTCAGAAGAAGACACGGGCATTCTCTTATGATGGCAAACAAAAACTCCTGTCCCTTGGCTGTTCCTTAAGAGGGATTTCAATGTACAGTGGTCGAATTGTCACGGGATGGCATAATTTATTCGAGTTTGACTTAGAGAGAGGTTTTTGTGCGTAAAGTTGGTGGAAATGTTCGAAAAATATTTCGAAAAACTTCGAGTTTCGACTTAGGAAGAGTTCTTCTTCTTCTTCTGATGGCGCTACAGTCCGGGGTGGACCCGGGCCTCAGCCAACGTGTGTTGTTTGCTTCAGCCGATTGAGGTCCCACCGGAGGTGCGTCCTTCCTTTAGCGCGTTGTCCCTCGTGCTTGGTGTCTAAGGCTTTCTATACAGTTCGTCGTTCGGCCTCCTTCTCTTAATTACATCAGTAAATGCAGGACTCCTGGAACGATCTTGGTGTCGTGGTTGGGGCATTGATCGTACTTGATCGTACGTTCTTTCTAGGAGATCGTAAAAGTCATCTTTGTTGTCGTCATCTTCATCCTCGTTGGGGCGCAGATAAGGCTGATGTTGCCGAATGTATCCTTGATGCGGATTATTATGAGGCGCTCGCTTATTATATTTAAAGCTTAAGACTTCTTGCCTAAGTCAGCCTCGAATCCGAACAAACACTGCCTTCGCTCTTTGTAGCAATCGCCGAAGTAAATATCGCAGTTTTCCATTCTCTTTTTGCCCGGCCTATCCCACCGCACCTCCTGAATGGCGGTGATATCTGCCTTATAAGCTTCAAGGGCTTCCGCAAGTTCATCGGCTGCACGTGGTCTGTTCAGAGACCTTACATTCCACGTGCAGAACCGAAAATCGTTGTCCTTATTTCGTTGTCCTCCATGGTCGTCCGAGGTTTCTCGTTGTGTCTGAACTAATGACGTTTTTTACACGGTGGGGAAGTTAACCCCACGCGCAACCCCCGAACCTGGAGGACCGGGTTCTGGTTTAAACCCCCGGACAAGGGGGCCGCTGCATACATTAGTTCACCTCTAAGCGTTTGCTGTAAAGGCTATCCAGAGGGCGCCGCGAGGAGGCTGTATGTCAACTTGGGATCGTTGCTGGCATCTCGTCAAGTTGAGAGCAGTCATCAACTTTGCCCTGGATGCACAGGCCCAAGCGTTAGAGAGAGTCCACTGTACAACAAAACAAAAGACACAAGGACGTACTTGTTCGCAGAGCAGGTCTTTGCTTCAATTGCCTGCCTGATCTGAGCTGAGTGTCAATTTTTTGAGCCGGTATAAAAGCATGTCAGACCAAACATCATTCACGTTAGTTGCCCATCTAACGACAACCCATCAGGATCTCATGCAGGGAGCTTCATTACAAGACACTGGAGTGTTTTACTGTCAACGGAGCCCTGCCCAACAGGAGCATCGATGGAAATTCGATTGCTATTGAATCACGGTTCTGAAGCTAGTTTTATTCTCGCATCAGTTGGACATCATCTCAAATTGACAAAGTTCGAGCGAAGGCTGCCACTGCCCATAGCAGTGTCATATTTGCATTGCACTCACTGTCAAGTCAAGATCTTACAATTCATGGAGAAGGCAATGTGCTTCCTGCCTACTCAACCCACGTCTTAAGTGTCTGGGCCATGTAGAGCTCATGGCCAATTTGGCTTCCGCTCGAAGAACTCACATTCCACTTCTTTCCGGTGCATCAGAGGACATCCGGGGTTGAGGTCGGACAAGGTTCCCAGCTAGCCAGAGTTCACGTTAACTTTGAGGGACTTGTTGGTTGCGCCACATGGATATCCCAAACCCTAGCGGCACGAAAAGAAGAAGTGTGGAGTGTGTGAATGTTTCTGACTAGGACATCTGATTGAAAGCGAGAATCCTATGACCAACGCTTTCAGTGTACCGTCTCACGTCGTGGAAGAGTTTGAGCATAAGGTCTGAACACTCTTTGGATCTTTAGCCACCAACCAGACAGAGATTGGTGCGAAACGAAGGCAACCAAGCCGCCGTATCCGCCAGAAACGAACAAGACAAGGAAATGTCGATCAGTTGAATGGGGCCTCGCTAGGGAATCGCGGTTGGCCTAATTCTGTATAGGCTTTGAGTTCGCTAATTGGGCGCTGGAAACGATGGCGGAGATCTAGACTTTCGACAACAATAGTGTTCCTCGGCCGAGGCCCATTTTTGCATCAACGAAGAACGACACAATCCACAAGTGTTCGGCCAAGAATCAGTCCTTCCACAAAGATAGAGCGTTTGGTGCGGTTTATGGCAGGGCCGCATGGTCGGACTCTATCTCTCTCCAAATGATGAAGAAACACCGTTGCCGTCAATGGTCTCAAGAATAGAGCGACGGTTACCAACTTTCTGTGGCCAGAGTTCGACGAAATGGATTTTCCCGAGCCGCTTCGTTTTATATTTGAGACGATTAACTTGCGGAACTACAGAAGGATCGTGAATGAGTTGTATATGCGAGCAGTCCACTGTCCACACTGTAGGCTGTTACAATAATGTCGATGTCTTCGGGTGATGCTCCAGAAATCAGACTGCCTCAAGCACCGCATGTGTGCTCGACTACAACGGCGTCGCTTTGTCTTCAGCCATCTCTATAAAAGTTAATGTCAGTCCCGTGATCATTTGTCCAGAAGCCCCTGTGCTGAGACAGTCTAAGGTGGACAAGACGATGCATAGCTTCCACAGCAACAACTCACGTGATGTTGTTCTATTACGAGTGGATGAAGCCTTCAATTTTACGTCCTCTCCGAATGGGCGAAGTTTGAGAAAGATTTTCTAGAGCGAAATACTCCTTGAATAGTATCAGTGACTGGAAAGAGGTGGAGCTTTGAATTATAAGAGTCACTGCATTCGGGGACTGGACTTAGAACCCACAGCGAGGTAGTCGATGCATCTACCCACTTCGCCATAATCTGCATAACCCTTAGGTCCGGTTCCATACACCCGCCCCAAGCACTACAAATTAACGAAAACCTACCAAAAATTTAACAGTTTAGGTGGTGGGAGACAAGAATTCACACGCGTCGTCTAAATAAAGGCCGTTAAATCTGCTAAAAAATTTCAATCAAGCGTCAAAGCTTGGGTAGCCTAGATGGGGTGAGTAAGATTTACAGTCGTCAATGAAATGAGTCACGCACCGTATCTGAGTCGCCAGTCCAGCCATCAATTAGTTAGGCGCTACGAAAAGCTACGCAGTCTGACTTGATAAAAATAGCCACAAGCTACATCACGTTCTTTAGAAGCTCCAGTGGAAACTGGATTGAACCAGAATTATGGAGACGCGCTGATAGCTCGGTGTTTCTGTTAGGTCCCCTTACCATCGCGTACAGGATCCGAAGCCGTTTATCGAATCTAAATCTATTAGGGTCTTCGGTTTTAGGCCGAAGTCTGTTGAAGTCCACAAAGGATCTGAGACTGAGTAAGATCCCAGAGAAGAACAAAAAAATACAGCGTGTATGTGGACATGCCATTATTAATTTGAAGATTTTTCAAAATTCGTGCAGGAAAAGTAGGACTTTGTGGAATGCAGTAGAATGAGGCTATGTTTTGACATTTCTGAAAAAATTATCAGGTTGCGCGTTAAGACGCGCATTCCATCAGGGTCGGCTCGTCGAGATCTTCAAGCGTAAAAAAGGTTCTCGACAAGTTACCGCTTGATGTGTTTTGTGACTCATTAAAACTAATTCTTAAGACGATTTTGCAAGACTCGCAGGCTAGCGACAGGAACTTCTAGAAAACTGTTCAACTGTGTTGATAATACTGTGATTAGACGAACAGAGCAGCAATGAAGAGCTTATTGGCATTGAGACGGAAAGGCCAAAGATTGGTTTGACGGTGAGGCCAACCGAAGCAAATATACACTGCCTTCGGGAAGAACATCGACGTCTTGGAAAAAGCTGCGAGGTAGTCAGGGCTTCGTCTACATTGGCTCTGCAGTGAAACGCAAAATAACTCCTCAGTTACGCGATGTAACTGCGTAACTGAACTGAGCCACGGCACCACCCTCTCGAAGAACCAAGCTGAGTTTATAGAAAACATGGATCATTCCAATCCAGCTCTACAACGCAGGGCCATGGGCGATTTCTAAGGCGGGTGAAAAACTCCATGATCCTACCACCTCAAGAGAAATGTTCTGCTAACGAATCTCATGACCCCAAAAGGCAGACGTTCAAGCCCTCTTCATGGATTTAACAACTTGGCAAGCAATAACACTTAAGCTACTGGTCAAATTCCAATCCAATCATCATATCGCCTCGTCCAATTCTGGCATAGTTAAGAAGAACCTATACACTTCAAAGAATCGATGAGGGTAGACATCAGGAGAACCAAGGAGGCTGTAAATCTGAACTATTTGGTGCACTTGCTGCCCACTGTTCATGCAACTATCACATGCACAAAATGGGGCTCAGCAGATCAGGATTCAACTGTAGACATGGTGGGTGGGCAATTGAGTTGAGTTTACAAATCTGACATCAAGCAGGAACAGAATAACGAACAGAATCTCCTTAACAGACAGGCCAGCAAGACAGTCCATCTAGAGAGATTATCAAATTCTCAAGCATACTCCTAAGTCCTAGATCAAGAAAGGGGACACAATAGATCAAGCGTGGTCTCAGTACACACTTTATGATTGTTACAGTCACTCGCCATATTCCCATGTCTTCCCCCCCCCCCCCCCCCCCCCCCCCCCCCCCCCTCCACCCCACCTCATTTCAATTCAATTGGTCTTGTTTGCATTGAAGGCAGTTGGAAGATTCAGCCGAGAAGTATGCAACAGGCACGGTGCCAGTGAGTCTATGCAGGTGTTCACGTATCCAGCGCCTAAGGTGGGAGGCCATGTAGACAACAGGTCTTCCACACCGTCAACAGAGTCATGTAAGGTGGTACACGCTGTCCATTTGGACTTTGAAGGTAGAAGGAGTGAAGCCGATGAGCAGCTTGTGGCCATTTATCGTCCAAGCAGGGCGAGGAGAGTGAGATTGAAGATGACATCAAGGACGGGGCGGTGCTAAGCACACCGCCGAAGGTTCTGAATCCCTGAGGACCTTCCTGAGGACACTGTGGCAACTAATCTTGTCTAAAAAGGGGACACCAGGCGATTATCCTGCATGAACGTCGAGACGACAGAAATAAGTTAAGAAGGCTTAGAGCCGAAGATCTTCTAACTGACGTCGGTTTGTGGCAAGGTTGAAGAATTTGACTCTGAGCCTGTGACGGAAGAATGCAAGAAAGAACGCCCGCAAGAAGGACATCCACCACAACTTGGAGTGGGTAAATGGAAGCAGCTATCTGGGGAGACTTTTTGTTTGAGGTCTGGTCTGGACAAAGAAGATCTAAACAAAACAGGCGAAGGCTCAGTTCACTAGAAGCAATTGAAGGGCTCGACTGCAGGACAAAAGGAAAACTCTCCGAGGCCAACAGCTCGACCGTGTACCACCAAACTCTTCATAGACAAATGAATCCTCTAGATCTTCGATGTCTTTCGGCCACACACCTCCAAGACCAGCTTTCATCCTCCTCTCTGGGCGTCCATGTGTCAATGTCGGAAGATCCCAAACTTCACACGTCGACTCAAAACAAACAAAAAAAAATAAAAGAGAAAATCAATCTGTTCCGTGAAATCTGCTAAATTTCAGTCGAACGCCAACGTCACCTAAACGGAGTTAGCAAGTTTTACACCCGCCAATGGAGCGCACCGCCAACCGTGTCCGCGCCGACTCATCCATTAGTTGGGGCGCTCTAAAATCTGTGGAATCTGAGTTCACAAAAATTTCCACAAGCTACATCGCACACATGTTAACAGCTCCCGCCAAACTGGATTGAACCAGAGTTTTTTTCTTGGCCACGTTCGGTGGTTCCTTCTTATTTAAAAAAAAAACTCAAAACGCTGCCATTTGGGTGGAAGGAGGAGGAAGGGGAGGGCCTGAAGATAACACATTGGTGTGGTGAGGGGTGGAGCGGGAGGGGGTAAAGAAAGAAAAAGAACCGCCGCCAGAAAGACAGAAAGACATACTTTCTCAATTCCGCACTTAATGGCATATTTTGCGTCGAGATACAATCAATTGATCATTAGGAGCCCCCTCCCCACATCGGCTGAAGATTTCACTTCGGTCTAGATTTTGATTTATGATCTGTCTAGCTACACAATAATTTAACACCACTCCAAGCAGTGGCAAAATAATTGAAGGGAAAAAAAAGAAGAAGAAAATAAATTGGAAAGTCGGACGTAGACGTACCTCCTCCGCGGCGGCGGCGGCATCGGCGCCGACATCGTTTTCGTTACTTTTCACCTCCGACATACTGTCACATCGGTGGAACACGAACACTGGAACACTCAATTGGAATCTTTGAAACGAACTCAAGCACTGATCAGTGATCGCGAACTAACACCGCTCGGCGGCGAACCAAAATTGATCTGGCTCTGGAGATTCACCACCACCGGCGGTGATGGTCGGTCTCTCGTTCTCATCCCCTCCTCTCTGGCTCTCTCTTTCTCTCTCTCCCTCTCTCGTTTGCTGTGATAATGACTATTCATTGGAACAAAACAATTAGACAAAGCGACCGATGAATAATTACATGTTTTTTCGGTTAATTAAGTTTTCGTGCAGACCCCTCTCATCTCGTCCAGAAGTTACCGGGCTTGACCGCCAGAGAGGCACATTTTCAAGGCACCTCCGAGCGCAAGATCACCCCGATGCCGCTACGATTGCGAAAAAGATTCACCGCCGCCGCCAAGACACAGTTCGAGGAAAAAGAACCGATAAATCTGCGAGAGATACGTGCGTACTTCTCTCGTGCTTAGCCCCAAAATGTGGTTATATCACCACCACCACTGCGACACTGGCGCTGCGTCCAATTGAGAATGCCCACGGCGTTCTATCACACCTCAAGGTGTGATGGGCGCGCGATAGAAACGAAAACAAAACAAAAAAATAAAATCTAGACCATGAGCTGGGTGGTTTAAGTATTCGCGTTGGCATTTGATAAGACCGTCAGTGAATGGCTAATGGAATGCAAAGCAGCACCACCACCAGCGGTGGAAGGTTCAGTCGCGGGTTATTCATTTTTCCGTGTAAAGTTGAAGTGAGTTCGACTCACAAGCCGAGGTGGGAACGACGATCCGGATTATTCTAGTTGTTTTCGAAATCGAGAAGTGCGCGTTGGTTTGCGGTCAGTCTTGACGCAATGAGTGTTCCTGGGTTCGTGTTCCACCGATGTGACAGTATGTCGGAGGTGAAAAGTGACGAACACGGGCATTATTCATGTCTTTCTGAGCGAAAAACACATCTTCACTTAAGTCGGAGACAGTTGGGGTATATTAGACCAACACTTGCACCGTCTTTAATCCAATTTCTCCAGCGGTCGAGGAGACCCCACCAAGCTGATGGAGGTCCTTCACACGGGAGTCATTGAGAGGGCACGGATTCGGATAGTTTTACCGTCTATACAACGTTCTTTTTGGGCTAAGATCGTTGCGACTCTTCTTGTGATGACGCTACGATCCGGAATGGATCTCAACCAACAAGACTCTCCAGCAAGTTGGTTGTGGGGGCTGTCTACTTCTGTGTTCCATCAGCCACGCGTCCTCGATTGCGTTGCCTCACTCCAGTCGGAGTCGACACGTGGTCAACCATACAGTTCGCGGTTGAATCTCAATCAAATGTCTTTTTTATCGATTCAATGAGTGGTGTGAATAAAAATTGAGTTTGAGTGTTCACTCAGCATTTTGGAGGGAACACTCCATCTCGTGTGAAGAAAAGTAGATTTCGACAAGTTTTGAAAATAACCCTGCAATCATTTTACATTTTTGCAGTTGAGTGGTCCCTCAATTTCGGTGTGAATAAAGATGCAATATATTGAGTGAACACTCGAAGTAGTTGAGTGTGATTTGAGGGTGGTGACAGAAATTGTACGGAATTATGGAAGATCGTCGGTTGTCTGTCTTCTGTTAGAGAGTGAATTTTGCTTTAGTTTCTTGTACAGTCTCAAGGACTTTGGTTGAGCTTGATGTTTGAGCACTTGAGGGCCTCTGTGAGATCATTACCCTTCTTGATGGAGCACCGTCAGCCGGCACAATCCATCGAGTTTGACAGGAAATCACTCACAATCAACTTGACATGATGCTGTATGGATCATCCTTGACTAGTATAGACTTGTGAACCAAAACCGATCAATCTCCATTTTTTGGCCATTTGCCAGCATCTTCCTCAGGCGCAGCCACTGCTCCCTCCAGGCAGCCACTCCTCTCTAATCTATCCCATGGTCCTGTAGGCAAGGAAGGCGGATGGAGGACAAGCCATAGCCATGCACTCATCGAGCTGTACCAAGATGTGGATGTACTCTAGACTGCACTGTCTCGAGCACATCGAGCGCATGCTAAGAGTGTCTTCGAAGTATCTTGGTTCGAGAAGGGGAGGAAAACCGAATCTCCTCTAGAGACAACTGGGTTCTGATGACTGAAAGCAGCGTGCCGTCAACGAAGGAAGGCAGCTACTACTCACGCTCAGACCCTCCATGCGTCGCTGGCGTGATTAATAAATAAGAGCGTCTGCTTGTCAATTTAGACCTTTTCGTTTCGATACTCCCGAGCTGTTGACACGTGATTTGAAGTGCTCTTCGATGCCATGGAATACTGCCTATCAGTCGCTCCCTCTCTCAGAACACAAAAAAGCACTATCTGCTCACTCGTTGCCGCATGCTCCATTGTCCACAATCTTTCACGTGCGCAATTGCCGTACGTTATCCATTTTTTTCTCTTTATCAGCTATGACGCCATTCGGGGAAATGACTCAAACGGAATGCTTTACAGCGACGTGTCACAGATGTTTACTCGGTCAATCTTTCATAATGTCTTCTTTGTAATCTCAGTTTACAAGGAATCCCTGCCAGAGTCTTGTCGCATCTGCAGACGCTGTCGGACTCGACAGACTCTGTGGCATCGTTGATAAGAGGTAGGCACAAGTCAAAAATGCACCGGACTCAATTGTAAGAGCTTGATTTACGAGAACGCTTCAACGAAAGTACACAAAATACAAGCTTGGCTGTTCGGAGCCGGCATAAAACTGTAGTTCCCTTCCACCCGTGAGAGAACGGAGAAGAACGTATGACACTAGTGGTTGCTCAGAAGCTAGGCCCTGGCCTATCATACTTTCTATTGGCATAAATTGAATATTTGGGGGTGGTTATAAGGTTACGAACAAAGATTTCGTATGTCAACTAGCAGCAGCTAAGAGCTAAGAGCTACTTCGTCAGTTTTGGGGACGATGCATGGAGAATAGTGCAACTTTGTGGCCTCTATTCTGCTGTGCAGGGTCCAAAATTTGGGACTATTGCGAGGAAGTTGAGAAATTCTTTCTTAGATTCTTTAGACTGCCAACGTGTACATTCACCAAGCTGTAGGCTGCATTTAGAAACTGGAGTCCCATCTCACTATTTAAATACCCCAAGGCTGCGTGCAGACTACATTCCGATGGAAGCAAGCAGATTGTCGAGGATTTTACTGAAGCATATAAGAGCTACAAGAGGGCCCTTGGTTGAACAGTGGGAGGAGTTGGCGGAGATTTATGGCGTAAATCTAAATATTTCAGCTGATATGGAACTTTCAGCGATTAAGTTTATGTTCACGAATGTTTTGAAAAAAGCAGGCGATGCCATATACGACCTTTTTTTATCTGAAACTGATTCATCACAACATAGGCTTGTCTGTAGAAGGCTGTATTACAAATTGAAAGATATCCTCTGCATTTAATAAGCACTGTATTTAATTCTATCCATAAGAAAGGAGACCCCGCCTATAGAGGGATAAGTCTCCTGAACATCGCCTACAAGATCTTCTCTGCCGTTTTGTGTACTCGCCTGAAGCCGTTTATAAATAACGTGATAGGTCCTTATCAGTGTGGCTTCAGGCCAGGGAAGTCCACCATCGACCAGATTTTCACACTACGGCAGATCCTGGAAAAGACCCAAGAAATGCAAATCGACACCCACCACCTTTTTGTCGATTTCAAGGCCGCATATGACAGGGTGCATAGGGACGAGCTATACAACGCCATGTCTAGTTTTGACATTCCTGCCAAACTCGTCAGGTTGTGCAGGATGACGATGGAGAATTCTCGCTGCTCCATCAAGGTCGGTAACGAACTCACCGAGACCTTCAATGTCAAAAAAGGATTAAGACAAGGTGACGCGCTGTCATGTGATTTCTTTAACATCATCCTGGAGAAGATCGTGCAAGACTCACACGCCAACACTAGAGGCACGATCTTCCAGAAGTCCGTACAACTGCTAGCATACGCGGATGACATTGACGTGATTGGCAGAACACAGCGAGCCGTCAATGAGGCGTTTGCTGGCATTGAGGCGGAGGCGGCTAAAATGGGTCTAGCGGTGAATGAGGGCAAAACGAAGTATATGCTGTCATCAAGAAAGGACACACAACATCGACGTCTTGGACAGAGCGTCACAATGGGCAGCTATAACTTCGAGGTAGTCAAGGACTTCGTCTACCTCGGCTCCGCAGTAAACAGTACAAACAACATCAGTACCGAGATCAAACGCAGAGTAACTCTTGCCAACCGCTGTTTCTATGGGCTCGAGAGGCAATTGAGTAGTAGAGCCATCTCTCGAAGGACCAAGCTGACCCTATACAAGACCTTGATCATCCCAGTCCTGCTGTACGGCGCGGAGGCATGGACAATCTCAAAAGCGGATGAGGAAGTCCTTGGTATTTTCGAGAGAAAAGCTCTGCGTGCGATCTTTGGTCCTGTTTGCGTTAACGGTTTTTGGAGGAGAAGATTCAACCACGAATTGTACGGGCTGTACAGCGAAATGTGTCTAGTCAGGCGTCTTCGGATCCAACGCCTAAGATGGCTAGGCCATGTAGAGCGTATGGACAACTCAGCTCCGGCCCGGCGAGTCTTCGACTCCGAACCCGTGGGACAACGCAACAGAGGACGCCCGCGTTTAAGGTGGCGCACCCAGGTGGAGAAGGACCTCAACCAACTTGGCGTGCGACACTGGAGACAGCTAGCCAGAGATCGTGCTAGCTGGAGAGGCTTGTTGGTTGAGGCCCAGGTCCACCCCGGACTGTAGCGCCAAATGAAGAAGAAGTATTTAATTCGAGATTAGGAATGTTTTGAGTAAAAAACTCTTGCGATTACCACAAGATACTGAATTTACACGAAAAACTATGAAAAAAGTATCTTCATTAATATTCGATTTTTTATCTTGCATTTTTCTTTTCGGTTTAAATCTCAGATTTGTGTCTTTGTTTGAAATTATAATTCCTCCAACATTATTTGGTAATAGCCTGCTTAAAATCGGCCACAAGTTCAAAAAGGATGGGACGCAAAGGAAAGAACACTTCGCTGGAAAAAATGGGAGTTGGTGTTAAGCCACCATTTAAAAGGTGCAACTTACAAAGAAATTCCGGAAAATTTGAAAATGAAGCCTAATAAAGTCGGTGACGCGCTTCAGGAACGAAGGCCGCATCGAATTCAAGACGCAAAAATGGCAGCCCAAGAAATTAACACAGCGCGAAGAACGTATAATAATAAAAAAAAATTAAAGCTAACAGCCGTCTTAGTGCCCCCAAGATAGTAAGTCAGCTGTTGGTTGAATGCAGAAAGCGTGTTTCTGAGTCTGCGGTTCGCAGACCTTTTAAATCAGAAGGGTTCAACGGTCGAGTAGCTAGAAAAAAGCCCTTTGTCAACTTGCGCAACCGTAAAGTTCGCCAAAAATTTGCTAAAGATTACAAAGAAAAAGATCCGGTGTGATGGGGAGATGTAATTTTCGCAGATGAGAGCAAGTTCAACCTTTGGGTCTGATGGAAGGGTTATGGTGTGGCGCAAGAAGAATGAAGAGCTAAAAAGCAATCATTTGAAGCATGGGGGAGGTCATGTTATGGTGTGGGGTGCATATCGACTAAAGGCGTGGGCAATTTAGTCTTTATAGATGCGATAATGAATAAAGAGCATTATTTGAGGATTCTGAGAGAAAATTTGAAAGAATGCGCAGAAAAAATGGGAATTTCCAGGTCCTGCAAAATTTTATCAGGATAATGATCCTAAAGATAAAGCCCATTTTGTCCGCGAGTGGCTGCTATACAACTGTCCCAAGGTTATAGCAACACCTGCTCAATCACCTGACCTCAACCCCGAATTGGATCGGTGACTGCGGGAGAACACTGTTTCTTCCGTAAAGGCTCTGAAGGTTAGGTGGCAGGAAGAATGGACTAAAATAAGTCCGGAATATATAAAAAAAAATTATAGCAAACATGCCAAGGCGATTATCCCAAGTGAGTTGGTGAATAAAGGATACCCTTCCAAATATTAATAATTTTCTTTTTTTGTTATTACTTTAATTTTTATTATGTTAATTAAATAAACAGTGGGTCGCCGTGGCGTAGGGGGTAAGTGCGTCGACTCCTACGCAGAGTGTGCCAGGTTCGATAACCGAATTTACCACCTTTGATAATTCACGGCTCCGCCTCTTTCGAGTCACTGACAATGCTCAAAGAGTACTCCTGTCTAGAAAAAGCTTCTTAAATTCCCCGTTCGGAGTCGGCATTAAACTGTAGGTCCCTTCCACTCGTGAAAGAACAATAGCACGCACAAGACAAGTGGTTGCTGAGAAGCTAGGCCCAGGTCCACCTCGGACTTTCGCGCCACCCATATTATTATTATAATTATGTAAATTAAATAAAATAGTTAAAAAAATCGAACATTAATCGTGGTACTTTTTTCGTGTAAATTCAATATCTTGTGGTAATCGCGAGAGTTTTTCGCTCAAAAAATTCCTAATCTCGAAGAAAATTAAGGAACTTACCGAGCAGGAAAAAATTGAGTCAAAAATCACTTGGTTCCAATCTGTAACTGCAATTTTTCACACATTCGAGTAAAAAACCGAATATTAATGACACCCACTACATTAGTTATGAAACTGAGTGCATTATTTATCCAACCGCGATAGCTGATATTCACGCGGACGAAGTCGCGGGGAACAGCTAGTATTTATGCCGATTATAGAAACCGCGACTTGGTTTGTTTTCCTATTATTGACACCAGATTCCAGAAAGTGAGCGAATGTGGGTAGAGTAGTTTTAAAAAGTGCCTATTATGGATAACGCAACACATCTGCACACCATACATTTTGTGACATTTTCAATCGAAATCAAATTGGTTGCGGATTCGCACCGGAGATGAGTTGGTGCAACAGAAAGTATTTTTTTTATTTTAAATGAACAGAAAATAATTGACTTTCTTGTTGCAGAGGAAGTTGAATTCGTTCAGTAGCCAATGCAGACTTCAGTCCACAGTTGAAGTGTTTCGAGTCTCTCTGGGCTGTACTCGCTGCTACCTCTGGTGGCTTCTTAAGACTCCGCTTGTACACAAACAGGACAGTCGTCGCACTCGGCCGAGGGTGTGACAGTTGATGGCTTCATTTAAGGTTGTCCTCCAAACTGGGGTCTGACTATCGAGGTGAATATCCAGTAAGCAATGCGTGGCTGCGCCTTTGGGTTTAAACCATGCCCTCTCTCGAAGAACCATGATATCTTTTTAGAAGCCCTTGACAGTCCCAGTCCTTCGTAGAAGCATGGACACCAACTAAAGCTTGGTCGCTTCGGGAGGAAAGTCCTTTGCAGATTCTTTGGTCCTGCATGTGTTGATGGTGCTTGGAGGAGGAGACGGGTCAAGTGAATTTGAGTTTCTCGGCTCCCGTCTTCGAAGCGAATGTCCACCAATGCCCCGGCCCGGAGAGTCTTCGACACCAAGTCCCAGGAACAAAGCCAGACAACGTAAAGGAGGTCGCGTACATAGCTGGAACGAGACCTCAACCAGCGGAACGAGTGGAACTGGACCATCATCAGAAGAGAAGTGGAGGTCCAAATCCACCCCGAGAGGGTCTGGTTGTTTGCGGATTCCAACCGGAGATGAGTTGGTGCAACAGAAAGTACATTTTTTATTTTAATTGAACAGATTGAATAATTTACTTTCTTGTTGGAGAGGAAATTGAATTCGTTCAGTCGCCAGCGGAAGAAGAAGAAGAAATTTTGACTTCAAACGCCTCTTGCAACAGAGGAGGCCTTCCTGATCCTTTCCTGGATTCTGACCCTCCCGCTTAGCCTGCTGTCGATGCTGAGACCCAGAAACGTTGTCGTGGCGGTAAGCAGTGTCCCCCCAGTAAGAAGTCGTGAAGGGGCGCAAGGGGCAGAAGAGCAGACCAAGAAAGCCTTTCAATTACTGCTCAACATTGATTTACTGTTTGATTGAAGTCAAAGGATCTTCATCTCGTGACACGCATATTCAAAAATAGTCTAATTTTGAACAATCCGCTTGCGTGCAACACTGGAGACAGCTAGCTAGAGACCGTGCTAGTTGGAGAGGCTTGGTTTTTGAGGCCAAATAAAGAAGAAGAATGTTTTGCGGACCGGTTCATCCGATGGATTCCATAATACGGATGAAGTCCCTCCGCAGTCGATCCGTCGTTCTCTATAATCGGCATGATTATATATTTGAGCTTGTAGGTGGCAAGGGTTCCTATTTAAGACGTCGCCACGTGCGCCTTTTTCCGGCTCGTCTCGATCAGCCCTGCAGCGCCTAGTGGTATGCCTCGTCGGTTGCATATGTCTGCTGTTCACCTCAGCGACAAGCAAACGTTTGTCCAAACACACATCAGTTAGAACTTCTTCATTCAACAAAATGGAGCACCGTATTCCACCAACTTACAAAGTCCAGGCCCTTGGAGCAATTTACAAAAGCTGTGTGTTCGTTTGAAGCGACCATCACAATTTGTCTCATACACACGTCAGTCATTAAACGATCGTGTATCGCTTATCCCACGTAAGATCAAGACGGAACAAGGTCGACCAGTCAGTCTGATGTACACACGTTCGTCAGTTCAACCAGACAAGTGTTCTTTAGCGTCAGACTGCAGGCACACGGGCGCACTGCAACTGTGTCAATGCAAACTCTGTTGTGTCAACTTGGCACATTTATGTGGAGCATGTGGCAACAGGTGGATTGTTTAGATTTTTCAAGTGGTAATCGATTTGGTTGAGCAGCTGTTTCACCAGTAAATGGAGGCAGTGCAAGAAAGTGTGAAATGGAGCACACTGCAGGCCAAAAGTTTCAGTCCACTCATGTCATTTAGACGAAAATGCAAGTGCCAGCAACATACATTTAATTGGGCTCTAATTTCGATTGGTTAGGCAGACAGGTAGGTCTGGATAGAAAGTAGCCTAAAGTAGGTCCATTATACCGCCACGTGGGTGTTTCAAAGTCAGCCAGTTTTGTCAACAAATTTAGTTGACTGGTATTTTGCTGCGGTCGTTTATACTGTCCTAACTACCTTAGTGGCCTTCCTAGTTGAGGCTACAGCGGGATAGTTGCGGAGAAGGTGCTGGATGCCTTCGTCCTCCTCTTCATCTAGGCAGCTTCTACATGAGTTGTTGGAGAAGAAAGCATAGTTTTTTTGAAGGGAGGGCGTCTGCTGAGTCTCGACGTGGAACCTGCCCAACTAGCACGATCCCGAGTGCCTGCCAATGCGGCTGCGACGTAGCTGTCCTCTGTCCACACTCCGAATCGACAGTTCTCCAGACGTCATCTGTGTTGTCTGTCACATGTTGTTGACACATGTTGCTCAGGCTCAGGTTCGCGCTCCAGGCGAAGTCGAAGAAGATTGCCCACATTTTTACGACATGCAAGAAACTCGTTATTCCTCTGATGGGGTATCTCAGAATTTCAGAATTTTATGAGATAGGGTGCGCCTATCAATCTGTTGGGAAGATACTCAGGAATTCTCGGCGATGGCAAATAGAAAACAGATCACATCTCTGATTTATGACACAACTGGCGTCTCGACGTCCGTCTTACTTTCCCCTCAAGAAATCAACAAGAGCCAGAAACCTCGCCAGTTACCAGTCCGAACGAAAGATCACGAAATTTTCGAAAGAAAACAAACTCCACATCCGTGTTAATAGATCACACATCTTTACCCTTTCACAAAACCACTTTTCAGTTTGACACTTTCGCTAGATCTCTTAGCACATCCACGCGCCACTGGGTTAACCGCCGCCCGCAGGCGTCGCAGCTCACTCAAAAGAAAGGGAAATCCCCCACCCGCACCACCACAGACAGAAAAATGATACACTTAACGAAAAAGGACACTTACATTTGGCCACATTTTATTTAGTCTTCCTTATCAATGTTCTGTTGGTCAAAACACAAAAGCGACAGCACAAACAGTAAACACAGAATGACAGCTATCACGACAACAACAACGACGACAACACAACGTCATCTTCTTCTCCTATTCAATTTCAACCGGATCCGTCATTCGACGTCACTCTCTCTCGTCGAAAACTATGAAAACACACTCGAGACCGAGGACATTACAACACTCGAACATGGAATATGTCACTTTGACACATGATAACAATCACTTTCTCGTGACGTCACACAGAACCATGCAAGACACACACACGCACCCGCTCGTAATCTTCGACTTCGAAAGAAGTTCTGTCAGTGGAGGAGATGTGTGAATCAAACCGAGAAACTCACAAGCAAGACGTGGCGACTCAGGGGAACGCGACGCGTTGTAATTGGAAATTAAAAAAAATGTGTCAGTGTCAAGTGGCTAACGGATGGACGAGTATCGAATGTCGAACTTTCACTAGATTTCGAAGACGCACGGTGTTCTTTTCATTTATCAACGAGATGTGTCTCGTTGGCGCGTTGCGATCGCGTGTTGTTTAATATTCTTTTTTTTTCTTTTTTATTGAGATTTGGCAAATTAATTACACACAAACACAAGTGAGACAACAAGCTGTCAGATATATTGACAAGCACAGAGAGGCACACACACACTTACTCAGTGAAAGAGAGAGGGTTTATGTTTGACGGACGGAGGACGATGGGAGTAATAAAAAAAAAACAACGCAGTCTCTGTGCCACGCTACGATCGAAGAATGAATGCGGCGGGGTATGTCGTTGGACTGATGTGGTATGCGGCTACAATTCAGTTGCTTGGCAGAGATTTCGTTTTGAAGTCATACTCCTCCCCCCCTCGACGATTCAAGTTGGAGCTTTCGATTAAGAGAGCGTTACGAACGAGTGGGGGAGCGAGAGAGAGAGAGAGTGAGAATGCGATCGCTGGAATTTAAGAGAGCACATCGTGGGGGCATGCTTAGCGTACGATCCAAAATGAAACAGAATGCTGATGAAGCGGACGAGGCATGCAAAAGTTTTAAGTGACGTTGCAGCCGTGGGGAGTGTGTGTGTGCTGTTGTCCGAGTGACGAGATGAACGTGACCTGTCAGCGGAATGTGCTGTCAAGGCGGGAGGAAGTCGAAATGGGGTCTTAGTCAATGGCCGAGATCAATGACATTGTTTGCGTATTGATGGGAGCGTTCGTTGCTTTTTGGTGTGGATGTAGATTCTTGTTTTGACAGCAAGGGGAACGTGAATGAGATTTAGGGGCGACCATAATGGACGTAAGGGAACGTACGTCAACTTAAGCGCACTGATAGACGCAGTTGGTAGAGTGCCTGCCCCTGGTTAGCAGGGTCCCCGGTTCGAATCCCAGTGAAAGCAAAGTTTATACGCTTTTATCTGGTTTTCAAATCTGGTCCAGTCACCAATTGCCGTTGGGAACAAATTTATGGCACCATGACTGGAATGGTCAATCAATGGTTGTAGTCTGACTAGGGGTATCACAATGGACCAATATGGTCTAAGAATGCTGGTGAATGCACTAGCAGCCCCCCTACCTAACTTTAGCGGGTATATTTGGACACAGAATCAGGACCATTGACGAAACACAGTGAATCTTTGGGTATGGTTGAGGTTTTGGAGAGTTGTACTTTTGTTAAAAAAATCCACTAACCCCCACACACACCTTCTATTTCTCGTTCCTAGACATGTATATAGGTAACGTTGAGACAGACATTCAATGCAGTCCAGTTGTCGTTTGTCTTTTGCTCGGTCACATGCGTGAACTCGTTTTAGCCGCTCATTATTTTTTCTGAATAATAAAGATAATTAATTTCCTTTTGTCATGTGTTTCACTTTTCTTCTTATTTTGAACGTCGGGTTGTCAACAACTCTGGTGTGTCAAAATTTAACGATAAGTAGCCCTCAACTTATTCTGGGAACTTATTCAAAATTCCAACACGTACTTGTCTACGTTCATTCATTCCGTCCCCACTTAACCATCGAAAGACGATAAAACTCAACGAAAGTGAACGAAGCGACCTTAATAGTTCAAAAACGACGAGAAGCCTCGGATACGGATGACCCTACTGCTGAACAACGAGAGAGACAACGGTTTTCGGTTCTGCACGTGGAATATGAGGTCCCTGAACAGACCACGTGCAGCCGATGAACTTGCGTCGACCCTGAAAGTCAATAAGGCAGATATCCCCGCGGTGGGATGTGCCGTGCAAGAAGAGGATGAAACACTGACACACTAACACACACACTCGTCAGGTTGTCGTCAGGATGATGATAGAGACGATGCTCCATCAAGGCCGGAAGCGAATTCACCGAGACCTTCAATGTCAGAAGGGCCTTAGACCAGGCGACGCGCTGTCATGACTTTTCAACATTATTCTTGAGAAGGTCGTGCAGAACACAAGAGGCAAGAACTTCCAAAAGTCCGTACAACTGCTAGACGATGAAGTCCTTGACTACCTCGAAGTGGAAGACTTTTGTTCAGCATACGCGGATGAGATTGACGTGATTTGTCGAACACAGCGTGCCGTCAATGAAGCGTTTGCTGGAAAGTTGAAACGAAGGCGGTTAAAATGGGTTAAGCGGTGAACGAGGGCAACACGCAGCATATTCTGTCATCGAGAAAGGACGCCCGACGTCGACGACTCGGCCAGAACGGCACCATGGGCAGCTATGTACTTTGAGGCAGTGAAGGTCTTCGGGTAACTCGGCTCCCAAGTAAGCAGTGTGAACAATATCTGCGCCGAGATCAAACGCAGAGCAACTCTTGCCAACCGCTGTTTCTTAAGAAGCTTAAGAAGCAGTTGAGTAGTAGAGCCATTTCCCGAAGGACCAAGCTGACACAATATAAGCCCTTGATCACCCCAGCTCAGCTCTATGGCGGGGAGGCATGGACAATCTCAAGAGCGGATGAGGAAGTCCTTGGCCTCTTCGAGAGAAAAGTTCTGCGTTCAATCTTTGGTCCTGGTTGCCTTGACGGTTTTTTGAGCAGAAGATTGTGTCATAGACTGTACGGGCGTCTAGGGATTCCACGCATGGACAACACTGCTGCAGCCCTAAGAGGCTTCGACTCCGAACCAGTGGGACAAAGCAACAGAGGACGCCCAAGGAACCGATGGCGCAGCCAGGTGGAGAAGGACCTCAACCAACTTGGCGTGCGAAATCGGAGGCAGCTGGCTAAGGATCGGAGCCAGCTGGAGAGGCTTGTTGGCTGATGCCCACGTATGTAGCGAGGGCGCTTTAAAATTTAACCATGCTGGCTCTGGCAACCCTACCACATGTAAGCTTCAGGCTGCTTAAGTCAGTTACTAGAAATCGATTCAATAAGCAAAAGTCAGCCAAATTGAGCGAAAGCCGAGTGAATTAGTCTTTGCGATTGCCACAGTTGACAGCTTGATTGCTCAGAAGGCCAACTCTGATGGACGTACGTGGCCTTATGTCAACTTTAGAAGACGATCTAAGGCACAGAAATGATCCACTGTCATCCACCAGACTTTAGCGCCAGTAGAAGAAGAATTGAGGCTGCTACCTGGATACCTTTCGTTCGATCCTGTAAGCTTCAGTCTTCGACCTTGAGTGAACCTCCACTGCCACAGCCAGCTCCACGCCTCCTGGTGTTCATTTCCAATGCGATGCCACGCCGGAGAAACTGCCGCTCGCTAACATCCCACAAGAATCTCCCAAGAAACGCCACAATGCGACGCCAAGGAAGCTGCCTCAGCTGACATCCCTCAAGAATCTTTTTTAAGAAATCACAGTCAAGGAAGGAACCACGGAGCTCCCATGATGCGCACTGGACCCCGCTGTGTACACCCCTCTGTGTACAGCAACTCATCTGGATCAAGGTCATCGTCACCAGCCTAACCGCATGCTCACTGCCATAACAACGAACACAAGACCCGAGCCGACAAGCAACCGCAAACCACGTCCGGAGCGAGTGGTGGCCAACTTTCTGCTCAGAAAACGAAATGCGAGCCGAAGCCAATGTGCGTGCCACGGTATTGAAACCAAAGAAATGGAAATCGAGATGAAAATGGAAACCTCCGCCGCCGTGGCACACGCAATCGCCACTTTCTTGACGCTGTGCTTCGCAGCGGCATGCCGCACACGGATGAGCGACTCAAAATGGGTTCCAGATCGAATTCCCGATACGCGTCCCTGATTACGGCGGTGACAGCGAGAGCAGGGGAAAGATGTAAATCGGTTTCAAATGATGAGGCGAGAGCTGTAATTCGAGCGGAGGGGGACGGCCTTATCAGTGACGAGCGGCAATATTCCCTCAGACCAGGAAATTGAATTTTGATGGAAACCCCAAAAAAAAAAAAAAAATACGTGTCCTCATGTCAAACGAAGCCCGTCGTCCCTTGTCACGGCGCGACGCAGTCTGTCGGATGAATGAATCCAAACACGACGACGACGATGATGATGGCAACCTGCAGGATGCTAGCGAAAAGGGAAACATTCATTGATTAATCAATCAGAAGGAAACAGGAACACTTCATCCGATGGCGACAGTTTGGCATACTTTCAACGTCCTCCCACCCACCCACACACACAAACCTACGCGCGAGAGATAGGAGTGAAAACAAACCCGCACTGGATGTGACGTAATGAGGACGCCGGGAGGAGAGGAATCGTCATTTGATACAAAAGCGGAATCCTTGTGACAGACACACAGGACATGGATGACTGAGCGACGGTGCGCCAGTCGAGATGAAAAATTCATCTCTCACCCGCACACAGTGACGGTGTGGCGGATGAGTTCTCATCTTTGACAGGCTGCCTGGTTGGGGGGCACACAGCGCGAGGTTTATCTAGGATAACACGGGAAACAACGCATGCAAAGCTACTAGAAGTTAACCGATGTGTGAGCAATTAGAATGAGACAACGCGAACCAGAGCTAGGCGGGCGGGAGGGGCGGAGCTCGTTACACCGAACGGAGGAAATGTGATGAGGTTTCACAGAAGTCTTTGTGAAGTCAAAGGATATTGATTCAGCGGAAGCTGAGGGGCACCGGTGACAACCGCTGTAGGACCTGGTTGCAACTGGTAACGGAATCCAGATGTTCTTGGATGCATGGACGAACTGGGAAATGTGATGCGACAGAGGAGGTTTGACACGTGTTCCAGAGATCCAATGAGGAACGGTTGCCGTGCCTTGGAAGCTCTTGGGGTGGGGACTTGTTTTCCGTCTAAGGACATATTGACTTCAAGCATCCCTCGGAGATGAAGGGGAAGGGCTCAACAGGATACCTTGTGTCCCCTTTAAACGTGCAAGGTCCTTCTCATCCTCAGCATCATTGGCATGACCCTCCACATCCCAGCCGCAAGAGTAAACACAAATCCCATCAAAACCAACTACGACCATCCGTCCGTCCGCCGCACCGCCGCCCACAGTCATTATCCCTCCGTTGCGTCCATTTGCTGGTATCTCCGCCAGCCACTCGCCGGCCGTTGAATGTTAACGACGATCTCATAAATCGGTCTACGATACACGCCACCAGCGCCATATGCAACCAAGCCAACCCCCACCAACCGCAGCCATCCACTGATGGCCAATGTAACGACGACGCCGCCACGCCACCCTTGCCACGAAGGGTAATAGAGTGCAAATGGTGGTGGGATGCATTACAGCGCGTCGTCGCCATCTTAAATCAAAATTAATTTCATACCGATACCGCCCGAGGCGAGCGCTCAACCCCATCCCCAGCCAACCGTTGGCCGCGAAGTGATTTTTCAATTTTCACCTCCCTACCCGCGCGCCCCCACCGTGACAATCCTAATGTAATTACCCCACCAGACAGACACGACGCCATGATGGAGGAGCAAACGATGACCAGAGACCGCACACGGAAACACACGGAAACACACACACACATCCGGCGAGAGCGGTCTTCCGATTGAATTATTTTTTCTAACCGTGCAGGATACACACACCCCGAGGAGTGCTTTGTGTTTGGCCGGCGCGTCCTTCGGATGAGGTGAGAGAGAGAGAGAGCGAGACCGAATTGAAATCCGATAACATTGACCCAAGCGATCCCGGGTTCCGGCCCCGGTGGCGTTCATGCAAATTAAAGGTGATCAACTTCGAGGGGACCGTTTACAGAGTCGAGTGCATCCACGGCCAGGACACGGTCGCCTGGGATGAACTTTGGCAATTTGTGAGAGAGGGAATAAATTGACGCAAGGAATGTGTGGTGGTGGTGGCGTCTTGTGAGTGAGTGAGTGTCTGTCCGTGCGTCCGACTTTACTTCGCGTGGTTAAAGGAGACGTGTTCACAACGTTCAAGGATAATGAATGCACGAGCGAGAGTCCCAAGGAAATGGCGGCGGAAATTGCAGTGCACATAGAGGCATGACATGAATTTTTATGGACGCGCTTGGAGATGGGCGCCGCAGTGAGATTGGGAGAGGGGGCGAGACGTGCCAACGAAGCTGGAGCTGGAGATAAAGCTGGAAGGACCGACGAAGATGGGTGGACGATGGCGACGGAGCAAGAAGGGCGGTGGAGCTGAGTGAGGCCACGACGCTAGATGGGCGGAAGAGTGGGATAAGGCGACGGAGCTAGAATGGGCGGTAAAACTGAACCGGCCCCGAAGCTGGGCGGAGCGACGACAGTGAAGGAATCGGCGAAAGCAGAGGGGAGAACTGGGAGGGGGATATGCGATAAAGCTGAAGGGAGTGACGAAGGCGGATGGACGACGACGCTAGACGTGCGATGGAGCCGGTCGGTCTGACAACCCCGAACGGGCGCTGAAGCTGAGCATGCACCGGAATGGGCTGGCTGGGGATAGTCAAATGCATCGATAAGTAGACGCTGTGTCCTCGTCGCTCTGGCGAGGGATAAAGTATGATAAACGCTTGCGGGAGAAGTGGTTTAGGACGTGGGCTAAGTTGTGGTACAAGCTACGGGGTCGTTGACGCGTCGGAAGGAATTTATTGCGGATCAGAGCGAGGAGCTGTTTGGAAGGTGGCAAGCGATACCGAGGCTTTTGTGGATTCAGAGTGTGGTTTGAGGACGGGACTGGAAAGAGCTTATCAGGGAATATTCAGGCAACCTCTGCGCCGCAAGTTGCCCCATTCACACCCCTTCTCCTTTTCCTCACAATCGGTGAAGCGTATAGAACCAATTGGAGACATCCGCTTTCGATGACAGTCAAAATTACAGGCTTCCCGCTGTGGATGGATAAGAACTTCGTTTTGGAGACTTGTGGTGAAGCTTGGGGCGAAAGAGAAATATTGCGTCAGAAACAGTAGTCCTGGCTCTGGCTTTGCTTCTACCTCGGGCTCTGTCCATGCATCTAATGCGAGCTCTGCCTCTGCCTCCAAGCCGGCCTCTGGCCATGCCTCCAACTCGGGCTCTGGCTCTGCCTCTAAGCCAGGCTCGGGATATGCCTCTAAGCCAGGCTCTGGCCATGCCTCTAACTCGGGCTCTGGCTATGCCTCTACCTCGGGCTCCGGCTATGCCTCTACCTCGGGCTCTGGCCATGACTCTAACTCGGGCTCTGGCTCTCCCTCTAAGCCAGGTGCTGGCAATGTCTCTAATCCTGGTTCTGGCTCATCCTCCGACTCGGGCTCTGGCTATGCCTCTAACTCGGGCTCTGGCTTATCCTCTGACTCGGGCCCTATCTCTGCCTTTAAGACGGGCTATGGCTCTGGCTCTGCCTCTAACTCGGGCTCTGACTCTGTCTCTAACTCGGGCTCTGACTCTGCCTCTAAGGCGGGCTCTGGCTCTAACTCGAGCTTTGGTTAACCCTCAACACGGGCTGCGCCTAAGCTTCTAATCTGGGCTCTGGCTGTCCCTCTTGGCCGGGCTCTGGCCATGCCTCTAACTCCGGCTCTGGGCTCTAACCCTGCTCTGGCTATGCCTCTAACTCGGGCTCCAGTTATGCCTCTACCTCGGGCTCTGGCTATGCCTTTAACTCGGGCTCTGACTCTGTCTCTAACTCGGGCTCTGACTCTGTCTCTAAGTCGCGCTCTGGCTATGCCTCCAAACCGGGCTCTGGCTCTGCCTCTTTCTAGGGCGCTGGCAATGTCTCTAAGCCGGGCTCTGGCTCTGCCTCTAACTCGGGCTCTGGCTCTGCCTCTAACTCGGGCTCTGGCTCTGTCTCTAATCCGGGCTCTGGCTCTGTCTCTAATCCGGGCTCTGGCTCATCCTCCGACTCGGGCTCTGGCTATGCCTCTACCTCGGGCTCCAGCTATGCCTCTACCTCGGGCTCTGGCCATGCCTCTAACTCGGGCTCTGGCTCTCTCTCTAAGCCAGGCGCTGGCAATGTCTCTAATCCTGGCTCTGGCTCTGCCTCTAACTCGGGCTCTGGCTATGCCTCTAAGCCGGGCTCTGGCTCTGCCTCTAACTCGGGCTCTGACTCTGCCTCTAAGGCGGGCTCTGGCTCTAACTCGAGCTTTGGTTAACCCTCAACACGGGCTGCGCCTAAGCTTCTAATCTGGGCTCTGGCTGTCCCTCTTGGCCGGGCTCTGGCCATGCCTCTAACTCCGGCTCTGGGCTCTAACCCTGCTCTGGCTATGCCTCTAACTCGGGCTCTGGCTATGCCTTCAACTCGGGGTCCGGCTCTGTCTCTAACTCGGGCTCTGGCTCTGGCTATGTCTCTAAGCCGGGCTCTGGCTCTGTCTCCACCTCGGGCTCTGGCTCTGTCTCTACGCCGGGTTCTGGCTCTGCCTCTATCTCGGGCTCTGGCCATGCCTCTAAGTCAGGCTCTGGCTCTCCCTCTAACCCGGGCTCTGGCTATGCCTTTAACTCTGGTTCTGGTTCATCCCTTAACTCTGGCTCTGGACTCTGGATAAGCCCCTGTCCATACTTCTTACCCGGGCTCTAACCCTG
This sequence comes from Eristalis intricaria, assembly GCA_964034865.1. Taxonomy (NCBI): domain Eukaryota; kingdom Metazoa; phylum Arthropoda; class Insecta; order Diptera; family Syrphidae; genus Eristalis; species Eristalis intricaria. Next base: position 6,341,022 of record OZ035875.1, on the reverse strand, counting down.
ACTCTGCCATTGGATCCGCCGGCTACCAACTCAGGCTTAAGGTCTGCCTCTGCATTCCCCTCTTATCCTGTATTTGTCCATGCATCTAACCCTGGCTCTGGGTATGGCTCCGGTTCTAGGCTTCAAATGGGAAGAAAGCAAACAACGAATCACGAACGATCTCAAGCTGGTCCCACCTGGTCTATGGTCTACCAAGCGGAACAAGTCCACAGGCTTTCCTTCAATAAAGGCTATTGTCAAACAGCCCATAGTTCGCCCACGAGTACGTCCCCACGCAGCAGCCTTCACTCCCACTCTGGCCAGTGACCTTCGACTCAGCCTTCCCCGTGGCACCACTCAGACACGCCTTTCTCGCTTCCGAGCGTCCCTCTCTGCGAGAAAATCCTTGCAACCAGGCACCATAATGGCAGCACAAAGCCCTCCCAGCAGTCGCACGGTCTTATTTTTATTCGAAAACAATGGGCGACATGAGAAATGTCTTCATTTCGCACTGATACCCACAGCAGCGCACGCAGGAAGGAGCGACTCCTTGTGTCGCACTGATGACACTAATGTCCTTACGCTTCATTGCGCGCCGTGGGACGACATGGGCTCGTAGCACAGACAGAAAGACATTAACTGTCTACAGACTGAGTGAGAGAAACGAACGCAACATGTGTTGCCTTTGTCCTTTTGTGCTAAACGATACTATTCACCCTACCCGCGTGACGTCACACGTCCCTTTTGTGCGCGAGTGTGAGCGTCAGAACGAACAGAAGCACGGCCTCTTTGATGGAATGGAAAATGTATCTTCTAACGCTCGGCACACAGTAATCCGCTTTCGGTTGGGATTTATTCAAAATCCTTGCAAAAGCACACAAACACACACACACACCCACACGCCCGTGGAAGACTCAATATTGAACTTGGCAACAGAGGAATGAAGGACGACGACGTCGACAGTGCATAAATATTTCAGAAGCGGTGTGCAGGTTATGGGGCGTGGCAGAGGGATAGAGCGTGTGTTTGTTGCACATAAAGAGATGCGATCGGGAGGCGCGGACGGGCTGAGTTCGTAGTTCCTTGGCCTCGAGCTGTTTTTCTTCACAGTTTGCTGGGCTCTTCTAGAGGGGGGGACGTGTGCAGGCGATTGGGACAAAAGATAAGTCGGCATGAATATGCAGAGAGTGTGCGAAGTTGGAGAAACTGTTAGCACAGCGCCATGCACTTTTTGCAACAATTAAGCGGTTCAAGGGAGGCACAGTGTGTCACGGCAAGAGAGGGGTCGTGGTTAAACGTGGCGGCGGTTTAAGCGTGGTACTTTCGAAAGGTAAACTAGGTTACGACACGCTCCTATTGTTGATCCTGGCAGCGATCTTGATGGCGAAGATCGGTAGGAGACTTAGCCCGACTATAGCTTCTAGAGCTGCTGTGGGGCAGGTGTGTATGGCACCTGTTATTCCACAACATCCTGTGCGCCGGTGACTGTCTGACTATTTTTGGCCAGCAGACGATGGACGCGTATGTGATTACCAGCATAGTGTACAACCAATGTACAATTTTGGGAGAAAGACCCCAAGTCCTGCCGTATAGAAGTCTACGTGGCCCACAGTGCTCGAGTAGCACGTTCTGTGATTGACCGTCAATAAGTCGTTTGCTGGCATTGAAACGGAGTCAGCTAAATGGGGTAAGCGGTGAACGAGGGCAACACGAAGCATCTGCTGTCATCGAGAAAGGACGCGCGACGTCGACGACTCGGCCAGAACGGCACCATGGGCAGCTATGTACTTTGGGGCAGTGAAGGTCTTCGGGTAACTCGGCTCCCAAGTAAGCAGTGCGAACAATATCTGCGCCGAGATCAAACGCAGAGCAACTCTTGCCAACCGCTGTTTCTTAAGAAGCTTAAGAAGCAGTTGAGTAGTAGAGCCATTTCCCGAAGGACCAAGCTGACACAATATAAGCCCTTGATCACCCCAGCTCAGCTCTATGGCGGGGAGACATGGACAATCTCAAGAGCGGATGAGGAAGTCCTTGGCCTCTTCGAGAGAAAAGTTCTGGTTGCCTTGACGGTTTTTTGAGCAGAAGATTGAGTCATAGTCTGTACGGGAGTCTAGGGATTCCACGCCTAAGAGGCTTCGACTCCGAACCAGTGCGACAAAGCAACAGAGGACGCCCAAGGAACCGATGGCGCAGCCAGGTGGAGATGGACCTCAACCAACTTGGCGTGCGAAATCGGAGGAAGCTGGCTAAAGAGCGTGTCAGCTGGAAAGGCTTGTTGGCTGATGCCCACGTATGTAGCGAGGGCGCTTTAAAATTGAACCCTGCTCTGCTCTGGCAACCCTACACATGTAAGCTTCAGGCTGCTTAAGTCAGTTACTAGAAATCGATTCGATAAGCAAAAGTCACCCAAATTGAGCGAAAGCCGAGTGAAGTAGTCTTTGCGATTGTCACAGTTGACAGATTGGTTGCTCAGAAGGCCAACTCTGATGGACGTACGTGGCCTTATGTCAACTTTAGAAGACGATATAAGACATAGACATGATCCACTGTCATCCACCAGACTGTAGCGCCAGTAGAAGAAGAAGAAGGGTCTGGTAACTTCGAAAAAGTCTCCCAAATCTGTTAACTGTCGAAAGACCATTGTATTCCCAAGAAGTCGCAGTACGGTAAACAGGAAGCCGTCAACCTTCTTCGAAAAAATTCGGCGATTGTTCTTGATTTTGGAATGATCCCAATTAAGTTGCACAGATTGAGGAGCAAAGAGGAGCGTTTTCCCCAACATTTATTGCCATTCCATGCCGAAATTAAAGACTGTCTCTCTCTCTTATCCCATGTATCCCCCCCGAGCAGTCGTCATTTGACACTCGATTGTTCGGTTGGCCTTTCGCCACTTTCTGCCAATCCATTATCGTTCAGCTTCCAATATTCCCATCGCAAGTGGCACCCAGAAGACCAAAGTAAACCTCAGTGCCACATTGTCTATCGTCCACTTAATCAACTGACTTCAGCATCAATGGGATTTAATTACAGCACTCCAATATCCTCACCATCATCCACCTCGCCTCGAGGATCCCCAAAGTGAACGTCGACTCAATCCCGACGAATGAAGAGGAAACAAAAGATGGACGCCAGGAGGAAAAAACCCACCACCCACTGTTGGCGACTGAGGTGGTAATTAATTTTTCTTCGCTGCCAGCAGAGACGCTGCGCAAGAATAACACACATTCTCCTTGACAACGGGGTGAACTCCTTCCCTCGCGCAATGATGTGGCAGGCAACAGGAACTGGGAAATCCGGTGCGAAAAATCCCTTAATTGTACTTCCACGACGGAGCTCGTTTAAGCGCTGGATTTATGAATATTCCTTCGTACAACAGTCCAAAGGCAGACTCCTCCCCCCGCACACTCTCATAACTGCGCATTGAAAAGTTGCACTTACGATTGTGCAGCGTCTGCAACAGTTAACGTCTTTCATCGAGGCGACGACGTCGCTGGGTGGATTTCTTTTATTCATTTCTTTCGCGGAACGAAGGCGGTGACGGGCGCCGTTTGCATACTTCACTAGCGGGGTCTAATCCTTTTAACGCTCTCATGGAGAGGGGTTGCGAATGGATACACAACAGTAAAACGGCAAAGCCGCGTAGTTAATGAGGAGGAAAATGCCGGGGCATTACTTTATAATGGCTCCACTATGCTCGACGCTGCGATGGGCACTACAGTCTGTGGGGGCAAGGAATGAGCTGGCTGCGGGTGGCGTCATGTTTCGGGGCAAGGAGCAGGGGATTTTGATGCAACGGGAGGTGGAGTGGAATGCCATGGTAGCGTATACGTAACATTTTCCACCGGACGAGCAGGCAGCCTTATGAGTTGTCTTGAGATGGAAACGGTGGCGTATACGTAACATTTCCCACCGGACGAGCAGGCAGTCTTAGGAGTTGTCTCGAGATGGCCACGGTGGCGTATACGTAACATTTTCCACCGGACGAGCAGGCAGTCTTAGGAGTTGTCTTGAGATGGACACGGCGGTGTGTACGTAACATGTTCCACCGGACGAGCAGGCAGTCTTAGGAGTTGTCTTGAGATGGACACGGTGGCGTATACGTAACATTTTCCACCGGGACGACGAGGCCGTCTTGAGATGGACACGGTGGCGTATACGTAACATTTTTTACCGGACGAGCAGGCAGTCTTAGGAGTTGTCTTGAGATGGACACGGTGGCGTATACGTAACATTTTCCACCGGACGAGCAGGCAGTCTTATGAGTTGTCTTGCATGGCCACGGTTGCGTATACGTAACATTTTCCACCGGGACGAGGAGGCCGTCTTAAGATGGCCACGGTGGCGTATACGTAACATTTTCCACCGGACGAGCAGGCAGTCTTAGGAGTTGTCTTGTGATGGACACGGTGGCGTATACGTAACATTTTCCACCGGGGCGTGGAGGCCGACTTAAGATGGCCACGGTGGCGTATACGTAACATTTTCCACCGGACGAGCAGGCAGTCTTATGAGTTGTCTCGAGATGGACACGGTGGCGTATACGTAACATTTTCCACCGGGACGACGAGGCCGTCTTAAGATGGCCACGGTGGCGTAAACGTAACATTTTCCACCGGACGAGCAGGCAGTCTTATGAGTTGTCTCGAGATGGACACGGTGGCGTATACGTAACATTTTCCACCGGGACGACGAGGCCGTCTTAAGATGGCCACGGTGGCGTATACGTAACATTTTTCACCGGACGAGCAGGCAGTCATATGAGTCGTCTCGAGATGGCCACGGTGGCGTATACGTAACATTTTCCACCGGACGAGCAGGCAGTCTTAGGAGTAGTCTTGAGATGGACACGGTGGCGTATACGTAACATGTTCCACCGGACGAGCAGGCAGTCTTAGGAGTTGTCTTGAGATGGACACGGTGGCGTATACGTAACATTTTCCCCCGGGACGAGGAGGCCGTCTTAAGATGAACACGGTGGCGTATACGTAACATTTTCCACCAGACGAGCAGGCAGTCTTAGGAGTTGTCTTGAGATGGACACGGTGGCGTGTACGTAACATTTTCCACCGGACGAGCAGGCAGTCTTAGGAGTTGTCTTGAGATGGACACGGTGGCGTGTACGTAACATGTTCCACCGGACGAGCAGGCAGTCTTAAGAGTTGTCTTGAGATGGACACGGTGGCGTATACGTAACATGTTCCACCGGACGAGCAGGCAGTCTTAGGAGTTGTCTTGAGATGGACACGGTGGCGTATACGTAACATTTTCCACCGGACGAGCAGGCAGTCTTAGGAGTTGTCTTGAGATGGACACGGTGGCGTATACGTAACATTTTCCACCGGACGAGCAGGCAGTCTTAGGAGTTGTCTTGAGATGGACACGGTGACGTATACGTAACATTTTCCACCGGGACGACGAGGCCGTCTTGAGATGGACACGGTGGCGTATACGTAACATTTTTTACCGGACGAGCAGGCAGTCTTAGGAGTTGTCTTGAGATGGACACGGTGGCGTATACGTAACATTTTCCACCGGGACGAGGAGGCCGTCTTAAGATGGCCACGGTGGCGTATACGTAACATTTTCCACCGGACGAGCAGGCAGTCTTAGGAGTTGTCTCGAGATGGACACGGTGGCGTATACGTAACATTTTCCACCGGACGAGCAGGCAGTCTTAGGAGTTGTCTTGAGATGGACACGGTGGCGTATACGTAACATTTTCCACCGGACGAGCAGGCAGTCTTAGGAGTTGTCTTGTGATGGACACGGTGGCGTATACGTAACATTTTCCACCGGACGAGCAGGCAGTCTTATGAGTTGTCTCGAGATGGACACGGTGGCGCATACGTAACATTTTCCACCGGACGAGCAGGCAGTCTTAGGAGTTGTCTTGAGATGGACACGGTGGCGTATACGTAATATTTTCCACAGGACGAGGAGGCCGTCTTGACAATTGTTTGCATGGCCACGGTGGCGTATACACTCAAGGGGGGGCTACAGTATTCTTTGAATTGAATCTCGTTTTGTCGATCTTGTTGGAAAAAGAAGGATATGATTAATTTTCGAGCAAAGCGAAGTCTTCTTCTCAAGCCAATGCACGAAGGGATGACTAGGGATGAGATAAATGAAACTTAGCGAAACTGAACGAAGTGGTTATTTTGATCACAGTGTCTCATTCTCCCACAATTCGACCTCTCAAAGTATGACTAGGCACATTGTGCTTACTGGAGAGGTTGCCATGTCAAAACTTGTCAGGTTTCGTCAGGAGTAACTTCATTTTTAGAATCACAGGCAGTGGTTCAGATACGCCTCTTGGACAAGAGCTCCACTATCCGTAGATGTGACAGATCTTTTCAAAGTTCTAGAAGTCTCGATCGCGAAGATGCTCAGCGGCGGGCGAAGAAGTCAAGCCAATATTTACCCGCGTCACTTTCAAGGGATGACTGACGTCTGACGTCTGTTTATTGATGTGCCTCTCGGTGGACCTGGACGCCAGCAAGTGGGATTTTCGTACAATCGTCTCTAGCTCACCAAGTTGGTTGAAGTTCTTCTCCGTTTGAATGGCACCACCTAGTCGCTGATTACAACGAGACTCCAATGCCGTCCAAGTCGCTGCCGGTATCCTGAAACATTTGCCTTTTGTAACTTTTGAAATCGAATCACTGTCTGTACTGCCTTTTACTGAATTTATTGTAGCGTGACAAATTCCATTCGAAAAGATGCAGCGAAGCGTCAACTCCATGCAGCCCGTCATTTTTTACCAAGAACTAATCCCATCATCACTTACTTCCATGTGTTGAAAGCCCTCTGAGGAGTGGAACACATTCCCACAGCCAAGTGTCATTCAAATCCAGTTCAAACCAGGAAGAGACACATATCCTGAACCACAATCTCTGGAGATGACGATACGACGAAATTCCCGTCGATGTCTCGAAATGAATGGGAAGCAAAGAAACCCGCCCTCCTTTCACCATTCACTCAGATCCAAGAACTTTTCATTAACTTCCTCGGCGGGAGGAGGAGGCGCGTCTCTCTATCTCTATCTCAAGAGCCCCCTTCATTCGACTCAAGAGACTCACGCCAGTTGTTGTCTTTATGCTCCAGAAAGAGTTGCACCCACAAGGACTCGTCGTGCACGAAGCACGAAATTAAAGAAAACACTCACACACACGCGAAATGCACACTCGAGCGAGTAGCGTTTCGCAATTCGCGTCCAAACAACACGAGAACACCACAAAAAGGAGCATGACTAATTTTATGCAACAGGAAGGGACCCAGGCCCAGATCCTGCATCCTTGCATCCGTGGCTACTTACTGGGACCCGCATCATAGAGCGACGAGCGTCGTCGTCGTTGTCGTTGTCGTCGTCGTCGGTGCCGCCAAATATTCCGCAGATGTGGAGTTTTCTCGTTCTGTTTTTTTGCTCCCGTTTATTAAAATTCCTTTTTTCCACGGTCTCATTCCTGGCATATCCTCGATTCGTTGTATTCGGCGAAGCATGAAATTTAAGCTTTTCCCGCCGCGCCGCCGGCAGAGACCTACCGCCTCCGCACACACACGTCCTAGGGGCTAGGGGCGTGTGTGCACAATCCTTTCTTTGGGAGTGTTTTGCATTGAATTTCATTTTGTTCGAGGGTCCTTTGCAAAGCAGCGGCAGCAGCAGCACCAGCTTCCGGTATATACGGGATTCTGTGGATATTTTTTTCCTGTTGTGCCACTCTGTTCGCCTTTGTTAGTTGAGAAATAGTTATCCCTCGAATGGGCGGCGGGTGAGGGTGGGTTAAGGGATCCATCAATAAAAATATATTCCTTGTTAAAGGATGAATTATTCAAAAGGACTCGATTGCTGTTGATTCTCCTTCACACACACACTCAGGCTCGGTCGGATTCCACAGGATCGTCGTCTCCCATGTGCAATTGTTATCCCCGCAGCGCCTGGATTGAATCGATTTTTGGTACACATTCCGCTGACGAGGGATGACAAGGGGAGGGATTTTGTATATTTGAGAAGGATCCACCCCTCCGGGTGCTTCATAACAAACACAATTTGATTGATCCTGACACAAGGATGTACGGTTCTTCTTTATTAATTGCTTCGCAATCTCCCTGGCTGTCGCCTTCTCAGTCCCGTTCACCCAGTCAGCCGTGGCGCTTGGCATTTTAATTGAGTTTTCTTCCGGGACTTCCGGCATGTTTGGCGGAATGATTGAGCGGCAGATAATCCGTGGCAGGTACCGAGGGAGCGGGATGTGATTTGTTGGCTAATTGTTTGTACGTATGCGAGTGCAAGGAGGACGACTGCAATGAAGGACACTAATTGACGATGAGCTGATTACGTCTGCTGGAGTTAATTGGTGGAGCAATCTATGTTTGGCATCCTTTTCGGTGGGCTTTCACGGGTGTGGGGGCGTATGTGGAACATTTTTACTTTTGTTCGCATTCACAGAAACTACGTGTTGAAGGGGGCTCTCACGGTCACGGGGGCGTATGTGGAACATTTTCGGATTCATATCCACTACGAGTTGAAGTCAAGGATGATTTGTATTACTGGTTTTAGTGGGGCCTTGTGGGAGTCATTTGAACGAACATAAGCACGGCGGTGATGGGAGAAATTGTGGGAAATTCAGAAATATTTGCAGAAATGAAGCAATAAGACATCTCCTTTGACAAGAGAATAGTGCAAATGCAGAAGAGGATGAGGTAATGAAACTTAACGAAGCTTGACGAAACTTAACGAAATCTAAGGAAACCGCGCAAAGTGCATGTTATGGTCGGAGTATGGCATTTCTATGAAATATGAGCGTACAAACTTAACGAAACTTAACGAAACCTAAGGAAACTGCTCAAATTTCTTATTATGGTCGCCGAATGCCATTTCTGTGAAACTTAACGAAACTGAGAGCAGTGCTTGTTATGGTCGCAGTATGTTATTTCTGTGAAATATGGGCCTCCGAACTTAACGAAACTGACCGAAACCTATGGAAACTGAGCGAAGTGCTTATTATTATCACAGTACGTCATTTTTGTGCAGGGAAGGTAATTGGTGCGAGGTCGTGACTAAGGCAACAGGACTGACAACCAGGACAGACTCTTTTTTTGAGTGATGCCCCAAGGATTTTGTAGGGAAAGCAAAATCAGTGAGCTACACAGTTCACAAATCCTCTTCATTTTCTTGAGGGAGATCTGAGCCTCATCCAGCAAGACTCTCGATATCTGGCTAGCTATACAACAACTGCGCTAGGATCTCCCAAAGAAACAGAATCGAAGACGAAGTTCCTAAATTGCTGTTTGATATTGCTCTTCTCAAAGTTGTCTGAAAATCTTCTGTAAGACACTATGCCATCGTGTCATACACCTTGTCTGAGTGGCAAGCAACGTGACTGCAACATTCAGGAACACGGCGAACTGATCTGCGTCTATAGTGCTCCATTGTCCAAGAAACAAAACAACTTCTCCAAAGGCCGCCCCAGTCAGACGGAGCAGGCCAACACTCAGGCCACCGAGAGCTTGCAAAGAAGAAGGCCCCGACAAGAGGAAGACTTCTGAAAGATCATCATAAGCACATCGAACTCGGCCTGGATCCCTTCACCTTCTCCCGCTGCCGTCGATTTCACCAAAAGATCACTCCAAGCCAACTCTCTCGCTCAAGCCAAGTCCCTCCGAATGGCACCTCAATTGATTTACTGACCCACTTTACGCGAAGCAAAAAAAAGCCATCTACTATAACCGCTGGAAAAATATGAGCCCCTCGAGGTATGTGACATAATTCGCAGCCAGCCTGTGCTTTATCGATTTCTTTCGCCGCGCTTCCACCGTTCCACTCGCTTGTTGTTTGTTTTCAACTCCGCGGGTTTAATTGAAAATAATTTCATGAATTCTAAGTAACTGTGTTAAGTGGTGGGCGGGAGGCGAGGGGGCACTCATACATTTTTGCGAAAGTCCCCACGGAGAGCTTCGGATGAATAGAGTGCTCCACCTGAGGCGGAATCTCTCTTTCTCATCCCGCAGGCCCTCGACTCACATAATTTACTTTGAACGCCGAGTGCGGGGAGCGGGAGCGAGAGCAAGTTGGCAGATGGGCCCGCCATCAAGAGGGGTAACGTCTCAAACTCCCAAGCACTCTTCGCGCTTGCCTCGGGCAATTCGCCAATCGCCACGAGAAACGACACACATTTGCAGTCACCGCTGATCTGGGTGAGTGGGTGAGTGGGTGAGTGGGTGAGTGCTCCCATCAAGTGATGACGGTTGTCCCAAGTGACAGGTGCTGCCGTTAGAGTTTAGTTATCTTATCGACAGCGGCGGCCACTCGACGCGTTATCGTGGACGTGAATGTTCGGGGATTTCAGTGATAAGACACGACACTGTAGCCACCTTCAATCGGTGATGGCCTAAAGTCCATAAATATAGATAAGAGTGTGTACGAGTGCGCAAGCTTGTGGGTGTTGACGTCGAACGATGGCAAGTGTTTGACTTGGACCCTGGAGTGGTGGGTTAGCAGCCATTACAGCTATCCAGCTGCTTTTGGAAAATGATTTGGTTCCGATTTCAGTCCACTCAGCTGGAATGCCCTTCGTCCGCCACGAGGCATCCACATCGAGTACGACACGCCACTTGGAACCACTTCGAAGTCATTCCGCGTCATTTGTCGAACAACCACTCACCGCTCAGTGGCTCGTGTAACCTTCAAAAAGCCATTAAAAGCTCTCCCACTGTGGTGCTTCAATTTCATAATTCATTCTAGATCCCACCCCCTCCTCCCACATCCCTCCGGATTCACCGCAAAAACCCAAATGACTCATAATTTAACGTCATTGGGTTGCGTGTGTCCATTAAAAGCGAATTGCAACCGAAAATTGCTGAAATATGTTCCACCCACTCCACTGCAGGCTTGCTGTCTCTCTTGTAATAGATCTGCATGCGGACTAGATGCATGTACACCCCCACAAGCATGCAGCACTGCAGCGACGTGCTCGAGCGTGTGAGGTGACCTCAACTCCCCAAGTGCTGCATCTGCGCTTGACTGTGTGCGGCGCAACAACAGCACAACAATGAGAATTGAAATTGAATTGCATTTCAGCCCCCCCCCCCCCCCCACACACACACACACGCGCGCTCCAGATCTGCTCTTGGCAGCAACACATGTGCATGCGCTTTCAAGTGCATGTGCAACTCGTCTCCTCGCCCCGGAGGTGAATATGCAATTACCAGAGGATGAGGCAAACGTGCGCAGAGGAGGGTATGTTACAATTGTTCGCATTGCGATACACAATGGAGTACGAAGACAGGGCGGCCCAGTGGGGGTCGGGTTTGATGGCAGGGTAATCATGGACATTTTCCAAATAATGGCGAGACAATTACAAGAATTCACGAAAGGAAATACTTTAAGTGGGGGACACGTGGAATGACTGGCGAGTGTTCGCAGGGAGGGTGGGGCGCTGTCTGTCATAACGAGGCGGAATGCCAACGTGACAAGCCCCAATCGGACTTGAATTGTGGCTAAGATGGGAGTGATATCCTGGAGACTACGACGATAACACTGGAAATACTTGAAAGGCTGGACAGGCAAGGAAATTAGCGACACTGGTTCGTAAGCTTCTGAAGATGGTTTCTCTTGCAGGAGCTACAGTGTGTTTTTATCCAAAAAGGAAAGCACTTGAAAATTGCAAATAATATAATATGGGTGGCGCTACAGCCCGCAGAGGGCCAGGACCTAGCTTCTCAGCAACCACTCGTATTGTGCGAGCTATTGTTCTCTCACGCGTGGAAGGGACCTACAGTTTAATGCCGACTCCGAACGGCGAAGTTGAGAAGCTTTTTCTAGACAGGAAATACTCTTTGAGCATTGTCAGTGACTCGAAAGAGGTGGAGCCGTGAGATATAAAAGGTGGTAAATTCGGTAATCGAACCTGGCACCCTCTGCGTAGGACTCGACGCACATCCCAAAATTGCAAACCTGTGTACAATTTTTTGATTGAGTTGGTAAATCAATGCTTGCCATTCAATTTTTAAAAATTACTTCTTCTTTTAAAAATTGACCACGACTACGTTTTATGTGGACCAATCGAGGACTCCAACTTGGCAAACTAACGTTACTTTTGAGGATATATTGAGTGACTCCTGACACCTGCTGTTTTTCCAGTGATGCCATTAACGTTGACTTATCGTCACAGAAGGGTGATTTCACGTATCAATCTGTCTCTGAAGTCGCGTCGAAAAAATTGGCGACAAGACGTTGAAAACGCCGTCTGAACCACGTCGAGATCCCGGCGAAAAATGTAGTCGAACTCGCGTCATGAAATTGCCGCGTGAAATTGGGTCCAAGACATCCGCCAAGGTAGGCTCGCACAAAACTTCGAGTTCCAGACAAGATTTGTCATCGAAGTCACGTCATGACTGTCGAAAAAGTCGCAAGGAACCGCGATGGAAATGTCATCGAAATCGTGTCGGACGGAATCGTCTCGACAGTGGGGTTACATTGTACGTTCCACGACAATGTAACCCCACGACAGCCGCCTTAAATAAGTCGCAGAGAATGGCGATAGACAGCTAGTTGATACTGCGTCGCAAAAAATCGTGACGAGAATTGTTGTCGGGATTCCATTTGAAAATTTCATCGAAATCGCGTAGAAATGGTCGCCAGAGTCCCGGCGAAAAATGTAGTCGAACTCGCGTCATGAAATTGCCGCGTGAAATTGTGTCCAAGAAATCCGCCAAGGTAGAGTCGCACAAAACTTCGAGTTCCAGACAAGATTTGTCATCGAAGTCACGTCATGACTGGATATTGTCGTGCGAAATTTTGTCGAAAAAGTCGCAAGGAACCGCGATCAAAATGTCGTCGAAATCGTGTCGGACGGAATCGTCTCAACAGTGGCGTTACATTGTACGTCCCAGGGAATTGTATCGAAAGTCGCGCGTTAAATACGTCGCACGAAATGGCGATGGTTTATATTGCGTCGCCAAGAAATGTTGTCGGGAGTCCGTTTGAAAATAAAATCGAAATCGCGTAGAAATGGTCGCCAAAGTCGGTTTAAATATGTCGCACGGAATGGCAGTGTAAACGTCCTCGATATCGTCTCATAGACTGCGTCGAGATCGTGCTAAGAGCGTGGCAAGAATCACGGCGACACATTGCGTCATTGCGTCGAAAAAATTGTTGAAATCCCGTCAGAAAGTAAAGTCGCAAAAAGTGCAAAAAACTACAAGTAGTGCCGTGCCATTCGATACCGGAGTGATGTCCTGACACAGTCGCATCAAAGCGAGTGATTGTGTTCAGCACTTCACTGATTGCCTCCGCCACCCACTTGGTGTCTTCATCTCTCGTCAAATCACTTGCAGTCTAGTCCCGTCGCCACCATAACTTTTTGCATACAAATCACTGTTGATGGACTCCTAAAAAAAACCAGCGTTCTTTTATGTCCACTCAGCAGTCGACAGTCAGTCAACAAGAAGCTTACGTCATCGTCGCGGTCGCATCGATTCCCCATCCCCGGCTGTCACGAGTAATTATGTTCAAGTGCCACACAACTGTGTTGCGGGGTGTGTTCGTTCACTGACTCACTGCAATGAAAACAAATGTGCGTTGAATCGTCCGCCCCCTGTTGCTACGCAGGTTCAAAGGACGTCGAAATCAATTAAACTTTTGATGTAAACAATTTGTTTTTGTTTTTTATTTATTTTTTTGCTTCCTTTGATGGGCTCCGGTGATGACGGACGGCTATGGTTCATTAATTATGATTCAATCTGTCAGTGCTCGCGTTGGCCGTGAACAACAAGTGCTTGTGGATTGGAGAAGGGACGCACGGGAAAAATCGATTTCCGCCAAGAATAAACGTCGAATGGTCTGAGGGCGTTCGTGACTCGTAGACATTTGCCAAATCTCTCTCTCATTACACCCGATTAAGGGTTTAAAAATAACATTTTCTCCTTAAGTAAACACCGGCACGCACGAAATTAAGGAGAACCCTTCGTGCCCTCTTCCCAGACTCGACGACGCGACAGAAAGACTGAGTGTCAGTCCACAGAAAGTGCCGTTCAGCCGTTAGAATCCGTGTTTATCTTCCCAAACAGTTCCACGGGCATCCACATCGGGCTCGGGATTTGTGCAAATTCCCCATCAAAAGTCAACAGGAGCCATCAGTTGCCACCCACTAGTCCATATTCTGGCTTGTGTAACAGACGCAAACAAACTCACTCGGTCGGATACGTAACAAACAAGAGCAGCGAACGGCCGAGAACAGCCCTATCGCTCGTATCCAGGCCAACCACCCGGCCGGGGTAGAGGCCCGTTCCCAGAGCCGTGTGTGTTTTCCGGAGATACCGTAATTAAATTATTCACAAAATGCAAACACAACCATCACGTTAGTTATAGTTTCGTTAACCCAAACAATGCTCTGACACAACCCTTCAGCCGGCTGACTGACGCCTGACGTCCTCTCGCACACATCAAGAGTTTCTTTGCGAGCGAGCGAGGGAGGCCGCCCACACTCAGCGCGGGTTGTTTTGTTATTAACACTCCAATTCACCGATTCTTGGTTATTTGCATGCAAACACAACTGTCCGGGACTGATGTGGACGCGTCCCCACATGGAGGGAGGGCGGGGGCGGGGGACCCTTGGACGTCCTTCACGGATAAGTGATGGCCTGGCGGGGGTGGTGCTCAGTGGACTGTCTTCAAGCCCGGCAATTATCTTCGCCTGTGTGGGTGGACTGTATGGAGGCCGGTCGGTGTGGGTGGTGAATCCGCCGGTAGGGGATGATTAATTACGGCACTCTCAGGGAAATTAATTGAAATTGATAATGATGCTGTCGCCGTGTCCGGGTAGTGGGAGAACAATGCTCGGCCCGGTTCCCCTGGACGCGGAGTAATTGCGTTTTTGAATAAATATCTGTAATTAATTCGAATCGGGCGGGAGGGTGGGTGGGTCGGATTATTTAAAGCACTTCCCGTTCACTAAGCTGTTTGGGGTTAGTTTGATAAATTTGTGTCAGGAATCAAATTGAATTTCAAATTGGGCGAGCACATGAGCCTCGTCGCACAGCACACCTCAGCGGGGGGGTGTGCGGATGGGTCTGTTGGAACAAGGGATTAGGGAAAATCCCACCTTATGGGATTAGGATAGTCGAAATGTGGTTACTGACAAATTTGTCATGCGTGTGGGGAAAGGGTTTGCTGGCGAGAGGCAATCATGTCTAAACATTAAATGGGGAGGATTTAGAAGGGACTCCAAGACGGTCTCAGATGTGGTTCCGCCTCCGACGTGTCGGTCTGGGGGGACGAGCAAGGAGAGCGTGTGTCATCTGCTTTGGGATTTTGTGGGTCTCCGGTTCAAGTCCTTGATGAGTCAATTGGAGTATTTGTGTGCGACAACTGGCAGCAGACTGTATGAAGGAGACCCAAATTATTTGTGACAGATTTATCAATTTAGTTTGCCCGACTTATGTCGGAGGGGAGGTAAGTGGGACTGTCAGGACAACGGCGATAACGACCGCGACCGCGACCCGTCATGTGACCAAACTAGAGTCATTCGAGTCAGAAATTTCTCGATTGAACGAGAAACTCTAACCTGTAACCTGAACCTGAATGATTAGAGACAGCAAGCCAAACATTGAAGCTTATCCGTGGAATCCACTTCGTTACATGAATTTTTAGCCTCTTGGATAGCTTTAACTTGTGCCACTAAAATAAAAAATGGTCGAGCAGTCGAAGAGACAGGGAAAAGGATATGTCCGGCGATGCCGCGAATACTCCTAGTCCGGTGCCATCGTCTGTTTTTGAGCCATGTGTGTAGATCTCCAGGTAGCGTGGTTTTTTTACCAGATCTTTTTTTCGCTAACTTCTCTGTCTGGGATGAGTGTTTTGAACCCACACTCGTATGGTATGCGTTGGTTGTCTCGCATTTCTGATTATCTCTGATGCCTTGGTAGCTACCAACTTCCCCTACTGCCAGCCATGGGAAGAAGCTGTAGCAATGTTTCCATGGCGGCAGTGGAGGTGGATCGCAACGCCCCTGCGATGCAGATACACGCTGACCTTTGAATACTGCTTGTCAATTTAAGATTGCATCCAGTGAGCCATTCTTGGTTAAATTCCCCATATGGGGCCAAGGATTCTCTTACATGTGTAAACAGCTGCCGCCTTCTTAATACGTTCCTTTATGTTTGCTTTCCAGCTTGACTTGCTGTCTAGAATTACTCATAAGTTATTCGCCTGTCAAGTGAAGCTGAGTTCTTTTTTCTTCAGTTTAGGGCCACCGTCTATGCGAACACTGTTTCTCTGGAACTTCTTGTGCTGCCAGAGTTCGCGGAAAAATGCCGGACTGTCTGATACGCTTGCTAGTCTGGCAGAATCATTTACCCGTCCTTACACAAGAATGACAAACTGATCATGGTCGGCATTTGGTTCCAACAAGACGACGCTAGATTCGATTGACAAATTAAGAGATGAGTTCGTTGAGCAAATTATCTCTTAAACCGCTGAGTCCGTGAGCTAGATCGTTCGTCTAATTGTTATGGGACGTCACAAGTATCGAGACGCGATTTCGACGCGACATTCTGATGATTTCGTGGATTGATTACTAAATGTTGGTGACGTTTCAAGACGCGATTTCGTTTAAAAATGTGATTTCGACGAAGATTCAAGCCGGTATTTCGACAATGCGATCCTACTTAATTGTGGCGACGCAATTTCGACAAAGCATCCATCGTGATTCCGTGCCACGTTTTCACTTTGCGACTTTGGCGTCGATGTGATTTCGAAAAAAATACCCAACTTTGGCGACCCGATTTCGCGGCATCAGTGAGTTGCGACCATATTTTGACGCGATTTCGACGAAGTCTTAAGAAGCTTGACTCCTTTTCCTTACAGGATTGTGGCGACGCTTAATCGGGACAATATCGGTATCGTTTCTAACGCGATTTCGTTCGACGTCTTCACTTTGCGACTTTGGCGACGTTTTGATGAGATTTCGAAAAAAATACCCAACTTTGGCGACCCGATTTCGCGGCATCAGTGAGTTGCGACCATATTTTGACGCGATTTCGACGAAGTCTTAAGAAGCTTGGCTCCTTTTCCTTACAGGATTGTGGCGACGCTTAATCGGGACAATATTGGCATCGTTTCTAACGCGATTTTGTCCGACGTCTTCACTTTGCGACTTTGGCGATGTTTCGATGAGATCTCGAAAAAAAATACCCAACTTTGGCGACCCGATTTCGCGGCATCAGTGAGTTGCGACCATGTTTTGACGCGATTTCGACGAAGTCTGAAGAAGCTTGACTCCTTTTCCTTACAGGATTGTGGCGACGCTTAATCGGGACAATATTGGCATCGTTTCTAACGCGATTGATTTTGTCCGACGTCTTCACTTTGCGACTTTGGCGATGTTTCGATGAGATCTCGAAAAAAATACCCAACTTTGGCGACCCGATTTCGCGGCATCAGTGAGTTGCGACCATGTTTTGACGCGATTTCGACGAAGTCTGAAGAAGCTTGACTCCTTTTCCTTACAGGATTGTGGCGACGCTTAATCGGGACAATATCGGCATCGTTTCTAACGCGATTTTGTCCGACGTCTTCACTTTGCGACTTTGGCGATGTTTCGATGAGATTTCGGCGGCATTTTTCGACGCTATTTCTTCAGACGCCCTTTCGGTGACGTTTTTTTCCACTCGACTTCGATGACGCTGTGGAGAGCGCCAGTAGCGAAAACTTTTGAAGACCTGCTAATTTTTGCCCGGCATTCTATCGCGTTTTCGTGTGAAAACAAGGCGAATTTATGTGACGTTTCGATGTGATTTCGGCGCCATGGTTCCACCCGACTTGCACGACGTAATTTCCCGCCCAGTTTTTGACACGATTTCGACGACATTTTAAGAGGCAATCTTGACAACATTTCCCGAGACTGTTGTGCGACAGTCTATAGGGATTTTGTGCGACATTTTTGCTTTGTGACGTTTCGATGTGTTTTTAGCGACATTTTTCGGCGCGAAGCCACGATTTGGGCGTTTTTCCACTTGTCCTTGGTAACGCTAATCGGTGCGATGATTGCGATGACGTTTTAAGGCCAAGTCCGGACACCATTTTCAGGCAAGATTGTGGCGATGCAATATCAACAAGGTGACACCAACGCGACTTTGTCTGGCGTTTGGTGGTTTCGAAGTGATTTCGGCGTGATTTTTCCACCCGCCATGGACGGTGCGATTTCGACGACACTTTAAAAATCAATCTTGACAGCATTTCTGGAAAAATTTGTGGCACGCTTTTTCCGACACAATTTCATTAAGCGAAAACCCTTCCCGATTTATTTTGTCCACATTTCAGCCTCTCCCCAGCAAATCGATTCCAGCCAACGTCTGCAAGCAATCAGACGTGACTGTTGCCTCCACAGACAATTTCCACTTCGATCCTCACAAACGAGGAACGAAACAAACGATTAACCTTGCCGATTACTTCATTTGAAATCAGTCCCAGCAGCAATTTCCACGACGGCCACCGAAGGAGCTGCGACATATTCTCCGAAACTGCAAATCGGATTGCGTGTTGATTCCGATCCGAGTGGCTTCTCACGAACCCGTCTTCCAATTATCCCCGTCACGTACGCGCCGAATATCCCCGCGCCCAAGGACGAGTGTTCCCTTCACGGCCATGATTGCAAATCGAAAGGTACGCGACGCTCTGCACAACTCCCCAGTCACAGGACGCCGGGAAATATCATGTCCTGGCGAAATATCAATTAAACAGGTCCACGAGTGCCACGGCACCGTGTGCAGGGGTACCCCACACTTAGATAAACTCCTCAGACTCCGCAACATGCACTTGGCGCGATAAGACCGGGAACAATCGGTGCCCATCCCCCGGAAGGACTCCCACAGCTAAGTCACTTGTTGAGGCACACACCGCTGTGAGGGTGGGACGGGGAAATCTCGTCATCCTCACAGAGTCACTATTAAGAGGATTACGCCGAGCACGGCGGCGTGTGTATGTATACACATCCTTAGCTTCCTGTAAGCCGTATCATTATGATTCCTTCTAGCGCCGACCCCTCCTCCCCGTCGAGTGACAACGGCTGGGAAATCCAAAATAAATTACCTCGAGTCCTCGGCCCCACTTCGCCTGTTGTCCTGCTGTCTCCGTCGACTGGTGGAGCATGATAAAAATATTCCGCATTGCTTGGCAAGGTTTACATTTTTATTTTCCTCGTCCTGCCTCGTTTGCTTAAGAGGTTGTTTATGCCGTCGTCGCTTGGGGAGCCTCTGCGAAAATTCTCGTCGAATTATTTCCGAAGAATGAAGGTCCTTGTTGGCAGCGTACCACCATGACGACGTATCCTCATCCATTTGCTCGTGTCGTAAATTAATTTGCACATCATCATCATCGCTGGCTGCGGCAGAGGCCAAGGCTCAAGGTAGATCCGCTTTGTGAGTCAGCCGAGCCACCCACTCGGCTTTCCCTGCATCGTGTCGCCGCCGCGCCGTTCGATGCTCAATTGAGTTCTCGATTGGCCTCTTGGAACGTGTCTTTGGGCTTAAGGATTCTAAGTGACGCTTGGGGCGAGATGGAGAGGGGGTGTCTGTGTTTCTTTTCTGTCGGTTGGCCAAGGACACGCTCGAGAGGATGTGTAATGGCGACGAAGCGAGTCATTTGCGTATGGAAATCGAGGATATGATTGCGGCGGACGCTGTTGAATGGGAACTTATGCAAAAGGGCGGGGATCTGCGCCCAAACGTGTGCTGCTTGAGGTGGTTTGAGTGAGGAGGGTGCGATGGCTGCGCTTGACACAGATGCGACGTGTAAGCAACGACTGACAGGATGTGAGTACGGCTGGGATAATAAAGGGAATTTTGGGACCCATTTTATCGACGGCACGAAGGCTCTGAGACGGAGATGGCTTGGTGGCAAATCAGTTCACTCGAGACAGAGGTCTCTAGGGATTCCTGGAAATATGCCCTTCTCTGAGTCGTCTCAAGACGCTGGCTCTGCTTCCTCTGCGCTTCGTCAAGACGCGAGTTGAGCGGAGTTCCTCTGCGCCACGTCAAGACGCGAGTTGAGCGGGGTTCCTCTGCGCCTCGTCAAGACGCGAGTTCAGAGGGGTTCCTCTGCGCCTCGTCAAGACGCGAGTTGAACGGGGTTCCTCTGCGCCTCGTCAAGACGCGAGTTCAGCGGGGTTCCTCTGCGCCTCCTAAGGACGCTGGCTCAGCTTCCTCTGCGCCTCGTCAAGACGGGAGTTGAGCGGAGTTCCTCTGCGCCTCGTCAAGACGCGAGTTCAGCGGGGTTCCTCTGCGCCTCGTCAAGACGGGAGTTGAGCGGAGTTCCTCTGCGCCTTGTCAAGACGCTAGTTCAGCGGGTTTCCTCTGCGCCTCCTAAGGACACTGGCTCAGCTTGCTCTGCGCCTCCTAAGGACGCTGGCTCAGCTTCCTCTGCGCCTCGTCAAGACGGGAGTTGAGCGGAGTTCCTCTGCGCCTCGTCAAGACGCGAGTTCAGCGGGGTTCCTCTGCGCCTCGTCAAGACGCGAGTTGAGCGGGGTTCCTCTACGCCTCGTCAAGACGGGAGTTGAGCGGAGTTCCTCTGCGCCTTGTCAAGACGCTAGTTCAGCGGGTTTCCTCTGCGCCTCCTAAGGACACTGGCTCAGCTTGCTCTGCGCCTCCTAAGGACGCTGGCTCAGCTTCCTCTGCGCCTCGTCAAGACGGGAGTTGAGCGGAGTTCCTCTGCGCCTCGTCAAGACGCGAGTTCAGCGGGGTTCCTCTGCGCCTCGTCAAGACGCGAGTTGAGCGGGGTTCCTCTACGCCTCGTCAAGACGGGAGTTGAGCGGAGTTCCTCTGCGCCTTGTCAAGACGCTAGTTCAGCGGGTTTCCTCTGCGCCTCCTAAGGACGCTGGCTCAGCTTCCTCTGCGCTTCGTCAAGACGCGAGTTGAGCGGGGTTCCTCTGCGCCTCGTCAAGACGCGAGTTGAGCGGGGTTCCTCTGCGCCTCGTCAAGACGCGAGTTCAGAGGGGTTCCTCTGCGTCTCCTAAGGACGCTGGCTCAGCTTCATCTGCGCTTCGTCAAGACGCGAGTTGAGCGGGGTTCCTCGGCGCCTCCTAAGGACACTGGCTCAGCTTCCTCTGCGCCTCGTCAAGACGGGAGTTGAGCGGAGTTCCTCTGCGCCTTGTCAAGACGCTAGTTCAGCGGGTTTCCTCTGTGCCTCCTAAGGACGCTGGCTCAGCTTCCTCTGCGCCTCGCCAAGACGCTAGTTCAGCGGGTTTCCTCTGCGCCTCGTCAAGACGCGAGTTCAGCGGGGCTCCTCTGCGCCTTATTAGGACGCTGGTTCAGCGCCTTTGTTGAGATACTAGTTCCACCACCTCTGCACACCTCTAACCTCTAGCTTCCACAGAAAGCCAAGCAGTGGAACCGATGCTGAACATCAAGGAAGTGTACGATACTCGGCCTCTAAGCTACCACCCTCCCCCCTCTCGCTCCACTTGAACAACTGAAAGTGCTCATCAGACACGTGACATCTTACCCAATCGGACCCAGCCCCCAACCACCGAATCCATGTCGTTGAACCCGTCCTCACAATCGTCGCCAGAGTGTGTATGTGTGACTGTGACTGACGATTGCTCAAGAGTCCACTCAAAGGAAAGGAAAGCAAGCCCCTCCTCGAGAAGCAATCAAAAACGACTCAGAAACAAACAACAAACAGCTCGTTGAACAGATTTCCGTTTCACAATGCGCCTCCGACCCTCGCGCCGATCCTTGCGAATGCAAAGGACCCCCTCCGTCGAATGGCATTGTCAATCCAGGGCTACACAGCATCAATTGATTTCGAGTTCGAAAGCTTCTCCGGGCCACTCCCGAAAATGAGGCACAATTCACTCATCAAGAGTATCCTTTCAGCCCTTGCCGCCGCCCACACACCCAGTCTTTGAATGGAACTACATGATGGGACACAAGATTTCCTTATCCTTCCTGGCTGCATGGTACATGGCACATGTTCATGTGTCTAGCTTGCATTCATCGATTAACAACTCGAACTCATCCCCTCTCACTCCTCCCCCCTCCCTCTCACGCTCTCGGTCAACGATGTGCGGCTCATAATTCAGCAGGAAGCGGCGAAAGCACACACACACAGACGTTGCTGGCCATTTTCTGAACCTATTGTCATTCTGTCAACGTTCAAGGACCCCCACATCCTGTCCCCCCCTGTCCCGGATGGCAGTGGTTTTTCGGTGGCAAACCAACCCCCGGATCATCGTGAGATAGTTTACCGACGACGTGTCGACCGAGTGTGCTGAGGCTGAGGGGTGGAATGTAAATTTTCGTAAAAATCGCTTGATAATGGCAACGGTCGGTTTTCCTGTTAGCCTCAGCCCTTGGGGAGACTCAGACGAGGCCAAATGTAGAATAGATTGTGGCGATATGAGTGCCATAAGTTGTTTTGTTTGCTCACATATGGCCTGGCTAGTTGCCGGCCAGCTGGACGGTGCCGCATAACACCTTCGTCCTTTCAGCCAGGAGATGGCTCCGTTCGGTGTGCGGCCCCGCCGATAATGGAATCTCACATTTGGATTCCTTTTTTTTTGTGTGTTCTGCCTGCCCAGCCGAGCGAGCTTGTGTAAAACAAAATGACGGCGGTGCGGGGGGTGAGAGAGGACACGGGGGTGGTGGCCACATGATGGCAGACATATTTTTGAAATTGAAAATTCCACCGCACGCAGTCCGGACATGGAGGCGGTGCTGGTGGCTGGGGGATTACAGCGCACTCGGATGAAAGAGATTTTAATCTGCGGTCAGCGGAGAAGGGAATGGTGTGGGAAGGGAACAGCGTTTGTTTGAGTTCATTTCGAAATTCTGCGGTTTAAACTAGTTTTCGTTGAGTTGTGTGCGGTGTACTCAGTGACAGGGGAGTACATTTTGATGGACTAGAGTGTGTTGACAGGAGGTGGAGAGGGGGAGGATGGGGCAGAGTGGGTGGAGAGGGGAGGGGGAGAAGGGACAAGGCAGCAAGCAGAAGAACACTAACTGCAATGTTCACACATTTGTCCCACATGTGGTTCGTGTCACAGCTAGTATTCCGCCTGTGATTCAGCACATGCAAGAAAGCATGCGAACGTCAGATAGAGAGACGTTTGACTCGAATGACAGAAGCTTTGAGAAGATGGAAGATGGCATGACCGATGCCAGAAACATCACGTCTGCAGCCCCCATCCACAAGAAAGGCGATCGTACCTCTTCCATCAACTTTAGAGGTACAAGGTCATCTATAAAACTCCGTCCAGCGTAGTGTGTGAACGTCGAAAGCCCTTTTGTACCGCACTGGTCGGGCAGTCCGACTTAGCAAATTGACTATAGATCAAATCGTCAAGCTTCGCAAAATCCTGGAGGAGAATAGCGAGTTTGATCGCCAAGCCGTATACGACAGCATACAGTGGAGTCCCCCTAAGTCGAAATGTGCTAAGGGATACCATAAATTGTTAGAGTTAGAGGGAGTTTGACTTGAAAATTGAAGGAAATTTATGTGAAATATGGCGAAAAAGTACGATTTAAAGAGATGTTCCACTTGGAGAAAGTTCGACTTAGGGAGAGTCCACTGTAGTACCGTCTCAAATTTGCTGACAGTCCGTAGCCTTTGGAAAGATTCAGTACTCTGTCGTCCAACTTAGTTTGGAGTGCGTAATTAATTAATAATAATATTTGTGGCGCGACAGTCCGAGGCGGACCTGGGCCAAGCTTCTCAGCAACCACTCGTGTTGGGCGTGCTATTGTTCCTTCGCGAGTGGAAGGACCTACTGTTAAATGCCGAACTGGCAAAGTTGAGAAGCTTTTTCTCAACAGGAAAACTCTTTTTCGCATAGTCAGTGACTCGAAAGAGGTGGAAGTCGTGAATTATGAAAGTTGGTAGATAGCGGATTCGAACCTGGCACCCTCTGCCTAGGGGTCGACGCACTAACCCACTACGCCACGGCGACTCACAATTAATTAAACTCCCTGCAACTCGGCTCGCTATGCCGTTTCGTTCTTTCGCGAATTAGAGTATCGCAACCCTTTGATAGATTGGGTGTGAGCACCGCGTAGTCTGTTGAAGAAGACACGAGATCTCTCGGTAGCAGATCAAGGATGGTGCTGTGACCCTATACTCTTCGAGCCTGATTGCGCTGTGTACTTAAGTGTGCCTAAAGGTAGAAGATGTGACAGTACCGGCAAGCATCTAACGATTACTGTCACTGTCCCGCTCTGGCATTGAACTGGAAACAAAACTCCACGCTTTCTCTGATCGATAGCCTGTACATTAAGGAGCAGGACTTTAGTTGCACTGGAGTGGCCTGGCTGGAATCAGGATAGCAGTCCAAATGAATGCCTTCGGAAGTTTCAGATCGGCCTTCAATAAATCTTAATCAGTCAGGGCACTTTCCGATCCAGATCAAGTCATTTTGTGTCCTCCCTCGTGGCTGGTGTCTTTGCCGGAGTCTTACACTGCCCTCCATCCGCCACTGGTCCACACAAGTTCCTCTTTCAGTCATCGACACCGAGTTGTCTTAAGTCCGTGATTACTCCTCATCCTTTTTAAACTCGACAGTTCAGTCTTCACTTGTGTGGAGCGACAGTCCGAAGTGGACGAGGACCTCAAATAGAAGCTAAAGCTTGCTGCCTCCATTTGCGGACAAGGACACCGTGCAGACAAGGTCCTCAGAATCTAAAAGCTGTGGACTCACCACTCAAATCCAACCCCCCTCTCTGCCATTTGTGCCCCTGCCAACGACACATCTTCTCCACAATAAAACCGATAGCGAGCAAGTGTCAATAGAAAGATTCACGATATGTCATTAAAAGCATATCGTGAATGAATATGGCCTCGCTTAACGGCTTAACCGTTAAGCGAGACCACTACAAATTTAATCCCGTGTCAAAACATCTCGTCCCGTGCTCCCATCAAGGAACACACCCTTAATGTATCTCCCAGCAAACGCATCAAAATACGTCGTAAAACGCAGCGATGGACTGTCCGCCATTAGCAGCGCCGAAATATGACACTTCTCCGGTCGATGGTTCGCCTGGCAAAATAAATAAACCCCACGTCCCCTCTCCCGCGCTGCAGGCAGCGCATAAACCACCACCCAAGCAATTACCTAGAAAATCGCATAAAATTTAATGACGCACATATCGGAGATAAGTTTCGTTTTTTCCTCGCCAGCGGTCGGGGCCATCTGAAGGAAGCTCATTACAACGATTGAACCGGCCCCCGACCGGGCGCCGTGCAGAGAGAGAGAGTGTGAGTGTGGCTGGGTTTGGATAGCCTCGAGCAACAGACGACCCAGGCAGCGACCCAAGTCGATGCGGCGCTGGATTCACGGAAATGGAATTAAATTACGTTTGCCCTTCGAGGACAGAAGACGACGCCGAAGAGGGATCCGAAATCAGTCACCTTTTGTTGGACTTCATAACAAAAGGCGAGCCGTGGGCCAAGGGGGGCCCTGTGCCCCGGCCAGGAATCGTCAAATTAGATTACCATTCAAGCAGAAGCAATTGTTGGCTTCTACTTCCACGCGTTCTTCCTCGAGAACGGATTCCCCGGCCGGGACCGGGACACTTCAGGCATTCGAAGCATCCAAGCCACTTGCGGTATTCCACGCGACATTCCACGAGGAATGCCAAGCAGAGGATGTCGCTTGGAAGGAAGCGGTGGATGAGTTGGCGGGGGGAAACGATTAAATTTTGACATCTGACTAGTTCGCGGATTATGAGGATAATTGGAGAGATGGTCGTTGCTTGCGAATGGGGAAAGGGTTGGCTTTCCTTTTTTGCAATTCAAATTACCCGAGCGTGCACCTCCCCCCGGGACGGGATTTGAAATGCCAATTATCTGGGTTACGACACGACGTCTTGATGCGGTAAGCGGGACGACACTAAGCCAATTTTAAAGGCGAATTGTCCTCGTTCGTCGTCGTTCGGATGTGTGGCGAATAACTCACTGGCAATGTGCTCCAATCACAGAAGTCATCGTCATAAATTTTCACTTTTTATGTCTTTCGAACGTGGCTGGGATGGATGCCAGGCTGGGTGGGGGTGCGCGCCCCAGAGCCAAGGAATGTTTTATGCGACGTAGAACATGTAGATCGTCAGGATAATGCTTCAATAACTTGTATTTTATGGGGTTTTATACGCACTGGGTGAGCAGTGCAACGGTAATGGAGTTTTGAAACTTTTTATGCGTCTCGGTTGGTCCGTGGGGAGCGAGTACACTGGTGGCGTGAAATATGTGAACAGGTGGGGGAATTTTGTGTTTATGGGTGGTCTGGGAATTTTGCCAAAAATGATTACCTTCAAAACTGTCAAAACATGTCAATGTTCATCTACTAATTGGAAACTATTCTTCAACTTACCCCCCCCCCCCCTAGAAATTCGCCTCCAAAGCACTTGCAAGCCAAACGTCAAACGTCAACTGTCAAATGTGACTGGAGTCTCTAACACTCTCTCTCTCTCTCTCTCTCTTCGTCAGTTTCATTCCCTCCCATTAGAAGAGGCAAGCCAAACGTCAAACGTCAACTGTCAAATGTGACAGGAGTCTCTAACACTCAAAGCAGCACTCATTCCCGCACCTCTTCGTCATTTTCATTCCCTCCCATTAGAAGAGGCAAGCCAAACGTCAAACGTCAACTGTCAAATGTGACAGGAGTCTCTAACGCTCTCTCTCTCTCTCTCTCTTCGTCATTTTCATTCCCTCCCATTAGAAGAGGCAAGCCAAACGTCAAACGTCAACTGTCAAATGTGGCAGGAGTCTCTAACACTCAAAGCAGCACTCATTCCCGCACCTCTTCGTCATTTTCATTCCCTCCCATTAGAAGAGGTAAGCCAAACGTCAAACGTCAACTGTCAAATGTGACAGGAGTCTCTAACACTCAAAGCAGCACTCATTCCCGCACCTCTTCGTCATTTTCATTCCCTCCCATTAGAAGAGGCAAGCCAAACGTCAAACGTCAACTGTCAAATGTGACAGGAGTCTCTAACGCTCTCTCTCTCTCTCTCTCTTCGTCATTTTCATTCCCTCCCATTAGAAGAGGCAAGCCAAACGTCAAACGTCAACTGTCAAATGTGGCAGGAGTCTCTAACACTCAAAGCAGCACTCATTCCCGCACCTCTTCGTCATTTTCATTCCCTCCCATTAGAAGAGGCAAGCCAAACGTCAAACGTCAACTGTCAAATGTGACAGGAGTCTCTAACGCTCTCTCTCTCTCTTCGTCATTTTCATTCCCTCCCATTAGAAGAGGCAAGCCAAACGTCAAACGTCAACTATCAAATGTGACAGGAGTCACTAACACTCTCTCTCTCTCTCTTCGTCAGTTTCATTCCCTCCCATTAGAAGAGGCAAGCCAAACGTCAAACGTCAACTGTCAAATGTGACAGGAGTGGACATTCCTTGTGAGACGGATGGCAAGCTGGTCTTTAAGAGGATGCTAAACTTGGAAGACAAATGTTCCACTCCTCCCGTGTCTCTATTTAAAGCTGTCAATCCCCGTTAATCAACGCCAAATGTTCCCCCATCAAGACATCACTTATCTCGAACACTCAAAGCAGCACCCACTCCCGCACATCTTCGTCATTTTCATTCCCTCCCATTAACTGCAGCAAGCGTTTTTACAACATCAACTAACAACCACAAACAACTTCACTCACTTCAGCGCCCAAACCAAACGTCAAATGTCATCGTCAGGAACAAAGAACTGTAATAAATTCCTGAATAACCTAATAACTTTATAGTGTAATGAAAAAAATAAATAAGGACTCATTGTGATCACGACGGCCACATTTTCATAAATCTTTTGTGCGATATATTGCCGCCACATCATCCCTGCGCATCGCCACGATGATGATGAAATGAGATGGGAGCATAAATGATTTATGGCGACACTAAATCGCCTTCGACTTGCCCAGGATACGCGACGATGCGACAGCACAAGCTGGTGGTGGTTGAGAGATCGTGGACCATTTGGAGGACCAACTATACCGCTATACTCAATGACTGAGGGCAGGGTTCGATATTTCGAACCAATTTGAGACAAATTTCGGAAGATGGACAAATGGAGGATGTGTTGCATCTCGTAGGCCGACAAGTGTTTCTTCCGCATGCATGATCGCCTGAGAGCCGTCTTACGACCATGGACAGTCCTGCTCTGTGAAAATTCCCAGTGACACAAGGGAAACGGAGCAGTGATATAGAAAAGTTATCTGTGCCGGAAGTTGACCCACGAATCTTCAGCGGAATTTTAGACCGTGGTAGGATCTAGAATACTCAATCACGAACTATTCACCGATGAGCCTAGTCAGTGCGGCACTCTCCTCTACAGTGTCTGGGCCATGAACAAGACCCGAAGACTTGTCGAGGCAGAGGATGGAAAAGGACCTCAACCCACTTGGTGTGTTCAATTGGAAGCCAGAGATCCTTGTTGACTGAGGCCCACGTCCACCGGTACCGAAGTTGAAAGATAAATTAGAGAGCTAAGTAAATTCCATTGACTCACCACAAGATAGTCACTCAAAGCATTTAATCAATTGACAGGAATTTCCAGGTCAACAGACCTCGTGTCAGCAACACGTTGCCAGGTTCCCACCACCGCCCAACACAGTGGCCAATCGTGTCGCTCGGAAAAACTAGCCACGTCACTGCATCGTTGCGGCCAACACGACCCATCGAACCCAGCCGACGCGACACGTCATTTCCCTCACGACGACTTGGAGCAGCGCCTGCTGGCCTCAATTAGTGTTCAGGCATGAGGCGGAATGTCCCAAGGAATCGATATTCCATGTGTCCTGACCACCAGAGCCACCATCACTGCGCAGTTCCTCCACACTGCCGACCATAAATAACCAGGCTCCCCCCAGAAATCGATTCCAATTCGAATCTAGTTCGAAAACTTAATTTATTAATAAATAACCGGCCTTATCGGCCGCCCTTCCAGGCGAGAGAGTTTCTATGAACTCGCCCCGACCGCAACCAGGGGACAGGCGGCCTGTCCTTTGAAAGGATTTACACACAAATCCTTTCGGCCCGAGCGGGCAAGTTGACGGTAATCCGACTATAATGGTGTTCGCTCGCCCCCTCCACGCCCACTTGAAACTCAAAAAAGAGAAAAGGACTTTAATGTCCCATTAGTCAATTTGACCATTTTGGCTTGTCAAAGTTTGCTCCTTCGCGTCACCAAGACGGCCGCGCGCCGTACGCATGTCATCCTCGGGATTTCTTCGGAATCTCAACGAGAACTTCGTCCTTTCCCATCGTCCTTGCTCGGTGGCTACTCAGGCGGGGGCTCGCAACAGTCTCAGGCCAAGTATCGATCGACTGACACTCCACGCGCGGAGGAGGTGGGCATCCATTTGTCAACGTCTCAGCCAACCCCTCCGGCTAGAGGAACCACGAAACTATCGACGACCGTCATTCATTTTTAATTTATTTACTCCTGCGGTGAATGCCTGTGTGTGGGAACATTAACTGCAGTCGTCTAGGTTGCCTCACTTCGAAACTAAAGGACAAACACACACACACAGACACACGCCAAGTGTCTGACTCAGGGTGCGAGCTGGACTGGAGGACTGGTGGGGGGATTTATTCGTTTTGTTTGCTTGTGGGGTGCGGAGGTAAACATCTCGCAGGAGGCGGTATCGATTGGCTCTCGATGCAGATGGTGGACATGTTTGCAGGGCTGATCTGATGACAGTTCATTAGGTCCTTTCGAATCGAGAGGGGGCTTGTCACTGTTCACTTTAGGAGGAGCCTGGGAAACAATGAAAACCGATGTGGTTGTGGGAAGGTGCGAGGGAGGTGGCATTGAAGAAGACACTTTTAACTGAAACCGAGCCAGACAATGAGACGGCGGAGAATGCACGGAAAGAGTTGGAAGAACAAAGCAAGACGTGGCAGGTGCACGAATGGAATGCGGAGGGTTGAGGTCAAGGCACAAGAACTGGCAGGAAATGGATGAGGATTCCAAGAGACGCTAATTGGCAGCATCTCGAGGAAAAGGAAGACTGGACGACGACACTGTGCGCCAGGTGACGGCGGAACCGTGATCGAGAAACCGGGCACAATGATGCCATCATAGGCGAATACAAAAAAAGGGAAAGACAAGGTATCGTTGAAGAAGAAAGCGACAACCAAGGAGGGAGCCAAGACAAAAACAAACACGAATCCGACATCAGAGTTGAGCACAAGGACATGCCTTGCCTGACGGTAGATGTTGCACAAAGTCAGCTCCAAAGGGCAAACTTATCTGATCGATAAGGATATGTCCTTTCGTGACATACCAAGAGCTGCTTACCAACATTTCCAGCACAATTTTCACTCAGATTGCTTGTGGCTCAGTGCAAAAGATGGTGTAACTTACCTGCAAAGACAAAAAGAGAAAGAAATTGATTATTAAGCGAAGTCTTCAATCAAGATTCTCGTGAGAGGGAGATGGAGATGGAGAGGGAGAGGGAGAGGGAGAGGGAGAGGGAGAGGGAGAGGGAGAGGGAGAGGGAGAGGGAGAGGGAGAGGGAGAGGGAGAGGGAGAGGGAGAGGGAGAGGGAGAGGGAGAGGGAGAGGGAGAGGGAGAGGGAGAGGGAGAGGGAGAGGGAGAGGGAGAGGGAGAGGGAGAGGGAGAGGGAGAGGGAGAGGGAGAGGGAGAGGGAGAGGGAGAGGGAGAGGGAGAGGGAGAGGGAGAGGGAGAGGGAGAGGGAGAGGGAGAGGGAGAGGGAGAGGGAGAGGGAGAGGGAGAGGGAGAGGGAGAGGGAGAGGGAGAGGGAGAGGGAGAGGGAGAGGAAGTCCACGCTGTAGGCTTGTTCGGTTTGACAACATCTCACGATCGGATGAACTCAAGGGGACTTCCACTAGCTATCGCTGAAAGCAAGAGGTTTCGAAGCCCCGAAAATCCATTGCGAAACCTGGAAGGTTTGGAGAAATTTGACGAAATCTCGCGATTTTGTTTGGTGGCAGCCTAGCATTAAAGACATTGCACGAGGATCAAAGGGGTGAGGTTCTCACTCAGTATCGAGATCGTATGCAGAAGCTCTTGCCAATAACAACTATATGTGTGGCGCCATGGTCTAAGCTGGACCTTGCCCTAGATTCTTAATTTTCAAATGATCTCCCACCAGAGGATGGGTCCTACATATTAATGACAAATCCGAGTTTGACAAGCTTTTTCTAGACAGTGAAAGAGGACAGAGACACTCGAAAAAGGTGGTGCCGTGATAAATTCGGGGTTCGAACCCGGTTAACGCGGCATAGAAGTGGACGCACCAGACCACTACGCAACAGCATCCACATAAACTTTTGCCAAATGCTGTTTTCTGGGACCCCATTGGCAATGGGCAATGGAGTAATGGTGACCACATAGCAATGACAGATTTTTCAGCTGATACATTTCAGCAGATGTCAAAGTAAGGTTTAACATTTTATCACCCATCATTCCGGAAGTGCGGAGATAATGGAAAAAACGAGACTCCCGATCAGTTGTCAATAGGCAACGTGAAGTTCATCGCGATGGTCGGTGGTCATCGTGGCTTCACTGTACAGGAAAAGTACGCAATCTTTGCGGACCTTAAGCCACTAGCTGGACAGAGTGAAATGAAGGGAGTAACAACCCTAATCTAGCCAAAAGAAGACCCACAAACCAAACCCAGACGATCAAGGAAGACTCAGAAATGTCGATTCAGCGCCGATTGGTCATAGCCAGACAATGCTGGCCGGAAACTAGGATTGTGTTAAAAAAAATATCAACTTTTCGGACGAGGACCTTTTTTTGGTTCAGCCTCTATCTCAACAAGCACCATTGCGAACACAAGTGTTTGACCAACGCCACCAAGGATTGACTGTTTGGTGTGGTTTATGGCACGGCGGACTGCATCGTCACACTCACTATGTCAACACGTTTCGAAATAACATTGAGCAATGCGAATACAGATCTCTGCCGCTTCAACAGCTGTTCATTGATTTCGAGAAGGCATTGAGAGACTTGTGAACATTCATTTGGAGTGCCCTCCGCAGGAGGCGAATTCTGGATAAACTAATTGTTATTCTCAAGGATATGTACGACGGAGCCAAATATCACGTGTTGCACAGAGGTAGGTTGTCAGAGGAATTCGAGATCCAAAGTGGAGTAAGACAAGGATGAATCTTATCACCGATCTCACGTCTTTTCGTGATCAGTGTACAGCAACGGAGCCCCTTAACACGGGACGGCAGAAGACTTGATGGTGCAAAGAAAACTTGGCGCAGAACAGTGGAGAGTAGTGAAGCGTGCCAGTTGGGAAAATGTTGGGGAGAGTAAAGGCACATTTCCAGAAATATAACGCGATGACGGGTGAGCGTGGTTGAGGTCCTATGCCACACAAGGGGATATAGGAAGAAGAAGAAGGGATCACGACTTTTCGAAATGAGGAAGAAGACGCTGTTACCGTCAGTGGAGCAACACTTTAGGTTGTGAAGGAGACATTTGGTAACTGGCCCCAGTCATTCTGTGACTTGGCACAACTCAACAACAACCTCAACAACTCAACATCATAACTCACACCATTCTTGGTTTATTTAAATTTCTTTTCCTATCGCTCTTATCTGGTCATTCTGTAGTGCTCTCCTTCCATGAACCAAACTGAGAATAGACAAGACATTGATCACTCCAGTCCCGCTCTAAGGCCTAGCTACAAGGAGGACTTGGAAAGCAAATGAAGAACTCCTTGGTCTCTTCGAGCAGAAAGTTCCGCGAGTGATCTATGGTCTTGTGAGCGTTGAAGAGGGATGCGGCCACGAATGTTGCCGCCTGGACAACGACATGAGCCACAACGGATCTACTTCTTAAGACGGGTGGACCATGTACAGCGCTTGCACAGCTTGGATCCGGTTCGGATAGCCTTCAACTCGGAACCTGAGGTACGACGCAACAGAAGCCGCTCGCGTTTAATGAAGCGCACACAAATGAAGAAGGACCAGGGATGGTTTCACGTACGGAAGCAATTTGTTGGTTGAAGGCAGGACGCCGGGCTGAATGCGACTCTCCAGTAAGAAGGAGCACAAGGAGAACAGATGACAGTGATGGTGCGAGAGTCCGAGGACCTGGGTAGGGAACCGAGAACACCCGCGTAGGAGTCGACGCACCACAACGACTCGAACTTTAAATTCTTGTTCGACGGCAAACCAAGTGCCCCCACCATCCACTGGCGAAGACCAACTCCCTTGCGCACACATTCCCACCGCCCACCACCTCTCCGCCAGACCAATGTGCGGTCGAAATTCGAAGAACTGTTCGCCTAAACTGAAACAAACAACTTCGTCACTGCCTCGCCAAAGTCAAGCGCAAAGCTCGCCACTCCACGCCGCACCCCGTCACTTGTTGCCGTCCAAATAGAGGAGCAACAACCACAAGGCGATTTCAAAAGCAACCGACTGTTGACAAATTTGTAAACCAAATGCAATATCCTTAATGCGCACCACTCCTCTCACTCCGTCGAGTCGCCACAGCAAAACTCAGCGGAGGCACTTTCAATCTTCGACACCACCGCCGCAGGCGAACTCCAACATGGTGGATGGATGTCATTAAATTAGTAGCGTTATCGACTAAAGCACTGCACAACAGTGTCCACACCAAACGCCAGCGTAATCCTTTCAAATTACAATTTGTCTGCGTCTGCATTCGAGCAGCTACACACGGCACACCGGCAGCGCTACGGTGGCGCGGCGGTAGCCGGTGATAAGGGCGAACATGGAGCTCTATTGATTTTCCCAACCCCCAGCTTTCGCGCGAGCTAAATGAGTGTTTTTCAGTCGCAAAGCGGGCGGTTCTTCTTCTGCGCCATCGTCTCCCGACGTGTCCAGCCCTCGCTAAGTGCTTTTTGGATCACTCACCCACACACACAGGCACACTGCTGTATCGCGCGGGAGCTGTAAAGTTTATTTTTACACTGCATGACCTCCTTTGGCAGCTGCAATCGCAAGGAAGATATCACCACGGCGAATGTGGCGTTACGTGGCAACCGCCTCTCGCTCTCTGACTCTGCGGCAATTCTTTCTTTTGTCGTTCTCTCCGTCGTTCTGTTCGTTGTTTTTTCGTGTTTTTTATGCTCACCCTCCTATTGACTGCCCGGTGAACTCTTCCATTTGTCATGGGGGGCCGGGCCGGGGCCCGCTGTAAGCCGTGGCTGCCGGCCGGCGGCCCACTCACACTGCCGGCGCACCGTGACATACTTGGAAGGAAAAATGTGCTGCAAGCAATTTACCATTTTTGACATCCCTGGCTAGGCACACGTCAAATGGGCGATGAGCCGGTGGAGGGAGTGACATATTTCTCGGATGCTTTATGCTGGATGTTGTTTGTGTTTGTTTTTCTGCGTCGCAGCAATTCAGGAGTCAGTGGGAAGCTCTGACAAGAGGCGGAGACACTCAAGAGATGACACGACATGCTCGTCCGTCATTGTCGTGACGATAGTTGTCAAAAGAAGCAGATGGGGTTTTTGATGGCGACGGAAACGGCTGAGAGGACTGACAAAAGCGGGCGCGAGTTTACGGGATCTGCAGCGTATTGAGGAAACCCTGGTGTGCGACGTTTGGCGACTGTGGAAACAGTGAACACCAAGTGGAGGGCGGTTTGTGTGTGTTAGGGGAGATGTGCGAGTGTTCGCGAAGTTATGGACTGTCAATGCGGATGAACAAGTTTCAGCCTGGCTCCTCCGGAAAGTTCTCTCTCTACCCAAACCCGTTGAACCACTCAATCTTGAGCGGTGTTCAGCAATACTAACAAAACTGCTGTTGCAATCTTCGAAGCAGTTTATAGATGGACTTGTGCGCATTCAATGATTTTTTTAAGTTTTTACAACAACGTCCCTTAAAACTGAAGTGACTGAGAAATTCTGTGAACGTACCCATTTGATTGGCTGTGTCCACAAACCACTAAGAACTAGAATAAATAGAAAACAACTTCGAATTAATTGTTTCTAGGTTCCTTATCGACTATCACGCAGTCCAACAAGTGGCACATTGAAGCCAATCGACGTCAGTCTCATTAGGTCATGTCTGTTGACAAGCCTTCTGGCTTTCGCACCGACGCACCGACTAAGATTCTGTCAGTCTGGAGAGGGTCTTAGGCGAGTCCAGATAACAGAAATAATCTAGAAGCAAATTCTAGAAGTCGAAGACAGGGGGACGAATATGAAGGCCGTCTAAGTGCAGCAAAATTAATTATACCTTCAAAAGAAGTGTCTCACTGAACAAAGACCCAATCAAGGCTAGTGGAGGAGGTCACAAATTTAGACCTAGATTTTGTAGACCACCCACGCCGTCACCGGCGTTCTCTATTCACGCAACAGTTAAATTTAGAGACCACTCTTCACACTGGCGGCGGCTCAAAAACGAGCATGGCTACAGGCGCAGAGGTCTTCTGTGACCACTTCGAAAATTAGAATGTAGTGTCTTTCATGCCCAAGTGGCGGCTATAGGCAGTGGGTACGATCCACAGCTTCGGTTACGAGACCACAATCTAACCGTCAAATCGATCACAAAGTCGAAATAAAGTCCGTAGCATCGGACCATTTGGCACTAAAACTGGTCAGGATGGGCAGACAAAGGTAGTGAGTGTCAACAAGATGCAAACCAACCAACACTAGGTACACGATCCTTCATAGGTCCGTTCAGCAGCTGCAATTGACATGATTTGCTGAATGAGCGAGCCGTCTACGAGGCGATAGTCAGCATTGACAGGCAGAAGCACCTAAAATCGATCAGGCGGTGAACGAGGGCAACAAAGTATACACGTTGCATTCGAGAGAGGATACACAGCATTGAAGTCTTGTTCACAAGGGCCAGCTGTACCTTCGAGGTAGCCAGGCACTTCACCTGCCTCAGCTTCGCAGTGAACAGTGCCAAGATTAAGCGCCGAAGAACGTCTGCAAACCTGTTTCTTGGCCTCATAGAAGAGAGCTCTTCCTCGAGGAATCTAGTGGCGTTTGTACAAGACATTTAGGCATTGACAATTTAAAGAACTGAGAAGTCCATGGTCTTTTTCGAGAGCACAGTTCTGCGTGCGATCTTTGCATCTATTGAAGAAAATGTGACGCCCGCTCTATCGTGTGCTTAGACAAATTAGCTCTGAGATGAATCTTT
This sequence comes from Eristalis intricaria, assembly GCA_964034865.1. Classification (NCBI taxonomy): domain Eukaryota; kingdom Metazoa; phylum Arthropoda; class Insecta; order Diptera; family Syrphidae; genus Eristalis; species Eristalis intricaria. Next base: position 6,304,946 of record OZ035875.1, on the reverse strand, counting down.
TACTCGGAGCATGTGGGGAAAAAACCGGCAGAGGACAGCCCCCACCCCCCCCCCCCCCCCCCTCTCCTCACCTTTCACCAACCCCTTCCCCTACTCCTTATCCCGTCGTCAGAAGTAGCGAAGGCAAGGAGCCCAACTAAATTGGTGTGCGCCGCGGCTAATCTATCCGTCTGCTAATCCTGCCCGTCGAGGAATCTTATTAGAAGGCTCGGACTGGACACAAAGTAGAACAAGAGGAGGCTAGTAAATGTTCAACGAGGCGTACAGTGCAATGGTTTTTCGCATCACTTGTGAACACCTTACACAAAAGTTGATGTTCCGCGTTCATATGTTTTCTTCGATTTGCGTTGCTTATCTATACATTCCTCCAAACTGTTCTTAAAATCCACGAATGCCCCACGCGAACTTCAATCTCCATCCATTCGGCCACCCCCCGAAACGTCCTGGAAAAATAAAGACCCGCCTCTCCCTGAAGCCTCCTCAAAATCAAACCGCCCTTTGTCCAAACATGGCTTCTTCGTGAATCGCCATCAAATTAGGTCACAAAGTGAACGTAATTTCAATCAATGCCCCCACTAATCAGAGCCCCTGCGTGTGATGGTTGGCTTCCTTTAGAAATCGAAGCACACGCCAACACTCTGTCTACCACGTCGCGGTCGGCGGGTGGAATCTATGTCAGCGGCACACGCAGAAATTAATTTCCCTGCCCCTGCAGAACGCAACAATCAATCGAAAGTAACCCAAAAGGAGCACGCTTCTCCTTCTCCGTTTCTGGGAACCCCCCACCCTAGTGGCAGCACTCTCATGATTATTCAAATGAACGACAGGGGGAGCACCACGCCGCCGCCATCACCACCATTTGGTGGTAGTTATGAGTTATTGATTCAAATTCTTTCAAATCCATTCCGCCCATCGAGTGAACTGAGGGATTTCTCATAATGGCTAGGAAGCAGCGTTGCCACAATCAATTAAATCATTCCCCGCCCCTCCTCGGCGCGACTATTTCGAGGACTCGATTGTGTGCCACACCTCCTTGGGCGACAAGCTCTGCACAGAGGGAGCGCAACTGTTTTCGGGGTGCTAATTGAGAATTTCGCCATAATCCCCCGAGAACTCTATCGTCGATCCTCCTCGGCTGCACACACTCTGGCAGAGGACGCAACCCTTTTGCCTCGCCCCCAGCGGGCAGACATCAATCAATAACTTTTGTGGGTGGAGAGCACAGGGGCTGCCTCCGTTTCGTATCGGTTTTGTAAAATTTAATATCCTTTGAATCTGCTGTTGCGAGCTGCGACTCTGATGCGCAGGGGCGCGAGGACGCTGGGGTGCGTCCTGACAAGGAGCCTGATCGCATCGCTGGAATGGTGTGTTGTTGTGCTCCGCCGGCAGGCATATTGTTTGGCATTCTTCGGGACGTTTGTTGCCATCGAAATGGAATTCAGGTGGAGCCATAGCTACCGCAGGGATCCTTTAATGGAGATGCTATCACAGGCATTCCGCTCCTTTTTGCTTTGATTTTCTCCTTCCATCCCCACCTCCTGTTGGTAAATAAAAACAAAAATGGATTCCCCTTCGGGAAGGAAACCGCAGAGGACCACATCTCGCGCAAGCAATGTCACAAGCAAGGCCGCCTTCGTTCGCAAACAAATCAAATTTCCGACGAACGACGAGGGTTATGTGGCTTTAAAGTCGCCTCCTGGGAGACGACTGGAGGCGGAGGTGCCAAGGATGAGCCATGTTTTATCGTCTGACGAAGTCTGCCCAGAGTTATCACGTGATTTGCTCGGCTTCGATTGGATTCTGTTGGATATTTGTTTAGGCAACAATTTTATTGGATTGTAACCCTCTTACATACATGGGAGAACATGTGCCTCGGCTGGGAGTGGGGACTCTGTCCTGGACACACATCCTCTGCGCGGGGGACAGCGCACAGGCAGTGTCTTCCGAAATGATTATCACCGGCACGAATCACGTTTGGGATGACTTGTTTGCATCTCGGTCGTAAATCGAAAGAACTGTGGCAGTGGGACAATGTTTTGATAAGCAGAATCCACTTTTATGCTGACCTTCGTACTTTTTGTGGGGGGTTCAGTTGGGATTGGGGCTCGACGAGTCTTCCATTTGATCCTCGGCGATATGCAAATGGAGTGGAGTCATCCTCTGATGGGAACAGAGATGAGTCTCGATTCCTTTGCTGGACACAAACACCTTCTTTTGTGAATGGAGTGATCTTCTGACCTGAAGACCTGGAGTGTGGTGGTTAAAGCCCAGAAATGCTGTTGTCCCTCTTGGGGGGACTCTGCGTGCAGGTTTTGATGCGAATCATGTAACGCTGAACACTTTCCACAGGTAAAGCGTTTCTGAACTTTCCTGCAGGCCCTGCATTGATACTGTGAAGCTAGACCCCTTATTTCAGATGAGTGTCTGTTCATCCAAATCCAAGAAGGATTCTCGGAGATATCGATCATTTTGTGGCTTAGAACCATTTGTCTACTGATACCTACTGAAAATTCTGGTCGCCTGTTATTTCTGGAATAAATATTTCGTATCTTTGCGGCTCTGGAAGGAGTCCCGACAGATGGGGGGAGAAGAGTTGGAGGGCGCTGAAACGCATCGCATACAATGGCGCGTAGGATTAGTAGAGGCCCTAGGCCCCGCAAGGGGATACAGGATCTAAGTGTGAGCAAGTAAGTAATCTCTTGGGGCTCTGCAAGGACATCAGATGAATCGTACCATGTTCAAGCACTTTTCTCCGCAAGAAACGAGTCATTTGCCGGTAGATGAACATGCATGGCCGAGATAGACTTGAGCATGAGCTTCCAGTTGATGGCCTGTTCATCAAAATCCAAGGATTCTGAGAGATATCGACTGTGAGACACTCAGTCAGACACTCAGAGACACACAGAGTGTGGACACTTGTGTAGATTAAGACAATCTCTGCACTTTTGTGAACAACTTTTTTGTTTTTTTTTTAATTCTGGTGGCCTGGTATTCTGGGAGGGAGTTGCATGAACAGAGAGTGAATGATGTGAATTTGTTCACTTTTATAAATGCTGGTGTACCGCAAGGGAGTGTTCTTGGCCCTCTGCTATACCGACTGTCTACTAGGGACTTACCACAAGACAGACACACTGTTCTAGGCACATTTGCTGACGACACCGCCGAACCGGTAACAGCCGAACCGGTTGAAGATTCTACTACAAAATTACAACGTTCACTAGATCAGATAGACGAATGGATGAACTTCTGGCGAATTGTTCCTAATGAAAGCAAATCAGTCCATATTAACTTCACTTATAATATATAATAATAATAATATGGGTGGCGCGACAGTCCGAGGCGGACCTGGGCCTAGCTTCTCAGCAACCACTCGTGTTGTGTTGCTATGGTTCCTTCGCGAGTGGAAGGGACCTACTGTTTAATGCCGACTCCGAACGGCGAAGTTGAGAAGCTCTTTCTAGACAGGAGTACTCTTTGAGAATTGTCAGTGACTCGAAAGAAGAAGAGAATGGTGGTAAATTCGGGTATCGAACCTGGCACCCTCTGCGTAGGAGTCGACGCACTTGCCCATTACGCCACTACGTCACAGCATCAACTTAACTTATAGGTACATTTATAACTTGCCTAAATCGAGTCCAAATACCTTTTGGCAGTGAAGCGAAATACCTCGGAATGACTCTTGACGTGAAACTCAAGTGGAGGGAGCACGTTAAGAAAACGAAACGTGCACAACTTGACTTGACTAAACAATCCAAGCTGAGTATAGACTGACAACAAACTGCTTGTATACAAGCAAATCCTAAAACCTGTTTTTGACGTATGGCGGACAACTGTGGGCTTGGACCAAAGCAAGTAATATGAGCATAGTACAGACTTTTCAAAATAAGGTGCTTGGAACCATCGCCAATGCACCGTGGTATATCAGAAACGACGATATCCACAGAGATCTTGGAATATTACCACTCCAAGGTGAAGTTGAGGACTTTGCTTACAAACATAGACGAGCACATAAACCCTGCAGTTTACCTGATCCTTGAGGAAACGTATGTCTAGCGCCGACTTCACAGGATTCGACCCCTTGATCTCGTGCGATAGTCTACACCCGCGCATGGTTGTAGTGTTAGCAGGAACTTTCATTGGAGAGTAACCTGTCGACTAGTACCTAAATTATGAAATGCAAACTACTGGTTAAGTACTTCACTTAGTTGTAGTCTGAATAAATTCAGGGAGGTTTTAGTGAGTAAAAATCTCACACTTGTATGTGCGAACGTTCGCCATAGAGTCTTGTCGAAGATGTCCACCTACCCACGGAAAAAAAAACTATTATCGGACTCAGGGTTGTCACTACAACCCTCGATGTTCGTCTATCGCTTAGCTGCGCAAGTTTGCTCACCGAAAGGACGTGTCCGAACTGAGGATGCACGAGAAATGGATTGGAATGGATGCGAGAGTTGCAGCGTTAACCAGTCACATGAAATCTTTTTCTTTTTTCCAAATCAATAGTGTAAGCTCACGATTTTGCCACAAGAATTTAAGATTTGCAGACGGCACTGATTTTCCGCAGGCCCCGAGATCCTTGGACGAGTAAGCGAAGACCATTCACGCATGTGATCGAGAGATTCCAATCAATGCCCTCAGTTTTGCCTCAGCTGTCAATTGAGTTCATGTCTTATGGGACAATCCCATCACCTTGTTAAAGTGTCAGGCACATCATGGAACTCTTGCACCACTTTGGGTGCGGATCAATATCCAGCGGTGTAAGGAGCAGCACAATGGACGTAAGGAACAGCAAGATCGCTCACCGATCTGGACATAGGTTAGGTTAGGCAAGGGTGGCTGACTTTGGTCAAAGCCTTTGTTGTGATGAAGCTGACGCTCGTTAGCTTGCTGAGATTATTGAGATAGAAGGCCACTACGACTTGCCAGAAGAGGTGATATGTGGTTTCTACCACCTCTTCCTACATGCACCTTCTTCGGAAGTCATGATATGGGACACCCATCCTGCGGGGGTGTAACCGAACAGTGTCCGGTGATGGGCGCCGGTTAAGGCCGACAGAGTGATCGTTTACGATTAAGTGCTAGGCAAATCCTCAACTCCTTCTAGCCGCTTGTTTCTAATTGTGTATATTTTAAGAAGATGGAAGGCTGTAGCGTTCGGCTTGGAAGTTGGATCTCCTCCTGGTGTTCGACAGGATGTTGTGCCACACCTCAGAGAGTTCCACATTATGTCACATTGTCCCGACAAGCACATGGGGTGTATATTGAAGTTCTGATGATTTGGAATTGATCACGACATGGTTCAAGTCCAAGGACTTAATTGCGGCCCGACTGTCCGGACAGATGCTGATATTCCTTTTTGACATTACAATATTCCCGAGCCACGACAGTGCATCTTTCAACGCAATGATGTCCGCCGGGAAAAGGCAACGGGGATCAGGGGAGCTTCAAGGAGAAGGCAAGATTGAGTTCATTGGAATGTACACCTACATCATCAAGCCGTTCGTCCGTCTTCGATACGTATGTAATGTATTTGCATTGAAGTCAGATCAAGAGGGAATGCTGGTCGAAGAGGATGTCTTCCTGGAGATAGCCTGGGATAGTTGGCGATCGGAGTCGTTGGAAAAAAAAGTTGAATTCGATGGTTTTCAGTGGAGTTTCAGAGTGCCAGTCGCAGTCCCAAACTGAAACCTCGTACATCAGAGGTTTTCACCGAGAATCGAGGTGAAAATCCACTCCAGCGCCAATCATCATTTCCCCAACCGCCGATGGCAAGCGAGCAGACAAGAGGAGCAGATGACTGGTGCCTGGGACAAATAAATTAACCACCACCGCACGCGCTCTCTTCTGTTATTAATTTAATAACCTGTTCCCGTTATGTACATTCTTAATGGGCACGACTGTCGTTCCCGCCCGGCGAAGGGCGCAAACCGCCAAGCAACCTCAGCCGCTGAAACGTAAACACTACCAAATTACATTTCTCCTGACGAGCTGAGACGAACCGAGTGAACTCCGCAATCCTATGCCAACGCCAGCATGAATATTCATTAGAAGCGAAAAATGAAAACAACGCATTTAAGGACGACAGGCGTACTTGTGCTGTGCCTCGGTTGAACCAAGCCACGGGGCGACGGAACTCGAACTAATTCGCATCCTGCCTTGTGATTAACGAGACCCACGTGGAATTAATGTAAAGGATTATAGCTGCGACGGCAGTAATTGTGACTCCTGCCTTACTTTCACACCTCTCCACTCTGACTGGCTAAACTGAGACCTTGAGGCTCCTCCGGACGCCTTTTAGACAGCATCAGCGAAAGGGTTGACGAAGGTGCTCTCTGGGAAATGATTTATAGCCAAGGCATCATCGCACTTCACGTGTGGAGTGAGTGAAGTGCTGTGACAGACGAAATATGATTTCGGCTCCCGGGAATAAGAATTTCCGGTGAATCAGCCCACACACAGGACAGAGCGATGAGAGGGGACTTCAAGTTCCAGGGGCTCGTCCAGTGGCAGTGGTGACATGTGAAAAGGAAACTCCATTCGAATGGTCATGTTGCTGCTGCATGAAGTGGCAGCTGAAGGTGCTTTTGAATTCACAATAGTCCATCACTTGACTGTAGTCCGATGCGACGATGGGTGTGGTCTTCGACTGGGGAGGAGTCTCTGGGAGGCAGTGACAATGAAAGGAAGTGCTTGGCACAATTGATTGACGGGATGTGTTCAGAAATGTGAGGGACTGTGTTCACACTGACTGACAGTGACTATCTAAGATGAGGTCAGAAAGAATGGATCGCGAATAGGCAGGATGGAGATTAGCCAAGAGAGTCAAGGGGCCGGATGAGTTCCACGAGCTCTGGAGAGGTTGTTGGTCACGCACGGTGTGTGGAGAGTCCACGAGCTGAACGAGCACCCAGCTGAGAGGTTTTTTAGATGTGCCGCTGGTCGTTGCTTTTGAAGGACTGAATTCAGACCAAGCCAAAGATCGCACAGGTTTCACTGACCACCAAAGGCATTGGCAACAGATGCCGTCGTACTTTGAGGGCTCGTCTTAGTGGCATGCGCTGTTTTTTACCAATTCTGTTTCCCGACATGGACAGGACGCCGTTCTCAAGGACCACGAGATTGCCCTTTTCACCGACGGATTAAAAATGGACGCAGGCACTGGGGCCGGATTCTATCGGACACCTTGCGCAAACAGGCATCCTTTAGACTCCCTGAGAAGTGGCTTTCGAACGCCGTTATCAAGGTCCACGAGATTGCCCTTTTCACCGACGGATTAAAAATGGACGCAGGCTCTGGGCCGGATTCTATCGGACACCTTGCACAAACAGGCATCCTTTAGACACCCTGATATGTGAGAGATTCTCTCATACATTCGAATAACCGATATCCCACCTTCAGCCAGGCTGCACTGAAGTCAAAAAAATGCTGTATGACAAGACCAAGGGTTGATATGAATTTCCGCGACTCACTAAAGTCCTTCAGTCACCATAAGGTCAAATTTTGCTGGGTCCCGGGCCATATCGCAATAGCAGGGAACGGAGAGTGGACGAATTGGTCAGACAAGCGTCTTGTATGAGAAGACACATCACTGCAGCCACCGATCAGTGCATGGACACCTAATTTAAAGAAGCCAACTCGCCTTGCCTCACAAGAGATGACTGTCAAAAGCAAGATCAACGTGACCAGAGCTTAACAACGGCAGAACAAAGAAGCGTTGCACCGAAACTTCATCCGTGTGCTCGTCGGAGTGATCACAGGCCACTGCCGGAATCCAGCGATCTCTGCCGGAGTTGCGGTGACGAGGAAGAGACCGAAACCATCCAACCTCTGCTTTGCCACTGCCCAGCTTTCCAGAATCAGCGTCTAGCTTCCCTGGGACAAAGATTCTTAACAGAGACTGCGAATTTAGCGAACGCGGCTATTTCGGATCTTCTAAGATTTGTAATGAGCACGGGGTGGTCTATGCCATCACTGACACAGGATAGGTTGCATCAAAATGTGTACTCCACGCATGAAGGGTTTCACAATGTTCCCTAAGGCATCCGAGAGGAAGTGATGTTCTCTCATCACACTCCCCTTCCAAAACCTAACCTAACCTAGAGGCGCTCTGAAAATGAAATGAAATGAAAATGCTACCTTGCTGGATACACAGGGTGCTTGAAGCACTGCCTGCTAAATGCATGGCCCGCTGCAGATTTATCTGCTTCACGAATGGCAACAGGTCTCCTCTATGAAAGGCAGGCTACCTCTTCTCTGGACAGACCTGCAATCGACTGCACAAGCCACACACACGCACTCTGTCACTCACATCCAGCGCAGGACAAAAGGCTTGAAGACTTCTTTTGCGAACAAGATACGCGAAGAACGTGCTCACTCCTGGAGGATATATTCGGGTCGCAAAGCGAAAACGTGAATCAACGTGTCCAGGTATCTGAGCGCCCGGCTTAGGAGCGGTGTCTTCTTCTGGGGGACAGTCTCGTCTCGTCCACTGGAATCATTGCACATTTATGTCTACGGTCTATTAAGGGCAGTGTGAGGAAAAGCAAGGCAATCAAGGAAGACGGAACAATAAGGAAAGCCAGCCAACAAGGACATTGTCAGGTCGACCTACACGACCAGTCTAAGCCACCAAACACACCTTCTGATTGTGGCGTGGCTTATGTTAAGATTAAATTTAAATACGAGCATCAGTAGAAGGCTATGCTTCCATAATTGGTTTACCTGACCACGACCATACATAAGGCGAAGTCGGAATATGTGTTTCAGCTTACCCACTTGGGCTTTTTTTTGCTGTCAAAATGATTCAAATCGGCACCAACCACCTATTCCTCGATTTCAGAGTCATTCGTAGAGACGAGGTATACCATGCCATGCCTAGTTTTGTCATTACCTCTAAACTCGTCAGCTGGTGTTGCGTGGCGATGGAGAATTCTAGCTGCTCCATCAAGATCAGAAAAGATCTCACTGAGACATTCAAGGTCAAATAAGCACTTAGGCAAGGCGACACGTACTCAATTGTCTTCCTCGAGATAGACTCATGCCCCAGCACTATAGGCACGATCAGAAATGAAGTATTACAGAGATATCCGACTTCACAGCTGCTTGCCCCCTAGTCCATCGACGAATTCGAGAGCATTTTTGACAGATATTCATGAATTTTTTACGGTTATTCACGATATAATGTGAATGCCATTCTCTGATTGGCCAATTTGGGTTGAGGAAACGGTATAAAAAACAGTTGTCAGAAATTTTAAGAGGCAAGAGAGGTAGGAGTCGGGCAACTCTGTAATACTTCATTTCTGGGCACGATCTTCCAGAAGTCCGTACATTGCTAGCGACATTGACGTTATTGGCAAGACACAGCGAGCTGTCAATGAGGCGAAAACGACTAAAATGGATCCAGCGGTGGGTGATGGCAAAACAAGGTTTTTGCTGTCCTCGTGAATGGACACACAACATCGACGTTTCGGCCAGAACGTCACCGTAGGGACGAGGTAGCCAAAGACTTCTTCTACCTGGGTACACTGCACGAACACCACCAGTACCGAGATTAAGCGCAGAAGAACTCCTGTCAATCGCTATTTCTTTGTGCTCAAAATGCAATCGAGTAGAAGAGCTATCTCTCTCGAAGGACCAACATCACACGTTGATGATCCCTGTCCTACTCTATGGCGCGGAAGCCTGAAGATGAGGAAGCTCTTGTTTTTATCGGGAGAAGAGTTCTGAGTTCAGTCATTGTTCCTGTTTGCGTTGACCGTTTTTGACGAAGAAAATTGGACCACAAACTGTAGGGGCTGTAAAGCAACGAGTAGCCAAGCGTCTACGGGTATGGCTAGGTCATGTCGAGCGCATGGGCTATACTGCGCCATCCCGAGGAGTCTTCAAATCCGAAACAGTGAGATAACGCAATAGAGGACGCCCATGAAACCGTCCCGCCGACGGCACAAATGGAGAAACATCTCTGCCAACTTGGCGTCCGAAATTGGAGGCACCTGGCTGGCTTATTAGTTAGACTGTCCACAATACGGTCTGATGGACAAGTGCCAAGTGAGTCAGAAGGAGAACGTCAAAAAGTCGTCTAGTCGAAGACACAAGCGCCTTTCGCTTGAAATCTATACTCCCTTAAAGTGAAAGGACGTGAAAGTAAAGTCTTTGACACCACGAACGGGGCCCAACAATTAACCGCCACGGGCCAGGGTTATCTATGATTGACGAAAGATAAGGACAATCCAAATCACAGTCCAAGTAACAAGCATCTGCGCTTATTCTGCCCCATCAATGGCCTAAGAAAACAACAGAGGAGACAAAGAAGAACCCCCTTGTTGATCTCATTCAACATCCAAGGCAACAGCATTTTTTGCTGAAGATGACATTTTCGCCTACATTCCTTTCGCATTCGCGACCATGTTCGGTCGGCTATAACTTTCGATCGGGAGCTCAGTCTAGAAGATAAGAGGTCCATTAAAAGCGTTTGTTTAGCAGTTAGAATGAAATAAACTGGTTCTTAACGACCATAGATTCACGTAGACACTTTGCTCAGCCACGAGTTAATGGGTGTTTTTTCTTCCAACTCGTCAACTGACTCTGATTTATTGCCACGAATTACCGACTTCGCATGCATGTTGTGCATGGCCACGGCTTAAGCATTAAAGTCGGACTCCCTCCCTCGATCAGAGGAGGGATGTATCTTTCTCACGAACAATAGAGCTCACAGCAACTGCGTGAGAAGCAACAAACAGCATCGCATTAGCACACACTCCTCGTCTTCACAGAATAAAGGGATCAATTGTGCAACACAATTGAAACTTTATGCATCTCACATCTGTCATCCGCATCTGCAGAGTCTGATGCACCCGGACGCTGATCAGCAGAGACAAGAGAGCGCAGGGCAACACCCAACAAAAGCCATTCACACTCCCCAGAGTGACATGCACATGCATCTAATGAACCTCCGGCAGCCATAAGCCCCCGACACGATCGGAGATGTCTCCATGAATGCGTCTATTATTTCGATTCCCATCCCCGACCGGCATTGGGCGAGTTCAAGGCACTCGCGATTGAGACTTGCTTTTGCAATTACAAATCGTCTTTCCCCGACGATGCGATCTGCCGCTGAACGTTCCAGAAAACCCCCCCAAGACGATTTCCAAGAAACACACTTTGCCAAGCAAACAGTTCTAACAAAAAACAACAGCCATTAACCAACAACCAAAATAGAAGGAGACAAAGGAAGGAGAAGCACACAAGCATTACCGGCGATTTAATGACTGACAACCATGAGAACCAAACCACAACGAGGCACATCCAGGCAAACAAGCCGACCCCTTCGCAGCGAAAACCAGTTTGCCCTTGGATGAAAAAGAATACAGAGGAGGAGGCATTACGCCAAAGCAATTCCAAGAACGAGAGACGCAGACTGCCGCTGGGGCACCTTCACTCTCGGTCTCGTTCGTTGTTGTCTGTTCGGTGTTCACTTACCAAAATCGATGCGATATCGTCACTGTCACTGCCCAGGCCCTTTATCGCCGGATACTTGTGTGGACTGTGTCCTCCGGGGCCAGTTCCACCGCCGACCGTGCCGATCAGTGCCTGCTGTTGCTCGAGGCCGTCACCACCGACACCACCACCACCACCGCCGCCGTCGCCGCTTTCGTTCTGTTGCTGATCTAAGTTGAAGCTCAAGTCTAAATCCTGTGGTAGCTTCTCATATTTGTTTTGTTTCATATTTTTTGTTATAACCATTTATGCACCATACACCGAGAACCGAGGGACAATGGATTTGGATGCGACCAAAAATCGATTTATCTGCCCCACGAAGGCCAACAGGTCTCCTCTATGAGAGGGAGGCGACCTCTTTCCCCAGCACAGACCCCGCGAATCGGGAACACTACAATCGACTGCACAAGCCACACGCACGCACTCTGTCACTCACATCCAGCGCAGCACAAAAGATTTGAAGACTTCTTCTGCGAACAAGAAACACGAAGAACCTAAACAGGACTCACTCCCGGAGGATACCTTCGGGTCGCAAAGCGAAAACGTGAATCATCCACAACGCACACCGAATTGATTTTTCCCACGGAGGCAACACACTTCACCGAGGAGAGCAATGCAGCACAAGCGAATCGTACACACAAGCGGATCCCCGCCGAGTTATTGGATTATGAGTCTTCGACGAGTCAGAAATTTTCGATTTCTTCACGTCGGTGCTCCGACATGGCGACACACGAATCAAATGTTTGCTAGTTCTCGATTGCCAAGACAATTGGTCAGAAAATTAATTGGGAAAAAACAAAAACAAAAGATGATTTCGCGACGATCCGACCGGCAGGACGATTCCTCTACTTGTGAACGTGAACGACTGCGACTGACATGACATTCGCTCGAACGATGCGGACAGCGGAACAGCAACAAAGCGTTTTTCTAGAGAAGTCGTCCGATGGTTTCGTTCTCGTTTCGTTCGTATAACCTGCCGCTGGGAACATGGAAGAGAGTGAAAATTCTGTCAAGTACTTCAGATGCGGACCGGCGCAGTGTGTGCATTTCAAGGAAGAGAGTGGGTGGCGGTGGATGTTTGTTTTTTCGTTGTTTTGATTTTTCTTTCATGTGTCAGTTGCGTGTGGTGAAGGTGAGAGATGTGTCAGTGGACAGGGAAAACATTCGGGGAATCTAGTACGTTTTGTGATCGCCGGATTGTTGCCAAAGTGAAAGGTGTGTGAAGTGAAAATCGAGGGGAATAAATAAATGACTACGTCTTGTCTTGAATGGAAGCGTAGGTAGACTTGTTCTAAAATTCGTAACTTGTCTGGAAACTGTTTGTCCATTTCAGATGACATGTCCCAGCGACGGCGTCTGAGTATGACCAGTTGGATTGAAACTAGAACCAAATCCGGGGCATGCTGAAGCAGAGCAACTCTAGAAGTCCCGCAAGACAGTGTCCGCTGGAACAAGACGTTGCCTATCACCAGATTTGTTCTTCAAACTTGAGATTTAAGGACAACACCGTACGTTAGGTCCGATTTCCTTACTTCTTTCCTCTTTATAGCGTCGCATGTCCTGGAGAAAAGCGCCTCACGCTCGATATCCAATCGCAAATCACCGTTTATCGTTGTTTTGTATCTCCGGACAACACTTTAACAAGAACCAAGGCACAACAGCTCCACCCAAAGCAGCTGTGTCTTCCTGTTCACTTAATGCCCCGTCATGTGTCACGCCTCTCCTTCCTTCAACTTCCCGAGCAGCACTCAAGAACTGTGTCAAAAGTCTTGAGTAATAACTTTTTACAGCCGTCATCAAGAAATCAGATCATTTCCTTTCCACAGACAAAAGGAAAGCACTCCGACAAGGACATACACTCGCCACAGCTCTCCATCCTCGGTCGAAATGAAACTCATCGCATTTTCTGTACTGCTGGCTGGTAAGTGTCCAAAGCCGTCTGCCATGATACGGATTTTAACACTCTCTTGTCTTCTCTTCTTGCAGCTTTAATGGTCGCTGCCAGCTGATGCGTACGTCCAGAGGTGCGATAGTCAATCTCGATGAGACCACCGCTCGCTCGCTAGCCGCTTTCCTTTGAACAAATACAACTGCTTGTCCTTCGTCGTGACAGTCTACTAGAAATGCCTTGACAGTGCAATCCCCGCTCTGTACGATTCTAGATTTGTGAGACAATAAACAGAAATAGAAGACCATTTGAACTCTTTCAATCACCTCCCCTTCAAGCAACAAACAACAAACACAGACGTCTTACAAAAGTAGTGCCTACACATTGAAAAGGACATTTATTCTTAAGACTAACGTTGGTACAGTTCGGACATTTCATACAATTTACACATCTTGGTTAAGTTCAGTTTCGGGGAAATCCATAAAAAGACTCCATTCCTCCACCGGTTCGGCGGGAGCTTCTTCGATAGGCGGGCCTTCGGTCGCTTGAGGAACCCATTGCTATCTGTCGTTGTTCTCGGCTCTGAAGCAATCCAGTCTCAGGCTGGAGTGGAACCCGCCGATGAGGTCGTTGTTCCCGCCGCCAAACAGACCCTCCAGCAGAAAGTCGCACGTTTGCGTGTGCTGCGTGATGCATCCGCTGAGCGAGTCCTCTTCGTTGCAGGACTCCAGCAGACACTGCGTCGAACTGGTCTGTGTCTCCGTTGACACCATCAGCTCATCATAGGCACCCGACGAGAATCGCTTGGAGTTGTTGTTGCTCAGCTGAATGCCATCGTCCATGTCGTTTGCTGGCCAGTTCGTTTGTGTCTGGATGTTGGACAGGCCCAGTTCGGTCAAGAACTCGTGGCAGGTCTGCGTGTGCATGTCGGTGTACAGCATCGGGTCGCCCGGGCCAGTCCTGAGGTCGAACTCCGTTTGGGTTTCAATGTGACAGAACGGCGGCTCGGTGAAATGATTCAGTGGTGGCGTGATGGCGACTTTCAAGCGTTTCTTGGGCGGAAGAGCGATGCAGACCGGGTCACTTTCGGTTTGGGTTTCAATGCAGTTCGAAGTTTCCACGGCGACAGGGCTCGGGGGAAGCCTTCTTGGTGGAGCAAATGTTATGGGTGCCTCAACCTCCATGCAAGGGGGCGGAGTTTCCAAGCCGCCTGAATATTTTGAAGATTCCTCAACAGCGGTTCTCCCAGCTCCAGGATACTGTGCCCGTTCCTTCGCTGGGGAAACTGGGGCGAAGTGCACCGAGTCGTCGGCTTCTATACAAGGCGGAGTTTCGAGATCTCTGGAAAAGTTCGAGTTCTCGTCATCCGACTCGTGACAGTGTTGAGGTGTCGCCAAACATATGGAGTAACTGGTCGGGTCCACTGGTTCTGGCCGATGAAGGGGCGTCGACAGACCTGGGCAGTAAATTGTGCTGTCCAAGGAAGCTGGATGGTGCTGGGGAGTTTTCAAACTATCAGAATAGCCGGTGGAATCCACTGGCTCTGGGCAATGCGGTGGAGTTGCCAGGCCATAGTGTCTCCGGATCACGGGCTCAGGGATGTGAACTTGCGGGAAGTCCTTGTGGCCTGGAGGATCGGATGTCTTGGCCTTCTCTTGGGATTCTTCAGTATGCGGGGATGCGGGTAAAGCTTTCACGGATTCCCTTGCTTCCACTGGAACAGGCGGTGGAGGTGGAGTTAAAACCCGCGAAAAGCTTGGCGAAGCAACACGTTCAGGGGAACGAGAAGGAGACAATTTCGTGATCTCCGCTACTTCAGCATCCTCTGGAGTCTCGCATGGCTTTTCGTTCTCATCTCCCGTGTAAGGTGGAGGAGTATTCAAACTCCGACCACCAGTTACTGACTCCACTGGTTCATCGATGTGGGGAGTCTCCTTACCCTTTACTGTATCTGAATCTGTCACAGTTTCAGACGTTTCCTCGGCTTCTGTTTCTCCTGGAATCTCTAAGATGTGAGCATAGTCGGCAGGGTCCATATCTGCACCACCGTCGGCATTCTCATCGGATCCAAAGCAGTTCGTCACCTCCAGAACAATACTAGCCAGTGATTTATTCCTCATCCGTGGAATAGCAACTTTATGACTGTTCTCGTTTGTTTTCTTGTTTTGCTTGTGTCCCTTTCGCTTTGCGTGCGTTAGCAAAGCTTCCGAACTGCCGTAGGACCAGTCGCACTCATTACACGAGAAATCCTTGCCACAATTTCGTACGTGAAAGTCTCGCATCGATGCTGTTCCAAATGACTTCGAGCACTTGGAACATTTGAAGATCTTCTCCGCGTGTACCTTTTGGAAGTGCTGTCGCAAATACTTCAGGCTTTTGAAGTGTTTCTTTGTCGCTGACTTCGAATTGTACACACAGTCGCGCTGTGGACAGAAGAATAACTTCGGACACACGGGTCCCTTGGCGATTTTGTGATGCTTGTCCAAGTGCATTTGCAAATTGCCACTGTTTTTGAATGTCGAATTGCATCCCTGGACGGTACATCGTATCAGGGTACCCTGTATGAGTTCTCGAATCTGCGGTGTCACCCAGACCGATGATGAGCCCAAGACTTGATCCATTTTCAGGACGTTTTGTTGTCACAAACTTAATGCACCCGACGACGAGTATTTCACTGTCCGGTTTGTGACGAGAAACAACAAACAAATGTCAAATTAATCGATAATGTGTGGAACATAATAAGGGGGCACGTTCGTAAGTTGATCACATTGCATTTGAATTGAATTCGCTTACTGACCACGAATTATAACATTTTTTTTGATGAAAACGTGATGAGAATCAAATTGAAATAATTTTAGGATCGATTTGGTGAAGAAAAATATCAATTTGCTGGCATCCATCGTTGCACAGCATCAACTATGTGGATTGCATTCCTTTCTGAGCAAACACATTCCACAGCTGTCTGTCAGTTGAGTCTTTTGTCATTCATTCTACTGTCAAAACTCAAAAGAAAAAAATACGAAAAAAGGAGACGAAGCAGAATTTTCTTTTTTCAAATTAAATTTTCACAATTTTTACAAAATTTTCCTACCAATCCTCCAACTACGACTCAGACATTGATTCGCATTCGTATCGATTGATCAATTCACACCGGGTTGTGGCTATATTATGGCAAATGAAAATGAAGAAATCCTCCGGAATAACAACGAGACAGAGAATGACCAACAGACGATTGGAGGAAAATCACCGCAGACTACGTTGCAGGGTAGGAATAGTGGAATGGTCACAACGAACGGTGAAGCCACAGATAACAGACAACAGACGAAATATCCGACAGGATCGTCGTCGGTCTCCATGGGGGACTACAAAAATATCCGAGCAACAGCGATCAGTGGTAAGTTGACAGGGAATTCTGTCTTATGTTGCAAACGCGTTGAAATAATTAATGTTTTGCTTGTAGCAATGCAATGCGAACAACAGCACCAACACCAACAGCAGCAGCCAGTGCGACGAGAGGAGAATCCATTCTCTTTCAAACACTTCCTGAACCGGGACCCGACAACGAGTTGCTCGTCGAGTAGTGGAAGCTTCGTCATCAACAGCACAACTGCGATGGGTGATTGTGCGGCAAACAACAATGACTCGGCCAGCACACCGACAACGTCGGGAGGTCAGCCGAGTTCATCGTATCAGACATCAACAGGGGCACGTCCTAAAGTTCCTCAGTCCACCTCATCCTCGTTGATTGGCAACAGTGGCAGCATCGGTGGCGTTTGCAATGGCAACAATGCAGTCCAAACAGAGTCCTCGAAGATGAAGCGATCCCCGAGGTTTTCGTCATTTGACTCGCAGGCGAGTCTGGCCGAGTATGCGGCGACTGGAAACGGAGTCCTAGGGGGCGCGTGCTCCTCATCGTCGGTGGGCATAAATACAAGGTCGTCGCCAAGTTTTCGGATCAGCCAAAGCAATGACGATGAAGTGACCAGCAGTTCGGGAAACGCCACGCTGCGTGAGGATCTCTTCGCGGGAGACTACGACCGCCAGCAGTTTGTTCCGCGTAGGTCGTACTCAAACTACGACATTGACGTTCATCACCCTTCGCCGCGACGAAGAGTGCCAGAGACGACGCGTGTAAACCGTAACTTTGGCAAACCACAGCTTAACTCACATCCACACCACAGTTCTGCCAGCAGCTCCAGCGCAGGTGCCCCTCGTCCACCAAACGCAGAGTACGCAGCTGCAGCAGCTCTTCCAGACTTCGTGCAGGACCACTTACCAGATTCGTGGTATTGCAACGACATGAACCCCAATTCGCCGCAGAACTCGCCGATTGACTTCGTGGAGGACATAACGGGTGGAGCAGCAAACGCCAGTACGGCGAGCAACAACGCGGGCAACACAACTGACACCAAATGCCAGACGTTGCCCGACTTCCTATCAGACGGGCCCATCATTCATTCGTCTCAGCGCCTGGCGGATGTTGCAGCTGGTCTACCGTCCGCCGCGAACTGGATGAACCTGGACTCGCCCGAGGATGACTCGCCGAGTTTGCAGCTATCCAGGTTAAGACTGGAGAACGAGCGACTCTGCATCGAACTGAACGAAACCCGACAGGCCCTCAGCGAGCAGACGAGGCGTGCGAACGAATTGGAACGATCTCTCGAGCAGACGCGAAGCATGGAATCTGTGTACAACCGAACGATGGCCCAGAACATTGGACTGGTGGAGGAGAACCTAGACCAAAGCAAGAAGCGCACAGCGGCGGCCCAGAGCCAGGTGGCTAAGTTGAATTTGCAGGTCCAACAGTTGACGGTAAGTAAACTGCGCACAACAGAGGCGACGTTCTGACATTTTTTCTTTGCAGGCCGAGGTGAACTCACTTCGCAGGGAAAACGAGTCCTTACGGGATGGCGACGGAGCTGTTGGCGGCAGCAGCAACACAGATCGACCATCCACATCGGGGCCCTCAAGAAACAGACCGTCCAGATCGCAGCAGATCTCAAGGGAACTCCTCAGAGCCGCCTCAACAGCTGAAAGCAATTTGAGGTTAGTTACTGCCACGAGTCACACCTTTCACGCCCAGTGCGTTCAATTTCTTGTGAATTTGCAGGCAACTCCTCACCGGCGTCGAGAATCTCCGCCAACTGGCAGCCGACATTGAAACATCAGACAATCGGTTCGACTACGACGACGCCTACACCTATCCACCGATGTCCGACGACTTCCTCGACGGCTGCGATGACTACGAAGAGTACACCGGTGGGCCGGCGTTGTAATAGCTGCGTTCCCCTCTGCACCCCAACAGCCCCACAGTTCATCTTCCACCCCACAGACACGCACGAGCACACTGCAATCAGCTAACTCTAAGTTCCAACCCAGCATCATCGTGTGCGCGAGTGTGCGCGCCCTCTCTCAAGCTTAAGCATCAAAATCAATCAAGGAACCCGCCACGCTCACACCGGACGCGTGTGTATTCTTCTTCTTAATTTTATGCCAACCACCTTAGCGTTAGGAATGTTCTGTTTTAACACACATTTTTTTTTATTAATTTATAACAAATTCAATGTTTGACTGTTTGTTTTTTTAAACAAGTCCTTCCCCCCCACACTAGATGGTTGATTGTTTTGTTTTGTTTAGTTTTTTGTTTTTTTTTCTCAACTTCCCTTCGAGCCATGTGGACTCTGGGGGGAAGCAAACCAAACGAGTGATATCACGTCACTGCATCGCTGCACGATCGCGTGCAGCTGGAGTGGCGACAACATTTCGAATCGGACGTTCTGAAGGAGCGAGAGCGGATGACGACTATGGACGAAGTGGAATATAAGCGTTTAAATTAATTATTATTGCTACCTACCTATTGATAACCTATGGCTTGTGTTGATACAACTGAAAGTAAATGCATATACATACACATAGATACACGTATATATATATATATTTAAATATATTTTAAACAAAAGAAACTACTTATGGCGAACACGTGATTAAACTGAAAAAGAATTAAAAGAACATTTATCGAATAAGCAAAATGAGAGCACTTAAGTGAGAAACAAGAAAAAAGAAAAAAAACAAATGAGAAAGAAAAGAACTTGATAAAACTTATACATAAATAAACAGAAAAAGATTATTAATCTATGCCTTGAGTCTTGTCCTGTCGGGAATTGGTATCGGTTTAGTGTCTGTTTCGTGTGTCCAGTGTTCTTCAACTCATACGATTGTCCGTGCTTCCGGGCCATAGGGCAGGAGAGGGATGCCCAACGTGGTATTTAATGTTATCTTGGGCCTTGGAGCGGGTGCTCTTCTACTCAATGCCACCTTGAGTCCAAAGAAACGGCGATTGGCAAGAGTTATTCTGCGTCGTATTCGTGCTGCTTACTTGAGAGCCGAGGTCGACGAAATCCTTCACCGCCTTGAAGTTGTAACTGCCCATAGTGACTGACGTCCTTTCTCGATAGCAGCATATACTTCGCTTTGCCCTCTTTCCCATTTTGGCCGCTTCTGTCTCATGACCATCAAACGCTTAATTGACGTCTCGTAGTATTCGTCCAATCAAGTCGATGTCGTCCTCGTGTACTAGCAGCTGTCGAGCCTTTGGAAGCTAGTGCCCCTTGTTTTGGCGAGTGAGCTCTGCACGACCGTCTCAAGATTGATGTTGAAAGAGTCACATGAGAACTCGTTGCCATGCAGATGATCCTATTTACAGATGATCTCCGGCTGTCTTAAAGAGACAGTCCGCCTGCACCGGCAGCTCGGCATTGCTGTCTTGACTTCGTCTAGGTCGGGGGGACGGGATTCTCCGTGCCTGGAGTGGAAAATTCTGCGGTATTGGTTCGTTGCGCTCACGAACCACTCTCGTCCTTCTGTCCAGGCTCGCCTTATAAGGTGGTTGCTTCTCTGAATGCGTCTGCCTGAATCATTGCCGAACCAGAGATGAGCAAAGACCGAGGGAGAGGAAGATCATTGTGGAACCAAGACAGCTTGGTCTCGATGACTGGAAGAATCGCGCCCAGGACCGTCAACGATGGAAGGGAACGATATCACAGGCTCCGATCCTCCGTCGGCCGCCGGCCTACTATGTCAGTTGGTGGGATAGCCGATTTAGCCTCGATGATGATTGCTATCGCCGCTCTGATAGAAGCCATGCAGCTCGTTGTTCGATGTCGTTGGGGATTTTACTCGCTTAGTAGACTCAACGCGTTGTCCAGGAGTTGTGTTTCTCAGGTTTTTCATTGCCATGGTAGGATGGTTGCTGTTGTTGATAAGCTACTTTCTGAACAGTGTAACCATGTATTGTTGCAAGGGGATGATGCGTGCTTGGTCTTAAATCCTCTTGTTGCTGTGGAGCTTTCGATGGTCCCTGTGAGAGTCCCCTAGAAGGTGAGACCGGTACACATTCGCATACAGAGAAAATGACTGATCTGCAAACGTCGCTTGGAAATCATTTTCGTGCAGTAGATCTCCTGATTTGCTTCTTAGCCTGAGTGATGGGAGTGGCGATGTCCTTGGTAAGTGTCAAAAGGTTAGGTTTCGTCTAAAACACAGACCTCAGCCAGCAAGCCTCTCCAGCTGACATGATCTTTAGCCAGCTGTTTCCAATTACGGATGCTAAGTTGGCCGAGGTCCTACTGCACTTGTGTGCGACATTAGTTTCGCATCCCCTATTGCGAAGTCGAAGGCTGGAGCAGTGTTGTCCATGCGCCTAGCCATTTTAGGGGTTGAGTGCGTAGACGCCTGGCTAGACTCATCTCACTGGCTGCCGTATTATGTGTATCTTGCGAAGATGGCAGGCTGTAGCAATCGGCATAGAAGGTGGATCTCCTCCTGGTGATAGAGAATAGAGCGGAGGTTGTGTCACACCTTCCGAGTTCATCGGCGGCACCGCTGCCTGACACCTACGGGGAAGACTTTTTGGATAATTGCAGTCCAAACTATGACTTGTCGGGAGTATTTGTAACAAGCTTATAGACTTGGAACTGGACTCAAGGTCTAATTGAACTAGGATCGAACCACGAATTCTTCTTTTTGTGGGTCTCAAAATAGGTTAAGGTCCTCCATTGTCCGAGGATCCTCTGTGCGGGTAGAAATCTCTAGAAACACTCTAATACTCGGAAGCAAACACACTGTCTAAGCGCTCTTGATGGCCCAGTGTGTTGTACGAGTGTATACTCAAATGGAGCTGGTGCATGAGACTGGTTCTTAGACTTCAGCCTAGGTATTGTTATCTTGACCTAGTCTAGATTGGGAGCACGGAATTCTCGTCTATAATCGTCCAGATTAACTCTCTGCTTCTAATCATCACAGGTTAAATTGCCGTACAAGTGATTGCTCCAAAATTGGACTAAAGACAGCAACTCTAGTGTCTCTCTAGTGTCTGCTTGCCGAAATCCGGTGCAGATTTCAGAAGGCTGAAA
This sequence comes from Eristalis intricaria, assembly GCA_964034865.1. Lineage (NCBI taxonomy): Eukaryota > Metazoa > Arthropoda > Insecta > Diptera > Syrphidae > Eristalis > Eristalis intricaria. The sequence goes on along the minus strand of OZ035875.1, from coordinate 6,283,151 downwards.
GTCCTCGAACCTGCAGCAAAGAGGTACCTCTTCTCGTTGATGATGATGCCTAGTCTCAAGTCTCTAGTCTTTGTGTGCTTTATGGAGACCACCCAATTAACTTATAAATGCACCCAATGTCAGAAATAAGTAAGCACTTGTTTGCTGATAGTTCCTAAAATCAATAGGAATGATCTGACCCAAGCTCGTGGATTTGAAGAATCAAGTTGGCGTCTAAACGCTGACTGGTTGTAATCGGTTTAAGGAAAGCAACTGCGAACTGGATCCAATCTGAGCCACATTCTTTTCGGAGTTCGGAACGTCGTGCTGTGACGAGGAGCATTCCCATTGAAATATATTCAGGCAGCGGTGTTGCGTGACAGGCTAACCCATGCAACACAGATGTAAGGTCTCTGTGGGCTGGCACCTAGCTTTGGCAAATATTAGCTGCTCAGCCACCTCAACCAGACACTGACGATAGTTGATTGAAGTGAAGAGAGTCTCGCGAATCGCACTGAACTCCGCCCGAAAATCCCTACAATGTTCGAGAAGTCTTTTAGTAGTTCGTTTACACAATCCTCACCTCCTGCTTCTGTCTCCGTTTTCGAAACATCCGTGTACAAATGTGTGGAGTTCTTGATCATCCCGATGTGGTTTCTATCGCAGAAAAACCTAAGTCTCAAATGTTTGTTGGAAGCGAAACTTGACACACGACCTACTTATGTTATGCAGAATGTTTCCAACAACTTCCTCTAAGTTGCTCAGACCTCATTGAATCCGAAAAGACGCGCTTACCCGGCATTCATCCTCTAATCAGCCAGCAAACAAAATACTCACCACAACCTTTTACACCAATAAAACACGTTCCATACTAAACAGCTTCCACTTTTCTTTTTTTCCAAATTGAATCGCTTGTGCGTAGTTACATGTATTTATGTATTTTTTTGTTAAGTTTATTAATCTTCCATTTTAACATCTACATTTATTTCAATACCGACTGCCTCGGTTCATCTGCATGTATCTAACAATTAATTGAGTAAAATTAAATAGCTACCTTCAAAGAATTTCATTTATTTTTTTCGTCTACTCATCATTCACTAAATTTATTTCCCTTATAAAATATAAAATATTTATTTATTTATTTGCGTGTATGTACGTATATATCTTTGACATAAATAGCGTTCGATGTGGAACATTAACATTGTTTACAGGCACTGATGCATCCGTGAAGTGTGTAACAACCCTGTTCGAAAAGTGTTTAATTATATATTTATCTAGAATATTTGTCTAGAAACTTCTTTAGTTGCTAGTTTAGTTTTGCAAGTTTTAGTTAACATTGTTTAAACGTCTTGCGATAGATATCTGAAGCTCTGAACAGGGATGTTCTGCATGCTTTTGCGTTTCTTTTTCTTCTCAAAATTTTGCGTGTATTTTTCAAGATTTACATTAAGACTAGTTATCGAGTTGCTTAGCTTGCTTAGCTTAGATTTACATATTGTTTATATATTGTTTTTTTTTTCTCATAATAATGCACTTAGGAATTAAATGAAAATGATACGAAGGAACGATATGGATGATTGGGGTGTTATTTGACAGGAGATGACACAAATGGAACGATCTGCAAATAGATCGTGGGATGAATGATCAGAGAGATGAAATAACGTGAACATGGATTCAAAGGGGATTAGGAGAAAACAAAATGGCCTACAATGACTTTTGACAGATGATGTGGATTTTAAGCTAATGACTTTTGGCATAATTTCTAATGATTATATCGTCTTTAGTTGTGATCTGAAAAGTCGTGAACTATGCGAAAATAGAGTTATAAGCCTTACTGTCATCTGTCAGACAAAAATAGAACATCTTAATGTGATGTATCAAAAGAAATCAGATCACCATTTTCTTAACCGCTCCTAAGAGGTTAACTGAAGAAACAAAACAACTCCAGTGACTTTCCTGTAATCGGGCATAATTTGCGTTGCGACATTTGACAGATCTACTCTGCCATGCATTCATTCATAATTTTGTGCAGTGTATATACAATTTTGTGGGTCTTTTACAACTTTATGAAATGACTGCCAACAGAAGCTAAAAGCGAGTGCGACTTTGTGATGAATTAACTTAAGCGTATGACGTACCCGTCAAAATGACAGCTAAGATCAATGTCAAAACAAACAATTTGAAACTCAAAACTGTCTCAAAACAATGACTGACAACTTAAAAAGGACATTCAATCGAATTTGTGACAAACCACCAATTACTGACAACTCCCGCTACGTCACAATGACATTAACTCAAATCTGACGTTTTACAAACCAAACAAAAATGGAGGAAACGAAATGAAAGGACGTCCATAAAACACCATGGGTGAACAAAACGAAAAGAACGAAACGAAAAAGAAGAGAAACCAAACAGAAAATAAGATGGACGAACGTATGTTTTTTGTTTTTGTTTAGATTTACACAACTTTATTACAAATAACGGTTTTCTTTTTGTGATTTTGCTTATGATTGGAAACAGTACTACTACTAGTGTATGACGTGAATCGTTTCTGCTGTCATCATTCGGTCTTCCCTCCGGCTACGGTCTCGCTGCCCTTGGTGGATGATCCGGAACCGGACTTTGTGACAGTTGCGGTAGTGGCGGTGGCATCAGATGACTCGTTCGGAGTGCTGGCCTCCTTTGAGTCGGCGGACGCACCAGGTGCTGCAGCAGCAGGAACATTCTCAGAGCTTCCAGTCGATTTGACAGAGTCTGGGGGAGGCAACGGGATCGGTTCGTGGACATTTGAGACGTCAATTGGCTGCTGCTCGTCTGGGGGATTTGCGCCCCCATCAGCGGGTGCTTGTCCGCCGTCTTCGATCACAGCTTCTTGTGGTTGTGCAGTCTTAGCGTTTTCTTCAGCCTTTGCCTCGAGGACATTTATCGAGGCCTGGATACATTTGATGGCCTCCTTGCGGGCCAGGCGGATGCTCTCCTTGCCCTGTGTGTCGATGGTGTCTAGCTTAAGGAGATTACGGGTCAGCATTTCGTCTAGGTAGGCGTACTCCTTGTCCTGGCGGGTTCCGCCGAACTTCTCCACTTGTGTCATCAGGTTGAGGACGTCCCTCTGGATGTCCTGGATCTTATTGATGCTGTCCATGGTGTGGGGTGTGGCTGGGGGCGGACCCTTCTGCTGCTGCTGCTGCTGTGCAGATGGCTGTTGTTGAGTGTTGATTGGAGTTGGACGGTTGGCGTGATGATGTGGAGCCTGTTGCTGTTGCTGGGGAGCTGGCTGCTGCTGCTGCGGTTGCGGTTGTTGCGGTGGAGGCTGTGCTGTGGTGGCCTTTGCCTGGGCCTGGGCGAATGCCTGAGTCGGTTGCGCCTCAGCCTGGGGTATGTCCTTGTGGTTGATCAGAGGCTCGGAGCGCCCCTCGACGAAGATCGGAATCGTGCGAATGTAGCTGCCGCCTGGAGTCTGTGGAGCAGCAGGCTGTTGCGACTGGTTTGGTGGGGGATAGTAGGCCTTCTGGAACTGCGGCTGCTGCTGGCTTGGCGGAAACTGTCTCTGCTGCTGAGCCGGCGGTGGCGTGTTGCGCTGCGTTCCCGTGCCCTGCGAGTTGTAGACCGGCTGATGCTGCTGGATCGGAACCTCGTGCGGATAGATCGGGTCTTGCTGATGTGGCGGAGCTGAGTGAGATCGCGAGTTGATGCCCTCGCCTTCGGCGGGTGCCTTCACGCCCATGTCGACTGTGTTCCTCAGGCCATGCTGATTCAGACTCTCCGCGTTGGCGTGGCCGTCGACTTCACTGCGATTGCCGCCCGCCGAGGGGTCCTCTGTCTGGATTGCAGCGTCGCACACGGTGCGCGTCGTCTGCACCGGCGGCGACTTGGGCGGATTCGCTCCCGGCTGGACGTAGGTCTGATAGAATTGCGGTTGCGGCACCTGTCCGCCGCGTGGCGACTCGGGAGCACCTGGTGCCACGCCACTACCACTACCGCCGCGTCGAATGCCAAAGCTCTCGGGGATGAATTGCCTGAACTCTGGCGGCAGGCGCTCGAAGAAATCGTCGTGCTGTATTCCGTCGGTGGCCAGCGGATTGCCTGCTCCGCCGCCGGCACGCCTCCGACCTAGCGAACCGAATTGTGGGAAATCTGCATCATCATCATCATAATAAGAGGAAACAGAATGCAATGGGTTTTTATTGCCACTACGCTTACGTGATCCAAACGTGCCGAACGGATCCCGCATGCCACGCAAATGGCCCCGCAGACTGGCGTCGTTGAACATGTCGTCTATATCTGGATCGAATCCAAAGCCCTGCTGGAATGAAAGAACAAACAAAGAGTCTCGTTAGTACAAGGGAAACATCAAGGGGGAGAGGGAGAAGAAGGTGGTTGTTGGAGGAAGGTGCTGCAGGCGACATCACTCACACTCCAAGTAGAGTAGGTCACATTCCCACAAGCAAGCTTGACATCAACCGAGCGCGCCCCGGTCCCCGGTGACACACAGCATCCGAGTGATCGCCCGATGCGTGTTTATTCATCCACCTTCCACCGAAGGCAAACGTAAATATTGTCCAAGCTACACCCACGAGCCGAGTGCACGCCTACCACATCCGACCAGTCGGTTAGCTCATCCGAATGCAATGTGTACGGCCCGACCGAGAGGTGTGTAGCCTGCACATGTGTGCGCTGCCGGCGCGGCGTGTGGGTGGCTTGGCCAGTACTGCCGTGGGTTATTCTTAGTTTCTGTTTTCTTGGGAAATTTTTGAACGGCGTCCAACTTTTCGCAGGCCAATGAGAGAATGAAAAATTGAATCAGACGTGGATTTTATTCCTCGGCGAGACTGGCCGCTGCTGGCGTGATATGTCCAATTTGAATGGCATTCGCCAAGGGCCGCGGCCCAGCCGAGAGCGAAGCAGGAGCGCCAAACGATGACAGATGGTCTGTTGTCCTCTGGAACGGCTGAGGTTGGATTAGGCGAGCTCGTGGCCGCTTCAGAAGGCGATTTGATTGTTTTCCGGTCGGGGAATGCCACTTGGATGGGGACCAACTTTCACAGCAAACAATTCCCCCGGGGAACGGAATTAAGTTGGATCATCTCAGCGTTCTGGCCAAGTGATTGGTCGTAAAAAATGTTCGCCGTTGAATAGCCGTTCCGAAATGATCAGAGAGTGAATGGTTTTTATGAGAACTTCCCCGGGGGTTGGGATGGCTTGGCTTAAGTACTTGGTTCGGTCGTCTTCGTGACATTCAAACGTTTTGATTCCGCGAGCTGGTGGGAGTTCGGTTTTTGATTGCGACTCTTTGGGAAATTGAGAGAAAACCAGGAGATTTTCTTCTCAAAAATGTACGTGTTTCAAGCCATAATTGAGTAAGGCTTATTTTGGAACCAGAAATGAAGTATTAGCCGACTTCACAGCAGATTGCCCCGTAGTCCATCGTCGAATTTGAGTTCTTTTTTGACAGATATTCATGAATTTTTGACGGTTATTCACGATATAAAGTGAATGCCATTCTCTGATTGGCCAATTTGGGTTGAGGAAACGGTATAAGAAACGGTTGTCAAACATTTAAGGGGAAAGAGAGATAGGAGTCGGGCGTCTCTGTAATACTTCATTTCTGGTTGGAACTTAACGAAAACGAAACGAAGACGAATCGACAAATTTCTGGGAACTAAAGCTAAATTCAGTTGCCACTTGTGTTTTCAGTCAAATAAATTGTTTTGCGGACGTCAAGAGGGGTTCTGTTCGCTCCGTCCTACTTAGGGGAGGAAAAGTGAACGAAACTCAACGAAACTGAGGGAAGGCGTTATTGATTGCTAGTGTATCGTTTCTGTTTAGTCGCTCGATTGAAACAGTGGTTGAATCTAGTGAAGAATCAAGGTCCTTTCTACAACTTCATCAATGTCCGCCTTTTGGTTAGATTAGGTTAGGGTTATTGCCACCACTGTAGCAGTTGTGGCCCACTTAGATCCTGGTTGGATCCTTCGTGCTATCACTACCCCGTGCTTTACACCGGCTCCTCTTTAATTCAAAGGGACTACACTAAGGAAAAGGAAATAAACATGGAGACTACCTAATGGTATTCAAATGGGCCCCCCATCCACTACTGTACTGATTTACAGCCAATTTGTTGATGCCTCGTATATCAAATGACAGCCTTTAGTTGCGTGGTCCTACGGACTAATGTAGGCAACCTTGTGGGAGGCCATACCAGACGCAGTGCCTTTGATAAACACTCACAGTGACTCTTGTAGCAGATGAAGCTACGAAGAAGGAAAGCCTTTTCGATATCTCCTCAGCGAATGTGTGCTCTGTTTTTGGGCAAACAGTTCTTTGAAGAGCAGGAAGACTGAACGAAGATCGAACGAGCTAGTCTCCCGATATTCGTATCCAAACCTGAGTGGTTTCAATGCGCTGGGATGGCTGTTCTTTTCACATTGGCAGTGGAATGGCAGACACTGATGCCGCCGTGGGGTGAAAAACGTACCACCATCAATGAACCAAACTCTAGGCGAGTCACGACTGTAGGATGGCTTGAATTGAATGGAAAATTCGATGCTTAATCATTTGATCATCTCTTGGCAAGATCTTCGTCCGCGGGGGATACCAAGTCTGGAGGCATGAGTACCGACGACGCAACCCTCGGAGCACACTGATATTGTCCGGCAGTGCGTAGGCCTTGGAGAAGTTCAGGAATTCCGGGAAAACACCCGCAACGACGCCTATCATCTTGCTCAGTTATTATCTCTGACACATCTGTTCGCCTGTTCTTTCGAGAAATAGAGTGCTAAAGCAGTTTGAGGGGACCGTATATTCCCCGCGCACAGTGCACCATCTTGCTTCCAGTTTCCACTCTGCTCTCGGCCGGCGGAATGAGGAAAAATCCTCGCTAGCAAAATTCATCTCCAGAGCAACCGAATTGCTCACATAACAGACTCGCCACCTCGCCTGCATGGAACACGAATGTGGCTTAATAGAAGTTTGACAGGTTTGCTCTTTTGTCTAATTCCGATGCTAAACGCGTGTCCATGACTTCTGCAGAGTCCACTTGTCTCCGTCTCGCCCCCGTGCCAGCCAAACCTCCACCGACCGTCTATCACAAGATAAGACAACCAAACAGAGACAAAGCCAAGAATGAAAAATAGGAAAAAAAACGAATCCAAAATGCCAACACGATTCATACTTGCAAAGAACTTGTTTTCTTCGTCTTTTTTTGCAAAAGCAAACAACTTTAATTATCGTTTGCTAAAACCGATTAGATACCCGTTCTCGTCGCCCATCAAACGTCGGGAGTGTGCTTTCTAATCAAAAGACAACGCAAAAGCACACGAAAGCAGAACAGACACTCGATCCGCAGGCAAGCACACAAAAGGCGTCCGCATAAGAGGTGCAAAGTGATTTTTATTTAATTCTTTTGCATAAGGTTATGGATTTGTGCAAAATACTGCTTTTGGTTTCCCGATTAGCAAGTTCTAAAATTAAAAGAAACTCGACAGAGCAGACCATCCCCACACCTGACGAACGCTGATTTTGAGGCATTTTTGCAGCGCTTTGATGAGATGAGCGCGCTGCGGCGGAGGTTGATGGAATTTGGGAAAGTTTGTGGACCGTTTCGGTGGGCTTATGCGTGCAAATTTGCATTCGCGATGGTTAAGGCGATTAATTTCATAAATTCAGAAAGATTGAAGCTAGATTGACGGTATTTTTGTTGACGAGGCTTATCGACAAGAGCGTCGGAATTCATCGAACTGCCACAACGGCACTGCAATGATTAGCAGATCAAAGTCTGATTTCTACAGTGGTGGTCGGGAGTAGCTGTTTATGAGGAACGAATTATGTAAATTCACGATCGAAGGAATTTGGTGCATTTACATGCAGTTGCCCTTCATGAGTGCCACAAGAGACCTTAGCATTTCATGAATTCTGAGGCCGACGCGTGGGCGAGAAGGAATAGGGATAATCAAAGGACATCTCCTCGGTCGCTGTCCGGCATTGTTTTCCACAAGAAAATACACGTTACGAGAATGTTGTAAATTTAAACAAATAAAAATACGGGTGGCGCGACATTCAGAGACGGACCTGGGCCTAGCTTCTAGAGCAACCACTCATGTTGGGCGTGCTATTGTTCTTAAACGAGTGGATGGGACCTGCAGTTTAATGCCGACTCCGAACGGCGAAGTCGAGAAGCTTTTTCTAGATAGGAGTACTCTTTGAGAATTGTCAGTGACTCGAAAGAAGAAGAGAATGGTGGTAAATTCGAGTATCCACTGCATCCACAAAGATTTCTTGTGTGATGTGCGATTCATTGATACTGAAGAAGGCATACCTGCCAGCGCCACTGTCAACTCTCATTGACTAACAAATTTGACTTCTAGTCGAACATCAGTCCATTCTCGCTGGCAAGTGTCATTTATTAAGACTTACTTTTGGAACCACAAAATGGATGACCTTATATCGGAGATGACTGCTTGACCTGACTACGTCTCAATATCCACGCCATGTCTTCCATTTTCAACACCCTTCCGAGAAACTCAATCACCTCATCTTTGTTTATTTGCACTGGTCAACAGAATCAATCACAAACAAGAGAAGCGCAAAACAGGAATCAGGTCAGCTAACAAAGAAAATAGCACACACCCACCACTCGGTAAACACTCGGCATCCATTCCCAGTAAAACCGATAAATCTCCACCCAAGTCCAGTGATCATTCTAGAGAAACGCGCACGCACTCGTCCGAACAATGCAGACACACTTCGCACGTCCGCTGAGTGCAGCCGAGATTCATATTTTCTCAAATTTATTGCAAACAGACATTCAGCTGCTGCTGCTGGTTTTCCCCCGTTTTGCAAACAAAGACCACATGCGTAGTCTTGCGAATATTGGATACCCATGTCGGTTCGTTAGTTTTTTTTTTTTGGCCGGCAGCCGATCATCCGATGACGATCGGCGGCATGCGCCACTCAAAAATCCGGCACACTCGAAAATCAAAAGTGGTAATTAGCCGAATGATATAGATGAAGGCAACAGCAACGATTTGAACAGGAAAGATACATAAATACACAAAAAGATCAAGCTATAGATACAAGATACTTATGTGATTTGGCCAAAATTTAATTGTGCACACTCCTAAAATGATAAATGGAATAGACAAATTGAATGAAGCCAAAAAAGATACAGATTTATCTATGAGATACATTCTTACAATCCTTCTTGGTCTGTGTATTTTAGAGAACTTGTAGAATTTTTCAGCAGCTACGAAGTGGAAATACATACATACATATTCAGCATCGGATATTCGGATGACTGAAAGATACAAATGTATCGTACGGATGTACATTCCTAAGATTCTGTGTATACATTTCGTCTATCGTAAGACACACGTACAACTTCTTTGCAGCTGCAAAATTAAATGGAGAGTCAAATTTTGACTAAAAGATACAAATGTATCTTACGGATGGTACATTCTTAAGTATTGTGTGTACACTTCGTCTATCTTAAGGCACACGTAAGACTTCTTTGCAGATACAAATGTGAATTTTGACTAAAAGATACAAATGTATCTAATGGGTGATACATTCCTAAGTTATGTGTGTACACCACCTCGTCTATCTCAAGGTACACATACAACTTCTGTGCAGCTACCAAATCAAATTTTGACAAAAAGATACAAATGTATCTAACGGATGTTACATTCCTAAGTTTTGTGTGTACACTTCGCCTATCTAAAGGCACACTTAAGACTTCTTTGTAGTAACAAATGTGAATTTTGAATAAAAGATACAATTGTATCTATCGAGTACAATTCTAAATTTGTGTTAAAATCTAGAAAACCGCTACAAAACATCATTTGAAGTCGATTTTATGCAAATTAATTGCAAATTTGACGAAAAGATAAAAATGTATCCATCAGAATCAACCAATAAACCTGAGCGCTCCCCACTCTAAGCAGTTTAAACAGGCTCATAATGATATTTTCGAATGAATTTCCGCCAAATAAACACAAATCCGATCAAAAGATACATACACGAATTAATTCATCACATCACAGCGAACGTTGTCTATTTTTATCGCTAAGAATCTCATAAATTATGAGCAAAATGACAACTGCGAATGAACTTGCTCCGAAAGTTCGTTCTCAAACACACTGAACAGATACAAATGTATCTATCAAATCAATGCGATATTTTTCTTCCTTGTATGACCCTTGTGGCATGTGGGCACACAATTTCGACAAGAAAACACAAATTCGAATAAAAGATACAAATTTATCTCATAGATACAAGTGTATCTAAAGCATATAATTAGGCCAATTTCAAAGAGTCTTGTGTGCGAGTAATGCCATTTCCATCTTTAAATCATCATCACAGATACATGCACAAAAATAAAATAAATGAAGCAACGATGCCAGGCCTGAAACTATTCCACTTAATCTAGCAAAAACGAAAAAAACCGTATAGTTTCCGGGTCACTATCTCTTTTGGCCTGCCTCCATGCATGTCTGCTTTGTCGTTTCTCAACAAGCTCGCCCGAGTCTCTGCAGACAGGCGGACAAGCCATCTTCCCCGACGACGACGCGGACGTAGGCCGATCACACCGATACTACTTGAGAGTTCGTATCGGCCGCCTCTGTCTCGGCCATAAAATGCGGAAACAATTTAATTGCCATTTGAACTCGAACACAACAGCAGCACATTGACAACCTAATGGGTGGCGGCTGAAGCGGCGCGGGATAAAATCAGAGCACCATCATGGAGACGGGAGAGCCCTCCGCCCTCGGGCCGTCACATATTTTCATTCCAATTAATTGAATCCGAATGTGTGTTTGGTGGATGTGCAATTAGGCGGGATTGAATTGATTTCAATTGAGCCGAGCCTTGCTACCCCTCGCCGCCGCCTCGTCTCGTGTGTGTGGCGGCAAGCATTGGATCGAGGTCTCGACCCTACCTGCGGCGGCGGCGGCGGCGGCGGCAGCGTTAAGTGTTTTGATTTATTTGACATCCGTCACATTGGCAGCGATCCCACACCGCACTGCCATCTATCATCTGTCAAGCGACGAATTGCCTGCTCCCTTTTGATGTTCGAATGACGAATGAATCTTCTTCCTCGCCTCGTGGGGCTGCGGCTCGGGTAAACGAACGATTAAGTGAATTTGAATTGGGTGCCTTGTGTGGCATGATGATGACTTCATGTGTCATGTTGCATGGGCTCTTGAGATTTCGCTTTTGCTTTTTATTGGCAATCGATCGGGGCGGCCGCCGCGCCGCATGAAGTGGCTTTCGCTTTAATTTGCATTCGATAGTGGCCATAAAAAGCGCCTGTCATCGAGGCCGATTAAGTGCCGTTGGAATGTGATTTATGAGTGAACTCTAAACGTGCGAGATGAACGAACTTTGAGCATGTGGTGGGACAGACAGTGTGCCTGTAAACTTAAGCGGATTACTACTTACGCATCGATACGCACAAAGAGGCGAGGCCCAGCTTTCAAGTGTAGCATCAATCTGCCGGTGTGGGCATTGACCTCAAACCGAGTGGATTGAGTTGTAAGAAACCTCTTCAGTTCGAGTGCAAGATACACTTGACGTGACTTTGTGCCCCGTAGGCGAGCGATGTGGGTTTGGCTTGCTTGGCAGAAAATTGATCTTCGTGAGCGGTTTCTAGTCCCACTCGGTGTTGGTGACTCACGATGCCTTCCGCTATGAGACCCACGCAGAGTCTCAGTGTCGGTCTTCCGCGAGGAAAGGTGGGCTAGTCTGGAATTGTCTAGTGGCCCCCGGTCTTGTCCGAGACGAGACGAGCATCGATACAGACTCACCAAGCGAGTGAGTTTGAATTCGCGGAATGCCTTGATGGCTCATGTGTTCCGATGAACATATAAAGGCACTTAGCAAGATGGCTTTCAGTGGAAAGCATAAACGACCTCGCTTCATGCATTCGTGATGACGCAACAGGCTTTACCGCCCACCCACTTGACATGAGCTTCGCAGCGATGCTGGAGATTGACGGAAATGTAGCGAAGTGACTTCAAGGCTGGAGGGCGACTCACTGGCTCTGTCATTCGCGCCATCTACAATTTTCTTCCAGACTCTCTGAGTCGCACGCAAAGGGTGACCAGATAGCAATGATAGTTTTTCGAATCGTCAAGTTTCACCAGCTGTCAAAGTTACCAATGGCACTTGGCTGTCAGAATATTCAGTGGGGTTTGACATTTCATCACGCGCCGTTCTACGTATCTCGAACGTGCGGAAATTTAATAAAAAATTAGATTTTTAAAATTGTGGATCAAATTTCGACGCAACGTCGCGCGTCCTTATGTCGGTCTTGATCAAGGCCTTCAGGGTGCCGGCAATTCGTCGCGTCGTGGACAAGTTTGAGCGCTAGTGGAATCTTGTGGATCTTAAGCCACCATCCAGGCAGAGATTGGTGCGAAATGAAGAAAAAATAACCGCCGTCCTCTCTCGAACGAACAAGCTGACATTATACAACACCTTGATCATCCCTGTCCTGCTCTATGGTGCGGAGGCATGGGAAATCTCAAAAGCGGATGAAGAAGCACTTGGCCTTTTCGAGAGAAAAGTTCTGCGTGCGATCTTGGGTCCTGTCTGCGTTGATGGTTATTGGAGAAGAAGATTCAACCACGAACTGTACGGGCTGTACAGTGGCATGAGCCGGCGTCTACGGATTCAACGCCTAAGATGGCTGGGCCATGTGGAGCGCATGGACAACACTGCTCCAGCCTGAACAGTCTTCGACTCCGAACCAGTGGGACAACGAAACCGATGGCGCACCCAGATGGAGAAGGACCTCAATCGACTTGGTGTGCGCAGTTGGAGAGAGCTGGCTAAAGATCGGGCCGCCTGGAGAGGCTTACTGCTTGAGAACCGGGTCCACGCCGGACTGTAGCGCCATCGGAAGAACAAGAAGAAGAATTGGTTTGCGGAATAGGTACCCTTGATCCGCGTGGGGCCTCCGCTGCGCCTAAGTGTGTCTGCTGTCCTTCTGCGTGGCAGTCAGCCACCTCAACCTAACCTAACCTTAGAAGCAAGGCCCTGGGCTGTAGCGCCACCCATATGATTATGATCACTTAGTTTCTTGCACCTACTAGTGGGATCCATTGTGACCCTTCCGAACGGTGACAGTTTATCTCTTGCCGCCTGTCCTTGTCAATCGCAGCATCTGCTGATGTGAACACAATGGCCATCCAAGAGAGCCAGATTCTCAAACGGTCTTTAGAGGTTTTCCAGCTCTTCAAGAAACTCCATCCTCTTCCCAGAGCTGAACCCTGGATCTGCTCGGCGAAGATGTCAATCCCTCTTTCTCAACTGTCAACTCAACTGTCAATCACTGACATGAGTTGACAGTCTCTACCGTAAAAACAATCCACACACGTTGTAAACCAAATCTCAAGTGGATCTGAGTGACGTTCCAACCACGAGGAGTTCCTCGTCTATTTTTTTTTTAATACACTTACAACCTTCGGCAGCCTTGAGATAATAAAACGAGGGAAAAAAAAAGAACAAGCTAGATCTTATCTCGAGGGCTGGGGGCATTGATTACAGGAAGACCGTTAAAGGCCAAACATCAACGACAAACGATTAACAAATCGCTCTGCCGAACGTCAAATCAAATTTAATTGCTTTCAAGCACGCCATGTCCTTTCAGCGCACGGGCAACTGTCACACGCACGCTCGAGGACTGCCACGGCACCTGTGCATCGGTTTATTGCAGGATGTGTTGATATGTCATTTAATTGAATAGAGTGCTTGGTGGGGGATGACGATGGTGGAGTGGGCGAATGCCTGTGGATTGTAGGGGATTCTTCTGGAGTCGGACTTCTTGCCGATGATTCTCTAGAGAATTTGAGCAAAGGGTGAGGTAGACTTAGCTGTCATTCCACTGTGCAGACTCTTATTTGCTCAGCATGTGGACAGCCAGGCTATCATTCCCTCGAATTCAAGGGGTTGCTTGACATCGACAGCCCATCTGCTCAGGAAGCAGACAGGCAGACGTCCATTCCCTCGAATTCAAGGCATTTCTTGAATCGAAGGAGCCCTCTTTGCGCTAAGACCCTGGTGGCCGTTAACAATCAGCCACTCACCAGCAGAGTGGATGGTGGGGCAGAGTAAATTACTCCAAACAGAGAGGCGCCCAGATCTCCTAGGTGTACAGCCCAGGAACACGCCCCAAGCGTCCTCCCAGAATTGTCACTCCCCTCAATTCCCCCACCACCCGACGATCTACCTCGTAGAACTGACATTCTGAGCCTTATTTGGCTGTCAAGAGAGAGCCGCTCTTGCACGAGATCCACTCGAAAAAAAAACCCTCTTAATCGTGAAGACGAAACTGAATGAGTCAATGGGACATAGACGCACGTACGTTTTAATCGGGTAACCTTGCGCTGTTCGTGCCTTTGTGTGCAATCTTATCGACGACGGTGTCGTGACGTTTGTCGAACTCGTTCAGTTGATGACGTTCATTTGGTACGTGCGCGCACGAATAGCCGCCTTTTTGTTGAAGGTCTGTGATTAAATGAAAACAGAATGTTTTGAAAGCATTTTCAGTGTCAGCAGAAGACTGTGAGGAGGTAGGAGGCGTAGGAGGCGGCGTTCGACGAACTGACAGTCGGGCCAGCGAGGTCTTTTGTTGGTCTTTCAAATTTGAGCCATGTGGGGGATAAATCACAAGTCAGTGTTTTCGGAGAAGGCGAAAAAAAGAAAACAAAAGCGAACAGGCAAAACACGGAGATCAGAAGGAGAGGCTAATGGGGTCGAATGAAATGGAAAGTCAAGCCAAATGCTGCGAACTGTTCCCAAGAACCCCAAGAGACAACACACACGGGAGTTGATTCACAAGAGCAAGGAGAGCAAGGACCCAACTATGAACTGATATGAGTGTCGGGAGATTCAAACGGTACACACTTGACGCAAGACAGCGTACGTAGGCCTATACCTCGATACCCTACACACTTGGGGTATGTTAAGTACTTGGGTGGGCGGACATAAACCACGTCCCGCGTTGATATCATTATCGTGGGGTCCAAAGTCAAGGTATTTTACAAAACTCGCACTGGAGCTTTGAAGACCTTGCGCACCGCATTTGCTTTGAAGCCAGTTTAATGGATATGCCGTCTGACGCCACCTGGAGGCGCTGGCCACAACCTGAGCCAGGTAAGAACTGCTGTCGAATCTTCACGGAGTTTAGGAGCAAGACCTAAGAACGGATCTGGCGCTGGTGCCTTCGTGGAGGGCGACACAATTCGACTCCAATTTGGACCGGTTTTCCAAGTGGAAATCCACGCCATCCTAAGGGCCGCTTACTGTATTGTGAAGAACAGGTGCAAGGGGAGAAGTATTTGTGTCTGAAGCGACAGCCATTGAACTTGGTAGACAAGAATGGCAGGAGGCACTCTCAAGACCTGAACCTGCGCTAGGATTGCCTCCGTAGTTGGCTTGGCCGTAGGCTGTTTTCCATTGTTGTTTGGACCTCTCGAGAGCCTGGAACTTCTCGAGAGCACAACCGGAGGTGAAATGACTCTCCAGGATGTAGGCAGATCAAGCGCATGCTCCCGCGGTATTCTCTTGACAGAAGAGACTGCAGACGACTTACTGGCGTACTTACTAGTCACAACACCTTCGCCAAACACCTAAAGGTTCTTGGCCTAAGCAATGAAACCCTCTGAACAAGACGACGGCACTCCAGAGTACTTCCTCCGCTAGTGGCAGTTAATCGGTGCTGATGAGCTGAGACCTGATGATGTAGGTCTCTCATAGCAGATGTGCCTGCTTGATTTCCTTGGAAAGACCAGAGAAGGTTGGCAGTAAGGCCTGGTAGTACAATGAACCAGTTTTTGAGTCTAAGTGCTTCCGACAAAAAAGTGAGACTACAGTGCAGACTCGATTATTGCAACCATTCTAATGGACTGATCTATTTTCGACTTTGCAACAAATCGAACGAAGCATTTGAGTGACTTTTTGACGGTTTTTCGAGAAATACTTCTTGTTGCTTCGTTTTTTTCATGGAAAGAGTTAAAAGCGACTGGATGGCGCAGTTGGTAGAGTGCTTGTCCCTGGTTTAGCGGGGTCCCCGGTTCGAATCCCATTGAGAGCAAAGTTCACAAATCTGGTCCAGTCACCATTTGCCGTTGGGATCAACCGGTATAGTCAATCAGTGGTAGTAGTCTGACTAGGGGATCACAATGGACCAATATGGTCCAAGTGTGCTGGTGAATGCACTAGCAGCCCGTCTGCCTAACCTAACCTAAGCGCATGCTCCCGCGGTATTCTCTTGCAAGCGGTAACTAATGGACCGAGCGACTTTTTAAGGGTCTGCCTGTTAGAATTACTCCTGTTGCCTTTGATTGAATACGGGGGATAAGTCTCAACCACTGAGTGTGTGCGGGCTGTACAGCGATGTGAGCCTAGCCAGGAGTCTTCTGATCCAATGCCTAAGGTGGCTGGGCCATGCAGAGCGGATGAACAACTCAGCTCCTGCCCGAAGAGTCTCCGAACATGTGGAACAATGCAAAAGAGGAGGCCCGTGTGTAAGGTGGCGCATCCAAGTGGAGAAGTACCGCAACGAACTCATCTGGAGGCAGCTAGCTAGAGATCGCCGGATTGTGGCCCCTCTCTCGAACAACCAAAATAACCCTCTAGAAGACCTTGATCGTCCTAGGCATGGCATGGACTTTGTTAAAACCGGTCGAAGGTCAAGTTGCTTTGAGAGGAGATTTTCGGTTCCGTCTGCATAGATGGTGAGTGGAGGAGGAGATACAACTACGAACTGTACGAGCTGTTTAGCGACATCGACTTAGCCAGAAGAGTGAGTGTCATGTAGAGCGGATGGAAACCAGCAAAGCCTTCGAGTCCACCCCAGAGGGACGGCGCAGTAGACGAAGACCGCGACTCAAGTCGAACGCACGCAAGTGGAAAGGGACCTCAATTTTGCGTGGAGGCAGCTAAGGATCGAGCTGACTGGGGACGCTTGTTGATTGAGGACCAAGTCCACCCCGAACTGTAGCGCCACCTTAAGTATGTATTTTTATGAGTATTTTTTTTTTTTTTTGCGACTTTGGCGTCGAAATCTTAAAAATTTGGCGTTTTTTGGCGACTTCGTTATTTAAAACCTGACAAGCTTGCTCATGACACATGCATCTTGGCCCGTATCTTTGTTATCTTGCGTGCATGTTCTGCCTTGTCTCAGGTCTGTCTCAAGCGCAGACGACACCACAAATTGACCAAGGCCTATGAAGCAAGCAACAGTCAATTCAAGGCTTGTTCCTCTTGCGTCCAACCGAGTTTGACACTTAGAACCGAGATTTGATTACTTTTGAAGCAGAAAGGGACGTCGAAATTCGGTGAAATATTCACGTCTTGCGTGGGGTACAAGAGAACAATGAGTTGACCATATTCTCCATTTGTGCTCAAACCATTCATGGTCACGTCATACATTTTAAACAGCAAACGAGAACTACCACCATATCACGGCACATGCCAACAAGAGATAAGGAACCGCCACCACGAACCGAGCGGCGTCATGGTTTCGCGAGAAAAGCCGCTTCTAAGTAGCCGACCCAACTCGACACACCTCAAACCACAGAACGCCACACAGAGCGAGAATTTATTTAAAGTGACTCAAAGACGATAAGTCGTCAAGTGATACTGCCAACTGCAACCACAAAGAGATCGAGTCCGAATCCGAATCCGAGTCTAAAAATACGCATGAATCGGCACATCGACGCGATGAGTCGTCGCAGCCACAAATAGCCGCAAGTGCAAGAGTCAAGCAATCGACCATCATCAATGACCAATCACTCGTCGATAAATCACACGACCTGCAATTTGGAAGACGTTGCACTGACTCACCGGAGAGAGACAGACAAAGGGTCTCAGGCGAGCGCGAGGCAGTAAAACTGTCGACGGGGCAATTGTTTGCAGACTTCGTTGTTGACAAGTGCCTTGACGCGTTCTGAAGTACAATAGCAGAGACTAGGTGGTTAGTTCGATAAAGAAACCATGAACAGGTGAACCGGGCGATAAGATTTCACCGCCACGCCGCGATAAGGCGAGCTGGGGGAGTACGTTTCTCGCGGAATTCTTGCGAGAGTCGCTGATAAGGCGACTGAAGGCTAATCCCTTTTATGGCGCGGATGACAGCGGTTTCGAGAATGTTTCGTGAACACACACGCCCCGCTGAGGAGGAGGTTCACGACTGTTCAAATATTTGGCTGACTTTTCGCCGCAAATTCGTACGAAATGCCCGAGTGACTGTGAGCTCTGTGCTGTCACTGTGGACTGTGCTTGAATAGAAACAATCTCCTTTTTTGGCGAGATTTTCATCTTGTTAGAATTGTTTTATTGCTAATCCACGACGAGCACACGAGGCTGCGAGGCTTGTCATACTTCGCGACAGGTGTCGATGTGTCAAATTTGACAGACGGACTCTAGAATTTCATTTGTTTCAGTGACACTGTCAGTGTGGAACGTGGTGAATTTCAAATTAGGAGACGATGTGACAAGCCACGCGAAGTGACAGCTGACAGAAGGAGTGACAGTTAAGGGCAGAGACTGACAGTTGAAGACATGGTGGCTGAAATATCAAGGAAATGGCCAAGATATTAGCAAAGCCAAAACAAAAATAGGACTTAAACCACAAGAGAGAAGCAGTCGCGTGATAAGAAAGGTTTAGAGTGAAGAGCAGGTGTCACTGACTAGACGTCACAGACTAGACGTCATAGACTACACGCCATAGACTAGACGTCAGAGACTAGACGTCAGAGACTAGACGTCATAGACTAGACGTCATAGACTAGACGTCATAGACTAGACGTCACAGACTAGACAACATAGACTAGACGTCATAGACTAGACAACATAGACTAGACGTCATAGACTAGACGTCATAGACTAGACGTCATAGACTAGACGTCATAGACTAGACGTCATAGAATAGACGTCATAGACTAGACGTCATAGACTAGACGTCATAGACTAGACGTCAGAGACTAGACGTCATAGACTAGACGTCAGAGACTAGACGTCATAGACTAGACGTCATAGACTAGACGTCATAGACTAGACGTCATGGACTAGACGTCATAGACTAGACGTCATAGACTAGACGTTATAGACTAGACGTTATTGACTAGATGTAATAGACTAGACGTCATAGACTAGATGGAGGGATGGAAGAGGGCAAAGGATTAAGACTTGAATCTATACTAATATAATAAAGCTGAAGAATTGGTTTGGTTGAACGCGCTAATTGAAGGGAAAATTCTCGCTAATCTAAGGAACAACTTGTTTGAATTGAAAAAAATCTTTCCACGTTAGATAGTTCATTTATCGAGGGAGGTTTTAGCTGCTACCAATAGGACCGAGGCATCAATGAAAAAATTCTGCAAGAACGGGATAAAATCATTCTTTTGAGAGCTTCCATTGCGTGCTCTGCCTAAACGGTTAAAGTGACGCAACAATCATGTATGATGGAATTGTTCCTCTTTAAAGGACTTAAAAAAAAAAGTCCGTGACACCATAGGTGTATCTTTTAAGACTGACTATTTTATGGTAAATTTTTCGAAAGTTATATTATTTATCCAACCGCGATAACTAATATTCTCGTGGACGAAGTCGAGAGGAATAGATAGCCTTGGGATGTAAACTAACCCAACAGAAATAAAATGCTTAACTCCGGCGCAAGAATTCAAGGGTTCTCGGGTACCTTTGTATTACGCCAGAAGGTCAAAGCCAAGACAAACTGACAAGACTCGTCGTTGGTCTCTTATCTCTGACGGGGCACCCTTGTTCGCGGATAAAAGTTGACCAGATACAAGCAATGTCGCAAGAGATCCAATTGATATCCCCGTCAAGGGGTCACTCACAGGATCCTGTCAAGCGTTTTGCCAAGGCAGAAAGGGTGCCATATGCGTTGAAGCCAAGCATTGTATGAATTGCATTGTCTAAATTAGAGTTTACGTCGTTAAAAGGCAAACTCAACCATTTCTCTTATCACTGGGTTCCAGGTCACAGCGACATCGCAGAGAAGTCCGATGAACTGGCTTGGCATGGATTGAACTAGCACAGGAGGTGTGCATCCCTCTACGAGTAGCCAGGGCTAACATGTCTATCCACTTCCTTGAAATAGCAAACTTCAGATGGGCTAGACTGAAAAGTTGGCTAGACTCAAGGATAAATCGGCGTGAGTACAATCGATCAAATCTCCTGCAGCGAATTCGTCATCTTATCTAGATCATAGCTCGATTGGTGGCGGTCTAATATATAAAAAATAATGCCTTCAAACATCATGCTTGCAGTTGCAACCACACAACTGAGAGGCAGACTTCAACACTTCATGCCTGCCCGGCTCTTGCTGGAGCCAGACAGCGAGCTGAGCAGACCCTTCTTCAACACACATCTCTCCGAAGGATATTAAGGAACTACTGTCTTTCATAAATTTGATTTGGAGTCAGCTAGCGACAGACGACCTTGACTAGCGAGTCAGAGATCGATAGAGTACGCAGTCTTCCAATGTCGACACTCGATAGCCATAAACAGCTACACATTCAACTTCAGGGCTGTCTGGGAATGTTATCAGTCAGGTCGCTAGCAGAGGTTACAACTGATATGAGTGCCAGGACACGAGGGAAAGGCAGACGGCCAAGCAGAGATGGGGGCTGAAGCTTCTTTTATTGGGCCTTTCATCAGCGTTAGGCCTTCCAACATTAACACACAACAACACTTAAGCAACTGGTTGCAATGCATCCAATCCTGGAACAGTCAAGAGGGGATTTTTACACATTCCACAAAATAGATGACCATCGATTTCAGGAGAAGCAAAAGGCATCAAGTCTGTCCCATGCACACTATGAGACCTTCATTCATCAACCACTTGCACAAAAGCAGACTCTGCAGTTCATAGAACGACTTACTCGTCGAGTGTCCAAGACTGACATCAAACAGATATAAAATAAAGAACAGAATCACTTTAACATGAACAGGCTAACTTTCTTAAGGAAGCTCGGAAGCCTAAGCCGTGGTTGCAGTCTTGCACTTCCCATTCTCTCCTTCATCCTTTCATCGATTTTAAAGTCATCACACATTCATCGCAACAAACTATTTTTTCGTCGCACAATTTGCGAATGTAATCTTTAAGTTCTTCAGCTGACAGTTCCACTTCCGGGACTTCCTGAAGAAAGCGGAAGAAGAAAGAGGTCCGATTTGATACGAATGAGTTTAAAAACAAATTCGAAAGTGCTACAACATGAATGCTCTATTGTTAAAACCCTGCCCAAGTGACATAAAGGACCTGGGACTGGTTTAAAAAATATAGATTGCGACGGAAGACTGACGTGTAGCCCAGGTCAACCCAGAAGAAGGAAGTCAGCCGTCTTGTCGATGTCAACTGGCCATTTCGTAGCTGGGAATTGCTTTGTTTGGTTTGGGCGATGCCATGTGCCCTAGACTATTCAAGAATTCCACTCCCTCATCATCGTCATGATCTTCTGACCCGCATGATCCACTAAAGAGGTCGCGGGGGTAAACCACGCACGACTCTAACTTCTCAGGGGTCATGGCCTAAGCGTAACCAGGCGGAACTTGGTCGAACAACCTCATCCTGGGTCTGCCTAGTGGTCGCCTACCTGACGGAATCGCATTTAAGGCCAGCCTCGGACGTCGTGACGTGACCAAACCATCGAAGCTCTTTCCGTTCGAAGAAGTAGCTGCTTAACGTTGAGTTCCTCGCGCACTGCCGTGTTTCTCACCCTATCCCGGGAGCTCCTTTCCAAAGCAAAATTGTAAATTGTTAACGATTCCCAGAGCCAAGCAATAAAAACATCGAAAGATCAACTTCATGCCAAACGATCCAATGCGATCCACAAAACAAAAATCAAATAAATAAACGCAACTCGATTAGAGTCCACTGAGAGGCAAGTCACTGCTTTGAAATTTGCAAAAGTGTACGTTGATTGCTTTCATTATTCGCATCGTTCTGTCTGTCAATGGGTCAGAAATGTTGATTAATTGGAGTCAATTAGCCGAGGCTGGTCATGATGCCGGAAAAATAATGTGCACATGCAGGAATTCAGAGAGGAACGATTCCAGCTGACTGGTCATGTCTTTGAACCTGAGGGACAGTGTTCCTGAGCTCCAAGCAGGGCTAACAGAGAGCTACCTCCTTGGCCCCTTGACTTCATCTGACAGCGTTTTTCGTGCGATGTGGCTGGGAATGCGTTTGAGCTGAAACCCTTCTCTAACCGAGGAAGGTGGATCCATGGATTTTGTAGAGGATTGTGTGAAGAACAAGACAACTCCACTAATCTCTCATTTGTCGTGGACTTGGACAAGTCGAGGTTGGATAACTCTTTTTTCAGAGGTTATTATAAACACCACACTGGAGCACTCAGAGACAACGACTTCCATTGTCCTGCCACACAGCCCCCCTCAGTCAGACTACTACCACCGATCCACCACGCCAGTGATAGTGTCGTTAATTTGATCCCAACCGCAAATGGTGACTCGACAAGATTTGAAAACCATTTTGACTATTCTTTCACTGGAATTTGAACCGCGAACCCCTCGAATGAAGGCAGTCGCAGATACCTCCTTGCTCTCTTATTTTGGATCCATATTCCAATTTGTATCGACGAGCGACACACTTCAAATTATCCTTGTTGACTTAAACGTTGCACGCGCCGGGCCGTCATGACCTAAAAATAGGGACTTAATGGGGACCGGTCTCAGACGCAGCTGCAACTGCATCCCCCACCCGGAACTGAAAAAGAAGCCCTAAAACCGCCCCTGAATTGATTTCCTCCCTCAAATCAATAAGTCACCAAAAGCAACTGCAGATGTAACCAACTGCTGACGTAAGCAACGGTCCCTGCCGGTGACACATGCCGCCCTGCGTGAGGGATGAACTCATAAGAGACGCACACACAAACCGAAACCATCCCCCCCCCACCCCACGGCAGCTGCATTCTGAGGCGACACAATTTTCACGAAAAAAAAACCGAAATCACGTTCGATTTGAAAAAAAAAAAAAAAACAAAAAATAGACCACCATCCACGAATGAACTCGTATCTATCAGCTAATTGCATCTCTCTGCTGGCTCGAGGTCAAAACGAAATGTCGATAGAATGAGCAACTACAACGGAAGTGACATCTCCCAGCAATTGCAACACTTACCCTATCTTTTCGTTCTTCTCCCATCACCCAACCCACACACGGCCAATCAATCGCCCGGCAAGTGTGTGTGAGTGTGCTCTCTGCTCCGAGAGAGCAACTGCAACCGAGCAACAACATCACGACACTCGTCGAGAAACATTTGGAAAATTCGAAAAAGAAAAAGGAATAAACTCACAAGGGAAGGCCAGTGTCGGTTCTATGAGCTGAGAAATGTTCTAGAAGCGAACGTCAAAAAAAAAAAAAAAATGAGAGCACAACCGAGAGAGACCGTGCAAGCGGGACGGCAACAGATTGGCGAGTACGAAAAAATACTTTATGACTCAACAAATTTTCCAAAAAAGAAAAAAAATCGAAAACCAAAAAAAAATAGCCGAACTGATATTTTTGACAGGACCTGTCAAAAGTGACTTTTTCTTCGTTTGCGTTTGCGTTTACCTGAAAGTGTTGCGGGAACTGTTGTCTACCCCCACCGCCACCGCCGCCACTTGGTGAACCATATCCTGGCTGCTGTGGGTGATGGTATCCTTGTGGCATATCCATGCCAGCTGTTGCCGCTCCATGATTTATTGGTATCTGCTGTGCATTGCTATTGATTCCGTTTGCGTTTGGTACACCCTGTGCGGGATTAGTTGTTGTTGTTCCATTTGAATTTGGCATAATCGTGTCTTCTTCTTCTTCGCTCTGTCTTGAATGTGCGGGTTTTTCAAACTTCACTTCGAAATATTTCCTCTTTTTTCGGTTTTAATCACTTCGTAACGGATTTTTATTTTTTTTTTTTTTTTTGTGAAATTATGTATTTTTTTTTATCGTCGTCGTTGTTGTTTTAGAATGAGATATAAATAGAAGGCACACTCACACACACTGAACCACCCACAAATTTTCGTTTTCTTTTTCTTATTTTGTTTTCCAGAAAAGCAAAAAAAAATTAAATCATTTTTTTTTTTTTCAAAATTTCGTATTTTTTGGCGTCAAAAAATCGTTAAAACACTGCACACAATATTGTATAACACCTTGTATCTGCACTCGATTGCACCCTTCAGATACTCTATGTACATTTAAACGTTAATCAATAAATAAAAATAAAATTTACTACACAAGAAAAAAAAGAAAATATAAATAAATAAATATCTAGACGATGAAAAAAATGTGTTGTCCGTTTTCGCGTATCTTTCGCACTTCCTCCTCACTGCTGTTCGACGATGGCAAGTGTATTCAATGGATTTCTGAACTGTTTGAGAGACGTTCCTTTTTTTTTTTTGTTTTTTTGTTTCTTTTGCAAAATCACGCCGCAATTTGTAGTGTTGCGATACACTCGTTTCGCGTTCGCCTCATTAACTATATCTCACTTCGGGAGTTGAACTAAAACTGTGTTCCGCCGATCACTGGCAGACGGTCGATTCAAGATTTTCTTTTTTTTTTCTCGTTCCACCTCCTCTTTTGACACACACTTGTGTGTGTTCAGTGTGTTCACTCTCAGCGACGAGCAGCGAACGATACGAAGAATTCGGAGAGCCCATGTGGGTGTGTGTGCGTGTGTTTATCTGCTCTCCAAGTAAGAAATCGTGCGCCTCTCCTACAGTGGCAGCAGCAAGAAGTGGACCTCACCCTCTTGACAGAGCAAATGTCGCTTCATTCCTTCGTCAACGATGGCAAAGACGATCGATGTTGTTGTCGTTGTCGATCTTTATCGTCGGTCCGAAGAGAGCGAGACACACACAGAAAGGCAAAAATATTTTATCATCGCTGACAATGACAGTAAAAACAATTGCTCTCTGTTGCTCTCCGAATCTCTCGAGTAGCTGACACACATCAGATTTATAAATAGATTTAGACGTGGGAATGATTATTTACACGCTAAAGGTTGATTTTTCTGATTTTCGTTGTTGTTTTTTTTTTTCTTATTCCTTCAATTTGTTGTTGTTATTGGCTCTCTTTCTCTCTCACGGTCTCTCTGGTGTTTGCTGCTTAGAGTGTATTTGTTGTCGATCTGTAAGTTTGTATTTATAGATATTAGATATATTTCGTTTTTTTTGTTAAAACATTATTTTTTCGTGTTGTTTTTGTTTTTTCATCAGCAGCAGCACAGCATCCACAGAAGAAGATGAAAAAAAAATATTCATACAGTAAATGGATGTATCTAGACGAATCTCGAACGAAGCGAAGCGATGTGGATACACAGATATGCGCGTAGCATGTGGACGTACTTGTGTCATTTTTGTGAATTTTCATTCGTTTATGGGAAGATCTTGTTTATGTGCCGACGGATGTGGTGGAGATACTTTTGTTTTCTTTGTTTTTGTTTTTTTTTCACGACATTTTTGGATACACTTTGTGATCGATTAGATTTGAGGCACGACGATTGGTGGGTTGCAGGTGAACTTTGGAAGCTCTCGCTCTCTGAGGGGCATCGTCTTGCTCTACAGCTGGGCTTGGAAACGACAGATACGCCTCATCAAGCACTTTCTCCATGTCCTCGTCCAGTTTGAGGGGATTTGTGAGTCCTGTCCGTAGACTTTCAGTGGGCAGATGTGATTCCTTAAAACCCACAGTATCAATAAGTTCCACAACTTACCCCCTGACAGTTGTCCATTCTCGTCTCTCGTCCGACATTCGTTCAATCTGTTAACCAAGGCCGATCATTGATCACTCTGATCATTCATCTAAAATCTGATTTGAGTCTATTAGACCTCGTCCTTTTTTCAGCATTGTAGGCAAGTTGGACATCCGTGGGCTTAGCTTACAGGCGCCAGGGCAAGTTGGCGAGGAGTGCAAGATGGACATTCGTGGGCTAAGCTTACAGGCACCAGGGCAAGTTGGCGAGGAGTGCAAGATGGACATTCGTGGGCTTAGCTTACAGGCGTCAGGGAGCTCGTCTACAGATCGACTGCTTTTTGAAGCCATCACAGTCCACTAAGAGTCAAGTCTGTCTAAGTCTCTGACTTGGCGGTTGTGCTTGCATATTGTTCTCAAATGAAGAGAGTATTTTATATTGCCTCGGAACGGCTAAGAGGGCCAGCCACAATGAACGTACGTAGACTTAGGTTAGGTTCGATTAGGTTGTTGGGAACTGGCCGCGTCACACTTAAGTCGACCTGGATCCATTGTGTAGTTCATTGAGGGAATATGTTCTCTTGGTATCCTACTCCCTTGTAGGATTATGCTGAACGCTGTCGAGCCATCCATCTAGACTAAGCTAAGCTTACAGACTTAAGCTTACGTCAAAAGTGGGCAGTTGCATAGTCAACCACAAACTGCTCGCAATTGACTCTACTTAAGCCAATACGATTCTCATTGCTCCTACTTACTGAAGCAACATTTAACAAATACGACGAAACTGAACGAAGCTCTCATTATGGTCACACTGTATCATCATCTAGTCCATTATCTTTCATTTTGCGCCATTTCATGGAAGATAAAGTCTAGGGTCATCCACTTTTAATCCAACGGTGCCCGATAAGCACAACCTAATAAACTTAACGAAACTGAACGAAGCTCTCATTATGGTCACAGCGAAAATAAGCTCTAGGGACATCCGTATCTAAGCCAACGATGCCCGATAAGCAAAACCTAACGAACTCAACGAAACTGAACGAAGCTATCATTGTCTCTAGTCCATGGACTTTCTTTCTGTGCCATATCTTCAAAATTATGCTCCAGGGGGTGGATGTCCTTCGTCCAACGACACTGGCTAGCATCAGAACTGCAGCGTTCCTGTCAATCTGGAACCCTGTCTCCCCACCATGCATCTGGTGTCCAGAGCTCAGCAATTACACAGCCTTCTCGAATTCGGCCACAATAGCGCTGTCTTACTGCTCCCATCTAAAGACCACGGCGACCGAAGAAGGAGTTCTCAGAAACACTGACGTATAGGGCGCCGTCCTACTATGAGCCAATCTATTACGAGGAGCAGCCGTCAAATGAAGACCCACTTCGTCCATAAAGACGTAGAATATAGAGCCAATGCTCACTGGTCGTACTGACCTTTTGAAAAAGGCGTCTTTCTGCCGTCCATTATGAGACACCGCACACTGAACAATGTCGGTAAGCCCGGCTCTGATGATTGTGGCAAGGATTCGGAACGACGAGATCGCCTTCAAATCCCTAATGGACTCGTGCTCCAACATCGATGCACCTATTCGCTCTCACGTCCGGTACACGGACGGCTGCTTAAAAGTCCAACTTCCAAGCACTCTCAGACCAGCAGTCGAGGACGGCCTTCAACTGAGCAAGGACCACTGAGTCCACTCTGATCCTCGGAAGGTGGCTTGTGGTCCCTGTAACCCTAAAGCTGTCTCGGTTCCCAGCACCAATTGATGAGGTTTCCTAGAATGTTTTCTAAACCTTTTCAACTGCATCGGGACATAAGTGCCATATGCTCACTGTTTATTTTTTCCAACGACTAGGGAATCCTTTCAAGATCCTAAGTCACTTTTCTAAGAATCTAGACTTTGTCTATTCAGCTTCTGGAAATGTGAGTGTTCGTCCTGTAACTGTGGAATGAAAGCTTCTGCTTAAAGCAGTCAGGATGATGAGCTTGTTAACTGTTCATCTCATCCGCCATCCTGATCGCAACTCGATGACATTGCCCATGCGAAAGTCATCACTTAAAGTGTCTACTTAATCAGAAACTAACTAGTTTTGCAACACAGTAAATCCGGTTAGTTGACAAGGAGTCTTCGTCTAAGTGGCGTCGGTGGTGTAATGGTTAGCATAGTTGCCTTCCAAGCAGTTGATCCGGGTTCGATTCCCGGCCGACGCACATTAATTTTTTTTTCTTAAACTTAAACTATTTCCTTTTTTTTAACGTGGTTGTTTCGACCACCATGTTAGAGGAGCTAATGAGCTCGAGATTGAGCTTAACGATGCTGCTGGCAAAGGAGTGTGTTCACAAAGGCAGGGTCTAAGCGTGGTGAACCTAAGGAGTCCTAAGGATTCCACCTGAATATTCGAGAGAATATACACACATTTTGCACTGCGTCAATAATTGGTGCATTGTTGAGTTTCGTCAAGTTTCGTTAAATTTCGTTAAGTTTCATTAAATTTCGTTAAGTTTCGTTCACTTTCTGCTCACTTAAGTAAGACTGAAATAAATGATAAATATCACGGTTGGTTTTTGAATTTTGCTTCTGGCTACTTTTCGTTCAGTTTGGACACTAGCTTAAGCAAGAACCACTTGCTTATTAAGTGAGAGCAAACGGAGTGGTGGGACGGTTGGTGTTGGAAATGTCAGAATTTTCTGATTACTTTTCATTCAGTGTGATCCTTTGCATGGAAATCGAGTGGAGTCCTGTCTAACCGTTAGGCTAATTGAGTGTCTAGTCTAGTTCCCTTGGATGATAGCCCTCCAAGCCGTGTCTGAAGTCGCATTTATGCATGGATTCGAGTCCAGAGAGAGATGTGAACACAAGGAGATACAGGGTGACATCACCTCGTTTGCTCAAATCTCCTCCTGTCCATAGAACCGCCATCGTCGACGATGGATGACAAATCAAGGAGAGGGTCATTGTGTTCCTTCAATTTCAATTGTCAACGATAAACACTGTGCGTTATGACGCAATCATTTGTTGTTCTGTTTGCGTTGCTAATCATGGCAGGCAGTTAAATGTTCTGACGCTGCCGGTTAAACCTGTTTGCCAGCTTCGGTCGGCTGGTGTCCTATGTCAAAGTGGTTCTCAGCCATATGGTGCATTGTTTACCTCCACTCGCATGCGAGCATTTCATGTGATCAGTGGAAAGCTGCTTAATGGTGTTATGTGTTATGAATGTGGGAAAGCAAGATTTGATGCAGTTAATTGGATGGGATGCAGTTTGCAATTGTACTGCTGGTGTGAATTAAGCTTGAAGTGGTCACGATCCAGTTTTCGCTTGATTTATGCGCAGTCTTAAGAGATTGATCGTAACCGAGATGTCAAGTAAATGGAGGATATGTCGTCATTGCATGGTCGCCATGACATCAGAAGCAAGGTGACAGTGAGACAGTGAAGGAATGACGAGCAGAAGGGAGAAGAAGGCGGATTCTAGAAGTTGACTTAATGTTGAAAGGGCGGGCAAGGACCTGTGTACAGGCTCTCAACTTAGCGAGATGTCAGCAACGATCCCTGTTAGTGCACAGATCAAGTTGACATAAAGCTTACTAGTGGCGCCCTCTGGATAGCCTTTACAGCAAACGCTTGGAGGTGAACTAATTTATGCGGCGGCCCCTTGTCCAGGGGTTTAAACCAGGTCCTCCAGGTTCAAGGAGAACGATCTTGGAATCTGTGCGTGGAATTTCCGGGCTCTCAGCACGTGTAGCCAAACAACTTGCGGACGACCATAAAGTGGACATTATAACGATCCAAGAAATGCAGGGAGACGGGCTGGGCGAAGAAAGAATTTCCAATGACAATCAACGTCGATCCAAGTCCTCCTCCACTTTTACCGCTCTAAGTTGAGAAGACATGGAGTGCCTCAGGGGTCCTACAAGACTCCTAATGGCTTTGTCAGTTGGTGGAGTGGCAAAATTTGTTGTCAGAGGCCTTATTTAACTCTTCCGGAAATCTTTGGCTGCCTGAGAGGAAGTCAATCTGTCTTTGGTTGGGTTGCTGCCAGTCTGTGTTTTTCTTTGGGTGACAGATGGCATAAGTCTCTCCTCGGTTGACTGGCTGACACACGACTTCAGTCTACCCGTGGCTGACGGGCTGATAGACACTGTCCGGCTCTCCTCGGCCGGTTGACAGTGTGACTGGCAGACACTGTCGATCATTCCTCGGCTAGCTTGAAGAAAACTTATTTGTGGACAACCAAGCTTATGGCCAACCATAGATGATGGACAACCTTCGTCTGCCCACGTCAGCCTCACAGACGACCTCGGTCTCTTCGCGGCTGATTGCCAAGCAGCGCCAGTCTGTCAGAGGAAGTCTCTGTCCAAAGACCCTTCCTGCGAGATCCTGCCTTGCTCTCAATTGTCCAGCCCCTTATGCCCCCCCCCCCCCCCCCCCCCCCCACCGGCTCCTTCAACCTTTCTCTGCGTCGTCGCATTTCTTTTACCAGCCACTGTCGCTCCTGAGTTTATTTTTTCTTCAGCCCATGCAAGCGAGTGTGCATGTGTTTCATTTTGTGAATAAGTTGGTAGCACACTCAAGCGCATACCGAATCAATGAGTAATCCCAGAATGGGTCGACCCAGCAGCGCACACAAAAGAAAGCAAGAATACCCCCGTACCACCGTAGTACAACGTACAACGTCGAGGAACCGAACAAAAATAAACTCCCATCAACTGCTCCTCCCCACGCCACCGACCGTCCGACCGTTTGCCGACCCACAGAAGCCGGCCACCACGGCATGGGAGCGTGCATCTGCTTGTGTGTGTGTGTGTCGCTTCGTTTGCAACGTAATTCCTCGCGCATTGTTCCCACGACTCTCCGGGAAAATCAATGACAGTAAGCAGCACAAGGCAGCAGCACATCACTTGAGGACGCACCCTTTTGTGTCCATTACTCGCGCCCATCACTCTCCATCAGAGGGCGGCCTGTGTGTGAGTGTGCGAAACCGGCCAGGAGCAAGTTGGCAAGGATAACGCTGACCCACTGCCGTGTGAGTGCCGAATGAAAAATCGTGGGATTGCGTAATCATTTCCTTGTTGACTGCTGCAGAGGCGACGAACGCCAAAAAGGACACACGGCGCGACGGAGTCGGGCGCACACTTTGGGGGCTGTTCAGCGAAAGGGGTGAACGGCCCCATTTGGAGACTGCGTAAACGGGTTGTTTGGCTGTGGGGCGCCTTTGTGTTGGTCGCCATGGGAATCGATTTTGGGCCAGGACGGGAAGCGA